>CM034155.1:486403493-487785129 GCA_019776745.2 Taxus chinensis | reverse complement strand
GACCTTTCTTCCATCGGGCTTGTGCCATTTTTTTGATATCTTAACTCTTTTTGAGGCATAAAAAGGCAAAAATTCTAAGTTTCCTCTGATGTCCGCTTCTTCCCCACTCCTTTTGACTATCAAACTACACAGTCATTTCACTAATGGCGTAACCTGAGATGGTCCCCAACAAATTTGAACCTTAAATGAGCATGGGCTCACCCGTGTGTCCTGACTCAGAAAAAATTGTTTGAAGGCTTCGAAGCTTAGCAAAATTAACCAAGTTCAAGCTCCGGTGAAGTCCCTTCTTTGGCCATTGAAAAAGTCAATAAAACTGCCAAAGGAGCGTTAAGGCCTCCAAGTGTCCTCTTTGGAGGCTTCTCTAAAAAAACGCGAGCGAGCTGGTTTCACCATGTGTCCCCTATTCTCTTCTCTTCCAACATTTAGCTACATAAATTTATCTAAGTTCGGGAAAAGGTATGGAAACCTCCACGTGTCCCCCTCCCTGCCGCTACTCCAAGCCAACCAAAAAGTAGATCTTCAAACGATGCATTGTTCTCATGTGGACACATTTTAAGTGATGTTATTCATAGCAATTTGGAAGGACCTAAAAAAAAAAACCGAGCCAGCGTCTAACTAACAGGTCCGCGTCCCCTGTCGATGCAAGGATTTAAATTTGACCAATAGAAACACCCGTAAACCATAAATATAGAAAAATGATCATTTCAGCCTAGAAATGAAGATTTTCTCCAATGAAAGAGAATTTACAAATGTCCGCCAGGCTCAAATCCGTCCCATCCCCGACACATCCATTCATTTTATTCAAGTATTTAGGGAAAAAATAAGGCAAAACAAAATCCCTAACGTGAGAATTGAAAACATGGGAGAACCCAAGTTTTTAGATTAACAGAGAATGGGAGACCTAAATTACAGTCCTTTTCTAGAGAAACAAAGAAACAAGGAGGAAACCATGGACCCATAAGTGATCTTCGACCCAAGAACTGATTGAAAATGGAAACAAAAGGAAGGTAGAGACCTCTCAGGCACAACACAAGGAAAATGAAATGTGACAGAGGCCGTAAATCGATGGATTTCAAAGGAAAAATGGGGCAAGACTACTTTGAGCACCAACATTAGCTCTGACTCGAGGATGGGTACTCCCTGTGAGTGCCAAAAGAACAAAGGTAGACCAAGTGCCAAGAATAGCCATTGGGAAATGGAGTCATCTTGCAGAGCAAAGAAACAGAGCCATCTCCCAAAAATGAAATAGAGAAACTAGCACAGACAGGTCACTGAGGACCAGAATGAACAAAAACACAAAAGACAAGAAACAAACAACAAACTATACATTGTACACAAGATTTATACTTTGATTCAGGGGAATTAATCCAAGAAATGCTTCAAATGCCTACCAGTAATAGGCAATTCGAGCAGTTCACCATCTAAGTCCTTGAGGAAGAAGTTTGTGCTCACCAATCTTGATATCAATAGAGTAAGGGCCCATCCATAATGAGTCAAACTTGCCATGCTTGCCCTTATCTTCATGCATGCTATCCCATAGCAGCACAAGATCTCCAATGTTGAAAGCCCTGGTAGTGACCTTCTTGTCAAATAAATTCTTCATCCTTGCTCTGAACTTTACATGCCTTTGTTGGGGATGCCCTCCTATCTTCATCAAGCTCAACAATCTGGTTAATGCAAGCATCATAAGGACTTACCTCTTGATCTTCCAGCTGTTGCATAAATTGATATGAAGACAGTTGCATATGAAGGGGCAGCAGGGCCTGATTCCCATATACCAACTCAAATGGACTCTTTCCAGTGGCTCTTTTAGCATTGATCCTATCATCCTAAACAAAAAAGTTCAACTGTTCACCCCACTTTCTATTGTTCTGATCCAATGTTCTTCTGATAATCTTTAGCAAATTTTTATTACTGGACTCATCCTGTCCATTTCCTTGGGGATTATAATTAGAGGCATATGTCAGGTTGATCCCATATTCTTTGCACATTTCTACCAAAGTTTTAGCTCTAAATCTCATGGCATTTTCAGTAAAAATATTATCTTGCACCTCAAACATGTAGATGATATGGTTCAATAGAAAATCCATAACGATTTGGTGTGTTGCTCTTTTGGTGGGGATTGCCTCCACCCACTTGGTGAAGTAGTCAGTGGATACTAGAATCCACTTGTGTCCAGCACTTTAAGGGTCTAAAATCTCACCAATGAAATCCATTCCCCATTGCTTGAATGGGGCTTCAATTGATACATGTTGCAAAGGAAGGGAGCCTAAATATTTAAGTATTCCAGAGAAGCGCTGGCAACTCTCACATCTTCTAACCAAAAGAGTTGTATCCTTGAGGAGAGTTGGCCACCAATAACCAACCCTCAGGTTCTTGTGTGTTGTGACTCTTGCAGCAAAATTCCCCCCCTCAAACTCCTCCATGGAGATCAACAATTATCTTGGGGGCTTCTTCTTTAGTAATACACCTTAAGAGGACTCCCTCTGGGTTCTTCCAAGACAACCCATAATTAGTAATGACATATTTCTAGGAGGCCAACTTAAGAGCCCTTTTCTGGTTCTTACTTAAATGCTCATGGAAGTATAAGTGTCTGAGATAAAAAATTACATCCTTTTACTACTCAGAACTCATTAACCTTTTAAAAAACACCTATCCTTTCTTCTTCTACCTCATTTACCTCAATAGTTTGCAAGTTGCTCTCAGCCATAAGCTTAGCTAAGCCAAAACCTCTCACAAACTTTGTGGTTTGGATATCCATATCATATTCTTGCAACTTGTTCACCCACCTACATCTTTTTCTTGAGACTTCCATTCTTCACCATGGTGTGGGGAACATACGCAACCACTTTAGACTTAGAATGTAAGGTCTAAAAACCATTGTTTCTTTTACCAAGGAAAATTCCTAATTTTCCATGATAGTGTACTTCATCTCATCCCCTTGTAAGGCCTTACTAAGAAGGAAATTGGCCTCTTAGCCCCTTCATCATCTTTCTGTAGTAGCACAGAAGCAATAGTGTTTCTATGAAGTAAAGGAAAATAGTTGGAAAGGTTTCTTATAGTCTGGGGCTGCTAGAATAGGTGCATGCTTTAGTGCATCTTTAATCCCATTGAAATATTGGATGGCATCCTCCTCCCATTTGATGACCTAGTCTTTCTTCAGCATGGAATTGATTGGAATGGTCAACTCAGCAAATTTTTATATGAATCTTCCGATGAAGTTTATTTGCCCAAATAATGAGTGAATTCCTTTCTTGGTTCTTGGGATTGGGACCTTCTAATGGCCTCTACTCTTTCTGGATCAATCATCACTCCTTATGACACAATGTGACCAAGCAACTTTACCTTCTGCACTCCAAAATGGCACTTCTTTGGATTGAGTGAGATGCCATATTCTCTACATCTTATCAACATCTTCTTCAATTGCAGCAAGTGGTCACTTCTCTTTCTAGAAAACACAGTCACATCATCTTGGTAAACATCAATAAACTCATTGATGTAACCAGCAAAAGCAACATCCATTTCTCTTTGAATGGTGGCTCTAGCATTAATCAGACCAAAGGGCATCCTGACATAGACATAGGTCCCCCAAGGAGTAACAAAGGTTGTCTTGATCTTTTCTAATTCATTCACCACAACTTGGTTATAAATAGAGAAGCCATCCAAGGTGGAAAGCAACTCAGAACCCAGTCACTAACTACAGCATGTTCTCCATATTTGGTAAAGGAATATCCTTCATTGATGCTCTATTCATATTCCTGAAGTCCAGACATAACGTGATGTCGCAATTTTTCATTCTGACTGGTACTAGATTTACAACCCAGGAAGAATATCTTGTGGGTTGAATAATCCCTCCATCCCTCGATTTCTTTAGTTCCTCTTACATTTTGAGAGATAAGAGTGGATTGATAGGCCACTGCTTCTACCTAAATGGCTTTACATTAGACTCCGGGGGAATATCATGATGAAACAGGTCCTCTTTGTATGCTTTTAGTTCAGAATAGGTCCAAGCCATGTAATCTTGGTATTTTTTCAACAACTGGATGTATGACTGCTTCTCCTCCTTACTGAGATTACTGCCTAACCAAATTTTCCTTGGCTTCTCCTTTGTACCAAGATCATGCTCCTCAATATCCCTTGAGGCTACTATGCATTTGTTAACAATGTGATCAACATTATCAAAATAGGACTCAAGCGAAACAAGCCCTCTAGGAATGGTATTGGTCTTTAGGTGGATGATGCCCTTGCAAACAAGGTTTCTTTCCTTCTATTGTACATATCATTGGCTCCAAAGCAATGCATTGATCAGAAAACTCTCCCTTGTTCTATAGAAATCTTCTGATCTGAACATCATCATCAAAAACCTGCCAATGTTTAATGTTGTCAGGGATAGAAGGTCTTTTCAATACCTCAACCTCATATTCACAATATGGGGACATTATACAATTTTCAAACCGAGACCCCAACACTACAAGATTGTCTGCCAAGTCATTGAATTTCCTATCATGATGCACTATGTTGAATGAATCAAACATCTCAATAAGATTCCAAACTACATGTCTATACCGTTTCATTCGCTGATTCTTTGTGGCATACAGTTTTATGACTTGTTTTACAATTAATTAGTAGTCTCCTTTGATAATGATGTCCTTGATACCATATTTCCAAGCAATTCTTAAACCAAACAACAGTACCTCATATTCAACAATGTTGTTGGTGCACTCGAAGTTGAGGTTGAAGGAAAAAAAAAATTTTCCTGACCAGGAGAAAGTAGAACAACACCAGTACCATTCCCAAACTTGGAGCAAGCTCCATCAAACAATAGATTCCAAGGAGATCCCTCTTGTTCAAGACACTTGCATTCCTCAATCTTGTGCTCCTTTCCATCAGCAAATCCTACAAAGTTGTCAGCATCAACATTTTTTTACAATACTTCATAGGATGCATTGTTGGGATCTTGGCACGCCTGGTGAGACCACGAATCAAATTTGCATGCAAGTTACAAATTCTACATCAGATCTATAGCAGTTACAAAGTCACTTTCAGGAGAAACCTGCAGCAATTTATTCTAAATATTTTAAAATATTTTGGTGACTCCATTAAGTTGATATCAGACTAGTATTGTAGCATGTTCCATGCCAAAAGTGACTACAAGATCGTCGGTAAGAGGAATTCCTCTTGATTTTATTTCTTTACCCTTGAATTCTGCTAGAAGGAGAAGAGTTGGTAATACTTTACCTTATAATAGATCTGGTTTTGATAACCCTCCTCCTGATATTCCTTCACCACGTATCAATTTCCCTATTAACATCCCAGTTTTTCAAATGGTTATTCAACCACCAAGGAACTTTGTGACCTTTACTAATGGTAGTCCATTAGTAATCCAATCTACCATGACATTCCTAATGCTGCCATGAAAAGTTTGCCATCATTCACAGGTGAAAATCAGGTTACACCTGCTAAATATATCAAAGATGTTACAGCCCTATGTGCAGTCCATAATGTCACTCATGAAGACGTAGCTTTAAGACTTTTAGCTGCATCTTTTAAAAGGTAGGCCTTGCAATGGTATAGAAACCTAAAAAATTGGAAGCATAAGAACTTGGGATAAATCAGGTGAAAATTTGCTGAAACAGTTCCAGGATAATTCAGATCATTTATATCTCATTGAACAGTTGTCTACTATTAAAAGAGATCCAAATGAGTTTATGTCCAGTTTCAATATCCATTTTTCCAGAACTTGGGAGAGAATTCTAGCAATTTTTAAGCCTCAAGCTGATCATGCTTTCCTTTACTATCTTAGAGCATTAAACAGTGATATCTCAACTATGATTCAGAAAATGGGGGGAGAGACACTCCCAGCAGCCTAAATTATTGCTATCTGAGATGAAAATAGTCTTATTCAAGCTAGAAAATTGGCACCAAGGCCTTCAATGCCATTTTTAGCAGATCTAGTACCCATTCCTCAGCCTATTACAATCATAGAACCTATTTTTGTAGCTCCATCAGATGATGTATTTAAAGCTTTGCAAACTATGGGAAATAAATTGACTTCGATTGAAAATAGAATTGCAATACCGATCAGACCCTATCAGGCTCCTTATCAGCAAAATCAACAGAATCAACAAAATAGGTAACCTTATCAACAGAATCAAAATTATAGGCAGCCTTACCAGCAAAGGCAATTTGACCCAAGGGATCCTAGTTCATCTAATGCTTTAGTCCCAGTTAATATGGCTACAGAAGAGTGGTGTCAACCTTGCAATCAACCTCATACAGCTGCAAGTTTCCCAAATGCTTTTCTAAATATTAATCTTGTTGCACAACCTTAATTTGAAACATTGTTCATGCCTCAAATGGAGGGTGGGCAACAAGAAACTCATGTTTAGAAAGCACCTAAACAAAATTTAGTCAGTTTTAATGAGGAGGATTTCATTGCAATCACTATTAGGGCTCAAGGGAAAGCTACTAAAAGTCAAAAACAACAAAATAGGCCTATCCTGCCTACTGTCACTAATAAGATAGCATCTACAGTTCTAAAGTCAACCAACAACCCTGTTGTTCCTCAAAAACAACAAGTGTTCCAGTTGATAAAGGCCATCAAAAACAACTACATCCTAATCCAAGAAGACTATTTATACCTCAGATATCAAAGGCAGCTAAAGCAGAATCAGTTTTCGCTAAGGCCTACTCTAAGATAGTTGAATCCGTCTCTAAAACAGTTACTTCTTTCAACATTTTTGATGTAATGAGAAAGCATAACATTAACATCTCAATGTGGGATGCTCTAAGTATTCCTGGACAGCAACATTTACTTTCTCAGGAACTAGCTATATTAAGATACAGATTTCTTCAAATACAACAGAAAAGGAAGTTCAAAAGATAGACATGGTCCTTGGAACATTTGAACAAAACCACATTAAATAAGTTAAGTGGATGGTTCAGAAATTTTTGAATGCTCATGACATCAAGAAACCACCACCATTTTATTTATCACTGATTATTGGGGAACATCTAGTTCATAATTGTATGGTGGACAGCGTTGCAAGTAGCACAGTTATGCCAAAAGCGATTGCAAAAAAATTGGGTTTGCAGTATGAGCCTACAGAAAGGATTTTCTTACAGTTGGATGGAACTGCAACTAATACAGTTGGTATAATCAAAAATTTAGAAGTGACGTTACATGCTTGCCCAAATGTTTCTATTCTGCAAGATGTTACTGTTGTGGATTTACCTCCATACTTTGCCTTATGCTTATCTAGAGATTTCAAGGAAAAAATAGGAGGTTATCTCTCTTCAGATTGGTCCTTCTTATTTTTCACTACTCGTTATGGTACCAAAGTTACTATCAATTTGGAACCATTGGCCAGATTTCACATTGAGCCTCACTCTCCAAATGTGGTGGCTAATTATTCATCCCTATATCAATATGATTTTGATGAGGTAGCTCAGGTTTCAGCATTAGATGGTGTTTCTAACATATTTATGGATGAAAAGACAATGGAAGAACATGTTCATGATCCTTGTAAGGAAGTTGAATAACATATGTTTGGTGTGTATTATATGCATGAAGAAAATACACCACTTCCCTTACTGTCCAAAATAGAAGATTCGTCAGAAGGGATTTGGAAGCTTCATTTTGATGGAGCTAAGAACAAGAAAGGATAGGGAGTAGGTTTGATGCTCACTTCCCCAACGAACGAAAGGTATTTCTCAGCTTTGAGTCTCCAATTTTCATGTACTTGTAACGTAGCTAAATATGAAGCATTAATTCATGGCTTACTTTGGGCCAGAAAGAGAGGTATCAACATGCTACAAATTTTTGGTGACTCTAATTTGGTTATCAATCAAGTAAAAATTTCAATGTTTGTAAGCATCCATTAATGAAGTCTTACAGACATAGAGTTTCCGACTTAATGGAAGATTTTGATGCTATTAACATTCAGTCTATTCCTAGAACTGAAAACAAGCATGTAAATAGACTTGCAATAGTTGGGGCTAGTTTTGAAGTGCTGGAATAGATTGAAAATAACAAAATCTAGCCTCATATATAAAGCTAATTGTAAGGCTCTCAATACCTGATAATGTTTCAAATTGGAAATATTTTGAAAGTGATGATCAAATTTACAGGTTTTTATAGAAATAATTTGTGTTTTCTACAGTTAATCAAGATAAATTACAACACTTATATGGTGACCAGATTGTTCAGTTGAAGGTCCAGATAAACTTCCTTGAGGTCTAGTCACATTGGAAGTCATCTTTAGCACTGATGATCAGTTAAGAAAATACAAGACTAAGATGTCAATGCATGCTGATAATTATGAAGAGATTTCAATTGATGAGGGGAAAAATTTATTCCTTAGAAAGGTATGTTCCTTAGCTAAAAAACAGTCATTTATTAATCTTTGTAAATAATTTAAATATGTTTTTGCTTGGATATACCAAGACCTGAAAGGATTTGATCGCAATTTGGCATAACATACTATCAAATTACAGCTAAACTCTAAACCATTTTGGCAAAAACAAAGGCCTGTGAATCATAGAATAGAACCTCTTATGAGAAAAGAGTTATCTAAGTTGATTGAATCAGGTATTATATTTCTAATTAAGCATTCAAGTTGGGTAGAAAATCTTGTTCTTGTTAGGAAGAAGAATGGAGAAATCAGATTATGTGTGGATTTCAGATATCTTAAAAAATCTTCTTTAAAAGATTATTACCCACTACCAACTATGGACTATCTCTCAGGTTCAGATAGACTATCTCTTCTAGATGGTTATAGTGGATATAATCATATTTTAGTCCGAGAAGAAGATAGATATAAAACATATTTTACCACCAAGTGGGGTACTTATGCTTATAAAAGGATGCCTTTTGGTCTTTTAAATGTTGGTACAATGTTTCAACGTGCAATGGACATGGCTTTTCACAGCTTATTAAATAAATGAATCGTTGTTTATTTAAATGATGTTACTACATTTTCAAAAGATTTTGAAGAATATCTAATGCATTTAAGGTAGACTTTTCAGTTGTGCACGAAATTTGGAATATCCTTGAATCCACTTAAGTCTATGTTTTCAGTACATAAGGGGAAATTACTTGGTCATATTGTTTCCAAGCAAGGTTTAGCAATTGATCCTTTCAGGATCGAAGCCATATCACAACTATCATTGCCTCATCATAAGAAGGATTTATAGAGTTTTCTAGGAAAACTTAACTTTGTTAGAAGATTTGTTCTAGATTTTGTAGCATTGGTTAAACCACTGACAGCTATTCTAAAGAAAGAGAAAACTTTCTCTTAGACCAGTGAAGGGAGAGAAGGATTCGAATCAATAAAAGTAGTTATCTCTCAAGCTCCTACTCTTTCAAATCCAAATTTTGATAAATATTTTACAATGTATGAACATGAGGGAGCTGAAACAATCTTAGCTATATTAACTCAAGTCAATGATACAAATATTGAGCAGCCTATTGCTTTCTTTGGATAGAGCTTGCATGATTATGAAACAAGGTACACATTTCTTGAAAAACAAGAAATTTTAGTAGTTAGAGAACCAAATAATTTCAAGTATACGCTTTCAAACAATAAAATTCATTTTCTTATTTCTCATCCAAGTTTGAAATCATTCTTACTAAATAAAGAATTGAATGAGAAAAAATCAAATTGGATAATGAAGGTCATGGAGTATGATGTTGATATTCAAGTTGCTAAGACATTTTGAGGGAAAGTTTTATGTGAACATATCATTACTGATATGGAAAAATAGCAAGCTAAAAAACCAGACGATTCCAAATAGCATGCTAAAATTACGTATCAGTAATCAGACACCATGGTCAAACCAAAAAATTAGCAACCTGAACTTGCTCAAGAGATTCATGAATATAGGTGGATGACTAATTTGGTTAACTACTTACAAGATGTCACCTATCTGGAAGGTATGGAAAAAAATAAACGAATATATTTCAGGTTACAATTTGGTCCCTATCTCTTTGTTGATAGTGTGTTGTTTAAAAGGGATATAAATGGAATCTTGTTGCGATGAGTTGACTATGATAAAATTTAGAAAATACTATTAGAATTCCACAAAGGACCTACAGGAGGTCACTTCTCAGCATGTACCAAAACCTTAAAAATTATGAAAGTTGGTTACTATTGGCCTAGCATATTCAAGGACTATTTTAAATGGATTAGAAAATGTAAGAAATGTGATTTCTTTGTTCGAAAAGAACGTGTAGCTTTGCTACCTTTACAACCTATTTTAGTTGATCATCCTTTTATACAATGGGGTCTTGATTTTATTGGCATGATAAACCCATCTTCATCATAAGGACATAAGTGGATCTTAACTGGTATAGATTATTTTACATGATGGACTGAAGCAATAGCCTTGAAGGATGCTAATGAAGCTTCGATACTATCCTTTTATGAAGGTATAGTCTGTAGATTTGGTCTTCCAAAAACTATCATATCAGATAATGTTTTAACATTCCTTGGTACAAAGATAACAGATTGGACTGTGAACCATGGAATCTAAGTTCTTCATCTAATTATTATCCACAAGGTAATGGCTTAGCTAAAAGTACTAACAAGAATCTATTAAGGATCATCAGAAGAACACTCAAAGATAATCAAAGATCTTGGCATCTGATGTTAAATTCAGCACTTTAGGCAACAGAGTGAATCCTAAAAGATCGGTTGGAAATTCACCCTACAAACTTGTGTAACGAAAAGAAGTAAGAATGCCTATTTCAGTTGAGATACTAGCATTAGATATTCTGCATCAAATGGAGCTACTTGAGAATGTACCATTATAGGTTCGTTATGCAGAGTTAATGGGATTACAAGAGCTAAGAGATTAAGCTCATTCAAATATGGAGAATAATTAGAAGCAGATGAAGAATACTTTTGATAAGAAACTAAAATACAGAATTGTGTAAAGCCAGGGAGACACACAAAGATTGATACAACTAGAGTGGTCCTTACATGATTTCATCTTGCAAAGAACACAATGCTTTTTAGCTTTCGAAGCTAAATGGAGAGGAAATTCTGATTCCTATGAATGTTATGTTTCTCAAACAATGTTATTGAATATCTTACAATGATTGTTAGCATAGGATTATCCCTTCAATAAGTGTAGTTTTTGCACATTGCATTATTTTTCAATTCAATAAGTGCATTCATGCATGTTATCTAGTGTACCTGATATTTTCCCAGTTTTAGTTTTTCTTGGAAGGGTTAGACCTTTCGGAAAGGTAGATTTTGGTTGCATGTTTGGACTCCAAGCCCAATCGACAAGAGCAAGGCACTAGTATATAAGCTAGCAGGAAACTTTCCCTGTAGGATTTCCAGAAATGTTGAAAATTTTTGCACTTGTGTAGAAATGGGCAACTCGAAATTACGTTACAATGGATAGAATTGGTGAAGTATACCTAAGCTAGGGGAGATTATTTAGATTATGTCGTTACTACTGATTTATTTAAAATATTACATGAAATTTTTAGATTACAAAATGTAACAGAAAACATAGTCTACAATTTCATGATACCTTTAGCAAAATAACACATGGGCCTCGAAGGACACCTATGTTTTCTTAATGAAGACACTAGATTGCAGAATAGGTGAAGTGTCAAGCTTTGGGACAACAAACATAAGTGTAGATTACAGAAATCAGAGTTCATTACTGAATGTCCCAGGTTTTATAAATTCTTTCCTTCATGATTAAAACATTCAATTATATGAATGAGTTTTTTAGTTCATCATACAATCCATACAGAAGTCTGAAATGCAGAAATAAATATACAACTCATTTACAATATTCAATGTTTTATTCATAAGGAAATTTCAAATGTTCCCACACAAGCCATGGGATGTAACATGAAAGTAAAGTACAGCTACTGAAATAAGAGGTACACATGCATGAAAGAGAAAGTAAAGGAGTATGGGTGAAGCCATCATTGCCTCAGGGGTTTCTTTCTTTGATCGAATAATCTCCATTTCTATCTTTTGTTGCTTCTTCATCTCCATTATAGAAACCATTGCACCTAAAAAGAAGAAAAGTTAACTGTTAGTTAAAAGCGCAGGGATCAATTCATATTCCTTCATTGTCCTATTTCGTTCATATGAATCTTTTAATAATAGGAGATGTATTCTACTTGAAGATCAAACTATATACATGCCTTATTCACTTAGAAAGAAAAGGAGAAAAGAAAACCATGGACATAAGAGAGGCCAAAAAGCCTAAGTATTTTCTAGTTGTTTTCTTAAGTGTGCAGGTATAAGTTGTAGCCAGGAAAAATGTAACTTAAAGTTTCAGTAACTGTTCTAAAATGGAAGAGGTTACAGTACATAAGAGAGAATGGAAAATAGGAGCACATGTTTTAGTTTGCAACTAAAGAAGAAGAATCAAATGTCAAGAAGCTAAAGTTAACTAGAAAGAAAGGATTATAGCTGAAATGGAAGGAAGAAAGAATCCTGGAAAAATTTTGCCAAGGCATCGCCATGTAAAATCAACATTTCAAATTTTTTAGCAATGCCAGAAATACTACTATCAAGGAAATAATGTATCTGAGTAAAGGAAAAAAGTTACCTTATTTCAAACAAGCATCTGAAACAAGGCTTATGCTTGAAAATGGTGTTACAGTTAAATAAAGAATTGTTTACAATTTCCAGAAAGCCACTTACAAGGGTCCAACAATACAAATGTAGCTATAGGTTATCACAATGTTTTCCAAATAGAATCCATTTTGACAAGTAAGAATCAAGTACAAATATACCATTTGAAGCCCTTAAGTAAATAAAACATGAAGTTGTAGAACTACAAGAGGCTAGCATGCAAACCAAAACTCCTATGGATGAGAACAAGAGTTTAAATGAAATATGTAAAGCCCATATATAGCTTAAGAGGATGAACCTGAAAATGAGAAATTGTAGAAATGGAAAATCAGAGATCCACATTTCTTCACTTCAGAATATCAGAAGTCAATTTGGCATTGAAAATAAGTAGAGCTTACACATCTCTTCCACAAGTTTCAAACTCATCCAGTACAAGTCCCAAACAGGGTAATTTTTACATAACCATCCAAATAATGCAAACTCAGTAATGAGGATAAATTAGATATTATTAGAAGCAGAGTTCCTATAGAGTTCACTATAAAAGTGATATTTTTCAAAAAATGCTATTGATGAATTTCAAAAGGCAAAAGAGGCTAATCATATACAATATAACCATACAATAAATCTCAAAGTAGAAATCCGAATACCCATATTTTAACATATGTAGATCTACAGTTGTAAAATACTATATACAACTCGGAGTAGCATTCAGAAAACAAAAAACATGAATTTGAGGAGTATGAATTTAAAACCACAAATTTTACAACAAGCCAAGTGCCAAATTCATGCATTTTTAGAGGAAAATATGAGTACCCAGTTGAAACTTACCGATTCTAAGTAAAAATTTTAGTAAATCCTTGAGGTAAGGTCACAAAATCAACAGACCGAGGAAGTTTCAGCTCAGAACAAATTTCAATTAGAAAAAACCAAGGCCCAACCACGAAGTTCACAAGAAATGCAATGAAAAAATGAGTATCAGTTTCAGAGGTTGAAATGGCAAAGACTAAGTAATAGTGAAACTTAGAGGTCGGGAAAACTTACTTTCCCTCATCAAATGGTGATAAACATACCAAGTGATGGTGGTTGCTTCAAAATAAAAATCTGCAGCGACCAAAAATATACTGGTACTCGAGCCTTTCGACCACAAGATCTCACAAAACACTCAGAGCTCAAAGTGATTAACCATGGTGGCCACTTCAAAAGAAAACTTATATCTCGTGGACTTCACCAAAAAGACCAAATAGAATAGATCCAAGCTTCAGGATTAGCAAAAATGGCAACCATTAAAGAAAACACAGTTTTCAAAAATATACAGAGGCAAGAATGGTTTAGAAGACCAAAAGAATGAACTGGAAAGAGCTTAAACGATTAGATCAATGGCATCAAAAAAAATTCCAGGGCTTTGTCGACATCACAAAAACCAAATGATGTGATCATTATGGGTTGAAGCCACCCTTTAAAATGCAAGCTAGAGAGATGAATCAACAAGACTCAACCATGGTTGAAGCATTGATGATTAAAAAGCATCTAGGATGAAGATCAAAGGTCGAGGATCATGCTCATAGCTCAAAAAAATTAAATACAGTCAATCCCACTAACCACATTCAATGTACAGTCAGAAACTCTAACCATGAGTCCAAAGATCGATGCCCTAAGATCTCAAAGTACACAAATTAGTGGTTTTAAATCATCACCAAATTTCCAAAAAGACTCAACCTAAGTTATGTTTCCACTGAAAAAATGCATGGAGGGGTGAGTCACCATGGACAAGGGGCTAGACCACATCATCAAATCAAACAAAATCATTGAATTTGAAATTCAAAGGATCAACTATAGTCCAAACTTTAAATAATTCTAAAAGATGACCAAATTATGCCATAATGATCACCGAAAAGATGAATTTGTAAACTATATACTATTCAAACATGCAAAGCCGACAAGTATTACATGGTCATGTATAATCAAAAGGTGGCAGACTATATAGTGTAGCCTATGCCAAATAATCAAGGGTTTCCAAACCATGGTGAACTACAAAGGTGGTCCCCACTATAGAAGGAGCTAGAGTTGAGTTGTAGAGTGTCACTCATGTGACCTTTAGAAGACAAAGAAATGTCAATATCAGGCTTAGAGGTGGTCCCCATTAAGATAGATGTTTGGATGAACTTTTTTTTAAAGTATTACAAAATAATGTAATTAATTTTTCTCACTCACAGGAGTTTTTTTTGCATGCTTCACAAGAGGTCAGAACAGAGGAGACAAACTTGCGTGCTCATGGAGAGAGACTTGCCTAGAAATTAATCTTATTTTTAGCAAATTATTCACCCACCCTTATTAAAATAGTCAACTTCAGTTGACTGAGATGTAATCAAAGGCTATTAATGCCTCTTGTACTAGTTTGGATGCATGGGCGAGTAGAGCCTTATTCTATTTTTAGGAAGGGTGGGAAAATTTTATTTTTGCTATATATTGTGTGCCTTTGCAAAGCACAAAGGAGGAATTTTTGGATATAGAAGTACTAAAGCAATTTTTTCCAGTTTTTCCTCTTGAGTGTGAAGTATTTTCTGCCTTCCCAATTATTTGGAGTCTTGTGTATATTTCTATTAGTCTTGTGAATGCAAATTCCTTGATTAATCATTTTACCCTGTTGTAAAATTCAGTAATCTCTGCATGATATTAATGTGCATGTTTAGCTTAGCAGTATTGTTGTGATAATCTCCCTCAATACCTCAAATTATTTTACCCTTAACATTCTAAAGAAGAACTGTTTGGTTCATGCATCAAGAATCCTTTCACATATCAATTGTGTGTAGACTCAGTCAAAGCCCTCATACAAATTTGGTGTATCACCTTAGTTTTAATTACTTTACAATAATATTTTACCCTTAAACCCCAGAATAAGTTTAGGATACATCAATAAGGAACCAACATTGATACCGGAGACTCACCTCAAAATCGGTGTACCCACAGACTTGAGGTGTTTCCATTGTATCTACGAAAGAGAGATCAATTTTTTGCAAGCTTAGAAAACCTGCAACCATCTCTCTATAGGGTGCACTTTCAAGAGATAACACATACCTTAATTAAAATTACCCCACCCCATAAAGTGCCACAACTTAAAATGTGTAGGGTTTATCCTCAGCCCTTAGATTAAATGGATATGCACCCTTAGATCTTGGTATTTTAAAATTAACCTTAAACATCCTTATGGGTTCTTCTTATTCTTTCTTTAACACTAACTCATTCATTTGTCCCATTTTAATTTGCAGGTTGGAGGAGTGGAAGCCTTGGAAGCAAGAAGTGAGACCATGGAGAAATTTATTTGGATCTAGTTTATTTTACTCATGGGTTTTCTATTATAAGGTTCCCTATTTGTTTACTTGTAGAGATTCCACCATAAATCTTGTTTTTGCTATTTGGTTATGCTCATTTCTTGAGTTCATTATTTGGAAAAAAAAATCCATTCCTATGCTTTTTTTGTTTATGAAAATGTTAATGTGTGAATGTTTTGGCATGTTTTTGGGCTATTGGGTAGATTTCCTAGGAATGTTGTAGGAGAAGACTATGTGGTTTATTTTGTGGGAGGCACAAGTGTGTTTTAGGGAGGTATAAGGTAGGAGGGAGTTGGGATTTGGGTTCAACCTTAAAAATAAACAAGCTTGCATTTCTTTACTCGTTATGGGGTGCCATAAGAGGTTGGGGAGGCATAAGGAAATGTGAGGAATAAGGGGTACTTGGGGAGGCATAAGTAATTTCAGTGTTTTGATATATTATAGTTTGGTTGTTTGTAATTCAGGTGGTGATACTCATTTCCACTTTTTAGGAGGCATATGAAGCATCCCCCATAGTTTATTTCTCCTTTGGCTTGTTTATGAAGCCTTAGTAATTTTTTTCATGTTTTAATGTAGGTGTAAACTACATTCTATTTTGGACTGTGTTTTTGTTGCGAAAATGTTTCTTGTGTGTTTGTGGAATCCTGTTGTTGCCATCAGTTGGATCACATCTTTTATTGCATTGTGGTTGGGGCTCGGGGACCAATGAAGAAGGATGGCTTCTCCTCTTCATTGGATGTCTTGGTTGGGTGGAGAGCTTTGCTTTTCCCCTACTCCTGTGGTGACCAAACTAGAAGAATTAGAAATAAGCATGTTGTTGTTCTGGAGATGAGAAAGAGATAGTTTGATAGTCCCTTGTGAAATGAAATCTTATTGTAGCCCTTTCCCACTTTAAAGTGGATGATATGTATATTAATTGTAATGGAAAGATACTTTGTATTGAAAATTATAGTTTAAGTTTTAAATGTAAAAGAGTTATACTCTATATTCTATTTTTTTGAAAGAATGTGAAAGAGTGATATGTATTTTTTATATTGTATTTTGAAATCAAATGGAAAGGAAATTGTAAGAGTTTCATTTGAATTAATGGAAGTGTTTTCCTTGTTTATATGATATTATTTCCATTGGAAATATATTTTTAGCATCCACTATGAAATCCCTGTTTAGAAAGTGGAAAAGTGAAACACGTGAGAAAAAAATGTATTATTTTGCCTTGTTTATAACATATGATTTTGGAAATAATAGAAACTGCATTATTGATTTAATGTTGATTGAAAAGAAATAAAACTATTTATGACCAACATGGAATGAATTCAATGTTTTATTTCATGGCAAAAGAGATAGTAATTTTTTGTTCTGTAAATGTATACACTTCTTTTAATTCACTATTTACTTTGTATAATTCCTTTTATCAAATGTTCAAATAACCCTGCAAAGAGATAAGAGGAAAATGAAATAATCAATTGGATTTAATGAGGACAAAATGATCCCAAACCAAACTAAAAACACTTAAGGAAATGTCTTAAAAATCTTTCAATCGAGCCAAGGCAAATTTGTAGGATTTTTGCTGTAAAAAAAAAAAACCTTGTAATTTCAAAATGCAGATCAAACAAAAAATTTTACACTTTTAAACTCCTCCATTCTATTCGACATTTTGAAGGAGAAAGAATGACAAATTTAAACAAAAAATTTTAAGTTAAAATTTACCAGTTTGGCAGAACGTTTTCATAAAATTGACTCCTTAAATTTTAAAAAAACCAGAATTTAATGAATCCTATGCAAAGAGGACATTGAGATATTTCCAAAACCAAGATCTCTATCAAAATTTATGGCCTTCTGACATTTTTCTTCACTTGGCATAAAAAAAATTGGGAAAATTTTCCTAATTTTTCCACGCCGCCCCACTGCTAATCAAAGGCTGCCACATGGCACCATGAAGTGTCAATGGAGGGGCAGATCCCTTTTTAACTTAGGGCTTCCAAAAAAATTTGGGAAAATATTCCAAATTTTCCCTGCAACCCATAGCCAATCAGGAGCTGCCACATGTGGCATCACAAGGCAACAGTGGAGGAGAAAGTACCTTTTTGCCTTTTTGCATTTTAGAAAATTTTGGGAAAATTTATCAAATTTTCCCGGCCACCCTTCTGGCTGCAGCCAATCAAGAGCTGCCATGTGGCATCGCGAGGTGCCGGCGGAGGCGCGAGTGAATGTTACCCTTTCTGCCCTTCGGGGCATTAAACAAATTTTCTTCTCACCACCTTACTTTCCCCACATAGGCTTAGGAGACACCACGTGTCCCTCACGGACTTGTGGGAGCGTGGGTGCAAAGATGGATTTCCACCCCTAGTGAAATTTTTCTCCCTGTGGCCCACAGACCCGCCCATGGGGAAATTTTTCTCCCCGCAGCCCATAGACCCACCCATGGGGAAATTTTCCTACCCGTGGCCTTCCGACCCGCCCTTGGGGAAAAATTTCTCCCTTGGGCCCGCAGGCCCACTCTTGGGGAAAATTTTCACCCCAAGGCCCGCCAACCCATAACTTGAAAAATATGAGTTAGGAGGACTTCTTTATATCACTGGAAAGGTGAGGAAATTTCCTATCCAATGGGAATGATTTAGGAAAATTTTGAATGTGTTAATTTTTGGTAAAATCAAGTTGAATCTTTAAATCCTGTTAGAGAGTGGGTATGATGAGGAATTACCCTCTAACCCTAATTGAATCTTCTAACCCTAGATTTTGGACCTTGTAACCTCTAATAATTGTTAACAAAAGAAAAGTATATTCTATTAGATTAGAATTGATCTAGAACCTTGCTTGTGGAGACTATTGTTTGTAACCTAGTTGTAGACTCTTTTAAACAAAAGTAATAATTTTATTCCATAATTTTCCCAACTAATCCTAGGTTGTTCCTGGGTATCAAGTGGGTTGTTTTAGCAGGCATCATAGAGAATGACTCTATTTTTTATTAGGTTTAATTTTTATTTTTCCATAATCTGAGTGTTGCCCCTAAAATATTCCTAAAATAAAGTGAAAATTGTGTTTTTTAAGCTCGGATATAATCTCTTATCCCCTAGATATTGTATTGAAGACCCATTATAGTGTATTATTGTTGCTTTTGACATACACTCCAAAAATCCTTTATAGAAAATTAAAAAAAAAAAATCATTTGGTTAATGTATAGTTTTTCAATTAAGATAGGGATTATTGCAATTATATTTTTATGTTTGTTAAGAATGTAAGTGTTAAAGGAAAACAAAATATGGTACAAATATGTGCAAAAACATGGTATATTACTATATACTCTTTGCAAGACCACTTACTCGAGGTTGTAGACATCCGTAACTCTGGAAACATTATTGATTGGTTTATAGAAACCTTTAAATTTGGAAATTCCTTTTGCAACCTTTCAAGTATGTTTTCCCTCCTGATGTACTCTTTGAACTCCACCTTAAACACAATTGTTCTATATCATGTTGACATTTCGGATGGTGAGAATTTGCAGACAGCTTTGTTGCCTTCTAAATTTGTAGTTAGTCTGAGAAACAATTTTTTTTGAAATGGCTCCATAGTTTGTGTCCCCAACACATATTTATAGTTTTGGGTTGTTCAAGGAATAGATCTTTCCAAAACAGACCTCAAAGAGTATCGAAATGCTAAGGGTTGTGGAATATTTTTTGGTTTTGATTTGGTGGATTATTTAGGGGGAGAGATTCATGTCATAGGTTCTAATGAGGCTGCCCAAAAAATTTATGACACTGTAGAAATAGGTAAGGTATATATTTTAAGCAATGGAAGAATTTCCAATGCAAACTCTGACTTTAATAATTTGAATAGCTCCCTAGAAATACTTTTTCTCCCCTCCTCCTCTATCGCTCCCTTAGTGGATGCAAAAAATGACAATCCTCTGCATCAATTTCATTTCACGATGATAAAGGAGATGTCAGAACTCCCCATTGGTTCTTCAGTTGATTTGATTGGTGTTTCTCATGTGATCTCACCATGCTCGAAAAATAGAAAGCAAGACTATATAGAGACAAAAAAAGAACAATTCAAATACAAGACATTTATGGATTTAGTGTTTCTATCAGTCTGTGGGGGGACAATTTTGAAGGGTTGGCTCATGATCTTTTGGAGATTCTATCATCGTCTTAGCCTACAATTCTAGCAATAAAGGGTGGTTGCATAACAAATTTCAACGGTTCCTCCATAGAAATTGTTTCCTATATAAAATGCTTTGTTAATCCTTCAATTCCAGAGGCCTCTATGTTTCTTGAATGGGTTGCTTCTATCGATTCAACTTTTTCTCTTCCTTCCATAACATACCCATCAGTTGGACATCCAAAAAATGTGGTTGCCAAATCGACGGTCTCCGAAATAGCTCGTATGGGAAATGAAGATAAAATTGAATGGGCCTTAGTAACAGTAGATGTGAGAGACATTGCCATTGATAACTTCTTTTATATGGCTTGTCTACTTTCAAAGGGTAGCAAGCAATGCAGGAAAAATGTAACTAAAAACGGGGCCGGAAAATGTTTTTGCTCTCAGTGCAACGAAGAATTTTCACCATGTGATTACAGGTATATGCTTCACATTAGTATTAAGAATGACACTGGGGAATTACATTCAGTTACTACCTTTGATTCAGCTACAGAAGCAATCATGGGTATCTCAGCAAAGGATCTACGGTTGTTGTCCATTGATGATGAAGCAATTTCTTAAATAATAGGGAATGTTGTTGGCTACAGATACCTTTTCACCCTTTCCCTCAAACAAACTATTTTTCAAGGAAACAAATAGCTAAAGTGTGTAATTCTGAATTCTAAAAAGTTGGGGAAAGTCCCCTCTCCATAACTTTTGCTTGAAAATAGTTGTGTTATGCCTCCATGTAATTTTTTTTTGTTCGGTCCACCTATTGTTAATGTATTTAAAAAAGAAATTTATCTCGCTTTCTATTTTGTGCATCAACATTTAGTTTCGACTACTTTGTTATGTAAAATAATTATATTATGAATCAAAAAATTTCGCAAATTTCAAGGGCTCATCTAACGGTTGTTAAAATATACCAAAAATAAGAAACATGAAATCTTCTTTAACACTCTCCACCAATACTATCAAATTGTATCTTTACTCTTAATTCACTATTCCCTTCTATTTAATAGTTTTCCTGAATCAAACAATGTTATGGATAAGTAATTTCTCTGCATTTTCCTTTATGTATCTTCGTCTTTACAGTGAAAATGACATTAAATAATGCCTCATAATTCTGAATCCTACATAGTTGGGGAAAGTCCCCTCTCCATAGATTTTTCTTGTAAAATAGTTGTGTTATGCCTCTATAGAAGGTGTTTTTGATCGGTCCACATATTGTTACCATATTTAAACAAGTTTTTATGTCGTTTTCTATTTTTTGCATCGTCATTTAGTTTCTACAAACTTTGTTATGTGAAATAATTTTATTATGAATCAAGATTTGCTGCAAATTTCAAGGGCTCATCTAACAGTTGTTAAAATATACCAGAAGAAAGATACATGCATTCTTCTTTATAACTCTCCACCAATACTATCAAATCTAGCTTTACTCTTAATTAACTTTTCCCTTCTATTTAATAGTTTTCGCTAATCAAACAATGTTATGGACCAAAAATTTCTTTGCATTTTCTTTTGTGTATATTCGTATTTCAGGTGCAAATGATGATAAATAATGCATCCTAACCCTTTATCATTTGCTGCATTTTTTCCAAAAACAAGACCATGCCAACCCCTCGACAGTGGGCTTGTCACAGTGAACGTGATTCCTTTCGTAGAGAACATATTAATGCTTGCCATCATGCTTGATATCGCCTCCTTAAACAAACAAAGGGAGCTTATTCAACCACTCCACATAGTGCTACCTTCTTGCCTCAGTCTTTTGTTGGCCCTTCTACTTATGTACACATTGCGGGTTTACTTCCACCTACAACATCTGCAGTAGCCTTGAATTTTGCAACAATTCACGGTTCACATTGTGTTAATCTTAGTAGTTTGGACAGCTGTTTGTCCTCACCCGAATATAGCAGCATTAGTTATGGGTAGTTTGGACAGCTATTCGTTTTGGCCTAGATATAGAAAAATAGTTGTTTTTGTCAAACAAATATTGTTAGGATAAAAACAATTGTTATTTAATATTGACTCCTTTTAGGTGACACCTCATAGCCAAGGTTGTTAATGGTTATTGAGTTGTCTTAATCTCAGCCATTCATTTGTATTAATCTCGGTCATTGATTTTCAACGAGAGTAGTATATAAGGGGGTCATTGGGTCATTTGTAACAGGGAAGTTTTTAGAGAAACTTGCAGTGTTATCATGGGTGCAGTGATAGCGTTGGAGATAACAGTGGAGGAATATCAGCAGGAGGATTAGGAGATTGTTGGAGCTTTGCCAGTAAGAGGCAAGCAATATTTGTATCTCTTGATTTGCTAAATTTTAATATATTTCTCATCTGTAGTACTAGTTTTCCCTACGGGGTTTTTCCAGGGACAATTGTCCAAAAAGATTGTGTTCACCTTGTTGGGTATTTTTTATGTGTTTGTATTTATGAAGTTACAGTTGTGTTATTTTCCAATATTTGTTGATCAAATAATCTTACAAGATAGGAGGTTGATAATTAGTAACTGTAATATATTTTTCACATGGTATCAGAGCTAAGTTTGGGTAGAAGAGATTTACCCTAGGTGAAATAAAGTGAGGGTTTATAAAACCCAGTTTAACCTCTTCAAAATTATTATTATTATTTTCTTTTAAGATGGCCTCAGCATGTTTAAGAGATCAGGATAGATTGGATGGAGCCTCAAATTTCGGTGTCTGGAAAGCCATAATTTCTCTATTGCTAGAAGAGAACGGTATTAAGGAATATGTGACCACTGTTGTACCTGTACCTACAGATGCAACACAACTCTTAGAATATAAGAAGGAATATGCCAAGGCGAGGAGACTGATTCTTAACGGTGTCAAGGATCATATTGTTCTGCATATTGAAAAGTTAGATACTATGAAGACGATGTGGGATGCCATTATGAATCTGTACCAGAATGCTACCACTAATCGGAAGCTGATTCTCAGAGAAAATTTGAGGAATACCCGAATGAATAAGGGAGAAGACGTCACAAGTTACCTCACCAGACTTAGAATTTTCAACGATGAATTGGCAGTTGTTGGAGACAAACCAAATGATGATGAGCTAGTGAGAATAGCCCTAAATGGGTTTACTAAGCAGTGGGATGTCTTTGTTCAAGTCATCAATGGACGAGACACCTTACCGAGTTGGGATCGACTATGGAGTGATTTCACTCGGGAGGAGCTTAGACTAAGTCTTGTCAATGGAGCCAACAATGAGAGTCAGAAAAGTGAGTTAGAATAGGAAAATGTTGCCCTAGCGGATAAAGGGAAAGAAAAGAAGGGGTCTAGTAAAGGATCAAATTCACAAGGTGAAAAGAAGAAGAAAGATTCTTCAAAGATCAAGTGATATGGCTGTCACGAGTTTGGCCACTATGTCAGCGATTGCCTAGAAAGGAAGAAGAATGAAAAGAAAGGCAAGAAGAAAGTTGCAGCTTCAGCAAGTGCAGATGAGCTCTCTAGTAGAATGGAAGATGATTTTACACTCATAACATGTATGGTTAGCTCAACCTCACAGAGTGTTTGGTATATATATAGTGGGGCATCATATCATATGACAGGAGTTAGAGAATACTTCTCTAGCTATAAGGAAGAGAGCACCAAAATCTAGATCTCTATGGGGAACATGTCCAAACTCAACTCAGTTGGGAAAGGGACTGTTCAGTTTCAGAGGGAGAGTGGTAAGATTCCCCTTCATGATGTGTTGCATGTACCAGGCTTAGGGATGAATTTTATTTCTATATCTGTCCTTCAGGACAAAGGGTACAATGTACTCTTTAGAGGGGCACATGTGTTGATCAAGCACAAGGATTGGAAATCACCCATAGCTATTGGAGTTAGGAGCGGTCGACTTTATAGGCTGCAGTTTGATATTCCTAAGGCACTCATGAGAAACAGTAATCTTAGAGATCAGGGAGAGCTATGGCATAGAAGGATGGGCCATATCCATCATGGAGCCCTTAAATTACTTTATGAGATAGTGACAGGTGTTCCTGAGGTGAGCACAGAGCACGATGATGTATGTAAGGGATGCGTGTTGGGGAATTTTGATAAAGCATCTTTTCCAAGGAGTGACACCAGATCCAAGGGCATTCTTAATCTAGTACATTCAGATGTATGTGAACCAATTTCGATGAATTCTCTCAGAGGGTATGATTAATTTGTTACTTTTATTGATGATTTCTCTAGGAAGACATGGATATACTTCTTGAAGACCAAGTATGAGGTTTTCAGTCGCTTCCAAGAGTTCAAAGCTCTTGTGGAGAATTCGAAAGGAAAGAAGATAAAAGTTATTTGGTCAGATAATGGAGGCGAGTACAAAAGCAATGAGTTCCAAGAGTTCTGTACCATCGAAGGAATCAAGAGAGAGTGAATTGTTCCTTACAATCCACAACAGAATGGAGTTGCTGAGAGGAAGAATCGGTCTATAATGGAGGCATCAAGGGCTATGTTGCATGACCAGGATATACCCCATTATCTGTGGGCAGAGGCATGCAGTACAACAGCATACATACAAAATAGAGTTCCACATAAGGTACTAGGGAAGATGACACTAGAGGAAGCATTCACTGGGAAAAAGCTAGATGTCAGTCACTTTAGGATCTTTGGAAGTTTGACATATTGTCACATTCCTAAGGATACACGTACCAAGTTAGATCACACCGTGGACAGAGGGTACTTTGTGGGGTTTAGTGAAACCTCAAAGGCATGTCGAATATTCATTCTGAGGACCAGGAGGATTATTGTTCGACGTGATGTCAAGTTCATCAAGGATAAGGCATTTAGAAGGTCTAGAGATTTTCCAGAAGATGATCAGAGTAAGCAGTCAACAGAAGCTCCAAGGATCACTCAATCGAGTCAAGGGCAGTAAAGCTTGAATACAGTTACTAGTACAAGCATAGTCTCAGGAGGAGAGAGTTTTCAAAGTATGGAGCAATAGGTGCAATAAGAGATGCATCAAGAAGACATGGAGGTTGATATTTCATCCTCTACAGTTGGCAACAAGAACTGTGAGGTTCAACAGAAACAGAAGAATACTCAGGAGTTAGTGGGTACTCCTAGGAGGAGTAATAGACAACGGATACCACCAGCCAGGTATGATGACTATGTTGCATTAGTTAGTATGTTGGTAGATAGTGAACCTTCTAGTTATCAGGAGGCTGCACAACATCAAGTGTGGCAAAAAGCAATGGTTGAGGAGTATACTTCAATTATGTAGAATGATGTGTGGGAGGTAGTGCCTAGACAAACAGATAGGGCAGTGGTTGGATCACGTTGGATCTATAAGATCAAGCATGGTGCAGATGGTAGCATCGAGAAATATAAGGAAAGGTTCATGGCAAAGGGGTTCTCTCATAAAGAGGGAATAGACTACAAGGGGACATTTTCTCCATTTTCCAAGTATACTTCTATATGAGCTATAATCTCAATTTTAGCACAGATGGGATGGCAGATCCATCAAATGGATGTCAAGACAACATTTCTTAATGGCGAGTTGAAAGAGGAGGTATACATAGAATAACCAGAAGACTTTGTAGCACACAGTAAAGAGACCCACATGTGTAGATTGAAGAGAGCGTTGTACGGACTCAAACAGGCTCCCAGAGTGTTGTATGAGCGCATTGATAGTTACTTGTAGGAAATGGGCTTTGTTAAGAGTGAGGCAGATGCTAATCTCTACTACTTGGTAGTTGGAGGTGAGATTCTCATTCTTTTCATATATGTAGATGACTTGTTTCTTACAGGCTCACTGGGGCTCATATAAGAATGTAAGAGGGATCTTACAGCAGAGTTTGAGATGAAGGATTTGGGACTTATGCACTACTTTCTAGGCATGGAGGTATGGCAGAAAGATGGAGAGATTTTCCTTGGGCAAGGGAAATATTGCATGGAAATATTGAAAAGGTTCAGGATGGAAGATTGTAAAGCCATGTCTACACCCATGATCATGAATTGGAGGAAGGTAGACACATCCAGGGAGAAGGATGTAGACCCCACCTTATACAGGCAGTTGATTGGTTCTCTCATGTATTTGGTCAATACTAGGCCAGATATAGCTTTTACAGTTAACTCTCGTAGTTAGTTCATGGTTGAGCCAAAGAGAGTGCATTGGACTGCGGAAAAGCATGTGCTGCATTATTTGTAAGGTACAATCGAGTATGGAATTAGATATGCTTGAGGTGAAGGAATAAAATTGATGGGCTATATTGACGCAGATTGGGAAGGTAGTACAATGGACAAGAGGAGCAATTCAGGGTGTTGTTTCAGTCTGGGATCAGGAGTTGTATCTTAGTTCAGCAGGAAGCAGAAGTCTGTGGCTCTGAGTTCAGTAGAGTCAGAGTACATAGCAGCTAGCATGGAAACATGTGAAGCTATATGGCTTTGGAAGTTGCTAGTATCTTTGTTTGGTAAGAAGGTTGAGACTACGGTGATACACTGTGAAAATCAAAGTTGTATCAAGTTGACTGAGAATCTGGTGTTTCATGATAGGTCAAAACATATAGACATCAAGTATCACTTCATTAGAGATTGTGTACAGAGCGGGGTTTTTAAGCTACAGTTTGTACCTATAGATCATCAGGTAGCGAAATTCTGACAAAGGCATTGGGGAAGGCAAAATTGATCTTCTTCAGAGAGATGTTGGGTGTCATGCAAAACAACTTCTTCCCTAAGAGGGAGTGTTAATCTTAGTAGCTTGGACAGTTCTTTTTCCTCACCCGAATATAGCAACATTAGTTATGGGTAGTTTGGATAGCTATTTTTTCTGACCTAGAATTTAGAAAAATAGTTGTTTTTTTCAAACAAATATTGTTAGGATAAAAACAATTGTTATTTAATATTGAATCCTTTTAGGTGAAACCTCATAGCCAAGGTTGTTAATGGTTATTGAGTTGTTTTAATCTCAGCAGTTCATTTGTATTAATCTTGACCATTGATTTTCAACGAGAGTAGTATATAAGGGGGTCATTGGGTCATTTGTAACAGGGAAATTTTTAGAGAAACTTGCAGTGTTAGCAAGGGCGCAGTGATAGCGTTGGAGATAGCAGTGGAGGAATATCAGTAGGAGGATTAGGAGATTATCGGAGCTCTGCCAGTAAGAGGAAAACAATATTTGTATCTCTTGATTTGCTGAAGTTTAATATATTTCTCATCTGTAGTACTAGTTTTCCCTACGGGGTTTTTCCAGGGACAATTTTCTGAAAATATTGTGTTCACCTTGTTGGGTATTTTTTATGTGTTTGTATTTGTGAAGTTACAGTTGTGTTATTTTCCAATATTTTTTGATCAAATAATCTTACAAGATAGGAGGTTAATAATCAGTAACTGTAATATATTTTTCACACATTGCACACATAATTGTTCTTTCCCCTCGTTTGTCCCTTCTTTACAACTCGGGGTGCAAACTTTATCACCCTCCTCTATTGTTGACACTTGTGAAACATCTACCTCCAGACCGTCCCTCCAACATTCCCAGTGTAATTTAGGCCATTCAACTTTGCATTCTGCCCTTCCGCTAGAATACCGTCTTCCCGAGCCATCTATTTTTCCCTATGTTTTATGTTCATTCCCTCCTTCACACCCGCCTGCTTCCAATTCCAGAAATTCCAACCCCTTTCCTCTAGTTGCATCCCTGAAATCCTCCACATTGGTTTCTTATTCAAAATCTCAAGTATATGGTTAGGAAAATATTAGATTTGATGGCCTGCACAAATACCTACCCAATTTGCTTTGAAAACTACCCTGAATGAAGACAACAAAGGTTACAGGGGTCCATGCATGTAGTATATGTAAATCGGAAACAAACGGCCATCAATTCTGACTGTGGAATAACATGGATCCACGTTCTTGCCCAATAATATTGAGTCGTTTGACCCAGCTTGAAGAAATACTCATTTCTCATGTGAATCTAATCTTGTAGGTCACCCATGCTCAAGGAGGCCAATACAAATACAAAGCTCATACAATAAGATTCCCTCAAAATATATCGACCATAGAGAAATACCTGCCACATCGGCTTAGAGATTTGGATGTTATTCTCATGTAAAAAACTGGAGCAAACCTTACAAAATATGAATTTTATGTTAGCATATGTCGTGTCTAGGAAGCTTTGAGATTTAAAATTGCACAAAATCCATACTATAAGAACATTTTGGTTGATAACAATTCCCTCGAGTCCTTTCCTTCTACTTATATAGATATCACACCCTTTTTAATTAGGGTTACACTCCCCTCTCAGGAACCTCAAGAAGAAGTAGCAGATATGTTTGATGAAAACTATGCAGACATGCTTAACACGGTCAATCAAACTTCTTCCTTTGTTCCTTCCATCTTCAATTCAGGTACCGAAGAAGAGGAAATTCAGCAATACATCCTTCGTCTAGGAATAGCAACCCCTTTAAATCTGCAATGGCAAGAACTTGGAGCTTCCCTAGTAAATGAATACAACACAGAAGGTTTTTTTTATCTATGGCATGTATGAATTTGTTTCCAACAGGACATGCCATGTTCAAGCAACCAAGAATGAAAGAAGTTCTTTTACATAAATATGCTTTTCATCTTTTGCGATACTATGACAACTAGTTTGGGAGTCACCCTCACTTCCCATACTACATGCTCAATCTTTTTTTGTGGTGGCATTGCCAAACAACGGTTACAGTTTATATGAAGCAAAATATTGATTCTGGTGTTTAACTCACTATCCAGGATCTTCAAAAAAGGTTTCAAGAGTGCCCCTCCAAGAACCTCTCTGATAGTTTGATGCTCTTCGGTGTAAACCAATGAGAAACCCAGTCATTCTGGGTGAAAATTAGAGGTGATCTTTTAGACATGATTGATCAATTACGGCCACCAAATTTATTCTTGACTTTGAGCTCTGCAGACGTGAAATGGCTTGATCTGCATAGCATTATGCTTGTCACATCCCCTATAGAACCTTGTCCCCTGTAGTTCTGGTGAATTGAAAATATTTTCCATCACCTGCACCTTGTGTCTACATACTTGCACAACAAATTCAAAATTTTATGAGAAGAAGTGTTTATGAAACACCTCGGTGCAAAACACTACTGGTACAGTTGATTGAATAACTTTTTTCCCTCTTTTCTTTCTTTGGAATTAGATTGTTTCTAGCATACCAAATTGTCATCAGGTATGAATGGCAGCATATAGGCTCCGGCCACATCCATGGATTCCTTTGGCTTTATAATGCTCCTTGCATTAAAAATATTGATTCAACAAAAACTTAATCTCTTGAGGCCATCATAAAATACTTTGATTCCTTTGTTTCCACCTAAAATCCAAGACCAACTTCCAAAAGGCATGAATATATACATCACTCAATAAGTGAAGCAAAATATTGATTCTGGTGTTTAACTCACTATCCAGGATCTTCAAAAAAGGTTTCAAGAGTGCCCCTCCAAGAACCTCTCTGATAGTTTGATGCTCTTCGGTGTAAACCAATGAGAAACCCAGTCATTCTGGGTGAAAAGTAGAGGTGATCTTTCAGACATGATCGATCAATTATGGCCACCAAATTTATTCTTGACTTTGAGCTCTGCAGACACGAAATGGCTTGATCTGCATAGCATTATGCCTATCACATCCCCTATAGAACCTTTTCCCATGTAGTTCTGGTGAGTTGAAAATATTTTCCATCACCTGCACCTTGTGTCTGCATACTTACACCAAAAATTCAAAATTTTATGAGAAGAAGTTTTGATGAAACACCTTGGTGCAAAACACTACTGGTACAGTTGATTGAATAACCTTTTTCCCTCTTTTCTTTCTTTGGAATTAGATTGTTTCTAGCATACCAAATTGTCATCAGGTATGAATGGCAGCATATAGGCTCCGGCCACTTCCATGGATTTCTTTGGCTTTATAATGCTCCTTGCATTAAAAATATTGATTCAACAAACACTTAATCTCTTGAGGCCATCATAAAATACTTTGATTCTTTTGTTTCCACCTAAAATCCAAGACCAACTTCCAAAAGGCATGAATATATACATCGCTCAATAAGTGATGACCCCTGCCTCTTAGATACGTCTTAAATTCTTTCATGTTCTTCGAATACAGACATTGAAGATCTCCTGAATAAAGTGCAACATCACAAAAAATTCTCTGAACAAACCTGCCTCAGAAAGAAACAAAATTGACTACAATGTTGTTACAATTCCCCTTAGGAAACTAGACATGTATCTTCCTTATTTGTTGATGGCGATGGTTCTTTAAAATACCTTCCTACATGGAATGATGAAAGGTTAGACATACATAACCCCTTCATGTTGTCCATTTGGGGAGCCAATGTGGACTGCCAACATGTACTATATCGTCATGGTATTATAAATTACATTGCAAAGTATGCCTCTAAGGCTGAACAACATTCAAAAACATACCATCAGATGCTTTCTAGGATCACATGAGCTACTGACCTCAATTTCCTAGTGTAGGTAGCAATCAGGAAAATGTTGTCTGATAACATCATAGACCATGACATAAGTGCCTAAGAAACCTACCCCATGTTGCAGAAATTGCCATTATTTTTGTGCAGTCATCCATTTGTTTCCCTTAATACTGAAAATAAAATCATGCGTAGAATTACAGAATCCAAATCACATTTAGAGGGCACAACAATATTCATTAACTCCTATAAGGCCAGACCTCTAAATATGAATCCCCTTTCCCTTATTGAAACTATGAGAGATTGGACTTATAGTCACGGATGCAAAGGTAATAAATGGAAGCAAAGAACACTCCCAACAATTTTCAGCGTGTACCCTAGGTTCTTCCAAGATATAACACCAGATTCACCATCCTTTGAACTATTTTGTTAGTCAGAGCTTCTCCTATACAAGCCCTTCCATGTCATTTCCACAAATATTAGTGCCACTACAGAAGATATTGTCTCTAATTGGAAATTTCTCAAAAACACTTATAGACCATGGTATATTGTTCGTTCGTCTTTTACTTGCATGGAGTTTTTAGACTCTGATGAAGTATTGGAGCACCCCCTTGAGGAAAGTGAGTATCTTCGAGAAGAATGGAAGTTCCTTGTACAACTGCAACTATATTTTTTGGAACACCATGAATTCAACATGCAACATAATTGGCATTCAAACACTACTCTTCTTTTCTTGCAAGAAGTTGGTTCATCTTTTATATATTTTCAAAGAAGCAGTATATTTTTGAATAATCCTGACATATCCTAATCTACTATTGTCGAATCCTTCTCAAGTGGACAAAAGCTAGCATATGATACCATTTTCAATCACTTCTCCCAAAAATCTAACCTTCCTCCATTGAGATTAATAATATAGGGAACTATAGGAACAAGAAAGTCATTTCTCATTAATTTTATACGATCCACTTTCGCTAAAGCACCTCGTTTGGAAAAATCTCCCTTGCTACTTCTGACACTCACCGATGTCGCTTCGTTTAACATTTCTGCATCAACCATTCATGCCTCCCTTCACATACCTATAAAGGAGCTAAAGCCATTAGAAGGTCATTCTTTATCCTCTTCTCAGGAATTGCTAAAGCATGTTGACTACATTCTTATCAATGAAATAAATGTCACTGGGCCAAAATTTCTAGCCAAAATTGACTTCCACTTGTGAGGGTCTTTCCCTCATACAAAGACCTCACCCTTTGGTTGCAAGTCAATTATTCTTGTAGGTGACTTGGGCCAGCTTCCTTCGGTCTCAGAAATTCCACTCTATGCAAGCCGTTCCTATGGTGTAGTCCTTTGGAAAGGTTTTTCTGTTTCTATCACCTTGGACACAATTTTCCATCAACAAGGTTCTTCGTGCGACCAACTTTATTTCCAAAGATTCGTCCTTAATGTGCGCAGTGGAACAACTACTATACAAGACTGGGAACTCTTCATGTCAAGAACATATTCTTGGCTTACACAACAGGAAATTGCATCTTTCCATGACTGCCCCCACTTGTTCTCCACAAATGATTTAGTTAACACCCATAATCTGCATATGTTGAAATCTCTTAATTTTCCAATAGCACGATGCATTGCACAAACAAGTAGTGGAGGATGCTTTCCTTCAACAAAGGATGAAGAACTAGAATTCAAGTTTCTTCTCTGTAAACCACAACGCGTTATGCTTACAGTCAACCAATGGGTTGTGTTAGGCCTTGTGAATGGTTTGAATGAAAAAATTGTTGACTAGTCTACAAAATCTCCTCTGCACCTGTAGAATTACCTTTATTTATTGTCGTCAATTTCCAAAAATACATTGGCCCATATTGGGATCTGCATAATCCATCCCATGTTTCCATTCCTCCAATTTCTAGAGTAAATCGTAGGCAACTACCAATCAAGATGGCATGGGATTTTACCATCAACAAAGCCCAATGTCTTACTCTAAATTGGGAAAGTATTGCTATTGGTGAAACAGAAAGACAAAGACTTACATTCACTACCATCTCTAGAGTTCCATCGCTGGGAAATATTTGAATCTCTCTCCCTTTCTCTTTTGAATGCTTCTGTAAACTTACTAAATTCCCCCTTCTTTAGGTAAGAAAGAAAGAAGAGGCTTGCCTTAAAGATCTCTCCCCAGCAAATACAAGTTCATGATATTGGTTCAACACAAAATGTTTTTCCAAATAGGTATACATTTACTTTTTATATATTCTGATTCTGATATCCACTTCCAATAGGATTTTTCTTTACGTGCTACACAAAATATTTCTTTTCTTGTCTACGTTATTTAAAAAATAAAATCCCCACTCGCCAGCGAAACACACTCACCTCACAGTTTGCTTGCACCGCTTTCCTTTTTGCTTCCTTCGCCCCCTCCCCCTGTCCCCTCCAAAAAACAAACTCGTTCTCACTCACACTTATTCCTCTGGTAAAAATATTCTTCCTTTTCTCTTCTTTTCCATTCCCCCCAAGCAAACCCCATCCACTTCCCTTTCGGGTTTCACATTGCACTACTCGTGTGCAATTTCTAGTCATAGGAATATGAGAGAGAAAATGGTACGTGTAGCTACATCGTGTGATATGAAAGAGCTTGTTCAAAACTTTATTATTGGTGTGATTGGAAAGGAAATTGAGAATTCAACTTTGTCAATTATTCTTATACAAAATATATTTATCAGAAAAGATCAAATTTTAAAGGCTCTAAATTTTTTTCTTGGAAAGCTTAAGGAGGTGATAATCTATGTTTGGTCTCTGCTATATATGTTGTTTGAATTTTTCGGTTGGGTTTAAATTTCTTTGATAAAAATTCTTGTAGGTACATAATGATTACTCTGAGGAGGCTAGTATCAAAGTTTATAGTCCTTAAGAGGAAATGCCAGCCGAGCTAATGCCAGCTGAGCTAACAATGCTTATTGCAACTTTAATTTTTCTCAGGAGTTGTATTCAGGTCCTATTATTTAGCTGCATTTAGGTCATTTGCTGCTCATTGGTTTATCATCTCCCTATATCTGAAAAAATTCCACTTGAAATATTGGTAGTATATGATTACTTAATAGTTTTTATGGTGCATCTTGAAAATACGCAAGATGTTGATAAATCATTTAGAATATGCAAATTCAAGTTGTATTCCTCTTGTCAATAGAAATAATAGTGGGCATCAATATAAATGAACCAATGCATATTGATTTTTTAATATATGAAATACATATGTTGTCTTCTGTTATTTTTCTTTGTTTTCACCACCATCGGTGTGTCCATTACAACCGGTGCAATTGCGAGTTTTTTTAGAAACATCACATCATGAGTCAAATTCTATGCAACCTCATTAAACATGCCTATCACAAAAAAATTACTGTAACAAAGTTTTGATATTAACTTCTAAGTGCTCATTTTCCATGCTTTTTGGCTGTAAAGTATTGGGAAGTACTCATTTTATTATAGATATTGAATGTCTAGTATAAACATATATTTACCATACTTACACTCTAATTCATCAACAAAGTTCATGATTTGCATTATTTATAACCAGAAGCTATCAAAGGGAGGATGAAAATATATAGAACAATATATTTCCAAAAATAGTTTATATGCCTTACAAAACATCAATTTCAATTTTCTATGCATAATCACATTGCTAATGTCTCTTCCTTAGAAAACTTCATAAAGTGGACTGGTTATAAATTAAATGGATATGAAATGAATGGTCTCAAATAAACACACATCTACTTTCATAGATAATCAGGTCATTATTGCAACAACCAAGTTTATAAAAATCATTCTATCTATAAACAAGGTTTATAAATGAGTTAAAAAGGTTGGCGATTTTAGTAACCATCATCACAACTATTATTTTTTATTGACAAATAAATTACTTTCATAATTGAACTAAAGTTTCTAATTGAGAAGCAAATTCCCATTCCAAGATCAATAACTGTAATATTGTTCTTAACCCAATTATATGTTAAAGAAATATTATATTTATAAAAAAATATTAAAATTATTATATAAATAATTGTCTTCTGTAATAAAGGCCCAGCAGGTTCCTTAATGTAACAATATTTCCAAAATTTTAGAGCTAATAATGTCAGGAAACGCCCAAAAGTGCCTTAATGTAATAATATTTCCAATTCCAACCATTTCACAGTTATATGTGATCATATTACGTGAACCACATTAAATGTGTATTTAATAACAACAATTCAGTTAGAAATGAAATAGCCATTAGCGTAAAATAATGTGAAAGCTACCTATACAAAGTAAATTTATGTTATGATATCTAAATCTTTCCCGCTTACACAGTGAGTGTGGGATTTTATTAGCACTCTAGCATATTCAAATGTATAGAATTATTTAAATACTAATATATGGTAATTAATACAACTTTTAAAATATTTATTTACGTAGAATCTAATATGTTAAAACATATTATTTTAATCTTTGCATGTCTTGTCCAGTATAGCAAAAGTGGCATACAAGGGACATCTCTCAGTAATTGCGTAGCTCTATATGATATTCTATTTTACATTTAAGTAAATAACATATTCATGTTTAATTGGAAGGAAAAATATGCTTTTAATAAATATAATTAATTAATTAATTAATTAATGTAGATAAATCATATACAAATTTTGGATGTATGATTATTTGTAGATAGTTTACTAATAATTACATCAAGAGGTGTTCTTATAATGCTAGACAAAGAGTGTAATAGGGTGTGTTGATTGAAAAAAAAATTTTATTTGCCTACTAATATTTAATTGTTAAAATTACATATTTTTAAATGTCAGGTCAATGTTTGATATAAAAAATAAATATATGATTATATATTTATTCATAGAAATGTAAGTAAGTTTAAAAGTGCGAAAGATGACAATTGTAAATGGGTAAATAACTTGCATGATATTAGTGGAAGTAAATTTAAGATAAGTAAAAATTGGACCTATAATATTATTATATCCATCTATATTATTTTTAGTATTTAGATGTATTTTCGTTTTTAACATATTAGTTTTTATTTTAGGTTAGTTTTATTTTAATTTTTACTTTTATATGTATTTTAACTTCTAGGTTAGTTTTAATTTAATATTTACTTGTGTATGTATTTTTGCTCTTAGGTTACCTTTATTTAGTTTAAATAAATAAAATATATAAATAAATATTTTATATTTTCAATTAAAATTTTATAAATACAAAATATATTTAGTTTATAACAAACATTAAAAATATTAAATAAAAAACAAATATTTTAATGAATTAATTAAACTAGCATAGATATATTAAATACATCTATCTAAAAGTCAATCAGATATATCGATCTCGAGGTGCCTATCTAATTTATATGAGAATTAAAATATAGGCACCTCGAGATTGATATCTCTCGATGTCTTTTAGATAAATGTATTTAAGATATATATGCTAGTTATACATATAATATATACTATCTTGATTGGCCATTTTGATTTCGTTGTCTTTTTAGCGATAATTCTCCACGTAAGTTTTATTACATCATTTTGAAGGATCTCAAGAAATATTGATGTGTACCACTCCTCTCCTCTCTCTCTCTCTCTCTCTCCTCTATCTTTATTAACCTTCTCAACTTGCCATATCAGAAATCCAATAGATATCTCAATATGATTGCTTACAACCCATGGGATCCCTGGTGGCTTAATCATTGCAGTATTCTCAAACAATTGACATTGTAATAAAAATCCTACATCTAATCCCAACCTTCTCTCTATCGCATAGATCTATAACTCATGATATACCTACAATAGCAAGGTAGACCCAAGTTCAAATACCCTCATGTCATCTATAATAATAGGAAGCACCCCCGCCGACATCCATGGAAATATTACACAACCATAATTTGGAAGTGTGTAGCATGAACCTGCTTGCATAGCTACGCATATCAATCTACTTTTTGCAACATCTAGATCATATCTCATATAAAACTGAAAGGCCCCAAATGTGAAATTAATCTATGGAACATCATCTCTAACAAGTCCTATTAGTACCCCCAATCTATTGTTACCATTGATAAGATCTATCGTCTCTCCCTATGTCGGAAGCCTCATAATGCAGTAAACATCCTTTAGTATCACTTTGATCTCGCCAGTCCTAAACCAAAATGTACTAGCATGCACCTGCCATCTGTCTTCCAAAGTAACCATCAATTTCACATCTCATGAAATCCTCTAGTAAAATTGGAATCCACCCAACCCTACTATGGTCAAGTGGTTAGACTTTGCCTCAGCCACGTCACATCTATTATGATAATATAAGGTAGGTACCTCACCTCAAAGACATAAGGTATCTTTGGCTTGCAAAACCCATCAAAAAAGTAAGCATTAGTCTCCATGAAAACCTCATCATCATAACTCAAAAATTGCACATCATATCTATATTCAACATCGAACCAATTTGGGTCGATGCCTTTTAACTTGGGTTGATGCCTTACCAAGACTGGTCGTTGGCAACCATACCTAGTCACTAGCGACCGCCTCAAAAATTAAAAACTGTAAAAAATAATTCAAACAAAAAAAACATAAACACGAAGCTAAGTATTCAATACTCACTATCGTACGAGTCCTTTGGTGCTTTGTGGTTTCTCCACAAGCCTCCATGTCAGTCAAATTCTCCACTCTCTTTTCTGCTCAAAGCTATGAATCATTAACTCGCATAATGCAAATGAGATTATTCCGTCGATCCTGGGGATTATAGATCCCACCATCCCTGGTTTCCACCGACCCTCTTGGGTCACCACCGTGTAACGCCCACATTTTTCCCACACAAAACCTAAGATAAAACTTAACAATTAATTAGGAAAAATAAGGAATAATTTAATTTTTTCAAACAGGTTGCAATGAGATAAATTCCAACTAGATTTAATTATTTCATGATTAATAAATACCTAAATTTAATTAACAATTAATTATTCTTATTTTAATTCAATCTTTTTGGGCTTAAATCCATTCTAGGGTTCTCGTTAATTCTCATTAATTAACCCTTACGAACCATTAGTTAAGATACCCCTTTTTACAATATTTATTTAACTTAGTATTATATTTCTAATGTCATATATTGACTTAATACTCTATGGCTAAGTTCTGAACTTACATTCACCATATAATTAAGTTCAATTAATTTTAATCCCTGTTATAGCATTACCTAGTTATCCATTTATAAAATTAATTTACTTAATTCATAAATTCAAGTCCTTTATAAAAGCCACTTAACTAAGGCAATAAAGGTCACACTTTAATCCCTACATTGTAACACCCCTTTAGTGGCCCCATTCACAAGTTACACACACATTTTAATTTAAAACATATTCCCACCAAAAATATCCTCACCTTATAATCGTAGGATTGATTCCCAACCCTTAGATTGATCCATTTAGAGCACATGGATCTTAGGTTGTCAATCAACCCCTAATCATCCTTATGAGGATATTTTATTCTTTCTTTTGCCCTATTTTCTCTTTTTCATTTTGCAGGTTAAGGGGAAAGAGGAGGATGGAGGCTATGAAAGGTTTCTCAAATCTCAAAGGTGGATATACACATTTTAGTGGCTTATATTCATTTACAACCCTCTCTTAGGGTTTTCTCATATTAATATTTTTTATTTGTGTATTTTATTTGTATTTACCCTATTTAGGTATGGGTGTTTTTGCCCCATTTTTCTTTCTAGATAATAAGGTATATATACAAGAAGAGGCAGGAGGTTGGTCAGGGAGGGTGGCGATCCCACCGCACTCCATACATTATATTGGTTGAAAATGGGGGCGGCGCCCTCCCCCACCAAATCTTATTCCCTTTGTATATAGGCACAAGTCCAACAAAATTTGGTTCAATTTTTTTTAATATAAAACAAACTTTTACACTAAGCGTTACAACTTAGCATATTTATTTTTATTTTATAATAAACATTATATATATACCATTGTATATTTTTTTCTAAAAACATTTTACCATTCACTTAAGTTCATTTATATAGTTATCTTATATTGGCAAGTAGTTTGTAAAATTTCTATCTATTTATCTATAGGTGAAATAGAGAAACTAAATGTTTTTTTCTTATCTAACCCAATACAACTAAACAAGGGGATATATTCAATGTTTAAAACACTAAATGTCTATTTCCTACTTCTTATAACTTTGTATGATATTTGGTAATAACTACATTCTCTCAAAATGCTTGTTTTTATAATATCACAAGAAACTAATTCCTTTCCTTTCACAATAGTTTAAATGACATATATTTCAGTAAAACAAGTATATTTTTCAACATGCACTCTCCATTCAATCATGTCATTTCTTTAAATTTAGATTTATAATACAAACCCTAGTGTAAGCTTAGATTGGGAGAGCTTCATTTTCATTTCTAAAACCATTTCAAGATCCTTACTTCATCTAAATAATACAAGACTTGATAGATTCAGTTTACAAGAACTAAACCATTTAAAATACAATTTTACATCCAATAAACTCTTGATAAAATAACAATTTTGAGGAAGTATAATAAAAACAAGATGTAACTTCACATGCGTCCTTTCCAACATGAGTACTTCTTGACTATCCAATAAAATTTAAATTTATAATATACTTTAACAAGAAGGCGAGGCTTTAAAATTAAAGTTACAAAATCCCTCCACATAAATGGGGAAAACATGCCAAATATTTTACATGAGTAGGATTTCTCTTAGTCTTCTTCAAAGTGCAACTATCTCAAAACAATCACTTGAGCTCCACCATTTTCTTCAATACTCAACACAAAAAAAAAATACGGGAGTAGACAATGCTCTCCACCCAACCAAAAATCGAATGAGGAGGAGAATCCTTCTTCCTCATTGGCCCACGATCCCAAACAATGAAGCAATAAGGGGTACAAGACATCCAAGGCAACTTTACATGGCTTCCAAAACAACATTCAAACAAATTTTCAACACAATAAGAACAATACCAAAATTACAACAAACATATAAGTTTCCCAAGCACAAATGATCAATATTCAAGCCAAGAGAGAGAAAAGAAACATGAGGATCAATTTAAGCCTCCGAAAAGGGTTGAGGGCCCACCTAAAATCCTATAAGAACCTAAAATCACATACCAACAAGAGGCTTACGCCTCCCTCAAAACTCTTATGCCTCCCTCAATAAAATAGACAAGATAAGCACAAATTTCACTTATCTTCAAAGGTGGGACACCCCAACCCAAATCCCTCCCAAGATACACAAAAATACTCTTATGCATCCCTCCAAAATATTCCCATTTCTATTTTCTCCTACTCAACCTAAATACCATTTTATTCCCAAAAGTAAAAGCATACAACAATCATCCATTTACAATCATTTGCAAAATAAAAATAGCAACAAGAATACATGGGTCAGGCCCCTACCTTTCCATTGCAAGAGTATCAAATGACAAGCGCAATCTCCAAGAATTTTCCAAGTCCTAAGAAATCACCAACCTATTCCCAAGATGCCAACAAGATCTCCTAAAGAAAGCTCCTCGAAAATGCAAGAAAGAAAATAGAACATCTAACCCAAAAAAATTAGAAACAACATACATAAATAGAAAGGTGATGAGAGATTGGTTATGTGGCTCCATGTAGGATGCCAAATCATTTCTCCTCCACCCACATCACATGGTAACAAAAAAATCCAAATCTCATAAATTAGTGGTTGAGGTAATGACAAACCTCTTACACACACAAAATACTACCCACACCTCTAAAGGACACAATTAAAAACTCGTGTAAGAAAGTACAATAAATATCACCTTTTTACTTTACAAAACACATAATGGCGTCTATTTTTCATCCATTAACCCATAGGGGTAGTTGGTAGGTGAAATGAAGAGGTGTGGGACAAGCTTAACTTGTCCCACAAGCCTCCAAAAATGACCCTTAAACCCAAATTCGAGTTTGACATGCAAGATTGAGTACAAAACATTTAAAATTAATAAAACCCTTTCAAATCTAACATAAATGAAGGAATATATACCAATATTAAATACCCCCTTTGGTCACATCTCAAATAAAATAATTAATGAAGATTAATCAACTTAAATGGAGAACTTTAAATAAAAATAATAAAGGTGAATCATTATACTAAAATATTTTAAATACTCACAAAATAATTTAAAACAAAGGGAAACAACTCATTTACCCAATGTCACATTTGAGGCTACCCACGTATAGGGGACCTCCTAACAATATATCAACAACAACAATAAATACACAAGTTGTCAAGGTGACCTATTGCCAATACCAAAAATTTCTTCACTTTTTGTCTCCTACCCCCTTTTGTTTGTTGTGTTACAATTTCCTACAAAAATAAAAATAATACCGTTCTAGCCTCTTGGCCATATTAACGACATCGAGATAATAAAACATGCATATACATATCAATTCACATCATTAAATATCATAAATAAACCATTACTAAACTAAAGTAATTCACCAATTGTTCACAATTTAAAATATTTTGATTCTATCAATTCATCAATTAGCAACAAGATTACAAAACTAACTAAATCATCTAAAAAAAACTGTATACAAAAATCCAACGAATTAGTACATATATAAAGTAGTAAATCTAGATCATTATCAAATACTGATAAGTCAGTCCATGCATGTAATCCATAATATAAGTCACATCATGTCAAAAGTCTAAAAAATCATTATTGTTTATCAATTAGGATAATCAAATATAGTAATGTCCATCTATCAATGTCTAAATATCAAATATGATAACAATATCTATGGTTCCAATCCAAAGTAATCAAAAATCATAGTAAGATCAAGGTAAAAGAGGGGTGGGCACTACACAACGCTTCAATTGTAGTTGTCACCGACCCTGTTTGGTCACCATTGACCTCGCCTTACATTTTTTAATTGGCATTGTTTCTTCTTGTTCCCTTCTAATCAACCCTTTTTAAATCATATTTTATTCCACTATTCCCCTTATGTTTCACCCATAATACACCATTTATTTCCATACCTGGCTTTCTTATTTAATGATATTTTTCACATCTCACCTTTTTGGCCATTTTTTGTTCCATGATAGGGTACAATTATTCTCTTCCTTGTCATCCTCCTTCATGGACGCATATTTTATATATTCCTCATGTATGAAGGACTTAACATTATTATCCTTGCATTTGTTTACATATGCACTTGATGTGTTCCTTTGACCCATTGGTCCCATGATGTTCACATCCATTTGAGTGGATTCCCATTGGATTCCCTCCATCTCCTAGTTTTATTTAATCAAGCGTCTATAGGAAATTTCCATCAACTTCATTAAGGTCATATTTCTCCCCTGCCAAAGTGGTTCCTAAAATCGCCACCATTTTTTATTTTTATTGTTATCCATTTCTTCCTAGGGGCATCATGCCTCATCTTATCTTTTACCATTTTTTCCTACCTAGCCTTTCTCATCTATCCCTTTCAAACTTGTGATCGATTTCCTTTTCGTGCCTTCAATCCCTAGTTTGTGGGGGAGCACTTCATTGTTAATCTCTTAGAACTTATCAAATTTTTCTCATGGTTTTCTTTCTCAAACCAATTAACGAAAAGGGGAAAATATAGACACCAAATTTTGGTATCACTACCCCCTCACCCCGCATTTTAGCTCTTTCATCACAGTCACCCATTTGAATTCCCTTTCACTGAAAAATTCAATTGATCCCTTTAATTATCTTGTCCCATCTTTAATCCCATCTCTATCATCCCATTATGTTCTTAACCCTAAAATATTCCTAGTTACCCTTAATAAGCATTAATCAACACTAATCTGCATCTAACCCATACCTCATCCCTACACCTCCCCATTTACTATTTGTTATTAGTCCCAAATATTCCTTGTTCTGGATGGAAATCTGACTTATAACTTGGACTGAAATAATGAGATTACCTTTGATTTCTAAGCGTCTTAGAATGAGGGAAACCTATACAAGGGTTGGCTCCCTTTGATGAATCACTAAAAATATATAATTTTGTTTCAGATGAGGGTTAGATGAAAGAAAAAATTAAAATAATAGGACTTGATACACCAAAATATATGTTAGAATTATATGCATCAAACCCTTGGTAAAAGGTACAAAGCATTAAAATATTCACTTCATACTCTGTTTAAATAATTCTGCATCCATAAGGTACCTAAATACACTTATATGTTTGCAAACAACTAAACAAGATCATATAGGTGTTGAGAAATTATTGAATGCAAGAGAAATTGATAATATTTACTATTGCATACATCTAATTTATCATAACACACTCCAAAAATACTTCTCAATATGGAGGTATAAATCATCTTTTTGTATTTACCAAGGCTCTCTAGTAAAAATTTGTGGCATAATCATGCAAATAATAATTCCCCCCTTTTGTGCCTTGCTAGTGCACACACTATATAGCAAAAATAATTCAGCCAACCCCTCCTAAAAATAGGTAGCAGTATCTACTCGCCCATGAATGTTATTTATAGCCTATATCATGAATAAATAAAGGGATAAAAATAAACATGCAATTTGCAATGAGGCATTAATAGCCTTAGCTGACAAAATACACTTAGTAGAAGTGTAGTTGACTGTAATGTTTTTAATTCAGTTAAAATATTTGGGTGAATTTTTATTACTAATATTATCCTTTTCTTGTTGTTCAAGTCATCTCCAATGTAAAGTGCAAGCTCTTTGTCTTCTCGTGCATGATGTAAAGCATGTTCATTATCCTCTTGCATGACATTGTGTCTTTATCTTCGTTCTGTATTTTGTGAAGGCATGCAAAAATACATTCTCTTGTGCCTGAAAAATAATTACCTTTGTCTTAATAATTGTATGGGGACCACTTGTCCATGTGCACATAATAGTATCCTTCCTTTGTGAAAAATAAGGTAATTTCTTGCAAAAGGTAAGGTTTGAACATCACTTTATTCCTCCCATGTAGGGGACCAACTATTTTGCATCTTGGAGTATTCAATAATTAAACAAAAATATTTAATTTCCTTTTGATTATTAGCATCATTTATAAATAAGGCTCGAGCCCCTTTCTATATGAAATGTGGTTCAGTTGTTATCTCTTGAAAGTGCACCATGTTGAGAGATGATTGCAGAGGTTCTAAGCTTCCATTGGATCTCTCAATTTCGTAGATACAATGGAAACACCTCAGGTATTTGGGTATACCTACTGCTTAGGTGAGTCTCTGGTATTAAGGTTGGTTTCTTTTTGATGTATCCTAAACTAATTTTTAGGAGGTTTTGAGGGTAAAAAGATGACTGTAAATGAATTGAAAAAATGAGGCTGATACACCAAAATTGTTGAGGGGATTTGACTTTGTATGTACAATCAATTTTAGAATGAATTTTGGATGCACAAAACAATAGTTTTTAGGAGAATATTAAGGAAAAACACTTTTTGTATTGAAGGAATGAGGCACAACAATTTATAGTAAGATAAACATGCACACTAATATTATGCAGAAATTACTAAATTTGCAGCAAGGTAAGATGATTAATAAGGGAACTTGACATTTAAAATAATTAAGGAGATATACACACCATTGTAAATAATTAGAAAGGAATAAATTTTTTCTCATTCAAGGGAAAAAACTGACAAAATTTGCTTCAGCACTCCTATGTCCAAAAGTCATCCCTTGTGCCTTGCAATTACACACAATATATAGCAAGATTATTCATCCAACCCATTATGAAAATAGACTAAAATTCATAAATGCCCATGCATTTTAATTTTATCCCTTTAATATGAATAAATAAAAGAATACAAAAAAACATGCTAATTACAATGAGGCATTAATAACATGAGTTACAAAAATAGATTTTAGTCAAACTGCAGTTGACTGATCTATTTTAAATAAAGAAAGATGAACAATTTGGCTAATCATAGCCCTTGTTTGCTATGTAAGTCTCCTCCAATGTGCATGCAATCATTTTCTTATAGTGTTTGATGTGACATTTGTAACTTGATCCACTGACAATGATATTCTAGGCTTTCTTTAATTCCGCCCCTTAATGTACATGCAAAAATTTAATCTCCATGTGTGAGAAAAATTATTATTTTATTTACAATGCTTTGGCAGACATTCACCCATGTATTTCATCTACTGTGGGGGCCACCAGTAAGTTATGATGTTGACAATTGTTTGTCACCCTTCTTAACATATACAATATACTAGTGGTCGCTCCGAGGGGAGCAAATTTATGCCGTGGGGAGCCCGACATGTTTTGGTGCAGTTTGATTTTGTTCAATTTCGGTGTGGATGTTGTCATTTCAGTTTTTGTAAGACTCAAGTAGGAAAGTTCTGATGTATTTGAAAGCAACCATCAATATTATTATCTGTATCCAATACTATTGTTACAAAACCTAGGACAACATATATATAGCTATCAAGATGGTTGAGCTGGGCTAACTGACTAGATTAAGGTTCTCTTCCAAGACGAATTTGATTTACAAGTCATAAGTTCAAAGGAATAGGAAGTAGCTTTAGGAATAACTTATTTTCAAAGATAATATACTTTTTTTTGTATTTCAGTCATTGTTTTTAATACAGAATCAGAACAGTTTTATAACCAACTCACATAATGAAAGAGATGTTTTGTAGATGCACTGAAATCCACTACATTCAATTACTCTACTTGAGAATAAAGAAAATTTTAATAACTAATAGATAACTTCAATCACATCTAGGCAACTTCCCGACATTTGTTTTTAAAGACTATCTGTGCATAAACATTTTCAGATGGAGAAAGTGCATGGAAGATGGGAATCACCTTGGGGTTTAGTGTACACAAGGATTTCTTTCTACAGGTTACTCCTTCAGGTTATTGTAGGAGATTTGAGCGGGGGGCAGGTTGTAGCACATGAGCTTGCCCACAGTTGGACTGGAATTCACTGATTGGAGAGAGACTACGAAAAATCTTTTGGGGATTTTCCAAAGGAAGCTGACTCATATTTTTCTTTCATGTAACCTGTTGCATTAGTTATAGGTTTCCAATGTTTATACAGATCTTAACTTACTCCTTTATATTACATATGGAAGGATTAGTTGCACCTCTAAATCCATATCCTATGATCTCCACTCCATTATTTGATCACCGTTCCTACTCTTGACCACTCCATTATTGTGTTTATTTCCCTTTAGTTAGTGTGTTTCATTAATTTGATTCATTATTTCCACATCTTGAACTGGGTTTATCATATGAAACACCAAATTTTCCTAACACCCATATCCTAAATCAATAAAAGTAGAATTTTGTCATTGCTAAAGTGAGTAGGCTTCATCCGAGGAGGCTACAATCTTAGAAAAAAGCAACAAGGACTACATTTTAGACTTCAAGATTTTATTTGTTTACTACTAAAGCTTTTAATAAATGAAATTTTGTTTTGTGGAAATTATAAAAAGATCGAATTTAAAGCATGAAACTTTTACGTGTGCATTCAATAATTGAAATGATTGCTACACACTCATCTCAAAGAAATAAAATGACAGACTATCTGTAATTACTATGTAAGAGTTTTATCTTAAAAATATTGTATCACATTTACATCACATAAGGGAAAAAGAAATTAAAAATAACTATGGGCGAATTCATTGCACATTAGGTCTTAAATTCAAAGCCTGAAACTTTTACCTTTTCATTCATTTAATGAAAAATGATTGCTGCACACTTTGGTACCAATCATTACATAAACTACTTAGAATTACAACCAATTACACCAAAACTTTAACTTAAACAAAGAATGCATTGACATGGAACAATTGTTGTTTTTAAGATTGAAAGGAATGCTTTCAATTGATTCTGATTTACCTGGTATGAACTTTGTATGATGTAGATGTCAGTCTTAAGGGCCAAGAAGCATATTTAAACAACATTTTACTTCCAATTCTATGTCTAAAATAATGCTGAAACTGAAAGAGTGGACTGGCTATCCTTGTGAATGTATGCTTGTGAAAATACAGACTATTATGTCAGTCAAAATTTCTCCTTCATTGTTACTATCCACGGTAGTGCTTTTTTTTAAGGCATTTTGTTTAACAGTTCACGTACTTTGTTTGATTTGGATACCATGTTCCAAAGCTCCCATTTTGGCACACGCTGGGATTATGTTGGCAAATGTAGAATGATTGGGTTGAAGACCTGTTTGTTGCATATGGTGGAACATTGTGACTGCCTTGTGAGGATAACCATGTGTTCTGTATGCTGCAATAATTGTATTGCATGAGAAATTGATCAAACTGTTTATGGGCATCTATCAAAACTTTGATAGGAACATAAGATCAAAAAACACCTGCATCCACCTATTTGAATACCAATATAAAATCGGCTAGCATTTTCCATCAGGATTTTTGTTTGGAATGTATTTTCTTAACATTAGTCGCAGCAGGGTAAAATAATTGCTAAAACAAATTCCAGAGGTTGTTCTACCTTGTTTCCTGTGTCCAACATCAGTTTTGAATTGTGACTAATATTTGGCATTAACTGGAAACTAACAGAAATTCATATTCATGATTTAAACAGGCATGCACCTTTGCTTAATTAATTACATATTTATTAACAAAAAAAGAACAGCAGTCATATGTCTGATCTTGACTGTAAATCAAAAGTGCTTCTACCATAATTATATAGTTCTTGGTATGTATAATGGGGGAGTACAAGTTTTTTATTGGGAGTTAATTTCTTGTAGCTGTGGCGAGGGGGTGGGTTTATAGTACTTGATGTAGAATTTTTCCCTAAGAATGTGGATAGTCTCTTCACTGGCAATGGATGCTTGTTGTAGTGCAATTTGTACTTGTTGTAATGCTTGTTGTGTATGCGACAGTGCAGTGATTGCGTTGTTGTCTACAGTCGTAGCTTCAGTGCATTGTTGTTTGAAACATTCAGGTAGCAACTGTTGTATGCGGGTACAATTTGTTGTGATTCGGGTTGTTATGTTGTTGAATGTGGTCACCATGTTTAAAGTTCCTGCAAAAAGGGGTGGACACAGAATATGTTAGAACTGTATTTAGAGGGGGATGGACTGTATTCAGATTTGGGTTTGTCTATTTTACATTATTAGAGCAGTGCATAGAAATCATATAAAATTATGTAAAGATATGTGAATTTAAGTGGGAATAATTATATGAGAAGCCCATTCAATCCTATGAATAATTACACTTTAACCATTGCATAAATTCTTTATGATTTAGATTAAATGAAGAAGAATAAAGAGAATGAATGAGGGGTGTAATCAGCTGTACCTGGTATTTCAGGGGGAAAGAAATAGGTGGAGTACGTATGGGTATTTGATAAGAAAATTAAAATGTTGTTTACCAAATAAACCCAAGGAGAATGATTAAAAATATGAAATATGTAAAAGGAGCTTCAAGCGTAAAGGGGAATGAAATTAAATAATATAAGAACTTTTTACTGAACTAGGTTTATCAGCTGAAACACCAAAATAGCATAAGAATAATGTAAAATATGAATACAATTACAGTAATTTCAATTTAAATACTGAAAGTGGAATTAATTTTCGCATCAATTAAAAAAAAACACATTTTTCCTATTACACTATCGCTTGTGAATTACATAGAAGACTAAAACATTTAATAATATCATAGCTCATATATACAAAAAAATGATTGAATAATAAAGGTGAGAAACTACACAACAAGTACCTAGGTCCTCATTGGTAAATAGACATTAAGGTAAGCAAGAAAAAAATTCTTTAAATGTATCATCTTATTTCTCAATATATATTACAAATCTGGCAGTATTACTAACACCATTTTTAACGTTGACTCTTCTTTGGCATAGAAATTTCATGGGGCAAGACATTATAATTCTGCCATCATCATTTTAAATAATCTCTATCAGTCCTTCCATTTTCCTAACACCCATACCCTCAATCAATAAAAGTGCAATTCTGTCATTGATAAACTGAGTAGGCTTCATCCGAGGAGGCCATAATCTTATAAAAAAGAAACAAGGACCACATTCTAGACTTCAGGATTTTCTTTGTTTACTACAAAAGATTTTAATAAACAATATCAAGTTACAGCTCATAAAACGTGCATCTTATTTACATTACCACATGCTACTCCTACCATACGTACCCTGCAACTCATGGATTTGACCCCCTGGACTAAACTGCATATTTTCCAATATATATTACAAATCAAGTGGCATCTACATATGATGGAATTAGTTTTGTAGTGACAATTTAGGGACCATAACATCAAGTAAATTTAGTGTTTACCATCAGGTGACTGGTGGTTATGTGCTATGAAACTATAGCTTTGTTTTCTTGTTACACCTGCAACTAAAACTATATAAATGAAGTGAAAAAAACCTTTCCAGATACCTAGATTTTTCTGTAATTGTTGTTCTTGAATGCACTTTCAGGCTTTCAATAGAAATGTTTCTGTGTAGCTTCCATCTAATAAAATGCCATGTTAATTGCTGCAAATACCACCAAATCCGTTCCCATGAAAATTTACCTCAAACCCATCTCCACAGAGAAGGTATCAATCAGACCAAAACTTGACCCAACAAGAATTCTAATTATAATCAAGATTAGGAATTTAAACCGGTTTGATGCCAAGTAACACCAGTGGTTCTCGACCAAGGATTGTATCCTACTAATGAAACGTGAGGTGATTGTGTGGATGTGTTTTGCTTGGTAGTTGAAAGAACACAAAAAACATATGCCGGTTCATTAGTGAGCTGCCTGTGTATTTTGCTTTTGTCTTAGTGGCTATTGGAGAGATGCAGAGACTATTGGAATACTACTATTTTAAAACTTTCTCCCATGAATGAAGAAATTCATTCGACACCAACAAACTGTAAACATTGTGATCAGCAGCGATCAAGGAGCTGTGTAACACATGTAGGGAATGATATCTTTTGATAATAGTATTTGCCCTTTTGGGAAGAAGTTAAATCATATAATAAGTTTTTACTGAGTTGTGTAACACATGTAGGGAATGATATCTTTTGATAAAAGTATTTGGCCTTCTATACTATGAGAGAATATCATCGGAAAAACTATGTACAGTATTTGAATCAATCTGGAATGTTCAGGATGCATTGGACAGGCTATTAAAGGAAATTCTCAGAAAGATCTATAGTATATACAATGGGGTATACTTAAGGCTGTGGAAAAATCAGCCGAAGAAGAGAAACAACTTTAGCTAGGATACTTTCAAAAGGTACAAAGTGAATGCCTTGTATATGAATTTTTGAAGCATGTCATTGTAAGCTTTAGCTTTTGTTTTCTTTTGTGCTGTTTGAATAGCTACAATCATTTGTTGTAGGGTTTTTTGTGTGACTTCAATTTGCTTCTGTGTAGAATACATGGTTGTGATGGTAGCTTCATCAACGGATGCAGCTGTTTCGTACTGAGAGGCCACATATTCACATAACAGGAAGTCTAGGAGGTTGGCATCAATGTTTGTGTGGGAAGCTAGTGTGGCAAAGTTGTCTTCCATTTGAAAGTGTCCTACAAGTAAAATTTGAGCATTAGTTAGAATAATCTGAAGTGCTAATTTTAGCTCGAGGCTTTTTTTTTAGATAAATTATAATAAGAAAGTAAGTTACTGTGGGGAGCATAGTTGTAAGTAATTTTAAAAAGCAAGTTAAGGTTAGATGAAGTATTGAATCAACAACAGAGTAGGTGAATTTTATGATAGGTTTGTACTTATGTTGGAGCCAGAGGTAGGATGTGTTGTAAGTATGCTTCTGCTTGTAACCGGAGTGCAGCATGCTTTTCCTCCTGTAGGCGCTTGTAATGGGTGTATGAGAATGCTGGGCAAATGCAGAGGTCGGTTAGGACCCATCCTCGGGATAAGGTTGTGAATTTCAGGCCTTGTCATTCTTTGTGGCCAATGTCGATGCTAGCTTTATCAAGTGTCAGGCCTTGGGCTTTATGAATAGCTAGGGCCCATGCCATTTTCAAGGGCAGCTGTCGGCGGTTGCTTCTTGTTATAGGGGGGATTGGTATGTACGTAGGATGCACCGGGTCCCAGGCCGGGCCTTTATAGCTTGGAAAGTCGACTACAACATACAAAGGCAAGCTTGGGGGAGTGGTTGCTTGATCGTACAACATAGAGATAACCTGTCCCTGTGCACCATTGACAAGGCCACTTTCTACCCAAAGATTTTTTTTCAACATTGCTTGTTCACCCTCACAAAGCAATAGGTTGACCTCTAATTTTTTGTTACCACTTTTCCCTGTGTCATTTTTGCGGGACTGTTCAGCTGTAGCTATAGCGATTGGAGTGTTGAGGGCCCTCATTCTGTATTTGTTATGTACGGATACTAATGTGTTTGTAGCATAAAGGTGTGTTGCCATTTGAAAAGTTGCTTGCTTTGTAGGGTTGATATTTGTAGGAGTCCGTGACATTAGTAGAATCCAGTCGTCCTCTGTAGCAAGGGCATTGCTGACATTTAGTAGTAGATTCAGGAAATTTTGATTTGTAGGTGTGGCTCCTTATTGGCGGAAGTTAACAGTGAGTGTAATTGTATTCCTGAAAAGTGACCACATCATATGCCCGTAGGTACCTGGAACGTACAAGGGAGTATCTTTAATTGGAGGTAACTGGGCAAGGTCTCCAACCAGAATAATGGAATGCCCTCCGAAAACTTTGCATCTACAGGTGGGGAATGCTTCCTGTACGCGGTTATTTATGTTGGACAGAAGTTTTGGGCCAATGAAACTCATTTCATTGATTAGTATGTATTCCACATCCACCATAGCTTGTTGGAATGTAGCAAGGGTTTGGCCTCGAAGAGGAGTAACTTCAGCTATAGGTATGTGTAGCCCAGTGTGTATTCTTGTGCCAGAAATGTTGAATGCTGCCAGTCCTGTTGGAGCTAGGAGGAGTAAGCGGTTGGCATGGAGTGCGGTGCATGAGTAGAGCGCCCTTGAAATTTCCCGGATCAAATGTGATTTTCCAATGCCATCTGTTCCTTGTATTATCATGTACAATGTATTTTTTTTTGGTTGTGCACTTGCATGGTTTAAGATTCTTTGTAAAGCATCTTGTTGTTCTGGCGAGAAGATACAATTATTTGCAGTAGGTAGGAAGAATGGTGCAGCTATTTCAGTGGTTGAGCAAGCAATGTCTATGAAATCTCCCCCTGTTTCATGTAAGCGGTTACCGGTAGTAGCTTGTGGCCACTTGTGTGCAAGATCAAAATCACACTTCCCAAGTATGCCTAGGTCACTGATGCCGACAACTCCTATAGGATGCAAGCTTGAGAACACCTCCCATTTGTCCATTTGAGTTGTGGTGGGCACATCGCATTCACTCTCAGAGCTGGTGGTGGGGCTGCTAACTGTTTGGTGGGGGGTTTCCCGGTGTACGTGCCATGCTTGGTAGGTTGAAGAGAATGTAGCCCACTGAAGCTAGAGTGTTTTTGGGCATGTGCCAATGTCGGATTACAGCGAAAAGCTTTGTACAAAAGGAGCTCTGTGAAGCAAAAAGTGTTGTATGAAGGTGAGCTAACAGCAGGAATGGTTATTATTTATAGAAAGACTCTAACTATTTCCTATTTTTAGCGTTCTTTCCATGGCTACGCTTTCCTACGCTTGTCATAGGCCCATGACCGAGTGGCTTCTATTAAACAATAGTTGTCTAGGGCAAGCGGACGGGCTCTGTAGGCATCTATAAATGGTGTTGTACAATTTTTGCTAGAATTTCTCTTTGAAATTTACCTCTAGATGGTTTTGCCCATTGATAGTGTCACAAACACTCGACTGCATACAGTAAGTGGTAATTTTAGCAACATGTGGCAAGTTTTTTGTGCACCTATATCCCGGTCAGCAATTGTTTCGGAAAGGAGCTTGTTGTATGCTGTGATGACTTTTTTCCCAGGCTCAGTGGTTGCTGAGATTCTGACAAGCATATGGTGGTATGTTTCGGACTTGTGCTCAGCTTTGGATGCATATTTTGCTATGTACTTCCAAACAGCATGACGTGAAACTACGGGCTGGCATTCGATGTTGGCTCGCCAGGTGGTTAGCATATCTTTGTTGTGGATGTTTAACCTGTCATCGTTACGAGTTGGAGTGTACATTACATGTCCCAGTGTGTCTAGGCATAGTGTCAATACAACTTGTATTGGCCATGGGCATTTGTACCTACACTGTAATTGGTTGCCTTTCTTTCATAAGCACGTAGCTGTAGTACATTTTGTGTGGCGCTGAACCCGGTTGACTAAAGCTATGTAGTCGTTGTTGGCAGGTGCAAGCAGTATTTCTGATGAATGTAGAAAACATGGATCATCTATCATTGCATGTGGTTTTTGAGAAGCAGCTTGAAAGGTTAGAAGTGGGTTCCAAGTTGTGACCTGCCTATCGAAGAATTATTTTGTAACTTATACGTCGTTGGGGTTTGCCCAGTCTAGGGTGTCCATATTTGGACTATCAGTGAGCCATATGAAACCATGAATATGTGGGGAGCCTCTGTGTTGCCATTCGAACTTGGTATAGTAAGTGTTAGTATGAAACATGTACGGTAAAAGAGTCCAAAATAGTTGTAAGCTAAGCTTTGAAAGGTACATTATCTTACTTGTACCAGAAGTCTTTTGTGTGTAGATGTTTTTCTAAGATTTCTTCACGGAATATTGCAAACCTTGCAGCCATATATGTAGTTGTCAAGTGTGGATATGTAATAATGTTGTGGTTTCTCCATTTTTGGGCAGCAGAAGGGCTAAGGAGGCAAGCTCCTGGCATGAGGCGGTGCAGGTCTGGCCATTTAGTATCTGTAGTGCTTAGAGTGAAAAATAAGGTTGGTGTTCCTAGTTGGGAAATCATGTCGTTAAGTTCGTTCTTGCATTGTGTCCAAAAAAAATGGGTGCCTCTTAGGTTGGAGCCAAACCGCATAAGGCGGTTGGCTATTTGTTCATCCGGAAGGGTTTCTAACAATGTGCGGAGATGTTCTATTTTTGTGGGTGTGTTGTCTTCAATCTGTTGTTTTGCAAAAATAGTGGAAGTGGCTTGGCTTCTATGGCGCATCATAAGATTAAGAAGGAAATAGCGGAGCTAAGGATGGATTCCAAATCGATTGTCATGGTAGTGTAGCAGATGAAGCGTGTATTCATGCATTTCAATCTCAGAGGTGTGGGCTTGCAGAAATATAGCTGCGCCCGATGCGAATAGAGTTGGGAAGGCCATCGAGAATAAACCCTCAGTTGTGTATTCATTGATGGGAACTGAATTGATTTGGGGCCATTTAACTGATGATGGGTATGGGTTTGACGTGGGTTTGGCGTAGGCCCTAATTTGGGAAACCTCTGTATCAATAGGTGGGAGGCTTGCAACAAATGATGTTACAAGGGTTGGGTCTAAAAGATTGGGTTTAGCTTCATTTGTGTCAGTTGCTGGGGGGTTTGGGGAATTGGGTTGCTCAAGTATATGGGGTAGGGTGTTAAACATGTTAGTTGCTGGTATTGGTAAACTTGAGAGGGCGGCTTCATCTATGATGACATTGCTATAATATGGGTCGTGTTGGATTTTGTAGGAAAGTGCATTGCAGATGTGGGCTCTGCTAACAAAACATTCGTAAGATTTTCCTTCAATGCCTAATCTTTTTAGGATTAAAATGTCTAGTGTTTCGGGGTAGTGGGGTAAGTACTGTAGTATGGATGTAATGTCTTGGGGAAAACTAATGGTGTGGCCGGTGTACATGTATTGGCCTCCATGGACATGGGTAACTTGTAATAGCGGGGCTACTCTAGCTATCAGCATTTCCTCTACTTGGGTTAAAATTGATAGCTCAATGGGTTGGGGCCCGGGGTCCATATTGTTCCACGAAGACAAGCGGTGTCCTTTTTTTTCGTAGGAACACCTATGACAACTAATTCCATTTGGGGTAAGTCTTGATTGCATTCCTGGGTAGTGTTCCTTGCAAATTGAACAAATTTCACCAGGTAGGAGAGATTCTAAGCGGGCTCAAAATGTGTGTTGAATGCTATTGAAAGGAGGCAAAGTAGGGTGTTCGTCTAGGGCAGCAAGTTGGGGTAAAGGAATGAAGTTGGGTTGTTGTTTGTTGCGGCGGGATGTGTTGAGGGTGTTTTTGTGAAGTGCGTAAATTTGGCGGCGTCTGACATTTAGAGCTTCTTTATTTTGGTTATAGTGCAGGCGGCATTGAGCATTTTCCATTTTTTTGATGTGTTAAGGTAATACCTACAATAAGAGAACATGGATGTAAGATTCTGTAAGATATTTTACATTTGTTGTAATTTTACTTTTAATAATAGTAATTGGTGTTAAACATATTTCCAATCTATAAAAACATATCCTATACAGCTTATGAAAGTTCACCTGTGTTCCTCAACATATAAACAATGCAGCTCCAAATAAGAGAGCTGAAAGAACACATAACTTATGAGAGTGAAAGATATGAAAGACAATGTTTTCTTTGGTGCAAAACAAATGGCAGCAGCATTCTTCAGTTCATCCACAACATGCTTTGCTTTTTCTGTGGTTGAAATCCAACAAATGCAGAACCCTTTTTAAAATTTGTTATTGTATTCATCTGCAAGAGCACTTCGGCCACCTCTCCTACCTGGGTAAACACCTTACTACGCTTGTTCAGCCTTATATTCTTTCATATTCTCGCCTTTGTTAATCTTAATCTTCAAGATTCATTTCTTATTTGCTCTCCACAGTTGGAGTTACAGTTTTTTTAGAGTGAATTACTAAAAGATAGGATCCAAATAGTAAAAGTCGTACACAGGAATATTGTGGAGCTTGGGGAAAAATCTGAATTTGGACATGATATTACTCACATATTGCTTGATGAATATAAGAGACTGCTTTAGTGCAGTCTATTATAATATAGGCACAGAAGTAGAATGTTGTTGTGGGTATAGATTTTAATATGATTCTCCAACAATTACAGATATCAGGAACGTGATTAACTCCTTGATGACACATAATTTGAAAACATTTGATGGGCGTTGTCAGTGTAAGCAACCCTACTCATGTTGACGATTTTTAAAAGTTGTAAAATAGTAAAAAGGGAGGTGCTGAGATGTATTTAAAATAGTATGGGTTAGTAAATATAATAGTCATTGGTTATAATGCATGTGTATGACAACTAATAGAACATCAAGAACTAACTGCACATGATTCGAATAATAATGAAAATTAGAACGGAAATGAGATAGAGCACCAAGTAGTTCTTGATCAACATCAATATCTTCATCACAGGAATGTTCATTGTTAGAAGTTTCTAAGGGCAATTGAATAGAATTAAATGGAGGTTTGTTATTGATAGGTATAGAGAATGGTTTGAATTTGAAATGATTATAAGTAGGAAGTGGGAGTTTAGAAAATACCAAATGATTTAACTAAAATGGTTAATTTAAATAGGGTTGGTAACCAATGGTATATTATCCTAATCAATGTTAGGAAAACATTAATCACTGTTCTTGTTAATATTTTTTTAGTGAGTAATTAGTAATGGGATTATTTTTGTATAGTACAACAATAATATATATGTTTGTTATACCCGTGATTATTCTGGATTCTTTCTTGTACCTAGTTTCTATTTATTAGGAAAGGAGTTTGTTGTCTTTATGGCTATATAATAGCCAATGTATAATTCTAATCATAATAGAAGGAAATTCTTGTTCTGTGTACAATACCGTTCTGACTATCCCTCACGCATGTTTGGTGGTTGTGTATTTAATTAAAAAAAGTCAAATCTTACAGTAACATTTGCTAATAGTATAGGTTAGTAAATACAATAGTCATTGGTTATAATGCATGTGTATGACAACTAATAGAATAACACACCCAATGCCTGCATCATCGGTGGTTACTAAGATACAAATTCATATTGTTAGGATTTTTCTGAAGGTCCTGAATCATCTTGACGAAGTCCGGTTGTTGCAGATATAATCTTGTTTTTGGGTCCGCTGTTAGTTTCACCCACAACTCCGGTGCTTGAAATATATTTCCAAATGGTGATGTTGCAGGCCGACTTCGACCTGCTGCCTGTGCATCAGCAAGACCTGATTTTAATCCTTTATTAGTAGGATCAAGCTCCAAGCCTTTTTTTAATGCGGAAATTGCTTCATCATATTTTCCAAGGCCAACGAATGGTGCACCGAGTCTGCTGTGACCCTTAGACCAATCAGCCTTAATTTCAAAAGTTTGTTTTTGCATCCTGAAGGCATTTTGCATAGGGGGTTAAGCAACTATCTTCCCCTGCAGATTTGGCAGCTCTATTAGGAATAAAATGCAAAACCTAGGGCCATTATGATTTGGAAGAATAGCTCAAGAAAATACCAATTGGTATATTATCCTAATCAATGCTAGGAAAACATTTATTACTGTTCTCGTTAATTTTTTTTAGTGAGTGATTAGTAATGGGATTATTGCTGTATAGTACAACAATAATATATATGTTTTTTATACCCGTGATTATTCTGGGTTCTTGTTGTTGCAAATTAGCAGCACCCCTGGATGCAAATCAGGTTTCTAAGTTGATGTTTCAGGCATCCAGTGTGATTGCACAACATTGAAACTTCTCTCCAAGTGTGGGACTTGTAAAATGAGAGAGGAATCTCCAGATTAGAGGCTGGTTCCTCAAACTCCTCTGATCAGATCTATTATTTTCACAACTGCATATGTTTGAATCCTAATCTACTCTAAATTTCAAAGGGACAAAGGTATAAGAGTGGAAAAATTGAAACTAAACTAATGCTAATGATGGTGATGCACCAAAGGAGTTGTAGACACCTGCTGCTGCATAAAAAAATACACAATCCACAAGAAAACACAGCAAAAAACATGCACAAATTGCTTAAAATGTAATGAAAGATCAGGAAAACAATGATAGATATATGAAATGATTGAGGTATTTTAATCACAGAACATATATTAACATTCCATGTCCAATACAATGCATTACAGTGATCTAGAGGCAAAAAGAGGTGTTGTATTACATGGAAAGGTAAAAATATTCACAAATTCTGCCAAGGAGGAAGAAAAAGGAAGTTGCAGAGCTGAAAAGGTGTCTCTCTTTGCAAAATGAACTCATTCTGGCTTTTACAATGCATGGGTCGAGCCCAGGAGGGAGAAAACGTGAAAAAACATGGGAGCCATTACCCATTGAATGAAGATGCATTAAACCAACATGCAGTACCTTAAAAACCCATGCCCTGACATTTTTTACCATACTGAAGAAGAATGCGACCCATTTTGCATTAAAACTGGTTGTTGAAATGTCATTTCTGGCCATGACCTTGTGCCAGAGGTGTTTCTTGATTTTCTCTCTCCAAACTGAACCAAAATGCAAAAATGACCCCAAAATCTTGTAGATAATTTCACCAAATTTCCATTGATATAAAGAACATGAAAAACTGAGCTCTGGATCAAAAGATATGGCGATTTGAAGTTTTAGGTCAAAACAAGACCAAATCGGGTTGGTGGGAAAATTTGAATTTTTGCACCTTTTTGGTCATTTGGAAAATTTTCCAAAATTTCCCCACACTCTGCCACTCTAGGTGCCATGTTGTGGCATCTCATTGGCTGCGGGCCTTTCGACGGAAATTTTTTCCCAAAAACTCCGCTGAGCCATAACTTCAAAAATACAAGGAGTTAGGAGGAAAAGTTTACCTTTCTGGAAAGATGAGAAAGAGCTCTATCCAATGGTGCCACTTCCAGAAGGTTTTGAGTGCCTAAAAGCAAAAATTTTTGACTGAGGCACAAGAGAGGGAAGAATGGGAGGAGTTAGCCACAAAATGAGCGGGGGACACATTTTGGATAACAATTTTGGTGACTCAGAGGGGTCATCTGCCTGCTAGATGAAGTTACCAGTTTCCTGAAACATCCATTGGGCATGGAGTCATGAGTTGTAACCTGCAAATTGATCTGAAATTTGAAAACCTCCTCTCTGAGCCACTTGGAAACCCACTGAAATGGAGTTGTTCTCACCAAAATGCCACTGAAATGGACTGTGCAAGAGCAAAACCAGCACCACAAAAACTATGTACAGAACTGAAAATCATATATGCTCCAAATGGAACATGCAGAGTGTGCACAAGCACTTCTTCTACTAAAATAAAACCTACCTACTCTACTCTAACTGGAAGCAAAGGCAATCTAAACAAACCCTGCAATTGGTTGTGAGAAATAGCTTCCCTTTCTCAAAAGTGGCAGCCATGCAATTGATTTGGAGCTGATCATGGCTATTAGGATGAGTGGAAAATCAACAAGAAGCTAGTCTCCAACCCAAATCATCAAGGTATCAGCTGAAGGTGAATCCAATACCTCTTTTAGTTGCTCTGCATTTGGATTGAAGAGGTATGACAGCTGATCCTTGGTACTTTGTAGCTCATCCTCATGCTTAGAAGCAAGCATGACTGGTTGTGACTTCTCCTTTGACTCCAATGAAGTCAAATACCTTATTGGGAAAGGTATGATCCATTTGATATGCCCATAGCTCTGATTTTCAACTCCAAAAATGGAGTCCTCTTGTAGACCCTCCTGAATGGATGGTGTGGAAGAAATGGCGAAATTCCTCTGTCCTTTCTCTTCCTCCAATGAAGAACATGAAAGATTAAAATCTTCCAATCTTGGTTCTAAAGAGCTGCTATAAGATGCAGGCTACTGCAAATGAATGTTATCCTTCATGACAGCAGACTCAAGTGTTTGGAATGTGGATGATGAAAGAGAGAATGGTGGAAACTCAACCGGCTCTTCTCCATCAAAACAGTCCTCCAAATCTGACAGATAAACTGCCTCATGGCTTTCCTGCTGCAAATGCTCCACTTCCTCCATGGTTTCTTCTTGATCTGTAACTTGACCACCATGGTTTCTTTCACCCTCCAACATTGAGTTTGAGAGATCAAACTCCTCTTCAACACTAGAACTCGGGAGAGATGAAGTAGAAAAAAGAACTGAAGGTTCTCCCATAGCTTGCTTTATGCTCAAAGCCCTTGGATCTGCAATTTTCTCCTCCACAACTAGAATGTGCTCCTCTTCTTTTGGATCTGGAGCAGCTTCTCCTTTCTCTACTACTTGAAGACAATCCTACTCTTGATAGAACTCTTCCTCTAGCACGAAGTTCGTCAAGTCAAACTCTTCAATCTGCTGCTCTAGAGGAAAATTTGGGACTACAAGATCTTCTTATAATCTTTCTTCCTCTATGGCTGATTGTGCAAATTGAATACAATCAACATTCCCTTCAAATAGAGTGCCAACATGGACACTACTTTCTGAGCAAACTGACTGCTGATCTGCTTCTTCTTTTTGCTCTTCTTCTGCTGCCACAAAATCAGTCTTAACCACCACCTGTTCTCCAACTCCAACCTCTTCTGAAGGCTTAACCATCAAGGGGATCTTTTTCATCCCAAATTTGGCAGCCCAACTCCTCAATTTGTTTGTCATTTCTTTTCTGTTGGGGTCCTCTTCTTGCTGTCCTTCATGGCTGATTTTTGCAATTTCTTCTTCCCCACATGGAATTGGGAATGCAAGAGGAGGGATGGGTCGTAACTCAATTGATTTGGCAATTTTTTGTAGTGGGAGAGGAGGTGAAACCTCTTGTTTCTTTGGACGAGAGCGTATTTATTTTAGCTCTTATGGAGGGGATGACTGTTTGGAAGGAAAAAGGAAAGAAGAATTGAGGTGTGGTGGAAGATTGAGAGGTGGAGACATGGGATCAACATTTGGGACAGCAGATGGAGAGTTTAGAATTTGAAATTCCAAATGAGATGATGTTGCTTAAGTAATGGGAAGAGAAAAACCAGATGATGGTGTAGAACTTACCCATTTATAAGTTTGTTCAACAACAAGTGTATAGGCCTCTATTTCTGTTGTCCATTGTGCAAGTTGGGGTAGCATCTTCATCATGAAGTCCAGCTTCTCCTGAGGGCTGAAGTGTCTTGGAAAAGGGCCTCCCCATGGACAAGGAGTCCTGCAACCAATTCTGAAAGCTTTCATTTGATCTGTTGCTCTTGATTGCACCATCTTTGCCTCCATCTTTTGGATTTGTTCCAGCAGATCTGCATTTTCTTCTTGAATGCCCTCACAACCATCATACCCTTTTGCTTGACATGCTTCATATCCAAACTGACTTTGGCACTGCTGCTCATATGGGTATGCATATTGATCTTAAATCTGCTCAAAATGTTGATTTGAAAGATTTGTAATGCATGTTGGAGGTGGAATATACTGCTGTTGTTGATGAGAATTCCATGATGGAAATGAAGTCATGATTGCACAACTTCATGGAATGGAAAAGAATAGAAATGATGGAAAGAAAAATGGATGGAAATGAATGGAAAACAGGTCTGCAACATAGAGAATGAGTTGTTTACCAGATGGAGTCGCCAGATGTGCTTTTGAAAGTGCCTCCAACAGGCTGAATCTTTAACAGGAACACACCAACCTGTCAAAGATAAAGTGGAAGACCTCTAAGCTCCCACCGGGTGTGCCAAAACTGTTGTTGCAAATCAGCAGCACCCCTGGATCAAATCAGGTTTCTAAGTTGATGTTTCAGGCATCCATTGTGATTGCACAACATTAAAACATCTCTCCAAGTGTGGGACTTGTAAAATGAGAGAGGAATCTCCAGATTAGAGGTTGGTTCCTCAAACTCCTCTGATCATATCCATTATTTGCACAACTGCAGAGGTTTGAATCCTAATCTACTCTAAATTTCAAAGGGACAAAGGTAGAAGAGTGCAAAAATTGAAACTAAACTAATGTTAATGATGGTGATGCACCAAAGGAGTTGTAGACACCTGCTGCTACATAAAAAATACACAATCCACAAGAAAACACAGCACAAGATATGCACAAATTTCTCAAAATGTAATGAAAGATCAGGAAAACAATGATAGATATATGAAAGGATTGAGGGATTTTAATCACAGAACATATATTAACATTCCATGTCCAATAAAATGCATTACAATGATCTAGAGGCAAAAAGAGGTGTTGTATTACATGGAAAGGTAAAAATCTTCACAAATTCTGCCAAGGAGGAAGAAAAAGGAAGTTGCAAAGCTGAAAAGGTGTCTCTCTTCGCAAAATGAACTCATTCTGGCTTTTACAATGCATGGGTCGAGCCCAGGAGAGAGAAAATGTGAAAAAACGTGGGAGCCATTACCCATTGAATGAAGATACATTAAAACAACATGCAGGTCCTTACAAACCCATGCCCTGACATTTTTTCCCATACTGAAGAAGAATGCGACCCATTTTGCATTAAAACTGGTTGTTGAAACATCATTTCTGGCCATGACCTCGTGCCAGAGGCGTTTCTTGATTTTCTCTCTCCAAACTGAACCAAAATGCAAAAATGACCCCAGAATCTTGTAGAGAATTTCACCAGCTTTCCATTGATATAAAGAACACGAAAAAACTGAGCTCTGGATCGAAAGATACGGCGATTTGAAGTTTTAGGTCAAAACAAGACCAAATCGGGTCAGTGGGAAAATTCAAATTTTTGCACCTTTTTGGTCATTTGGAAAATTTTCCAAAATTTTCCTGCACTCTGCCACTCTAGGTGCCACGTGGCGGCATCTCATTGGCTGCGGGCCTTTCGAGGGAAAAATTTTCCCAAGAACTCCGCCGAGCCATAACTTCAAAAATACATGGAGTTAGGAGGAAAACTTTACCTTTCTGGAAAGCTGAGAAAGAGCTCTATCCAATGGTTCCACTTCCAGAAGGTTTTGAGTTCTTGAAAGCAAAATTTTGTGACTGAGGCACAAGAGAGGGAAGAATGGGAGGATTTAGCCACAAAATGAGCGGGGGGCACATTTTGGATAACAGTTCTTTCTTGTACCTAGTTTCTATTTATTAGGAAAGGAGTTTGTTGTCTTTATGGCTATGTAATAACCAATGTATAGTTCTAATCATAATAGAAGAAAATTATTGTTCTGTGTACAATACCATTCTGACTATCCCTCACGCACGTTTGGTGGTTGTGTATTTAATTAAAAATAGTCAAATCTTACAGTAACATTTGCTTTGGCTCAGTGGTAGACCTCCAACGTAACATTTCAGAGGTTGGGAGTTTGAATTCGTCTATCTCCCCATGAACGTATGTGAGAGATAGGCTCCACCGTAAAATTTAGCTACATAGGTTTGGAGATCAGGATTTATCTTTAAATGTACAAATTCATAAGTAAGCTGCTTTTTTTTAGGAAATCCCAGAGGGTATTTTAAGAGAGGTTTTTTTTTCTAAATCACAGTTCTTCCATGTGGGCGATTAGTTTTGTTTGCGAAATTTGGATTTTTTGCAAATGATCCTTTATCATTATTTTAAAAAGAGGATAAAATGGCACAAGCTAAAATGGGGAGGAGATTTAATTTCTTTGTGATTACAATTCTAACTATAATATTTGTTAGGTAATTATAGTTTATTAAATACAAAGATGTTTTTTTTTTAATGTGAATATTGGAAGTATCTTTTAAAATGGTTACACTAAGTATGTTGTAAGCATGGTTATAAGAATTTGTTTTATAAGCAGCAACTAGGTCTAGCTAGAATTAGTTGTACAACAATAAGAAGATGGATTGTACACAGAATACTTGTCTTCATATATATACATATATGTACAACATGTTACAAACAAGTGAAGTCCTTTTTTAACAAGCATATATATACAAAATATTTGCAGTTGTTCTTTTCATTTTGTGCCATCTAGAAATGTTGCTAACAGCTCTGTGTGATCCACGTATATATACAAAAATTTTGCAGTTTTTTTTTTCATTCTGTGCCATCTAGAAATGCTGCTAGGAGCTTTGCATGATCCACGTCTTATTCGGCAGGAGTCATGCTGTGAACTGTGCAAGAGAGTTGTTCCTTTCCTTTATAGATAGATGGGCTCACAAAGAAAATGAACCTATACATATGAAACAACACATGTTTAATAATGTTCCACAGGTCATCTGTACTCCTTGTTGGCTCTTTCAGAGCATTAACAGGTACCCCAAGCAGGTTTAATGCTACGTCATCGAAGGCCATCACCCATATGGTCCCAGTTCGGTCTTCCAACATCATGTGTAGACCATATCTATAATCACATGTAGTTGTGGGCAAGTTGCATTTGCTGCAATGCCATGTTGAATCTGGGCTGGAATTTAGCTTTTTTCGGCATTGTTTATTATTAACAAGCCGTGAACATGCAGGGTAACAATAGTTTTCCATGTTGAGATGTATAATAGTTGCAATGGTAGCAATTTGTTGGTTAGGACTGGGGCTGGTACAAGCATGAATATCAGCAATGTATTTCTCCACGGCTGCTTGTGTAGTGAGCGGAGCTGTGCTGGTAGATGCCTCAATAGTAGTTAACCAAATTTGTAGTGATTCTGTCTACGGTACTGCTGGTGCTACAAACAGCTGGGTGGAAGGAACTGATGTTATTGTTCTTCCCCTAAACTCTGCGGTTTTAGCTTTTCTAACAGCTAGTATTGGCATTGTGACTGCAAGCTGACCTTGTTGTGGTTGTAAGATGTTGTTTGCCTCATCACAAAGAACTCCCCATAGAGTAATTTTTATGCAATACCCGGTATGGTCCTTCATAGTGATTGTATAATGTTGTGTGCTACTTCCATCTGGTCGGGTGCTTGTAGAAATACCAGAGCAAAAAGTTACTGCGCCTAAAACATCCATTGTGCCTCCTAGAGGAATTTTTTGAATAGCACTAATTGGTGTGAAGTGGAAAGCAGTTGTTGGTATGTACGCAGTATGTTCTGTACAGATATCTATAATAGAATCCATTTCTAGCATGATTTCCCATGGGCTGCTGGAATCCCTATAGCCTATCTTAACATATTTGAGCGTACCCTTTGAAATTGTGTAAACTATGCCTTCTTGGATTTTTGCATGGTAAAAATCTGCAGCTTTGCCAAAGCATGTAACATTTATGTCATCACTAAGAGTGTCAATTACATTGAAATTGAGAATTTTGCCTTCTCCTTTTGCATTGTTGTAGTTATGTATTGTTCCTTTGCGAATGACTCTTCCTTCCAATATCCATGCCGTATGATATGGATGTAGCTTGTTGATAGTTGTTGGTGCGCCAAGTGATTTTCTTGGAGTAGTATTTGCCATTTCCGACAAGTCCTAGCATTTTATGGTTGACACTGCCATAAGTGTGTAAAAGATAAGTACCGTGTACAATGGTGAAAAGTTCTATGAGAATGGAAAAAACTTTTTTTAACCTGGAATTGTGGAAGATTTCGTTTTAGACTTTCTATACATGCTAGAATCCAAATAGAAAGTACATTATGCCTAAACGGTATTTAGTTTCTTTAATGTAAAAGAGAGTAAACCATGAAAATTTTAATGAGCATGTATGCAAAAGTTTGAATGAAAATAGCTGCTACTTAGAGTGAAGTGAATGAATTTCATGAACATATATGTTATGGCAGGTTTTAGGGGTTTATACTGACATGATTTTCTATTTGTAACTGTCCTTAATAACAAATGTTTGTAATATGTAAACTAACTCTGATTGGAACACACGGGGTTAGCACGACACACAATTGATTTGTTAGGTGATTGATGAAGCTTGATCCACCGTTATTACCTTGTAGAATTTGTATAGCAATTTATGATATGTTTAGCATTAAAATAATTTGTTGTTTACTAAAGGTTTCTATTGAATTAATAGAACAAAAAGATGCTTCAATATTGTTCTCTATCTAATGTTTTTTTGTAGAGTTGGTAGTAATCTAGGAGATGTGATTCATATGGACTGCTGTAATGGGGCTGAAGATGGAAGCTCAGATAAAGTGAGATTAGAAGGGCAAGTTATAGGATTCTTGGAAATTCTTCATGCCAAATCTGGGTGAGGGTCTCCCAACAGATTTGAACAATGTTGTATGCTAATTTGTAAAGGATTATTGATGTTAGAGCAATGAAATGTAGATTGTATTTTAACTCTTCCCATAGTGGCTTCAACCTTGAATAACGTAGTGAGAGAACTGTGCTTTCCACACTCAATCAATGACTGTGATAAGCTTAATGTTTTGAGCTCAACTTCAATCTGATCGTGGTTGGTCAAGGATGACACACAAAGATAAATTAATGGTCCAAGTTAAAATAAAAATTCATCTCAGTTGCTACTTACATTTGCTAGCCAACAATTACTACTCAAATTATACATAACTATCCGCAGACTTTTAGTTACAATTCTATTGTATTTTAGGAGTGACAAAGCTGGGAAGAGGAATTAGAGTTCGTGTCTCTATCTCTTGGGAGAAATGTAGAATGCAATTTAAGTTGGGCTTGAACAGAAAATAGTTTCAGATTCTGTTGAAGCCCCTAGTTTTGAGAAATATATCCAAAAATTGTCGTATTGTGGATAGTAATGGTTGCAGGATATGCGCAAAATGGATTTGTTTAAAATGTCTTGTAACTATTTAGAAACATTCATGCAATTGCAATTGGAAAAAAAAACCTAAAAGAAATTGATACCATGATTCAAACCAATGGTAGAGCTAGGGTAAGCAATCGCATGAATAAGCAAACCGCATCTATCCAACCGTAATTTACTCAACGCAGAGACAATTCGCCTTAAGGATGTAGACTAAAGGTATCTGGGCATTACCATATGCATATAATTTTTTGTATTGAATTTAACAAAGTTGGCAATTTTGAATTGAGGGCCACTTCACTCGCACTACATTGCAAAAAAAAAAGTTAGAGATCAGGATAAGATTAAAAGCAAGTAGAGGCTCTAGAGAAAGAAGGGTAGAAACTTAGATGATTGAGTGCAAACCAAATCTATCTAGCCAAAATTCACTGAAGCAACACAGGGATCATCTCAAAGATGTGAACTTAAGGACTGCTAAAGTTTAAATTAAATTAAAACCCAACATTCTAATCTGTTTTTTTTTTCAGACCATGGTAGAAACACTAAATGAAATCAAAACGTGCAGAATTGAAAACCAAATTCTTTGGGATACCAATCCAAACAATTACATTTACCTATTTACGGTTTGATATGCAACAAACAATGAACCTTATTGACGAAATCTATATGTAGAATTTCCTGAACCAACAAATAGATAAATGCATAATGAATTGGTTCATGTGGAAAATTATGTTAAGAGTCCAATTTGGAGCTCTCCCCTCGCAATGATTATCATAATGAATAGATTCGAATGAAAAATTATGTTGTTAGTCTAATTTGGAGGTCTACTCACAAATTATCTACATATACTATGATCTAAGGAAGTAGTAATAGTAGAATGATTGTTATCGCAGTGAGGCATATAAATGTGTCTGGCAGCTCTGTATCTGAAATACCAACACACCGAATGTGTAGCCACACTTGACATTCTTCACATTCAATCATTTTTCCTCCATCATCCTTTGTTGTTCCATAAGACCAATCAACAGTTCACAGATTGACCCCTTCTTATGTCCTAAACTCAGACATGATACTTGGAAGACAGTCTACTTGAACAGTGGCATTTTTTTTTCTTCCCAGAAGGAATTTCAAGCCCATTGAATCTTTAATACCCTCAAGTTCCACAATGGTTTTCACTCTCATATTTTTAAAACATATATATTGTAGCATCCTCTGGGAATTCCAAAAATTCCGTGGGTTGTGGCTCTTAATGGTCTTTTTCATTAAGAATCTCAACCATTATCAAGTATCTTAACCTCTTTCTGAATTCTACACTTGGGTGTTTTTTCTCATAGTCTTTTATGAATTGGTTAGAATCCAGCAACATTCTTGTTGCATCTACTATCTCCTTGGCCAATCCATTATTTCTAGGCAGATCAGGTTCGAACAAGTTCTAATAAAGCATTCTCAAATCTTCCTGAACTTGATATTCAGTGGCCAAATGTTCAAATTTGTGAAGCATAAAACATACCAGCTCTAGGAGCGCCTCTAGTGGTTGCTTAGACATGGAGAAGTACAACATCACTATTTTCTTCAGGTGTGGATTATATTTGGTCCTCCTTGGTTCCTTCCCAAAGAAATCTGTTAATATTTTCATTATTGAAGGGACTCGCGAACCAGAACCCACAACCTCAATAGTTTGGATTTTATCTGCAGTAAGCTCCGCTTCCAACAGAGCCCTCAAACATGGCATTCCATGAGATGACATCAGGTTGAGGCATTTATTTCAACATTCTGAAAGCCTCATTAAGACCACCATTTTGTTGATATTCTGCTATCATTGAATTTCATTAGACCACATTCTTTGAGGTATTTGTCCAAAGCACTCCACGAGAGGACATCTAGTTGAGACATTTCTTTGAAAAGCATTAAAGTGTCATCAAGTAAATCACTTTTTTTTGAGAAATTTTGTCAAACAGTTCATGTGCCTTGTGTATTCTCTCACATTTTGCATGTACAAAAATGCTAAGTAAAATCCAGTATAACCAAGACAGCCAAATGGGGCAAAAGCTTCTACTCTCCACAGTCATTGTGAAATCAGATTCAACTTGAAACACTAATTTTCATTTTTTTTAGCCAAACCTAGAACAAACAAAACAACCAAGACACCTGAATTGGTAAAGTTCCTTTTCTGTATAAAAATCCTCGAGCCCAACTCATAACTAACCTCTTGAAACTATGTTGCAGATCTTGAAGCTCAATGGAAGATGGAGCAAACCAGACAAGGAAAAGCTGTTGTCCGGATGCAGCGGCTCTTTTGTAACTTTGTGATCCTTGCAACGAAGCACATGCCATTTGCATTATGCTTTTAACATACATGTTGATAAGCTTATTGCACTTTCAACAAGCTGCATACAGAGACAGTTCATGGGCTTTTTCAACAAGTCCATTTTGTGCATATCCTGCAATCATGGCACTCCTTGAGATCACATCTCTTCGAGGCATTCTATCAAACAATTCACGGGCATTTTCAACAAATTCACATTGTGCATATCCTACAATCGTGGCATTCCATGAGCCCACATTTCTTTGAGGCATTTTATCAAACAGTTGATGTGCCTTTTCTCCCAATAGCACTCCACAACCATCTCATTTTTTCTACACCTTTAGGCTTGCGTTTATTTTCCCTGGAGGTACTATTTTAGCTTATTGCTTAACTCCGTTTCCTTTCCACGTCAGCTTGCCTGCACCCTGATTTCTCTTTCCTAATTGTTTGTCTACTATTTTTTAATATCAATTTGAAATCAATGCATTTGAATGTTCATCGGGGAACTGTTATATGTAAAACATTATGGGGGAAATGGACGCAAACATTGAGACAGCAACCAACAGTTTAAATTGTTATATAAGAAAATTAATTACCTACAATAGAAAACAAAGAAAATAAATAGCAACGAACATGGAAAAATAGCAAAACATACATGTGCACCGAAGGTTTGAAACAGGGGCAGCAGAAGCAAAACGGTAACAGACAAGAATAGAAGATTTTGATTTCGGGCTATTTCAAGAGTAGAGACAGCTGCAGGTGAAAATGGACATGCAGATAACCAAACAACCAACACGCAGGCACTCCTTGACAGGTAGGTGAAGCAGGAGGATCTGATGACAAGCAGCAGGAAGCAGCAGAGCGTCGTCGTTGGAGACCGAGTGCACTATAGCCACGCCTCCAGCGTAATTATTATTCTGCAAGTATATAAATACCTTTACTTATCTTCAATTTCCATGTGGGGGCCACCTTTGATGTGCACATTTCCTAATTTGTCTTCTTGCGGAGGAAACTTTGGGCACATGCATAATTTCTCTTTTCAGGTATAAGAGCATTTGTGAATATAAAGGTAATAGCCTACCTTTTGGCATATGATACTGTGATTTTCCTTAGTAAGGTCTAAGGCATCAATATCATTAATTTGGCCTCCCTAGTTTTATTGCATCATACTTGGAGTAGCCACTTTTGATCATTGGCATCACATAACATTTGGGTCCTTTGCATAGTTTATTACATGTATAATTTTAACCCCTTTCACTTAATCATGGCATCTATGTTTAACAACCTTTGATTAAAATATTATGGAAAAACATTTGAAAAGGTAAGGTTTACCTTTTTGTGATCCTTATCGACATGTGTATGGTTCATAACTAATTCATTCAATGCAGTAATATTTATTTTAACCATGTGGATTGGTCTCATCCAATGAGAACTTGACCCATCATGATGTTTAGCGGTGGAATTACTCACTTAGGTGGAGTTAGAGTTTACTCTGAGTTGGACACGTAGAAACTGTTGACTCTAGATGAGTCTAATTATGTGATGGTTGGCACTTTTTACGCCGAAGGCGTTCCCCCTATGGTAAAGGACCTCTGGACGTTTCTCTAACTAAGTTAAATTTGACGGCCGTTTCGATGTTTTTTAAAGCAATTACATTTGTCGGCCGTTTTGACGATTACGACGGCTTGTTTGACGTTTTCGTTTTTTGCAGCTATTTTTTACCAGTTTTGATTTTTCGTTTTTGCATGTTGGATGCAGGTTCAACATTGGTTTTAACGTTTTCATTTTTTTGTGGATTTCGTCAGAGTAACCCAAACCCAAATAAATCAAAATGGAACTCGGATGTCGTTTTGAGGAGAAATTTTTTAACAAAAATCTTCCCCAACTTGAACTCACGGGGACCAACTCTGATGGGCTCACCATTTATCGCAAACACTTAATAATGCTCGCTGCTTTTCTCTGCTCCCTCTCTCCCTATTTATAATACTCGGATCCCAAATACATTCCATTTCAAAACAAAGCATATGTTTCGGCACTGCACAAACTACTGTAAAAACACTGCTAAGTGATACCCCAAATAAGTCGTAAATTCAGAGCTCATATTTAAGCCTTTATGCATTCAGCAAACAGTCATTTAAAAATTTCCGTAAAGTCAGAGCTCTTACTTGAAGCTTAATGCATTTAGGAGCTCATCATTTCTAATTTAAGTGAATAACCTTGATTTCCCCTAATGTGCAGTATGCGAAGAAAAATCATTCAGCAAGGAGCTTTACACATTCGTTAAGAAGCAAAATGAGCTATGTAGGTTGGATTTCAATGAAAACTCCAACGACCATTAGCTCGGTGTTCAATTCTGAAAATAGATCTCCAGGAGATGACACCATCGACACGGCTTCTACAGGATTCTCCTCCTCATTGTCCTTCCACACACATGCACCGAAAAATTTCTTATATTTCTTAGCCTCCACCTTGGTTTGATCTAGAAGTTTGTTGTAAAAACGCGCACAAGATGATGAAATTTGTCGAAAATTTGTGCACAAGATGATGAAATTTGTTGAAAATTTGTGAAAAGATCACTTCTCAAATTGAAGATCACTTCTCCCTCCCTTCTCTTGTTTTTGGTATGTTGGTATGTTGGCTCAATAACGAAGTTGTTAAAATCCCAATTTTCTTGATGAGTGTTTATAAATAATGATTTGTTCTAATTTTTTGTCCTTGCTTTCATCAATGGGAGAAAAAAATTTCTTCCCTTTTGATAAGAGGATATTTCCCCCTAGTGTTTGCTAAGAAATTAAAAACTTTATAGAGATATTTTTATCGTTGTTGTGTAGTAGTTTGATTATGATGAAATAGATTGCCACTTTTTTTTTACTTGTTTCTTAATATACAAGTACTTCCACAACATATTGGTTTCTTATTAGATTTTGATCACATAATTTCAAACTTTTTGTTCAATTAAATGTTAATATTTAGAAAAGTGTTAAGTTTAATATTTACACGGAGTCAGACGAGACGATGGACGGAGAGTGAATAGTCAAACATGCGATGAAGTCCATATTGTTGGAAGCTGTTCATGTGGCTATTGTGGATGTGCCCTTACTACTATTTTTGTTTTTCATGGTAAATCAGATGGTCCTCTTTGGCGGAAGTTGTTCATGTGGCTATTAGGGATGTGCTCTTACTACTATTTTTTTGTTTTTTGTCGTAAATCTGATGCTCCTATTTTCATATCTTCAATGCATCAACCAAATATATAATCATAACCATTATTAAAATCACAACAATTGCTCCAAATAATAACATTTTTTTCCGAAAAAAATCAAATTGACCACAATAAGCCACGTGGACATGAGTACTTCATCCCCAAGAATTATTTGTTCACACCCCTCTCCCACATTAGTCATCTAATGTGCCATGTTATCATAATAAAAGGGTTTGTCAAATCCTCTAAGAGAAAAATAAAAAGGGGTTGTCAAATCCTCCAAGAGAGAAGTCATATCTATGTCATCAACAGAAACCTTCTCCATGGCATCAATAATGTCGATATCATCATTGCATTGTTATGCCCAGTAAAATATCTTATAGGTAGCCAATCTAGCCTGGGGAGCCATCCTTGTGGCATGTCCATTAGCAAACCTAGAGAAACTCACTCTTGCCCTAGGGGACCCAATAATAGTGAAGCAATGTGTGTATTGTGCCCCATGACATCACTCACTAATTTGTCTATAGTTTTATCAAGACTATCATACCTTGCTTTGTAGCTTTTAAAGAAATAACAAGCTCCAATTATTTTCTTATCACATCATGAATAATTGAACATCACTCAACTTTCACACACACACACACACACACACACTTCCATCTAGGGGGAATAGGTTCGAGTCCATCACAAAAGCTTCTACTTTTGGACCATTTTTTAGTGGCGGTCAATGGCATATGCTTGAGGGATTTTCGTAGATCAAAACCCCATGAAGGTCTTGGTCTTTCCATAGTTCACTTGTAGGTGGGAAAATTGTTGTATCGTTTCCATTGGCTTCTCTATCCACAACATTTTGTGGATTTGTTTGAGCCTCTAAGGTCTTGGAGTTTTCTTGATGGCATCTCTAATTCATGTTGTTCCCCTCGCTTGAGTGTCATTTAAAGAATAATTAGTGCAATCCTTTGTTTTGTTTCTTTTGTTATTATGGCATAATGATGATAAGGCACAACCTATGAAGTGCATCTTGACCATTTTTATTTCTCGCAAAAAATTATGGTCTTGTTCATCTCTATCACCTACTTTTTGCTCTCCTCCACTTCCAAGTATGCCGCAAAAGGGCCACCTTGAATGGTCAAGGTTTCATAAAATTTTACATCCACTCCTCTAGAATTATGTGTATATTATATTTTTCCTCAAGTAAAATATGCATGTTGTCTATTAATGGATAACACACTACATGTTTTGTATATTGAGTCTTTAGCAAAAAACATACAACTTAAGAATTTCACACCATGCGAGAATAAAAAACATGTGGAAATTGACATCTTGCTCTTCAAACTTATTAAATGAGTGGGAAATGAATTCCATCAATGCATGGTCCATTAAGAGGTCCAAATTTTGTAGGTGCATGATTTCAAAAATTTCCAACCTTTTTCTACAAAGAAAAATTTGCAATCTTTGAATAACAATTCACTTGTCGAAATGAAATGAAATGATCTTAATCACATCCACAAGGTCGAGGGTTTATGGGACCACTGCAAATTCCAACTGCTTAAAGATTTGTGGGCTTAATGGTATTTTTTAGAATGTTTCCCTTCTTGTTGAATTGAGATAACATATCCATTGACCATTTTATTTCACTTTTCTCAAATAACTATATCATGGAATCAACTCTTAGAATTTTCTCATACATGTCTCTGATGTTCGTGTACCTTTAGCATTCAAGGATGAAACTCTCCTCTATTTCAACTTCCCTTGTATTGCATACAACACAAGTCCTCTCTTCAAAGAACTATCCACAAGTCACAGGGACTTACTTTGCATAGAGCAACCGTCGACATTGGAACCACTGAAAGGCAGGGTTTGACTTTCACAACTTTCTCTAGAGTTCCCTCACTTGTAAATCTGTGCATTTCACCCACTTTTTCATTTGAGAGATACTCAAATATGGTGCACGTACCAACACTTGGAGCAAGAAGAAATGAGGAAACAAAACTATTATCACTCAACCCATTGTAAATACTACCCTCTACTTTGATAGCGCCTCCACTACTACTTTACTCGACACTTCTTGTATCCAAAGCAACACTAGTGCTCAAGGGGTATCAAATGTATTCATGTTTACTGAAAATAAAATTTCCCATAAAAGGCTACCATTCATGATAGCAATTTTGTAAATGTACAAAGGTCTTCATGTATACATGTTTAGTTCAAATGTTGTGATATAAGATTTGCAACTGCATATGTATGAATTTGTAACGAATTTAAACGTACACATACAACCTTTCAATGTAATGTTTCATCTATATTCCTACACTATCACTATCACTATCAATCACACGCCTTATCGAGTGTACAAAAAACTTTTTTCAACAAAAGACCAACCAAACAACCGATGCAATACTAACACAATTGTCCTGAAATAAATACAAACCACGTCAACTACAAAAGTAATTAACTATCCAAAACAATAATCAAATGTATTCATGTTTAGAGAAAAAAAATGCCAACAAACGTCTACCACTCATGAAATAAAATTTGCACATGAACAGAAGCCTTCATGTATTCATGTTAAGTTCAAATAAAATATTCCGCAAAATGCTACCACTCATGATATAAGATTTACAATTGTATATGTATGAATTCGTAAAAAGTTTGAAATGAAGAGATGATACCTTTAAATGAAGTGGTTCATCTATATTTCTATACTAACAAAATACCACTTTACAACATATCTATTCAATTTTTTCTTTTTATTATTGCCCGCTTTTTTATGCAAACCAACAACAACACATTTTTAATGTCTTCTTCATTATATCTGCATACAAGTGCCTATAGTTTTAAAAACCTAAGAAAGAACCATGCAATTTATAGTTGTTTCAATCCAAAGCTTTGTACATTATATCACTTTTATGCATATTGAATTGTTTTAATGGTTAGGCCTCATGTTTGTGCTTTTTAAATGAAGTGGTTCATCTATATTTCTGCACAACCAAAATCAATCACACCGCTTATCAACATCAACTACAAAAATAATAACTATCCCTTTAAATAAAATAACTTATACCATTCGGCATTCACATTGCATTGTACACATGCGATTGCTAGTTTTATCCTTGATCTTTGTACCATGTAATTTTAACCGTTGATCGTTTAACCCCTTGAGAGATATAAAAAGTGGTTGAATTGATGGATTTTGATGTGGTTCGTTCGATCCGGTATCTTCAAGTCTCCACTATTAGATTTGTACCTTGTTTTGACTGTGGTAAACATAGAGTTTGCATTGACTAGGGTGTTGGATCTTCATCTGTTAGATCTTGTACCAACCAATCTTGACCGCTAATGTTTTACTCAGGATGAGTTAGATTACACCATGGGTTGCTTGTCTAGCAGGGTTATCTTGTAACCTAAAGTTGATTATTTCATTTGCATTTAATTTCTCGGGCGAAGCCCTTGAAAACATTCTTCAGGTTACCATTGATTTTCACTTTGAGCTTGATTTTTATTATCTCTTGACTCAGGAGGTTCTGCATCTGTAAATACTATGTCTTTGTTATTATTTTTGCTGCTTTTGATCTCTCCCAGAGTTATGTGGACGCCATTGTTGGAGCTCTTCCGAGATTTCTGCATAACTCTATTTGATCCTCATGTGGACCATCTGAGCATGAAGCTTAGGTTCTTTTTTATTTTTAATGGCTGTAAGTTCCATTTAAGCTAATATTTCTGATAGGGTGTAGTCGAACTTGGATATTTTTACCTTTGTGTCGATATTTATGGAAAAAAAAGGTGAGGTTGTATTTCTCGAATACTTTATCTATTTCTTTCTATAATTTCTTCAGAGCACTGATACAACATTTCCTTCACATTCTATCTGTATTTTCTTGAACAACAAACCCTTTCAACTCGTTCTAGACATCAAATATTTGATTTACAACTCGGGGTTGAAGAAATAACATCGAAATGGTGAGTTTTTTTATCTGTAGCTGTAATCTTCTGATAAAACTCATGAATGAACTAAAATACTTAGTTTTGATAGCCCAGATATAGGTATTCATCCTTCGATATGAGTAATTGTTTTCTTCCTTCGAAACTATTAAGATTTGGGATTTTCAACACAAATGCAATTGATTCTTTCTTATTCCTCGTTCTCTGTGCTACAAACTCTGATATCTATTTCAAATAGCTAATGTCTCGGTTTTAATTTTCTTCTGATGCTAGGTCAAACTTTGTTAATATAGATGTCCTTTTCAAACTGGGTATGCATTTTTGTGTTTTTGCTTATTGTGAGATGCCCTCCTTACCACTTGGCTCTGATTTTCATTTATATTTGCAATAAAGTTCTATTTCGTGGATTCTAGCTTCCACTCTTATTTTGGTGAGGATAGGCTCGTTAAACTCGTCGTTTCTCAAACATGGTCACCTCGAAATATCATATCTAATGTTTTCGAGTTTTAAGTATTTAGTATTTTACTAGTAGCATTTATTATTTTCTCCGTATTGTAAATTCTGAGAAATTCTTAAAGTCACGACGCCATTATCCTGTAGATTCTTGTATTTATTTGTGATCTGCACATTTGTTACTCCCGTAAGAGAAGAGATCTTGTATGATAACTTTAATTATCTTTTCCTCATTTCGTTCTTCTTTATGTGTAAAATAATGGTTTCTTTCTAATACAAGATTGACCTTTCCATAATTTGCATCTAAACCATTAATGAAAACAAATAGATATTTAGAAACTTCCATCTTGGATAACTTGTTGACGACAGTAAGAAATTTATTTTACCGTGATGAAAACAGTTTGACTGTACTTCTCCTGAAATGAAACTGTGTACACAATTATATGCATAGCGTTTAAAGATTCTGAAGCATGAAAAAAATCAAACAATGGATAGCTAAATTGTAAGGTTGTTAATGACGGTCTGGATTTTTTTCGCTTACACATAGTTGTATGTAGAAGAAGAGGGGCATTCTTTTGATTTTGTTTTACAACACTGTTTGTTACCTCGAAAGCATGGGAACAACCATACATTCCATATCCTGCAACAAATATATTAACGAGCTCAATTGTCATTCAGACACTGTAACTTCTAACAAAACACTCACATGCCTTCTGTATTCTTCTACATTGGGTACAAATTCTGAAAGCGGTCACTAAACTACTATTTGTGGCATACATGCAGCACATAGAGGACAAAAGTTCTAGGTTTGGAAGCAATCAAAATCCAAAAACACAAAGTTACTAACCATTAAAAACCATTTTTTGACGTAATGTACGTTTCACATCAATACAAAAACACGAAAGATCGAAGCAAAAAGGCAACTTCCCCAGGGTATTCGAAACAACTTTTAAAATTACTTGAAAGTATTTCCGCTAACAAACAAATTTCACTGCACTTTTACATCAGGTCTAAAGACAATGACAACGTGTCTTTGAACAAACCAATTCCGGACAATTTCAGGACAACATTGAAAACAAATGCAGATCGTTCTATTTGACTCAAAAAAAAATGAACGTTCTCACCAAACTGCGCAAAGCCCTTCCGGTAACAAACAATTTCCGTAGCGTTACAAAAAATGAACCTTTCAGTTAGAAGAACATATTTCACAGCATCTTTAGAGTAAATATTAGGAAAATACAATTTCTTCACTATGCATGCATAAAAATGACCTTTACACAGCAACGATTTAAGAGGAAAAAACAACTTAACCGCAAATTTTTAAAATTTCTTAACCAAATCTTTCATTAAAAACCCTTCAAAAATTACTCATTTTCATAGATTTCACATTTTTAAATCAAAATGTTTGAAAATAAAAACTAAAAACCTCATTAATCCAATAGATTTTACATTTTTTAACAAAATCATTCCGGGGAAAAGCTCAATCAAAACTGAGAGAATTGAATTCTAAATGGCCATATGGAATCAAAGATATTTAGCAGGGGAAACACCAAAAGGTCAGACATGTAAATACCCAGAATAAAATCATGCAAGGGGGTTAACATAGAAGCAAAGGAAACACTAAAAGTGTCGATACAATAAATACCCAGAGTGACACCATGCAAAGTCGTTGTGCTAAGAGCTCCAGGCAAAGTTGTGTCATTCCAAGACAAGAAGAAGTTGGTGACAGGGTTTCTGATTACCTTTGAGAGAGTGAAACACATGGGCAAACTATACAATGGCATGTCCAACCAAATCATGAAAACAAAAAGAAAAGAAAGAAGAGATATAGAACGAAGACAGCTAAAGGCAAATTTCAAGCCACACAAGTTTTTCAGCAGCTCTAACAACTATATGCAAAAGAAAACTCGAGAATAGGGACAAACCTTTCAAAAAATTCTGAGACAGCAGGATAAAACCCAAGATATGGAAACACTTTGTCTGACAGCACCAAAAACAGCAATGGGCGAAAAAGAACAGGTTGAGCAGGGAAGGAAAACGGCACTGGTAAAGAAGAAAACACCCGATTTAAAAAACAAGACATTCGAGGCACGTAGAAGCCATTTTTCCCAAAACAAACCCAGTTAACGATGGCCCAGGCGCATTCGCCACAAAACTATGAAACTTCCCTGCAACAAGCAACCAGAAAGCCTGCACGCACACGCTGAAATAGGCCGTATGCCCAACAGACAGGCGCCACCTTGTTTTCACCTTACAGGGCGCATCTTTAAAACCCTAGGCATGCCACATCCACACTGAAACTCCAAAAAATGACAGGAGAGTCCTTAACCTCCCTCTCTGCACCATTCGCTTGCGAACGGCAAACAAATTTTGCTTCAAATCCCACGGTCTGCACGGTGAATCCGCGGCTTGCAAGAAAACCCCAATAAGCGAACGCCGTAGATGGCTCCAAAAAACACAACTCTTTAATATGCAACCCAAATGTCGGATTCCAATTTTTTTTTAGATTTATCCTTACTGCTGCAGAAGTCCGCCACAACCAGCTGGCACATGCGTGACACGCGGAAAAGATTTCAGGTAATTCCAAGAACCGCGTACGTGAACGCCGTCTGCGAACCAATTGGGTCGTTCGGGTATCAGAATCGGGGCACGCATGACGCAGGTTCATTGAGGAAAGCCTTTCGGCGTAAATGTGTGAACAAACAAAATAAATATATTCCATGTAGATTAAAAACCAAAGCCGGATGATCAAATAATAACGTAAATTTTCTATCTAATGAAATATTACTACGTTGTGTAATCTGGCTTGTTTGAGCATAGCATGTGCCCTTCATCTGATCTGGCCTCCTCTGTGTAGACCCAATGCAAAACATCCGCAAAGAATAGTTATTAGTAGTGTTAACATCAAGTGAGTCTCAAGGAAAGTCTGCCACTTACGAATTAATGATCAAAGCTTATCATTGGTGAAGTCCTTTCCTTGGATGAAAAAACAAAACTCAGCTGGACTACCCATTATTCACCTTAGATTGCCTGCAACTTGAAAAATAGACAAAAATAAAAAAAATTGTCTTATCCTAAAGTTGGTCACGACATTTGTCTCCTTAAAATCCCTTGAACGAAGCTTGATCTTTTTGTATGACTGTTCCATATCATTTTGAAGATAACCCAGAAGAACCTCAAACACACAATTTAAGGCCTTAAGAGGAAATCTACATAATTAAGGAAAAGGCAACGTTGTGAGATGAATATCTCTTCAGTTTTGGAAAAAGTAGCCGAGAATGACACATAAATAGACAATAATGTAAAGTATGTAATCAAACCAATGCAATCAACAAGTTGCGGAACGATCGTAGTATCATTCACTATAGCAACAATGGAATGAAGAACAAAAAACGAGTGGAAGATATAAGAACAAGAACAATCATGCAGTCAAATTATAACACGGAAGACAGGATAAAATATAAGATTAATAGTGATATGATGTTAAATCCCACGCTCGTATCCGGAGGAACGCAGGATAAAAAACCAAATAATTATTACAGCCATTTATTCTAGTACGAGTACAACTCATGAGAATTGACATAAGGATCATGAATGTAAGTTATTGGATTAAATGAAAAGAAATTTTTGCATGAAAGAATAGATTGTGCATGTGTATTGGAAAAGGAAGTCAAATGTCAACACCAAGCAAAAAGAATATCGATCCGTAATATGCGTAAACATATTGCATGGTAGGCAACAATGGTCTTGCCTATAACAATAAAATAGTCAGAAATTGTTCAAATTTAAAAGGCTTTGCAAGAGTGGTCGCGGTACGAAATAACCTTGAGTAGTGGATGTCCCATACGCTAAGAGTGTTGGAAATTCTGTAACCCCTAAACAAACACAAACATGTAGTCAGCTCATATGAACTTAGGAAAAAAGTGAACTATCGAATATGTAATTGGTAAGTCAGTAGTATAAAGCATAATAAACCATTATTGGATTTTAAATCTTTAAAGAAAAATGATGTGTTGTAACCTTTTTGTTATTATAATGCACCTTATTCATAAAACACAAAAACTAGGGCATTCCATTGTGATTGAAGAATGCTAAAGAAATATAGTTTACTAAGTTTTGATAAACCCTTTTTTTTGGTCTTTGGTCAAGGTTTTATAAAAAAACATACTCGCCACGCTATAGGGATATGATGTACATTAGAATCATCATAGTTGTAAATCACATTTGTTGCATAAAATATAATCTCTAGAAATCCATAATATGTTTCAACTCTTCTCCTTCAAAAACTTAGCATTGCATGATTATGTTTGTTCTTAAATGCGATGTTATGTCTTATAAAGAAAGAGATGTAACAAACACATTTATCTCTAATTAACCTTTTATATGTTTATGTTATGTGTATAGAAAGAAAATAAAAAATTACAAACCCATCAATAGCAATCCAAATCAAAAAAGTTCAGGAAATAGTCATCAATGGAAATGAATGATATATCGATATCCGTATAAAATATCAAGCCTACAACACAAGTTTAGTACCAAGTTTAGAGGCATGATGTATTGCCCACAAATTTTTGCACACGAAACCCAAAGCCAAACAAGGTTAAACTAGAAAAAATTATGGAATAAATTTTTTTTTGTTAAAAGAAATGAAAGCGACGAAACGGTTAACCTTAGGTTTCAAATGGTCGTCACAAAATTCTTAAATAATATTATTAAATAATGAAAGAATTTAATCTATGATTAGGTTTAAAATATTTCAATCGATTAATCCTAAATTAACTTAATACATAGGTTTTTAAGGTCATGCAATAATTTAATAATTAAAGTTTAAGTCAAAATAACCCTTACATTTACACAAAGCTAATTATTTAATTATCTAATATAAAAGTGGTCTAAACTAATACGGGAAGAAGTTTATTTAAATTAAAACAAAATAAGAGCAATAATATAATTTAAATTAAAACAAAATAAGAGCAATAATATAATTAAGTCACAAAACACACAAGTGGCCCCATTCAAATGAAAACCCATGCGACCAAATGATAACTCACCTATCCACACCTAACAATTGTAGAAGACATTTTGGGCCATTGGATGGGAAAAATTCAAAACAAACTTGAAAATCTCTAAGGAAGGATTTTATTCATTTCCTTTGCTCATTCATTCATTTCTTTGTTTTTATGTTGCAGGTTAAGGGAAGATGAAAGAGGAGGAAACCATGAGAGAGGAAGGGAAAGATTGGGATGGATACACACATCCCCCAATATTATTCATTTTACTTTGTTTTCCATTTCTATCCTACCCTCTTCTAGGGTTCTAAATTTCTCATTTTACTGTAAACATGATTTAAAAGAATACTCATTTTATGTATTTTACATTTTTCCAAAAGATCCATTTTCTCTCTATTTAAAGTTACATTTCTTCTCTTTTCTTATATAAGTAGATATACACAATTAAATTTCCTTTTTTTTTGTTATATATACAAGTAGATTTATATATATACACATATACACACTTGTGTGTATATATATGTATACATTTAACGTATATGTATAAATACCAATTTTCTTATAATATCGTATTCCTGAAAATGGGATAATATAATTTGTTATATTTATATATACATATTTAATATTAAAAGTGAATTATAAATTTTCATGGCCGCTGCAATAGACCACGCATAGGCTGTGTTTAAAAGGTCTGCGAAGAGGTTTTTGCATTGAATAAAAACAAGGTTGATTGGTGGGGGCTCAGCCCCCACCGCATACACATTGAGTGAGCCAAAGGGGGTGGCGAGGGGTCGCCTACCCCACTCCCCATCTCATTAAACAATGGGGTGCGGGTGCGGTCGGTGACCCCTCCACACCCCATACCTAAAAATTAAACAATAATTGGCTGGAGCCTCATTAGGCCCAAAACCAAATCACTTTGCATGTATTTTTTTTAATATTTTTATTTTATATAAGTTCAGTCAATATTAATTCTTTTAATCTTTTCGTTTTTATATAATTTTATTTTATAAACTTTATTAATAACAATAATTTTTATTGTTAATAATAATAATATTTATTATTAGCATTTATAATAATTGTAGACACCTAAAATATGTTTACACTTAGTATTTCCTCCGATTCAAATGATTGATGACACTTCGTTAATTTCACACTCTTTGCTCCATTTTCGGATGCCTATTCACGACACTCTTTTAGTCATATTCCTCCTATAATCATCTGATTGGGCTAATATCTCTCTTATTAGTTGAGCATTCTTGTAACGCCGCCTAAATTCTCCCCACTCTAGACCAAGAACAACTTAGGTTTAGTTAGGAAAAGTTACAGAATATATATATTTTTATTATTAAAGAGTTCCCAACAAAATTCCAGAGTCCATAACAACAGTTATCAAAACATCCTATGCAACACTAAGAGAGAGAAAGTCATCCCTAAGTGCATATAGATTATCTTCTTGCGGGGAGCGCGGAAGAAATTTCTCCAGGCGTGGAAGAGAGGCATGGAAAGAAACTCTTATTCTCTCGGGCACGCAAGACGGGCGCGGAAGAGACTCATTCTCTCCCGTGTGCGCAAGACGGGCACGCACGAGGCTCATTTTCTCATGGGCATGCAAGGGACTCATTTTCTCATGGGCATGCAAGACAGGCATGCAAGGGACTCATTTTCTCATGGGCGCGCAAGAGGCTTTTCCTCTTCTGCAAACTTCAGAAGGCCATAACTTTTGATAGGGAACTCCATTTTTGGAAAACGAGGACTTTTCAGAAAGCTCTTGACTTCCTCTTCGCACAACAACCTTAAGAATTTAAATTAGATAATTTTTTTAGGATCAATTTTGAGAAAACGCTCTGTAGGATTATAAAATGAAAACTGGTAACATTTGACATTTAAATTTTTCCTCAATTCGACCTCCTTCCTTTCTCAACATGCCAAACAGACATGGAGGGTTTTTCTTAGAGGAATTTAGGATGGATTGCAAGGTTCAATTGTTAGATTGAAGATCAATTCAAAATTTCCATCCTTTGGCAACAAAATGACTGCAGTTTTGACTTTGTTCGATTTGAAGGGTTTCTTAACAATTTCTTAAGTGGCTTAGTTTGTTTGGGGTCATTTTAGACATACTAAGTTCACTAAAAATGATTCGTTTTATTATTCATTGTTGTAGGGGTCATTATGTGCATTTTGAATAAAATAATTACCAATTTGATAAGTTATCTAACATAGCTCTACAACTTCAAATTTGAATTGATCTATTTGCATTTACTAAGCTTAAACTATGAATTCATTCCAAAAAAATCTAACATACTAAGTTGATTTAAATCAAAATGTGAAAAATCCAAAAGATACAGTTTTGATTTCCAAATCATACTTTTCAAAAGAACAGAGTAATGTATTTTCTTCATAAGTATTCTTTCTTTCGAACAGAAATTTCTCAACATATTTAAACATAGATTTTAAACAGCAATAGATCTATTTGTGTAAAAGAATACAACTTCTATTAATTCAAAAATTATACATTTACAACTTTGTTCTTTCATTGCTTAATTCCAATATACATAATACATCTCCTTTACATTTTGAATTACAACTTCATAGCCAATACAAAAACATCTTTCCATCACGAAATATATTACATTGTCATCCACTTCAAGTGGGAAAAAGGCTTTACAAATAGAACTCTCACAAGGGACTATCAAAAACTGTCTTTTCCTTTTCTCCAGAACAACAACATGCAAATCCATCATACTCCAATTTTGATCACAACAAAGGCAGGGGAAAGGCAACGCTCTCCACCCAACCAAGACATCCAATGAAAGGAGAATTCATCCTTCTTCATTCGCCCTTAAGCCCCAACCACAATGCAATACAAGATGTGTTTCAACTCATAGCAATAACAAGCTTCCACAAACACACAAGCAATCTCACATTTTAAAATTCAGTCCAAAAAAAAAATGCAGTTTGCAACCACATTAAAGTATAACAATCAAGACTTAGGATTCATCATGCAATCCAAAGGAGCAAGAAACTATGGGGGATGCTACTTATGCCTCCCAAAGGGGAAATGAGTATCACCACCTGAGAACAAACCACCAAAATACATATCATTTCAAATCCCTGACATACCCTTATGCCTCCCCCAAGTACCCCTTAATCCTCACATTTCCTTATGCCTCCCCAACCTCTTATGGCACCCTATAATGAGTAAAGAAATGAAATCTATTTCTTTTTACAAGGTGGAACCCAAATCCCAACTCCCTCCACACTTATACCTCCCCAAAACACTTATGTCTCCCTCAAGAGTACCCCATAGTCTTCTCCTACACCATCCCTAAGCCATCTACCCAACCAACCAACAAATAAAACAACACATTCAAACATTCAACCATTTACATATGCATAAAATAAAAAGGAGAGCATTTCAAGAGCCAAGCTCCTACCTCTCCATGATGGAGTTTGTTCCAAGGTTCCAAAACAACAAGCTTTCCAATGCAAAATAGTCCAAGATCAACAATCCACAAACATTCAACAATCTTCAATATTCTCCAAATGCAAGAGCTCGCCAAACCAAAAGAAGTCTCCCAAAATGAAGTGATAAAAGTGAAGCAACCCAAAAACAAGTTAAAGAATTACAATAAATAGAAGAGGGAAGAGAAGAGGATGAGGTGGATCCATGTAGGATTCCACATCACACATCCTCAACCCTAACACAAAATTCAACTTCATTCTCCAATGCATAATCAATAGGTGGGTGAATAATATGACAGTATTACGTACACACTCAAATCAAGCTCACACCCCATAAGGACTAAAATTTAAAACATGTAAGAATAGTGCAATAAGACATTCAACTTGCCTTACAAAATGCATAATGAAGGGCTAGTTTTAACTCGCCAACCATAGGTAAGGTTGGTATGTAAATTTAAGAGGCATGGGACAAGTTTAACTTGTCCCACAAGTCTCTAAAATCAGCCTCCAAGGACAAATTCGAGTTTTCAAAGAAGGTGGAGTGTTTCTTATTGCAAAATCAATTTACATATCTCTTACACATTTCTTACAACATTTTAATTCAAGGCCAACAACTCTATTAATTACTTTCATATGACATATTTTAATTAGTTAACTTAACAACATGATTACTCACAATATTACACACCATTTAATAAATAATGAAAGGGATCAAAGCACCACAAAATAACCACATGTAAACATTAACAAAGGGACCAAATAAAATAAATACATAAAACTTCTTGGTCACATTTAAAGGTTATCCCCCCCATGGGAATCCCTAACACAATTAAACACACAAACAAATACAGTTGCCATGGTTACCTTATTGAATTCATCTAGAATTCCAAAGAGGTTAGTCTCCAATCCCTCGATGTTTATTGTGATATTTTAAACCTGCAAAAATACAAACATTTTTTTCGGCCTCATGGCTATATTAGAACATTCAAATGAATATAAATATAATTTCAAGATCATCAATATATATGTGAATCACAACAATCATCAAGACAATCAACAATATCACTTACAATTTCATTAACAACTATACCATCTTCAATTTTAATATAATTTTCATTTTCTAGGTCTAATCGAAATATCTAATTATCACAAGTCTGAACAACATCTATAATATAACGATGTCAAATAGTATAGCAACATCAATATATAAAAATATCTCTAATAATCATCATGCATCATATAAGAATCAAAGTCAACAATAATCCATGATTGAACATCTAACATCATATCAAATCAAAACTATAATAATGTCCCTGATATAGTCAACAGTGTCATGATCAGTATCAAAAGGTGTCAAAGGGAAGTGGGCACTACATCTCCTTTCTACCATTCAGAACCTCCTTAGTTCTCTCTGAACCACTTATGCATGCTTCATAGGCTAGCTATCAGTCATAATTGATTAACCAGACCCCTCCCAAATCTCAATGAGTCTGTAATCATATATTAATCATGTTTAACTAGCCTAAACCTAGCTTAACTAATCCTAAAGCATGTTTATCCTAATCTAATCCTTAAGTGATTTTTAGACTTTTAGTCCCACATGCACCCAAAGTTTAAAGTCTTCCATTTATAAAACTATAAATACAAGGCTAAGCCTACCCATTCAAAACACACAACTTTACATAACACAAAACCAAAACAATCCTAAGAAAGCTTGGATCTCATTTGTATTAGCTATAAGCTAATTAGACATTTAATCTAAAGCTTTCCTTCCTCCATTGATCTTGAGCTAATAGCCTTCATTTGCATCCATAATCCAAGTTTTAAGTAAATAGAGAGAACCATAAGGCCTAGAAGCCATTAATGGTGAGACTCCATTGTTAAAAGCTTGAGTTTCATATCAAACATCACATTTGATTTCTAGGATCTTCATAGGTTCAATGTTTTATAGCTTTCAAAAGAGTAGAGAGTAGTATATATGCGAGGTTTTGATTTTTTTGTCAAAGTTATGATGCATGTATAGGATTAACTCTTGTTTAGCTCTTATCTCATAGTTCATGCTTGAGTTTAGTTAAGCTTTGAGGTTATTTTGCCTCATTCCATAGCTTTGTAACCCTTTCATTACATACATTTGGCACACCCGTTGGGAGATGAAGTCCATCCTCTATTAATGGAGGTCTTTTAATCTTTTCAAATTTCATTTTCATGCTTTCTAGGACAAATAGCTTGTTATTTACTTTATTTCATTTTTTAAATGAGCTAAATCATCTGTGTTCATATATATTTTGTGAGTTTGAACTATAAATAGGATTATTTGACGAACACCTAACCTGTTTTCTTTTGAAAATTTTCAAATTCCATGACTTTTGCAAGTTTTTTAGGAGGTGAGCACAGGTGTCAAACTGTGATTGCACACATCAGCTTGTATTTTCAACCCTGTCATTTTTACAAAGGTGAGCGCAGGCGTAAAACTGTGAGCACAGGTGTCAAACTGTGAGTGCAGGCGTAGAAGTGTGAGCACACACTACAGCTTGTATTTTCAACCCTATCATTCTTATAAAGGTGAGCGCAGGCGTTGAACTGTGAGCACAGGCGTCGAACTGTGAGCATAGGCGTTGAACTGTGAGCACAGGCGTCGAACTGTGAGCATAGGCATCAAACTGTGAGCACACACATCAGCATGTATTTTCATATGTCTATCATTTTTTACAAAGGGGAGTGTAAGCACTGAACAATGAGCGCATCCATTGAAACAAGCATGTACATGTCATTAGGGGTGTGTATGCGTCAAACTGTGTTAACTACCAATATTTTAGAGGCCATAATGTTTGCTCTCAAACTTGAAACAACTCTGTTTTTATTGCGTTGGAAAGGAAATGAAGCTAACTATGCAATGAAAACATAAAATTATGATTTTCACATATAGAAAATTTATGGTTTACATATTATATAACTAGTCATTTTCTAACGTATCCTTTAATAATTTCAAGGATCAAGTACAATCAGGGTGTTAGTTGCAGATCTCATCACCTGAAGGTGAGAATTAGACTTTAAATCATAACACAATGATATATCGAAAGGTACAGGAATTGATATAAATTATAGTTCAAGGTACATTCTTTGACCAAGCTACAAATACTTTTCCTTCATAATGAAATCAACAAACTTCGTTCATGACTCTGGTATATCAAAATTTCTTGAAGATTAAAATAATAAATAAAGGAAAATAGACTTTGAAGAAATTTATTTACAGTTTAGATACTTCATAAAGAGTCAACATCCAAAAAAATATTAGCATTCATAGAGATTCAGGGAAAAAGTTCTACTGAATACCCAGATGCAATGGAAGCAGTGCATATATTTGTGTACACAATTTCATTTTAGGAGAAGTACAGTCAAATTTTTTTTGATCATGGTGAAATACATTTATTACAATCATCAACAATTTATCCAAGATGGAATTTCCTAAATATATAATTGTTTTCATTAATGGTTTAACTACAAATTATGGAAATCTCAAGCTTGCATTGGAAACAAATCATTATTTTACACATAAAGAATAACAAAATGAGGTAAAGATAATTAAAGTTATCATACACAATCTCTACTTTTACTCAACTAACATATGTGTAGATAAGAAATAATTTCAAGAAGCCACAGGATAATGGTGAAATGAATTTAAGAATTTCTTAGAATTTATGATACAGAGAAAACAATGAAAGCTATGGGTAAAATACTAAATACCCAGAACTCGAAAACATTAGATATGATATTTTGAGCTTCACAAGTGTGAAAAATGATGATTTTGATGAGCCTACCCTCACAAAAAAAACAAAGCAGAAGTTAGAATCGAAATAATAGAAATTCATTGCAAATATAAATTAAAATCATAGCCAAGTGGTAAGAATGGCATCTCACACTCAACAAGCAACAAAGGACATATAGATCAGCAAAGTTCGACTTAGCATCAGAAGAAAATGAAAATTTAGCCATTAGCTATTTGAAATAGATTTAAGATTTTATAGCACAGAGAACTAGGAATAGGAAAGAATTAATTCCATTTGTGACAAAAATCCCAAATCTAACAGTTTCGAAGGAAAAAAACAATTACTCATATCAAAGGATGAATACCCATATATGGGCTATCAAAACTAAGAATTTTAATCCATTCGTGAGTTTCATTAGAATATTACATCTACAAATCAAATAACTCATCGTTTTGAAGTTATTTCTTCAACCCCGAGTTGTAAATCAAATATTTAATATCTAGAATGAGTCGAAGGGGTTTTCCGTCTAATAAAACAAAGATAAAATGTGAAGGAAATGTTGTATCAGTGCTTTGAAGAAATTATATAAAGACAAAGATATACTACTCGAGAAATACAACCTCACCTTTTTTTCATAAACAGTGACACAAAGGTAAAAATATCCTAGTTTGAGCACACCTTGTCAAAAGTATTAGCTGAAATACAACTCATAGCCATCCAAAATAACCAAGAACCTAAGCTTCATGCTTAGATAGTCCTCATAAAGATTAGATACAATTAAGAAAAAATATTGGAAGAGCTCCAACAATGGCGTCCACATAATTCTAGGAGAGCTCAAAAGGAGCAGAAATGAAAACAAAGGAAAAATATTTACAGATTCAGAACATCCTAAGTCAAGAGAGAACCAAAATCAAGCTCAAAGTGCAAATCAATGGAAACCTAAAGAATTTTTTCTAGGTCTTCGCCTGAGAAACTAAATGCAAATGAAATGATTGATTTTAGGGTACAAGATAACCCTACTCACCAACCAACCCATGGTATAATCTAAAACCTGAGTTAAAAAATCATCGGTCAAGATTGGTTGGTACAAGATCTAATGGATGAAGATCCATCACCCTATTCAATGCAAACTCTATGTTTACCATAGCCGGAATAAGGTACCGATCTAATAGTGGAGACTCAAAGGTATCGAATCAAATGAACCACATCAAAATCCATCAATTCAACCACTTTTTCTAACTCTCAGGGGGTTAAACGATCAACGGATAAAATTGCATGCTACAAAGACTAAGGATAAAAAAATGCCATCCATCACATAATCAGACTCAGCCACACATGTCAATAAGTATCACAAAAACGTAAACTTTACCTTTTCAAATGTTTTTCCATAATTTTTTAATCAAAGGTGGTCAAACATAGATGCCACGATTAACCGAAAGGGGTTAAAATTATACGTGTAATAAACTATTCAAATGACCCATATATTATGTGATGTTAATGATTGAAATTGGCTAGTCTGAGTATGATGCAATCAAACTAGGGAGGCCAAATTAAGAATATTGTATATGCTAAGGTGATTATACTAAGTTAAGAGCGTAATGATGCCTTATACCTTACTAAGGAAAATCACATTATCATATGCCAAAAGGTAAGCTATTACCTTAATTTTTACAAATTCTCTAGTACTTGAAAAGACAATGTATGCATGTGTTAAAAGGTGCCTCCACAAGTAGAAAAATTAGAACATATGCACATCAAAGGTGCCCCCCACATGGAAATTGAAGATAAGCAATGGTATTATACTTGCAGAAGAGTAATATATTGTGTATGTTAAGAAGGGTGAAAAATAGATGTCAACATGAAAACTTACAGGTGGTCCCCATGGTAGATGAAATACATGGGTGAATATTTGGCAAAGCATTGGAAATAAACGAATTATTTTTCTCACACAAGGAGATTGTTTTTGCATGTACATTAAGGGGCAAAATTAAAGAATGCCTAGAATATCATTGTAAGGGGATCAAGTTGAAAGAGTCACATCAAACACTAGAAGATAGATATTGCATGCACATTTGAGGAGACTTACACAGCAAGCAAGGGCTATTAATAGCCAAAATATTCATCCTACTTTATTTTAAAAAGATCAGTCAACTAAAGTTTGACTAAATTGTATTATTGTAACTCAGGCTATTAATGCCTCATTGTAATTAGCATGTCTATTTTTATTCCTTTTTTAATTCATAATAAAGGGGTAAAATTAGCATACATGGGCTAGTACAAATTTTAGTCTATTTTTAGGATGGGTTGGGTGATTAATATTTCTATATATTGTGTGCAATTGCAAGGCACAAGGGAGGAATTTTTGACATAGGAGTACTGAAGCAATTTTTTCTAGTTTTACCTCTTAAATGAGAATGAAATTCTTCCTTTCCAATTATTTGCAATGGTGTGTATATCTTCTTAATTCTTGTGAATTTCAAATTCCCTGATTAATCATCTTATCTTGCTGTAAATTTAGTAATTTTTTCATAATATTAGTGTGCCTGTTTATCTTATTGTATTGTTGTGACTCATTCCCTTAATACACAAAGGGTTTTTCCTTAATATTCTACTTAAAACTATTTGTTTGTGCATCCAAAAATCATTCTCAAATTGATTTTGCATATACACATTCAAAGCCCCTCAACAAGTTTGGTGTATCACCCCCATTTTTTAAATTCATTTAGAGTCATCCTTTTACCCTCAAAACCCATTAAAAATTAGTTTAGGATACATCAAAAAGGAACCGAGCTTGATACAGAGACTCACCTCAACAATAGGTATACCCAAAAACCTAAGGTGTTTCCATTGTATCTATGAAAGTGGGAGATCTAGAGCAAGCTTAGAAGAGCCATAGTAATCTCTCAACATGGTGAATTTTCGAGAGATAATAGCTGAGCCACATTTTATGTCAAAGGGGGCCTGAGCCTTATTTATAAATGATGTCAATAATTAAAATAAATTTAAATGATTTTTTAATTATTGAATACTCTAAGAAGAAAAATAGGTGGTCCCCCGCATGGGAGGAATAAAGTGACGGTTCAAACCTTACCTTTTAAAAGAAATTACCTTATTTTTCACAAAGGAAGGATAATATTATGTGCACATGGACAAGTGGTCTCCACATTGGAGGAGTAGTTTTGATAAGTATGAAGACAAAGGTAATTATTTTTCTTGCACAAGAGAATGTATTTTTGCATGCCTTCACAAAAGACAAAACAAAGATAAAGACATAATTCCACGCAAGAGGATAATGAACATGTTTAATATCATGCACAAGAAGAAAAAGAACATGCACTTTACATTACAGATGACTTGAACAACAAGAAAAGGCTAATATTAGTAAAACATATTCACCCAAATATTTTAATTGCATTAAAAATAGAACAGTCAACTACACTTTGGCTAAGTGTATTTTTGTAACTAAGGCTATTATTGCCTCATCGTAAACCACATGTTTATTTCTATCCCTTTATATATTCATGATAAAAGCTAAAAATAGCACTAATGTGTGAGTAGAGACTACAACCTATTTTTAGGAGGGATTCGGTGAATTATTTTGAGTATATATTGTGTGCACTAGTAAGGCACAAAGGGGGGGATTATTTTTTGCATGATTATGCTGCAAATTTGTACTAGAGAGCCTTGGTGAATACAAAAAGCTGATTTATTCCTCCATATTGAGAAGTATTTTTCGAGTGTGTTACAGTAAATTAGATGCATGAAATAGTGAATATTATCAATTCCTCTTGAATTCAATAATTTCTTAGCACCTGTATGATATTTTTTAGCTATTTGGCAAACATATAAGTGTATTTAGGTACCTTATGGATGCATAATTATTTAAACAAAGTATGAAGTGAATATTTTCATTCTTTGCAACTTTTACCAAGTGTTTGATACAAATAATTCTCACATATATTTTGGTGTATCAACTTCTATTATTTTAAGGTTTCCTTTCATATAACCCTCATCTAAAATAAAATTATATATTTTCAGTGATTTATCGAAGGGAGACAGCCATTCTGGAGGTTTCCCTCATTTTGAGATGCCCACAACTTAGAGGTAATCCCATTGTTTCGGTACAAGTCAAAATTCATATTATCATCAGAATAAAGAGTATTTTGGACTGGTAACAAATAGTAAATGGGGAGGTGTAGGGATGAGGTATGTGTTAGATGCACATTAGGGTTGATTAATGCTTATTAGGGGTGACTAGGAATATTTTAGGGTTAATAACATAATGGGATGATAGAGATGTGATCAAAGGTGGGACATTATAATTAAAGGGATAAATCAAATTTAGGATTTAAAGGGAGTTCAAATGGGTGACTAGGATGAAAGAGATAAAATGTGGGGTGAGGGGGTAGTGATACAAAAAATTGGTCTCTACATTTGCCCATTTTTGTTAAGTGGTTTGACAAAAAAAACTGTGACACAAAAATTATAAGTTCTGAGAGATTAATGATGAAGTTCTTCCCATAAAACTAGGGATCAAAGGAACGAAGGGAAATTGATCATGAGTTTGACAGGGATAGATGAGAAGTGGTGGGTGGGAAAATATGGTAAAAGATAAGATGAGGCATGATGCCCCAAGCACAAAGGGATAAAAATGAAAATAAAAATGGTGGTAATTTTAGGAACTACTTTAAAAGGGGAAAAATTATGACCTTAATGGAGATGAAAGGAATTTCCTATAAACACATGAGTCAAAACAAAAAACTATGAGATTAATGTAGCCAAATTCTAACTAAGCATGATTTACTACAAATAATATGAACTCCAACGAAAATAGATCTCCTTCTTCGTTGTTAAATAATGAATTACAATGTTTCCTAAATAGGAAAACAACTCCCAACTCGAGTTTCCAAGTAAACTCTAACTAACTCTGACTAAATCTACTCTAGGTGGTGAAAATTACTATTTTTAGCAGTTTACTAGAACCTATTGTTTTTAGTAAGTTTGCATGCTTATCCATACGGGAAAAAAAATTTCCACGCATCTTCTACATCCCTAAATTAGAGGAATTTCCAACTTTCTAACTCATAATGAAACTATTAGACTAAAATTAAGTAATGCCCAAAAATAGGAAAAAACTGAAAGTTCTATAACTTAAATCCTAATTTTTCGGCCTCAAGATGGCGGATTTAGGGCCCAAAAATGTGTCAAAAACTTTCCCCAACTAGTAGGGTGGCTTTCTACTATGTTCGTCTCATTAAAACATGTGGTTTCAAAAAAAAACGGACTCAAACAGACACCCAGAGCTCAAGTTATGACCTTGTCAAGTTCCTACTAATTCTGGTGCATCAGAGATGGAGGGAATTCAATGGGAATCCTCTCAAATGGATGTGAAAGTCATCTGAATAATGGGTCAAAGGAATACATTGAGTGAATACATAAATAAATGTGAGGATAATAATTTTAATTCTTTCATACATAAGGAATCTAGAAAATATGCATCCACGAAGGAGGATAAGGAAGAGAATAATTTTACCTTAGCATGGAACACGAAAATGGCCACAAAGGCGAGATGTGAAAAATATCATTAAATAACAAAGTTGGGTATGGAAATAAATGGTTTGTTATGGGTGACACATAAGGGGGATAATGGAAGAAAATATGATTTGAAAAGGATTGATTAGAAGGGAACAAGAAGCAACAATGCCGATTAAAGAATTTAAGGTGAGGTTGAATGTTAGCAAGCAGGGTCAGCGACAACTACGATTGAAGCGGTGTGTAGTGCCCACCTCTCTTTGACCTTGATCGTACTATGATTTTTGCTTACTTTGGATTGGAGCCATATATATTGTTATAATAATTGATATTTAAACATTGATAGATGGACATTACTATATTTGATTAGCCTATTTGATAAAAAATATGTATGGTTTAGACTTTTGACATGATGTGACTTATATTATGGATTACATGCATGGACCAAATTATAAGTATTTGATGATGATATAGAGTTAATACTTTATATATGTACTGAATCATTGGATTTTGGTATACAGATTTTGTTAGATGATTTAGTTAGTCTTGTGATCTTGTTGCTAATTTATGAATTTGAATAGAATCGAAATGTTTGAAATTGTGAACAATTGGTGAATTACTTTATTTTAGTGATGGTTCAGTTATGATATTTGACGATGTGAATTGATATGTATATTTTTGTTTTATTATCTCGATTTCGTTAATATGGTCAAGAGGCTAGAACGGTATTATTTTTGTTTTTGTAGGAAATTGTAACACAACAAACAAAAGGGGGTAGGAGACCAACAATGAATAAATATTGGGTATTGGCAACAAGTCACCTTAGCAACTTGTTTATTTGTTTTTTCTGTTGATATATTGTTATGAGGTCCCCATTGCCGGGGTAGCCTCAAATGTGACCTTGGGTAAATGTGTTGTTTCTCTTTTTTTAAAATTATTTTGCGGGTATTTGATTTATTTTAGTATTGTGATTCACCTTTATTGTTGTTATTTAAAGTGACCCATTTAAGTTGATTAATCTTTATTAATTATTATATTTGAGATATGACCAAAGGGGTTATTTAATGTTGGTAGATAGTCCTTTATTTATGTTGGATTTGAAAGTATTTTATTACTTTTAAATTTGTTGAACTTAATCTTGTATGTAAAACTCGGATTTGGGTTTAAGTGCCATTTTTTTAGGCTTATGGGAAAAGATAAACTTGTTCCACACCTCTTAATTTTACCTACGAACTAACCCTATGGGTCAAGGGGTACAAAATAGACCCCATTAACTGATATCTAAGTCAAAAAGGTGATATTTATTACACTTTCTTACATGAGCTTTTAATTGTGTCCTTTACAGGTGTAGAGAGTATTTTGTGTGTGTAAAAGGTTTGTCATTTCCTCGACCACTAATTTATGAGCTTCAGATTTATTGTTTGACCTTGTGATGTGGGTGAAGGAGAAGTGATGTGCCATCCTACATGTCAAGCCAAATCACCAATCTCTCCTCACTTTTTTATTTATGTATGTTGTTTTGAAGTTTTTGGGGTTAGATGTTTTATTTTCTTTCTTGCATTTTGGAGGAGCTTGCTTTTGTATTTCTTGTTGGAATCTTGGGAATTGGTTGGTGTTATTTTTGTTGTGAAAATGATTGTAAATGGATGATTGTTGTATGTTTTTAGTTTTGGGAATAAAATGGTCTTTAGGTTGTGTAGGAGAAAAAGGAAATGAGGATATTTTGGAGGGATGCATAAGAGTATTGTTGTTTATCTTGGGAGGGATTTGTGTTGGGGTGCCCCACCTTTATAGATAAGTGAAATTTGTGCTTATATTATATGTTTTATTGAGGGAGGCATAAGAATTGGCAGAGGCATAAGAGTTTTGAGGGATACCTAAGAGTCTTGTTGGTATGTGATTTAAGTTTGTTGGAGGATTTAAGGTGGGAACTCAACCCCTTTGGGAGGATTAAGTGGATACCCATGTTTCTTTTCTCTCTCTTGGATTGAATATTGAGCCTTTTTGTTTGGGAAACTTATATGTTTGTTGTGATTTTGGTATTGTGCTTATTGTGTTAAAAAACAAATTGAATGTTGTTTTTGAAGCCATGTAAATTTTCCTTGGTGTTCTTGTACCCCTTATTGCTTCATTGTTGGGGCTCAAGGGCCAATGAGGATTAAGGCTTCTCCTCATCATTGGATTATTGGTTGGGTGGAGAGCATTTCCTACTCTCGTATTTTGCTGTTGTGTTGGGTATTGAAGAAGATGGTGGAGCTCAAGTGAATTTTTTGAGATAGTTGCACTTTGGAGAATACTAAGAGGAATCCTACTCATGTAAAATATTTTGCATGTTGTCCCCATTTATGTGGAGGGATTTTGTAACTTGTATTTTAAATCCTCATCTTTTTGTAAAATTATATTGAAAAATTAACTTGTATTGGATAGTCAAGAAGTACTCATGTTGGAAGGGAGGCATGTGCAGTTGCATCTTGTTGTTATTATACTTCCTCCAACTTGCTAGTTTATCTAGAGTGTATTGGATGTAAAATTCTATTTTAAATGGTTTAGTTCTTGTAAAATGAAACTATCAAGTCTTGTATTATTTAGATGAAGTAAGCACCTTGAAATGGTTCTAGAAATGAAAATGAAGCTCTCCCAATCTAATCTTACACTAGGGGTTGTATTATAAATCTAATTTTAAATAAATGGAATTATTGAATGTAGAATGCATGTTCAAAAATATTCTTGTTTAATTGAAGTATATGTCATTTAAACTATTGTGAAAGGAAAGGAATTAGTTTCTTGTTATATTTTAAAAGAAAGCATTTTGAAAAAATGTAGTTTTAGCCAAATATCATACAAAGTTATAAGACAACAAGAAATAGACATTTAGTGTTTTAAACAATGAATATATCCCTTATTTATTTTTATTGGGTTGGATAAGAAAAAATCCATTAGTTTCTATATTTCGCCTATAGATAAATAGATAGAAATTTTATAAACTACTTGCCTATATAAGCTCACTATATAAATGAACTTAAGTGAATGGTTAAATATTATTAGAAAAAAATATACCATGGTGTATATATTCTAAGTTGTATCGCTTATTGTAAAAGTTTGTTTTATATTAAAAAAAAGAGTTGAACCAAATTACGTTGGGCCTATGCCATGACATGTGCCTATATACAACTTGGAAAAAGGGTTTGGTGGGGGAGGGCGTTGTCCCCACCCCCAACCCATATAAAATTTGGGGTGGGGTGGGATCGGCATCCTTGCCCCCAAAACTTATATAAGCCACCACTATACAAAATGGCTACACATTACATTTAAACTCTGGGCTTGAAATGATTGCATGACCTATAAATAGGGCCTTCATTTATTATGAGGCCAAAATTTTATCAATAAAACATTACAAATAAAATTATATATATATATATATATATATATGATTGATTCCCAACCTTTAGATTGATATATTTCGATCCCTTGGGTATTAGGTAGTCAATCTAACATTAATCATCCTTATGAGGAGTTCTGATTCTATCTATTGCACTGCTTTCTCATTTTCATTTTGCAGGTTAGGGGAAGAGAGGAGGATGGAGACCATGAAATGTTTCTCAAAGCTCAAGGGTGGATATACACATTATATAGGATTATCTTCATTTGCAAGCCTCTCATAGGGTTTTCTCATATTAATATTTGTTATTTGTGTATTTTATTTACATTTACTGTATTCAGGTATGAGTGTTTTTGCCCTAATTTATTTTCTAGATAATAAGGTATATATTCAAGAAGAGGGTTTTTAATATACACACATATACATGTATGCATGTATGTATGTATGTATGTATGTATGTATGTATCTGTATGATATTAGTTTTTAAAAAATAAATAAATCTAGTGTTAATCGGATTGATTCCGGCGGCCATGTATACACAACCCACTTTTTTTTGGATTAAATGATATATTATTATATAAAAATATAGTATTAATAAGATTAATTAGTATAAAAAATGGGCCGTATATACTTTTACTAGCTGTTGAAATTAATTTGATTAATACTATCTTTGTACATAATAATATACACAATATATCATTGAATTAAAAAAAAGTGGGCCGTATGCATACCTTGTTCATATTTTCGCCGGAATCAATTTGCTATATGACTTAAAATGTAGATTTCTATAGAAAGTAAAAACTTACTTTTTTAAAACTAATATGTGTACTCGAACATGAACATAGGAAGCTCATAAAGAAGTTGGACTTACACAAACACACACACCTTTTGGGTGATGTGTGTGTCATGAGGTTATAGAAGTTAGACACACAATATACATACATATAATAAAACAAGTATATCGTTCTCCCAATGTTCATGTTTGTGTGCTATGCATTTTAACCATGTATGTTAACCATTATATAATTTAGTGATGTATTCAAAAATAGGTGTAGTGTGTCCTCTGGGCCCTTGTATATATACCTTATTATTTAGAAAGAAAAATGGGGTTAAAACACCCATATGCCGAAGGTAGGGAAAATGGGACTTGAGTAATAAAATAAGCACATGAAAAGTGTGACCTAACAAATATTAATATGATGAAGTTTAGACCATGGCCTAAGCTATCTACTGAGTTGGTTGAAAAGAATGAAGATAAAGAGTGTAATTTCAAGTATATTGAGAGACACTAAAATGTGAATATCCACCCTAAATGAGATTTGAGGTTGGACCTTTTGTCATGGCCTCCATTTGATACCTCCTAGGTGTACAAGAACTTTCCCCTTATGAGATTTCGTCCTTGGACAAAAGCTTGTAAAAAGGCAAGAAAATAGGGAAAAATTAAATTTAAGTTCTAATCTAGTCCACTCATAAGGACTCCATGATTAGGACATATTTTTTGACAAAAATATTGACTACCTAAATTTAAATTGTACATTGGGTATTATTTTGACGGGATGGTAAATGGAGCAATCTAAGGGTTGGGAATGAATCCTAAAATTGTTAGGTGAGGATATTTTTGGTGGGAATATGTTTTGAATTAAAATTAATTCACGTGTAACTTGTGAATTTAGGGCCACTAAAGGGGTGTTAAAATGTAAGAATTAAAGTGTGACTTTTATTGCCTTAGTTAAGTTACTTTAATAAAGGACTTGACTTTATGAATTAATTAAATTATTTTATACATGGATAACTAGGTAATGCTATAACAAGGATTAAAATCAATTGAACTTAATTATATGGTGAAGGTAAGTTCAGAACTTAGCCATAGAGTATTAAGTCAATAAATGAAATTAGAAATATAATACTAAGTTAAGTACATTTTGTAAAAAGATGTATCTTAACTCCATGCTTCACAAGGGTTAATTAATGAGAATTAACGGGATTACTACCTAGAAGTGATTTAAGCCCGAAATCCATTGAATTAAAATACAGAATAATGCCATAGTTGCTAATTAAATTTAGGTATTTATTAATCATGAAATAATTATATCTAGTTTGAGGTTATCTCGTTGCAACCTATTTAAAAAAATAAAATAAAACAAAATTATTCTTTAATTTTCCTAACTAATTGTTGAGTTTTATCTTGGGGTTTGTGTGGGAAAATTGTGGGGCGTTACATGGTGGTGACCTAAGAGGGTCGGTAGAAACAAGGGACGGCTGGATATATAATCCCCTAGGTCGATGAACTAAGTTCATTTGCATTATGTGAGTTAATGATTGATAGCTCTAAGTAGAAAAGAAAGTTGAGAATTTGAGCGAGATGGAGGCTGGTGGAGAAACCAAAAAGTAACAAAGTACTCGTATGATAGTGAGTTATGAATCCTTAGTCTCATGTTTATTTTTTAATTTTTGAGGCATTCGTAGTGAATGGTTACAGTCCCCATCGATCGATCTTGGTAAGGCATCAACCCAAGTTAAAAGGCATCGACTCAACTTGGTTCGATGTCGAATATAGATATGACGTGCAATTATTGAGATATGATGATGAGTTTTTCATGTAGACTAATGATTTCTTTTTTGATGGGTTTTGTAGGCAAAATATACCTTATATATTCGAGACAAGGTACCTACCATATATTATCATAATAGATGTGATGTGGTTGAGGAAAAATTGTACCTCCACTTGAAAAAACCCATGTAGTAGGGTTGGGTGGATTATGACTATTGTGTCGAACGATTCCATGATATGTGGGATTGATGATTGCTTTGGTAGACAAATGACATGTGCATGCTGGTACATTTTGGTTTAGAACTGGTGAGATGAAAGTCACAATAAAGGACGTTTACCGGATTATAAGGCTACCAACACTGGGAGAGACGATAGATCCTATCATTACTGACAGTAGATTGTTTTTGGGTACTAACATGACTTGTTAGAGCCTGTAGTGCCCACTTCCCTTTGACACCTTTTGATACTAATCTTGATATTGTTGATTAGATTATGGACATTATTATGGTTTTGATTTAGAATGATGTTAGATGTTGAACCATGGATTATTGTTGATCTTGATTTAGTTATGATGCATGATGATTAATTAGAGACACTTCATATGTGGATGATGATATACTATTTGACATGGATATATTATGAATGTTGTTTCAACATATGATTTTTGGATATTGTGAGTAGACCTAGAAAATGGAAATTATATGATGATGATATAGTTGTTGATATAAATTGTAAGTGATATTGTTGATTTCCTTGATGTTGTTGTGATTCATATGTATAGATTATTTTTTGATTATATTTATATCATGTTGGATGTTCTGATATGGCCACAAGGCCGAAGGAGGTATTTGTGTTTTGTAGGTTAAACTATCACAACAAACATCGGGGGATTGAAGACCAACCACATTGGAATTCTAAATGAATTCAACAAGGTCACCATGACAAATGTATTTGTTGTGTGTGTGTTGTATATTTTGTTAGGGATTCCCATGGGGGATTACCTTTGAATGTGACCAAGGGGTTGTGTGTATTTTATTAATGTGGTTCCTTTTTATTATTTTTTGCATGTGTTTATTTTGTGATGCATTTACCCCTTTCATTATTCTTTTAATTGTGGAGAATTAATGTGAGTAATCATATTGTTAAAATAAATAAATTAATCAAATTTGGGATATAATAAAGTAATTATAGAAGTTGTTGGCTCTTGTATTAAATGTGGTAAGTGATGTGTAAGTATGTGTAAGAGTTGTGTAAGTCATATTTTGGAGTATGAAACACTCCACCTTCTTGGAAATTCGAATTTGTCCTTGGAGGCTGATTTTGGGAGTCAGACAAGTAAAACTTGTCCCATACCTCTTAATTTTAGTTATCAACCATACCTATGGTTGGAGGGTTGAATTTAGACCTTCTTTATGCATTTTGATTTGAATAATTGTAAGTTTTAATTGCAATCTTCTTACATTTTATTAAATTCAGTCCTTTGGGGTGTGGGCTTTTTGGAGTGTGTAAGTTTATTTGTCATATTATTCACCCACCTCTTTATTGTGCGTTGGAGAATGAATTTGACTTTTGTGTTGGAGTTGAGGATGGGTGATGTGGCATCCTACATGGATCCACCTCATCCTCTTCTCTTCCCTCTTCTATAAAATTGGAACTCCTTGCTTTGTTTTTGGTTGTTGAACATTTTGGAATGCTTCCTTGGGGTGAATTTTCTTTGTTAGTTGGAGCTCTTGTTGATTTTGGAGGAGATTGGAGACCATTGTATACTTGTTTGGCATTGGCTGATTTGGACTGTATTTTGGCATTGAAAGCTTGTTGTTTTGGAACTTAGACAACTCCATCATGGAGAGGTAAGCAGCTTTGCTCTTGAAATACTCTCTTTTTTTTACGAATGTACATGTTATTGTGTGAATGTTTTGTAGCATCATTTGTGGATTGTTAGGGTAGACTGGCCTAGGAATGGTGTAGGAGAAGGCTATGGGGAATCCAATGTGGGGGCATAAGGGAATGTTAGTGGCATTATAATTCTTGTGGAGGGAACTTACAAATAAATGGATTGGGATTCCACCTTGGAAAAGAAATGGGGTACTTGCATTTCTTACTTTGTGGGGGGCATAAGGAAATTTTTGGGGGGCATAAGGGGGATTGTGGGGGAGGTATAAGGATATGTGTGATGATTTATATTAGGTGGTTTGAATTATAGGTGGATACCCATTTTCCCATTGGGAGGCATAAGCAGCTTCCCCCATAATTCTTGCTCCTTTGGATTGCATGATGAAACTTAAGTCTTGTTTGTATGTTTTCAATGTAGTTGTAAACTACATGTTTTGTTTGGACTGTGTTTTTTATTTAAAATGTTCATGTTGAAAGATTGCTTTGTGATGTGAAAGCATGTTATTGCCATGAGTTGAAATACATTTCTTATTGCATTGTGGTTGGGGCTCAGGGGCCAATGAAGAAGGATGTATTCTCCTCTTCATTGGATGTCTTGGTTGGGTGGAGAGTGTTTCCTTTCCCCTGCCTTTTTTGTGATCCCAAAGGAGAAGTTTATGTTGCTCTTCTGGAGTAGAGGAGAAAGACAGTTTGACAGTCCCTTGTGAAATGAAATCTCATTGTAACCCTTCCCACTTTGAATTGGATATATTTATATTTTTGTAATGGAAAGATACTTTGTATTGAGCTATGAAAGTTGTAAATTTGAAATATACTTTTTTTTTTCTTTGAAAGATATATATACTCTATTCTGTTCATTTGAAAGAAAAAAAAGAAATTGAAATCTGTTATTTGCATTCTAAGAAATTAAAAGATGTAAAGTTGTATATTTGAAATCAATAAAACATTGCAGTACCCTTTAATCAATTTATAAATTTTTGTATTGAAATTGATCATTTAAAATTGTGATTTGAAATCTCTGTTTGGAAAATTAAAATGAAGAATAAGTATGAAGGAAATATATGTAACTCTATTCTTTTAAAATATGTTAAAATTGGAAATCAGACTTTGCATTTTAACTAGTAAATGGTTTTTTTTAAATAAAATAAATGTATTAGACTAGAATAGAAATGAATTTTTATATTTGGAAGATGAAAAATGATAAACAGATCCTTTTTAGAAATTGACCTCTTGTTTTGAATTTTAAACTGGTAAATACTTCCTCTAAAATTACACAGTTTGAACCTGGAAAAGCAATAAATAACATTGAAATATTTGAAATCTAACATGTTATGATATAAATGAGCTCCAATTGGACTAAAACACTTAAGGAAAAATCCTTCAAACATTGCAAAATCGGGCCCAAACCGTTCACAGTTATTTTGTTGTCTAAAGTTGTAAAAATTCGCAAATTGAAATCAATCAAGAAAAATTACCTTCCCAATACATCCTAAATTCTTCTTAGAACAATCCTCCATGTTCTATTTGGCATCTTGAGTGAAGGATAAAGAATCAAAAAATTGAACAAAATTTTATAAGTTAAAATTTACCAGTTTGCTTTTTAAAAAGCCTGCAGAAAATTTTCATATAATTTACCCATTAAACTTTATCAAAATCTAAAATTAATGATCCTTCAGTGCAAAGAGGACGCTTCAAGAGATTTCCATAGAAAGTCCTTGTTTTCCCAAAACTGAGCTCTCTATCAAAATTTATGACCTTCTGAAGTTTTCTTCACTTGGCATTAAAAATTTGGGAAAATTTTTTCTTAGCCGAAGCCCGCAGCCTAAATTTTTCCCTTAGGACTTAGGAATTTTTTTTGGGAAAATTTTCAAAATTTTCTACCTGCCCGTTAGCCCACAGCCAATCAGAGGTTGCCACGTGGCACTCATGAGACAACAGCGGCATGGACGGATTTTTTAACTTGGCTTACTTTTGAAAAAAGTTTGGAAATTTTTCCAAGTTTCCTGCCAGCCCGCCAATCCCGTAGCCAATTTGAAGCGCTACCACATGGCATCACCAGAGATGGCGGAGTGGCATTGAAGACCTTTTTCAACCCTTTGACTTTGAAAAAAATTCTTTTTGGAAAAAATTCTAAAGTTTCCTCTGCCGCCCCGCACCCGAGGTCAATAGGGTGACTGACATGCGTAGGTCGCCTGTGATTTTCAACGACACGCGTGGGAACGCATTTTAGCTTTGACCCCTTTTGTGACCCCCGTTTGGCAAATTCTTAAAACCTAAAACTGCGCTTTGAATGGCCCTACTTTCTCCCCAGAGCTTTGGCTATCAAGCTGACATGTGTCCTCTTCAGGTACTCGCGGGTGCACTGCATAGGCAAAATCACGCTTTTTCCCCAAAAAGGGAAAAAGTGCCAAAAAATATTCCTTTCTCCACCGATCTGGCCCTTAAGGGAAAATTTTCACCCTATAGGCCCGCAGGCTCGCTCTTGGGGGAAAATTTTCACCCCAAGGCCCATCTGACCCATAACTTGAGTTTTATGACGAGTTATGAGAACTTCTTTATATCAATGGAAAGGTGAGGAAATTCCCTATCCAACGGGAATTATTTAGGGAAATTTTGAATGTGTTAAGTGTGAGAAAAATCAAGTTGAAACTTTAATCTTATTAGAGAGTGGGTGTGGTGAGGAATTTTCCCTCTGAACCTAATTGAAACTTCTAACCCTAAATTTTAGACCTTGTGACCTCTAATAATTGTTAATAAAAGAAAATTATATTCTAGTGGATTAGAATTGTTCTAGAACTTGTTAGTGACAGTTGTTAGCCTTGTAACCTGGTAGTAGACTCTTTTAAACAAAAAAAAAATTATTCCATAATTTTTCCTAACTAATCCTAGGTTGTTTCTTGGGTCTCAAGTGAGTTGTTTTTAGTGAGCGTTATAGAGCCGTTGTTCCATATATTACTTTCACATTTGGGGCCTTTCGTTGTTAGATGAGATATGATTTTGAGTTTGCAAGGAATAGATTGATATGTGTAGTTATGCAAGTGATTTCATGCTACACACTTCCAAATTATGGTTGTGCAATATTTCCATGGATGTTAGAGGGGGTGCTTGCTATTATTATAGATGACATTAGCATATTTGCACTTGGGTCTTCCTTGCTAGAGCAAGTATATCATGAGTTATACATCTATGCGATAGAGAGGAGGTCAGGATTGGATGTAGTATTTTTATTACATTGTTGATAGTATGAGAATATTGTAGTAATCAGGCCACTAGGCCTCCCATGGGTTGTAAGTGATGATATTGAGCTATCTATTGTATTTTTGATATGGCAAGCTGAGAAGGCTCATAAAGATAGAGGGGGGAGATAGGAGAGGAGTAGTGCACATCAATATTTCTCTAGATCCTTCAAATTGATTTAATAATACTTGTCTGGAGAATTATCGCTAAAAAGACAACGAAATCAAAATGGCCAATCAAGATATTATATATTATGTGTATAACTAGCATATATATCTTAAATACATTTATCTAAAAGACACCAAGAGATATCAATCTCAAGGTGCATATATGTTAATTCTCATATAAGTTAGATAGGAACCTTGAGAACATATATCTAAATGTGTTTTAGATAGATGTATTTAATATATCTATGCTAGTTTAATTAATTAATTAAAATATTTATTTTTTATTTAATATTTTTAATGGTTGTTGTAAACTAAATATACTTTGTATTTATTTTTAAATATAGAATTGTATTTATAAAATATTAATTGCAAATATAAAATATTATTTATATATTTTATTTGTTGAAACTAAATTATAAGTAACCTAACAGTTAAAATACATATAAAAGTAAAAATTAAAATAAATCTAACCTAAAATAAAAATTAATATGTTAAAAATGAAAATACATCTAAAAAATAAAAATAATATAGATCAATATAATAATATTAGAGTAACTTAGATTTACACTTGTTGACACTTATTATTTATCGATATTTATTGTCTTCTAATTTTTACTTATCTTGAATTTACTTCCACTAACATCGTGCAAGTTATTTACTCATTTACAATTGTTATCTTTCACACTTTCAAAATTACTTACATTTCCACGTTTAAATATATAATCATATATTTATTTTTTGTATCAAACATTGAGTTGACATTTAAAAATATATAATTTTAACAATTAAATATTACTAAGCAAATAATATATATTTTTTAATCAACACACCCTATTACACTCTCTGCCTGGCATTAAAAAAACACCTCTTAATGTAATTACTGGTAAACTATCTACAAACTAGCAATCACATGTGTACAATGCAATGTGAACGCCGAACGGTATATGTTATTTGATTTAGAGGGATAGTTATTACTTTTTTTAGTTGATGTTGATAAGGGGTGTGATTGATTTTGGTTGTGTAGAAATATAGATGAACCAATTAATTTAAATAGCGCAAACGTGAGGTCTAACCTTTAAAACATTTCAATATGAAAAAAAAGTGATATAATTTACAAAGCTTTGCGAGAAGTCAACTTATGTCACGGAGGTCCAAATTTTGCAAAAACAAAGTTGTGGTGTAGTAGTTCTACTCGTTTAGCTAAATTGTCTCCTTCAAATTGTATTTCTAGTCATTTTGTGCTACCATATACTTAACAAATTTGGCATATCGGGAATACCAGAGCTGTTGAGGCATTTAAATATTTTTTAATAAAAAGAGTTATGACAAGATGGAAAAATGTGTTTGAAAAGTGTAACTCTAAAAATTACTTTTAAATACACATATTTAACATGCATGCACTAACCTGTGTATGTCCAATGGAGAAAATCAGATATTGAGACTTATTAGGTAGTTTAATAGAATAAAAAGATACACAAAAACTGTGATTCCTTGGCTTATTTTATAAAAACAATTCCACTTGAATACATGGAAATATTGTCACAAAATACACAGGTTTACATTAAGTAAATGTGTTACCAAATGCTTATGGTTTCCACTATCAAATTAATAAATATCTTACATATGTAGCATTATTTCAACCATTTTTTGAATGCTTCGATATGTATTTGTTAAAACTTTGCTCCTAAACTAAGAAGACATATATAAATCCTCCAATTTCTCTATGACCGTAACATTATAAGGGAAATACATATGGTCAATAGGTTTAAAGTTTTTTCGTTTACATGTTACATGATACCCATGTTTGATCCATGTATGAGCCCCATTTATATGCTATTGGTAGCCAGTAGTTTTCATTTCTGGAAATTTCAAATTTCACTCATGTTTCTTTGAATGATGCCTTGTATTGGCTAATCTAACGTAGTGGTTCTTTTGCATTTTTCCTAACTCTCACACACGTTTGTGAGAAGTCAACTTATGCCACGGAGGTAAAAATTTTGCAAAAATAAAGCTGTTGTGTAGTGGTTAGACCCGTGGCATTGAACCTCGAGGTCACAGGTTCAAGTTTTGTCGATCCCCACTGCTAACCTGCATGAGGGATAGGCTCTTCTGTTCTTCTGATTTTGTGCATGCATTTTCATATTGACCAAATTCTTAAAAACATCTTTAAATTTATCAATCTAGTAAATTTTCTATAATCTGTGTGGTTATTTTTGCTCTTCATGGAATTCTGGTTTCAAAATTTGTATTTGTATTTGTATATGAATGTCCCTTATTTTCTCCTTAATTTTTCAATCTTCATATTTAGGTCTCCGCTTCCTCCCTAAGCTAAAAAAACTTGTGTGATTTTGGCACCATGGCTCAAGAATGCAAAGGATCAGATAAAATAGATCATTCACTGCCTCTTTCATTTGTTTATGAGTCTAGGGACTTTTGTTCTAGAACATGTGTAAAGTCTGATTATAATGAAGAGCAATTTTCTCACTGTGAGTCAGCTACATGATTTGGTGGCTATTGTCACAATAAGGTTCCTATAGGACCAAAATTTCAAGCCTACATAATCCTTCAACCTTATTCTTCTATTTCACATGCCATTTGGGGGCAACTTGTGCATCTGTGTTGAAACCTAGTTGATGATTTGAAACTGTGTTAAAAGTTTAAATAACAGTTTCAAGTTTAAACCTAAACTGTATTATATGTATATATGGAAAAAGAAGGAACATATATCATATTTGGATTACAAATGTATCATTTTTTGATTTCATTTTCTGTTTATGCTCTACTTGCACATGCAACCCACAAACATTCCAAAGATACTATTCTCTGGAGAATGTTTTCAGAATGTGGCTTTAGCCTTAAGATTTGAAATCAATTGCTTATTCGATGTGCTACACGATGTTGTGTCAGGAAAAGACATGAATTTTTTTGTTGTGGTATAGGCATTTTCCTTTTATTTGAGGTGATAAATTTTAATTTAATCTAGTTGCTTACCCTATAATTGAATGCATACTGTTGCAATAAATGTTATATACATCATCATAAAATGTGTTATTACCAATTTTGTATATTACTTGTAAGAGTCTTCCCTTTTGAACTGTGTAATGATGAAGGGACTGGTTCAACCATATTAGAAGTAATATTCATCAGGAAAGGTTTTCTAATCCTTGATTTTTTACAGGTTATCACAAGTCTCTGGATACTCTCTTGGATTGGCAGTTGCACAAATTTCTTGACCCTCTTCTATGTTGGTAAGAATGACCTATACTACTTTTCTTTTAATGGTTGGGATGGCTTCTTGAAACTGCTTACAGTAAGTCTTGGGTGGGTTTTTGATCCTCAAAAATTGTTTCTAGACTACTATGTTCATCACAATTATCAAAAGAAAACATTTGGCATTTTGTAATTTTCTAATTTGAATGGTGTAAATATTATCTCAATGAGAACGGATATTCTCTGCTTGTATTCTTAATATTTAGGGCCTTATCCAGTATTATGTTTTCCGATTGGCAATTCTTACAATTTGAAGAAACTCTAGATTGTTTACATTATTTATTGAACTGCTAATACCCATATAAATAAGGGCCATTTCTTATTTTACCTCTGTCAATTACATAAACAAATGTTCTGATATTTTCTACCACTATTTTATGCAACATTTATGATAACCCACATAGTTCCCAAATCAACCTGCCCACATTGCACCCATTCACTACCCACTCACTAAATCTAGAATCTACAAACTCTTTAGACCATACCCATTTTAGAATCCACATAACCAAGTTCCAAAAACATCTGATGCAAAGAATTACCTTGTCTAAAGACTGAATCAAGAAACTACTGAAATTCTAACAATTCAGACAGATAGTTCTAACAATTATTATAATGTAATTTGTAAATTGGATTAATAACAATTAACCACAATGCAACTTCAGTTCACTAAAATTGAGATGAAAATGTGGCATAAGAAGGATGACAATTACCATAGACACTTATAATAGGATTGGGAAGGAAAAAAATCAAGACTACCAATAAAACCCAACAAATTATCTTCACAATCAATCCACCATGATGCCAGCCATTTCGAATATCCTTTTGGGTCTTAATTCCAATAATCACAAGGGGAAATATTGTGAAAAACAAAAAGCTTCCCAGACTCACACGCATTACAACATCTGTCTCAAACCATTCTTTTGTAGGGGTAAGAGAAAAATGGTTGATCCCTGTAATATTCAAAAGGAGTGGATGATATACGTTTGGCCCTTTTTTGGTGAGGAACATGGAATCTAGGATCCTTTGGGATGGTTGGACTCTTAGAAGACCTGTTCAAGTGAAAACCATTTAATGGCAAGCTTCACAAACTCTTTTTGCAACTACAAAATAAGAATATGCATACAAATTTAACTTCAATAGAATGCAAAGAATTGAAGAGTGTTTGGCCCTGTAAATAACATACCTTCTAGGAATAAAAGGGTGATAAAAAAATGGCATGGGTTGAGTGCACAGAATCGTCTCCTTTCTTAACCTCTTAATCTCTTCTTCTTCAACCAACTGTCAAATTGAATTATTTTGATCAGGAGCATGCATCACTTTGCAATTTAATACTAATATGAGATAAACAACTATAAAACAACATAAACATACCTTCTAGCCTTTTCTGCTCCAAGGCATTGAGCTTCTCTGCCATTTTTTTGAGACACAACAGAGGAAATGAATAATGGTTTTCAAATTTTTAGTTTTGCAAAAAAAATTCTATGGCAGTTTTCTATTAGTTTAAAGTTGTTAAAAAAATCAAGAACATTTGTCCAAAATTATTTAGAATCCTTACAATCTGATCGAATTCAGCACAGTCAACTGAAAATCTTGATATCCAATGGCTTAGTGCATTCTTTCATAGGGGGCTTGGCCAAATGCTACTATATTAGAAACAATTGCAAAAGTTTTAGAATTGTGTCCAGAGATTTTCATTAAATCAAATAAACTAAACAATTTTCCAAAATAGAGAGCAAATTCATCCATATATTTAATTACATGATCCTCGTTGTCTAGGACACAATTTTTAAAAATTCAACATTCATTAATTTAACAGAGAATTTAATTCTCTCTTTTAGATGGATCTCTGTAATATGCTTTAATCTATTATACTTTTAGACATTTTTCTTTTCGAACCGAAAAAAAATTATTCTTCCAAATCTATACTCACATGAATATGGCAAAACAAGAGGGCTTGAAGATGAAGGAGGCTTGACTAAGGTCATTGGTGATACTCCGTGTCACTTGTGCTTCCTCCTCACTTGATCTCTCTATTTCTGCACTTGATCTGCACTCCCTGAACCTTCTGTGTGAGACACAATAGAGGAAATGAATAATGGTTATCAACTTTTTATTTCTGCGAACAATTTTCTATGGCAGTTTTATACTATTTTAAAGTTGTTAAAAAAATCAAGAACATTTGTCCGAACTTATTCAGAATCCTTACAATTTGATCAAATTCAGCACGGTCAACTGAAAATCTTGATATCCAATGGCTAAGTGCATTCTTTCATAGGGGGCTTGGCCAAATGCTGCTATATTAGAAACAATTGCAAAAGTTTTAGAATTGTGTCCAAAGATTTTTCGTTAAATCAAATAAACTAAACAATTTTCCAAAAGAGAGCATATTCATCCATATATTTAATTACATGATCCTCGTTGTCCAGGACACAATTTCTAAAAATTCATCATTCATTCATTGAACATAGAATTTAATTCTATCTCTTTTAGAGGGATCTATGTAATATGCTTCAATCTATTATACTTTTAGACATTTCTCTTTTCCAATCGACAAAAAAACTTATTCTTCCAAATCTATACTCACATGAATATGGCAAAACAGGAGGGTTGGAAGCTGAAGGAGGCTTGAATAAGGTCATTGGTGATACTCCGTGTCACTTGTGCTACCTCCTCACTTGATCTCTCTATTTTTGCACTTAATCTATGCTCCATGAGCCTTCTTACAGCCTCATCAGCCTCTGTTCAACCACATCACCAAACCACAGGTTTAACATCTCATATTTCCTCATAATCTCTTTAATCATTGTAGATTACATGTCTTTGAAAATAACCACAAGATTACACAGTTTTAAAATTGTAGATAACTGAATACCCTTTACAAACAGTGGTATATTTGGATCAAAATTAGAAACATCCTGAAAATACACATAATCATTTGTTCTATTTAATGAGTTTAATTGGCAATAGAAAGATCAGAGTCTACCAAAAACATTGTACAGGATGGATCTTCTAAAAAAGGAAAAAAAAACATTTGTAACAAACCAATGCAACGTCTGATTAATTAAACACAACCTCTATCAAGCACTTATTCACCTTTACAATAGAATAATACTGATTGATAAGCACAAAATATACAAAGAATTCAATCCGACCACATGGAATGGTAGGCTCCTCATCTGCACCCCACCGTAAGCTCTGTTAATCGATTCTTGATCCGTCACGTGATGCAGAGTGGTACTTCTGGTAATCATTGTGAGCATGCTTTTGAACTTTACTCCAAGTGTTCCAAATGCACAACATATGATCCCTTCCTCCAGAAGCAAGAAGGTGTCCATGATTCAAATCTAAATTTCATTGGGGCATTGTGTCAAACAGTTCACATGCATTCCCGTGTCTGTAAAATTAGCAAAGATGGGACAATTGAATATCTAATCTTCAAAGCTTTGAAGCTTTTCTAATTCAATCTCTTGATAAGAGAGGATTTGATGTACCATATTGCAGCTTGGCTGAATCGAATATCAGAAGGATAACACTATGGAAGCCACTACTCCAATTCCTCTGCCTATGTACGATGCATGCTTGTCGGGCACACAATAACTACTGGACCTTCATGTATGTGACAAGATGCCATAGAAATTGGTTGTTGATACACATAATGCAGACCCTTCTTATACAATTAGAGCAGGACGAAGTAAATTTTCCATTTCCTTGGTTTCGAAGGCATCATCGGGCTCTGTTGAAAAAGAAAAGGATTGTTTGCAACAAGCCGATTTTAATTGGCACAAGTTTGATTCCCCAAAATGATTGGGAACATTTGAAATATCACTTCCTGAGCCATTAGAAATACACCTTTGTTTTACAATTATAACAAAACTATTCCCGTGTTATAAAATTTAAGTTTCTGTGCATCTGTTACTATTTGCTTCTGCATCCAACAAATGCTACTCCATTCTTTATACGAGTTTCTTCCCTCCCTTTTTAAGGTAATAATAACAATACCTGTGGTTGCTCTTATAATGTCCTAATCTTTAACAAAGATCTGCCATTAGAAATGCTCATCACAAATTTATTTGTAAAATTCAAGAATGTGGGTCAAAATCAGGAAAGCTCATCACAAATTTGGCAGAAAACATAAGTTTATTTGAGTAAGTCAAGGATATGTGCCAAAATCAGCAAGACTGAGCACAACTTTGACAGGAAAATTAAGTTATTTATGAAAATAAAGAATGTGTGCCATAAATGGCAAAGCTCCTCACAAATTCAAAAGGAAAAAAAAAATTACTTGCGAAAATAAAAAATGCACACCAAAATCAGCAAAGCTCGTCACAAACTTGACAGATAAAATGTAGTGCCTCGTTACGTTATCCCAGTTCCCAGTTCTTGCCTCGGTGACCTTGTCACAGTGAAGGATTAACATTCTTCTTATCTGTATTGCCTCCCCGTGCCATTATCGATCTTTGGTTATTATTTTGTAGTCGAGCTTGACAAGTGATCATTATTAACATGGATAATAATTTTTGGGAGCAGTAAAAATAATATAAAATAATAGTAACGATATTATCATTATTATTATTTTATTTTTCGATCTACGATTTATTATTATTATTTGATTTTCGAATGTTATCGTCATTAATATTAATTATCTTAATGTTCTTTTATTGCATCTTTTTTTTATCGTCCCCGAAGAGTGATCCTCGATTCGCTTAAAAGAGGAGCTTGTTTCTTGGTGGCTCCATTGTTGAGGAAGTAATGTTGATGTTTCTTTTTATCTTATTGGAAAAACTCCAGCCACCAACTCCCACCTTGACCGTCTGATCCCACACGCATGCCTCATTGCAATTCTTAATTCCGGGGTGCACTTATTGTTGAGTCCATTGCTTTTCCTCCCATGTTGGATTATGGATGTGACAGGCTAGACATGAGGAGATGTGGACTACATTGTTGTCCTTGGATTCTTTATTTCCTTATTTTCTGGCAAGAGGGGTGCGTGGTAGAGTGTATGGCCTCCTGCCATATTATTTTTTTATTTCTTTTGGTGCCTTGTTAGGCATATGGTTGGTGAGAATTAATGAAACTAATTTTACTACCCACCCACCGTATGTCTTCCTCCCTGCTGGCCACTTAGCTTTCAAAAATCAGATTTTATTATTGATATTCCCTGTGTTTGTCTTTTACCTACTTTGGCTTTGTTGCTGGCCGCGTGGGATTGCAGATGGAGGTCTCTTTTTTGATGGGTTTTTTGTTGTCCTTCGTGGTCTGCCTGCTGTCTTCTGCCCTGGCCGTGTGAGTTGTGTGGTGAAGGGATTTTTGCTTGGCTGCGTTACCCCTTCCTTGCTATCCTGCCCTCGCTAGTTGGGTTTGATATGGTGGTTATAGATGAAGCTTCAAGCTAGTGAAGCAGGCGTGTTACCTCCACTTTCATTGGGTGCTGCGAGGTGTGTTCTTGTCAGGAATCCACAGCAACGACCTGCAATAGGGATTAGCCAGGCGGCAGGCATGTTGCAGTTTAGTAGAATCCTTTTTGAGCGCTTCCAACAAGTAGGTTGTCCAACTATGTTGTTATCTGTCTAGTGTCGAATGCATCCTCAAATTCGGGATTCTCCTTCAAGATATTTTTTATTAAAATCGACTATGTGAAAGTGAGAGTGTTACCAGGAGACCTGATGAAATTTATTACAAAGATTCTCTATTGAGACCTTACTTGTTTTACGATGTAACTCATGGAAGAGAATCTCATAGAGGTGGATCTGTTTCATATCAAAATATTCATGAAGCACTATTTGCCTTGCTACGTTTCCCCCCCCTCTTTCCTTTACCAAACGTGAATCCAATCTTTCCTCCCACACGTGCCATTTTCTTCTACTGTGCCCCATAGATGAGGGCCTGATAACACAAAATATGGACATGGGTTTATGTTGTTTCCTGATACGTTTTGGGGGAGAGGAGCATTGTTTTCTTGTTGGCCGCATGCAATGTAAATATCCTCATTTTTTTTTACCCTACTCTGTCCCTTCCTTGCCTCTGGCCACAAGGATGTTGTTGGGGATTTTGAAACCATTAGAGCTTAGCACCCAGTGCAGTTAGCAGGGGTTAGACAGTGACATTTTCTCCTTTGCTTTCCTCCTGGCTGTGCCGTCTTAAGGGGAGCCTGGAGTGGTGTTTTTCAAAGCTAAAAGAAGTGGATTAGTGGGACGTGTGGCTTATGTAGTCCCTGCTGGATGTGTTGCTGTGTATGCATTTAAAACAGGCATGATAAGACTAACCCTCTCTCTTAATGATTTATCCCCTTTAGTATTTGGGTAAATCAATCTTTGCAATTTTGTTCGAATGCTGTAGATGTGGGTTTCTTTTGGAACGTTGATGTGTTTTTGTTTTACTAAGTAAATAGCGTTTGGACTCTGGATATTATATAACATGTATTTACATATATTGACTCTTTCTTGGAAGAGATGCCCAGAAAGAGATGGGTTTCAAATGACTTTTAATCATAATTGCATGAGCTGATCTCTCTCCAGTGATTCTTTCATAGCGATCTTATAAAGTTGGTTTATCTTTTTGCCATGTTTTATCCTGTGAACAGTGGTCTCTGTAGAAAATATTGTGGTGTGTGAATGAGTTTTAGAATATTTCTCGTATTGTTTTATTATGTAGAACATCGCTTGAAAACGGGAATTTTCTTGGAAGACTATGTTTTTCTTTTTATGTGGTTTGATAATGCTATAAAGCCCCCCCATTAGGATTAGAGGCTTCTATTTGGGGAGTCGTACTGGTTTTACTGGCCTTTCTAGATACCATCTGACTCTTTTGATTACCGTTTACCTTGGGGATTATTGTAAACCCCTCACCAGGCCCTCTATTATTATTATTAGTACTATGAGCTTATTTATTTTAGATTGGAACGCTCCTGAAGCATGTGTCAATGGGGTTGTTTTTGTGATCTTTTGGATATAGTAAGCACTCAAGACGTTAGCTTGTGTGGATAATTATATGGCTTAAGTTGAGGCACTACTTGGATCTTCAAATTAGTTAAAGTAATATTGGATACATTGAACTCTCATGAATGTGTACATCCTTCAGGTTGACTGACATGTGATGGCCCTATGGCATATGAATTCAGGCAATGCTTGAATTATGAAATTACAAATCTATCCTATACTTTGACTTATAAGCTTGTTGAAATGCTTTTTGGTAGGAAAACAGATGAATAGGGAAGTTATGAGAACTACCCTAAAATGGATTCATACATAGCCTTAAGTAAAGGTGACAACTACCATAATGGGACTGTACATACCATGTATGACAGTAAGGATAGAAGTTGACCTGAAATTATTTAACTTCATTTTATAGAACAATAATTAATACCCATAAATTGGGGTATGCAAGTGGAGGTTGAATTCTATAACAGGGTATATTATGTTATCAGGTACCTAATAAGGATAAATATGTTATTTCAATACTTGGTTAACGAGTGGATTATTTTCTGGCATTTACGATGATTATTATGTTAGCTAAAAATTGATACTTGCATCTCAATTGGGAGTTGAGATAATGTTGATACTTGTATTTATAGTGGCTTGGACCGCACTTACTTATCTTAGTTAGTCAAATGTATCTTTGACATATTAGCAAAATATGACAATATTGTTGATCGTAACTCATTCCAATGAGTTGTACCCTTATACTAATAGAAACATATAAAGACATGGAATAAGCAACCAAAAGGATACCTTAATAATCTATGAACTTGTGGATTGGTGGAATCTTTGTTAACATAAGTATATTCTTAAAATTGTGAGATAAATATCCAAATTATACTTACATATCACTGATTATCTATGAAGGTTTGATACTTGGGTAATATCGATGAATAATATAAGATTGATACTTGTATTTATTATATAAACTTAATGTCGTTGGTGCTTTTATTTAACTGAAAGATAATATTGTTGGATACTTATATATGTGAAGTAGGTCGAGGGTATTAGGTGAGCGTTATTATTATTACTGTAATTTAAGTATGATTGATTGCACGGTTAAGGTTGTATATCTAGTCACTTGGAATTGTTTTCTTATGTAAGCAGATCTTAAGGAAGTGAACATTAATGAGTATGAAATGTATTATCATGAGATGTGCAGTTAAGTTTTAAATGTATGTTACAAATTTATTTGATAAGGAGTATTGCAAACTTTCATTTATTTAAATGCTAGATGGCATAAATTTTTAGGTGAGGTTTATATCTTATCATGCTCAGTTCTAGCGAACTGACTCTAGTAAATATTTGTGCAGATGGATTATGCGAGTAGATTAAAGGAAAAGAGTGTAAAAGTTTCATCAGTTCAAATTATGAAGTTCTTTGTAGAAAGTTCAATGCGTTGTAAATTTTGTAACTTTGCTTGCAAGGAGTTTAGAAGATCTCTTGTCTTGGTATGTTTGGAAAACTACGTGGTGAAGTGTTCTTTCCCTTTTGTTGTTAGACTAGTAACTTACCTTGGTGAGAAATGTTATTCAATCATTACATTGGCATAAGTATTGTAAAACCTTGCTTTTGAGAATAAAGTGTTAAGTCAAAAACTCTCTGACACCTTGTAATGATGTGATATAAGTAAAATTAAATGGAGTGGTTAACCCTTATAGAAGTTAACTAAATATATATATATTCAGATAAATTAATGTAGAGATGACTTACTTGAGAACAATAGGTTCCTGAAATAATCACAGGTGAAACTATCCTTGTAAAGAAATTTTTTATAATTTGTTAACCCTAGCTAGACTAGTGAACACTACCCCTTTTGGGTGAACTCTTAAACAAGCTTAAGGGAAAACAATGGTTAGTTTCTAATAAGATTTAACAAGTAAGAGAAGAAAATTTAGAAACCACTCAGTTTATCTCTCAGCCTATTTAAAAGTAAATAGTTTCCTTTTGATAAGCTCTTTCAGGGAAGCCTAAGTAAAATCGTTAATAATTGTGGATAAAACCTCCAACTCCAATTAAAATCTTGGTAATAATCTAATGACGTCTTAAGGAGGAATTCAACTTGACCTCCTTCTCTTAACTTTTGCCCAAGGTACTTTGTAATTTCCTCTTAATTATGTTGATCATGAATCCATGTGGTAACAAGGTTTTGAGCGAATTTTAGTGACGTAAGTATGGATAGATGGCCTTGTGGAATTAAATTATCTCCCTTATTAAATAATGGAATCAAACAATTAATTGTCATAAAGGAGAAGACTTTAAGTGAACTACTCTATAGTGTATAAGAAAATAACTCAGTTGGTAAGATGAATTTGTACGAATCATATCTTGAATCTCTCTGAAAAACATAAGTCACGAGTTAAAGGGTGTTTTATCAAAATAAATAACCTTCAATCATTTCTTAATGTGGCTTGCCCTAGCTGCGTGAGTGTCATGTGGTTAGACTTCTATGTTGTTCTGTCAAAAAGAGAAGTGTATTATCCTTTTGGGTGTGAACGTTTCCGTGTTGACCTTGTGGTCATCCTCGTAACAAGTGGTTCCCAGAGTTGGTTGTAATCTTGTGATGACATGTTGTGTCGTGTTTGTGTCAAAAAAAAAAGTTATCCTATTTTTCACTGTGTTGTTTGTGTGTGAAATTAAATTCACTTGCTAAAATAAAGAATGTGCATCAAAGTCGGCAAACTCGACAGGAAAAATAAATTTATCCGCGAAAAGAGAAAATGTCCGCCAAAATTAGCAAAGCCTGTCACATACTTGACAGAAAAATTAAACATATTGCGAAAATGAAAAATGTGCGCCGAAATTAACATAAACATAGAGGCCATACTGCCTGCAATATGAAATTTATGTTTCTTTGCATCTGAAACAGCCAAAATTCTTTGAAAATTTAAAACAACTAAAATCTTAAACTGTTGTAAGGATCACTTGAAATGGAAGATGACGCGAATTTGAAAGATCACAAACAAATTTCTGTCAAGAAAATGTTCTCCGCACCGACTCCAATGAACGCTAATGAAGTTCCTTTGTTTGTTTGTATTCGCAAGTAATTATTCTTTCATGATTATTGTTGGTGAAATCTCTGTGCAGGGTTTCAGCCACAACGTCCTAAAGGGGATTTCCAAGGCAACGGCGCCCAAGCTGAACACCTAAAAAATTAAAAAGGAACTGTTAAAAATAGTCAGAAAATACGAAAAACGTCCAGACGGCCAGACGACCATATAACCGTCAAATTTAACACCACTGCAGAAACGTCCAGAGGTCCTTTACCATAGAAGGAACGCCTTCGACGTAATAATCATACATCCAAAATATGTATATGATTTATCTACATTAATAACATATATATTAAAAATATATTATTCCTTCCAATTAAACGTGAATATGTTATTTACATAAATGTAAAATAGAATATCATTTCGAACTACGCAATTACTGATAGATGTCCCTTGTATGGCACTTTTGCTATATGGGACAAGACATGCAAAGATGAAAATAATATGTTTTAACATATTAGATTCTACGTAAATAAATATTTGAAAAGTTGTATTAATTCCCATATATTAGTATTTAAATAATTCTATACATTTGAATATGCTAGAGTGCTGATAAAATCCCACACTCAGTGCGTAAGCGGGAAAGATGTAGATATCATAACATAAATTTACTTTGTATAAGTAGCTTTCACTATATTTTAGCCTAAAGGATTTCTTATTTCTAACTGAATTGTTGAAATTAAATACACATTTAATGTGGTTCATGTTAGGATCGCATATAATAGTGAAATGGTTGGAATTGGAAATATTATTACATTAAGGTACATGCTCGGCATTTGCTCTAAAATTTTGGAAATATTATTACTAATTTTTGAAATATTGTTACATTAGCTAAAATTATTTATGTAATAATTTTAATAATTTTTTATAAATATAATATTTCCTTAACATATAATTTGATTAAGAACAATATTACAGTTATTAATCTTGGAATGGGAATTTGTTTCTCAATTAGAAAGTTTAGTTCAGTAGTTTATTTGTCAATAAAAAATACTAGTTGTGATGATGGTTACTAAAATCACCAACCTTTTTAACTCATTTATAAACCTTGTTTATAGATAGAATGATTTTTATAAACTTAGTTGTTGCAACAACGACATGATTATCCATGAAAGTAGATGTGTGTGTATTTGAGACCATTCATTTCATATCCATTTAATTTATAACCAGTCCATTTTATGAAGTTTTCTAAGGAAGAGACATTACCAGTGTGATCATGCATAGAAAATTGAAATTGATGTTTTGTAAGGCGTATAAAATATTTTTGGAAATATACTGTTCTATATATTTTCATCCTCCCTTCGATAGCTTCTGGTTATTAATAATGCAAATCATTAACTTTGTTGACAAATTAGAGTGTAAGTATGTAAGTATGGTAAATATATGCTTATACGAAACATTCAATATCTATAAAAAAATTTACTACTTCCCAATACTTTACAGCCGAAAAGCACGGAAAATGAGCAATTAGAAGTTAATATCAAAACTTTGTTACTGTAATTTTTTGTCATAGACATGTTTAATGAGGTTGTGTAGAATTTGACTCATGATGTGATGTTTCTAAAAAAAACTAGCAATTGCACCGGTTGTAATGGACACACCGATAGTGGTGAAAACAAAGAAAAATAACAAAAGACAACATATGTATTTTATATATTAAAAAATGAATATGCATTGGTTCATTTATATTGATGTCCACTGTTATTTCTATTGAGAAGAAGAATACAACCAGACTTTGCATATTCTAAATGATGTATCAACATCTTGCGTATTTGCAAGGTGCACCAAAAAAACCATAGAGTAATCATATACTACCAGTATTTCAAGTGGAATTTTTTCAGATATAGGGAGATGATAAACCAATGAGCAGCAACTGAGCTAAATGCAGTCAAATAATAGGACCTGAATACAAATCCTGACAAAAATTAAATTTGCAATAAGCACTGTTGGCTCAGCAGGCATTTCCTCTACAGGACTATCAACCTTGACACCAGCCTCAGAATAATCACCCGTACCTACAAAAAAAATTATCAAAAGAATCTAAACCCAACCAAAATATTCAAACAACATATATAGCGAGGACCAGGCATAGATTATCAACTCCTTAAGCTTCCGAGGCAAAAATTTGGAGCCTTTAAAATTTAATCTTTTCTGATAAAGACATTTTACATACGGCAAATTGACGAAGTTGATTCTCAATTTCCTCTCCAATCACGTCAATAATAAAGTTTTGAACGAGCTCCTTCATATCACATGATGTAGCTACACGTATCATTTTCTCTCTCATATTCCTATGAATATGTGAACAAACAAAACAAATCTATTGCATATAGATTAAAAACCAGAGCCAGCTGATCAATAATAGCGTAAATTTTCTATCTAATGAAATATTACTACGTAAGCTGTGTAATCTGGCTTGTTTGAGCAAAGCATGTGCGCTTCATCTGATGTGGCCTCCTCTGTGTAGATCCAATGTAGAACATCCGCAAAGAATAGTTATCAGTAGTCTTAACATCAAGTGAGCCTCAAGAAAAGTCTGCCACTTACGAATTAATGATCGAAGCTAGATTGTCTGCAACTTGAAAAATAGACCCAAAAATATGATGGCTTATCCTAAAGTTGGTCACGACATTCCTCTCCTTAAAATCCCTGGAACGAAGCTTGATCTTTTCGTATGACTGTTCCACATCATTTTGAAGATAACCCAAAAAAAACCTCAAACACATGATTTAAGGACTTAAAAGAGGAAATCTACATAATTAAGGAAAAGGCAGCGTTTGTGAGATGAATATATCTTTCATTTATAGAAAAAGTAGCTGAGAATGAAACATAAATAGACAATAATGTAAAGTATGTAATCAAAACAATGCAATCAACAAGTTTCGGAACGATCGTAGTATTATTCACTATAGCAGCAATGGAATGAAGAACAAAATAAGAGTAGAAGATATAAGAACAAGAACAATCATGGAGTCAAATTATAACATTAAATAAATGGAATAAATATAAAATTAATAAAAATTAGATTAATAGCGATATGATGTTGAATCCCACACTTGTATCCAGAGTACTTGAAGAGGAAGATAGGATTAAAAACCAAATAATGAGTACTGCCATTTTTTTCAGTACGAGTACAAGTCATGAGAATTGACACAAGGATCATGCATATAAGTTATTGGACTACATGAAAAGAAATTTTTCCATGAAAGAATAGATTGTGTATGTGTATTGGAAAAGGAAATCAAATGTCAACACAAAGCAAAAATAATGTCGATCCGTAATATGCGTAAACATATTGCATGGTAAGCAACAATGATCTTGCCTAGAAAAATAAAATAGTCAAAAAATGTTCATATTTAAAAAGTTCTGCAAGAGTTCTCGGTGTACGAAATAACCTTGAAGTAGTGGATGTCCCATACAACAAGAGTGTTGGAAATTGTGTAACCCCGAAATGAACACAAACATGTAGTCAGCTTATATGAACTTAGGATAAAGGGGAATTATTGAATATCTAATTGGTAATCCGGTTGTAGAAAGCATAATAAACCGTTATCGGATTTTAAATCTTTATACAAAAGTGATGTGTTGTAACCTTTTTGTTATTATAATGCACCTTAATCGGAAAACAAAAAAAATGGGGCATTCCATTGTAATTGAATAATGCTGAAGAAATCTAGTTTACTAAGTTTTGATAAATTTTTTTTTTTTTTTGTCTTTGGTCAAGGTTTTATAAAAAAACATACTCACCACGCTAAACGGATATGTTGTACATTGGAATCATCATAACTATAATTCACATTTGTTGCATAAAATATAATCTCTAGAAATCCATAATATGTTTCAACTCTTCTCCTTCATAAACTTAGCATTGCATAATTACGTTTGTTCTTAAATGTGATGTAATTTCTTATAAAGAAAGAGATGTCTCACAACACACACATTTATCTCTAATTAAGCTTTTATATGTGTATGTTATATGTCATTCCACATTTATAGAAAAAACCAAAAGATTCATATTATTTTGTACCTAATCACGAAATAAAAGCTTGAAATTAGGAAAAAGATATACAATCTTGTAAAGGAGAAGTCAACAGTTTTTTTTGAAAGTTATATTTTCTTATCGACAAATACACTAGCAATCACATGTATATAATGCAATGTGAACGCCGAATGGTATATGTTATTTGATTTAGCTCGGGATAGTTATTACTTTTTTAGTTGATGTTGGTAAAGGGTTTTCCCAATCCAAACACACCGTCTGTTTTGAGGGTCTAAACTATGTATTCTTCCCTTGGGTCTTTAAAAAAAATGTATATAGTTTTATGCACGGAACATATTGGACAAAATTTTGGGGATTTTCTATCAAGTGAAAAACTGGGTATTATAAAGGGAAGAAGGAAAGGTGGTGCTTCTAAGGAATACATGAATGGAGAAAGTTGATTAATAGAGATCTGATTTGATATTTTTAATAATGGGCCCCCACCTTCTAACATGTACTTGTAGAGACTTATTAATTAGTTTCATGAAGAATGTATATATTACAAAATTTAAAACCCAAACATGGTACCCTGATAGGTATAGCCCTTTGAATGATATCATTTTCTAATCCCACAACATAAACAATGATCAAAGTGGACCACACAACACATTGGGGTCTTTTGGTATATAATTTTTCTATAGGAGTTGTATTTTGTCTCAAAATATTTCCATCATCAAAATACATTACGCATGCATTCCCACTCGACCAATTCATTAGATTTTGTTACTGTTGAAAACCTTCTCGCCATCACAAGATTCTGATCTTGCCTTCAATTGCGAAAATGGTAAAAGGGATATTGTTGTAAAACCCCATATGGTATGTGTAGTCTTTGTTCTTAGAAAAAATTACGATGATCACCTAATTCTGAACTTAAAACCTAGTAAAACATCATCATTGTTGAACAAGAATCCAAACAATTGATGTAAAGAGTCACAAAATCGCTAAGCCAAACAACTCAAATTCCATGCAACAGTTCTCTATAATGACATCTACTTCATCTCGTTCTAAAAGGGAGTTTTTATGTCTTGAACTTGTAAAATTCATTTGTGATGGATAATGACCTCTAAAGGTTGCAATAGATGTCATTCTGAAATAAGGACTCAAGAAACTCATGATTCATCTAACAAAGGGAAACATAGAGTTTTCAAGGCCAAACATCTCCACAGTTACCTAAATTCCAAAAAATGTGAGCCATCCTTTTTAAAAGATAAAATACATTTTTGACTACAATGGAAGAGAATCCAATATAATGTGCAATAAAATGGAAGAATACAAAGAAATAACCCAATGCACACCATGCAATGTGATGTAACAATATAACGGAAGAGATGGAAAAAACAATGGGTCACAATGATGCAATCTGAGATCAAAAAGACACCATATACTGCAAGAATATAGGAGAAGGGGAAATTGTTGACACATAAGTTACAACAAACCTGCAGGGATCTTGGGACTGTAAGAAAAATCTTTCAGTTGGCCTTGCTTTGCATCAAGAAACGACCCTCTGATTGACCCACCATGCATGATGTTGTCAATGCATGCTCCTACGTAAGTTCCTAGTATCCGATCGAACCAATTGGCCCCATACAAATGTCATATTATAAGAAGAAAGCCAATAAATTGACAGAATGAAGAAAACCAACAAAATATTATTTCATAAAAGAAAATTCTATACATTTTCTCCTCATAAGCAATATTAAAAAATTATTCTCAATGGTAATGTTGTAATATCTTTAAACAATATAATTCATTAGATAGATTGAGAATCCATGTCACTTATCCTTAACATTGAATGTGTGATGACTACTTCTGCACTAAAAATCTAAACACCATAGTATGATGGTAGATCTATCCTGGATTGTAAATTGTACTTGGAAAAGTTTGCACCTCCTTTTCCCATAGTCATCTTCAACATATTGGAGCTGTAAAATTGCAAGCCTAAAGCAATTACCACAAATTTTGAATCCTGCCACTGAAATCATCCTTCATTCTAACTGCATGTCTCAGACCAGGGTTCTTCTTTAGAGGGTCCAACATCATATTTATATCATGCCCTCTAATCACATTATTTATTCTGCTCCTAACAAAGGTCTCTTTATTAAAATCATAGGGTATTCCTTTTACAGGCACAACAACCCCTATTGAAATAAGGTGTTTCTTCCTCCAACTGTGAATAAATGATGACAAGAAGTAAAAAAGTCACCATAATCTAGAATGTACAATTAATTGTAATTGTGTTTTTAAAACTAACTACACATAATAAAATTGCACATTGTTACTTGTTTTACAATGAATAGCATGCCAAAAGTATTTCAATCCAAGCTATATGATTTTAATAGCTTTTCCTAAGAAAGGAAAAACAAAATGCAACATTAATGGACATAAGCATTTGCAAATCTTATATCATGGGTGGTAGTGATTTGTGGACTATTTTATTTGAACTTAACATGAATACATTAGAAGGAAACATAAACTTCAAGATGGCCAAAAAACTTATAGAAAATCAACTTCAAATTTTCCTTAATATTTTTTATATCCATACTTGAAATACTTTCATAAGGTTTGAAGATTACGTCTTCTGGTATTCATAAAAAAATTGTGCTCAAATTAAAAGGTGAATACTTTCACTTAAACTTTCAAATATTTTGTTTTATATAATTATGTGCTTTAGGCCTGATCGTTTTCATTTTAATTGCACACTTTTAGCTTCAAACTGTTTGTTTAGCTATTATACATTGATATAAATTAAAATAATAGTATAGTTATTCGTTCCATTAGGAAAATAATATTTGTTTGTTCCAATGTCATCTTATACTCTAAGGTCCAAATGATGCATTTTTAGAACAGACATGACAAAATTGGTGGTTAATATTATTATATTAAAGATCCAAACACCATTTATTTAATGTTGCTCAATTATTTTATCTTGATGATCTAATACGTCTTCAATGAACTCAGTCCAAGCAATTGAAATTTGTAATTTCCCTTTTGTGATGTGATCATGAGATGTTTAATTATATTCCTTACCACCATATATTAAAGCTAATACTATCTATTTTTTAAAACAAACAACCCATTCTCATTATAAACTGACTCACTTTAATAAAAAATCCACCTCTTTATGCAAAAAAAACATGGATTTTAAAGATAAGCCTCACCAAAAATATATAAACGGTTTTAAAAAAATTGTAATGCAGGAGAAAAAGTAGCATGGTGTAGGGAAGGAGGTTTAAACGGTGAGAAGAGAACGAAAAAAGCCAGGAAAGGCGGTGAGGCTCAAGCTCGAGCTTGGGGCTTGAAATGGTTGGGAAAGTAAAGGAATGTTGCGGGGTTGAATGGCACACACAAATGGCTAAATGAGAGGTTAGGGTTCGAACAAGCACACAGGCTCAGATGGTGAGGGCATGAATCATCCACAGATGAGACAAAATGTAAGGCATCACAAAGCAAAGTGAGGGGACATAGATAGTAAGGGTATGAGCAAGTAATACTGGTTCACCCAATATGGAAAAAAATGAGTTAGAGACATTCTAAAAAAAATAGCCCAAAAAAGTGAAAATGTCTAAACGGCCATAAAAATATCAAATTTAACACAGTCGTAGAAACGTCTGTTAGGGCCTTTCCCATGGGAGAAATTCCTTCTGCGTAATAATCAATGATAAAAATAGATATTTCCAATAAAATTTTGGTAAACTTGCTTCTCATGAAAGTCGGTTAAAAGTAAAAAGTAATAAAGGAAAAGTGCAGTAGTTATAGCAAGGTTTGTGGTGCTTTCTAGGACCCTTTCGATTGCATTTTCAGGAAACTACAAACCCATCAATAACAATACAAATAAAAAAATTTCAGGAAATGGTCATCAATGGAAATTAAGGATATATTGATATCCATATAAAATAGCATGCCTACAACACAAGTTTCATACCAAGTTTAGAGGCACTAAATATATGTCTTGTTTAAGCCCATGAAAAGGATGCATTTCAACCCCACACACACTTTAAAACATGCAACAAAACACATGAACCATACATGGACGTCAACAAAATGCATTAAACAACCGTAAAAAATGGAAAATCCATGTAAAGGAAAACTATTTTTTTGAAAGGAAAGAACAACATTAAAGATGTAAGAGAGGATATTCAAAATCACAGAGACAAAGTGTATCAGACACCTCTTCTCTTCTGGACTAGGTGCTAGTAACAATAATGGGTGATTGAAAGTTAAAAACTACAAAACAAAGCATACTTTGCTATAAACTAAACACAACTGAGTTGCAATTAAATTTGTTTCAAATGAGAAACATGAGTTACAACAAAAATACAAAAACTCCAATAATAAAATGCCATATAAGAAAAGGAAAATGCAAATCATAACAACAATAAACATGAAGAATGTAGTTTTTTTGCAACATTTTGTTGTCATCCATTCCAAAATGGCACAAATTTTTGAAAATTTTAAATTTTTTGGTGAGATGCTTGTGTTGTGAAAATTTCAGAGGGCCCACATTCAGGAAAAGATAAAGATCCAACAATACAGCTTCAGAACACTCTATAAAATTGATCTTTAGCTCTATAATACTGATAAGGACATAAATCTTTAAGAGGGTTGGATGAATGAGAAATTGTCTTTTAGGGAAATAAGTCTAGACACCGAGTTGTTTAACTAGTAGAACTGAGATGTTCATGTCTATAAATACCAAGCTGATGTAAATTAAGCTGAGTCATTGTTATAGAAGATACAAGTCATGAATGATCCATGCTAATGGATAACGTGGAATTCGAGCTCACCCATGCATGGTAGACCTCGTTGAATTAAACAATGGTAGATCAAATATGTCAAGCTATGAGAGTTGGTGAATTGAGGTTATGCTAGTTTATAAAGTATTGGACTCATGAATAACTTTCATGGTTGATGTGTTTTGGGTTGAGCTCTAGGGGCCCCGAAGTAAGCTCAGATCGATAGGGATCGATCTATCCAAAAATAAAACAAATTCATTCCCTAGCTCATTGAGCCATGCTCATTGATCTCCTGCTGGAGTGAAGTACCAATTCACCAGGTAGTGTTAGTAAAACAACTGGCATGACACTTGGAAGAGAGAGAACTTCAGGGACCCAAACGAGTTGAACATTGGAGCTAAGTTCACTTCGGAACTTGGCCTACATTGACCAAATAGTTACGACGAGTCTGTAATGCCCATAAATTTCCCACAAAAAACCCAAGACAGCCCAATAGTTAAATTGGAAAAATTACTAATTACTTTTTTTTGTGAAATTGGTTGCAACGTTTAGTTTATTTCTCGGTTAACCATCTATCATTTTAATTAATAGTTAATTTATATTTTTGATCTCCATCTCAGGTTTTATAATCTGCTTGTTACAATCCTTATTTGATTTAGTAACATAGCTCAAATGTCATTTAATAACTTATTATTCTATGACTATAACTCTAACTTTTCCCTCCCATTTAAACAAATATAATTAAATTTCATCCACAATTATAAATGTTGTCATATTACTGAGGGTAAACTTGATTTAATTTAACACAAGGTCGTGGGCCATATATTTTAAGTGTCACTAAATAAACATTATGGATTACAAAATAAATTCACCTCCTTCACGACTTGAGTGGCCCCATTCAAAAACTACCCATGCATGTTATTTTAAAAACAATTCTCACCTAATTCCCACCAAACTTTTGTAGGGATGACTTTTAGCCATTAGATAGACTAAATATGAGCCCTTGGATATAGGATTAAAACTCACCATAATCCTCCTTTTTAGAAAGCTTTTATTGATTCTTTTGACTTATTTCCTCATTTATTTTTACAGTTTTTGGTAGGAGAATAGGAAAGGGAAAGAAACCATGGAAAATTGACCAAGTTAAAGGATGGATCTTCCCATTTTCTTTTATTTTTTTACTATTTTTCCTATTTGGGCATATGGGCATTTTACCCCATTTTAAATGTATTTCAAATGGGTATATATATATAGATCATTTAAATGTATGTACAAATATAAGAGTGTATACACACACACACACACACACACACACACACACACACACACACACACACACACACACACACACACACACACACACACACACACACACACACACACACACACACACACACACACACACACACACACACACACACAAATATTTATATATGTATACATATACATATTTAAGAATGTGTATACCCCTTAACAAATGTCTCCGCCATGTGTTAACAAGCTATATTTATAAGTGTAGGTCCGACTGTGTAAACAAATAGCGGTAGGTTATATAGGTTTGTGTTTAATAATATTTGGTGGGGGGGGGGGGGGGGGTGGTCGGGGGTCATCGCCCCCATCCCCATCCCATAGTAATATAGAGTGGGGTGGGGTTGGCGACACACCCCCCCAATACCCCACATCAATAAAACAAAACCCATAGCCACGCATGGGTTACACGACTTCAATAACAAAAAAATTGTTTTATTATTATTTTTCATTAAAAGTTTTTTTATAAAAAAAAATATAATAATATTAATATTAATATCAAATTCAATATGTATTATTATTAATTTTCTTTAATAATATCAAACTGGTTAATACACACACACACACACACACACACACCACACACACACACAGACAGACATACATATATATATTAATATTAATATCAAATTCAATATGTATTAAATTTAATTTCCTATAAAATATCAAAGTAGATATACCCAATTAGTTCTTTTTTAAAAAATAAAATAAAACCATAATAAGTTTAATATATATATATATATATATATATATATATATATATATATATATATATATAATTTTAAAACAATCTTATATAGTTAAACTTAAACATGGTTACATGTAAGTAGGAATGTATATATACATTTATTCACTTATATAAATATATGATGTTTTTTTGGCTTATTCCATCTAAAACTAAAATTGGGAAAATAATAAGATTTCTTATACAACTCATTCTACAAAATGATAATTGTAAAAGGGAGATTTTTACTCATTCTAAAATTTTTAACAAACTACTTTCCTTCCTACAGCTTGATAAGGGCTATAACAAAACTTCCATATTTTCCAAGACATTTTATTTTCGATAAGGAGTAAGAAACTATTGTCCTTTTTTTTCTTACAGTAACAATTAAAATGAAAACCCTTTTCACATAGCAAGTGCATTTTAACAAGATTCTTAATAATTTTAAAATGAAACATATCACATTTTGGAGATAATGAAATAACTTAAATTAAAGGAGGTGCATTTCCATTTCAAATCCCATATCAATTTTTCCATTTCATGTAAACAATGTAACATTTGGTAGTTTCCATTCCCAACACTAACACATTTAAAATTTTTATTTTTTTCATTCAAACACCCATAGAAGAGATTACAAGTTATAGGGATTTCGAAGTAATAAAAACAAATTTATTTCAAGAATAGAAAGTTACAATCTTCCACTCAAGAGGGAATAATATAATGATCAAATTACAATATAAGAACTTTCAACAAGGCCAAAAAAACAAGTCTTCATGGCATGTCTTCTCCTAACTTGTAGTTTCAATCTTGCATTCTTCAATATTTCAATACTTGGATTACAATACAAAGAAAAGGGGTATAGGTGACGCTCTCCACCCAACCTATAATCAAATAATGGGAGAATCCATCTCCTTATTGGCCCTCTGATCCCCAACCATAGGACAATGAGGGATCTTGAGAAAAAAAATTGATATTTTTTTTACAAGAATGACTTTAGCAACAAAAAGAAAACATACAATCCAAAACATTCAACACGTCTAAATGGACATACTCAATACAATTTACAACCTTCTCAAAGCAACATATAGGCTTGATATCAAACCAAAAATGAGCAAGGAATATGGGAACCACCTCCTTTTTCCTCTCAAGTAAAGTAGGAGTTTAACCCAAAGTCTTCAATGTGCAGAATAAAACAACAAAGACATCCTTATCTCTCCCTTTGCAAGTATGTAACAAATATGTCCATGTTTTCCTATTCACTCCCCATAGCTGAAACTCCAAATCACACTCTCCTCAAAAATGCATGTCTCACATATCCATCTTCCCTCCCCAATGGTTCCGTAAATCCATCTCCCACACCCAGCTTAAGGAAACTACCTAACCACACAAAAAAACACACTGACAACACTCATACAATAATTTAAAAAACAAAATTTTCACAACTACAAATATAATAAGAAAAATACAAAAAGGTGGATATCCTACCTCTCCATCAAGATTCTAAGATACTTCTACTCCACAATATTTTTTGACACCTTCAAGCCAAGCACACTCCAAAATCAACTCCAACAAGCTCCTCAATTCCAAAAGTGCAAAAGGAAGAGAAATTGACCAGGTAACCCCAACTCCATCAAATTCCATCAGTAAATTTAAATGAGATGTGAGGATGATGAGGTAGCTCCATGTATGATACCTCTTCATTATCCCTCCATTCCAACACACCAGTCAAACACCATTCCCAAGACAATAAATGAACTTGTAAGATTTATGAAAAACTCACATGACACTCAAACTTGCACACCAAGCCTACCAAGGACAAATTAATCGCGGTAAGTAGGAAAGTGCATTTATTTTCACCCCTTTACACTCCAAAATCCATAAATAAGTCTAAAATAAACTCCCCATACCTTAGGTATGGTTGTTGGGTGAATTTAGTAGGCATGGAACAATCTTAGCTTGTCCCACAATCCTCCAAAAATGCCTCCCAAGTCAAAATCCGAATTTTGAAGTTGGGGAAGGGTACACAACACAAAATCCAACAAAAATCCAATCTACATCTACAAGATTTCAAGGACCATCTACCCAATTTATTTCCCACATGTCAAATCTTCCCTCCTAATTAAATTTTAAGCTAAACTAGCTAATTAAGATACATAAGAAAGAGTTAATAAAGTAGCAATATTTCCCACAATTCAAATACATGCACAAAAAATTCAAGAAACTAAACAAATTAAAATAAAGGAAACAAAATACACCCGTGGCCACATAAATGAGGTATCCCCCCTATGGGAACCTCCTAACAAGCCATACAATAACACAACATAATTTGTTATACACAAGTTTTCAAATTTTGGCCATGTTGCACAACACCCAACAACCTTTTGTGGTTGTTACCCTATCCTCTTTCGATGTATATAATAAAATCTCCTGCAACACAAACAAAATACCTCTTTCACCTTACGGCTATATCAACAACAAAGAGACTAATTTACATATAAAAATCAATAATCATCATAAAAAATGATCAATTTTGTCATCTATCATCATACAATTAGTTTGATTTTTGGCATCCATAAAATCAAAATTCTACTCAAAACATCCAACATATGTTATGCATCCAGAATATGACACGTTAGCATAAAATAGGAATTTTACAAATCAACATATATAACTGCATATCATTGTCATGTAGTGCATCATAATAAAAATTTAAATCACAGCTATGTCGATAGTCAAAATATCCACGTAGTCCATCATCTACTAATCAAAGTATAATAATTAAAATGTCTAAGTATCAATCCAACATTAATACATCATAATGAAATAGTGTCAAAGAGTAGTGGACATTAAATCCCCCTCCCCTTAGACTCAACTTCCTTCTGAAAGTCACTAGAATAGTTGAGGAAACTAGTCTCACAATAAAGTGGCATCCTCCCATGTTGATGTAGTCTCATTGTACCTATTCCATTAGACATGCACCTTGTCAATCACGCTGCCTCGAAGGTCCATGGTCCTGTGCTCTATGATGCATATGGGATCCGAAGACACTTGCCCCTACTCTTGCACCTATAATGCGGTCCAATTTAATACATGAGAAGGATCGGGAATGTATCTCCTAAGAACAAAAACATGAAAAACATCGTGGATGTGAGACAAGATTGGTGGAAATGCTAAACGATAGGCCAAAGGACCAATACACTACAATATCTCAAAGGGTCCCACAAACCTAGGAGCAAGATTAGATCCTTTTCTATAATGGATAGGGCTCTTATGAGTCTTGATACGAATAAAAACCTTTGTTCCCACCTCAAAACTATGATATTTCCTCCACTGATAGGCATATTTCTTATGTCTATCATGAGCCTCCTAAAATCTTTGTCAAATCATGACAACCTACTTCTCCATTTCTTGTAGTAATGATGGCCCAAGAGAAACCTTTTCGTCCAATATATTCCAACTCAGAGGTGTCCTACACTCCCTACCATACAATTCTTAAAAAGGATCCATACTAATGAAACTTTTAAAATTGTTGTTGTAGGAAAACTCCACTGAATATAAGCATTCCTCCCATCTCGATTGATGGTCCATGATGTACATCCTAAGAATATCTTCCAATTTTTGATTCATCCACTCTTTCATCTAATTTGTCTCTGGGTGGTAAGTTGTCTTAAAGTTGATACTGATCCCAAGATCCTGCTACATGGTGGTCCAAAAGTGAGAAGTGTATAAGGGATCACAGTCGCAAATGATCCTCCATGAAATCATGTATAGTCTAATAATATCTTTAAGACATACTTGTTCCACTACACTAGATTTACAGGTGGTCTTCACCAGAGAAAATTGAGCCACTTTCGTTAGTCTATCCACTGTGACCATAATGGCATCACTATGGTATCTTGAGGTAGGTACCCCTATAATGAAACCCATGGAAATGGTGTCCCATTTCCACTCCTGTATGACGACCAGCTGAGTGCTGACGCTTGGCCTTCAGCTTATGGCACTCTAAAAAGTGAGACACAAACTAAGAAAAATATCTCCAAAGTCCTCTCCAATGGTACAAATTTCTAAAAGTTGCGTGTACCTTCTTCATCCCTGGATGGGCTGAATAGGGTGCATGGTGTGCCTCAACAAGGATATCCTACCTCAAACCTCCATCTCTAGGAACATAGATCCGAATGATGTGCCAAACAAGACCATCTGCCTCTAATGAAAATCAATCAAACTTCCCTTCAAGGGGTCTCTAAGACTCGATATCTGCTCTGACTGAAAGTTAGAAGCTGTCATGTGGAAGCTGCTGCAAAATCCTTGTCATTAATTCTATACCAACTGTTGTAGCCATAAAAAAATGTCTCCAATGACTCAAGGCATCCACAACCATGTTATCCTTCCCTTGCACATGATTTATCTCCATCTCATACTCAAAAATAACTCCATCCAATTCCGCTAATGAGCATTGTGATTGGGTTACATGAAGAGGAGACGAAGTATCAAAGGATTATTCCTGAGAATGAATCTCCTACCCAAAATGAAATGTCTCTATCGAACCAGAGTATGCACAACTCCTGCAAGCTCAAGGTCATTATTCGTATAATTGAGCTCAAAATCCTTGCATTTTTGAGACTCAAAGGCTACCACTCGGCCCTCCTATATCAATACACATCTTTATTCTACTAAAGAAGCACTTGTGCAAATGAAGAACTCTCCCTGAGGATCTGACACTACAAGAATGGGTGTTGTCGTAAGGCATTCCTTCAATTTCCTAAATGCAAACTCGCATCTATCTAACCAAAATAAATTCTTCCCTTTCCACTAAAGGGAAGTGATGGGGTGTCCAATCCGAGAGAAGTCCTGAACAAACCTCCTATAGTAACCTGATCATGCCATGAAACTGTGCACCTCGGTCATACTAGTAGGTGCTGGCCAATCCATAAAGGCTCTAATCTTGGAAATATCGAATATGATACCATCCCTAGAAATAAATTGGCCCAAATACTGCACCTCTGACTAGAAGAATGCACACTTCTCTAGGTTCTCGTAAACCTCCTACCCACAAAGAAACTGTTGAGCCTGATGAAGGTGCTCCTTGTGCTCCTCACGCATATGAGAGTAGATAAAAATGTCATCAAGGAACATGATTACAAAGTGGTCTAGTAAATTCCTGAACACCCCTTTCATCAAACTCATGATTACTATAGGGGAATTCATCAAACTGAATGGTGCAAATGTAATCTCATAGTGGCCATATCTCATACAGAAATTTATTTTGTGGAAATATTCCTTTGCAATCCTCAGCTCATGAAAACCAAACTAAATATTTATCTTGATAAACATTGTCTCCCCCTACATCTAATCAAAAAATCATCGATGTAAAGAAGGGGGTAATGATTCTTAATCGTTACTTTCGTTAGATGTTTATAGTCCATACATAATAGAAAGGATTTGTCCTTCTTCACAATTATAACTAGTACACCCTAAGAGGATACACTAGGATTGATTAGGCCTATCTCGAGAAGGTCATCTAGCTGAAACTTGACCTCACATATCTCAAGGGTGGTCATCCTCTATGGAGCGTGTGAGATAGGTTCTAATTCTAAAATAAAATCAATGTGAAAGTCTATCTCGTGTGGGGGAGGCATCCATGGGATCTCACTAAGTAAAACATCATAAAACTCCTACAAAATGGGGTGATCATGAAGTGAAGGTCTACTATGCCCATCCTCCGACCTATCACTAATTGTAATAGCATATAACTATCACCCGCACCGCACACACCGCTTAAGCTGCATAGCATAAAAAGTGCAAATAGAGATGGATCTCCTAACTCTAGCTATCACTAACTTCACTCCAAAATAATTTGCACAAGATATCACCTTACTGTAATAATGAACCCTTGATTTGTGTGTAGAAAACCAAGTCATGCCCAAGATCACTCCATATGAACTCAATGGAAGGACATGAAGATCTAAGGTATTGGTACAAGGTCCTAGGTCTACTACTCAATCCTTGACTAGGGAGTATACTGAGATCTTGGCTCCATAAGCCATCTAGACATCCCATATATGGAATTTCCTAACTGCCATAAGCCTACATCAATCTACTAATGATGTTGAAATGAAAGAATCTGAAGATCCCGAGTCAAATAAGATAGGGGTAGCAACTAGAAGAGTTTGAGCTTAAAGTCTCAATGAAAGGTATGACCTTTGAGGATCATCAAAAGGAAAAAATATTCTTTATGACCTACACAATATCAAAAAATATGAGCAAACCTTTTGGAGAATGAAATCTAGAGCTCTCTGGCTAAAGATTGGAGACAGAAATACAAAATACTTCCATATGACCACCCTCAAGCATAGGGCTTGTAACAGAATTACTGAAGTCTCCAAGGGAAATGGTACCATTACTATGGATACTGAGGACATCAAAGTTGAAGCCCTAAAATTCTACAAGAATCTGCTCACAAAGAACAATTCCTACAATGAGCAAGCGGCTTCCTTTCTCTTAGACTCCATTCCTAATAATTTGCTGCCTGAAGAGAGATTTAAAAGCCTTTCCAAAACAGTCACCATTGAGGAGTTGAAAAAAGTTGTTTTTTCACTGGAAGGGGACAAGGCTTTGGGCCCTGATGGTTTCTCTACAAATTTCTTCCAAAGATGTTGGGAAATTTGCTCCGAAGATCTGTTGAAAGCTGTTAATGAGTTCTACAGAACAGGAAATATAATTAAATAATTAAATAATACACATATTGTGTTTGTACCTAAGAAGTTGGATGCAAAGGATTTCAAGGATTTTAGGCCAATCAGCCTGGTTAATGTAGTCTATAGGATCTTCACAAAGATTTTAAACACTAGACTACAACCTCTTCTAATGGAAATTATTTCCCAACATCATAGCGGATTCATAAAAGGTAGAATTATCCAGGATGGAGTTATTATGGTTGATGAAACAATTCATTCAATGGATAAAAGTAAAAAAGCTGGGATGGTTATCAAGCTAGACATGCATAAGGCATTTGACAGAGTCTCTTGGAAGTTCATGGATGAGGTTCTGTCCAAGTTTGGGTTTCAAAATAAATTAAGGAAAATTGTCCAAGCTTGCATATCCTTTTCTAGATTCTCAGTGGTTGTCAAGGGAGAACCAGTTGGTTTTTTTGCTAGCACTAGAGGAATTCACCAAGGGGACCCCATATCCCCTTTGTTGTTCATCATAATCCCTGACAGTTTAAGCCGATCTATTTCAAAAGCTATTCATATTGGTATGATAAAAGGGTTTTCAACCTACTTCTGACAATCAGGTTTCCTCTCACAACAGTTTGCTGATGACACTATTCTGCTTTTGATGGCCTCAATCATTGAAGCTAAGGCTATCAAAACTATTGTAATCTTTTATGAGGAAGCCTCGGGACAAAAATTAAACTTTGAAAAAAGCTCAGTCTACTTCTTCAATACTCCTATTGAAAGACAAAAAAATATTGTTCTCATTCTTGGTTGTACAATCAACTCCCTTCCAGCTACTTATCTAGGGCTCCCTATGAGTACTAGCAAGGTTTCTAATGAGGTTTGGAATGATCTGCTTAAGAGATTTTAGAAAAAAATTGCTGGTTGGAAAGGTGCTATACTATCAAGTGCTGGAAAATGTTTATTGATAGAAAGCACTCTTCAAAACTTCCCTATTTATATCATGTCGATGTTCAACATTCCAGTAGCAGTGGTGAATATCATTGAAAAAATACAAAATCACTTTTTATGGCATGGCACACAAGACAACTTTAGGTACCATTTAGTAGCTTGGGAGCAGATTTGTAAGCCAAAGTGGATTGGGGGTTTAGGCATCAAAGATATCAGAAATATGAATGCTTCTCTAATTGCAAAGTCAGGTTGGAGGCTAATAAAAGAGCATAAGCCATGGACCAAGTTGATCAAAATCAAATACCTTTCCAATCAAAACATGAATTCCTTTCTTTTTGATCAACGTCTTCCGAATGGATCAATTTTCTAGAATAATCTTCTCCGCATTAGGCATATTCTCTCCTAGGGATGAAGCTGGAAGCTCAGAGATGGACAAGACATTGATTTCTGGAATGAAATATGGTCAGACATTAAATGGAATGCCTCTTATGGACACATCAAAGACAACATAATTAGAAATTATGGGAAGAAAGTCAAGGACTATATTGAGGTGGTTGACAACAAAAGGAAATGGAAACAAATCAAAGTAGAGGAGGATAATATCTAGTCTGTTGTTTTATCCATGCAGAGTCATCTCTCCCTAATACATATCAGTCCTCAAAATCATAAGGATGAGCTTATTTGGAAAGATTCCTTTGATGGAGAGTACTCAGTTAAATCTGACTACAATTCTTTCTTTGCCAATATTGAAAGTGAAATTGAATGGCATAAGTTGTTGATGCCCGAGCTAACCCCTAGAGTGAATTTATTCTGGGGGCTTATCATTAAAGGTAAGGTCCTCACTAATGAAAATATCATTAGGAAAGGATTTATAATGCCTAACAGATGCTGCATGTGTCAAGAAGAAGCAGAAGACATTAAACACCTCTTTCCGCATTGTAAGTATGCTTCCAAAATCTAGCATCTTATTTTTGAAAACTTCAATAAGGAATGGATCCTTCCCCATACTTCTCTACAAGCCAGGGAACAATGGAACTCTCCTTACAAGCACTGTGTGGTGAGGAGATTATGGCAATTGGTTCTCCCTCACACCATGTGGTGAGTTTGAAAAGCTAGAAATGATGTCATTTTCAGGAATACCAGAAAGATATGCAAAAAATTCTACAAAGAAATTATCATTGCAGTTAAAGAAAACATTGAAAGATTTGAACCCCCTAAAAATAGAATTTATCCTGAGGAAGAGGAGCACATTCTAGCTACTTGGAACAAAGGCACTATTAGGAACAAGAATAACAGTAGCGTTGATAGATCCACTGTCCGATGGATTCAGCCTCCGAGTACATGAAACAAGTTGAATTTTGATGGGGCCTCAAAGGCAATCCTGGGGATTCAGGAGGAGGTGGACTGATTAGAGATCACAAAGGTTATTTTGTTGCTAATTTTTCTGGCAAAATGGGTAGGCAAACCAATCATTACTCAGAAGTTTTAGCAGCACTTTGGGGAATAAGGTTAGCTAGAGATTGTAATATTTCCAATATTATAATTGAGGGAGATTTTCTGAACATTATCAATTTGTTAAACCAAAAACAACCTCCAAGCTGGTCAATCAGGGAATTTATAAATGAAGCTATTGATATTTGCAAGATTTTTGATAATTTTAAAATTAATCATACCTACCGAGAAGGCAATAGTGTGGCAGATGGTTTGGCAAATATTGGGGTAAACATTACTTTGCAAACTTGGTTAAGGGGTGACACTCTCCCTACTAAAGTATGTGATGACATCATCAAATATATGCATGACTTGGAGCGTAATCATTAATAGATGTAGGGAAGATGCTAAGGAGTGGTTTATTAATTGCAAAGTGAGGATTAATGATTACAATTTTCCACACATATTGAAGGTATTCAAAAGCAGAGTAGGGGATGAATCATATAGATTTCAATTTTTTACCGTTGTAAGAAGAAGAAGCATCACAAGAAAAATGGGGGGACCACCTTGCAAGACTAAGCCCACTCATAATCCAGTATGGAAGAATGATACAGTACTCTGGAACTATTTGCAAAAAGGGGGTATTACAAATTTTATTGAAAGGATTCAGGGTTTCGATCAGGATATTTCAATAAAATTCATGAATGGCTGGAGGAATCATGCTGTTGAGTATAGTAATATCAAGGTCGAGATTTCTGAGGAGCTAATTACCCAGGTCACTGGGCTTAATCTGGACAGAACCAAATTCTTCAATAAACGCGTGGACAGAGAGGTGGAGGCTAAAAAGTTTCTCAATGAGGGGGAGAATATGGAGTTTGTGGCGGATGGCATCAAAATTGCATCTATTCCTGAGGCCTTCACTGATATTGTGAGGATGGTGGTAAGGTACGTTACTTTGGAGGGGAGATTTTTCACCATCCCCCTGAAGCACTTAATTTTCCTTAATAACTTCCACAGGAACCTTACCATAAATTTTCCTCATTATTTGTTGAATTCCTTGGAGAAATCTGTTCTTGAGGTGCAAAATCATACAAGGGTTTTTCCCCTTCACCAAGGGTTGATCCTACTCATCCACCACCATTGCCTAGCTTGCTCCCGCCCCCAACCTACTCCCCCTTGCCTTCATTCCTCCCCTTGCTGATAGAAAACTTGACATTGCTACCCCCAGTAGGAAGAGGAAAGATAAGAAAGCTAAGGTCCCTCTGCCATCTTCAAAAAGGGTTTCAAGAAGCCATAGAGATTTGGAACTTACAGAGAATTTATTACACATAAGTAAATTGGTGAAGTATTCCAAGGAAGTAGAGCTGTTGGGTAGGGTTGAAAAGATGGAAAAGGAGATTCATGACCTCAATAGTGCTATGAGGGATATGGATCAAACAAAGGGCAAGAGGAAGATGTAAAACGTTGAAGAAGATGATACCACTGCTGATATTTTTAAGAAGCTTCATTCTTTGGATGTCAGGCTTGGCAATGCAAAAGGGCGTAATGACTGTATCCTCTCAGATCTTTAAAGTATCCATAATTTTATTGAGCAATATGAGTGAAGTATGTGTAGTATTAGCGGCATTCCTGATGATATATGGGGATCAAAGGAGAACTAAGATCTTGTGATTTCCCAGGTGGATATGAAAGATCCATCCTAGGCCACAACCATTGCTTTCTTTGTCTCGCTCCAGATGATTAAGGCCAAGATTGACCAAGTTGTCAATTGATGTGGTGCCCTGTTGTTGTTTACTAGCGGTGAAGTTGTTGTTGTTTGGTGATTTTGATGCTATTATTTGGCTAGGATTACCAGTTGTGGATCCCTCTTGTTCATTTGTTTGACTCTTTTTCTCTTATTTGGATCACTTTCTTTTTTTATCTTGTTTTGCTCTCTATATTGTATTATCTGGTTGTTGATCTTCCTGGTTTATGGTGTTTAGCCTATCTAGGTTTGGTTTCTCTTCTTTTGATATCTTGCTTTTCTGCCTTTTTGTACTCAGGGTATAGTCCCTTCAAAATTATTTACCCATAATAAAAAAAGATAGGGGTAGAAACACCATCCATGCTACCTGTGGTCTTAATAACTGTGCCCTGGTGCTATGTCTAGCAGTTCTTGACTGCTACATAAATAATGTGGCTCATAGCCATGTCACCAATTGTAGGCTCAAAAACATGCGCCTTACCTTGATTAGAAAGGTTCTAAGGGAACTCTCTCCAATTATGTCTATGCACACCACATTCATAGCATCTACCTAGTGCTCTCCACTAAGAAGATAGTCCTCCAAGTGGTCTAATAGTCCATGTTATAGAACCTAATGTTCCTGCCATAGAACTCTGTGGGTGCTGTGGTGGATGTATTCCTATCAATTGTGCTCGAGGTGGAGCTTGTGTCCTATTGGGACACCTACATAGAGGTCCCATACTACGTGCTCTCTAAGAATAATGGCACTATGGAGATTGAAAGGGAAGTCAATTCTACTTTTGCTGAGGAGGAGGAGGATAAAAAGAAGACTGTGATTAGGTGTGTCCACCATGACGAGGAGTATTTTATCCCCTTAGGCTACTATCTTGCATCTACTATATATGGTTCCCCACTCTGTCTCAAGCCTACTGAGTTTCCCTCTAGTTTCCTCTATAATGTAGGCCTTCTTCATGGCCTCAGATAGTGTTTTGGGGAAATGAATGCATACTTCCCCTCTCAAGTCTAAGTTCAGGTCCCGGATGAACCTGTGAACCCTAACCTACTCATCCTCCATGTATTCTACATATTGAAGTAGATCCAAAAACCAAACCACATCCTCAGCTACCATCATAAAGGCATGTCACAGATCATGAAACTCATTGATTCACTGCTAGATGAATCTCTTGGATATGTATCTACTTCTGAAATGCTCCTTGAAGAGCACCCAAGTAATTGTATTTGAATCCACATGGAGCTTCTACTCCTCAGTCTTCCACAAAGCTCTAGCTCTGTCTCTCAGAAGGTGGATGACAACACCAACATTTGTGTTGCGAAAACAAGGGAATATTTTGAAGCATCTTCTCAAGCTAACCAACCATGCCTCTTCCTTAAATCCCCCTATCTATCCAACAAAATGTGGTGGGTGTAACTTCAGTATCTCTCTAATGTGTTATGCTTCCATTAACTGTTGGCCCCTAGGTCTCTCTACTTGCTCATCTCTAGGCCTACAAATCCTAACCCTACCTTTGTGCCTCGTAGCTCTATCTATGTGCTCCCTAGGTTGTGACCCATGTCTAACCGACTCTATGTGGGAGTTCTCTGCCCTATCCTCTACACTGTGATATGAAGGTGCAAAAGCCTCCAGTGATGGTTCTTTCTCTTTTCTTCTAAGTCTCCCTCCTAAAGATCCTCTATGTATAGTGACATTAATATCCTATAGTGTCTGCAGTATCTGAGGAAAAATAGCTGCTAAATCCTAACCTGTGGGTGGTAGGTCTAGGACCAGGTGTAGGAACCCCTCGTCTGGTCTACGCCTACTACACAAAACAAGGTGAGAATTACTTAATCATCATCTAAGTTTTGTTTCAATTTTCTATGTTTTTTTTAAAGTATCATGCAATGTTGTGTGTTCTAGGTTTAGAGTTGCACTATGTTTACTTGTTTATGTTTCATGTTTCCAAGTGTGCCCAGGGTCCAATTGTTGAACCCATGGCTTTTATAAAATGTGTAATGCCTAAAAATTTCATGCACAAAACCCAAGACAACCCAATAGTTAAATTGGAAATATTATTGAATATTTTTTTTGGTTAAAAGCAGTTGCAACGTTTAGTTTAATTCTCAGTTAACCATCTACCGTTTTAATTAACAATTAATAGATATTATTTAATCTCCAATTCGGGTTTTAAAATCACCTTGTTACAATACCTATTTGATTTAGTAACATACCTTATATGTCATTTAATAATTTATTATTCTAGGACTAAGTCTAAGTTTGACCTCCCATTTAAAAAAATATAATTAAATTTAATCCAAAATTATAAATGTTGTCTATTTACTAAGGGTAAAATTGATTTAATTAAACACAAGGTCACGGGATTTTTATTTTAAATTTCACTAAATCAACACTATCGATTACAAAATAAATTTACCTCTTTCACCACTTAAGTGGCCCAATTCAAATACAATTCTCACCTAATTCGTACCTAAGTTTTGTACGGATGATTTTTAGCCATTGGATGGACTAAATATAAGCCCTTGGATCTAGGATTCAAACTATCCATAATCTTTCTTTTTAGAAAGATTTTATTCATTCTTTTGAATTATTTCCTCTCTTTTTTTTACATTTTTTGGGAGGAGAGAAGGAAGCCATGAAAGATTGACCAAGATATTTCATTGTATTTTTCCTATTTGGGCATATTTTAATTTTGCACCATTTTAATATATTTTGAAATGTGTGTGTGTGTGTGATATGTATACCCCTTAGCAAATGCTGCAGCTGCGGGTAAACATGTTGTATTTATAGTTTGGGGCGACTGTGTAAAGTAACAACAACATGTTATATTGGTTTTTGTTTACTAATATTAGGGTGAGGTCTCTGATCCCATCCCCCATCCCAAAGTAATATGGTGTGGGGGGTGGGGTCGGTAACCCCTGCCCCCCTTCCTTCCCCAATCCCCACTAAAAAAACAAAACCCATAGCCGCGTGGGTTAAACACCTCCACTAAAGAAAATTTAGTTTTATTATATTGTTCTATTAAATTTTTTATTATATATATATATATATATATATATATATATATATATATATAATATTAATGTTATTATTATTATTATATTGATAATAATATCAAATTCAATATGTGTTAATATTAATCTCCTTAATAATATGAAAGTGATTATATCCATTATATATATATATATATATATATATATATATATATATATAACAGTCTTATATAGTTAAACTTAATCATGGTTACATCTATGTAAGAATGTATATATACATTTATTCTACAAAATGATACTAGAAAAAGGGAGGTTTTTATTCATTTTAAATTTTTTAACAAACTACTTTCCTTCCTACAACTTGATAAGGGATGTAACAAGTCTTACATATTTTCCAATACACTTCATTTTCAATAGGGAGTAATAAACTATTGTCCTTTTTCTTCTTACAATAACAATTAAAATGACAACCATTTCACATAGCAAGTGCATTTTAACAAGATTCTCAATACTTTTAAAATGAAACATATCACATTTTGGAGATAATGAAACAAATTAAATTAAAGGAGATTCATTTCCATTTCAAACCCATATCAATTTTTCCATTTAACCAAAAAAATATAAAATTTTGTACTTTCCATTCCCAACACCTACGTATTTAAAATATTTTTTTTCAACCACTCTTCAAAGAGTTTACAATTTATAGGGATATCTAAGTAATAAAAGTAACTTTCTTTCAGGAATATAAAGTTAGAATCTTCCACTCCAGTGGAAATAATAGAATAATCAAATTACAACATAAGGACTTTCAACAAGGCCAAAACAGAAGTCTTCATTACATGTATTTTCCCAACTTGTAGCTTTAATCTTGTATTCTTCAATATTTCAAAAATTGGATCAAAATACAAAGAAAATAGGTATAGATGACACTCTCCACCCAACCTATAATCCAGTAAAGAGAGAATCGATCCCCTTATTGGTCCCCGAGCCCCATACAAAGAACAATCCATGATCTTGAGAAATTGTTTACAAGAATGGCTTCCACAAAAAAACATACAATCCAAAACATTCAACACATCTAAATTGAAATACTCAACATAATTTAGAACTTCATCAAACAACACAGACTTGATATCAAACCAAAAAGGAGAAAGGAATATAGGAACCACCTCCTTTTTACACCCAAGTGAAGTAGGAGTTTCACCCAAAGCCTCCATGTGCACAATACAAAAACAAAACATCCTTATCTCTCCCCTTTGAAGTATGCAAAAATATGTCCATGTTTTCCTTTTCACTCCCCATAGGTGAAACTTCCAAACACACTCCCTCCAAAATGTATTTCTTACATCTCCCTTTCCCTCCCCAATGGTCCCATAAACCCATCTCCCACACCCAATTTAAGGTAACTACCCAACCACACAAAAAAAACACATTCACAAAACTCATACAATACTTAAGACAACAACAAAGGTGGAGAGCCTACCTCTCCATCAATATTCCAAGAGACTTCACTCCAAAATATTTTTTGACACCTTCAAGACAAAAACACTTCAAAAGAAACTCCAACAAGCTCCCAATTCCAAATTTTCAAAAGGAAGAAAATGAACAAGTAACCACAAACCAATCAAATTCCATCAATAAATAGAAATGGGATGTGAGGATGATGAGTTGGATCCATGTAGGATGCCACTTCATAATTCCTCCATTCCAACACACAAGTCAAATACCATGCCGAACACAATAAATGAACATGTAAGACTTATGAAAAGCCCACATGACACTCAAACTTGCACACCAAGCGTACCAAGGACAAATTAATTGTGGTAAGTATGAAAGTGCTATTATGTTCACCCCTTTACACTCCAAAATGCATAAATAAGTGTAAAATTAACTCCTCATACCATAGGTATGGTTTTTGGGTGAATTTAAGATGCATGAGATAATATGGTTAAAGAGGGTCTCCACGCAGGTCCACCAATATTTCATAAGACTCCAAATCTCCTTTAGGTATTCCACCAGACAATCATGTTTTACCCTTATTTGTTTATAAATCAAGTGATCCTACCTAGCACACATCCCATCCCTTTCATGTTAAGTTGTTCTGTTATCCTTGTTAATACAATCTTTACCCTTGTTATGCTTTATGTTCCTCCACTTCTCATATAATGTATGCCTATGAATATTCATGCATCTTGCTTCCTCTTGGCATTACTCTCATTCCTACATTTTTTATCTTCTTTATTCTTTCTCTTCTCTAAGAGAAAATATCTCTTATCCTCCCTATCTTTCTTGCAATACACCTTATACGTTGTTATCCTCCATTCGTCATCTTATCTTTCCCTCTATCTCCATGTATCGTGCATTTCTTTAATTTTTTTTACATATCTGTAAATTCATCCCTTGTGCAATAGTCTTCCTCTTCCCTTCTAAGGTGGAGGTCATCCTTGTGAAGTTTATCTCTAAAAAAATCATCTTTATCTATCTGATCTATTATTCCTCCATCAATATCTACAAGGTTTTCTTCATGTATACCTATTTTTGAACCCATTTTATACACAACTTGTACCCATTTCTTCCCCTGGGAATATGTCCCCTTTTGATTTGTTTTGTCAGATAACCAATAAACCGAGCACATGTTTCCCCAATTCAGTTGTGAGACAAAAACAATAATTACTATACAATGCCCATACCATCTAATCCTAGTCTCAAACTCACAATATTTGCAATGTGCCCAACTAGAGGAAGTGGTGGTAGAGGTTATGGAGAATTGAATTTACAATTGTCAATTCCATTTCCTATACGTCCCTGCCATGTTCAAAGCTCCATACATAGGATGAGAGGATGTTGGATAATGTTTTGGAATTTGACTTTAAACCTAAAATTGTATTTTCTTGAAATTTTCTAATCCTTTTTAACAAACCCATTTTGTGCATATCCTATAGTTAATGTTGTCCACCTAAACCATGTTTTTCCTTAAGACATTTTATCAAACAGCTCATGTTCCTATCTATAGTTCCAGATTTTACATACACATCTACTAGAGCATTTTAAAATACAACATCTGACAAGATTCATATATATATTATGCTTTGATGGACGTCCATACCTTTCTCTAGAGCTCACATTTTGGCACAAGATGGGAGTGCGTAGGGAAATATAAACTGATCATGTTAGAGACCTGTTTGTTTCATAGGTGAAATAGTTTGATTGTACCGCGAGGAAACCCATATCATTTTCACACTATTCTAATCATGTCCCATGAGAATATTCCTTGTTCTTTTGTTTGGTCTAACAAAATAGTTCCTATTCTCACAACTTCAGATCTACTCCAACTATCCAATTAATGCTAAATTACAACGTGAACTTTGGTTTCAACTTAGTTAATCCCTTTGGATCTCAAAAAACATTTTTGTATTAATTATTAAGGGGAAGTTACATGTTCGAGAGGAGATACAGGGCTGCCATGTGATTGGATTGGATTTGCATACCCACACTGGTCCTCCCTACCACTCGCAATCAAGTCCTCTGACAACCACTACATTCCATCATGACTTTCAAAAAAAATTTATTTTCTTAAATTTTTTTATTAAATGTATGGGGAACTATAAAATATATGTGGGAAACTATCAAAGGTAAGAGAACCCACTGAAAATTTTCTTATTTTACTTGCAATAAATAAATTTATTTAAGCACAAACTTCACAAGGAGCACCAACCTATAATTTAGTACATAACCAACCCTACAAAGAGCACCAAACCTTAATTTAGTGAAACAGTAATTCAACAAGAATGATACAACCCCATGGGATGACCAAGCACCAATTCAGCCACCTAGAGATGTTTTATCTTTGATGATTCTACCACCACAACTGATGGAGATCACATATTCAGCTCACAAAATCTAGTTCATACCCTAGGTATTTCAACTTCCTCTATCTTCTTCTTTCTCAACTTTTATTTTCTCTAACCTCTTGCGATCATGTATTCAATCAGTAATAAAAACTTAATTCTATTCCTCATCCATCAAATCATTCAAACATACCTTCAAATCACTTTGATATGGGTCACACTTTTCCCTCTAAGAGGACTAGTTCAAAAATAAACTCAAGCACTAGTTCTATAGTCTTCTCTTCCTCATAAAATAAACATAGGTCAGTTCTATACCTCATGAACGACCAAATAAACTTAATTGCATCTAATTTTAATCATTAAAATTGTCACATATTACCCTTGTAGGTCATCCTATCAAAAAACCACTTTTCATGCACAAATAAGCCTTTAAAACCTACCATTAGAATGCCAAAAATATCCTAACACCATCAATATTTCTAGAAATGCTCTAAAATAACTAAAAAATGTTTAAAATAAAATTTAAACATCATACATTCTCTCAATTTACATCAACCAATCAAAATATTTAATAAAATGGGACCATTGCTTCTTATCCTTCACAAAGCACATGTTTCGAGCACCCTTCGGGACCCTATCTCCACCTTTAGACCTCATGATAAAAAAATAGTCTCATATATGGAATGTTATATTTAAATGGAAATAGGGGAAATTATATAAAACTTTTAATAAATTTAGGATTCTTGAAACAACCACTGGTTTAAATTACAACAACATTTTCCTTCATCAAATCAAGCTTACCGAAAGGTATTTCCAAAAAGAAACTAGTTCACACCATTCTTGATACTTTGAAGAACTAAAAATGAATTCAATATAATCCAAATTAACCCCTCTTTGAATTTTAAGGAATATAAAGTTTCAACTCAGCCATCTTATGCTCCAACCAATACATTTTTTCAGAAACATCACTTCTTCCCTAAAAGGAAACAAATCTTGTCGACAAACTGACCAAGAATCCACATATAAACTCATCATTATTAGTAAAACATTATCTAATTGGAAATATCTATGAAATATATTTCCAAAAAAACTTGAATCACCTTCTAACTCAATATGTAGCTACTATAATGTCCATTTTATTAAAGACTACTTTTAACTACATCAAAACTACTCTATGACTAGTCAACATAAATAGGGTACACTTTGTAAGTTTTCATCATCAACATGACCTGAAAATTTCATTAACATCTATATAAACTCTTGGGATTTCGTAAATGACAATTTATTTATTACCTCATTTGGAGAACTTTCGCAAAAATAAGAAGTCTTCGGAAACTTGAATTTTTCATATGGGGCCCACATACCACCACATGCTCTATAATATGTTTCTGAAAATATCAAAAAGTCCTCTACAGTATTCAATCATTAATTTTGAGGAAACAATAAAAATTGGCTTATATACTCACACTTTTGCATGTTACTCCTATGTACAATTTAGCAAGGGTTTCACACCACTTTAGCTTCTTATTGATTGTTCAAAATGTGACTATCAAACCACATCATTATTTTTTTGAAAGCTTCATAATTGGCCTAAGAATCTATGCCAAATATCTTAGGTCACCATGAAAATCACACAGTTCACAACTAGCATCATAAGGTTAATTTTTGTTCTTAAAACACACTCAAACTTACCAAGTTTGACCAAAACTTGGATAACATGAAAAATATTCATTGGAATGACTTACAATTTGACATGAAATGTCATGAAAACATTTTCTTATTGATCATACTCTCCTCAAAGCCTAGATAGCTCTAAAAATCTCCATCCAATCTCATTTACCTGTGTTTGCTTCCTAAGGACCTCATAGAAGCATCAAACCACTCAATGCTAACATGAAACTCACCATACACCAAATATATCATGCTAAAACACTTTTACCATTATTTTATAGGATTCATTAACTCCAAAAACTACATCTCCACTTCATTCTACATGTTCCAGAGAAATAAACAAGCCTTGAATAACCTGACTCAATGTAGACACATAAACACAAATGACACATCATACCATCCATTTTTTATCTCATGAAAACATCCATTTACCTCAAGAAGACTCATATTATGACTCTTCCTAGCAAACCACGCTCTAGGACACCATGACAACTCACCAAACATGACACTACTAATTTACCTTCATGTTTGACATTTGATTGATACCTCATACATACTTATACCATGCTATGACACCATTTTTCATCAATTTGGTTGACATCAATGAAACCACAACCACACAATGGCCAACAGTCCCCCCTTTATCATTGAAGGTAACCATCTTCAGAAAAATTAATGGAAACCAGCAGGACAAATAAACCCATGACCTTAATCCCATATTTCTGATGTCTCTCTCTCCCTTTTCCATATATGACAAAGACTATATTAATTCTTGGACATGAAATAAGACAACACAATGACAATAGTGGAAATATCTGACTTACTTACTCAATAGCTCCCCCAAGGATTGAATTATTTCATCTTCTCACTCCATTAGAATCATTTAATGATCCTGTGGACCTATACAAAGCTCCCCTGAACATGCACATATCTATTTTTTCTTCATCGATGCATTTCATCACTTTATAGATATGTTTTAAGGTCAAGAACACAAAAATTGTCTTCATCTTTTACATTTTCACTTTTTAGAATCAATGTCTCTAAATAACATTCTCAGTAAAAAAATGACAACATTCAGAATTCTCTACAGTCCCAAATTCATCATGACATTCCTCCTAGAAGCTCTCTTTGGGTTTAAACAACACATATCTAGGGAAAGTACAAAAACTAGGCTTCCTACCTTACATATCTTCCTTTTGGTTACTCAAGTTAGTTAACACAATATTTGAAGCAATTTTTCAGTGTATACAACCACTTTTCATGCCAATTCAATAACATGGGCATAGAAATTACCTCACTATAGTGTATTATTCCATGTAGCTTGTCATAGGCATTTCTTGAGACCTAACTCACCAACATGTAGAGATGAGAACTCTTCCCCTGTCTTTAGAAGATAACTCAAGCATACACTTTGTCATAACAATCCTCTATGCCATATTCTATCTTAGCAACTTACTTACCTCATATTCTATCTTAGCAACTTACTTACCTCAGTCAACATTCATGACTTAGTATCATTATCACATTAAATAACCAACCATGTTTTCTCTGATTCAATCATCACTCTCATACCTGTAGCTACTTTTTGTAGAGCTCTGCACCATCTATCATAAGTATTAAGAAGGAATTATTGACCTATAGGGTTGCATATTCACTCTTTGAAGACTTAGCTCTCCGTGGGTGTGGACACTTAAAACTGTGACCTTACATGAACTTGAGTCTACATGATCACACACATATACATCTCTTGTAGATGGAGAATTACCTCCAATTCACTAGCTTTGGAGATTCAATTAGATAATTGTTACCAATCTTGTATAATTGAACTTGTCCTTACCCTGTCTTCATACCTTTTTTATGCTTCTTACACAAATTTGGTGGTCAACAAATGACCATGAACAACTTTATGACATTTATCTCTCTATGAGAATCCCATTTTATTTTTTATGATGCTTCTAGGCTAATAATACTTCTTAGTTGTCAGAGTCACACAAAATTCAATAAATACACCATTTAGCACTTCACACGCTAATACACACCCTATATCATTGAAACCATAATTTATGAACATCAAAATGAGACTCTAATTTTTCAAATCTAATTTCTTAAGACATCTTCCATAATTTGAATAAAAAGCCTTTAACTAAGATACATAGTTATTCAGTCATCTATCTCACAATACCCAGAATTATTTGTTCTTGATAGTCATCTTAGGTTCTTAATAAAGTGACACCTAAAGGTTTAGGATTTCAATTTTCAAACCCTAGGTACAATTTTAGCATATTCACCATTTATACTAAATTCTAATTTATTTTATTTGAACCTCTATAATTTCAAATATCATTCTCACACTAGTGTTATCCATATTACACCCTTGAATCTTTAATACTTCCTTTGACTGTCTTAACCTTAATTTGAACAAAGAGTGCTAGACCTGTAACAACACATTTTATGTTCCGCCTCTACCTAAAACATATTGAGCAACTTGTATGGATTCAAGACATACTCTTGCATTTGAAAACATTGTAGCCTCTCATTTTGAAAGAAATATATCACCTAGTAGTTAGACAACACTAAACACCTCTTAAAACCATGATTTAAGACCTCAATGTTCTTATACACTTGATATAAAGACTCAGATTCAACAAGCATAAAATTTTTTCAAGATACAATGCTTAATAACTTGAGGACATGTTATAATAATCTTTTTCTTAACTGTAACCATGGTAGTGTATATTGATTATATCATATAATATCAACCTTTGTAATGTACTTCTTTCTTCCATAAGAAAGTTAGCTAAAAAAACTGTATCTCATGGAATTCTACACACACCTATTAATCTGGAGTGGGGGACTTCATGAAACCTTACCAAATATTTTATTTTGACTTGATAATCTTAATTTAACCATCATGTAGTTCTAGACTTGTAACACTTTATTTGATGCATTATATCTTCACATAGTGATCTTCTTAGATCTCATCAAACAGTCCAAATATTTGTTCACCTGAGGAAGCTAATGAAATGTTCACGGTTGTACATTATCCATAACTTGTAACCTTCAAATATGAACCCAACAACTTATTCAGGTATTAATAGAATCAAAATCCCTTATAGAAGCTCTAAATAGATTCTTCTTATCTCATAGAACTATCCATACTAGTTGAAACCTCATGTCCTACCCATAAGAAATTCTCCAAGACTATAGCTACCCATTTGTTTAAGATCATGTAGCTAGTAATTTAGACTTTTCACAGAACTCTGATCTTCAAGACAAAAAAAAATTCAAGCTTAACTTCCTTAGGATAGGGGTTTCATTAAACAAATGACACTTTTTAAAAATACATAGGCCCTTTAGACCCATATGTATTCATCTTGTTGGTGTTCAAATTAGTCTCACCCCATTTGTCACTAAAATTCTTCAGTTTGTGGGCTCTGTCATGTTTTCTATCTCCCCGTATTGATGTTTGAAGACTCTATCCTCCATTTGGTTGCCATGATTAGTCCCTTCCTTGGTCGAGGATCACTTAAAAGTCTAGAATTTTTTTTTCATTTCTCTATCCATATGAAAGAGTCTGTAACTTGGTCATAAAATTCGGGTCTTTCCTTTCCTTCCATTTTCCACAGTCATGTTTTTTTTCCCCTATCTTTTGTGTCCCAAATATATATTAAAATGTGATTGGATATGGCGTTGAGGATCATTTTTAGGCCTTATATCATTTCCAAACTCTCTGTCCGTGAAGAAATATTGATTTCTGGGCTCAAATGGTGGTTTTCCTGCATTTTTATGGTTTGATGGGTGTGTTTTCCCCATCAAATTTACATATCTACATTAGTGGAAATGTGTCCATTTTTGGTTGGATGTGGCTCGGAAGGGAACTCTAAAGACTCTAAGGCTCACTTCAACCCAAAAATTTTCCACATGGAGGAACGACGCTCATTTGAAAATTAACCTTTTCGTTTGGCCTTGGAGGTGCGCTGGGGAGACACGTGGAGATTTCCGCTACTTTGCCCAGACTTAGACAATTTTTTCATGCAGCCGGTACTTTTTTGGTGGACGATGGACACATGGAGGGCTGGTGCTCATTTGAGGATCTGCATCAGGGGTCCCATCTTAACAAATGCGATAGAGATACATATGGAGGCTTCTGTCGGCTTTGCTCTATACTTAAAATTTTCAAGGTAATTTTAAAAATCTTGGGACACATGGAGGTACTGTACATGTTTAGGGACTGGCCCCTAAGTTTTATTTTGAATAAGCAATAGGAGGACACTTGGAGGATTCTTATCACGCTTCCCTTTGCTTGGAATTTTCAACAGACAAATAAAAATGTCTCAGACCCTAGACACATGGCACCTTCCGCTGAACCTTCAACTTTTTTAACAAACTCTGCCAGACTGAGACACGTGTTGAGCCCACACTTGTTTGGGATCTTTGCTTTTGGGGACCATCTCAAAATGTGCCATTGAGACACATGGAGGCTTCCTTTGGCTCCTTTTTATATCGAGACTTTTCAAAGGCTAATAGTCATTTTTCTTGGGCCCAGGGCACGTGGAAGGCCTGCGCTTGTTTGGGACTTGCCTCTGTGCTTCTCCTTTGTAGTTGCACTAAGGAAACACATGGATGGCTATGATATAAAGTAGAAAAGGGGTAGAATCAATGGTTTCTCTGCATCACATCTGTTATTCCACCAATTTTGCTCCAAGACTCCTGCAGACGTGATTACACATTGTTTTTCAACATTCTTTGATGAAATTCCTTGTTGTATTTGTCTGTAAAGTGTCATTTGATGGATTTGGAACTTAATTTTTGAATCCAAGGATTGTTAAGGTCGATATTTTGAATTTTGAATTGTTCAGGCACTTGTAAAAATGGGAATTACTAGAGGAGATGGATGCGGGGAAGAATTGCAGAGGAAAGAGAGGGAAAAAGGATGAAATGATGAAAGTGCAGGTGTAAAAGATGAAAAAGGTGTTGCCTTGAGAGCAAAAAGGATTACCTGTAAGATGCATTTATGCAGAGCCTCCATAAAATGATTAAAAAGGGGATTTATCACATGAAAAAATCATAATAATTAGGACTTACTAAATTTTGTGGCATGACATCCTAGTCATTAGTCGAGGGCCCAAGAAACGTGATCAGTTCATAAATGGTCAACCTGGCAGCTTTCGGATATAAATTTTTTAAACATCATTGTCTGAAAAAAATTTGTAACAAGAAAATTTCCCTCAAATATTCTTTCTTTTCGGGGGGAAAATTAAGTGAGTAAAATGTATAAATTCAATGAGAATACTCTTACAAAAGGTCAGAGGTTGAATTCGTAAGATAAAATTTGAGAAATCCGTTTTCCAGAGAGACCAAACCAAGATAACCTATTATTTTCTTGTGTTAGATTTTCTATCATGTCAAGTTGGTTGCAGATGTATAGCCATTGAAAAGTACTAAGATTGCACTGGAAGCTTTCCCCTGCTAATGAATCTAAGTAACTTTGAAATTAATTTGTGTCCAATCTTTAGCAATTTGTGTCTACTTTGTTTCAGAATGTCTACAAATAGTTTCTTTCATTCCTATTGCAATCTTACATTGAAATATTTTTGAAATCACACATTATCTCATCCCTATTATAGTTTAATGGTATTTACAATTTGATTTCAAGAAGAGCCTTCATCTTGTATGAGATAAACAAATTTAAAATGAGTTCATTGTCATTTGTTGATAAATATTGTCTATAAGTCTTTGGGTGTACCTTAGGTGTCTTTGATCAGAGACTTTGGTGTTTAATCGAGTCTTCCAATTCGATCCTTTGTGTTAGAGTCTCAAAGATTATGTGAAAACGTGTTGATCTAGGCCTCCATTGAAGCATACATTCTAGTTGAAGGAACGTCTTGAATATTTTAAAGCTTTTTGCTGTCAAGTTGTTCATTATTGTGAAGTCCCTTCGATGATCTGGTATAATCAACTTTATCCTGCTTCATCTCCCACCAAAATTATTCAAAAACCACAAATCCACCCTGAACTACCACTCTTTGACCTGTGTATCAACAAAGGAACAAAATATACTTACTAAAATATACTAAACAATCAAGATTTCTTAATGTCTTCAGTAACCATAGCCTTGTGCTGAAATTATCTCCATCGTTTAGAAGTGACAACTCTTAAGAGTTAAATTATGGAGTATTGACTATATTTTCCCAATGTTTTCTTCCTAAAAATTGTCTAGAAGAAGGATATATCCATATCCTTCATCAAATAGAGGTTACACTAAGGGTCCTCTCACCTTGGTCAAAGGGACATGACCTAAGGTAGCGAGGAAAGGTCAAATCCTATTAAAGGTGTTATCCATCTCTCCACAAATCTGAGTAACAAAGGGCCGGTTAGATCTCATTCTTGGCTACAAAAATACACACACTATGATCTATCTGCCTCTTATCTCCACATCCAATCTGTGTTGCTGCTTGGTTTGAAATGGAGAACAAATTTGGATACCAACACATCTTATAAAAAGGTATATTTAGCATAATTGTAAGAAGCATTTGAAATCTCTTCATGCCACTTAGGAAACATTGAACCTTTGCTCATACAAACTTCATGAATTATGACCATACCCTTTATATATTCAACATGATACCTAGACTAAGAGTAATTCTTTTGGTGCATCATAGATTAAGACATAAAATCTTGAAGGTCTATCAGACTGAGAAACATTTCAAACTTCCTTATATAAATTGACCAACCTTGAATAATTATATATTTTTGTTTATAAATGTTTTACAATTACTTTTGACACTTTGAAGTGGAACTTGAAAATTCAAACATTGACATGAATTTGGATAGTTTAGGGAATGGATTCAAAAATATTGACCTTGAGAGACATCAAACTCTTTAACTCAACACACATACTCAATTCCAAATTATGACACATAATACATAATAAACCCCATACCACAAAACATTAAGAAAAAATCTTTATTAACAGGATTGGATCATCCAAACAGTTCATACATAAAATCTTATAACCTTCCTTCTTGATGTACATACATCTTGATACATTATGGCCATACAGAACCATATACTCGCTTACAACCCATAAAGGTTATCCAAATGATGCACATACCTTTTAAGAGGGATACTTCTTCACGATCGACCATAATTGATGTCATATTATAGAATACAACCTTTTCAGGACTCTAGGACGATAAAAAATCTATCACCTTCTTTAATAAATCACTTACAATATCATTAATACCTCATCAACTCATGACTTAATACAACTAATTCAAGCGTTACTCCTTAGACAATCTTAGCCATCAAGGACTTATAATTGTGTTATCACAAAAATGTAACCCAAACACATCTCCCTGAAGTTAATTTAGTACTCATAGTAGTTGACACTTACCACAATCATTTATATACCTAATCTACTCATAGAAGGTCATCATAATATAGATCATGAAAATGGATCATACACTATTTAACCTTTAGAATTCTCTTGAAAAGTACCATAATGCAAAACATTAGACATAACCATTTATAGAAAAACTTATACATATTCATACTTTTCCTTTCTTCATCCTTAAATGAATACTCTAACTCACTCATATATAGTTGACAGACTTTGGGGGTTTTACAAAGGAGTTATTACCATCATAAGACACATAATCTCAACACACAGAATAATCTTAAACATGTACATACTTAATAATGAACAATCTTATCATACTTCATGATCATACCTTTATGATTGAGTCATCTTGATACAAAACTTAAATACATTAACTTACTCTCATACCTCCTTTTATTTGATGCATGTTCTAGATGATGACAACATGAACTTGACAAACAACCTTATAGAAACCAAATAACACATAAAAAATCAGGCACCTAATAAGTTCAATGAATCAAATAATAATGGAGATTTTATTTCACATACATTATCACTCTAGAGGTATCCCATAAACCTAATTTCAAATACTCATCTTGCACAATATTTTGGAAAGAATTCAAACACATATGATATTTTTCAAGAAGTGTAAACATACTCCCTTGACTCGATTTTGGATTGAGAACCTTATTTATCAACTTAACAACATTGGAATCATCCTTGATAGGCTTCATACATTGTATGGTAGGATAATAATCAATCTTCTTCACCTCCTTTACTTGAGAAACATCCTTCTTGCTTTTGGATCAGACCTTGCAATAAACCTCTTCTTGTATTGAAAAAAACTTGTTATATGACCTTATTGGTGATAATTGAAGAAAACAAATTTTTTATTTCTTCTAGTGTCAACAATATTTAATTTCCATCCAAAATATTTAGCTTTGTTACCATACTTAAAACATGAGTAACATTCACCTTTGAAAACACCTACATCATCTCTAAATAACTTTATCTTACAATCTCTAGCTCTATGAGCAAAATCATGACAAACATAGCAATATAGATTGGATGAAGAGCCATACCTGATAACATTAGGTTATCTAACTAAGTTATAACTGCTCAAATCAATCCTCTTATTAACCTTCACAACCAACTTGGAACTTGGACTAGCTTCATCGTCATGCTTTGTTTGAAATCCTAGGCTATTTTTTTCATTTGTGTCTCTTTGACCTTCTAAACACTCATTAATAGATTTTGAGCTCTCATCAATCTTGGCATACATCATCAGCCTATTAGATGCACTCTCTAAATCTGATTCAAGATCTTTCAATTTTTTTTCATACTTGGAACATGACTCGTCTTTCTCCATTAGGGCATTGAAAAAAAATTCAATTTGATATTTCAAACCCTTGATGGCTTGATCATGATGTTTCTCTTATTAACCTTCATTGGAACTTGGATTAGCCTCATGCATCATTTCCTAGGTCAATTTTTTCATTTTTGTCTCTTTGAGTTGATATCAATAGGCCTCAATACATGAATGATATATTTTATTCCTTAATCTTAATATAGCCTCAATATCTAAAGAATTACTCATAGATTTTGCTTCTGGGATCTCCTTCAAGTTGTTAAACTTGCATCACATAGAAATTATTTGATACCAATTGTTAGAATAAATAGAGACTAAGATGGGGGTGAATCAATATATTATAACATTTAAAAATTTCCATACATCATTCATTACAAATCAAATAACCATTCAACCATAGAACACCCATATGTGTGTTTACTTAAGCATTGAATACACCATACACAAGAAGAAGAGAAAGGGAGTACAAAAGAACACAAAATATATATGGGAAATTCTCAAAGGGAAGAATAATTGCTATCCCAATTTTTCCCCTAGGTAAAATTGATCAAACATGACCTTGCACATGAGATAATCGAAGTGTTGGCTCAATATTTTGAGCCCACATTTCAAATCCAAAAGTCAGGTTGTAGGAGGGAATCTACAATGGAGGAGAAGGGTCGAAAAAGAATTGAACAACGTCAAAGGAGGCCAGAGGATCATAGGAGGAAAATAGGGAAAGGGTCGAAATTTTTAGACTTATCCACATACAATTCGACTCGGGGCCAAACATCAGATTTGTGGAAGGCGTCATGTGTCATCTCAGCACAATTCCAAAAGGCACATAAAAAAGGAAGGACCCAAATGTGCACTGATCCTCCATGTGTCTAATCAGTGCATCTTCAAAGTAAATCCCAAAAGGCAGTCCCCCAACAAGCTCTAGCCCACCACGTAGTTAGGATCCAAAAAGGGGTCTCATCGGCCATTGAATCAACCAAGTAAATAGCAGACCCGTAGAGGGTGCCACGTGCCTCATTGGCATTATTCCAAGTGTAGAATCCAAAGGAGGGACCCCAAATGAGCATGGGCTCGCCACATGGTCAGAGTCAAAAAAGAGGATAGAGTGGGCCCAAATCGGTTATGTATAAAAGGACCGGCTGAAGCCTCCATGTGTCTCAATGACACATCTTCAAAGGAACAACCCAAAGAAAGACCTTAAACTAGCGCCAACCCTCCATGTGTCAAATGTTCGAAAAGGGACAGAGTTGGCCGTTGAAAATTCAAAATGAGTGGAAAGAACCATGTGTCAGCTTAGAAAAATTTTAAAAGTGAGAGCCCAAGGTGGAGACTCAAATGAGTGCAAGCTCGCCACATAGTCAGGGTCCAACAGAAATCAAATGGGTAGCAGGCCTGAATTGGCTAAGTATAGAAGAACTGGAAGATAGTGCCATGTATCTCATCAGCGTAAATTCAAATCAACGACCTAAAGTGGAGATTCAAATAAGTGCTGACCTACCACGTGGTTAGAGTCTGAAAAGGTAAGGTTGGCTATTGAAAAGTCCAAAATCCTACAGAACTCTCCATGTGTCTTATCCGTGTAATTTCAAAAGAAAAATATGGGGGTTTTTTCTAGATGAGTGTGAATCTTCCACATGTCTTAGGTCATGCACAATGTCTCCACAAATAGGGGGACCTCAGGAAGAACACAGAGGAAACCGGGGAGCCCGCAGGAGATAACACATGTAAGTTCGGCATCATTTTAGGAGTGAAAGAAGGCAGAAAGATCTTAAGAATGTGGAAGGTTCCATGTAGATCACGTAGGGATAGACCCTAAACCCAAAGCACCTTTAAATGGCCATATCCTTTGATTGGAAGCTCAAATTCAGGTGAGAAGGGATGTTTTGGAAAGCTCTCGACGTTGGCTTCTCACCTGCCAGCATTAATGTTTTGGCCCACCTTTTTCGAGGCTATCAAGTTTCCCACCTACCACCATGATGAGGAATGGAATTCATTTCTTTCCCACTAAGGGAGAATGACAAGGGCATGGGTGTTGTAGCAAGACTCGTCATTATGGTAGGTGGATTCAATGTTCTTCCAGGGGTGGTTGGAGTAGGGTTCGAATTATTCCCTCCTTTCTCACTTATTCATCCTATATATTGCAAAGGAGGGGAATTTTTTAAGGTGTTGATCATTGTTTCTCTCCAGCCCTTGTCTCTCTTTCTTCCTTAGGGTAGAATTTGGAGTCTAAGCCTCCTCTCATGGCTATGCAATGGAATTTTCTTGCGTCTTTCCCACTGATGATGTACTGTGTGAATTCTTGGAGCAATAAAATTTGTTTTTTGATGCATCTTGTCCATCCTTTTCTTATTTTATTATCTCTTCTCACATCTCATCATTGCAGGGTCTATTGTGCATAATCTGATGTCTATTGCAATTTCTTGGAGCTGTGTTTAATGAGTTTTGAATTTATGTTCATGTGTGACTCTATCTTTGGTCTATGATGCATCTATCCATCCTCTCCATTGCTCACCTATCTCCATTTTAGGCATCTAGCCACTAGTTTAGAAGAGCACCAACTCAACAAGGACAACCAACCCCTAATTTAGTGAAGAACCAACTCCATAAGGAGGCTATAATCCCCTAGGATGACCCAAAACTAACTCAGCCACCTAAATATGTTTTATCTCTATTTTTTATTCTACCAGAACTGATGGAGATCAGTTATTTAGCTTACAAACCCTAGCTCATACCCTAGGTCTTCAAACTTGCTCCATCTTCTTATTTCTTGACCTTTATTTTCTCTAACATCTTGCTCTCTTATCATAAATAATTTATAACTATTTCATGCTCTTCATAATAAATAGAATCATGGACACATACATGTAAATCACTTTTACATGGGTAGCATGTTTCCCTCTCAGAGAACAAGCTCAGAAATGAACTCAAACACTAGCTTTATAGCCTTCCCTTCCTCATAAACTCAAAATAGGTCAGTCCTATACCTCATGCATGACCAAATAAACTTAATTTCATTCCATTTGAATCGATAAAACTTTCACTTATGACCCAAGTAGGTAGGCCTAGTGAAAAATCCCTTTTCATGCACTAAGAAGCCTCAAAACACTACCATTGGAATGCGAAAAATCTTCTAACACAATAACTATTTTTATTGATAATTTTAAATTCATCACAAATGTTTAAAATAAAATTTAAAAATCATACATGTACGCAATTTACATCAACCAATAAATTATTTTCATTAATTGGGACCAATACTTCTTATCCTTCTTAAAACATTTGTTTATGACACCCTTCAAGGCCCTGTCTTGACCTTTAAACCTCAAGATCAAACCAAATCATCTCGAGTATAACATGTGACCAATCAATAGAAATTACAGAACCTGAATTTTGTTCTAAGTTATAAGTCTTGAAACAACCACTCGTTCAAACTACATCAACATTTGTTTGGACCAAATGAAGCTACCTTAAATGTAGTTTCTAAAAAACAACTAGTTAACATTCTTCCTAACACTTTCAAAACCTCCAAATGGATTAAATTTATGTAAAATTCACCTTGATTAACATTATAGGTAATATTGAGCTTCAAATCATCCGTCTCATGCTCCAACTAACACATTCTTTAAGAAAAATCAATTTTGTCCTGAAATGCAAGAAACCTTATTGTCCGCAAAATGACATGGACATGATATAAAAACTCATCATCATGGACAAAAAAATATATCACTTTAAATATATATATGAATTATATTTATAACGAAACTTTAATAACCTTATAACTCTTCTTATAGCTCTTGTAATGTCCATTTTATTGAAGACTTCTTTTAACTACCTCAAACCCGCTCTTAGAGCAATCAACACAAATAGGGAACACTTTGATCTTTTTTATCATCAAAATGATCTAAAAATTTCATGAACATACATATTAACTCTGAGGATATCATAAATGGAAATTTATTCATTATCTCATTTGGAGAACTTTTCCACAAATAGGAAGTATTCAGAAACTTACATTTTTAGATAGGACCTGTTATTGTTGAATCACAACACCCTATGGTTTGCAAAAGTGTGTATGCTTGAGATTATGGCATGACTGAATAACATGGGTACTATTTACAAGTTCTGAAACTTGCTACTTGAGATATACCTTTAGAGAAATTTTGTTCTTGCTCCTAAACTACCTGCCACAAGCTACTCTAATGCGAGCAAACTATCTAATCCTAATCTAACTTTCCAAGGGTCTAGGGGGAGAGAGTGCATGAAAAAAAATCCTACACTAAAGTGGCGATACACCAAAAAATGAGGGAACGAGTATAGTTTTCCAATGTGTGAAAAATAGGAGCAAATTGCATGCTAGAAAGGGTGATAACAGTTCTTAACAGTTTATAAAATGCATTCACATCAATATTTCATACATGCACAATGATAACGAATCCCTACAAGAGTATAAATAGAAAAAATATATATGCAATGATATTGAAGAGGAAATAATAATGTAAACAAACACAACATGGGTATATGCATCCACGAACTCACATTTATTGCTTCATTAATATGCACAATTCAATCTATTACAAAATAAGGGGGCTGGATCACTATGCAAGGAGTCCACTACAAGTTCCTGCACCACATTAGATTGAGAAAAAAAATTGAAATATTTTTTCTATTGTAAAAACTATATCCCTTTAAAATGATCCCAACACTCCAATTTATAGAATTTTAAGAGGAGAGAGAGAGAGAGAGAGAGAGAATGAAAATCATGAAATCTATCCTCCCACCACATGAAAGATATCATAAATGGATTTAAATGATGGCATGTTTCTTATAAAATTCCCCCCATATTGTCCCATAACTCTCAGTAGTAAGAAATGTCTACCCATGCTTCATTGAATGCATCTCAACTACCAAATAAAACACGGTTCCAAACCTAGCCATGATTTCAGAAAACCCTCCATCAATTCTTGATTTTTTTGCATTAGTATCAGGACCACAATTCCAATGGTACCAATTTTTTGTGTTTTCATTAAGAATTGCAAAAAATACGGCATTCTGAGTGTAGGCAGCTATTTTGGGTTTTCTAGGGATTTTTGTCATTTGACGAGATTGGGTACTTAATTGACTGGAAATGAAGATATTTACTTTATTATCATATAATTAAAATAATTAAAAAATAATAACTTCAATTGACTAGAGATGAAGATGTAGAGGACGTCATGCCCATTCTAGAAAGTCAAATTTCATGAAAATTAGAGCTTTGGGTCAAAAGTTGTGGTTGTTTGAAGTTCAGAGGTCGCAATACACTATTTCTTTTGTATTTCATCCTTTTTTCCTTTTCACGTCCCACGCGTACCAATGTCCCAACTATCCTGGAGTATTTTCTTTACTTCACCCGCAATTCCTTGCTCCTTTTTATTACGATAATTGTAGGTTTTTGCGTCCCACACGTAACTATGTGTCGGTTGTCCCAGTCAAATTTCTCTGCTCCACTTGCAATGCACCAACTTGTAGAAATTTTGGGTTTTTGGGTCTCAATGTCTTGTGGACTTCCTGGGACCATTTTTTTTCCTTAACCAATTCCCTTACAAATCGGCCATTTTGCCTTTTTAGGGCCCAAATGTCCCACTGTCCCGTGGATCACCTAGGACAAAATCTTCTGCATTTTCTACAATCCACTGCTTCCTTAGAAGTTAAGCTATTTCACCTTTTCGGGTCACAAATATCCCATTGTCCCGTGGACTTCCTTGGACATAAACTTCCACATTTTTTTCAATACACTAAATGAAGCCATTTTTTTAGATTTTTGCAATGTTTTCTAACTCCTTAAATTTTTCCTTGTATAGGGAAGTTAGAGAAGAGCCAAAGGGACCCCTAAAACTTGAATTTTGGGCCTCAAACCAATTATGCTTTCTCAAGCCTATAAAAATTATGCAGGTTATCCAAATTTACCTCGAGGGGTGAATTCAGGATAAGAGGGCCCACATACCACCACATGCTCTATCAAACATTTCTAGAAATCTTGAAAATTCCTATGAAGCATCCAGTAATCACTTTGTAGAAAATGGACGGGAATTAAGAGCATGAGGAATGGGAAAAGGGATTTCAAAATTTGGAGGGATCCCTGGTTGGAGGTGCCGATGCTATTGGGATCTCTCGGTCTTGGGCTAACCGAGTCTCTAGTAAGTCTATATCTGGCCCTCCCCTTCCTACCTTGAACCAAATCTGGAAAAATGATGAACCAACCCTGTTTGTGCTAGAGGATATGGTTAAAAGGGAAAAAAAACATATGGGCTCTCTCTTTGTGGAATATTTGCAGGTATTAGAATAAATATTGATCTTGTTAGAGCCTAGGCTAGAAGGAAATGGGCTCCTATTGGAGGCATCTCGGTGGTAGTCATTTTGAATCAATATTTCTTGTTCCAGTTTGATAGTGAGGATGAATATCTCAACACTACTAATGGGGGTCATTGGCTCTATGGGAAGACTATGCTGCATCCAGCCAAATGGATACCTGGGTTGGATATGAAAAAATTTGAACCTACGGCTCACCCGGTTTGGGTGAAACTCCCAGATTTAGCTTTTGAGTTCTAGGATATTGAAGTGTTGAGGGGAATAGCTCATGCCATTGGCGATCTATTGTTGGACCCCTGTAATATTTGCCATGTATGAAGGCACTTAGGTGCACAAGGTCCCAGTTATGAAAAGGCATGCAAGGAAAAAGCACATAAGAGAAAGGTCTAAGGAAGCACATAACACACGTGGCATGTGAAAGGAGGTTTGGGACTTAGTAAATTTGAGTGCCCAGGGTAGAACACGTGAAAAGCATGATTGGTTACACATGGATAAGATGTCATCCTGGTGACAGGTTGGCCCCGATAGGGGCATGCCTTGAAATCTTCTAGCAAAACATTATGAGATAAAGTGGAAATCTTAGGCCTAGAGAAGCATGCACGAATGAAGGACCACATTCGACACTTGGCACTAGATTTGAGGGCACTGGAAGGTGAGTTGGTAGTGTAGGAGAATTATAAATACAAGTTCCTACGGGGTAAAAGAGGAGACACAAGGATTTTGATATACATGGTCAGCTTTAGATATAGTATGGGTGGAGCTCTGTAAAATATTTGGGAAGACTCTGTTAGTTGATAATTGATTCAAGAGAGAATGACTTAGGCATTGAGTTGTAATTTTTATTTTGATAGCTTAGTTACACAATTCCAGTGATACGCATGACTATGGTTTACTCTTTGTGACACTTTGTTATGAATCAATGAATGTAATGAGGTTACCGATATAATATATACGGGAATATCAATGGTTCTAATGCATATTTCTATCTTATAAGTTCTCTTTCCTTTCATGCTATGAATGAATGCTTGTATAATTCTTTCTATCATAATGCTTGTTCTAGATTCTGTTAAAACACCCGGTCTAAAGTGACTGCAAGGATCTAGAGGTCATTCTGAGCCCTATGGTTCTTTTACGTTTAAAATTCCCTCATGAAAAATATTACACTAATCATAGATGATGTTTCCCATTAAAATCACATAAATTAGAGACTCAGTACCCACACGTGCCTTGGGTGAGCACTCAAATTTTGCTGGGTGACAGGCTGGCATGCATGGGATTCCTTCCTTTTGTGATGGGAGTAAAAATGACTACATCTTCGTTCCGTTACTGGGACCTCTTTTTTAAGTTTTAGTGGGATATAACATACATCATGATCTGTGTAGTGAGTAATGACCGAGTAGTTAACACTGGAAAATGTTGAATCATGGTTCAAGAGCACCAAGGATGAATTTTCTCAGAGATTCAACACTGGACTTGAGTGTAATACACGTAGATGGGTACAAGAGAACCTCTACCATGATCTGTATGAGACCTTCTTCTGCTGCTTCTTAGTAGAACTATATGAATGGCTTTCAGCCTATGCGTCTAGATCAAGTTGGCATTATGGATCACATATGTGGAACATAGAAGACTACCAAAGGTTGTATGATGCATATCTAACATGGACCCATGTTGTAGATCATTAGTGGAGAGGAGTACTGACTAGTTACACTCTAGAGTACGCTATTTCTACGTATTCTTGTCTGGAGGTTGATGATTTTAAATTTCTGCGAGAACCTAGAGGAACTTTTCTACGTGTTATTCCTCTAGCTATGAAGATATTGATGGTTACCATGAGTTTAGAGGCTTTCTCAATGGCCCCGGGATAAATCATTCTGAATGCTAGGTAAGGGAGCCTGGGTGGAGGAAGATGGAAGATATCACGATAGAGAAGGAGAGGGAAGAGAGACAACTCAAGTATAGTGAAGTGCATGAAAGAGAGATTGTTAGACACCGTGAGGCTACTAGTGTGATGGATATTTGGAGACAGACGTTGTCAGAAGGATTTGAGGTTCACACGGAAGATATAGAACCTGAGCAGTCTATACTACCCCATCTTGGGAAGTGATTAAGGGAGGCCCCTTCAGCTTCTGGTGAGATTTCATCACATGGAGAAAGGAGAGTTGTTGGCACATATCTTAACCCATCTAGTGACTGAGCCCTAGCACTTGGTTTTCCCAAACCAGGAAGAAGTGTTATTGACCCAGTTAATGTTAGTGGAAGAGACAGATCCACACCTAGAAGGTACAATTTTACAGTTCCTTCTTCTATGGCTACACATATTCTTGTATTTAGAGGAGTCTTTTAACAAGGAGCAAGTGCACAAGATTTTGGTCTCGCATCAGGGAGTGGCACAGGACACAGAAGTGGGAGCGGCGTGCCATCACAAACCAACGTCACATAGTTCAGTGGGACCGTGGGGGCGCTTGACACAACTCCTATAGGCCCTATTGGTCCCAGTGGTTCTGGTGGATCTAGTGGCTCTAAAAGAATAGGACCCAGTGGAGTTCGTGGATCAAGGGGTGAAGGAAACACTGAAGGGAACCAAGTCTCTAGCTGAGGAGGACAGGGACCCCAGCCACCACCTCAAGTATTATTTGAAATGTCTTTGCATTTTCCAAATTATAGGGGCATTGAGGATGCTGCAGAACATGTTCACAAGTGTGAACTACTATGGCGCACGAAGGGTATCACAACCCCAGAATGGAAGGCTAGTCAGTTTACAACCACGTTGTAAGGGCACGCACATATCTGGTATAGGAAGTATGACCCTCATCAAACAGTGGTGGACTACACAGCTTTAAAGAATGCATTCTTGTCAAAGTTCCACATTCCTGAGTTTGAGTAGAAGATCCTTAGAGCTCTGAAGGAGATTTAGCAAGGAATGGTAGAGAGTGTGCATGAGTATGATGCACATTTTAAAACTCTCTTGTCCAAATTATCTTATGATATTCATCCTTCTCAGCATGCACAGTGATTTTTTGGAGTATTGATCACCCCTTTTAGAAGGGCCTTATTTCATAAAACTTTTACAGACCCACGCAAAGAATTGGAAGCTGCCCTACATGCCGAAGCTATTAATAGTATTGATACTAGCATTATCTCATTCTTGGAGGCTCAGATTTCTGCTATGGCAAAGCAGTTGGAAAATTTATTTGTGAACTCAGCACATGAGACTCGCAGTGGTTTGTGGTGCACAGATTGTGAAATAGAGGGACACGTTAAGGATAATTTCCCCCAGAGGACAGTATGTGCTATGACAATAGATTGTGAAATTTTTCATGGGGACCATGATGCAAGTAGATGTTCCTTGCTGCAGCACGCGATCAGGAAGAATATGTCTTGTTATTACAAAATGTTCACCTCTATAACCCATGATACTAAGGACTATAGGCTCATTGATCAGATCCATGAGGACATTGATCATGGGGTGTGCCAAACCAGCATTATCAGTGGTTCTAAAGGTGATGATTGCCGTTATGAGGAGAACGCAGATGGAGGCGCGCGCATAAGATGTTTTCGAGGAGGCTTCCGTGGTCGAGATAACCACGAAGGAGGAAGGAGTGAGTTCCTGCGTTGAACATGTTTCAACTATGGATCTACAAAACATTACAAATGTGAGTGCCTGGACCTATTGTAGTGCTCATGGTGTGGAAAGAAGCATAAGTATGAGGAGTGCCCAAAATTATTTGAGCATATTAATCAGCAGCACCAGAAGGACAAGGGCGCTACAATGGTCAACATCAAGAAGGTAGACATACAGTGGATGGCTCGGGTAACACATGATGTAGGTTTGGGACCTCTCTTGGTAACAACAAGGGCATAAGCCACATGCTCAAGAGAGGTACCAAGATAGAAAACCTTGGTTTCAAGGGAGGAGGTCATTCATGGAAAGTATCCAGACCCTACACATCAAAAAGAGATATATCAGGACACCATGGATGTTATCCAGAGCTTATAAGGGGAGATCCAGTGTCTAAAAGAGCAATCTAGGAGGGAGAAACAAAGAAGGAGAGTCGAAGCGCAAAAGGATGACTTGGATGAGGTCAAGGAGGTGTGTAAAATACTAAGGCATGAGAATATCATTCTCTTGCTAGGGTCCTGGTTGAGAGAGAAGGTACCACGCGCTGGAGAAGAACGCAAGAGACAGGAATTGCACGTGAACCTCCCCCCTCATAGCCTTGACTATGACAAGGAGATTACATTGAATGTAGTTGTAGATGGATGGATCCTCAGCAATACCCTCATTGACACAGGCACGGAGGTTAATGTTTTGACTTTGGATGCATGGCATCAGATGGGAAGACCTCCATTACAACCATCTTTAAATGTGTTCTATATGGAAAACAAGACTAAGGAAACTTCCCATTGGTGTCTTGAAGGATGCATCTATCACTATCCAGGGAGCCAAGTTCACTGGGGACATTGAATTCTTGGCACTCGCCGAGGCGGACAATTTCCCAGCACTACTTGGGCACCCTTGGTGTTAAAAGAACGATGCGGACCTTTGGTTAAACAAAGGGTACATCAGCTTTGAAAACAAGGAGGAACAGGTCATTATACCCTTAGCTGATGGGAATTTGACACCCTATATTGAACCATTGGGAGAACAAGTTCTAGACAGGATTTATGTGCACTCAATCAGAGACCTTGAGATGATACACCCTACTAACGGGGTTATCTAGTTTGAAGATGCTCAGTCAGTGAGTGATACCACCAGTCTGGCATGTGAAAATTGGGTGCATGGAACTTATGAATTAATGGGACAGTAGTTGAGAGGGTCAGTGACCAAGGTGACTAAGGCGTGCATGGTTAGGTGCCTTGGAGGAAAAGAACTACCCAAGTATTCAGGATGAGCCTTCCCTAAGATCTTTCTGCAGGAGGTGGAAGCTCAGTGGAAGGATGAAAAGGAATGGAGGGGGATTTTAAGTTATGTCTTGCTTGACACAGTAGCTCGGTCGTGGGCCACCCATCAGGAGAACCTTTTAGAGTGGAGCGAGGTAAGAATTGCTCTCTCTATCATATTTTCTAGGAGAAATGTACCCACCATCATCAAGGAGTACCGTGGGAAGGAGCCCACCTCTTTCCATAACCAGGTGTGTGAATGGGTCTAGAGAGAAGGCATGGAAGTGTTTCCACCATCCCTCTAGGTGCACAAGTTGTATTCTACACTGCAGGGTTACATGCAGGCATAGTAAATTCATTCGGAGACACGCCGCTAGATAAGGAATTGGAAAGAGCTCGAGGATGTTCTTATTCAAACATTTGAATATTGGAGTAACAAGCCATCAGTTGATAAGGCCTTACAAGGTATCAAGCACCTTACCATGGGGGATAGTGCCAGGATGGAAGATAAGCTACTGGAATTACTAGGTGAACTAGGATTGGAGGCACATTTTGAAGAAGAAGAGGAAACAGAAGAGTTACAACTTGAGCACATGTGTTTGGTAAAGGAGAAGGGAAAGTTGATATATGTGATTTATAGAGAGGAATCAGAAAGCTTAGATGTTAGCCATTATTTAGGGATGTGTGAGGTAGTGGAAACTATAGATACTCACACACATGCCTACCATGAGCCTTTAAAAATGAAGAAAGTTAACATCGGTTCAGAAGAAGAACCTAAGGAAGCTGTTATTGGGGATTATTGGACAGAGAAGGAAGTATCAAAAATCATAGATCTGTTGCGTGAGTTTGAGGATTTATTCCCATGCTAGTACCATGAGCTCAAAGGCGTTCACCACTCCTTGGGAAAGATGAAGATAAAACTGAAGGACAATGCACGCCCGGTTATAAAAAGGCCTACCGGATGAATCCCAACTTGTGCATGAAGGTTAAGGAGGAGATAGAAAAAATGATAGCTTCTAGGATCATTAAGGTAGTGGAAGAATCGAAGTGGATAAGTCTAATGGTAATCAGCATCAAGAAGGATGGGCAGATTAGAATTTGTGTGGATTATAGGGAATTAAACGTAGTTTGTGTCATTGATCCATTCCCAACCTCCTTCACTGAAGAAAGTTTTGAAGGATTTGCTTGGCACGAAATCTATTCCTTTATGGATGGATTTTCAGGGTACCACCAAGTCCGGATTACAAAGGAAGACCAGGAGAAGACAAATTTAACCACCGAGTAGGGAAGTTTTTCATATACGGTCATGCTCTTTGCATTGAAGAATGTGCCAGCTATCTTTTCGCGCATAGTGGTGCAAGCATTCCAGGACTTCATCCATAAGTTTCTTCAGGTCTATTTGGATGATTGGACAGTATATGGTCTTGTTAAAGACCATTGTGACAATTTGAGATTAATTTTTGAGAGGTGTAGGAAGTTGAGGATATCCCTCAACATTAAGAGATGTTTGTTTGCTACACCCTTTGGGAATTTATTGGGGCATATCATATATAAGGAGGGCTTACTAGTAGATCTCGCTAAGGTTACAATTATTGTGGGGTTAAGGGAGCCTACTAGCTAGTCGCAGTAGAGGGAGTTTGATACATTAAAGGATAGGATTATTACCGTGCCTATTTTACATTTTTCCTCTTGGGAAAAGCCCTTCCATGTCCATGTAGATGCCTCAGGATCGCCATTGGAGTATTGCTTGCATAGCTAGGTGAAGGGATTGTTGATCACCCTCTGTGTTTTGCAAGCAGGAAGCAGACACCAACAAAGCAAAACTATACCACAACCGAGTGCGAGGCATTATCAATTATCTACGTGCTCTTCAAGTTTAAATAGTATCTGCTGGCAACACCCTTTGCGTTTTACACCGATCACGTGGCATTAAAATATTTAGTAAATAAGCATGTTCTACAAGGGTGCATATGTCGATGGGTATTGTTGTTTCAAGAGTTTGAATTCACTGTTGTAGTGAAGCTCAGAAAAAGCAACTTTGGGCCTGATCATCTGTTAAGAATTGATTCAAGGGAGGACGCGCAACTATTTAGGTTGTGGCACACTCCCTCGAATTTAGAAGAGATTGTAATATTTTTATAGAAAGGTGTGGTGTCGGAAGGAATGAAGACATTGGAAAAGAAGTAGTTGGCCATACACACCATGCCCTACAAGTTAATCAGTGGAGACTTATATAAGTTGGGACGTGATGAAGTTTTTTGTAGATGTGTCTTAGAGCATGAGTGCGTAGCCATCATGGAGGAAGCACACAGAGGAAGTGCGGGTGGGAATTATGCAGGTGATACCACTGCGCATAAGATATTAATGGCAGTTTTGTGGTGGGAAACCTTGTACAAAGATTGTAAACACTATTGTAAAGAGTGTGACCATTGTCAGCGCATTGGAAAACTAGGAAAGAGAGATGAGATGCCTTTGTGCCCTATTCCTAGCCCGGAGCCTTTTGAAAAGTGGGCGATAGACTTTGTAGGACCTATTGCACCAACAGTGCATAAGACTGGGTCACGTTATGTAATCACTTCAACATATTATCTCACAAGGTGGGCAGAGGCAGCCCCAACTAAATACTCCACAGTAATAACAACAAAAAGGTTCTTATGGGAGAACATTATCACGAGGTATGGATTCCTGTTAATTTTAACCAGTGATAGGGGTAAACATTTCTTGAATGAGACCATGAGGATCCTATTATCATAGTTCATGGTGGCTCATCACAAGACTATACCCTATCACCCACAAGCAAATGGAACCGCAGAAGTATTCAACAAGATACTAAGTCATACCTTGGCTAAAATTTGTGATGTCGGGAGACACGATTGGGATGACAAAGTATTGGTAGTATTATGAGCTTACAGGACAACGTATAAAAGGATGAACAAAGCCACACCATTTCAGTTGGTGTTTAGTGTGGAACCTGTTTTATCAGTTGAATTACTATTTCCTTCTCAGTGAATAGCGCATGAAAAAGGGTTAGCCAATGAACAAGCACTGGAAGAAAGGATTGATGAGTTAATAAAATTGGATGAAAGATGATCACTCACCTGATGGATCCAAATAGTGGTAAAGGCAAAGCAAAAGGTTTGGCATGATCACCACATTAGAAATAAGAAGTTTGAGGTTAGGAAAATGGTGTTACTATATGATTCCAAGTTTATGCACCATCCTGGGAAGTTGAAAGTCCATTGGTTGGGTCCTTACACAATCTCGTACATCCTTGAGTCAGGTGTGTGCCAGTTACAAGCGTTGGATGGGATGAAGTTTCCTAGACACCTCAATGGGAGTAGGCTGAAGAAGCCCTACTATAAATAAGTCTTCTTGGTATTTGTAAATAAGGAAGTTTTGTCAGTTTGTTTAGAATTTTCCTTTATGCATTTTCCCTTTCTTGTGTTTCCCTTTCGCATTGTCATTTTGTTTTGCACCTTGGGTGCTGGTAACCTTATTGCTATTTTTGAAAAGTTGTGAGTGCATAGAGGACCACACATTGCTTTAAGTGTGGGGTGGAGAAAAGTGAAGAAGCGGGTGAATAAAGTACCTAGGAAGTTGTGTTGAAAATCCTAGTTGAGTAGCCAGGTTGAAAGAGGTATATAAAGAGAATTGATAAAAGAACAGTTGGTGCTAGGGAAAATCTACTTGTAGATCCCACGTACTAAGGAGGAAAAACCACATTTAAATAAAAATGAGGTAGGTGAGAGCAAGAATCAAGACAACAGAAGTGCCTTCGGCATGGGTTACGCGTGCAAGAGTCTCCTATCAAGTTGGATTAGTTACATGCTAGAAGGTTGGAGGAGTTTTCGCGCAGGAAGGGCACGTGAGTGAAAGTGCTGAAGACAGACTTTGTTTGAAAAAGTCACTTTAAATGAACAAAGTACGATGGTAGGTGAGGTAACATTGGATGTTCAGAAAAGAGAAAAACTATAAGTAAAGTGTCAGGGCACTCTCGTTTTTACTTTACGAAATTGAGGAGTTTGAGATATAAGTGAGTTCTATAAACTAGGGTTTTCAGATTCGATCAAGTGAAGGAAGATCTGTGAGATTGAAGCGTGAGCATCCAGTTTGATTTTTCGAACCAGAAGGAGTTAGACATGCATGGAAAGAGTTAAAGAGGCATTGTCTTGCAAAGATTTAATCCCAGTTAGGGTTCAACAAACTAGGGTATGGGTTTAGAAGAGTTGTATCATGAATTTGATATCAGAGGATTGGAAGAAGTAAGAAAGAGTAACAAGGAGAGAGTAGGAGTGATAAGAGGACCTCAAAAATGGAACCCAAGAAAGGAAAGGGCAAGGCCAAAGCCAAACAAAAAGAACACAAAGTAAACACAAACAAAGAATGGTATGCTGAGATGCAATACCCAAATGGGGTGATGATGGGGAAGGAATGGGAATCCCACCTAAGAAGTGTACCTGTTAGTGACTATAATCACCACACAAACACAATATAAAAGGAAATGGCACTGGAATTAGTGTTCCCCACCAGCAAACAAACACCAAAGGGTTTTCCAATATACAATGAGATGTTAAGGTCAAAATGGAGAAGGCAAGGCTTCTACAACTCTATGAGTTTCCATATTTTAGAAATCCAGAGCGCTTGTACCAATGGTTGATGTCATGGATACACGAATATTACTTCCACTTTACAGGGCGCAAGATGCACATGACTCCCTAGCTTATTTCACAATTTACAGGCCTCATATGTGAGGGAGATAGCTTGGAGGATGACCTTGACAACAAGGAGGATATTCAAGATACCATCACCAAGTATTCCTGCAAGAAGGGGCCATGATATTATGATATTTCAGACATCAAGGACCCCGTAATGAAAATGGCCACGCATCTTGTCACTAAGTTGAATGGCCAAGAATGGAGAACACTAGTCAACAAACCTTAGCTACATGTCTGCAGGAAGATTGCATAAGGCACCATATATAGCCTATCCAAACACATCACAGAAGAAATTATTAAGTGTGTGAAGGAAGAGGACAATATCCTCTTTGGAAACATATTTCTCACCATTGTATTCAAAGAGATTGGAGTGCCTGACACACTGGATAAATTTGTATGGGAGTACCCCACCAAGGATCCTTCGTCCACAAAGAGGTTTGAAAAATATGCTTGCGATACAATGACAGCACCACACAAGGCATGGTGGGAGAAATGGTACATGCGCCTGAGGAACACGTTCGGGGCAGAGTGGAGAATCCTAGAACAAATTCTAGTAGCCACCGAGGGGGAAACCGAATTCATGGTTTATCAAAATTTCTATGTGGGTAGGTTCAAGCTAATAGATTAATCATGGAGCCCTTGGTGGAACCTCCCCTTTGTATCCACTGCTCAATACTTCCAGGTGAGAGTGAACAGATTTCAGGATTCAAAGAAGCTAAGGCTGGAGCTAGGTAGTCTGGAACAGGAGCATAGGGAGATGAGGAAGAAGCTAAATTACCTCAGTGGCAAGCGTGCGTATGTGGAAAAGTACGTGTCGCACAAGATCCAGATGACTAGGCCGATAACACTACCCATCACTGGAGGAGCCACAACACATGTGTACCTCCGTATAAGGCCAAAGTTCGACAAGGGTGTGTATCTCAAGAATGAAGTCTCCATACCTAAGGATCCCTTAGAGAGAAAGAAGTCTGCGCCCAAGAAGAGGAGAAGAGAGGAGAAAGCACGAAGTGTGCCGACTGCTCAGACAGTGAGCATGCCAACAACAAGTGCCAAACCAAGCACCTACATACAGAGAAAGAAGTCTCCGGTGAAGGAAAAGACGTCAGAAGTAGAGGCACCTAGAAAACCCATCACCAAGGAAGGGTCGCCTGAGGAAGAAGATAAGGTTGAATCCCCTGATCAGGAGCCACCTTAGGAAAAAGAAGAGGGTGGCTAAGGAAGCTGGCTCAGAGGTGACCAACAGCTTGGAAAAATACTTGGGAGAAAGAGAAGGTGAGAGTGAGGAAGATGACGACGGAGAAGATGAGCCTGAGAAAGACCTGGAACCACATGTGTTTAGTGTCTACGAATCAGAAGAGTAGAGTGCAGATGGGAAGCAGGAGTTCATATTCACGCAGTGTAAGGGCGCACAAGATGGGAAATACACTAACGACATGAATGGGGATGAGGAGATTGCCAAGAAAAAGCAGGGAGCCATAAGTTTTACGAAGGAGAAGATCACTTAGGTGGTGGAAAGAGAAGCTCATAAAATGCTTGAAGTCCTGGTAGAGCAAGAGTTATAGTGCAGTGTGGACATAGTGCTAAAGGAAGGGAAGGAAGAGAACATTGAAAAAGATCATGACATCCTGGGAGGCCCCACTCTGACAGTAAGCTTCCCTAAAGGTGCATGCTCGGGCAGAAGAACTCTTGATGCAGAATAGAGACAAGTAATGGGCTATGTTGATGACACAAAGAAGGTGTTACGTGCACAATTCCAAAGCACTATACCCACGGAAAGGCTCCTAGCCATGGGGTATTTTGAAAAGGATGGCATGCACCCTAGAACCAAGAAGATTCTCTCTTGGTCGTTTGAGTCCCACATTGATGAGCCTGTCTTCAAAGTCTGTCAGGGGGTGCTCATAACATTTCCATAATCTTAGGGGGTCAATTCCTTATTGAATTCTCAGGAGCTCTTAGATAATAAAGTCTGCAATGCACTTAACAAGGTCACGGTCAAGACTGAGGCTAGATTATTCAAGAGAAATAATAGGATCGGAGTGTTGGAGGGGAAGTTAGGGAAGAATGAAGAAGAACTAGCAGAAAATGCTAAAAGCTTGAAGTAGAAAGAACTAATCAGTGCACAGTTAAGGAGCAAGTTAAAGGAAGAGAAGATAAAGGTGCAGGAAGTGTACAAGAAAATGAATTCTATAAAGGGCACCATCCTTTTGAAGCACCTAGACTTAGCGTCGCCCGCACATAAGTACTCGTCCCTTCTAGAGTGTACAGAAGATCTAACACACATCCTCACTATGAAGAGACGACCCTTGGCCCTGGAATCTATAGAAGAAGTGGCCATGCACTTGAAAGAGGAGGATAGATTGAAAGTGGTAGTTCTTGTTCCCGAGTATAGCCAAGTACTCACGGAGGTTAAGGTCATTGCCCAATTTTTGGAAGCCACGTATGATACATGCGCAGATAGGGAAAAGGTGGCGAGCTCCTTGGTTGTCACACTCAAAGCAGAGTTAAAAGAGTTCCAAGAAAATAACAAGGGGAACATGGCGGAGAGGGACAAGGTTCTGGCTGAAGTAGAGAAGAAATCGAAGGAAATTGAGGATTTTAGGAGTTCAATTAAGGCCAAACTAAAGGAACTATACCCCTAGATTACTAGGAGGATGGATAAACTCGAGGACCTGGGAAAAAAAATGGAACAAATCATAGACACTTTGCGCACCCAGGGAATTGGCCTGAGTTTTGATGAAGTGAGCACCCTGGTGGGTGACCTCTGCTAGACGGCATAGGTAAAGGTCAAAGTGTGGAATAAGCTAGAGGAATATTTTTGAATATATTTCCCTAGCTTTTTGAATTGATGCCCCCCCCCCCTTCTTCATTCTTTCCTCAATTCTTTCATTCCTTATTTTTTGTAATGTGGACTATTCATTGATTCCCTAGACATCATGCATCTTGGTCAAGTAAAATGTTTTTGAGGATGGAGAACAGGCATAGTGTGGGGTGATGTTGGACCCCTAGAATATTGGCTACGTATGAAGGTGCGTAGGTGCACAAGGTCCCAATTATAAAAAGGCACGCCAGGCAAAAGAACGTAAGAGAAAGGTTTAACGAAGCACATAGTACGCGTGATGTGTGAAAGGAGGTTCGGGACTTAGTCAATTTGAGCACCCAAGGTAGAACATGTGAAAAGCATGATCGGTTACACATGAATAAGATGCCAACCTAGAGATAGGTTGGCCCTAATAGGGGCATGCCTTAGAATCTTCTAGAAGAACATCATGAGATAAAGTGGAAAGCTCAGGCTTGGAGAAGCATGCTCACATGAAGGACCACATTCGACACTTGGCACCAGATCTGAGGGCACTGGAAGGCAAGTTGGTAGTGTAGGAGAATTATAAATACAAGTTCCTGTGGAGTAAAAGAGAGACACTAGGAGTTTGATATACATGGCTATTTTGAGATATAGTACGGGCAAAACTCTGCAGAATTGCTACAAAGACTTTGTTAGTAGATAATTGATTCAGGAGAGAATGTCTTGGGCATGGAGTTTTGATTTTTCTTTCGATAGCTTTGTTACACAAGTCCAGTGATATAAATGACTATGGTCTACTTCTATGACACTCTGTAATGTATCAATGAATGTAACGAGGTTACCGATATAATATATATGGAAATATCAATGGTTCTAATGCATATTTCTCTCTTATAAGTTCTCTTTCCTTTCATGCTATGAATGAATGCTTGTATAATTCTTTCTGTCATAATCCATTTTCTGGATTCTGTTAAAACACTCGGTTTGAAGTGACTGCAAGGATCTAGAGGCCATTCTGAGCCCTATGGTTCTTGTACGTTTCAACCTCCCTCATGAAAACTCTTACACTAATCATAGATGATGTTTCAAATTAAACTCACATAAAAGAGAGACTTGGTACCCATGCGTGCCTCGGGTGAGCACTCAACTTTCGCTGGGTGATAGGCCAGTGCGCATGGGATTCCTTCCTTTTGTGATGGGAGAAAAAATGACTACATCTGTTGATCATTGACCCAAAGACCCTAGCTAGATCTAGGATGGTTGTTGCGAGTATGTGCATTAATGTTTCCCCCTAGAAAAAGTGGTTTGCCTCCATCTGTATCTTCTCGAGCCATGGGCTTTTTGATCAGGAGATCCAATATGAACATTCCCTATCTTTTGTGTTAAGTGTAGGATTGTTGGCCATGGGTCTGCCTCTTGAAAAGGCCCTGTTTAGGATTGGAGAATGAAGCAAAATGTGAGTGTTGGAGCTAGTGCCCCGTGTCTTGCTTCTTTTCTTTCTTCGTGCATTGTGGTGGAGGAGGTGCTTGCACCTTTTGGATTTTTTTTGGCGGTGGCTGAGTCGGGTATGGATCTTCCACTTGCCCATGTGTCTTTTTCTCCTCCCATGGCCAGGATCTTGCTTCAACAATTCATAGCTCTAACTCATATGACTCGGATGTAAACAACAAGGAGGAAAGTAAGGAATCTACAGAAACATGGGAGGAGTATGGTTCTAGGGATGAATCAAATGCATATAAGGAAATACAAGAATCATTACCTCCCGATCCAATGGATAAACTTCTCGATTTGGTGGAATCATTTGAGGAAATGAGATGGGAGTTTTATGATAGGAAATTTAGGGCCCAACCATCTCAGAGTGATCTTTTGGAATCCTTACCTTTTACTAAAGGTCGTAAATGTCCTGCGATGGATACACAAGGGGGTATATTGGAAGTTGTACTGGAGATAAACAAAATGAGATAAAATTGAAGATTCGAATGGGTAAACTCCATATCGATCCGTACTCCCTAAAGGTATTTTCCGTTTGGGAGGGCAAGAATTATAGAGAGTACATCAAGGTGAAGTTTGGGGGTGGAGGTGACCCTGTTGAAGGATGGAACTTAGTACATCCTATGAAATCTAAGCGGAACTACTAAGTGTCTGAGGACTATTTTAAGTCTTATGTGGACCTTGTCCTTTTCGAGTTAAGTTTGTTTAACTCCTTAGGTGGTCATGTTTCTTTTCTTGCTCATCTTGGGTTGGTTTCACGTTGCATCTTTCGATTTTGTTGCTTTTGGGATATGATCCCTATTTTTACCTAATCAAATAATTTTTTTTAGAAAATAATCTAAACTGGGTTAATATACTCAATCTTCTGCAAGTTTATCCTAGCTAGGGTTTCAAACCACTTTTTCTTCTTAATGATCATTAAAAAAACGTGATGATAAAACCACATTAATTATTTTTTTCAAATCTTCATAATTTACCTAAGAATTTATTCTGAAGATACTAGATCCCCATGTAAAGAATAGAGTTCACAACGAGCATCTAAATGTCAACTTTTGTTTTGAAAACACACTCAAACATACCCGTTTTCACAACAAATTGCATAACTTGTAAAATCTTCATCAGAATGACTTGAAATTTGACATGAAGCATCATGAAAACCTGATATAATTTTAAAGAATCTCCTCATAGCCCACATATCTATGAAAATCTCCATCCAATCTCATTTACATGTTCTTTCTTTCTTGTTTCTCACTGTTTTCTTCCCAAAGACCTCATAGAAGCATCAAACCACTAAATGAAGACCTAAAACTCACAATAAATATGATATATAAGGTCACAACACTGTTATCATGATTTTATATGTCCGATCAGCTCCAAAACTCACATATCCACTTCATTCTACTTCTTCGAAAGCAAGAAACAAGTCGGGAATGACCTGACTCAACACTGAAACCACATGACCTAAACATGCTTACTCAATGCACACATAGAAAATCATTACACATCATGAAATACATTTTTTACCTCATGAAAACCTTCAAGAAACTCAATAAGACTCATACTATGACTCTTCCTAGCAAACCATGGTCCAAGACACCATGACAACTCACTAAACATGAAACTACCAATCAACCTTCATTCTTGATGTCTTATTGACACTTGATAAAGAAACATACCATGTTATGACATGTGTTTCCATCTATGGGGTTGACATCAATGACAACACAACCACACAATGGCCAATAGATCATAGAAACTAGAAATGTACTTAGATGATAGTTGTGAAAAATAATTTTTACTTTGGTAGTATAGAAATATATGTGGGAGTTTTCCGTTAAAATATAATTACTATTATCGATGAAATCATTTTAGACATTTCTTTTATAAAAATATTTATGGTAGTATAAAATAATCCTATGTTGTTATTCCTAAAATATTTTTTTTAGGAGATTCATGTCTATCATAACTTATAGATTTTTGAAGTTCACATATACACTATAATGAAATGACACATAATTTGGATATTATTGTTCAAACCCTAATAATATAATCCTCAAGGTTTATTTTAATATATTCAAATCTGTTATATTATAATGACCTCACCACGAACCCAATGGAGGTGATTTCCAAACTATGAACCAATATTTTAAAGAGGGATACAATGGAATTCACTTATCCCATTAAATTATATTAAAATGAATTTATACACATGAAAATGTATGTTATAATACTCCTTAACTTGGTACAAGATACTTGGATATGTTATAAATATTTACTTTCTAGTTTATACGTTACATATGAATTGTTTATAAGGATTCTCTTATAAAATTAAGAATAAGTTTGAACCATTTGAATAATAATATGCAAGGTACTTCTTTATTTCATTTTATAAGATCTCAAATATTATCTTATGTACGATTTTGTCATCAATTTATTTTCTAATACCAATTTGAAACTAATTCCTAGGATGACATGTAAGGCACTTAAATTTAAATTTTAGTCATTGGAAAGAAAGAAGTTAGTGTCGTTTATTTTTAAAAAAATTATAGATTAAATTTTTATATTAGATGGTTTTATAAAATAAATTATCCAAATAGTTATGAAACCATTTTAGATACCAAAAAATTCAGAAATAGACAATGGATGGTGATTTAAATATAGATAAATGATTAAATATGTATTTAGGAGGTCCATGTATAGAATATAAATGATTATAATAGATTTGGATAACATATTAATCTTAGGTTTTATTTTAAAATGGTGTAAATGTATGGAAATAGATCATTATAAGTGTTACTAATACATTTATGTAAAACATGTAATTGCTAAAACTACGAAGTTCCTTAGAACATATTTAGGTAGGAAAAACTATTTCAAGTTCCTTTGATTTCTAATGTTCCTCCCCCTTTTTAACAACCTCCCACTGATAATGTTGGTTCATTTTTTTCACATGCTTGTAATACTCATATTTTAGGAGGAACAGGCTACATCTCAACCTTTTACTTATGCTATGCATACATTGCTTATTTGAATTTCAAAACCAAATTGAAAATATTTCTCACGGTTCTCAAAATCTATATCATCACTTCTAATGATATTATATTTATATCCTTCCATTAGGATTTCTTATATGAAAATGGATATTTTCACTTTCTATTATACCCTTTTATGACTATTAATAAAGTATGCCAATAATAGTTAGTTGTTTTCTTATTTCAACAATCTAATATTTGAGACCATTAATTAATTATAAGTGTGTATTCTATAAAATAGAAAACAAAATTCGTATTGTAATATTAAAAACATTCTTGATAAATAGAATCAATATTAAAAGAAACTGACAAAGTATAATGTGATGTGAAAAGGAACAATCGAATCTATTTATGCAATTTGGATGTATGTAATATGATGCAAAATTGGGAAATGGGTTTAGAAGATAGTTGTTAACAAGAATGATAAATTTGGCTCTTTGTAAATTTATATCAATCTTGTTCATGGGTGTCTAATCATGTTCATGGGAAAAAAGGGGCATAGAAAAACTACAAGCTTCATAGATGAAATGATATTTCCCCCCTATCCTCACATTCTTTAATGGGGAAGGCATCTAAGTAACATGGGTCCATGTTACATTACTCTGATAAATCCTGTAATCCTATCTTTGAATTTCTCTTATGAAAAAACTAGGAAATGTACCACCCCAATGCCTCTACACATATGTCATGAGAAATTTTTGGGATCTTTTTTATCTTAACCATAAACAATGGGATATCCTCTCTCCACAAAATAAAGCATAAATGTATTACCTAATCCATTTTTGTAAATACTATGCATACCTTTTGTACATGCCCAAATTTATAATGAGTTATATGTTTTTTTTTTACTATTTAATATTTCTATAAAAGGGACATTGAGCTACACTTTATGTTATAGGTTTCAATAATGAAACATGCCAATGCCAACACATCATGGAGTTTGCAAATGGAGTGAAAGAAAAGTATGTGTGCAAACTTAGTTATATTTTTCCTTAGAAACATGTAATTTTAACCTTTGTAATTCATATTTACCTCATGGATTTTATAAAGATGATCATTGTAAGATTTAGAATAATGTGAAGCCTTTGCATTATTATCTCCAAGGTTGTTTCCTAATTAGGCTATTATAAGTTGACTCTAGATTTTATTAGATATCTTATTCCTTTACTCATTTTTGTAATGCCCACTTCCCTATGACATTTAGTTGATTATCATTTTGAGTTATGCAGACTTTTGGATATGGATATGACTTATACTTACGTTGACTAGCAAGATGTTTTGTGAGTAGATGCATTTGGGTTATGATTGGATTTTGTTTTTTCAGTATGATCTACACTGGCTCATGGACAGACTATTGGATACTGATATTATTTTTATATGGATATATTGCATGTGTTCTAACATTGGATTTCTTCGCCATGATAAGTAGAATGTAGTTGTTGAATTTACATTACTATAACTTTGGATGATGATGGAATGCATGATTAAGTTGTGATTTAAACCTTGAAATAATGGATAATTGAATTACGTATAGATGTTAATAAATTTCATGCATATGGTTATTTTGGACATTTTGACATGGCCGCAAGGCCGAAGGAGGTATTTTGTATTTTGCAGGAAACACAACACGATCACAACCATGAGGGGGGATTGGGAACCAAACACAACAGGATGTCGGGTGGTACAACATTTGGTCGTCAAGGCAACTAGTGAATTGTATTGTGTTACCTTTGTTCTTTTATGTGTTAAGAAAAATTTCCATGAGGGGGAAATTTTCTAATGTGACCAAGGGGGTAAGAATTTAATTACTTGTTTTAACTTAATTTAGTAGGTAAATTCAATTTGTGATTGTGTTTTGGGGCGCGGCGTCACGTTGGGGAGCGGGTGTCGATACTTTTGCGGCGTTACACAGAGCAGGGTGCGAAGAAGCGGGACCCTTGGGCACAGCAGGAAGGAGAAACAAAAACATTGAACCTTTAATTACTTAGTTCAGAGCTGATTCCTTTTTTAAGAATATAGGGCCATAACGTTGATAATATAGTAACAAACAAATTTTGAAAAACTGACTCAAGACCAGAAAAATGAACTAACTATCGCCTTGATTGTGGCAGGGGGAGGGGGGAGTGGATTGGGCGAGGGGTCTCCTTCGTATCGACCTGGCACTACCACCCTAGAGCAGGGCATAGTAAGCCCTTCTACTTAGGATCTGCATACACTTCCAGGATGTCAATGCTGCTATACGCGGAGAGCCCTTGGGAGATGACTTGCTAGAATCCGTTTGGAGCCATCAGTAGATGCCCAGGGCAATCCCCTAAACAGCGAGGAGAAACAGAGCAGAGAACGTACGTGCGGGAGTCGGCTAGGGAAGAGTCACCACAGAGAGTACATGGGGACGGATCTCAGGACATAGGGACATGTCCGGAGGCCCTAGACAGGGGAGAGAGGAGCATACAGAGAGATCTAGGTTCATATACATCAGTTGCAGACCCATATTAGGAGATCCTGAAGCTACGACCATCTCACTATCGGGTGATACAAGCGGTTTCAGGCAGAGGGCCTGGTTGGTGAGCTGAAGGGAGCTTCAAAGCTCTGCCTTGTAGAGTAGCAACACGAAGTATATTGCGTCCATCTTCTTGAAAGGAGGAAAGGAGTCTGATGGAGGACCGAGGAGAAGAAGCGCCATGTTGATCAGAGACGGTTACCTGGGAGTTATTTGAGGCGCGTTTCAGGGTAGGTATTACCCAGGAGATTTATTCAGCAAGTGGGATAGACGACTTCAACCTCCGCAGGGCATCGATGACAAGTAGCTGGGAGTATGAGATTGATTCTGGACCTACTCCAGTACGGTGACTATATGTAGATGAGCGGGTACAGATTCACAGTTCATCGGGCCTGTGAACATAGATTTAGGGGCGCAGTGCGCATTCACTGCCCACAGAACATTCGCCAGAGGCCGTTGGAGAAGGCCTATATTGCAGAGGAGACACGGGGAAAGACGCAGATCAGGATAGGACAGAAGTTCCGAGCCGATACCAGTAACTGGAGGATAGTATGACACGAAGGGGTCAGTTCATCCTCCAGGGGGTGGACAGAGTTCAGGGCAGCTTCATTCAGGCCACCAGAGTAGCAAGCTAGAGCAGCAGACCCCCCACCTTAACGACCTCCTCAAAAGATTTGATGCACAGAGAGGACGTGTATGGGGCCTCATCCCTAGGGGTACATCAAGGACATAGGGGTGCACCGAGAGCTAGTCAGTAGGAGCCGCAGCAACGACTCAACAATCCATAGCGGATCATCAGGAATCTGTATTCAGTGAATTAGAGTACCATGGAGAGCTTCCCACTGGAGAGGACAAGGCAGGTTAGGTTGCGGGTGTTGTTGGAAATTTGGAGAGAGTGCCCACATAACCATACAAGGGGTAAGAAACAGGAGCTAGAGCCTAATATTGGAGATATGGCATGGAGTCATCGGATCTACGTAGCGGTCGAGAACCGCCAGGGTGACCACAGAGAATGGGCTGAGACGGACAGGTAGTGTTGGGTTATTTCCACCGTGTATATTTTGATATGCGTCTTCTGATTTTTTTATTGCACCATCCTTAGTTGAGCGTTTAGGATGGTGGCAGTTAGGCAGGGCCGTCGGGAGTTGGGGACATGAGAGGCTTCTGGAGCCAAGTTTCATGTGATTCCTTAGTCAAGGGTGTGTAGTGGATTTCGGACCTTCACACTACTTTTAGATTCTTGTGGATCTTTACATTAGGATCGTATGAAGATCATTTTAGGCATGGATGGTTTGTCCGCTCACAGAGCTAGAGTGGATTGTTACAACAAGATGTTGCTTGCTTGCATGATGATCTTGGAGTAGAGTCAGTTGATATCCAGAGTTAGGAGGGCCGTTTCCATTCAGAACATCGCGCTATGCAGCTTAAGCGTGTGAAGAGAGGGTTGTGTAAGATGTTTGCGATTACGGTCAGAAAGTGAAGATTAGAGGATGAGCTAGAGGACTTCCCTCGATACCATCCCATTTATCAGAGTTTGCTGATGTGTTTCCAGGGGCGGTTACCGGGATTACCTCCCCACGTGAGATCGATTTCCATAAGAATAGTCCCATGTGAGAGCCTACTCACGAGCACCCTATCGGATGACTTAATCTGAGTTATGCGAGCTCAAGTTGCAGCTTGAGGGCCTTCTGGAGAAAGGCCAATCTGCCTAGTGTTATCACCTTGGGTGTTGCACCAGTGTTAGTGATCTCGTGAAAGAAGGAAAGATGGATATCGTTTCGGCTGTGTATTGATTACGGTCAACTGAATAAGGTAAAGATCAAGAATCGTTACCCCTCAACGCATTGACTGACGATTTGTTTGATCAGCTGAAGGGGTTATTACAGTTTCTCTAAGAGAGAATTAAGTAGGATTACCATCAGCTCAGGATGCGGAGACGATATTCACAAGACAGCTTGCCGCACGAGATATGGAACTATGATTACACAGTGGTACCTTTCGGTTTGCCGAATGCCCTCACGTGTTTATGCGTTTAATGAATGGGGTATTATTCAGAACCTTCCTTGACGCTCGTGTCATCTTCCTTGTACATTCTGATTTTACGCAGCACAGTGAGGAGCAGAGGAAGGGCACATGCGCAAGGTTCTTCAGGTCTTCGCGAGCAGCACTTTACGGGAAGGGAATTGGAGAAGAAGTTGTGCGTCTCAGGCCTGAGGGTTGTAGTGTATATTTGGGCCACATCATTTCTGGGGAAGGGTATCGCAGACAATACCCCAAGATTTGAGCATCATGATTGGCCAGCACCCACTAGTGTGAACGATGGTGAGTAGTTCAGGGTCTGGCAGGTAGCTACAAGAGTTTGTTAGGACTTTCCGGATTAGCCACCCTATCAATGCCCTTCAGTGAAGGGAAGAAGTTTTTATGGTCAGATAGATGTGAGCAGGCCTTCAGTACATGAAGGATGCCTACGAGAGCACCATTCTTGCGTTCCAAGTGCCAAATCCTAGGGTGAGTTCTAGTTTGCAAGATGCTTCCTTGGCAGGACTCAGAGGTGTGTGAATGCAGGAGGGTAGAGTAGTTGCCTTTGAGTCACCCAAACTAAAGATATGAGCTCATCATACGGACCCATGACTTGAGCTTCAGCAGAGTGGTTCATGCCCTAGCTCGGTGGAGACATTTTCTTCTCGGCCGGATATTTACACTCAGGACTGATCACTTGAGTCTTCGCACCTCTTCACGCAGCACCAATCTCAACGCTCATAGCGGCGTTGGATGGAGTTACTTTTGAGTATGGACATGGAGATAGAGCATGTCGAAAGGAAGGAGAATGTGGGTGATATGCCTGCGTAGGTGAAGACATGCGGGCTATGGCCACCTCAGGGCGCAACAGATTTGCCAAGGATCTTAGAGCCAGCTTACTCAGATAGTTCTACTTGCAGCCAGAGGCGAGATTGAGTCTCAGAGACCCCTTGAGGGAGAAGATTGATGGATTCTCATTAGAGGCAGATGGGCCTTCTCAGGACGAGGTCAGTAATGTTCTAGAGATGGGGCTTGAGACATGGACCATGTTGACAGAGGCTATCGTGCACGTATTCTGCCAACCAAGGTGAAGAAGCTGCACACCACCTTGAGACTGTTTGATTTTGGAGAGGACTTCAGAGAGATTGTAGCCGTCATTTGTATCCCAATGTTTATTTAGAGTGCAGAGGGTAAGGCGAACCCCAACACCAGATAAGCCTCCTCTATCCTAGCATTACCGAGGGACGTAGGACACATTCATGGATCGTCATTGTTGGATTTGACGACGTCGAGATACCACACGCCGCCTTCATGTCACAAGTGGATTCAATGACGGAAGTAGCTATTTTTACCCAGTGAAGACTACCTACCCACGGCTTAGTGCAGTTAGCACGCAGTATATCTGCTGAGATTGTCAGACGACAGGGATTCGCGGAAGATCATTTACGACGCGACCCTGTGTCCACTCCCATTTCTGGACCACCATGAAGGATGCCATGGGATGAGATAATTTCAGACAGCTTATCACCCTGAGACAGATGGACAGACACAGAGGATGAATGGATTTTGAGGATATGATCCAGGATGTACGTGATGGAATCATCAGTCGAGATGGGAGGAGTATCTTATTTGGTAGAGTTTTCCTACAATAATAGTTCCAGAGTTCTATAGGCAGGGTCCTTTAGGCATTATATGGTAGAGAGTGCAGGACACCTCTTAGCTAGATCGGATGAGGACAGGGTTTCTCTTGGGCCAGCATTATTACAGAACATGGAAGCAGCAAGTTACATGATCAGACAGAGATTGCAGGAGTGCAGGAATATAGACAGAAGAAGTTGCAGACCAGCATAGGACAGATCGCAGTTTGAAGGTAGGCACGGAAGGTGTTTCTAGTGCTCAGGACCGCATAAGAGCCCTATTCCATTATGGAAAAGTTCTAAGCTTGCTCCTAGGTTTTGTGGGCCTTTTGAGATCTTGGAGCACCTCGCACTTAGCCTATCGTCTCGCACTACCACCTAGAGTATCGCGCGTTCCATGATGTCTTTTCTTTCACGTTTTGTGCTAGGAGATATATTTCTGACCTTCTCAGTGCTAGATTGGACGCATTGCAGGCTGCAGGATCAGGGGCAGGTGATGTGGAAGCCCTGCACATTTGTTTCAGATCGCAAGAAACCTGGGCCTTCGCGGCAGAGAGATTTGATCAGGTTTGGCGTCCAATGGGACATGTTTACGATGAGACTGCTACTACTTGGGAGGATGTTACATCATTGCGAGGCTCAGGTTCCACAATAATTTCAGTGACTTCCAGGAGGAAAAGGAATCTAGTCTAAGGGGGGGGGATATAATGCCACTTCCCTATGACATTTAGTTTATTATCATTTTGAGTTTGCAGAATTTTGGATATGGGTATGATTATACTTACATTGATTGGCAAGATGTTGGTGGAGTAAATGCATTTGGGTTGATGCGATTTGTTTTTTCAGTATGATTACACTCGGGCTCATGGACAGATTATTGGATACTGATATTATTTTTATATGGATATATTGAAGTGTTCTAACATTGGATTTCTTTGCCATGATAAGTAGAATGTAGTTGTTGAAATTACATTACTATCAGCTCAGGATTGCGGATACAGTATTCACAAGACAATCTTTTCCCCTTCCCTTCCGCACGGATATTGCCACTTATGAGTTCACAGTGGTACCTTTCGGTTTGACGAAGTTCCCCCCACATGTTTATGAGGTTTTACTGAAATGGGTGTATCATGACCCACCTTCCTTACCGCTTCGTGCTCAGCTTCCTTGATGACATTCTGATTTACGCACTCACACGTGAAGATCACGAGTAGCACCTGCGCCAGGTTTCTTCATGTGTCTTCGCGACAGCGCCTTTACGGGAACTTGGAGAAGTGTCCTTCTTTTCAGCCTGAGGGGTCGTATTTGGGGCCACATCATTTCTGGGAGGTATCTCAACCGTCCTTTCCAAGACTTGTTTTAGCCATCATTGGATTGGCCAGCCCCACTAGTGTGACCGAGGTGCGTAGTTTTCATGGTCTGGCAGGTATTACAAGATGTTTTGTTCATGACTTTTTCTCGGATTTACGCAGCCTATCACTTCCCTCATTAAAAGGGAAGAAGTTTATTTTTATGGGTCCATAGATGTGAGCATGCCTTTCTACACTGAAGGAATGCCTTACGAGAGCACCTATTCTTGCAGTGCCAAATCCTTAGGGTGAGTTCTACGTTTGCACAGATGCTTCCTTGGCAGGACTCAGAGGTGTGTTAATGCAGGAGGGTAGAGTAGTTGCCTTTGAGTCCCCCAAACTCAAAGATTATGAGCTCAATTATCCGACCCATGACCTTGAGCTTGCAGCAGTGGTTCATGCCCTAGTGCGGTGGAGACATTTTCTTCTCGGCCGGATATTTACACTCAGGACTGATCACTTGAGTCTTCGCCACCTCTTCACGCAGCCCAATCTCAACGCTCATCAGCGGCGTTGGATGGAGTTACTTTGTGAGTATGACATGGAGATAGAGCATGTGAAAGGAAAGGAGAATGTGGTTGAATATGCCTTGAGTAGGTGAAGACATGCGGCTATGGCCACCTCAGTGCGCACAGATTTGCAAAGTAGGATCTTATAGCAGCTTCCTCAGGATAGTTTCTACCTTGCAGCCAGAGGCGAGATTGAGTCTCAGAGACCCCTTGAAGGGAGATTTGATGGATTCTCATTAGAGGCAGATGGCCTTCTCAGACACAGAGGTCAGATATATGTTCCTAGAGATGGAGGCTTGAGACATGACATTTTGACAGAGGCTCATCGTGCACCGTATTCTGCCCATCCCAAGGTGAAGAAGATGCACACCACCTTGAGACTGTTGTATTTTTGGAGAGGACTTCAGAGAGATGTAGCCTCATTTGTATCCCACTGTTTAGAGTGCCAGAGGGTAAAGGCCGAACACCAACATCCAGCTAGCCTCCTCTATCCTCATGCCATACCAGAGTGGAAGTAGGACACCATTTCTATGGATTTCATTGTTGGATTGCCGACGTCGAGATACCACCACGACGCCATCATGTTCACAGTGGATAAATTGACGAAGGTAGCTCATTTTTCCCCAGTGAAGACTACCTACACGGCTAGTGCAGTAGCACGAGTATATCTTGATGAGATTGTCAGACTACATGGGATTCCGCGGAAGATCATTTACGACCGCGACCCTTTGTACACCTCCCATTTCTGGACCACCATGCAGTATGCCCTCGGGATGAGGATTAATTTCAGCACAGCTTATCACCCTGAGACAGATGGACAGACACAGAGGATGAATCGGATTTTGGAGGATATGCTCAGGATGTACGTGATGGATCATCAGTCGAGATGGGAGGAGTATCTTTATTTGGTAGAGTTTTCCTACAATAATAGTTTCCAGAGTTCTATAGGCATGGCTCCTTTCCAGGCATTATATGGTAGAGAGTGCAGGACACCTCTTAGCTAGGATAGGATTGAGGACAGGGTTTCTCTTGGGCCAGCATTATTACAGAACATGGAGCAGCAAGTTACATTGATCAGACAGAGATTGCAGGAGGTGCAGGATAGACAGAAGAAGTATGCAGACCAGCATAGGACAGATCGCAGTTTTGAGGTAGGCACGAAGGTGTTTCTTCGTCTCAGACCGCATAAGAGCCCTATCCATTATGGAAAAGGTTCTAAGCTTGCTCCTAGGTTTGTGGGTCCCTTTGAGATCTTGGAGCACCTCGGCCCCTTAGCCTATCGTCTAGCACTACCACCTAGCTTATCGCGCGTCCATGATGTCTTTCACGTTTCTGTGCTTAGGAGATATATTTCTGATCCTTCTCATGTGCTAGATTGGACTGCATTGCAGGTGCAGGATCAGGGGCAGGTGATGGTGGAGCCCGTGCACATTTTAGATCGCAGAAACCTGGGCCTTCGCGGCAGAGAGATTGATCAGGTTTGGGTCCAATGGGACATGTACGATGAGACTGCTACTACTTGGGAGGATGCTACATCATTGCGAGCTCAGTTTCCACACTAATTTCAGTGACTTCCAGGAGGAAGTCTAGTCTAAGGGGAGGGGGATATAATGCCCACTTCCCTATGACATTTAGTTGATTATCATTTTGAGTTATGCAGAATTTTGGATATGGGTATGACTTATACTTACATTGATTAGCAAGATGTTTTGTGAGTAAATGCATTTGGGTTATGATTGGATTTTGTTTTTTCAGTATGATCTACACTGGCTCATGGACAGATTATTGGATACTGATATTATTTTTATATGGATATATTGCATGTGTTCTAACATTGGATTTCTTTGCCATGATAAGTAGAATGTAGTTGTTGAATTTACATTACTATAACTTTGGATGATGATGGAATGCATGATTAAGTTGTGATTTAAACCTTGAAATAATGGATAATTGAATTACGTATAGATGTTAATAAATTTCATGCATATGGTTATTTTGGACATTTTGACATGGCCGCAAGGCCAAAGGAGGTATTTTGTATTTTGCAGGAAACACAACATGATCACAACCATGAGGGGGATTGGGAACCAAACACAACAGGATGTCCGGTGGTTACAACATTTGGTCGTCAAGGCAACTAGTGAATTGTATTGTGTTACCTTTGTTCTTTTATGTGTTAAGAAAAATTTCCATGAGGGGGAAATTTTGTAATCTGACCAAGGGGGTAAGAATTTTAATTACTTTTTTTAACTTACTTTAGTAGGTGATTTCATTTGTGATGTTTTTTTTAAAATTTACTTTTGCTAAGTATGTTTAGATTAATGTAACATCTTGTCTTAATTTTTTTTAATTTTGGAGGGAAGTCTAGTGGGTGTAATTAATTTTGATGGTTGGCTCCTTGAGCCTTGTATTTTCCTCTTGTATTGAATGCTTGTTTTGAGTGTTGACCACTCCAAATCCTTTGAATCTCGAATTCGAGATTTAAGGCAATTTTGGGGGACTTGTGGGACAAGTTGAACTTGTCCCACACTTCCCAAAACCCCTTACCAACCATATCTATGGGTTGGGAAGCCAAAAAGGGGATTATTTATTGTTTTGGGAAGGGAAATATAACCTTGGAGTGCACTTGTCTTCATTTCTGCATTTAATTTTGCCTTAAGACACATGGGAAGGGATGGATGTGGAAGAGAGATGTCATTCAATCCAACCACCCATTTATTGTGCTTTGGGAGTTGAGTTGACTATGGGAGGTGGTCTTGAGGATGTGTGATGTGGAATCCTACAAGGAGCCACATCACCCTCACACTTCCCCTTTTGTCTATTTATGGAAATTTCCTCTCTTGTTGAAGGGGTTGGAGGTTTTTTTTTTTTTTGGAGAGTTCTTTTGTTATTTTCTTTCGGGGAGAGAAAAGATTGGGGAGAAAGAAAAAGAAGGAGCTTGGACTTGCATGCTTGGGATTGTTTTGGAGGGAGCTTGGACAAGGTTCTTGGTTTAGGCTTCTCCAATGGAGAGGTAGGAAACCTTCTCCCTTTTTGCCTTCTTATTGTTGTTGTTTCTATGCTTAAATTTGTGGAAAATGTATGTTTACTCTTGTGTATTGTGGAAAAATGGATAGAATGCTTAATGTGTAGTGTAGGAGAGGTCTATGGGAAAACTCATGAGGGAGGCATAAGAGTAGAATTAGGAAATTGTGGAGGGAGTTTGAGAGGGATGCCCATCTTGGGTAAGAAGGTTCACATTCTTACCTTGTCTTTGAGGGAGCCATAAGAGGAGGGAGGCATAAGAGTATGGGAGGAAAAAGGGGTACTTGAGGGAGGCATAAGAGTCATAGGGGCTGGAGTTTTATTGTGGAGGGTTTGGATGGGCATCTCATCTCAATGGGGAGGCATAAGGAAAACTTTCCCATAGTTCCTTCTCTTGTTGGCTTGGATGAAAGCCTTGTTGTGAAAAGTATTGTGTTGTTTGTGTTTCCTTTTCGTTTCTTCTTTTTTTTTAACCTTGAATGTTGTGAAGAAGATTGTATTGTGGAAGCAAGTGTTGTTGCCTTGAGTTGGAGACCACCCTTCATTGTGTTGTGTTTGGGGCTCGAGGGTCAATGGAGGAGATTGCTTCTCTTCTCCATTGAGTTTTGGTTGGGAGGAGAGTGTTGCCTCTCCCCCTATCTTGGTTGTGATTTGAAATACTTGGAACTTGGAGCATGGATGAAGAACACCTTGAAGCACAAGAACCTTGTTGTTGACAATGTAAAAACATCATGTATTTACCCACCTTGAGTGGAGGAAAAATGTAATATTTCTTTTCTTTCTTTAGCTTCCATTATTGCAAATTTGTTTCCACATGAAGTAGAATATGTTGTTAAAAGATTTGGAAGGAAAATTTGTATTGAAATGATAGTATTTCTTACTCTAAAATTTATTGGAAATGTGGTTGAATTCTTTTGTGGAATGTTGGGAAGAAATTACAAAAGAATATGCATGTTAGATCTCATTTTGTTGCTTAAAAGGAGATGTATTGAAAAGTGAAATGTTAGTGTATTTCCTCTTCTTGTATTATTGAAGAAAGGACTTAAGTTTTTAAATAGCCTTCAATATAACCATGAAATCATCTAGGCTCTAGCTCCATTATCCTTCTTCATTTAAGAAACCATTGTAAATATATTTACAAATTGTAAAAGGAGATCAAATCCGCTTGAAATTTCATACAAATATCCCTATTAAAATATGTAGAAAGAGGTTTTAACGCAAAAATTCTAAGCTTAGTTAGTTCCTTACCCACCTCTCATTTATTAGGAAACTAATACTTTCAATATAATTGATATCTAAGTAATGCCCAAGCTAATGGATTTATCCTTATTGAATTATATTAATATTAGTGTATAAAAATTAAAAAAAAAAAACTTTTTTATGTCTCTTAACAGAAGTATACTAATAAGTATATATATACATATGTTTAAAACCCAACCAACGGCATGGCCGTAACAGGTCTACCAAACAAACTGTATTAGGTTTTATAAAATCTTACCTTCCTATCATACGAGGCAATTACAATAATGATACGCTCTATAAATATATCATGTAATAAGACTATCTAGAAACAAGATTTGTGCTGGACTGTCCCAAAACTTGCAAGCAGCCTGTTAATAAAATGGGGTGGGGGGGTCACGTGGAAGTGCTTGTTTGATTGTAAAACAAAGTATTGTTTCATATATATTCTGATCTAAACAGATCCACCTCCGTGAGTCTCTTCCACGAGCTTACCGTGTAACTGGTAAGTCCCCATGAAGAAACACGTAGGAAGCTTCCTCTGGTCGCCTCTACACTCTCTCACTGTTCCTTAATCGAGTTGATGCTTTGATAATCAAAATCGATGGAGGTGGGGCACTGCACTGTCACTCGTTCGAGTCTGTTTCTTCCATTGACAAATCTGCCAGGCCAAACTCATACGAGTTACTGTCCCTTAATCGATTTTGATATAAATATCTAGAAGGCGGATCTCGGATTGTTGAGGATGCATTCGATTCTGAACAGATAACAACACAGTTGGACAGCCTGCTCTTTTAGACGCCTCACGGCCTGTCCTCCCCGCTGAGCTACAAGCGCTTGACCTTGAAATCTGCCCCACTCACACCATGCAGCACCCAATGAAAGTGGAGGTAACTCACATCTTCACGCACCGAGGATTCTTTCTGCACACCCTTTTCTGCTTCCACGCACCCAGGATAGTGTTAAACAACGGGCCGCCTATGAGCAAAGTCAGAGATTTGCAAAATCTATGAGAATAATTGTGACGCGGCCAGAGGTTGGTTAGCCCACCTGTCCCAGCGGTAGCGCCATCATTAAGGCGCCTCATTGACTCCACGCAAAGGGATGGGGTTTAAATGTTTTTGCAGGTGCTCATTAAACCGCCCACCCCTCACCAAACACATTTTTTCCAACCTAATCTTTTAAATGAGCCTACTCGTAGTGGCTTTGACCACGCTTTCTCCTCCTTCTGGCAATCACCATATGCCGAGTTGTTCGGTTAGGTAGTCGAGGGGTACATAATTTATCTATTGTTGCAGTCTTTCGTGAATGTTTGTTTGATTGTCTATACTGTATTATTTTAAATTTAAACTTTATTTCTCACTTATTATTTGCCCTGTTAACTTTTAACTTCTTTTAAATAAGATAAAAGAATAATATAAAAGGGATTACCAATACCCTATTAATTCTCTTTTAAAGTATTTTGTATAACTCATATATATATATATATATATATATATATACGAACAATGGTGAACAAGACTGAAACATTTCTTAATTCCAACTTATATCACTTAAATTAAAAGTAATTAACCTTTCAAAGAGATATCCAGGGAACATATATTAAAAGATTTCTAAAAGTCAACGAAATAGCAATATATGTGTTTATCCTTGTAACATACCTCTACAAATATATATTAGAATATATAAAAAAAAAACATCGATAAAATCATAATACATGCATCTACCCTGGTCACCTTTATCCTCCTATAAAATGGTTCTTAAAGTGAAAACGGGGTCAGCTGTCAAATACCCTTATGCAATCAAGTATCGCCATGTTTGAAACTCGAAATTATCCGCTAAGGAAGAGACGAATACGACAAATATTGAAGTGGATCTCGAGTGTGCGGAATTGTGAAAATCATGCAGTTCTTGTATTGCGTTTGGAATACTCAATAAAAAAAGTTGAAGCTTTTTAATTATCTAGGTCACAAAACTTGCAGATAAAATAAACCAAACAAGGATGACTACCTTGTTTAGTTTAATTTTCAAAAAAAAATTGTCGCATTTTCGGGTTACTGGGTTGTGGCGCGGCGTCGTCGTCGGGAGCGTGGCGTCGCTACTTTCGCGGCGTTACAATTTTCATATCCAAATATGACCTAAAAATAACTCCTAGGATAAATTATGAAGACACCTAATTTCAATGAGTGATTGTTGGAATCATAGTGTTCATTTTCATGGAAGGTATTTGATTTAATAAATGAAACAAAGGTTGCCAGTTTTGGAGACAAAACCATCGAGGTGATTAGTTTCATAAAGGAAAGTGTCCAAGTGGACGTGGGAACCTCTTTCTTTCAAGCTTCTACAACTTTCCAACATCCAAATTACACATAAATCAATTACCCTATAATTTGCAAGTTCTATCAATACAAATTATGCATTATTCAAACCACCTCAACATAAAAATAGACAACTATATTTATAAGATGAATTGTGTTTGTCAAAATTATTCCTTTTAAATAATGATTGTCATTATAATTTACTAAAATAACTCTCACACTACATATTTATTAATTTACATCGTATTTTTTTATTCCACAAACCAAATTTCATTGCAAACGTTAAAATATTCTATAGGAAAATAGATCTTTGCAATGATATTTAATTTAATTGCTTCAACATTACAAAAATTAGAAAATACGATCATTAAATAAATACAATTTGAAAAAGGCCTCCGAACATATACTAGCTTTTAAAAGTCACCATGACATAAAGATTGACTTCTCATGTACGGAAAAATAATGAGCATAATACACAATTTTTATCGCTTGCCAATCCCCCAAAATGCCATTACATATTGCTGACCGTTTTTCGCCACTTCTTATATATAACGTAAGCAGGAAAGCTAAATAGAAAGAAAAACTGAACCCCATAGACTTGTTAACATCATAGACTTGTTCGGAATACAGCAGCAATGCCAAGTGTTAGGCTAAGGTCCCACAAACAATGTTCGATGTTGGAAAATTCAGATTCATTCCTATGTAGTTATTTGCAAAAAGTCAAATTTATCGATAAATGTTCTCCAAATGAGAACGGAATAAATATAAGATGTATAATTTCACTGAAGTAAAATATGTCAACTCATAAAATGCTTATACATATCTATAATCTCAACTTGGTTCACTTTATTAATATAAGGGCTTCTATTATAGAATCTTTAAAAATAATATTTTGTTTGTGATCCTACTATTTACCATTTTTATCAATAACTTAGCCTTGGTGTAAGAAGTTTGATAAATTAAATGTGTATACCAACATTATTATATGTGAAAATTACTAATACTCCATGTTATAGTTCAATTTTTGTTTTTGCAGATAATGCATTTTATGTGAATTAGAACATACTCATAGTTTTAGATATTAACAAACACTAGTGGTAATGGTCTCACTACACTTTCTTAGAAATCCTATCCTAAACATACTAGAATGTGTGATAATCCTTCTTACACAAAATTAGGCCAACAATGAAATGTGTAGAAAAAATTATGTAAATTGAAAGATAAGTAACATTATTGCATTTAAATATTATCATTGTATTACAAAATCATATGCCACTTCAAGGAGGTATCATCCTTTGATCAAGCTAAATAAAATTGAATCCGTGGATGATTTAAACTACTCTATTCGTCATGGTTATATTTGTTTTACTCAAGCAAGATAATACTTCTCATGCATGTTGGATTATTGTCGATAGCACTAGGGGGGACATACAAAGCAAACATGTTAATGTAATTAATTACAAGAATTTCAAGCACAATATAAACATAAAGACATGGAAAAAGGCTCCTAACAGCTCCTCCCACTTAATAATATTGTTCCTCGAAAATCCAAATTTGAAAATTGATGTCGAATTTGGAGAAGGAGCTCCCAAATTACATCTTCAAGTAACATTCCATGTCACTCAATTAAGACACATGTGATGGATCAATTGTGAAGTCATTGCAAAAACTTATTTACAACTAATTTAGGCTTAGAATGGTGCATCATTGAACATTGTTCTCAGCAAGTATTGTCTAAGCAATAACTTATTGCCCATGAAATTTATCTAAACACAAGAGATAAAAAAAAGAGATGAAAATCATAGGAAAGTGGAAGTTATACCGTGCATTTAATGTGTTGATCTTTTAAAGAACCTTGTAAGGGACATCTAACTTATGGGAAATATTATGGATCTCTTTAATCTCTAAGGAGATTTTTGTAGAGGATTATATAAAATGAATACCATATCCCTAGTTATAAGGCATGTTTAGAGTGGTGATAATTTCTTTTTTATTCATAATTATGACCATATCAAGATTTTTCTAAAGAGCTTGAATAATATTTTTCTGTGCATTGAGTGTAGTGTCCTCTTCTTATACCTAATAATTTCCTGAAGTGTAAGAGAGTTTTTAAGGTGGATAATTACCATGGATTTTTTCATATGAGGTCAATTTTAAGGTTACAGGATATGTTGTTTTATATCATCATTTTCCAAGTGATAACCACATGACCCAGAAAATCTCCTCAAAGGAAAAATATGGAACAAAAATTTAAAAATATTTGTTAACTATTTTTATTTTAGCATATGTTTGTGAGTCATACCTAGAAATCATATTTTATTATTCTAGAAATTACATATAAATGGTTATTCATGATCTCAAACAATCGAAGAAGGGATGTTTTGTCAGTATAATACTTTATTATTAAATGTTTGAATCAGTGTAAGAATGGGGTAAGGAATAATAATGGGCATATTCAGAGAGACAAATCACCACCATGAGGATAATTGAGTTTCCCTTAATTTTTTTTAGAATCTTATTGACATCCATGAAAATACCTTTCCAAATCTATGAATGAATAAATAGTGGTTTTAGTAATCCCAAAGTTTCTGCCATTTCACCTTTTTAGTATTGTAAAGTATCACATTCTACATAAACATTCTTAATATTATCATTCATTCCATGCTAGAATAAATTTTTATAAAGATCTCATATTTTTTCAAGAATCGTGAATGATTGGCTAAGGGTGATATGTGCAGTTCTAAAATACTTTTATGTCACAATTTGGACTTGGTATGAAAAATAATGAATTATTTATACCATAAATAATGACCATCCCAAGAGCACTAGGGTGATGAGATATAATATGAAATTATCTATTCAATGATTTGTTGTGTGGTTTAATATTTTTCCCACTCCTGATGCAATTCTTACATCCATTCTTGTATTGGCAGGACCAAAGAACATAGAGAGACTTCATATGTACAAGAGAGTGTTTCCAAAATCATATTTTATTTTCCCTTATTATAAGTAATTTCGTAGTCATATCCCATGAGTTTACTGACCCATTTTTTTTAAACTAGAGTAGACACTAATTTTTCAAATAAATACTAGAAACTATTGTGGGATGTTTTGATACAAAAATGCCAACTTGCCAAGTAAATACACCACTTTTGTACTATATATAATATTTTCATCATATCATTCTTATAGATAGAAATAACTTATTCCACTTAGACTAGAGAGACTTACAGGTGAAATAATTAGGAAAACTTTCTTGGATGAAGAGGATGACAATGACTCCATTATTACAAGCATCACTTTTAATAATTAAGATCATAGAGAAATATAAAAAATTTAAAACTTGTATTCTACACATATTCGATTAAATATGTAGTGCCCACTCCTCTTCGACATTGATATTACTATGATTTTTATTACTTTGGATTGGAGCCATAAACATTTTTTAATCATATTTGATCTTTAGACATTGTTAGATGGGCATTACTATATTTGATTAGCTTATTTGATACACATATAGATGTTTTAGACTTTTGACATGATTTGACTTATATGATGGATTATATGCATGGATTGACATATCATTATTTGATGATCTAAAGATACTAGCGTACTGACACATTGGATTTGATATCTAAATTTTTTTAGCTAATTTAGTTGGTTTTGTGATCTTGTTGCTAATTGATGAATTGATAGAATCGAAGTATTTGGAATTGTGAATAGTTGGTGAATTACTTGATTTTAGCGATGGTTTAGTTATGATATTTTATTATGTGAATAGATATGTATATATGTGTGTTTTATTATCTCGATATCATTAATATGACCATGAGGCCAGAAAGGTATTGTTTTGATTTTTGCAGGAAATTGTAAAACAACAAACAAAAGGGGATAGGAGACCAATAGTGAAGGAATTTGGGGTATAGGAAACATGTTACCTTGACAACTTGTGTAATTGTTTATTGTTTGTTGTTGTTAGATTGTTATGAGGTCATATTTGGGGGGTGGCGTCAAATGTGACCTTGGATAAATATGTTGTTTTCCCTTTTTATTTTATTTATTTTGTGAGTATTTGTATTATTTTAGTATTGTGATTCACCTTTGTTATTGTTTGTAAAAGTTCTCAATTTAAGTTGATTAAACTTGATTAATTAGTGTAATTCGAGTTGTGTCCAAGGTGGGGGGGTATTTAATGTTGGTAAATTGTTCTTGTTTTGTGTTGGATTTGAAAGGATTTTATTACCTTTGAGTGTGGTGTACTGAACCTTGCATGTCAAATTCAGATTTGGGCTTTAGGGCCATTTTTAGAGGCTTGTGGGAAAAGTTAAGCTTGTTCCATGCATCTTAATTTCACCTACCAACTACCCGTCTGGGCTAGGGGGTAAAAAATAAATCCCATTATGTGATTATAAGACAAAAAGGTGCTATTTATTGCACTTTCTGACATAATTTTTCAATTTTTTCCTGTAGAGGAGTGGGTAAGAGGTTGTGTGGGTAAGAGGCTTGTTATTTCCTCAACCACCAATTTATTGAGATTTGGGGGATTGGGTTTGACCATGTGATGTGGAGTGGAGGAGGAATGATGTGGAATCCTACATGGAGGTACATCACCTCTCTCTCCTTTGATTTTATTTATTCAAGTTTGTTTGATGATTTGGGAGGTACTTGTTTTATTTGGACTCTTGTATTTTTAGGAAAAACTTTCTTTGGAGTGCTTGTTGAAGCTTTGGAGTTGGCTTGTGCTTTATTTGGACTTGGAAATTCTTAGATCTTGTGGTTGTGGATTGGATACTCTTGTAATGGAAAGGTAGGGACTTCACCTATGTATTATTTTGCTATTTTGTTCTGTAAATGTTTGTGAATGGATGATTGTTGTATGTTTGTGATTTTGGGAAATATAATGGCCTTTAGGTTGTGTAGGATAAAATGGAAATTGTGATATTTTTTAGGGAGGCAGAAGAGTATTATTGGGTATTTTGAGAGGGAGTTGGGTTGGGGTGTTCCACATTATAGATAAGTAAAATTTGTTCTTATCTTGTATGTTTTATTAACGAAGGCATAAGAGTTGTTATTTTTAGAGGGAGGCATAAGAGTCTTGTTGGTATGTGATTGAGTTTATTGGAGGCTTTAAGGTGGTCACCCAAACCCTTGGGAGGCATAAGTAGATCCCCATGTTTCTTTTCTCTTTCTTTTCTTGAGTATTGAGCCTTTATGCTTGGGAACTTGCATGTTTGTTTGTATTTTGGTATTGTGTTTATTGTGTTGAGTGTTTTGTTTGAATTTTGATTGTGCAAGCCTTGTAAAGTTTCCTTGGGTGTCTTATACCCCTTCATTTCTTCACTTTTGGAGCTCGAGAACCAATGTGGAAGAAAACTTCTCTTCCTCATTGGATTATTGGTTGGGTGGAGCTTTTTGCCTACTCCCCTATTTTGTTGTTGTGTCCGGATTCTGGAGAAGATAGTGAAGATCAAATGAAGATTTTTTCATATTCGCATTTGAAGAAAATAAAGAGAGACATCATTTTGTAAAATATTTGCCATGTTGTCTCCACTTAAGTGGAGGGCTTGTAACTTACATTTCAAGGGTTTTAAACTTCTTGTAAATGTGTTGTAAAAGATTTATTTGTATTAATCATTCAAAATTTATATATATTTGAAAATTAAGAAAAAGAAAATGCTATTGCTACTATGAAATCCATTCAACTTGTATATTTTACCAAGAGTGTATGGAATAAAAACTTGTATTTTAAATGGGTTAGTTCTTGTAAAATGAAACTATCAAATCTTGGATTATTTATAAGAAGTAAGAACTTTGAAATGGTTTTTAAATGGAAATGAAGCTCTCTTCAATCTAATCTTATATTAATCTTAAATTTTTGCCTCCAAAGCGTAATATACTTAATTTTAAAAGATTGATATTCTTGTTGAAAATACAGTTGTTTACTTGAAATGGATGTAATTCATTTATTGTGAAAGAAAGGAAATAGTTTCTTGTTTTTATGGAAAAATCAGACATATTGAAAATATTGAAATTATAGTTACATTTCTTATTATGTTGTAAGAAAGAAAATAGTTGTTTAGCATTCTTGTAATAAGAAAAAAATCTTCTCAATTTTACTCTTATATGAATAGATAGAAAATTTATAGTTACTTTGACTTGTAATACACTATGCCATACAACGAATTTTGATCACTTAAAATAAGAATGTGTGTGTGTGTGTGTGTGTGTGTGTAATTACAATTAAGTTTAATTATATAAATTGATTTTATAAATTTATATATATTAAACTTATTATAATTTTTTATATATTTATATTTTAAAAAATTAAAAAGAAATGATTTTATTTATAATATATATTAATATTATATATATATATATATATATAAACAAAACATATACTTTAAAAAAAGTGTTATAAGTCATATTTCTTTAAGTCCCTGCATGGATTTTGTTATTTTGTTTGGGTGTTATAGTTTTGGGAGGGGGGGGGAGGTCACCAACCCCACCCACCTTTCCTCACCGCAAATGTAGAAAATAACGAGATGAACAAACCCTAGGAGAGGATTACAAATGGAATAAGCAATAAAAATGTGTATCCATCCTTAATCTTGAGAAAACTTTCCATGGCTTCCATTCTCCTTCTTCTCCCAAACCTCCAAAATGAAATTGAGGAAATACCATAAAGGAATAAATAAGATAAATTTATAAGGATGTTTATCGTTAGTTTGAATACCTAAAATCCAAGCTCCCTAATTGAATCCATCTAATAATTGTGATTCAATGCTACAAAATTTAGTGGGAATGTGTTTTTAAATTAATTATATGTGTAACTTGTGAATGGGGCCACTAAAGGGGTGTTAGGATGTAGGATTAAAATGTGACCTTTATTGTTTAGTTGGTGACTTTTATAATAGGGATTAAAATAAATTTTAACTAAATCATAAGGTTAGGGTAAGTTTGATCTTAGCCATAGAATATTAGATCAATAAATGACATTAGAAATATAATACTAGATTAAATAAATTTTTTAATAGGGGTATCATAGCTAATGGCTTATAAGAGTTGGCTAATAAGAATTAATGGGAAAACTAGGAGGAGATTTAATCCCAAAATGTTGAATTAAAATAATAATAATTAATTGTTAATTAAAATGAAGAATTTATTAAACTTAAATTATTTAAATCTAATTGGACGTTATTCTGTCACAACCCGTTTAAACAAAAAAAAATCGTAAATTTTCCTAACTAATCTATGGGTTTTGTCTTGGGTTTTGAGTGGGAAAAATGTGGGCATTACAAAATTCCTCAAAGGGATGCTCTGTTTTATCCTTATTCCATGTGAAGGAATCATTTTTAAACATAACATCGAACGAGGATTAAAATTTGAACCATAGTACTTGACAATATTTTTGTACTAGACAGTGAGATGAAATAAAACATAAAGGGTTATGTAGTGCCCACTTCTCTTCGACACTTATTATATTTTGATTTCAGTTATTGTTGACTATAGACATGGATATTGTTGTATCATTTTGGTTTAGGACGATCTTAGATGATAGAGATATTATGACTATTGATGAATTGTGATTGATAGTATGATTTGTGTGGATTTTTACAGGCATAGAGAAACATTTGTATATTGATGATAATGATGTGTTGTTGGCATATATATTACTGAAATTTAGAATTCTCAGCATGTTGATTAAGATTTCACTTTTTAACTAATCTCGTGGTCTTGTTGATATTGATAAAAGATAGAATTGATATGTTTTTGAAATTTTAGACAAAGGATAGCATTTTTTAGTAGAGATGATGATTTATTTATATGTGAATGGTTATTGATTTATGTGTGAATATTTTATCTTTGATATTTTGATGTAGCCACGAGGCCGAAGGAGGTATTGTGATATTTTTTAGGTGATTATATCACAACAATCAAAAGGCGGATTGAAGACCAACCACATCGGAATACTTGATGGATACAATGATGGTCACCACGGAAACTTGTGTAATATGTTATGTTGTTTTAATTTTTTGGGGGGTCCCCATGGGGGGATGGCCTCCATATGTGACCATGGGCTTTATGTGTAATTATTCCCCTTTTCTTTTATTTAATTATGGAGTATGTGATTTAATTTGTGATGTAATCCCTTTTTATCATTATTGATTAATGTGATTTATTTAAGTGAATTAATCATATTTATTAAGATATTTGGCGATGTGACAAAAGGGGCCATTTATTATAGTAGTTGGTATTTTGGATTTTGTCATTTTGATTAAGTGTAAGCGACTTTGAGTTTTGTACACTCTACCTTACCTTGGAATTTCGGATTTGGGCTTAAGGACCATTTTGGAGGCTTGTGGGACAAGCTAAGCTTGTCCCACACCTATTAATTTCATATTTCAAAACTACCTATAGATTAGGGGGTCAAAAATAGACCCCCCTATGTGTTTTGTAAGACAAAAAGTGACATTTATTACACTTTTATTACATGGGTTTTAATTTTTTCCTTAAGGGGTGTGTGTTTGGATTGTGTGTGTAAGAGGCTTATCATTCCTTTCAACCACCAATTTATTGTGCATTTGGGTTGAGGTTTGACTTGTGATGTGGAAGTTGAGGATAAGTGATGTGGCATCCTACATGGATCCACCTCACCCTTCCTTTCCCTTTTTTTATTCATGAAAGTTTAATTGTTTGTTTGGGGGTTACTTCATTTCATTTATGCTCTTGTATTTTTGGAGCTGGAGAGTTTTTGAAATATTTTTGAATTCTTTTAGATTTATTCAGTTGGATTGAGTTTGAAGGATCTTGGAGTGTGACTCTTTGATCAATTTATACCATGGAAAGGTAGGAATTACACCCTTTGTTTTATTATTTTCTTTTATATGTGTCTATTGCATGTATGTGAATGATTTATGATCTTGTTGGGTTCATTGGTAGAATGCCTAAGTATGGTGTACGAGAAGGCTATGGTGATATTATAAGTAGGGAGGTATAAGAGATTATTCCATTTTTTGGGAGGGAGTTGGGTTGGGTTCCCCACCTTTGATAAGAAAATACTTGTATTTCTTACTTGTTTCTTTTGAGGGGGACATAAGAGATTGTGGGAGGCATAACAAAATGTTGGAGGCATAAGAGGATCTTGTGGGAGGAATAAGAGTTTTGTATGGGTTTTGAAATTTATATTGGAGGGATTTAAGGTGGGAACCTAATCCCATTGGGAGGCATAAGTGAAATCCCCATAGATCCTTAATCCATTGGCTTTGCATTTTAAAGCCTTGTGTATTTTGTTAGTTTCGTTCTTGTGATTGAATCTTGTGTTGAATGTGCTTTGAAATGGTTGTGAAATTTCATATTGTGTTGTGGAAGATTTGTGATAGTTTCCATGAGTTGGATCCATCATTTATTGCATTTTGGTTGGGGCTCAGGGGCCAATGAGGAGGATAACTTATTCTCCTCATTGGATTATTGGTTGGGTGGAAAGTGTTGCCTCTCTTTGATTTTTATTGTTTTGATTAAAGTGAAGAAATGGTGGATCTCTTGTTGAAAAATTTGGGATTTGGAGCATTTGTTGAAGTCAAAAACAAACCTTCATTGTAGAAATTTTCTTGTAATCCTCACTTAAGGTGGAAGACTTGTAGATTTTTATTTAAAATAAAAAGTTGTTTTGCAAGTTTTATTTGCCAAGTTGTAATTTCATTTTTGAAGGAAGTTCATTAAAGAATTTGTATTTAATTTCTCTTCAAATTAGTTGTATGTAAATGAATGAATTAAATGGCTATCATGTTTAAATTTTAACTTGTGTTGATAGAAAAGAAAGTTGCAAATCTTAATGTTTTGGTCACAATGTGAATTGGAAGGTTGTCATAGCCTTATTCTAGGTTGAAATAGTTAAACACTCTTTTGTTTTGATATATTTAAAGTTAAAGTTATATTTTGATATATGTGTTCTTTCATACATTCATTTTTAGAGTTATCTAGCCTACACAGTGATCAACACCGGTCAGTCTTAACTACCATCAGTGTACTTAGTACTGACATCGGTCACTATTTCATATTGGAGTATTTAAAATTTTAACTCTAAGTTTATTTATCAACTTAAAAGATATCATGACTTGCACAAAAACCTTAAATTTAATGGATAATTGTTGGAGAACTCATTGAGATAAGTGTGAATCACAAAGTGTTGAAAATATGTTAAAATTTATAAATTGGACGCATCCGACAGTAACTGGATTCTAAGACTGAACCACCATCGGTATTTATGTGACCGACATCGGTCACTAAATACTACAAAAATTTAATTTCTACAAACTCGAAAAAAATTTGTTGTGCCCTTGTTTATATCAGATGTTTCTTAGAGAGTTATGCTTTCTTAAAATTGTTTAAGAAGTTGTTCATGGAATTAATCTCTTACCCCTACATTTAAAACAATATCCTAAAATAAAATATCATTAACACAGGAACTGATGCTATTAGTGGAACTGACATTAGTAACACAATGAATACCGTGGTCAGTCAAGAGACCATCATTAGTCACCTCTGTGTGGATTTTTTTCTAAAAAACGTATTTCCGGCCAAATTATTGGCTCTTATGGGGCCACGTATGCTTTTTGGACCCATACTCCGACCTATATTTAGGGATTTAAATACATAAAAAATTTGATCTACAAAATGAGGCTTTTCCCCATCTATGAAAAAAAAACAAAAGAACTAATCAACAATAGATCTCAAACCAAATCTAGGATATAGGCTTGAATTATAATAAATAACTAAGAATACATGATAAAATATAATATTAAACTATTCTAAAGGAGAAGCAAAATGGATGGAATCCCCTTGTTCTTATACATTGGATCCAAAAAGACTCCTTCATGATTTTCCCTTGACCCATGACATCCACTCCTTCAACCTGTAAACTAAAGAGAAACAAATGAATGAGCTTAGGGTAAGAAATGATTAAGAAGACTCCCTTAAGGATGTTTAGGGATTCTTTTGGGTAGTTCTAATCTTATGGTCCCTATTGATTTGATCCAAGTGTTAAGAATCAACCCTACAATTCTTAGGTGAGAATATTCATATCACGGTTGTAAACTTTTAAATAAATCAAATGTATGTGTGAATGGGTGAATGGGGCCACTTAAGGCTCTAGTGTATTAAGTTAAAAATATAACCATTCTAGTAGGTTTTAGTGAATGATTCTACGGACATTAAAGAAAACAATTTAAGTGAATTAAGGTAACTAAGGATAAGGGTTTATTAAATGTGGGTTGAATTTTAATTCCCCAAAGGGAAAATATTTAACCTAGTAAGAGAAATTAATGAACACTTATCTACTGATGATAATTAAATTGACATTAGATCTGGATTAAGAATATTTAATTAATAATCTAGACCAGATCTATCCTATGAAATGTAACATTGCTAGTAGGAATTAATTAAACATATATTAGGGTTTGACACCCATATAAATTAAAACAAAAAAAATTGCCGCAACTTTCTAGATAATTATTTAAGATTTAAAGTGGTTGTAAAATGTCAAATTTGTGGGTGTTACACTTGGTATCAAAGCCATGGGTTCAACACTTGGACCCCGGGCACACTTGGAAACATAATACATAACAAGAAAACTTAAGGCAACTATAAACTTAGATCACACAACATTGTATGATATTTTAAATGTAGAAAACCTAGAGAACTAAAACAAAATCTACATAAATAGACTAACTCTTGCCTTAGTCTGTGCAAGAGGCATGGACCAAACTAGGGGTTCTTGCACATGGACCTAGAATTACCACCCCCAGATCAGGAAGTGGCAGCCATATTGCCTCAGATACTTCAAACGTTACAAGATGTTACTTCCGCTATATGCAGAGGATATCTAAGAGGGAGACCTAGCAGACATGAAAAAGAGCCATTAGTAGAGACTTGTGTACCTTCCTAACATAATGATGAGCATAGGGTAGATAACTCCCACATGGAGTCAGTCAAATGAGATTCACTACAGAGAGGTCATGGAGACAGGGCTATAAGACATAGGGAAAAATCTAGGAGCCCTAAGTAGTGTGATGATCATGTTGAGAGATCTAAAGGTAGGTAGTCTACAATGAAAGATCACATCATAGAGATCCTAAAAATCTATCCATCTCATTTCCCTGGGGACACTGTAGGATTCTAGGCAGAGGCATGGTTCGTCAGCTTGAGCGGATGCTTCAAGCTATGTCCCTGTACTAGTAACACAAAGGCTCATGTTTCCATCCACCTTCTGATAGATGGAACTAGGGTTTAGTGGAAGATCAAGGAGAAGAATATCCATATGGATTTTGAAATAGTCACTTAGGAGCTCTTTGAGAAGTGGTTTAGGAGAAGATACTTTTCCAAGAGGTTCATTCAGTAGAGGATAGCTGAGTTCTAAGGCCTACATCAGGCATCCATGACAATGAAAGAGTATGAGAGTCACTTCCTAGACCTACTTCAATATGTACACTACATGTAGGACGAGGAGGTGAGGATTGACAGGTTCATCTAGGGATTGAACCTAGACATTGGAGGGGTAGTGCGTATTCATTGCCCACAGACATTAGCATGGTTTGTTGAGAAGGCCTATATTGTAGAGGACACTAGGGGGAGGATGCAACAAGTAATAGATAGAGTGCCAAGATGTATCCAACAAATGTAGGATAGTAGGTCAGGGAGTCAACGCCTCTTGCTCGTGGCAGACATGGTTCTGTAAAGTCTTCATTTAGGTCACCACAACAACCACCTTAGTAATAGCATCATGCTTGTCCTCCATTTAGGCCTTTGTAGAGATTTGATTCTTAGAGGGGACGCAACATGGAGCCTCCTCTTAGAAAACCAGTCAGGACTCATGCACCGCATAGAGCTGATTTAGAAGGATCTCATCAGCAATGACCACTACATTCCATATCAGGATCGTTGAGATCCAAAATACAGACCACTAGAGTACCTATAGGAGCCGCATATCATTGGAGAGGACCTAGTAGTTGCTACGGGTCAAGTGTACTAGGGCATCATTGGAGAGAGCACCCTCAAAACCCTAATACAAAAGGGTAAGGCACCGGTTTCAGATCCTATAATAGGTGATACAGCTAGGATCCATAGGATATATGCAGCAATCAAGAACCACCATGCAAAGCACTAGAGCATAATTATTAAGATGATAGGTAGCATTGATTGCATTTCTATTCTTGTTTTATTTAACTCAGGATCCTCACAATCTTTTATTTCCCCCTTTGTAGTAGAGAAATACAGGCTGGTGGTAGGGAGGCAGAGCTGTATTTGGGATGTGGATATGCATTCTAGATCCAATCTCACCGTGGAATCCTTAGTCAAGGAGTGCATAGTTGACCTAGGACCCTTTTCCATGAACTTGGACCTTCGTATCCTTCCTTTGGGTTCCTATGGGATTATTTTGGGCATGAATTGGTTATCTACACACATGGTTAGGGTTGATTTTTACATTAAGGTAATTTCATGCGATGATGATTTGGGAGTCAAGTCAGTGATAGTGGGAGTCAGGAGACCCACCTCTATTTGCACTATATCTTCCATACAACTTAAGTGGTGTGCGCGAAGAGGTTTCCAGTTGTATGCTATCACAGTTAAAGACAAATCAGAGGATGAGTCTAGTGGGTCATCAATTGACGATCATCATATCTTGAGGGATTTTTAAGATGTTTTTCTAGGGGAACTTCTAGGGTTACCTCCCCCACGTGAGATAGATTTTCACATTGATTTGGTTCCAAGAGCATAGCCTATCTCACGAGCACCTTATAGGATGACTACCCCTGAGCTATGCGAGCTCAAGTTGTAGCTAGATGGCCTTCTTGAGAAAGGCCTAATTCTTCCTAGTGTATCCCCTCAAGGTGTACCAATGATTTTTGTAAAGAAGAAGGACAGGTCTCTACTTTTGTGTATCAATTATCATGATCTGAACAAAGTAATAATCAAGAATCATTACCCCCTTCCACGTATTCATGACTTGCTTGATCAGATGAAGGGCCCCATAGTATTTTCCGAGATAGATCTTAATTCTAGATACCATTAGGTGAGGATCACAGATGTAGATGTTCATAAGACATCCTTCCATATGAGATATGACCACGACGAGTTCACCGTAGTGCCTTTTGGTCTGACGAATGCCCCCACAATATTCATGAGTTTTATAAATGGGTAGTTCCAGAAATTTTTGGATCACTTCATGCTCATATTTCTTGATTAAATTTTGATTTACTCACACACACGTGAGGAGCATAAGGAGAACTTTGGATAGGTTCTATAGTTCCTTCGTGAGCAGAAAATTTACAGGAACCTCGAGAAGTGTGCATTCTTTCAGTTAGAGGTGCAGTACTTGGGTCACATCATTTCCAGAGAAGGCATCATAGTCGATCCTTTCAAGATTTGAGCTATTATGGATTATCTCATACCAACGAGTATGACCAAAATGTGTAGTTTCATGGGGTTGTCAGGTTACTACAAGATATTTGTTCAGGAATTATCTCGGATTGTGCACCCCATCACTTCCCTTCAGCAGAAAGGGAAGAAGTTTTTTTGGTCTAATGGATATGAGTAGGCATTCAGTAAACTAAATGGATGCCTTACGATAGCACCGATTCTCGTAGTGCCAAATCTACATGGAGATTTCTTCATTTGTAAAAATGCTTCTTTGGCAGGACTAGGTGGTGTATTGATATAGGATGGCTTTGTCGTTACCTTTGAGTCTCGCAAACTTGAAGATCATGAGCTCAATTATCTAACTCATGAGCTTGAGCTTGTAGCAGTCGTGCATGCCTTGGTTTGATTGAGACATTTGATTTTGGTCAGGAGATTTATTCTCAGGAAAAACCATTTGAGCTTACGTCACCTCTTCATGCAACCCAATCTCAACACTCATTAGTAGTGTTGGATAAAATTTCTATGTGAGCATGACATGGAGATATATCATGTGAAGATGAAGGAGAATGTTATTATTGACACTCTGAGTAAACAGAGACATTTGGCTATGGCTATTTGAGTGTGTACAGATTTGTGAAGTAGGATTTTGTAGTAATTTCCTCATGACAGCTTCTGCGTTACAGCCAAGTCATAGATTGAGTCTTAGAGACCCATTAAAGGGAAGTTTGATTGTTTTTATTTAGAGTCAGATGGAATTCTCAGGCATAGAGGTCAGATCATGTACTTAGCGATGGAGGTTAGAGAAGGATATCTTGGTAGAGGCTCATAATGTACCTTATTTAGCCCATCCAGGGTTGAAGAAGACACATGCCACCTTGATACAACTATACCATTAGAGAGGCATTTAGATAGATGTAGCTCAATTTGTGTTGCGTTGTTTAGAGTGTCATAGGGTGAAGGCCAAGCATCAGCATTGAGATGGCCTTATTTACCCACATGTTATCCCTAAGTGGAAATGGGACACCATTTCCATGGATTTCATAGTAGGGCTACCGACGTCAAGATATCACCATAATGCAATCATGGTCACTGTGGATAGATTGATGAAATTGGATCATTTTTCTTTGGTGAAGACCACCTATACAGCTAGTGCAGTAGTGAAAGTGTACCTGAATGAGATTGTTAGATTACATGGGATTTTACATAAGATCATTTGCGACCGCGATCCCTTATACACATCACACTTCTGGACTACCATCTATCATTCCCTTGGGATGATTATCCACTTCAGCACAACCTATCATCTAGAGATAGATGGACAGACAGAGTGAGTGAATCAGATTTTATAGGACATGATTCAGATGTACGCCATGGATCATCAATCAAGGTGGGAGGAGTACTTGTATTTGGTGGAGTTTTCCTACAACAATAGTTTTCAGATTTTGACTGTCATGGATCCCTTTCAAGCATTGTATGGAAGAGAGTGTAGGACATCGTTGAGTTGGGACAGATTGGAGGATAACATATCTATTGGATCGACTTTGTTACAGGACATGGAGAAGCAAATTAATTTTTTCTGATAGAGGTTGTAAGAGGCACAATATAGGTAGAATAAGTATGTAGATCAGGAGAGAGTTAACCATAGGTATGATGTGGGCACAAAGGTGTTTCTTCGTGTCAAACCTCAAAAGAGTCCTTTATATTACAGAAAAGGCTTTAAGATGTATATAGATTTGTGGGTCCATTCATGATCCTAGAGTGGATCAGTCCCTTAGCTTATTGTCTAGAATTTCCACCCAGCTTTTCTCATGTGCATGATTTGTTTCACATATCATTTGTTAGGAGATATATCCCAGATCCATCTCATGTATCGGATTAGACCGCATTGAAGGTGCATAAGCAAGGGAGGATGATGGTGGAGCCTATCTCATGAGCACCTTATAGGAGGACTATCCTTAAGGTATGCGAGCTCAAGTTGCAGCTGGAGGGCCTTCTTAAGAAAGGCCTAATCCATCGAAGTGTATCCCCTTGGGGTGTATAGATGATTTTTGTAAACATGAAGGATAGATCTCTACGTGTGTGTATCGATTATCATGAGCTGAACAAATTAATGATCAAGAATCATTACCCCCTTCCATGTATTGATGATTTGTTTGATTAGATAAAGGGGCCCACATTATTTTCTAGGCTAGATCTTAAGTCTGGATACCATCAACTGAGGATCACAGAGGTAGATGTTCATAAGACATCCTTTCATACGAGATATGGCTAGTACGAGTTCACCGTAATGCCTTTTGGTATGATGAATGCCCCCATAGTATTCATGAGTTTGACTAATGGGATATTCCAGACATTTTTGGATTAATTCATGCTCTTATTTATTGATTAAATTTTTATTTACTCACGCATGCATGAGGAGCACGAGGAGAACCTTTGAAAAGTTCTGCAGTGCCTTCATGAGTAGCAGCTTTACGGGAACCTCGAGAAGTGTGTATTCTTTCAGTCAGAGGTGCAGTACTTGGGTCACATCATTTATGGAGAAGGTATCACATTTGATCCTTTTAAGATTTGAGCTATCATGGATTGGCTCATGCCAATGAGTATGACTGAAGTGCGTAGTTTCATGGGGTTACCAGGTTACTATAAGAGATTTGTTCATGACTTCTCTCGGATTACGCACCCTATCAATTCCCTTCAGTAGAAATGGAAGAATTTTGTTTGGTCCAACGAATGTGAGAATGAATTCATTAAATTGAATGAATGAGTTATGACAACACCGATTCTTACAGTGTCAGATCCACATGGGGAGTTCTTCGGTTTTAAAAATGCTTCTTTGGCGGGACTATGTGGAGTACTGATGCAGGATGGTTGTGTAGTTACATTTGAGTCTCAAAAACTCAAAGATCATGTTCTCAATTATTCAACTCATGACCTTGAGCTTGCATCAGTTGTGCATGCCTTGGTTTGATTGAGAAATTTCCTTTTGGGTAGGAGATTTATTTTCAAGACGAACCATTTCAGCTTACGTCACCTCTTCATGCAACACAATCTCAACACTTGTCAACGGTGTTGGATGGAATTTCTATGTGAGTACAACATGGAGATAGATCATGTGAAGAGGAAGGAGAATTTTATTTTTGACACTCTGAGTAGACAGAGGCATTTGGCTATGGCCATTTGAGTGGGTACAAATTTACGAAGTAGGATTTTGTAGCAATTTCCTCACGACAGCTTGTACCTTGCACCAAAATCATAGATTGAGTCTCAGATACCCCTTGAGCGGAATTTTGATGGTTTTGCTTTAGAGTCAGATGGACTTCTAAAGCACAGAGTTCAGATCATGTACTTATGGATGGAGTTTTGAGACAAGATATCTTGGTAAAGGCTCATAATGCACCTTATTCATCCCACCCATGGGTGAAGAAGATGCATGCCACCTTGAGACATCTATACCATTAGAGAGGTATTCAAAGAGATGTAGCTCAATTTTTTTCACTCTGTTTAGAGTCTTAGAGGGTGAAGGCTAAGCATCAACATCCAACTAGCCTTCTTTACCCACATGTTATCTGTGAGTGGAAATGAGATGTCATTTCCATGGATTTCATAGTAGTGATATAGACGTGGAGATACCACCACAATGAGATCATGGTCACGATGGATAGATTGATGAAAGTGGATCATTTTTCTCTAATGAAGACCACCTATACAGCTAGTATAGTATCGAAAGTATACCTGGATGGGATTTCATAGAAGATCATCTACTACCGTGATCCCTTATACACATCACACTTCTGGACTACCATCTAGCACGCCCTTGGGATGAGTATCCACTTCTGCACAACCTATCATCTAGAGATATTTGGATAGACAGAGCGAGTGAATCATATTTTAGAATACATGCTTCGGATGTACGTCATGGATCATCAATCTAGATGGGAGGAGTACTTGTATTTGGTGGAGTTTCCCTAAAACAATAATTTTCATAGTTTGATTAGCATGGATCATTTTCAAGCATTGTATGGAAGAGATTCTAGGACATGATTGTGTTGGGATGGATTGGAGGATATCATATCTCTTGGATCAGATTTTTTACAGGACATGGAGCAGCAGGTTTTTTTTTTCTGATAGAGGTTGCAAGAGGCACAGTACAGGCAGAAGAATTATGCAAATCTTAGGAGAGTGAATAGTAGTTATGATGTGGGCACAAAGGTGTTTGTTCATGTTTCACCTCATAAGATTCCTATCTATTACAGAAAATTCTCTAAGATGTCTCCTATATTTTTGGGTCCATTCATGATCCTAGAGTGGATCGGTCCCTCAGCTTATCGTTTAGCGTTGCCACCCATCTTGTCTCACGTGCATGATCTATTTCATGCATATTTTCTTAGGAAATATATCCCAGATCCATCTCATGTATTGGATTGGACCGCATTGAAGGTGCATGAGGAGGTGACAATGATGGTAGAGCCCATGTGTATTTTAGAGCATAGGACCCTGAGGCTTCAAGGCCGAGAGGTTGATCAGGTGCAAGTCCAATGGGACCGGTATGATGAGACTACTACTACATGGGAGGATGCTATGTCATTATGAGTATAGTTTCCACACCTATTTCAGTGACTTCCAGGAGGATGTAAAGTCTAAGGGGAGGGGGATGTAGTGCTCACTTCTCTTTGACACTTACTATATTTTGATTTTGGTTATTGTTGACTATAGACCTGGATATTATTGTATCATTTTGGTTTAGAATGATGTTAGATGATAGATATATTTTGACTATTTATTAAATGTGATTCATAATATGATTTGTGTGGATTCTTAGAGGAATAGAGAGACATTTTTATATTGATGATGATGATGTGTTGTTTGCATATATATTACTAACATTCATAATTATCATCATGATGACTAGGATTTATCTTTTGAACTAATCTCGTAATCTTGTTGATATTGATAAAAGATAGAATTTATATGTTGTTGAAATCTTAGACAAATGATACATGTTTTTAGTAGATATAATGATTTATCTATATGCGAATGGTTATTGATTTATGTGTGTATATTTTATCTTTCATGTTTTGATGTGGCCACAAGGCTAGAGGAGGTATTGTGTAATTTTGTAGGTGATTATATCACAACAATCAAAAGGGGGATTTGAGACCAACCACGACAAAATAATTGATGGATACAACAATGGTCACCATGACAACTTGTTTAATGTGTTATGTTGTTTTAATTTGTTGGGGGTTCCCATGGGGGGGATGACCTCCAATATTGACCATGGGATTGTGTGTAATTCTTCCCTTTTCTTTTATTTAATTGTGGAGTATGTGATTTAATTTGTGATGCAATCCCTTTTTATCATTGTTGATTAATGTTCTTTAATTAAGTGAATTAATCATATTTATTAAGATATATTGGGATGTAACAAAAGAGGCCATTTATTAGAGTACTTGGTCTTTTGGATTTTGTGATTTTGATTGAGTGTAAGTCACTTTGAGTGTTTTACACTCTACCTTACCTTGGACTTTCGGATTTGGGCTTAAGAGAAAAAATTTATTTGCATGTTTTATTTACCAAGTTGTAAATTGTCATTTTGTAAGGAAGTTTATTAAAGAATGTGTCTTTCCTTTCTCTTCAAATTAGTTGTATGTAAATTAATGAATTAAATGGATATCATGTTTAAATTTTACCTTGTGTTTAAAGAAAAGTAAGTTGCAAATCTTAATGTTTTGGTCACAATGTTAATTGGGAGATTGTCATAGCGTTATTCTAGGTTCAAACATTTAAACAATCTTTGGTTTTGATATATTTAAAGTTAAAGTTATCCTTTTATATCTATGTTCTTTCATACATTCATTTCTAGATTTCTTTGGCCTACACAGTGACTGACACTAGTCTCTCTTAAGCTGCGTTGGTGTACTTAGTACTAACATCCGTCACTATTTCATATTCCAATATTTAAAATGTTAACTCCAGGTTTAGTTATCCACTTAAATGATATCATGACTTGCACATCAACCTTAAATTTAATAGACAATTGTTGGAAAATTCATTGAGATAAGTGCGAATCACAAAATGTTGAAAATATGTTAAAATTTATAAATTATACTCATTTGATAGTAATCAACGTCGGTGACTAAGCCACCATCGGTATTTCTGTGACCGACATTGGTCACTGGATACTACACAAATTTCATTTCTACAAACTTGGAAGTCATTTGTTTTTCCCTTGTTTATATCAAATGCTTCTTATACTTTTATGCTTTCTTAAAATTGATTAAGAAGTTTCTCATGGAATTAATCTCTTACCCCCTGGATTTAAAAAAATATTCTAAAAAAACTTATAATTAATACAACAACCGGTGCCGATACTATAACCAACGTCAGTAGCACAGTGGTTACCATGGTTGGTTAAGAGACCGTTGTTAGTCACCTATAGGTGGATTGTTTTTAGAAAAACGTATTTTTGGCCAAACCACTGGATCTTATGGATCTAGAATTCACCTAAAGGTATATCCATCTAGTGAGGGTATCATATGCATGTTGAACCGATACTCCAACTTACATATAGGGATTTAAATACATAAATCTCTTGATCTACAAACTGGGGTTTTTCCCCATCTATGAAAACAAAAAAAAAGAACTAATCAACAATAGATCTCAAACCAGATCTAGGATAAATGCTTGCATTGCAATAAATAACTAAGAATATATGATTCAATCTAAGAGTCAACTATTCTAAAGGAGAAGCCAAATAGATGGAATCCCCTTCTTCTTGCACATTGGATCCAATAAGACTCCTTCATGATTTTCCCTTGCCCCATGACATCCACTCCTTCAGCTTGCAAACTAAAGAGAAACAAATGAATGAGCTTAGGGTAATAAATTCTCAAGAAGACTCCGTTAAGGATGATTAGGGCTTCTTTTGGGTAGATATAATCTTGTGGTTCCTATTGATTTGATGCAAGGGTTAAGAATCAACCCTAAAATTCTTAGGTGACAATATTCATATTATGGTTTTAAATTTTTAAGTAAATTAAATGTATGTGTGAATTGTTGAATGGGGCCACTTAGGGCTCTAGTGTATTAAGTTAAAAATATAACCATTCTAGTAGGTTTTAGTGAATGATTCTATGGAAATTAAAGAAAATAATTTAAGTGAATTAAGGAAACTAAATATAAGGGTTTATTAAATGTGGGTTGAATGTTAATTCCCAAGAGGGAAACTATTTAACCTACTAAGAGAAATTAATTGGCACTTATCTAGTGATGATAATTAAATTGACATTAGATCCTGATTAAGAATATTTAATTAATAATCTAAAACGGATCTTTCCTATGAAATGTATCATTGCTGGTAGGAATTAATTAAACCTATATTAGGGTTTGATACCCTTATAACTTACAACAAAACAAATTTTTTTTGTAACATTCCAGATAATTATATAAGATTTAATGAGGTTTTAGAACGTTGAATTTGTGGGCATTACAAGTTATGAGTGTCTTTATTTTATCATGACATTGATGTTTTATAGGCCAACTCAAACACCTATTGTAAATACCATATGATAAATGTACTCAAATTTTGTTTGGAAGAAGGAGCATTATGTGAGAGGAAATGTAATGCCATGTTAAGGTATTGTAAATTCACATTCCAAGTTTTATTACAAATCATAAGGTCACCAAAGAACACCAAGATGAAAGTACAAAGGAAGCCTGAAAATATAAATTATTCATTATTCCCTAGAATATCGATAAGTAATTAGTAAATCCTAAAAAGAATGTCTAGAAATTTATAGTGACAATAAAGGGTCTAAAATTCCATGTTAGAGATATCTTGTTTTATTATGTGAATCTACAGATATTAGAAGTTTAAATCTAATCTAGAAAAGTAGGAAACCTTGAAACTAGTCAAGAATATTGTTGATAATTTGAATAAGGAATTTATCTAACTTGATAGTGAATTTTTATAGTTCCATAAAATCTATGCATTATTGCCAAAAATAGTTTTTTTCAAACAACAAATATCTATGATGAATAGGGTCTCACTTGGGAGAATGAATCCCATGTTGAGAAGTTCTTAAAAGGAATCAATGAATGTGCCATAAATATGTAACTTGGGAGCTCCTTATTTAGATTCAATGAATTTCTAATATTCTACTTTCAAGAATAATATTTTCATAGGGAGAAAATGTTAAGACCATTTTTCTTACTTTTCTCTTAAAAATATTATTGTAATAAGTGTTATGGACTCGTATTATTTATAATTCCTCCCTTGGGATATTGATAATATTACCACATGTATGGGAAGTAGTAGTTTTCTTGATTAGAACTAATATAAATGTGATACATAATTTAGTATGAAGCATCCAATAATTTAGTTGTATTAATCTTGCTCAAATGTGGTTTCCCCCTCGAAGTGGCCTATGATGTTCTAATATAATTCTAATATTTCAATGAAATAAATTTATTTCCCTTTCAATTCACATCATTATTTTTTATATATTTCATTGGTTGTCTAATTTATTGCAGGGAGGACCATCACACATTCTACTATGTTCATGATATGATGTCTAAGAATGCATAACACATTCATTCGTACTATTGTTTGTAAATATCACAAAACGTGATTATGTTGTGATTCACATACAAACTTAACTCTCTCCCAAATTTTGAGAAATAGCATATGTTTTAGTAATTTTAACATATAGTCAAAGTAGTATATACATTTAATTTATTAGACCTCTTAGAATCAATCAGTTAATATTTGGGTTTTTAGTTGGTCAATATGTGATAATTTTCTAGATCTTAGTCATAAAACAATATTTTTATATAAAACCTATAATGGTATAATAAAATGTATCATAATAAAGTTAAACAAGCTACATTTGTAGAAATGTATAAGTATTCTAAAATCATTTATGTATGATTATATTATGAGAAATTGAGTTTCATCTTCTATTTCATTTTTATGAAATATTTTTTGTTTCAATATATTTTACATGATATATCTCTATAAGTTTTATTTTATCATGTAAGTGACTACGTGCAATTTATTTGAATTCATTTTCAGTATTTGAAATCAATTTTATATAATAATAAAAAATATATAAAGAATTAATATAAATATTAAATGTTCAAAATAAAATTTAACAAAAAATATAATAATAAAATAATTTCATATTTTATTATTTTTAAAATTTTAAAATATTTTAACATATAAATATACATCATTTGAAAAATTTATATCAAAATCACCATAAAATAAAGCTCTCTCCATCATAGTATAAAAATGTTATTTTATTTCAAAATATGAGTTATTAATAATATTAAAATTTATGTTATTGTTAATATTGTTATATTTATTTGCATATTCTCCATAATATACCATCATCAGCTTTGCAATGTTTGTGGTGCATTAGGCCAACTCATTGCAATGCAAGATTTTTTTGTATGCAATAACAGCTATAGTTTCAAACTAGGATATGATGCAAAGAAAAATTGACGGGTTTAATTTTGTATTCATATTTTGCTTTCCTTATTATTTTATAAATACGAAGTATCTCCAAATATAATTCTTCAAAAAGTATCTCCAAAAATTGAAAATAACCCTAAATCTCAAACTAGACCTAATACCTTTGTCGACGATGGGGAGCTCTATACGGTGCAGGGTGTTTGTTAAGAGCATGGCGGCATGTTAGGTGCCCCGTTCATGGTGGGTGATGTTGACGTCCTAAACAACATGGTTCCTATGGATAATGACAATGAACAAGATGGGTTTAGCGAGAAAGGGTCTGGATCCTCCCTTATCCGTCGTGGTGATGGTTTTACCCTACCCAATAAATGTGTGGTTTTACCCTACCCAATAAATGTGTGGTCGATGGTAGACCTCCTCCTATTGGTGATCTCACTGGTAATGATGGTGGATGTTGTTAATCCCTCTTCATATCTTTCTTGGTCAATGGTGGCTTTGAGAAAATAAGTGAAATGGGTGGCGACAGTACCCCTATTCTAACTGAGATGGAAGAAGCTCATCAAAAGGAGAACCTCTCTTTTCAGGTAGTGCTATAGGATAAGTCTAGTGGCAAACCCCTCAAGGTATCTATTAGGTATCCTTTGGTTACCTTTTGGGTGCAATTGATTGAAGATGAAAAACATTCACCAGAGAAGGATTAATTTTTAGGTTTAACAAACTATGGCCAGGAATTCCGTTATTACATTCTTCCAGTTCTTTCAATTTGGCAACCTATTATCATAAGTAGATTGGATATTTACCCCTATGCCAGAAAATTTTTTATCATGGTTTTTAATCTAATTGAAGATAGAGATAAAATAGTTCTATACTTTGGGAACTTTAGAATCATCTTCTACTCATAAACCTATGGTTCCCTTCTTTTAACCCAACCACTGAAACCTTTCAAGTCAATCATGTCTAGGTTCGATTTCCTCACCTTCCACTACAATTTTGGAGGGAGGAGAGCTTGATTTCTATTATAAATTCCTTGGGTAGATGTTTAGATATTGATACTAAAACTGAACTCTATACTCATACTCGTATTTTATTAGATCTAGATACATCAGTTGACCTACCAGATTATATGGAACTTAGGGTTTTGGAATGGATTTGGTCCCAACCATTGTACTATAAAGGGTTTCCTATTAGATGTAGGAAATGTTTTGGCATAGGTAACTTAGCTTTATACTATAAGAGTGTGAAACACAAGGTGAATGGGAAAGTTTCTTAGTAGAAGGACTCTAAGCCTAGTATGCTCATTTTAGGTAGTGAATCGATGGATTCATAAATTGAATAAGTTGAAACCTTGTTACTGGTTGAGACCCTCGATTCCCCTCATGCTATGGGGGTTGATGGCTCGAATTATTTTTCAGCCTACTATGGAAAATTCTCTCCCTTTAGGATCTGCCTCTAGTGTCATTAAAACCAGAATCTTGAAGAAGTACTTTATTTTTTGGGAAAAAGGAGATCTGGGAGGTTATGCTTCCTATCCATCCAAATGAAAACATGAATCCTAACAGGAGTGAGGGTTGGATAGTTATGAATGGAAAAAATAAAGGAAAGAACTTACTGCTTCTATTAAGATGAACTTAAGATCCCATGGACTAGTGCCTCATGGGTAATACATCCTTTTCATTTGGTTATGTTAGTTCAATAGGGTTTTAGAGTGTTCCTTAGGGCTCGTCAAATTTGTTAGACTTGCTTTCTTGAATGTTCTTTGCCCTTTTTTCTCTTTCTTAGCCTTGGTAATTGGGTGGTATATCTATTGATTTGTGTTTTTGGTCTTGGCCCATGTTTCACTTTGTTTCATGTTGCGCTTTGATGCCCATATTTTGCTTGTACTGGGTTCTTGATCCCTTCAAAATCATTTTTGTTTCTTTTTAGTTGACCTTTGACTTGGCTTCTTTTTCTGTAAAAGGTTTTTTTGGTCCCTTCAAAACCAAATATTTTTTACCCTTATCTAAATATATATATATATATATATATATATATATATATATATATATATATATATATATATATATATGAATTGGTAGAACAGTTAGGAGTATGTAATGTAAATTTTTTTTCTAATATTTTATTCTCTCATATTGTCTTTTTTTCATACGCCAGACTTGAATTTTTATATTTTAATTACGATTTTTTTAAATTAGTCTCACTATTTATGTTTTAGAGATCCATTTTTAAAAATTAGTTAATGTTGAGTGTAGGATTTCACAAATCATATTTCTGTAATGATTGTTTGCCCTAATTTTTATAAATTTTGAAGTAATTGAATTTACTAGTAGTGTAATACTCTATGTATGAATAGAACGTTTTAGTTTGAATTGAAAATTCGTATATGGAATTACAAATTTCAATGTAAAATAAGAAATTTGGAACTTATTATGTGAGTAATTCAAGAAAATTAAAAAAGATAACAACTACATTAATGTATCAATTTTAAAACACATGATTTATCTAGAAATATGATGATCTCTTTCTATATGGAGGTGGTATGAAATATCCATAGTTAGTGTCATGGAAACTATCCAACTACAATATAATTGAATCCTTTTGTATATTTTTAATTTAAATAGTGATTGATCTCATCCTCAAAGTTAAGATATAAAAGTTTTAAAGAGATATATTCTCAAGGCTATAGCAATTTGGACCATATATTGGCTTTATAAATCCCATCCCTAAAACCATTAGTAATCTCTCTTTGAGATAGATTTTGTATATCAATTGAAAACTCAAGGAGTGTCTATTTATGTCAATGTTTGTATGGCCTATAAAATTAAAATATGTAGTGTATCATAAAAAGTACGTCTTGCATTATGTTACATGTATAGACGATTTGAATGCTTGATATAGATATATGAATAAATGAACTGAAATGTTTTCCATTTTTATAGAATTGTAACATAAATACCACTTAACATATTACAAGAATAAGTATCTAAGGTTTGTAATAAAATCATTGATGTCTTTAGAAATTGACTTTTATCATAGATAAGCTTGCATAACTTATAGGTAATAAATCTTTCAAATTTTTTTCAATCATCTTAGTTAAGTTAAGGAACCTAAGGGAAAGACCCATATAGACTTAAGTCGGGGTACTGAGTGCATAAAATAAATGAAACATTGATTGGATATCTTGAAATTTAGGGTGGAGACAATTTTCGTAAAGAGTGGTGATGGAATTATGCCCTTTTATTTGTCTAGAATAAATAGTCAATGCCAACTACAATGTGGCATTAATTAATATATCCATAGATATATAGAATAATATACCATATAAACCCTATGACCTTTGTATATAAGGAAATCTTGCTTTTCATTGTGCACTTCGAAGAGTTAAAATGCCAATACATTTTTACTTAAGTTTTTCCTTAAAACCATATGTATCACAAGATCTACTGAATTAGAAAAATAAAATTTACAATGAGTAATATGGAGTGTAATAGAAATATAGAAAATAATAAAGAGAACAAAATTGGGAAATTGACTTGGGAGACAATTGTCAATAATAATTGTGCATTTGGATCTTTGTGAATTTGTATGGATCATGTTCAGAGGTGTTTGATTAATTTATTGAATAAGGGAATAGTTTTAAACTTTGTGACTAAAATAGTTTTTTCAAAATAGTTTCATAAACAGAACCATCTAAAGGATATGAATCCATATTCAACTTGTAATGTTTTGTGTAAATTTTCCTCTATCTTATATTTTAGATTGTAGGCTTGCACCTTTATATTGATTTTGAATAATAAAAAAATTGTATCTTCTTTATCAAAACCTATAAATACTCTAAATAACGAATATACCTAAGAAATATTGGTAACTACCAACCTCAATGTGCCCCAAGGAATGTGAGTATTGTGTACTATGTTAATACTCAAAAGTGTACTTAAACCACAAGTAATTTTATCAAACTCTTAAATCAAATATGAAGTTGATTTGATGTTATTTAAAGTGTTCTATCAATTGGCACAAGATAACTACAAATATGCAATTTTTACCTTAGTATTTCATATTTTTCTCATAGATTTTATAAAGATGTTATTGGAATATTTTTGATAATGTGAAGCCTTTGAATAAATATCTCCAATGTTATTGCTTAATTAGGTGATGTATAGAGATTCTAGGGATTTTATAGATATATGATTCATTTCATCAATTTCATGGAAGACGGTTAGTTATATAATAAATGAAACTAACTAAGATGTCTTATTTTGGAAGCAAAATCATCCTAATTTTCATTTTCATAAAGGAAATTGTCTATATAGCCATGGGAACCTCTCTCCTTAAAACTTATATACCTTTATTTTGAGGATAGGACCATCCAATATCTAGATTACACAAAGTTTGTTTAAATCATCTTCACATAAAAATAAATCACTATTCAGTTACAATCAAATATATTAAAATCAAATTTAAACAAAGGAGAACTTGAGGATGCCGAAAAGTAGTGGAATGTCGGAAAGTTGTAAGACTAGAAAATTAAAAAAATGTAAAATTTTTGTTGGTAGTTATTATAAAAAATAACTTAGCTAAAAATAAAAGCTAAAGCCATGTAGGATAAACCTCTAACAATGGAAGAGTGGATGGCTAGGTTTTTGGGGAGAGCCACGCAGGCCTACCATGCCTTAAATATTTTCTCTCAGTTTTCTCTCTCATGTACTCGTCCATTGCTACTTATGGAGGGAACTCAAACCCATCATGTTTCTCAGGGTAAATTGTTTATGGTTTCTATTGTAGGGTAGGGTTCTCAAGGGGCTCAAGATGTTTCAGGGATGCCCTACATTATGGATAAATTTGAGGATACTACAATTGTGACGCTCTCTATAATAGAGGTAGATAACTCTATTTCTACATTGAAAACTTCTACTCTTATTCGTAGATTTAATGGATTTTTTCCTCATTCAGAAGATCTCCATAAATGGATTCATTCACTTGGATGAATACTTGTGAGATGCAACTTTTTGCAAGGTGTTTATTTTCTAGTTCCCTTCACCTATAGATTATCAACTAGTGTGTACCGATGGCCCATGGTTTTGGGGTAGGGCCGACCTTTTTCTCACTGTACGATTTGAGGATTTTGATTCATTTACTATGATAGTCTCCAAAATTTTGGTTTGGGTCCATCTCCCTAATGTTCCTCTCCACTTCTAGCACCATGTTGTTTATGAGCCTATTGGTAACTCTATTGGTTATTTCATTAAGATGGATGATAAACAGTCCAATAAAGTGTTATTCATGTATGCTTGTTTTGTATTGAGATGGAATTTAGCAAGGGTCTTCCAGATCGGATGGAATTACTTCATGATGTTTTTAGTTTGGTTTAGATTCTTGACTATGAGAATACTGCCTTCCGATGCAGATTATGTAGCCAAACTAGTCACTTGGAAGAGGCTTGCGTGCTCAATAAGTCTCAAAAAATTAAAAAAGTGTCTTCTCCGTGGCCTCAAGATTCACAACATTTTACATTGCAAGGTATGGAAGATAACCCTCTCCCTAAAATATTAGAGCCCATGTGTAACGACATTCCCCATTCTATTTTAAGCGGCTATGTGAAAAGAGCTCATGCGACTGATTCATCTGATTTTGACCCTGAGCATGATCGCCCTTCTTGATTCCCTGTTACCCTTGCCTTCCCAGCCTAATAATTGGACTGTGGTCACAAGGTCTAAGGATAAGAAAGGGCGTTTCATGCCTCCTTCTACTCAGCTTGTTACTCGATCTATGGTGACTTTTTCATATTCAGTTTACTTTTCCTCCGCGATTCCTCATGATACGAATCCTACCTCTCAGATTGTTTTTGGATCCAAAATCTCTAGGAGCGGGCCAATGTAGTTTTTTCATTTTCTTTCGTGGCATTTTTGTTTCCTTCATGGAATTTTTTTTGTTGTTTACGAGGTCATGTCCGCCTTACTATGTAACACTTTGTATTCTTATTTTTAATTTACTATAAAGGAGGTTCCTATGGTATATTTAAAAACATATATTTTAAAATATTTAGATGTTAAATATCTATTTTATTAATATTTATATATAAAAATCATTTGAATTATAAATTATGAAACAACTTTAAGCAATTTATGTGTGTGTGTGTGTGTGTGTTCAGATACAAACACATGTATGTATGTATGTATGTATGTATGTATGTATGTATGTATGTATGTATGTATGTACACATATATGTATATTTATATAAATACGTATATAGATACACACACATATCTATGTATATGTGTGTGTGTACCTATGTATGTATACATACATATATTTGTACACATATATTTAAATATATATGTATACACACACACAAATATGTGTGTGTGTGTGTGTGTGTGTGTACGTATATTATAAATATCTTAAATACATTTATCTGAAATACATTGAGAAATATCAATTAGGAGGTGCCTATCTAATTATACAAATATAGCATAAGTATACCAAAAAAATAACAATTAAAAATAATTATAATATAATAAGTATACTATGGTAAATGTATTTATATGAAATACATCAATAGATATTAATTTCAAGGTTCTTATGTTTGATTTTTTATATATATCTTTAATAAAAAAACTTCAATGAATTCTCTATCAATTTATGTTGATTGTTTAAAAATGGAATTATTTAGTTACGTAATTGTGTCTGTCTTGAAAACATCTATTCAAGAAAAAAACTTAACTATTAGTACATGGATGAGAGTTTACTATTTTTTAATTGACTTTTCCAAGAAAACATAAACAATAATATTTAAGTGAGAGTCTAATAGAATTAAAATTTATTAATGAACAATCACATGATGACCAAATGAATGCCAAATTTAATGTCAAGAATTAAAGTTAACAATGCATTCCATTTTAGCCTTGCTTGCCATTGTAAAAGGTTTCTCAGCGTAATATATAAAATTTTGAATTTCTCTTATATTTATATTTTGAAAATAAAAAATTTAAATTATATGTAATTATTTTTATGAAGTCAAAGTTATAGATAAATTTTATATAAAATTTTGTAGGACAAAAAAGATTTTATTGAGTATTAAATTTGAATGAAATAGAATATTGAGCTCAATTTCTGTAATAAATTAATTATATAGTATTGATAAATGTTTTTACATATTTGGAATCACAATTTAATTCAATGTATTATGCTGTCTTACATTATAAATTTTATAATGTTCTTTCACTTGGCACAAAATACATGGAAACATATGAACCTTTTAGGTCATAATTGGAATATTGATAGCTTTGGGGTGTTTTTTGGAAAATTTAGGACAAGTATGAAGTCTTTAAATAATGATCTCTAAGGTATTTATTAATTCTAATTTATTGATCGGTAAAATAGTTCTTTTTAACAATAAAAAAATCATGTTTAGTGATTATTGAATGGAAAATTTACTAAGTTCCTTTTAACCAATATAATGTGCTTCAAACATACACAATTATATTACAAATTGAGATAAAATGAAAAGGAGAGGCAAGATTTAGCCTGGAGAAACTTAATGTGGGAAAAGCTATAATGGATAAACAAGTTTATTCACTCTCACTATGTAATTCTCCAAAATAAAAAGTTACTTCCAATAATTGGCCTTCAAGAAGGATTCAACACTCGTTCTAATTGTATTTACTTGCTTACAACTCCTCAACAATGAAGAACTCACTCTAAATGAAGTAAATAAGAAATAACTCCTATTATAACCAAACTACATCACTCTTTGATTTTTAGTGTGTGTGTGCATGAGCTACCAGTGTAATTGAGTAACATTGGTAACATTGGACTTATTTCAAGGTGTGGAACCTCATAATTTGAGATAACTCTCTAGAGAATGCTAGTTCCTCTTCCTAATCTAATGCACTCTACTAATTATAATGCAAAAAAAACATCTAATTGATTCTATATTGTAATTTTCAAGGGACAAAGGAGAAGGAGAAAACATGAAAATTAACAAATCCTACACTAAGGGCGGTGATAGCACCAAGATAAGGGTAGTTTGGAAACTCTCTGAAGAATGAAAATGAAAGAAAATGGATATAGAAATGGTATTAAAATAGCATAGTTCACAAACCTACATTTACACTATTATTTACATCAAACAGAAACATTTAGAGCTTGCAAGAGACCATTGAAATGCACAAAATATCTTAAATTGCAATGTAGAGATCATAAAACACAAGAAAACACAAGGGTTCCAAGATCACCACAAACTTGATTTTATTGCTTGAAAGATGACACAGTTCATTAAATTAAAGAAAGAAGGCATGTATTCCTTGCAAAATGAACAAAATTGAGGTTTTGAGCTCACATTACATTTGCAATTCATGTAAAAGCAAGGACTGGGTAAACACTCTCTAACGCTTTTTAAATGAACTCTCTTTTACATTATATTAGAAGAATGAGAGAGAGAGAGAGCGAGGAAGAGAAACCCAAAATATACCTTCCATCAAAAAACAAACTGCATTAATGAGTAGAAAAACATGATGGAAAACCTCCAAAATCAAACCCTTACTGTCCTATAGCTTACAACAGAAGAAAATGGCTAAACATTCCTCATTAAATACTTTTACAACCACATGGAAGTCATCATTTGAAACTGGGATATATTTCTACATTTTACAAATATGAAAATCCAATAAAATTTAAAATTTCTTTATTTATAAGTGTAAAGGATGGAATCACCATTCCAACGAGTCTAATTTTGTTAAGTATTGAGAAAGTTATGGTCATTTTCGTGCAGGTCGCTCCTTGTCCATTCCCTATTTTTACGAGACTGTTCATTAAATCCAATGGTTGGGAATAATTATTTCACATTTTCACCTTTTTCACATTTGATTATATCTTTAAATAATTCTGGATAAGGCATTAAAAACTAGAGGGGCCCACTAGATCATGTTTTCAAATATAGGGGTCTAGGGTGTTGACTAGGAAAGATTTCATACCATCTTGGTGTCATCTTGCTAGCTAGCTAGTTGAGATAAATGTGCCTTGCAACACCCACAATTTTTTTCCACATGAAACCCAAGACCAAACAAATATTATAATGGAATATTTTTTTTAAAGGCCGAATCCAACGCTTAACTAAAACCCAAGGTTGATTACTGGCCATCGCAACATTAAATAAATAATATTATTAAATAAGAGAATTGATTAAATCTATAGTTGATTTTAAAATATTTCATTCCATTAATCCTAAATAAATTTAATACCTAGGTTCCTAAGGTCATGCAAAATAAAATGATTAAATTTCAAGTCAAAATAGCTCTTTCATTTATACTAAGCTAATTAATTAATTATCCATTGCAAAAGTAAAATAAACTAATAAGGATAGAGTTTATTTAATTAAATTCAAGTATAAAAAGACAATAAAATAAATTATTTTCAACACACACTAGTGGCTCTTTTCAAAAAGGGGACCCGTGTAATTAAATGATCACCTCACCCACCCCCGTCTAACTATTATATGGGACAATCTTGGCCCTTGGATGAAAACAATATGGACCATTTGATGAGGGGATTTCAAAGAAACCCTAAAAATTCTTAAGGGATGCTGTTATCCTTTTCCTTTGCTCATTTCTCTCTCATTTCTTTATTATTTATTTAGGTTAACGGAAGGTATGAGAGAGGAAGAAGCCATGGATGAGGAGATTGCAAGGCTGGGGGATGGATATACACATCCCCCAATATTATTTATTCTAGTTGTTATAATTTCCTATTCCTCCCTATCCAAGGGTTTGTAAATATTTTTTCATTTTTTTATAAACATAGATTAATAGAATACCCAAATGGGTATTTTCCATTTTCACATTAAATCTATATTTTGAAGTTTTACATTTCCTTTATCTTCTATGTGAATATAAATACACAAATAAATATGTTTTTTTATACACAAACATATCTATAGATAAATACATATATACACACTTGTGTGTGTATATGTATATATGTAATATATATGGATAAGTGTGAAATTCCTTACAAAAAGACAAAACTGAAAATGGGTGAATGTAGGTTGTTACATACATACATACATACATATATTCATATGTATGTATGTATGTATGTATGAGTAAAATTTAATTTGAAAAGTTGCTATTAAAAACGTGGCTGCAATTTTTAAAAGACCACAGTCTCAAACTATGTGGAATGCACAAGCTCAAATGTGGGTGGGGTGTGTAATATGTGTGTGTGTGTGTAAAATTTAATTTGAAAAGTTGCTATTAAAAAAATGGCCGCAATTTTTAAAGACCATAGTCTCGAACTATGTGGAATGCACAAGCTCAAATGTGGGTGGGGGGCTCGGCCCCAACCACAATTTATTGAAATAAAAAGCAACGGGGGGTGGGTCAAGGATCCTATCGCCATCCCACATTATAGTGGGGTGGGGGTGGGGTTGGAGACCCCTCCCCACCCTAAACCTCCATGCCATAACGAAACCGCGGCCACACTACTACCTGCAATAAAATCCACTTCATAATTTTTCTTTTGTTTTCTTTTTTTTTAATAAGTTTTGTTTAATAAAGTTTTATTACAACCAACATTATTATTATAAATAATAATAGTAACATTTATTAATAATAACAATAAAAGTATATATATATATATATCGAAGATATAATTTTTTAATTAAAATATTATAATATTAATATATTACTAATTACAAGATAGTCTAACTCAACCAAGTTCCCCACGTTTTTTGTAGCAAAAATCAATTTAAGAGTAATATGTGTAAGGAATATTTGCAAAAATAGTTTCATAAAACTAATCTAGTCACAATTGTATTTAAGTATGATGTAAATTTATATATAATTTTATTTGATTAAATTCATCTAATGTTAAGTTGGGCTAATTGTGTGTTTTCTTACACAACTTATGACACAAAGTGATAATAAAGAAAATGCTTTCATTAATTTTGATAGTCTTAACTAACATTTCCTTCAACTAGTTTAGAATTACAATCATAGTTAAAACAGGACTTCAACTTACATCCTTTCAAGGAGAATGAAATAATTGTTTTCATTTCACAAGCAAGTGCAACTAAAAGGATACTTGTTTCCTTCAAATAGAGCCTAACACATAACAATATTTTGGAAATAAATGTATGTCACCACTTCAAAAATGACAGTATCTCAACCTACAACATTACAATATTTTGGAAATGAAAGTATTTTAGAAATTAATAACGGTATGCCTATTCCATCTTCATTCAAATCTCCCTTTTTTCAAAAACAATACAATCTTAATAATTTCCTTCAACAACTCTATAAATATGAAATTTTAATTTTCTAAATCCACACATCTTAAAGGAGTTTACAAGATATAAGGATTTCCAAAGAATAGAAAAAAATTATCATAAATTTACAATTTTACATCCACTCAAACTGGGTAATATGAATTTGAAAATAAATCACAACAAGGCTATCCACAGCCAACTTTCAATTCTTCAAAGAGTATGTCTTCTACACAAAGGTAGCTTCAACTTTGGCTCTCTTCAACTTCATAAAGGAATCACATGACAAGGAAGGGGGAGTAGGCAATGCTCTCCACCCAACCTTAAATCCATTAAGGGAAGAAGACATTCCCTTAATGGCTCTCGAGCCCCAACCAAGTAACCATGAAGGGCATTGAGCAACATTGAAAAATATCTCAAAGAGGCTTCTCAACAAAACACACATACAAGACAAGCAACTCCACAAAGATTACATAGCCAACAAGTTTACACATACACATCAAAACAAAGGTTTGAGGATCAAACCAAGTAGAGAAAAGGTTATGAGATACCACCTCTTTATGCCTCCCAAGTGAAGTGGGAGTCATATCCAAGCCTCCAAGTGCACAAAATAATAACACAAATCCTTAACTCTCCCTTGCAACAAGAAACAAATCCATGAATCCCTTTTCTCTTGCCATAGCTAAGAATCCCATTCACACTCCCACAAATTTACATGCCTCACATAAAATCCCTTCTCCCTCCCCAAAGGTCCCATAATCCCTCCTCACACACCCAATTTAGGCCAACTACTCCAATCAACCCACACAAAACACCATCACAAGACAAAATGTTTTTAATAAGCACAACATTGCTTACAAAAACACAAACACATAATCGAAAAAGGGTGGAGATCCTACCTATCCATCAAGATCCAAGAAAAACCTTCACAAGCCCCTTGAAATCCAAGCCAAGCAATTTCCAAGCACTCCAAAAGCTCCAAAATCCCAAAAGTGCACAAGAAGCAAAAAGATAAAGTAACCCCCATTCCAACCAAAAATCACAAATAAATAGAATTGGGAAGTGAAGATGATGAGGTAGCTCCGTGTAGGATGCCACTTCAACATCCCCCATCCTCACACTCAAGTCAAATATACCAAGACCAAGAAAGATCAATGCACAAGCAAGGACTATGACAATCCACATGGCTCAAATCTTGCACACCATGCTTTCAAAGGACAGAAATAAATTGGATTAGAAAGAAATTGCAAATGATTTTCCTTATCTTGAACTCAAAAAATGGACAAAGAATTCAAACTTAAGCTTCCCAACCGATAGGTAAGGTTTTTGGGTTGAATTAAGAGGCATGGGACAAATCTTGCTTCTCCCACAAGTCTCTAAAAGTGCCCCCAAGTCAAAATACGAATTTGTAACTTGGAGTGGAGCAAAACACTCCCAAATCAACATAAATTCATCTTACACAAGGACTACAAGATCACATCATCACTATTAGTCACATCTCTACTTTGCTTAAACTAAACAAGAAGGATTAGGTCTAATAAACACACAATTACACATGATAATGAAATGAGGAATTTTCCAATTTGAAATACACAAAACATTAATAAACACATACAAAAATATATTAAAGGGACACAATTCACCCCATGACAACATATGTGAAATTGCCCTGCCATGGGAGACTTCCAAACAAGACAAGCAAAACACGCACTAAACAACATTACATAATTTTTCAATTTGGCCTCATTGCTCAATGCTCGACATCCTTCTATGGTAGGTCCCCTATCCCCTTCGATTTTTTTGATAAAATTCTTGCACACAAAAAATACATCTCTATCCTTTTGGTCATATTAACAACATCGAGAAATCATATATATATATATATCAAACATCCAAATATCAATAAAATATATCATCTATTGATAAATGTATCAAAATAAAATGTCTTAACATTAGTCCAATGGTATCAATATCAAGATAAACAATGTTGAAGAGGAGTGGGCACTATTACCCCCTCCCCTTAGACTCAACTTCCTCCTAGAAGTCACTGGAATAGATGAGGAAACTGAGCTTGCAAAATAGTGTCATCCTCCCAAGTGGCTGTAGTCTCGTCATATCTATCCCACTAGACCCACACTTGGTAAATCTCGTGGCCTCAAAGGCCCAAGTTCATGCGCTCTATGATGCACATGGGCTCCACTTACACCTGCCCTTGTCCTACACCTGTAATGTAGTCTAATCCAAAACATGAGAGGGATCTGGAATATATCTCCTAAGTATAAATACATGAAAAACATCGTGCATGTGAGACAAGCTGGGTGGTAATGCTAGACGATAGGCCAAGGGACCAATACACTCCAAGATCTAAAAGGGACCCACAAATATCAGAGATAACTTATAGCCTTTTCTGTAATGGATCAGACTCTTATGAGGCCTGACATGAAGAAACACTTTCATTCCCACCTGAAAACTATGATCTATCCTACTCATATCTACATACTTCTTCTGCCTATCCTGAGCCTCCTAAAGCCTCTAACAAATAAAGACAGCGTAGTTCTCCATATCATGTACCAAAGCTGGCCTAAGAGCAACTTTCTCCTCCAATCTATCCTAACTCAAAGCTGTTCTACACTCTCTTCCATATAATGCTTGAAAAGGATCCATCCCTATCAAACTCTACAAACTGTTGTTGTGGGTAAACTCTACAGAATAAAAGTACTCCTCCCACCTAGACTATTGATCCATGACATACATCTACAACATATCCTCCAAGATCTAATTTACCTGCTCTATCTGTCCTTCTGTCTCTGGGTGATAAGTTGTACTGAAGTTGATAGTCATACCCATAACCCGCTGTATGGTAGTCTACAAGTCAGAAGGGTATAAGGGATCGCAGTCGTAAATGATCTTCCACGAAATCCCATGCAACTTGAAAATATCATCAAGGTATACTCGTGCTACTGCACTAGCTGTATAGGTGGTCTTCACCAAAGAAAAATGAGCTAGTTTCATCAATTTATCCACTGTGACCATGATGAAGACATGGTGGTATCTCGACGTTGGTAGCCCTACAATGAAATCCATGGAAATGGTATCCCATTTCCACTCCGATATGGCATGCGGGTAAATAATTCTGGTCGGATGGTGATGCTTGGCCTTTATCCTCTGAAACTCTAAACTACGTGAAACAAATTGATATACATTCCGCCGAAGAACCCTTTAATGGTAAAGCTATCTCAAGGTAGCGTGCATATTCTTCATGCCTGGATGGGATGAATAAGGTGCACGATGAGCCTCTGTCAAGATATCTCATCTCAAGCCTCCATCTCTAATAACATATATCTGACCTTTGTATCTGAGAAGACCATTTTCCTGTAATGAGAATCCGTCAAACTTCCCCTCAAGGGGCCTCTGAGACTTAATCTATGATCTGGTTGCAAGGTTAAAGCTCTCGTTAGGAAGCTGCTGCAAAATCATGCTCTGAAAATCTATGCACACTGAGGTAGCCATAGTCACAAGCCTCTATCTACTTAGGGATTTTACTAATATATTCTCCTTCCCCTTCACAATATCGATCTCCATGTCATACTCACAAATAAACTCCATCCAACACTGTTAATGAGCATTGAGATTGGGTTGCATAAAGAGGTGGAAAAGACTCAAGTGATCAGTCCTGAGTAGAGATATCTAGCCAAGAAGAAAATTTCTCCATAGAACCAAGGCATGAAAAAGTTTCACAAGCTCAAGATCATGATTCAGATAATTGATCTCATAATCCTTTAGTTTTTGAGACTCGAAAGCTACAACATGGCCCTCCTACATTAACACACCTCCTAACCCTACCAAAGAAGCATCTTTGTAAATGAAAAATTCAACCTAAGGGTCTGGCACTGCAATAATAGGTGTTTTCATAAGCCATTCCTTTAGTGTCCTAAAGGCATGCTCACAAAATTCTTCCCTTTCCACTGAAGGGAAGTGATGGGCTGTGTAACCCGAGAGAAGTATTAACCAAACCTCTTGTAGTATCCTACCAATCCCATGAAACTGCACACATTGATCACACTAATAGGTGTTGGACAATTCATAATGGCTCTAATCTTGGAAGGATCAAATGCGATACCTTCCCTAGAAATGACGTGACCTAAATATTGCACCTCTAACTAGAAGAATGCACACTTCTCCAGGTTCCCAAAAATATGTTACTCACAAAGACATTACAGAACCTAAGGAAGGTGCTCCTCCTACTCCTCATGCATATGTGAGAAGATCAATATGTCATCAAGGAACACAAGTACAAAGCAATATAAAAAGGTCATGGACACCCCATTCATCAAAATCATGAACACTGCAGGGGTATTCGTAAGACCAAATGACACAACTGTGAATTCATAGTGGCCATATCTCATGCGAGAAGATGACTTGTGGATATCTACCTCTACGATCCTCAACTAACAGTATCTTGACTTTAGATCAATATTATAAAATACATTGAACTCCTTTATCAAATCAAATAAATCATCAGTGCGAGGAAGGGGGTAAGGATTCTTGATCGTTACTTTGTTCAACTAATGATAGTCTACACACAAATGTAAGGATCTTTCCTTCTTCTTTACAAATATCATTAGTGCACCTCAAGGGGATTCACTAGGATGGATTATTCCTTTCTCAAGAAGGCCCTCAAGCTGCAACTTGAGCTCACATAGCTTAGGTGTGGTCATCCACTCTTGGAACCAAGTCAATTTGAAAATATATCTCATGCAGGGGAGGCATCCCTTACATCTCACTAGGAAACACATCTGAGAAGTCCTGTAAAATGGGGTGATCATCAATTGAAGGTACACTATCCTCATACTATGCCATATCAGTGACTATAAAAGCATATAATTCACAACCCCGTCACGCACACCACTTTAGCTGCATAGCAGAAATAGTGTAAAAAGAAATGGGTCTCTTAACTCCAACAATCACTGAATCCACACCCAAATCATCTGCGTAAGATATAATGTTACTTTAGCAATCAAATCTATACTTGTGTGCAAAAAATCAATCCATGCTGAAAATCACTCCAGAAGAACTTAAAGGAAGGATGCAAAAGTCCATAGTAGTGGGGTCAAAGCATATAACTGTGCCCCAATTTTTTGTAGTTTTTGTACTTTCAGCAAACTATGTTTGACAACCAAAACATGACCAAACACATATAAAATGACCAAACATGCATTTTTAAGAGGCTATAAATACCAAGGTGCAGGGCATCAAGAATTTACCTAATTTTTTAAATTTTTATAGTATTTTTTAATTATTTATTTACTAGTCAGATTTTAAAATATTTATGGCCACAAAGTGGGACACACTTGTAAGCTTTGACCCAGTGGTAAAGGGTCTTAGGTCCACTACACACTCTTTAACTAAGGAGTCAACTGAGATCTAGGCTCTAAAAGCTATCTCAACATCCCAAATAAGACCTTTCCTAACTACCACTAGCCTATAACGCTCTACTAAAGATGGTAAAATGAAAGAATTTGAAGAGCCTAAGTCAAATAAAATAGGGATAGAAATACCACTAATGCTACATGTGGTCTCTATCACTGTGTCCTGGTATGTTGCCTAGCTATTCTTGACTACTGTATAGATCATGTGGCTCCTAGCCATGTCACCAATAGTAGGCTCAGAAACATGTGCCTTACCCTCATTAGTATGGTTTTGAGGGCACTCTCTCCAATGATTTTCATACATGCCGCATCTGTAACAAGTATCTGGTCCTCTGCACTATGCATATAACCCTCCAGGTGGCCCAGTAGTACATGGAGAAGGCCCTGATTATCCTTCCATAGATCTTGGTGGGAGATTTGGTGGATTGCTCATGTTGATTGTGCTCGAGGTGGATCATGTGTCCTATTTGGCCCCCTATCTATAGGTCCCATACTATGCCCTATATTAGCATCATGTCAGTTTGGAGGTCGAAAGGGCGGTTAAGTCTAATGCTGATACTAAGGAGGTGGAGGGGGCCAGAAGGAAAAATTTATTGATATGTGTCCACCATGAGGAGGACCAGTTGATCCCGTCAATCTAATGTCCTGTAGAAGTTTTATGTAAATCTTCATTGTCTTGTTCCTGTTGCATCTTCCCCCTAGTTTCCTCCATAATATAAGCCTTCTCCATGAACTCTGAAAGTGCCTGTGGATAGTGAATATTCACTGCCACACCCAAGTCCAAGTTATGGCCACTGATGAACCTTTGAACTCAAACCTGCTCATCCTACATATAATCTATATACTGAAGTAGATCCAAGAACCGTCCCTCATACTCTGCTACCATCAAGGAGGCCTATCATAGATCATGGAACTCATCAATCCGCTACTGAATGAACCTCCTATAAATATACCTTCTCTTGAAATGCTCCTCAAATATCTCCCACGTGACTATCTCAGAATCTACATAGAGCTTCTACTCTTCATTCCTCCTCCATACTCTTGTTCCATCTCTCAGAAGGTGGATGAAAACACGATCTTTTGTGTCGCTAGAACAAGGACATAGCTTGAATCATTCACTCAAGCTAACCAACCATGCCTCGACCCAAAATCCACCTGTGTCTCCAGAAAGATGAGGTGGGCGCAACTTGAGTATCTCTCTAATGTGCTCCGCTGCAGATGACTATCACCCTCTAGGCCTCTCTACATGATCAACTCTTGGCCAAGGGCTCCTAGACTTGTCTCTATGCATCACATCTCGATCTTTAATCTCTCTAGGAGGTGACTAATGTCTAACTAAATCCATGTGGTAATTATCTACCCTCTCCTTTGTACTGTGACGTGAAGGTGCGCGAACCTCCAATGATGGCTCCTTGTCCTTCCTACCAAGTCACCCTCCTATTGATCCTCTACATATAGTGGCATTAACCTCCTATAATGTCTCCAATATCTGATGCAGGATAGCGGCTACTACCTGATCTAGGGGTGGTAGATCTAGGTCCAAGTGTAGGAACCCCTCATCTAGTCCACACCTCTTGCATAGACCTAGGAAAGAGTTAGATTATAATCTTGTAAGCTTTTGTTTCATTTTTCTAAATTTTCTATATTTCAAAGCATCATACATAGTTGTGTGTACTACATTAAAGTTATGCTAGGTTTATTTATTTTTGTATCGTGTTTTGTAGGTGTGTCCGAGGTCCAAGTGTTGAACCCATAGTTCTGATACCAATTGTAACGCCCACAATTTTTCACACACGAAACCCAACTCCAAAAAAATATTATAATGGAAAAATTATGGAATATTTTTTTTAAAAGGCCAAATGCAATGCTAAACTCAAACCCAGGGTTAACTACCAGTCGTCACAACATTGATTGAATCTATAGTTGATTTTAAAATATTACATTCCATTAATTTTAAATAAATTTAATACCTAGGTTCCTAAGGTCATGCAAAATTAAATAGCTCTTTCATTTATACTAAGCTGATTAATTAATTCTCCATTGCAAAAGTAAACTAAACTAACAAGGGTAGAGTTTATTTAATTAAATTAAAGGATAAAAAGACAATAAAATTAATTACTTTCAATACACACTTGTGGCCCCTTTCAAAAAGGAGATCCATGCGATCAAATGATCACTTCAGCTACCCCCACCTAACTATTATAGGGGACAATCTTGACCCTTGGATGAAAAAAATATGGACCAATGGATGAGGGGATTTCAAAACAACCCTTAAAATCCTTATGGGAGAGGAGGAAGCCATGGATGATGAGATTGCAAGGTTGGGGGATGGATATACACACCCCGCCCCCCCAATATTATTTATTCTAGTTGTTATAATTTCTTATTCCTCCCTATCTAAGGGATTGTAAATGTTTTTCCATTTTGTTAGAAACATAGATCAATAGAATACCCAAATGGGTATTTTCTATTTTCCCATTAAATCTATATTTTGAAGTGTTTACATTTCCTTTATCTTCTATGTGAATATAAATACACAAATAAATCTCTTCTTCTTTTTATCTACAACCATATCTATAGATATATACATATATACATACTTGTGTGTATATATGTATAAGTGTTAAATTTCTTACAAAAAGACATACCCGAAAAATGGGTGAATATAGGTTGTTATATATATATATATATATATATATATATATATATATATATATATATATATATATATATATATATATATATATATTAATAAAATTTAATTTGAAAAGTTGCTATTAAAAATGTGGCCGCATTTTTTAAAGACCACAGTTTTAGACTGTGTGGAATGCGCAGGGTCAAAGGTGGGTGGGGGGCTCGACGCTCACCAAAGTTTATTAAAATAAAAAGAAAAGGGGGAGAAGTCGCCAATCCCACCCCCATCCCACAAATATATATGCACAAATAAATCTTTTATTTTATTTTTTATACACAAAAATATCTATAGATACATACATATATACACACTTGTTTGTATATATGTATAAGTGTGAAATTTCTTTAAAATGACATACTCCAAAATGGGTGAATGTAGATTTTTTTAGATATATATTTATGTATGAATAAAATGGAAGTTAAAAAGTTTCTATTTAAAATGTGGCCACATTTTTTAAAGACCACAGTCTCGGACTGTGTGGACTGGGTAGGCTCAAAGGTGGGTGGGGGGCTCAGCCCCCACCAAAGTTTATTAAAATAAATAGGAAGGGAGGAGGGGTCACCGACCCCATCCTCCATTCCACAATATAGTGGGGTGGGGGTGGTGTCGATGAATCCTCCCCACCCAAACCTCCATCCCATAACAAAACCGTGGCCACACTACCACCACAATAAAATACACTTCATAATTTTTATTTTGTTTTCAAAACAAAATAAAAATTATGAAGTGGATTTTATTGTGGTGGTAGTGTGGCTCAGCCCCCACCAAAGTTTATTAAAATAAATAGGAAGGGGGGAGGGGTCACCGACCCCATCCTCCATCCCACAATATAGTGGGGTGGGGGGGTGGTGTCGATGAATCCTCCCCACCCAAACCTCCATCCCATAACAAAATCGTGGCCACACTACCACCACAATAAAATCCACTTCATAATTTTTATTTTGTTTTCATTTTTTTTATAAGTTTTGTTATGGGATGGAGGTTTGGGTGGGGAGGATTAATCGACGCCACCCCCCACCCCACTATATTGTGGGATGGAGGACTGGGTCGGTGACCCCTCCCCCCTTCCTATTTATTTTAATAAACTTTGGTGGGGGCTGAGCCACACTACCGCCACAATAAAATCCACTTCATAATTTTTATTTTGTTTTATATACATAACATACATATATATATATATATAGAGAGATATAGATATATATATACGAGATATAGAGAGATAGTATATCTATAGATATGAGATATAGATATATAGATATATATATATATAGATATGTATATGTATATAGATATGTATATGTATATAGATATACATTACATATATATATATATATATATATATAGAGACATATATAATCTATATATATATATATATATGATATATACATATACATATCTAGATACATATACATATCTATATACATATACATACTCTATATATATAGATATATATATATATATATATATATATATATATATATACATATACATATACATATACATATACATATATGTATGTATGTATGTATGTATGTATGTATATAATATATATATATACATATATATACATACATACATACATATACATATATATAATATACATATGTATATGTATGTATGTATGTATGTATGTATATATATATATATATATATAATATACATACATACATACATACATACATACATAGATAGATATGTGTGTGTGTGTGTGTGTGTGTGTGTGTGTGTGTGTGTGTGTGTGTGTGTGTGTGTGTGTGTGTGTGTGTGTGTGTGTGTGTGTGTGTATATGTATATATATATGTATATGTATTTATATATTTAATTTTTCAAGTCATCATTTTTTAATTAAACTATAATAATATTAATATATTACTAATTAAAAGATACTCTAACTTAACCAAGTTGCCCCCACGTTTTTTTGTAACAAAAACCAATATTAGATTAATACGTGTAAGGAATATTTGTAAAAATAGTTTCATAAAACTAACCTAGTCAAAATTGTATTTAAGTATGATGTCAATTTATATATAATTTTATTTCGTTAAATTCACCTAATGTTAAGTTGGGCTAATTGTGAGTTTTCCTACACAACTTATGCCACAAATTGATAATAAAGAAAATTCTTTCAATAATTCCTATAGTCTTAACTAACATTTCCTTCAACTAGTTTAGAATTACATTTTTAGTTAGAACAAGACATAAACTTACATCATTTCAACGAGAAAAAAATAACCGTTTTCATTTTGCAAGAAAGTGCAACTAAAAGGATACTTGTTTCTTTCAAATAGATTCTAACACATAACAATATTTTGGAGCTAAAGGTATATCACCACTTTGGAAATGAGATTATCTCAACCTTCAACATTACAATATTTTGGAAATGAAAGTATTTTGGAAATTAATAAGGGTATGTCCATTCCATCTTCATTCAAATCTCACTTTTTTCAAAAACTATACAATCTTGATACTTTCCTTCCATAACACTACACATATGAAATTTTAATTTTCTAAATTCAAACCCTCTTAAAGGAGTTTACAAGATAGAAGGATTTCCAAAGAATACAACAACTTTCTCACAAATTTAGAATTTTACAAAGCCACTCAAAGTGGGAAATATGAATTTGAAAATAAATCACAACAAGGCTATGCACAACCAACTTTCAAGTCTTCAAAGAGTATGTTTGTCTTCTCCACAAAGGTAGCTTCAACTTTGGGTCTCTTCAACTTCATAAAGGAATCACATAAAAACGAAGGGGGAGTAGGAAACAGTCTCCACCCAACCTTAAATCAAGTAAGGGAAGAAGCCATTCCATTAATTTCCCTCGAGCCCCAACCAAGGAACCATGAAGGCAATTGAGCAACATTGACAACTATAACAATGAGGCTTCTTAGTAAAACACACATACAAGGCAAGCAACTCCACCAAGATCACATAACCAACAAGTTTACACATACACCTCAAAACAAAGGTTTGAGGATCAAACCATGTAGACCAAGAGTTATGAGATACCACCTCCTTATACTTCCCAAGAAGTGGGAGTCTTACCCAAGCCTCCAAGTATACAAAATAATCACACAAATCCTTATCTCTCCCTTGAAATAAGAAACAAATCCAAGAATCCCTTTTCTCTCCCCATAGGGAAGACTTCCATTAACACTCCCACTAATTTGCATGCCTCACATAAACTCCCTTTTCCCTCCCCAATGGTCACCACACAATTCAAATATGAAATCTTGGTGCATAAACTATAACCACTTGAAAATTTCCATAGGATAAATGTTTCCTTGATTGGAAATGTTAATGTCGAGGGAGGTTTGAACCTTGTTAGAAACTTCTAAATTATCTAGAATTCTAATTAAATATGAATATGTGATTGTTATCAAGGAAAAACTCATGCAAGATGACAAATAATACATAGGGATTATCTTTATAAGGAGTAGAGGAGTAGGTCATGGAAATACTCATTCAACATGAAAAATAATATATATGGCTTATCTTTATAAAGAGTAGGTCATGCAAATACTCAAGGAGAAGAGTAGCCTTGTCAAATATTAATTCCTTCTAAATTTTTGTTGGTAAGTATGGCTTAGTCAAGTATTAGGTCACTCAAAGATACTTGTGGAGAAGGAAAACATACTCAAATATTAGATCACACTATATTATCATCTATATGTTAGGAAATTTGAACAAAACAAAGGTTATATTGGTTTCCAAATAAATGCACAAAGTCTACAAGGACTAAATAACTCTGTAGAGTCTATGGGAAATACGTGTCTTGTATATTGAATATATTTAAGAATTATTTTAAATCTTGATGGGTGTTAGGTTAATTGATGGGTGAGAATATAATAAATTATTAATATTTTTTTATAATAATCTTTAAAAAGGTAAATAGATGACTAATAGTCATGTAGGATATCACTAAGTTGATTATACATGAATTTTTTTAAAAATAACTTTCAATCTTTAAATTAATTCCATTAAATTTTCTTTTTAGATGACAGAAGGAAAAAAAATTATACGTATCACTTTTATCAAAATAAATATTCAAGCACATATGTTATAAGTATATAAAGATAAATCATATAAAATGTGTGTATAACAGATGGTTGGTTGGATTTGTAATCATAGAAATATTTCATTATTAAGAAGAAATTGCGAAATTTATTATGTAAGGAATGTTGGTAAATAATTAAAATTATAAATTAAAAAAATAATTCAATAAAATGAAACATTTAATCACATTGTAGCATATAAATTGTTATAATATAGTTATTTATCTCACCTCCTATTGGTGTTACTAGAAAATCCAAATAGATAGGATTGCATAGTCAGTTACTCGATGCAATGGAAGGTCCCACTTCAGTATCTTCTTTGATTCATGAAGCTATTATGGCAATAGCAGAAGTTTCCATGATAACAATGGGGGGGAGGATGGGAAGATTGATTCCTACATTCAATCAATTGATTTGTCATGGTAGGGAGGAGAAATGGCACACAGACCGCACCCAAATTTTGGATCAATGTCATTAGAAGCGAGGAATACACCCATCTATTTATGTATAGATTTTTTGAATATAATACTTTTTGGATATATTTAATAATATGTATCCTAATTCTAATTATAACATTCTCTATTTCTATACCATAACCTTTACTTAGTACAAATTTCCTAACATATTCATGAGAATTTAGTGTGATCTCATAATTGACAATGTTTTCCTTCTCCACAAATATATTTGAGTGGCCTCATAGTTCACAAGGCCACCCTTCTTCAAGAACATTTGAAATTTATTCACATTTGAAAAGGATACCCTTCTCCATAAGTATGTGCATGACCTCTTCCTTGATAAATATCACCTCTATATATTATTTTTCATCTTGCATGATTTTTTCCTTGGTAATAGTGGAATATTGACATTGAATTATAATTCAACAAAATTTAGAAATTTTCACGAATTTTCAAACCTCTCTTCACATTAACACATAACTCCATACGGAAATTTACATCCTATGGTACTTTTTAATTGGTTACAATTTTGGAAACAAAGTTTAATATTTGACTTGTATGTGGTTTTTCCTATGTTAATATGTAATTGTGTGTATTATAATTTACATATAGATTGGGATTATATGGTTAATATGTAATTGTGTGTAGTTATAAATAAGTAATTACTTAATTACATGGTTCATACATATGTCACTAAAAATAGTTTTATAACATTTGATGGTTTTTTATAACACTTATATCTCAACAATATGCACATTATCAAGGGTATGATTTTAAATTATTTTTTTATCTTTGAAGGTCAAAAAAATTGACCATCATTTGGTAAAAAGAAATGTGTGTTTTTTACGCATACATTTTTGTTATGTTTTCAACAGAAATACCATGTCATTATAAAAATGTATTAATTTTACTCAATAGTCTCATATGGGCATTAAATAGTTTATGTCTTTAGAAAGTAAATTGAAAATGACACAATTTATCTTCTTATATCATCAAATTCTTCCTCCTAATTGTATATAAAACTCTCTCCAATTTCATGTTGTTTACAAAAGAAAAAAGTTGCACAAATAAGGCTTCTCTTTTATTTCCTATCACCATTTGTATATAAATTGTTAGTATGATGACACCTACATGATGGGTCAAATATTGTTTGTTAGAATTCTCTAAACATTCTTTCTTTAATTTTAATTTTTTTTGTGCTTTCTCACATATTCGAAATATAGTTACTTGTGAAGTAATTAATTTACTATTCATCATTATCCATTGTTAATTATGTATCTCGGATCTCTTTATTCCCTATTACCATTTGTATATAAATTGTTACTACAATGAAACCTACCTAAAGTGTCAATATTATTTTTTAGAATTATATAATATTCCTTGTCTAATTCTAATTTGTTTTGTATTTTCTCGCACTATTCATAATATGGTTATTTGTGAGGTCATTAATTATTTTTCATTACTATCCATTGTCAATTATGTAGCTTTGATCTTGTTTGCATGTCTATTTAAATTGGTTATTTGTATATGTGATTATTTATATTATATTTATAGTATCTAATTATTTTTCACATCTACGAAAATAGATGAACATATGGGAGAACAAATATAACATTTAATTTAAAAATTAATGACACCTTTTTAATTTTTTTTGACGTAATTAGTACATAGTTCTTTTGTCGTTTTATAGATAAATAACAAATGAAAAAATAAAGAAAAATCATATACACCATCAAGTGTTAAAATAATTATTAACAAATATATTTTGATTGAATGATCATTTCTTTAGTTTCAAAGAAAATAGATAATATTAGTCAAATTTTATAGCCTTTGAAATAGGAAATAATGTGAAATGAATGTTAGGAGAAGTGGTATGGTAAAACATATAAACTATTAAAATAAATAATTTATAACATAAAAAAAATTAAATTTATCTAATTAATCATAATTTATATTAATATAAATATATTATTAAATCTAAAGTAAAAATCAGTTTAAAATTTTTTTATTTATTTATCTTATATATTTTTATTGATAACAATTTTATTATATTGTTTGTAGATCGCTTAATGATTAGTTAAAATGGTATTAATTTATTTATATTATTTTTCATATTCAAATAAAAATTAGAGAATAGAATGCAAAAATTTATTATATGATTAAATATTATTACTTAAAGTCAACTTCTCTAAATTTATGAAAGAATAAAATCAAAATTTAAATAATGGTTAAATAGACATCAAATTTAAGTTTGAATTTATTAATATTTTTAAATCAATTTCTCCAAACAAATGAAAAAATAAATCTAGATGATAATTAAATATACATCAAATTTAAGATTTTAAATTCTTATAATAACTAAATACATATGAAATTAATAAGACACTTACTCTATTATATCTTTTACTTATTACTATACCAATAGACCTAATAATTAAAACTTTATAAAAAATTTATATTTATAAAAATAAAAATAAACAATTATTTTTGCAAACAATAATAATATTTTAATTAAACAAATAAACAAACTTACTAAAATTGTCACATGCCTTAAATAAACTGATATGTTTCTCTACTTAAGCAATCAAAATTCATTTTAGAACTCTATTGAGGCACAAAGAGACTTTCAACACCATACCTATGTAATCCACGTTCTTGGCACCCACGGACATGGAAACAAAAGTCTATAAAAAGTCCAAAACAAGGGCAAATGGAAAAAATAAATGAAATGATCACGGAATGTGTGGAAAGTATAACTTAAAAAAAACAACACATACAAGAAGGTCGTTAAGTTAATCTTTATGATTTTGTCAATTATTTTTGTAATTTATATTTATAGTACACAATTTACAATTGAAAAAACATTGTCTATAAATTAATCTTTAAAACGAACTCTAACAAGAATTTGATTAACTTACCATAGACAATTAGAAATTTCATTCAAATTTACAAACAATGTCATCATCATGTTAAGTGAATAATGTGAAATTTGAATAAAAATATGGATATTTTATTATGCCGATCAATTATATAATAACAAAAATTATTTTGTACATTGATATAATATAATTATACGCGGAGACATCCTACAATGACAACAGATTGTGTAATAGTCATTAACTAAAAAGAGATTTGAGATTCGTTATAATGTTGATTTCTAAATAGATTCAATGTTATTTTATTTTATCTTAAAATAATATAAGATAGTATCCTATAATAAATATTTAATAAATTATAATAGTGCATGGATAATATATATAAATTATGAATTATTATAAATTATAGTAGTGTATCACAACATATATTGATAAATAATATATAATAATTATGAATAATATATAACAACTATAAATAATATAATATTGTTTTCATAAATCAGAGTTTTATTATGAATGCAATAAAACTATGGAATTTACATATTTGAACACATTGGATGTGTGTTATAAGAATATAGATCAATTATGTTTAAAATCAAGAACACCTAATATTTAATAGAAAAATATTATAATATTGAAATTATTTTTTATTTTATAAAGTTATATAAGTACAAAATGAAAAAGATAGTTAAAAAGTGGTTATGTTCAAATATGGTATAGAAATAAACAATTATTATGTCACTTATAGTAGAAATTTTCATTTATGAGTATTTTAAGATTGAGTATGTTGATTCATTCAATTTTTTTATAGTGAAATATTAAGTTAGCTAAAATGATTTCAAATGCATATGATAGAGTTCGGAAAAAACAACGAGATATAATCACAATAGGAAAGGTGAGGGGGCTCTGACAAATGACATGTTGACCGGCGGTCCACAGTTTAAAGTACTTTAATTTCCTCCACAGCTCCACCTCTAACCGTTGGTTTACATGCAATATAGCGGTCATTGATCTTCTACTCACCTTTTCATGTGTAGAAGGAGGAGAGCCTCAAAATGGAATACAAATCTGCTTCCTCGGTGGTTCCAAGTCATATTTCATGTTTGCTACGCGCTTCTCTGAGTTTGATGGCGGCATAATTTTGATTGACAAGATCTTATTTAATGGTCAGATTCACCCCATGAGGCCCTTGGATAAGCCCTAGGTAAAGTCTCATAGATTATAGGCATAGAGTAGATTATTTCGATCGAAAAGTCTTGTCAGAGGAAGAATAGATGGATTTCGCCTCTAAGAAGCACCCCAAATGGGAGACCCCTAAAGAAGAAGAAGAACCAAAGACCTCTTAATTAGAGGAGCAGCCACACCTGCGAGAATCAATAGATGTCGCTTTCCTCCTCCAGCAACCCTACAAAGCAACACTCATCCTCTTCCAAAAAGGATTCCTCTTGTATAGAAAAATATAAGGAAAAGAACATAAATGCGGTTCCCGTTTCAAATTCTCTAAGCACCAGGAATATGAATAAGCACGATGCAAGAAAGGTTTTGGTTTCTACACACGAACTTCATTACACTCCAAACATGGCGCAAGCAGAGGTTTTGAGGTGCAAAAAAATATTTTCCCTACAGTCAAGGGTTGTTTGGGTTCTTGGGCTTCACTTCCATGAGCTACATAAAAACAAAATCCATGCATCCTACTCTCACATAAGTTATCATTATGACAATATTCTTTATTTTGGTATTATTTATTTTTGAAACCGTCTATGGAATGTCATTGATTTGAGAAAACTTTGTATAGGCATGAACTATAACATTTTATTACCATGTCATTGGTTCCTAAATCATTCTCATTTTGATGCTACTTAGAAACATTTCATGACTCTTCCACCTGAAAATTTTTGTGGCTGTAGGGTTCTACATAGTCCTTTAATCCTAATGGATTAAAGCAATTTATATTTTCTACTTCCATATTTTTATTGTATTTAGTACAATGAAACATCTCTTAAACACTCTTATTTGTTAATTCCCCTCATTTATTCTAATTTTTCAACTTAGTAGGGACTTGGAAAATCAAATGAATAATATGAAAAAATAAAATAATCTAAACATCTCGAAGCTCATAACAAAGCTTTGAAAATGAAAAACTTGAAGATGACAAGAAAAGAGAACAAGAGGAGAAACAACACAAATTTGATGGATTTATTTTTTCATTCTCAAGTTCATCTCTATTCCTTATTACTTAAATTAATGATTCACTTGTGTTATAAATTGTTGTGTAGATGGAAACACCAAATTTTGGTTCTCTCGTCCCCCATCTCGTCTTCGCTCCCATTTGTTGTCATCATGTGCATTTACACCCCTATTCATATTATAATTCCCATTGCCCTCATAAATCACATTTATTCCTTTTAATTTTTTATTTTTCCTATCTTTATCTTATCGTTATTGTATCTGTCCAAATTCACCCCTAATCACATTTAAGTATCCCTAAACTCCATTTATCCTCCCTAGACCCTCATCTACCCTCATTCAATGCATTTCCATCCTCCAACTACCTTTTATCATCCATATGTAACCCTAATGCGCTAAAAAACTTGTAACCCTAATCTAACCCTATTAGGGCCACTTGTATCAAGTTGTGCACCATCCTCATCTACAAAATCAATGTTCATCTATAGTCAAAAACAACCCTATTGGATTGGCATTAGCACTATAAATATGTCACTTCCCCCTCCTCAAAGAGAATGAAACTATGAATATTCTGACTTATTTTGAGTTTTTCTTATTTTTCTCTCTTCTTGTGACATACTATAAAGATTTTGAAGCATCTTGGAGCCCTAATCAAGAATATTTGGAGATATACAGATTGGATTTTTCTTCTAGATCCCTATCTTGTTTCATCATATTTTCTTCATCCTTGCAAGTTTGTTCTTCGTTTTGGAGATCTGCATATTCATGATCCATCCATGTATCTTTCTTATATCCCTTTTCCATCCATCAATCTTTTAGTCATCATTGATTATACCCTATTCATTATCAACCCAATCTGCATCAGTCATTTTCCTTTACATTTTATCTCATATACCATCTATTTCTTAGCCTCTACAACATCCTAGATCTACCTTTGGTCACCATCAACTTGATCTATATCCATTACATCTTCCTATAATTTTCATCATTTATGTATCATGTGATTTTGTACCACATTTAGGACATCCTCAGCATCTCAGAATCAATTCCAGATCCACTGTTTTCACATCTTTTGATCTTATATGATATATTTACTATTAATCAACTCTGTCTATGTTAGGGCATCGTTGACCTGATAAAGTTTGATTTATCTTATCATCATTTTACATATTGAACTATTGTCTAGCATATCTACGATCTCTATTCCATTCTTTTATATTCTACATGATATCTATCTATTATCTTCTATCATTCATTTAATGAAATTGTGTTTACATCCTCCCTAGGAATTTTATCACTTCTCAAGATGGACTTTGTCAGGAAACTCACCATTTAATCTACTAATATTTTTCTTGTTTAGTTTTCCCTTTCTTGTGCAGGTTATCGAGCTCTCTACATAAAGGATCTTTTGGCCTGTATCTTCATCTACATCATCACACATATTGGAGGTAGACTTAAACCCTCCCATATCTTGGAGTTTCTTTTTTTGTTGCACACCATTTCATTAACTTCAAATAGGAGCGGAAAACTCGTCAAACATTCTAGCATTCCCAGTGGGACTTACCTATCTTCTTTGTTAAGTTCCTTGTTTATTTTGATTTTCTATTGTATAATCTTTTTACCCTCTTTCTGCTAACCTTGCAGGTTGGAATTATGTTCTTGCATGCTTGGGGGGTTTTCTTATTTTCTCAACAACGCGTTCATGTAGTTTTAAAAAAATGAAATGCGTTTATCTAGGTATTCTCCTTTTTGGTCCTTATTTTCTCCTTTTTTCATCATTTCTTCTTCCTTTGTTTTACTATTCTCATTGAATATGACGTTTGGATTTGGATTTAAAAATAACACGTCTTCATACTTGTTTTATCACATAGTTTAAGTAGGTGGTAATCATATTCATTAGCACTTCTTCACACACAACCAAACCACATGAACAAATAAACACATATAAACATTTCCTACCAGGTGGATATTGGGATTTCATCACCCAAAAAGGAAGACACCATGGTTTTCTGGCCATTTAACAAATTTTTTGACTATCGGTATAAAGGATAAATACCCGACACGCTTACTGTTGTAGTGCATGAAGTGCGAGGGTAGGACCTAATACCAAGCCACGTAACAATGGTCATCACATAGTTTTTCCTCACATACATTCAGGTATACCAAGGACTCCAACCTTAAAAAACCTAGTACCATCCTTATATTAGCCACTTCTTAAGGTTCCCTTTGATCCTCTTCAACTTTTTCACACTTCTCTAAATAAACAAGATAATCAAAACTTTGTTGTTTGATTTGTTGGTCATATTAATCATTTGAATAAGTTTATTTTTATTTTAGTGCTTAGTCCTTCATTCATGGTGTGTCGAGTGAGGTTTGTTTGCATATTATGAAGTATCTTACCTTGGAAGGTAAATATCACAAGATCTACACTCATCACTTTTCTTTCCTGATTATGTTCAGACTCAAGAAAATGCTTGGTATTCCCTTCTTTTTATTCATGTCTTTGACTACTTCGGTGAAATATTTCTAATGAGGTAAGGTGGATACCCCTATCCATGAGGGGCTCATTCTCCTCTAGTTTTGAAATGGTAAACCAGCCTCGGACAAACCTATGCCACAAATCAAGGTTGAGGAGGATATTAGTCTGGTGTAATGTCTTACCAAGATGTGTGAGGGAAATTTGGGTATTAATAAAGTGGGGGATGGGAAGAATGTGGCGGGTTCAAACAATCAGGAAGATGTTCCCTCGAAAGGTAAGGAAAAAGTTATTTTGGAAGAGGACCAAAGTCTTTAGGTTTTGAAGAACAAAGTGTGGTATTTTGAGACGGTTATTTAGGTCATGGAGGAGATAAATTAAATGGTTAGGAATGGTATGATTGACAAATTTTAAGCCACCAAATGAATTTTCATGGCCCATAATAATATTAGGGCAGACATCAATGGTCAGGATAAACTCATTCAGGATTTAAGTGCTTGATTGGAAGCATTGGAAGAGGAGCAGTGGAAAAGAAAGTACTCCACCTCTAAAGATGATGACGAGGAAGGGGACGAGACTAAGGAGGATGTTGAGGAAGAAGAAGATAGGGAGCCACCCTAGAAGAAGCTTCATATTGAGATCAGTAAGGAGGAAGAGACCATGGAGGAAAAATCCTCCAATAAACATAAGGAAAACTAATGGAGTTGACCCTGAACTTTTCGCGTCCTTTTGGAGAATTGTCTCTTCTTCTTTTTGTCATATTTTTGATTTATTTTGCTGGTAGTTTTTCTGGGTCTACTTTGGTTCGGAGTTAACTCCTTGTGGTCATATTCCACTTTTTTACTCTCTCTCTTTGCGTTATCATGATGTTATCTTTTTGTATTGGCCTCTGGGATTCTATCCCCATTTTTTTCCTATCTAATAAAAAAAATTCATGCCCATTCTTACTCATTCCCAGGCCAAAAAAATGAAACAATCAATATCCTAAAACAACATCCCCATCTCAAACAATATTTCACAATAAACATCAGTACTTTCTGTTGCCTCTTCCACACCTTTGATCACATCATATTTGTATCTCCCAACCCATTGTTTCCATAATTCCTGTTATCACCAAATTATAGCACCCTCTGATTTGTCATGTGTGTGTGCATGAGCTATCATTATAACTAGGTAAAATGGGATTGTCTCTTATTTTTTGGACATCTAACTGATATAAATCTCTTGAGAAGGTTGGCTTCCTCTTCCTATTCCTAATGCTAAACTACTCCTAGAAGCAAACTTCTACTATCTGTTTCTATCCTAAGCTTCCAAGGGACTAGAGAGAGATTGCATAAAAATGGAAATCCTAAGCTACAGAGTTGATTGCATAAAGAAAATATGTAGAAAACATCCAAATGAGTGAAAATGAGATTAATAATGAGAAAGAAAGAGGTCTAATAGAAGTGACACAGTCCCTAGCTACATTTTCCAACATTCATTTCCATGGAGCAAAACAGATCTGAACCTGTAAGAAGAGCATAAGATGCAAAATAAACCTAGGATATGTAATGAGAGCTAAGGAAAAATAAATAAAACATAGAAAGGGAAGATGATATCCACAAAACATGGATTTATTAATTAAATGGATGCACATTTCATTACAATCATAATAGAAAGTCAAATATCTTCTCCTAGAATACTCAGATCAAAGGCCTACAACTCAACACTATTCTTAAACATTTTTTTACCGAGTTTCATTACATGAACATTCCGCCCTAAAATTGTTCCTTATCCTATAGAGAAGACCGAGAGAGAGAGAGAGAGAGATAATTCTAGATCATGTTTCTGGTGGTCCTAGTCTTTTTAGAAGTTCCAAAATGATTACCAGCAAAGAATGATTGACATTTGGTTGGGTTTTTCCTTAGATCCTAATCAAATGTGTTATTACCACGTTTACTCATTTTTCCCTAGTTCTTCCCTCCAAAATCTATTTTTATGGATTTTATGATGTAGAGCATGAAGGAATGATTCCAAAAAGCCTAATTTTTTTGAAAATGGAGGACTGAGTCAAAATTTATATCTGTGCAAAAAATGAGAGGTTGTGAGGAACATGTTCCCCGATGTTAATAATAATCCTTCATTGAAAATTTTCATTTTACCTTATTTAATGGGTATTTCAAGTCTTCAGAGCACACGAAGAACATGGTAACAAGGGTCTTCTGGGCCTCATGGGCCCACATTGTCCATTTTACCTACATTGAACCCTAGCAACTTTCTACTATGGAGATATCAGCTCAATGAAGAAAATTAGTCCCCATGGAACTAGTACCACTCGGGCCCTTTGGGAATGCGTCCTTTCTTCGGCCTGCACTACACTATACCTACCCAAAATAGTTTCTATTTTGGAATTTTTGGGGGTTCAAAGAACTCGAGGCCCTAAGGAACTTGTTTTTCCCAGGTCATTGACATCCTCAATCCTCGCAATATAAAGGATCCTTTATATTTTGGACCCAAACTAAGTTTATGGAATCTCTGTGCCACCTAACTTATCTCCACCCATACCCCTTTTTCCAACACAATAAATCCCATGACAATTGCGTAAAATTTAGGTCCACATGGAACTCACATCCCCACAGAACATGTACCTTATGGGTCCTGTAACTCTGAAATATCCACAAAAACCACTTCCTTGGCAAATTGGGTATGTGCAGAACTCGAGCCCCGAAGACCCTTATTCCTTTTATTCCTCTTGGACCTGTTTTATCTGTAATACACAAAAAATGATCATTTTTTCATTTTTCCCAGATTTGGCTAAGTCCTTATGCAGAGTAGGTCACCGAAGTGCAATACGAAGAAGAGTATAGTACTCCAAAAGCCAATTTTCCAATTTTCTCCATTTTTAATCCAATATTGGCTACATATGGAGCCTAGAAGAGGGGAAATACACCAAATTATTCCTAAGTCCCCCAAATCAACTGTAAATTCTCCAAAACATAGAATTTTATCTGAAATATCCTGATTCAACACTAAATCCTCTTCAACTTCCCAAGCTCAATTTCTCCCAAGTTTTCCATTCTTATTAGGAGTAAAATGGATAACAATTTAGTGACTCAGTTGGGATACCTTCCTTCTAGATGGGTGATCATTTGCCTTGAAGCATCCATTGGGCATGGATTCAACCTAGTAAACAAAAATCTAGTCTAAAACACTAAAATCCCTGCCCCTAAGCCACCTGAAACACTATTGAACCTCAAAATGATCCTTTTGCTCAAATTTTCAATTTTTTCTAAGAAAATCTTAAATTTTTGATAGAGTAGAAAATTGTTTTGGATATGAATCATCTTCTCCTCTATAAATTTGATCTATTGATATAGGGATGAATGAAACATCTAAAATCATCCCAAAAATATGATTTTGTTACCAGGAATGGAGAAGTGAAACTGATGATTTCTTGACAAGAATGAAGAATTGCAGAGTTTGGAACACATGCTGATTTGATGCTTAGAAATACTATTAAAATTGATTTCTCATGAACCCTACCACTTCTAATGAATTGTTCAAGAGTAAAAAAACACCACAACACACTATATAAAAAAGAGAAAGATCATACATGCCCCAAGTGGAACATGTAGAGTGTGCACAAGCACTTTTTCTAATGAAAGTAAACCTACCTACTCTACTCTAATCGAAGGTAAAGAAAATTCAAACAAATCTTGACACTAGTAAGGATAAGTAGCTTCCCTTCCTCACAAATTTGGACCATGTAACTAATTTAACATTGAGCATGGTCTTGTGTAAGAGTGAAAAACTAAATACAAGCTGATTTTCCACCCAAATCATCAAGGTATCAACTGGAAACAATAGAAATACCTCTTTTAGTCACTTTGCATTTGGTTTTGAGAGGCATTGCAACTAATCCCTAGAACTCTAAAATGCATCCTCGTGCTCTAGACCAAACATGATTGGTTATGACTCCCCCCTTTGGCTCCAATGAATTCAAGTACCTAATTGGGAAAGGTTTGATTTGTTGAATTTGGCCATTGCTCTAAAGTTCAACTTTAATAATGAAGCCTTCTTGCAGACTTCCATGGAAACAATGATTGCTTTTAAGCATATTTTGATCTTTTCTTGCATCTACAAAATGTTAATCCTCTACCTTTATGATTGATTGGGAATGGTTGTCATCATTTTTTTCTTCTTATTCCTTATCTAACATGAAGCTTGGAAGATCAAACTCCTCAAGTTTTGATTCAAGAGGACTGTTGTGGGAAGAAGGAACTTCTTAAATGTTCTCATCCATGTCATGAGGTTTTTGGTGTTGAAGGATAGATGATGGGGTAGCAAGAGGAATGATTTAAATGTCTCCTTTTCCATCAATACAACCCTCCAAATATGATAAGTATTCAACCTCCTCACTGTCTAAATGTGCTAATGATTCTTCTTCTTCGATGGTGGTTTCTGTATTTGTAACCAGTTCACCATGTTCTTCCTCATCCTCAAACATGAAATTTTATAGCTCAAACTCATCTACAAAATCATTTTTTTAGAGCGATGAAGTGGAATAAGGGGATGTAATTTCCTCTATAACCTGATCCTTATTCAAGACCTCTAAAACGGATTCATTATCCTCCACATGCTCCTCTTCTTGTGTATTTGGATTTGATTTCTCTTCCAATACTGATTCTATAACCTATGATGGACCAACAACCTCTAAAAATATAGTGCCAATGTGAACACTAAACTTAGAACACAAGGATTAGTGATCATTTGATTCTTTCTCTTGAACTTGTTCATTTGCAAAATCATCCTTTACCATTTGTTCATGAACCTCAATTCCAACTGAAGACTAATTCATTAGTGGAATTTGAGTGATATTGAACCTTGCAGCCCACTCTTTCAAGTTTCTTACAATCTCTTCTTTGCTAAGATCCTCAGTTTTATTCCCTCTATGAATGAATGGGTTTTGGAACAAAAGAGGAGGACTAGGTTGGGATTCAACTATTTTTTGCTTTATTTTTTATAGAGGGGAAGGTTTTACATTTTATTTTTGTAGAGAGGAAGGAGTTTTGGAAGGAAAAAGGGTAGAGAATTAAATATGGGATGGAAGATAGGAAGATGGAGAAATGGAATCCATAATGGGGGAAGCATATAAGAAGCTAGGATCATCACACTCAAGTTGAAATGCCATAGGTTGGGAAATGGGAAGAGGACTATGAGATGGTAATGCAGGGGCTTCCTATTGAAATGAATTTATATCATTAGATTCATAAGCCTCTACCTTTTCAATCCATTTCACAAGTTATGGTAGCATCTCAAAAATGAAATACAACTTCTGTTAAGGGCTATAAGTTCTTGTCATAGGGCCAACCTATGGAAAAGGGACCTTGAAACCAATCCTGAATGCTTCCAACTGAGACGTAACCTTGGTCTGCATCATACCTGCCTTCATTCTTTGAATTTTACTTTACGAATCAGTATCTTTTGTAGAATTTCCATCATCATTTGCATAACCCTATTCTTGGTAAACATCTTAGTTAGGAAAATAACCACATAACTCGATTGGAGTTGGGTATGCCAAATATTACTCATGATGAGGTTCATAAAACTCATCTAGAAGAGAATTTTGAAACTGTGGAGGTGAAGTGAACTGGTTTTGATGTTGTAAGTAAGAATTCTAAGATGGAAATGAATTCATGATTGCACAACTTCATGGATGGAAGAAACATGAAAGATATGGAAATAAAAATGGATGGAAATGGGTGGAAAGAAATATCTACAACTCAGAACTAGGTTGTTTTGGATCAACAATGTCATCATATGTACTTTGAATGTTCCTCCAAAGGCTGAAATATTCACCAAGAGCACATAAAACTTGATGAATTGAGGTGGTAAGGTGCTTTAAACCTTTCCCACTAGGTGTTTCAGAAACTGTTATCACAAAATTACAACACCCTCTGATTTTTCATATGTATATGCATGAGCTATTAGTGTAACTGGGTAACATCGTATTATCTCTCAGTTGTGGGACTCCTAACTAAGACAAACCTCCGAAGATGGTCAGCTTCCTCTTCCTATTCTTAATGCTAAACTGCTCCTATAAGGTAAATTTTTCTATCTGTTTCTATCCTAAACTTCCAAGGGACTAGAGAGAGATAGAGAGATTACATAAAAATTGAAATCCTAAACTACAAAGGTGGTTGTACCAAGAAAGGAATGGGAAAACATCCACATGAGTGAAATGAGATGAAGAATGAGAAAGAGAGAGGTCAGCCAGAAATGATACAGTCTCTAACTACATTTTCCAACATCATTTACATGGATCATAAGAGATATGAACTTACAAGAAGAGTATAGGATTCATAATAAACCTAAGATATTCAATAAAAGGCAATGAAAATGTAATAAAACACAGAAAGGGAAGGTAATATCCAAAAAACATGGATTTATTGATTAAATGGATGCACTTTTCATTGCAATCGCAAGAGGAAGGAAATGATATTCTCCCGGAATACTCAGATTAGAGGCCTACAACTCAAAATTGTTATGAAACAATTTTTATAGAGTTTCATTACATGAACATTCTATCCTAAAAAATTTCCCAAGCACTTACATTTATTGATCCAGTAGAGAAGAGAGAGGGGGAGAGAGAGACAGAGAGAGATAGAATGAATTATAGAGCAAGTTTTTAGTGGTTTCAACCCTTTTAGAAGTTCCAAAATTATTACCTGTAAAAGATGATTGACTTGGCTGGGTTTTTACTTAGAGCCCAAGGAAATGTTTTATTTCCACTTTTTTCATTTTTTACCCATTTCTTCCCTCCAAAATCTTTTTTGATGGATTTCATGATGTATATCGTGATGAAATAATTCCAAAAAGTCAAATTTTGTTGAAAATGGAGGCTTGAGTCAAAAATTATGACCATTTGGAACTGGAGGAGTCTAGTGTTCCATGCATCCATTATAACTCGCAATTAACTATTCATTTACCCTTAGCTTTAATTTATGGATATAACGGATAAAGACAGACTTTTAGGAACTCATGGCATTAGGTCTTGAGGTTTATTGGGACCCGAAAAACTACAATCTTTACACCTTATACTCTGACCTCCATTCTCCTTTGCATTTGAGCTAAATCAGGCGATCGAGGAACCTAAGTCGGTGGTGGCACATGTACCACCTAAGCCTCGTGGGAAAAAAAATACGACTCGCCCGCATTACACTAATCCCACCAAAATCTATTTATATTTTGGTGAAATTGGTCATCCAGTGACCTCGAGGTCCAAAATAACGTTGTATTGTGTTGTCCTACAAAAGCTGAAACACCCACAATACACTGAACACTTGGATACTTTCTTCACTTTTTAGCCAAATCAGAGATGCAATGTACTCAAGGCCCAAGATAACTTGTGTTGCTTGGGTCATCCAGGCATAATAATGTTGATCCATCCACAATACCTAAAATCCTTTATAAATTGGACACTTCAGAAAATCAAGTAACTGGTGACTTATGAGAACTTGTACCACTTTGGCCCAAAAAACCCGAAGTTTCCACAAAACAAAGGGGGCACTCCAAATCCTTAGTAAATCAGCCGAATCATCGATGTGAGGAATAGACAACCTGATGGAACATGTTCCCTCTAGGCCTCCAAAATCCAATTTAACTGCATTACATTGAAACTTGGTCATTTTTACATTTTTCTCCATTTTTTAATACTGTTCTGGAAAAGTATGGATCTAGGGAGTTAGAAAAAGAATAGAAGAGTGCCCCAAAATCCATTTGCCTCTGTTTTAACCAGTTTTACCCAAATTTGGTTAAGTGTTGGATCTGAGACCTAGGGATGAGGGAAATGTTTCCCAATGATTCAAGATCCATCAAAGCAACTAAAAGTGCCTAAAACATGGAAAACACTTGAATTATTTAGATTCTCCCCCAAGATCCCATGAAACTGCCCAAGTCCTATTTTCAAGTTGTCCATTTTTCCAAGGGGAAAAATCGATTACAATTTGGTGACGTCCAGGGGTAATCTTCCTGCTAGATTGAAATATCAGTAGCTTTGAAGCATCTTTTAGGCATGGAGTCTACCTGATAAACTAAAAAAATGATCTAAACTTAAAGAATACACCCTTAAGATCACTTGGATCACTTAACTAAACTTGAAACTTATTTTTATTTTCTTGAATTGACCATGGGAAATTGTTTTTAAATCTGATTCTTCACTTCTCTCTACAAGTGACCTGTTGAGACAATGATGAATATCTGAAGCTATCCCAAAATCTGATTTCTGCCAAGTATGAAGAACTGAACCTAACTTCTTGGCAAGTATGAAGATTTACAAGGTTCTTAATTCTATGTTGATTTGGAAATTAAGTACATACACTTGGAACTGTTTCAAACACCTCCTTCTTAAACATATCTTCTTCAAAATCCTCCATGAACACTGCATCACAAATGGAGTGTATTGACCACATAGCTTTGGATGAAGCTTAGAAATCTCCTAACTCAGCTGATTGGCTCTAAACTAAATTGTGCAAGGAAGAAAAACTTTTAAAACTATATAAAAACATGAAAAGGCATTCATGTTCCAAGTGGAACATGCAGGGTGTGCATAACCACATAAGAGAAAAAAAACTACCCTACCAATAAGAAAATGTGCCAAAAATCACTTTGATGAATGGAAAATATTCTAATATGTACAAGGAAGGAAACTTTACTTTAGTAGCAATGCTTTAAATATATCCCATTAACTGAAATATGCAACTCCTCTCCATCCAGTCTTGATAACTGGAAAGAATTACTTGGCTTGCAACCTAAAATGATATAAGGACCACTCCATATTGCATCAAATTTTGAATGTCTACCTAGTTTGGATTTATAAGCATCTGATTTCAAGACTAAGTCTCCTTATTGGAAGTTTTAAGCCTTGGCATTTTTGTCAAATTTGTTTATAATCTGAGCCTAATCATTCTCCATTTCTTGCATTGCTAGGTTTCTTATTTCTTCCAACTCTATGAGCTCTACATATCTGGCCTCCATGGCCTCAAATTTGAATAATTAGAGCTACTTGATACTCTCTAATGTTGGTAACTCAAGAGAGACTAGTAGTTTTATTTATTTTCTATAACTCACTTGAAAGAAGAGTGACTAGTTGATCTTTTGGGATTAATCCTATCTTCCCACAATGATGAGTTCAACCTTGTATGCCAAGTCTTTTAGTTCTCATCCAAAGTTCTCCTTCTCATCCTTAACAAGTTTTTTTTTGTTGACTTATCTTTTTGATTTCCCTAGGGATAATATTTTTAAGATGTACTTATATATATATATATATATATATATATATATATATATATATATATATCCCATTCTACATAGCCCACTCAAAGATTTTGGTGCCAAGAAACGTCAATTCATTATCAAATATAATATTGGAAGGAACACCAGAGCTTGTTATAATACCTTCACAAAAATTTAGGATGTTGGTTTCATTTGCTTCCTTAAGTGCAACTTCTTCCGTCCACTTGGTGAAATAGTCAGTTTCCATGAGAATAAACTTGTGTCCTAAGCTCAAATTTGGGTTGATCAATCCAATTAAGTTTAAACCCCATTGCATGAACAATTTATAAAATGGGATTGGGTGGATTGGAAGGGATTCTAGCATTTCCTTTCCTAAAAACAATGCACACTTCTTGCATTTCTTAACCCATGAAAAGAAGTCATTGAAAATATTAGGCCAATAGTACCCAACCTTCATAATATTTAGGGATGTTATCCTTGGAGTGAAGTGACATCCTGCTTCTCCATCATGGAATTCACGCATTATCCTCTCAATATAACCTATTTTGATGCAGCTTAAGAGAACACTATTTACATATCTTTTGAATAAAATATCATCTACAAGCACATATGGAATAGCTTGAAGTCTTAAATATATTCTCTTATCCTTACTTAGTCCATGAGGGCACTGACTTGTTTTAAGGAAGTGTACCATATCTTGAGTCCAGCAATCGATAAGTAAAGCATTATATTTGTTCTTGATCATTATGAAGCACTAAGATGGATTCTCCATCAATTTTCTGACTTCAAACAAGTTTTTCACATAATCCCTTGCCCCTAAGTAGCTTGGTCACTTTAATATCAATTTCATACTCCATTACTTTCGTTATCCACCCATCTCTCTTCTCATTCAGATATTTTTCCAAAAAGAAGTATTTATACCCACATGTGAAACTAACAAATGAATCTTGTTATCGATACTAGATACCTGAAATTTTTCAAACTTATTATAACAACTAGTATGTGCCTTTCAATGAATGAATATTTTACATCATAGTCTTCAATATCTTGACTAAAGAAGGCAATAGTTTGTTCTAAATCATCTTTATTCAGCTACATCAATATGGTAGATATGGTTTCACCACCTCCAAAATCATATAAGATGAATTCCTTCGAGAAATATAGATTTATGAGAGTCACTGCTTGTGCAATGACTCCTTTGATAAAGCTCTACAAAATCATGCATTGTTTGTAAATTAATTACTTTTCCAATTTGAAGGAGCTTGTCCCCACCAACTATAATAGGCTCTAATTCTTCACCAATGACCATTATATTTTATTTTTCCTTCCTAAACTGGTCATTTGAGCTGGATAATCTGATCACCATACTATCTTTCCAACTTATCTTGATTTTTTGAAGAGAATTCAGCTTCTTCTTGAAGGAAATTTAAATTTTGATTATCATTATCAAATACCTACTCCAATGGAAAAAATTCTATCAGTACTTCATTCTCTTTCCTTGGGATGTCCTGAATATTAAAATCTTCAAAATCGTCTAATAAATCTCATACTCTATACTTGTAGGCTTTGAGTAGATAATTTTTGCCACATTTACTCCTCTGATTTGGTTCACAATCATCCCATTTTCTCCAAAGGTTTGCAATTCCTTAATATTTTTCTTCCTTTCCCATAGTAAGCTATGAACAAGAGATTCATATTCTATTACGCTATTGGAACAACTAAACTAGAACTGAAAAGATGAGTAATACTTGATACCTTTGTGACATATAAGTACTACACCCACTCTCATTCCTTGTTTACATATTGATCCATCAAACAACATCTACCAAATGCCATCATTTTCCTCATGATCTGTTTTGGTAATAATTCCTCCTCGTGAGCCTTATATGATCCAAACCAATCCCCATGTTGAAACCAACCCTTTTATCTATCACCATCCCATCCCCTCTAGACTAGTTACACCTCCTTCTGCCACTTCCTTTAGAGCATTTGGATCTCCTACCGTCCCTTATGGATGCTTGGAGTTTTAGGAACTCAATTATGTTAACCCCTTCACTCTCTATTATTACCTTGCTCATAAATCCGCCAATATCCCCATAAATGTACCTCTCGTTTAACAACTCTACACTTATCCCTTGTTTTATGAATCCACATAAGTTCTTACTTCCCAAGTTTTTATCTTCTTTTTAATGGTCATGAATGAGAAAGCAATATCTCAACATAAACATGGAACTCATGAGTATTATACCATGGTCCCCCAAACTCATCAATCCACATAACTGGTGGTCCATATACAACCTAATATCCCATGTATCAATACCATCCCTACATGTTCTATCCGCATTCCATCTTCATCCACCATTATTATAAATTCTCTTAGCCAAACTCTTCAAGAATCTAACCTACTTCCTCAACCACCCAAGAAACATGTTCAAATATCTATTCCTCTCTTCACATATCAAGTCCATGCAAATGTTATTACCTAATAACCCCACCCTTTGGAATTAAATTAGACAAATCAACCTCCACTCAGAATAATCTTTAGACACATATTTCCTGATCAACCTATACAAAAATCCCAACTGCCTCATGCACATATCCTAACTCATCAAACTTAAACCTAATGTAATCCCCCTCTCTCAACGCCAATCCTATTAATCTTATCCATCCAACTATATCCATTATCAATATCTTATTTCCTAACCCATCCAATCACATGCTTCCAATTATCTTCCTCCCTATCAACCACTCCCATAATATCCTACTTATCCTCAATAATACAAATCTTACCCAAAACCTAAGACGTCTACCTCTTACAACCCGCAACCACATCAATCATCTCCTCATCCACATATATCTAATGACACCATTCAAGCCTTTCTAAATAGAATGGATAACCTAGAAGTTGCTACTTAGGGTCCTAAGAATACATTCACCTATAATAAAATCTACAATGAGCCTATCAACCCATCCATACCCATTAAGCCTTATCATCCAAACTGGGAGATTCATAAGTTATCTAAATTTAATAGTAAGGAGGATCACCAATATCACCTTTGTGCTTTCAAGAACTCATTTTATCTCATTTCCCATGATCAAGACCTCGTGCTTAGAACCTTCCCCATGTCAATAGTTGGGCATGCCCTGGACTAGTATGATGGCATATCTCATCATTATCTTCTCTTTCAATCAAATTATGAAAAAATAATTATATAACTTCTCCATTAATATCACACACAATATCACCATCACTGATCTATATTCCATCAAACAGTTCGAAGATGAATCAATTATTGATTTTTTCACTAGGTGGTGTGGCACTATCAACCAAATATCATTCTCATTTCCTCAAAATAAACTTATTGAAATATTCTCTCGATCATATGGTAAAAATATCTCATCCACCCTTCAAATTCAATCCTTTAAAACCTTCGAAGACACCTCGACCATGCCCCATAAATTAGAATTATGCACCCTTGAGCAAGGCCATATCAATCTTCACTCTAACAAGCCTAAGACTAAATTTGTCAAATCATTCACACATGAAAAATCCAAGAATTTATAAAATTCCATTGTCGTCTAAAATTTTCCACATTCACATCTCACACTGAGCCTCCATAAAGGGATCCTCAACCAACCCCTAATTATACTCCTCTTGGAGAATCCTATGGCTCCATCTTTAACAAACTCATTCATGCATGCCTTATCCAACTTCCTCCCATCCACCCTATTAATTATTCACATCCCAAAATGACATGGTACTATTATGAAAATTATTACAAACATCATCAAGTTTTTGGTCAAGATATCAAAAATATCTTACCTTCAAGGACCTATTTCAATGGCTTATCGACCAAAGGAACCTCTAATTAGATAGCCTGATTGTTCCCCCTAACCAAGAATTAGACATCATCAAACATCCTCTCCCTAATCATTCACTAAAAAATAAATCCAACCCCCTTACATCTCAAGATATTGATTCTCATGTGATCAATACACTAAGGATTCAACACCACTACCCACATCAATTATACCCACATCTATTTCACTCAAGTATACTTCAATATTTATGCCTACATCTAAAATCGTATCTAAAAATGCACCCCTATCTACATCTAAACCCACATCAATCACTACATTTTTGTCATCATATTCCTCTATGTCCATGCCTACATCGAGTTATATACCCACATTTACAAGTGTATCTATACCTATAACCATATCTATATATACTATCACACCTATATCTATAATCACATCTACACCCACATTCGTACCCATATCCATATCCATGTCTATGCCCTCATAAATTCCTACATCTAAATTTATACCAACATCCTCTACCATAAGCGATGTCCTAATCCCATCCTCATCTCTAACAATTACAATAATTTATATATCAACTCCTTCAAAATCCACACAATCCGTAACCTCCTTTGATCTTACCAATCATGTTGTCTAAAAAAAAAATTCACCCTCCATCCTTACATCTATAACAAAACCTACATCCAAATCATCTAATCCGATTTAGAAATACTTCTCCATTGAAATCATTATCATCCTCGCTAAGGGTAAAAATTCATAGAAAAAATCAAAAAAACGTTGGCACCCCCATCAAAAAATCTCTCACTCGTCCACACAATAAATTGCAGCTTCCCCCTCTAAATCCCTATCAACCCAAATAACCCATTATCCAATCATCTATGTTAATACCTTGTCCATCTATTTTAGGACTATATCATCCATCCAAATCCTCCATCACCTCCAAATCTGAATAAAAATCATCCACTCCTCCTCCTAAATCAAAATCATAATCCAAGTCCCCTACAAAACCCCATAAGAATAAGCACCACCTTTTCCCTCATCCTCTTCTCCTAAATCGAATAAATATGCAATCCACAAAATTTTCTCTTCTAAAACCCCCATTGGGTCTTATATTGAAATGATTTTTTTTCCTCCAAACATCTGTAATCACCCTTCCCCCATCAAATCCTTCAATTCATGTGTGTAAAAACCTATATGGTTTTATTATATTGTCCTTTGTGCCTATCATCGTGCCCTTGGATATGATATAAAAAATTGTAAGGCTCTTTAAACCCTCATCAACAACCTCATAGAATAATATTACCTTCTCATCAAAGAAGACCGCCCTCTTCCATCCACTAGCTCATCCACACCCAAGTGCAATCCTCAAATCAAATCTAAAATTTCTAAGGCCTCTAAATTTGGTCCTTCACCCACACCCTTCATTCCAATCCCACCAAAAAATTCTACCTCTTTCAAGGAAGGTCCCCCTATTTTTATAAATGGCATTCATATTCCCACTCTCTCTCACCCACATGATTCACAACGATCCACACAATCAAAACCAAAATACATCATCACTAATCCTTCTAACGATCACATCACATCTTCCTCTTCATCAAAGGCTAAGGTATCCTAGCCACTCCGTGAGCCCAAAATCCTAATGCCATTGAACAAAGCATCTTAAATCAGATGCATCTAGATCCCATTAAAATTTCTCTCTATGAGCTCATATAAAGCTCCCCTAACCATCAACAATCCCTCATAAAATATTTACAGTGTATCCCTATTACAATAGATAAGTATCAACTTTTCACAGACCTTTTTGGAGCTCTTACATCTTATGTATCCATCTCTTTCAATGATTCTAAAATTCCTGACATTCTACCTAAATACCACGACCTTCCCATTTTCATCAATGTCTGTATCAATGACACCTTCATCCAAAAATTAATGATTGATAATGGCGCTAACATCAACATCGTATCAACCCACACATTCAACAAACTTAATCTGACCTACATCATTGTTGTTCAATCACCCATGGTTCTTAGGGCCTTTAATAAAACCATTTCCCCTAGATTGGGAATGGTCATCCTCCCCATCTTTGTTGGTGAAAAGATCCTCCATAAGATCTTCTACATTGTTAAGGGGGAGTTTCAATATAACATCTTGCTTTGGACACCCATAAATTTGTGCCATGCATTGTGTCATTATTAGGAAATAAGAGATAAAATATGTGGAATAATCCCTTACAGAATCGCAACAGTAGAAACTAATATGCAGAAAAATATTACAGATCTCAAATAAAAGTGCAGAATAAGTAACACAACACAAAGAGACAAGATTTAACGTCGTTCACCCAATTTGGGCTACATCCACCAAGAATCACTTGCTCGGATTTTATTACAAGCCTCCACTCTCCCAATACAATACCCAGATCCGTTTGGAGCTATGCTCAACAAACTCTACATAATTCACACCTGAATTCAAAACACATCTGCAATACATTTGCTTGTTTTTGTATCATATGCATAAGACCATATAAATAGAAAATTCCTTAAGCAGTTTGATACAAAACCATGGGTATCAAAACCATGGGCAAAAACTATGGATCTCAAAACCATGGGCAAAAACCCGTGGGTATCAAAACAATGTGTACCGAAAAAACCATGATCCCAAAAACAGCCCATAATGGTTACCCATTACCCATGGGTTAATAAACCACCCGTGAAAATTTTCTTCAGGGGCTTCACCCTCGACCCCCCTGACCCACTCACCGGTGAGCGGGACCACCATAAAAATACCTAAGTGTAACACATAGAATGTGTACCACACTCTAACATGAAAATAGGCTCCACAAACATAACAATCTACCACTTGGAGACTGATTTCCACTGAGCAAGCTTCCCAACCCTTCGCTATCATCCGCGAAGGCCAACCAAAGTTGAACATAACTTTAGTTTATCCCTTATGACCACCTTGGTCATCATGTCTGTAGGATTCTGACTAGTATGAATCTTCTCCAACTTCAACTTCTCTTCCTTCAAAGTTGTCCTGATGAAGTGATATCTCAACTGTATATGCTTCATCCTGGAGTGGAAAGCAGAGTTCTTAGCTAGGTGTATAGCACTCTGACTATCACTATGCAGCTTACATTCCTCCTGCTTATGCCCCAACTCCTTAAGCAATTGTTGTAACCAAATCATCTCTTTGTTTTCCTCTATGGCAGCAACATACTCAACCTCCGTGGTTGACAAAGCCACCAGCTTCTGTAGTCATGAAATCCAGCTTACTACTGTCCCACCTAGAGTGTAAATATAACCTGTCATGCTCCTCCTATTGTCTACATCTCCAGCCATTTCTGAATCTCCATAACCACGTAAAATGGTGTATGATCCACTGTATCATAAAACTATCCCCATGGTCCCTCTCAAATACTGAAGGATCCACTTTACTGATTGCCAATGATCTTTACCTGGATCACTCATAAATCTACTCACAGCTCCCACTGCATGGGCAATATCAGGCCTAGTGCGCACCATAGCATACATCAAACTACCAACTGCTGATGAGTAAGGTACCTAAGACATCTGGTTTCTTTCCTGCTCTATCTTGGGACACTGCTCCTTTGATAACTTAAAATGGCCTGCCAAAGGAGTCCCAACCAGTTTAGCATCTTGCATGTTAAACCTATCCAATACCTTCTTAATGTACTCTTCCTGAGATAAAGTCATCTTCCGTTCCTTCCTATCCCAAGTTATCCTCATACCAAGGATTTGTCTCGCAGCCCCCAAATCCTTCATATCAAAGGATTCACTTAGTTGTTTCTTGAGTACTTTTATTTCCTGCATGTTTTTACTTGCAACTAGCACGTCATCAACATACAAACACAAGATAATATAACTTCCATCCTCAAATTTCTTTGTATACATGTAATGGTCAGAATGACATCTGATATAACCTTTCTCCATCATGAAGCTATCAAAATTCTTATACCATTGACGTGGATCTTGTTTTAGACCATACAAGCTCTTCTTCAGTTTGCACACCATCTCCTCTTTACCTTTGACTTCATATCCTTCTGGCTGCTGCATATATAGCTCCTCCTCCAAATCACCATGGAGAAATGCAGTCTTTACATCTAACTGTTCTAAGTGCAAGATTTTTGCTGCCACTATTCCAAGAACAGTTCTAATAGAAATCATTTTTACTATAAGAGAAAAGATCTCATCAAAATCTATACCTTGTTTCTATGCAAACCCCTTGACCACCAACCGGGCCTTATATTTTTTCTTTCCTCCTTCGTCTTTAACTCTATACACCCACTTGTTCTACAATGCTCTTTCTCCTTCCAGTAGCTTCACCAAATCCCAAGTTTGGTTCTCCATGAGAGACTTATGCTCCTCATCCATGGCTTGCTCCCACTTCTTACTAGCATCTACCTGTATTGCTGCATCAAAGCTCTCTGGATCTCCACTATCAGTGAGTAATAAATAATAAAGAGAAGGAGAAAAATGTTCAGGTTCTTTTCTTACCCTAGAAGACCTCCTCACTGTAGGAGTTTGGGGTTCCTGTTGATTAGGTTCCTAAACTGATTCATGGGTCACTGTCCCATCTGGAAGATCCTTTACCACTGCATATTCTTTCTTGGATTCTTCCCTGTTTTCCTGCAACTTTTTCTTATACATGACTTTCTAATTAAAGACTACATCCCTAGACTGAATGATTTTCTTGTCCTTAATACTCCAACATTTAAATCCAAAGTCATCACCACCATAACCAATGAAAGTACATTTTTCTGATTTAGCCTCTAGCTTGGTCCTATCATCCTTGTCTATATGAACAAACACCTCACATCCAAAGACACTAAGAAATGAATAATCAACTTTATTACCATACCAAGCCTCCGCAGGTATGCCTCCATCCAAGGCACTTGAGGCTCCTCTATTTATCAAGTACACAATTTTGCTCACCACTTCTGCCCAAAAAGAAAGAGGCAGTCCTACATGTAACCTCATGCTCCTAGTACGTTTCATTATTGTTATGTTCATCCTTTCTGATACCTCATTCTATTGCAGAGTTCCTAGAACCATCTTTTGCCTAAAGATTTCATTCTTAGAACAGTAATCATCAAATTCATTGCTACAATATTCCCCTCCATTATCTGCCCTGAAACATTTTAGCTTAAGACCTGTTTCATTCTCTACTAAGGCTTTCCATTTAACAAAAGTGTCAAATACATCAGATTTGTTTCTAATATAATAAACCCAAACTTTCCTTGTTGCATCATCAATAAAATTAACATAATAACTTGAACCCCCAAGAGATGATACCTGAGCTGGCCCCCACACATCAGAATGCACCAGCTCTAACTTACTCTCTTTCTTTGTAGGTCTAACCTTGAGAAACCTTACTCACTTTTGTTTCCCATATATGCAGTTCTCACATAAATCAAAACTTGTTTCTATATATCCAATAAAATTCTTCTTTATGATGTCCATGCCCTTATGGCTCATATGACCGAGCCTATAGTGCCATAATGTTGTATTTGCATCTGAAGCCACAAGATTACAATCATTAGTACTATTAATGGATAAATTCAAGGTTCCAACCTTCTTACCTCTTGCCATCATAAGAGCACCCTTGGTAACCTTCCAAGAGTTAGCTGTAAATATCACAGTACAACCATCACTTCCCAATTTCCCTGCCAATATCAAATTTCTCCTTAATGTAGGCACATGTCTGACATCCTTCAATAGCCATGTATTCCCATTCTGCATCTTAACCTAAACAGAACCTTCTCCAACTATACTATAAGGCTCATCATCACTAAGAAAAACATGCCCAAAATCCCCTTGAACATAATCAACAAAATAATGCCTATGTGGATTAACATGAAAAGAAGTCCTTGAATATAAAACCCAAGATTCAGTAATATTATGCAAAGAAATAATCAAATCATCTTGGCATACATTACCCGATGCCACATTTACCTCCTTGTTTTCTTCTTGTTGTTTCTTCTTGTCCCGAAGCTCCCAACAGTCCTTCTTTGAATGCCCAGACTTTCCACCATTCCAACATACAATCTTGCTCTTGGATTTTGACCTTGCCTGATCTTTTAATTTTCCAGAGTTTCCTCTATTCTTCTATCTCCCTCTAGTTTCCACTGTCAAAGCATTCCCTGAAGTAGAAGATTCCCCGGAGATTTTTCTTCACATTTCCTCGCTTATAATCACCCCTACAACATCCTCAAACTTCAACTTCGAGTTAGATGGAACCGAGTTGCTTACCGCCACTACCAGGCTATTCCAACTTTCAAGTAAAGAGAACATAATTAATAAATCCCTAACTTCTTCATCAAATTCTATTGTAACCGAAGCTAGCATATTCACAACCATATTGAAATCATTTAAATGATCTACTATTGAACTATTCTCAGACATCTTCATATTAAACAACTTTTTCATTAAAAATATCTTATTACAGGTAGAGGGTTTTTCATACAACTTCCCTAATGCATCCATCAGTTCTTTTGTAGTCTTTTTCCTTTGAAACATTAAATAATACCGAAGATGCAAGACACAACCAAATTGTTCCAAGTGCCTTCCGATCCAACAAATCCCATACTTCATCTATCATACTCAAGGGTTTGTTCACCTTATCAGACCGTAAAGTATAAAGATCCTTATAATAAAGGTAATCTTCCATTTGCATCTTCCAAAGACTGAAATTATGCCCATTGAATTTATCAACCCTAGATCTTCCATCATCTGCCATAGCTCCCACTCAAGATAAAACTTTCCTTGCGATTCAACACTTCAGCAAACCAAAACTAGGCTTTGATACCAATTGTTAGGAAATAAGAGATAAAATATGCGGAATAATCCCTTACAGAATCGCAACAGTAGAAACTAATATGCAGAAAAATATTACAGATCTCAAATAAAAGTGCAGAATAAATAACACAACACAAAGAGACAAGATTTAACGTGGTTCACCCAATTTGGGCTACGTCCACCAAGAATCACTTGCTCATATTTTATTACAAGCCTCCACTGTCGCAATACAATACCTAGATCCGTTTGGAGCTATGCTCAACAAACTCTACATAATTCACACCTGAATTCAAAACATATCTGCAATACATTTGCTTGTTTTTGTATCATATGCATAAGACCATATAATTAGACAATTGCTTAAGCAGTTTGATACAAAACCGTGGGTCTCAAAACCATGGGCAAAAAACCGTGGGTCTCAAAACCATGGGCAAAAAACCGTAGATATCAAAACAATGGGTACCGAAAAAACCATGGGCCCAAAAACAGCCCATAACGGTTACCCATTACCCATGGGTTAATAAACCACCCATGAAAATTTTCTTCGGGGCCTTCGTCGCCGAACCCCCCTGACCCACTCACCGATGAGCAGGACCGCTGTAAAAATACTTGAGTGTAACACATAGAAGGTGTACCACACTCTAACATGAAAATAGGCTCCACAAACATAACAGTAACATCCACTCTCCATCGTTGTCTTAAGTATGAACATGAGGGTAAACTCCATACACTCCTCGCCAACCTTCCTCTACTCAAAGCTTTCCATATTACCTACCGGACAAATGATATGCTCATTTCTAAGCCAAACTCATCTTCCAAAGCATCCACTATATTTTTTCGTACTTGCATCCAATTTTCTTAATGATTAATATCTTAACACTGTGATGTAACGTCTCTCACTGGGGAGTACCAATTCCTCACTCTTAATGATCTTCCTATGCCTAATCAATTTAGTAGACCAGAAAAAGCTCATATGTCTCAACATAATGTCAGGGATATCATTTCCTTTGATCCACCTCATTCAAAAAACCAATATTTTCTATGGTGGCATCGATTGGCCTACTTCTCACACCAATAATCAACCTCATACAATGCTATACATTAATGGCCTCGAATTCCTCTTTAAAATATCCTTCACCTACACCTACCTCAATTTCTACTTGTGGAAGGGATTTTTTATGGGGCATTATTAGATAGACATGCATGATCTTATCCCTCAAAAAACCCGCAAATCCCTTGATAAATTCAAATTGTGATTCAATGAACATGCCATTTACTCTCTCCCGCACATTTCTTCTGAATCTCCCATGCACATCGTCTCATCCAACCCTTATCCATTCAATGATCCCATTGACACTAATGACATCATGTCCCTTTCTTCTAACATTCTTTTTTTATCTCCAATATCTCTCTAGGATTAATCACCTATCATGTTGAAGGTAAATCTAGATCCCTTCCTCTCAAATTCCCCAACATGGTAGAGGAAGTTTCCCATGCCATCAATATTCTTCAATGCAATGATGATGACTTCATTCTTTCGTAGATGGGGGAATAATATTATCATCTTCATAAGGCCTTACTTATTGAAACATCCACTCTTATCAAATAATCCACTATCGTCGTCAACATAGGGACTCTACAAGATCCCCGCATCCTCAAATTTGGACAATCTCTTTATCCACAAGAGCTAGAGGCCTTCACCACTTTCCTCTTTAAACATATTCAAACCTTCGTATGGTCATACACTGACATGTTAGGCCTTGAACCCAGCATCATTGTCTATAACATCTTCACCATCCCTAACACCAATCCGGTTAAGCAGAAGCTATGTTGCATACATCCTTGCATTGTCATCCTTATCAAATAAGAATTGTAACATCTTCTTTCTGCTAATTTTATCCAACCTATCGATTATCCAAAATGGGTTTCTATCATCCTCTTCATTGCTAAATCCTCTGGGAATCACTTCATCTACACTGAATTTTGAGGCTTAAATCTCACTTTCCCCTAAGGATAACTTTCCCCTTCCTAACATTGATCATCTTGTCGACTTAATATCCAGCCATTAGATGATTCCTCTTATGGATGGTTTCTCTAGGTATAATCAAATTATCATGCACTAGAAGGCAAAAATAATACATCTTTCATCTCCCCTTTATGAACCTTATATTATCACATCATGCCCTTTGGGTTGAAAAACATGGGGAGGCACCTATTAACACACCATGACCTACATCTTCCATGATCTCATCCACAAAACCATAGAGGATTGTGTCGATAACCTCTTGGGTTATTATAAACATCAACAAGGCCATATTTCTATCCTTTAAATCCTCTTCACATATATTATCTTATTATTCCTTAATCTTAATCCCTCTAAGTGTGTTTTTGGAGTTTTAATTAGAAAAATCCTTGGCTTCATCATTTCTATTAGAGGTATTGAAGTTGACCCTGCTAAGATCAAGGTCATCCTATAGATGACTCCTCCTTTCAATCTAAGGATGGCTTCAATCAATGTGACACTTTATCTCTAAAATTTCTAGTCTCTTCCAACCTTTCCATCATCTCCTCTGAAAAGAAACCCACTTTAAATGGGAAGCCAATTACCAAAGGTCCTTTGATGACCTCAATCATTATCTTCTATCGCCACCTATCCTCACACCTCCACATAAGGGGAAGCCTTTTTATCTCTACATTTATGTCATTGACCATGCTTTTAAGTACCATGTTGGCACATCGTGATGAGGAGGGAAAGAAGTGGGCCATCTATTTTATCAGTTGCACTCTCCATGACTACGAAGCCCACTACATGGAATTTTAAAATCTATGTTACACTCTCTTCTTTACAACTTCTAATATTTTTCAATATATTCTTAATCACAAAACATACATCATCACTAGCTTCAATCCTCTCAAAACTACGCATTCTAAACCTTACCAAGATGATTGCATCACTCGATGGCTCATGTTCATGACTGATTTTTACTTAGATTTCATCTCTCAAAAATAAATCAAGAGTCATAATATCGTTGATCAACTCACCAATTCCCCTCTTCTTAATAATCAACTTCCCCAAAAGCACTTCCTTGAAAAATATATCAACATAATATCGTTGATCAACTCACCAATTCCCCTCTTCTTAATAATCAACTTCCCCAAAAGCACTTCCTTGAAAAATATATCTACACCATCAATCATGAGTACTCCCCCTTCAAAATGACACTATTCCTTAATGGATATCAGTGTCAAAAAGGGGGAGTTTCTGGCATCATCATCATTCCTCCTTGGGAAACTCCTATCGTTATCACCTACAAAATCAACTTTGAGTGCACCAACAACATGGCTAAGTATGAAGCCCTTATCTTAGTTCTCCAAATTGCTATCATTCTCAATGTCCAAATTCTCAATATCTATGGTGATTCCCATTTTATCATTAATCAAATCAAGGGAATATATCAATGTAAAAATGAATTCCTTCAAAAATATAACAACATCGTCAAATTTCTCCTCGAATCCTTTTATCAATATACCATCCAAGTCATTTCATTCATCCAATCACTTCACAAAAACCATGACATCCCTTGCATCTCTCATCCCTTAGAAAACAAAAGAATCCAAACTCTTTGTTTTTTTCCATCACATTGATCAGCCACCCCATACAAATTATCTTCCTTTTATCAATATCAACAATTCAAATCAATCTGATATCTGTTGCACCCAAATATTTTATTACCTATCACAATCAAAAATCCCCTCTGACCTATCTAAAAATGGTATGAGGTAATTTCTTCAATGTGATAACTATTATGTTATCCTTAGTGGCATCATCTACAAACATGGGTTTGTTGGTATTTTATAAAAATGCCTTAAATCTCATGAATCTATTTGAGTAATCCAATAATTCCATGATGACATATGTGGTGGACACTTTATTAGTTTGGTCTTTGCCACTTGTGCTTTCTTAATATTAGCTAGTATTGTCCCACCCTTAATCAAGATTGGTGTGAGTATGTTAAAAAGTTCATTAAGTTCCAACAGCATTCCAATCTCATATTTACCCCTAGCTAGGCCTTGCAACTGACTTAAGACCTATGGCCTTTCTAATAGTGGTGCCTTGACCTCATTGGTTTCGTCAATCCTTGTTATTCTCAAAGCCATCATTTTATCTTTACTACTACTAAATACTTTACCAAATGGGTGGAATCCATTCCACTTGCATCTACCAAAGCTGATAAAATCATCGATTATTTCTATCAGTACATCATTTATCACTTCAAAGTTCCTCATAAAATCATCATAGAAAATGGAAATGCATTCACAAACAAATATTTTAAGAATATTTACTAATACTTCAATAAAAAAATTATCTTCTCTTCTCCTTACTATACATGAGCAAACGACCAAGTTGAATCCACTAACAAGACTCTCCATAACATCCTTGCTAAACTATCGACAAGGCAAGTTGATATTGACATATTCATATCCCTTCAATCTTTGGGATTATCATACTAGAATCCACACCTCTACATGTGCTACTCCCTTCTCACTTTTCTATGGCTCTGAATTTTTTCTTCCTCTCAAATTTCAAATCCCATCCTTGCATATTTATCTTCGCTACTTCGTCTCTGATGACAAATATCACCAAGATCGTCTACCACAACTTGAATTTTTTGGAGAGAATCTCTTAATTTTCCTCCAACATCATCACATCTATCAATATTGAATCAAATTTACATATAATAAACATCTCAAAGAACGTAACCTTAACATTGGTGACCTTGTCCTAAAAGAAAATCAAAACATCACTACTCTGGAAAGGAGCCAACGTGTAAAATTTTATCCAAACTAGATTGGACCATATATTATCACACATAAGTATGGTTTTTGGACCTATCAACTAGCCTCCCTTGATGGTAAACCAAGTACGAAACCTATAAATGCCTTGCACTTACAGTATTTCTACTATTAACACACTTACCTATGTGATCATAGTTGTACAAAATGATCTCTTTCCATCATTATCCTTCTACATATTCAATAGGTAATGTTATGAAATCATGTGGTCTTCCGTCACTATCCTATCTATGACCTTATATATGAGCACCATGACTTTTACTCAAAGCATATTCTTCGTGGACAAGTTCCTACTTCTACGTGGGAACCCCATAGTCATTACATCCATCTCCCTCTTGTCTACCTAATAAAACCATGATAAGGGTAAATATGTATAGCTTTTACACCTTACTTCCCATCTCTATGGTGTCTACTTGGCTATCCTCAACTCCATCCATAAAGTCAAAAATTATAGTCTATAATCATATCAAAAGATATCTTATCCAAAAACAAACTACTCCCTCGAAGGACAGTTTTTCATATAAAGAAAACATTATCAAAAGTATATATTGATCCCTCAAATGATAGGTATCATGCATTTAATCCTACCAGCTAAATCCAAAATCAAAGATTCATAATTTTATACCACTCCTTTGAAGGATGTCTACCATATTATCTCATGGGAACAAAAGGCCTCCCACATTGATCGACCTTATAAATATAAAAAATAAAAATGCATCCATCTAAAAGAAAGCATCCTAAGAAATATTTCAGCATCAATCATCTTTCCATCAAAATAAATCTTCCTGTATTGATCAATTTACATATTGCTCAAAGCTAGGACATATACCTAGGACTATCACCTAAGGAGAAACTACTTCCCCTTAAAAGATACATCTAAAAAATTTTGTTTGTCTACAATAGGTGTATAAACACACCTTCCATCTTCCCCTCATGATTTAATATGTGACTAACTATTGATATTTATGTGTTAACACCTACCATAGGTTGTAAGTACATCACTTTTTTCATGTTCCTTTTAACATTTTACCTCCAATCCAGTTCAAAAACATCCATCCTACATGCACTCTTTACTACGATGAAATGTACTTTTCTATATTTGGGTCACCCTATCAAGGGCATGTTGCATGGTCCTATCTCATATTTCAACCTAATTAGCATGTCCTCATTGTTTCATCTGACATCTAAATCCATCATATAATGAATTACACATCTAATCGAATCCACACATCATACAAATTAATCAACATATCACATCATTACATCACATAAATTTCATTCCAAGTATCATCCCTAATCAATTCTATAACTAATATACATCCATCACATCATTTTCATATCAAATCTCAATCCATCACATAATTTTTCTATCTAGTCTAATCCCATCACATCAATATCATGTCTAATCCAATCAATGCATCACATCATCGCATCATTAATATATAAATCATATAAAATGTTTAAATCAAAATCTAATAATTTTCACATCCAATATTTAAATCAATAGATAATAATAATCATACTCCACCACATAAATCTAATCTACTCATCACAAACATGTAAGTCATGACAAAATCATATATATCATCATCTAAATGTTTGTACATTTGTGATAGGCCTCAAGTGAGATCTATCTCAATCTATACATAAAAATTGATATCTCTAAAATTTTAACCCACTAAATGGTAAAATTCTGATCCAAGACTTTGTCTCCTGGTACAGGACCCCATCATCCTTCTTGTCCACCATCTGGACAAAAACCGTTCCTAGATAGTACTACGCTCGTCATGATTCCTGAAGTCACTTGTTCTCCCGACTTCCTCTCACTAGCCACATATGTCACATAACATAGCACATCAAGTAACCTAATCATTACTATGCACTCGTAATACTGTTCCTCCTCCCTAAGATCCTAGTACTTCTCTAGCATCACAAAACTTTGTGGATCCATCTGTCTAACCCCCTGTGTAGCTCCCTCCACCACTCCACCTGTGACCTATAATAGAGTTCCTAAATCTCCATATTGAGTTTGTAATGCCTCCCTCTACCTCCACTATTTATCCCTCTATTGGATACCTAGGTCTATATCCTAGCACATCACATCAAATTCCTGGCATGTAGTATCTCACTCTTGCTAAGACATATCTAAATCTTACTACATTCATGTTATCTCCATTGATGCAACTCCATCTCACCCCTCACCTCCCTGATCTCCCTCCTTTCCTCCCTAGGCTCCTGCCTCTCCTCCTACTTATGTTACCTCCTTAGTTCCTCGGGCTACCCATTTTTGTGTCATCCACTCAACATATCCTTCTACTACCCCCATGTCATCCTCATTTACATCCTATGGATCCGCCACCTCCACCAATCGATCGTCCATCACTAGAATTGGTAAAATTCCCTCTTGATCTCATCCCATTTGTATCTTATCGGTGCCCCAGGCACCATTTGTACCACTCCGAACTACCTCATCCCTCATAAAAAATGTATAGCCTCCACCATCTCTATTCTTTGTCATTGTACCCACCTCACTCCCCTCATACCTATAAGATGTACATCTATCCATGACCATGCAGGGAACCCTCGTTATATGCTCCATCTTATATCATCAACATATAAGCTCCCCAATCTCTCAGCATACCAATCTTATCCCCTTTTCCTTATCTCCATGAGTCGTTCCGGCTCTCCATTGCATGAATTTAATTGTCAACTCTATTATGTCACATGTAATCCATTTAAGCCCTAGTGACCTCACCATAGCTATATTCTCATATGCTTAGTAGTGTAATAATAATCTCATATCCATACTTTATCTCCTCCCTATCATGTACATGTACAACTTGTAGTACAATTGTGCCATGAGATATATCCCTAATGGAAAAATTGTCTTACGTTCTACAATATCTAACACCTCTACTACTAAGTCCCATGGAAATATTTCCCCACCTAAATCTAGTAGCGCATAGTATGATATTTCCATCATGACTAAGGACATCATCTGGTTCCCTAGAACCAATGGATGATAGTTTGTCTCAATATGAAAAACCCCAGATACAAAATTAATGTGAGGGGCCTCTACTGCAAGCATTCAGGTTAAAGCATCCATCTAACCCTCTACTATAATTGTCACTATAGGTGCCCCTATATCAGAAATCCCAACATACAATAAAAATCCTCAAATTTGATCCTCATCTCTCCTTTCTTGAACCATAAGGTTCTAGTCCTTGGGTCCCACATTTATATCAATTCTATAATCAGTCATGTGTCTTGACGCACCCTTTAATAATAGTGGAGTCTTACCAATCCCATTATATCCAAGTTATCCCAATTGGCATCTATCACACCTACCCTAATCATCCCTAACATGGATGGGACTCTATCTCACAAGTATAAATTATCTCTATCCTACAAAACCCCATCAACAAGCATCTGTCAACATCCAGTCATAAAAAATCTCCATTTTCCATTCAACACAATTAATAACTTTTCAACATTTACCTAGTCAACGCAAACCCTAGCCTGGTCAATGCCACCCTACCCCCGGTCAACGGTGAACTTACCCATTCATCACCAATTGACCCTTTTCACCCATCCAAAATCAAAAAATTTAAAAAAAAAAATTAAAAACTAAAATAAAATAAAAACCTGAGCTAAGTTTTTGACACATACCACTCTCTAAGACCTCTAACGCTTCCTTCTACCTTTATTGGCATCTATTTTTCTCAAATCATAAGCTGTTATATCACTCAGAGCTCTTAATCATTAAAATCATGTATAATCCTTGATAGCCATATCTATTGATTATATAGGAGCTTCGCCCCATTCATTGTCAACACAGCTAGTTGCCAATGACCCAAACCAAATCACTGTCGACCCACCAAATTGTCATTGACCCAACTTATTTTTCATATTTCATCTTATCTCATCAAATATATTATCCCAAATTATTTCATTTTCACTTCAGACACATGTTTTACCCATAACACACCTTTCCTTACCTTGCATAGCTCATTTTGTTATCTTTCTTCTTATCTATTTATCTCATCATGCATCCTTAATCACACCTAGCAGCCCACTGTGCGGCCATCTCTATGTTCCCTCTTGGGGCACCATATTTCATACTTTTCAATCTCCATCCCATGAGGACACATATTTCCTCACTTCCTCATATTTAATGGACATCACATACTCTCTTTCCCCCACTTTATTACCTAAAATTTTGTCATAGCATTGTCTTGACCATCCTCACATTATTGCACATACCCTTGATGAGTTCCTTTGACCCATTAGTCCCATGGCTTCCACATCCATCTGATAAGATTCACATTAGATTCCCTCTATCTCGTAGTAGTATTTTCTAGCCCACGGGTCCATAGGACATCACATTTCCTCCATTGATTTCATGTTATGTTACCTACCTTTTTGTTTCCAGGATTCCTTCCATCTTTATCTCATCCATCTGAGTGGATTCCCATTGGAGTCCCTCCATATTGTAGTGATATTTTCTGACTTACAGGTCTATAGGCCATCTACGTTTCCTTCGTTGAATTTGTGTTATGTTCCCTATTGAAGTGTTTCCAAGGTCACCACCATATTTTTATTTTTTTCCTATCCTTCTTATCATGGTCATTATCCCTCTCCACTTGGGGTATATTTTCTCATCTTTTCACCCTTTTATTATTTCCGCCAACTATCTATTTCAACCTAGTAATCAATTTTTCTTCATTCCATTGATCCCTAATTTGAGGAGGGGTACCTCAACCACCATCTCTTATCGCTTCTAGATTTTGTCTCATAGTTTACTTAACATAAACCACCTAAAAATAGGGGAAAATGTAGACACAAAATTTTGGTTTGCTTGTCCCCCATTCCACATTCACTCCCCTTCATCGTCATCTTGCATATTCGTACCCCTATTTCTATTATAATTCCTATTTCCCTCTGAAATCCCATTTATTCCTCTAAATTTCCTATTTTTCCTATCTTAATCCTATCATTATTTTATCTCTCCTAATTCAGCCCTAATTATGTTTAATTATCCCTAATCACATCCCTAAAATCCTTTTATCCTCCCCAGACTCATATCTACCCTCATTTAATGTCCTTCTGTCCCCAAACCACCTTTTATCATCCCTATGCAACCCTAATCCACCAAAATAGTTTGTAACCCTAATCTAACCTTAAAAGGGCCTCTTGTCCCGAGTTCAGCATAATCCTCTTCTATCAAATTAATGGTCCTCAGTAGTTGATGGTGACCCTATCGTATTATTATTGACACTATAAATATTTCACTTCCTCCTTCAAAAAGGATAAAACTTTTGATATTCTAACTTCTTGGGAGTTTTTCTTATTTTTCTCTCTTTTTGTGAGATACTATAAACATTTTAAAGATATCTTGGAGCCCTCATCAAGAATCTATGGAGATATATATCTTGAATTTATCTTATATCCCTATGTTGTTTCATCATCTTTTCTTCGGCCTTTTAGGTGTACTTGTAATCTTGGAGATATGCAGCTTCATCAGTCATTCTTGTCTCTTTCTTATAGCCCTTTTTCATCCATCCACCTTCATCAAACTGTAATCCAAACTTGGGCACCATTGATTTTTACCTATTTTGTATTGACCCAATCTACATCAGTCCTTTTCCCTTACATTTTTTCCAATATAATATCAATTTATTGACCTCTGTAACATCTAGATCTCTTTGTCTCTCTAATCTACCCATCTGACATCCTAGATCTTACTTTTCTATACCTATTTGCCATCAACTATCCTAGATATACCTTCAGTCACCATTAACCCGATATGCATGCATTACATCTTCATATAATTTGCATCATTTCTATCTCCAGTGCTTTTGTACGAGATCTAGGACATCCTCAACATCTCAAAATAAGTTCCCAATCCACTATTTTCACATCTATTGATCTTCTTTGATATAGTCACCATTGACTACCTCTTTTATCTTAGGTCACCATTGACCTAATCAGGTTTTACTTCTCTTATCATAATTCTACATTATCTAATCTATTATATCTAGTATATCTCTTATCTTTATTCCATTCTATTAAATTTTTATGATATCTATATTTTTTTTCTATTGGTCTTTTAATAAAAGTTAGTTGACATTCTCCCAAGAAATTTTATCACTTCTCGTGACAAAATTTGTCATGAAACCTACCATTTAACCTACTAATATTTTTCATGTTTAGTTGTCCCATTGTTGTGCGGGTTATCAAGCTCACTGTGGAAAGGATCTTTGTGCCCATATCTTCATCTTCAGCATCACACATCTTGGAGCTAGTCTTAAACCCTCCCATACCTTGGATTTTCTTATTTTCTGAAACACTATTTGATTAACTTGAAATAAGATAGGAGAACTTGTCAGTATGTTATCTAGCATATCTTTGATCTTTATTTCATTCTATTATATTTGAACAACATGTTATCTATATTTTATCTTCTATCATTATTTTAATCAAATTAGATGTCACATCTTCCTTGGGAAGTTTATCACTTCTTTGTACTAAATTTTTTAGGTAACCCACACATTAATATACTAATATTTTTCTTGTCTAGTTATCCCTTTTTTGTGTAGGTTATCGATCTCATCATGGAAAGAATATTTTTGCCTATATCTTCATCTTTATCATCACACATATCAAAGGTATCCTTAGACTCTCCCATACCTTAGAGTTTCTTGTTTTCTTACACACCATTTAATTAACTTCAAATAGGAGTGGAAAACTTATCAAACAATGGAGACAAATACATATAATTATTGAGGGGGGAAAAGTGCAATTAGAGATTGAGGATGATAAAGAATTAGTAGAAAAGATGAAGCAAGTAAAAAATGGGAGAAATTTAGATCGTTTTAGTAAGACAGAAGATATAAGAAATGGTTTGAAGGAGGTGATTGAAAAAATGGAAATTTTTGAAGGCATGAATCAACAAAAATTAAATGGTGAACCATAAGATGCTAGAAAACCAATTTTCAAGGTATTGATTTTAAGACGAGTTCCCGATATAAACTATGGTAGTTCTTGTTTTTTAATATTTACATTCATGTTTACACTATAAATGTTTTATTTCCTCTATTAGTTAGTGGTAGGAAGAGTTTATAAGTTATGTTAAAGGTTTTTGTAACTACTCTTCATTCTATATTATTTAGCTATTGGCAACCTGTTGGTACCCAAATTGATTCTCCTTCAGAAGCTGAGCAACATCACAGGCTTAGTAGGAAGCTTAGAGATAGATAGATCATGATGAGTCATTTTATAGCTGGGGATGGGATCTAACTGGCCCTTAATCACTCAAATGTGGAGAAATGGATAGCACCCTCAAGAGGATTTGATCTATCCTCACTATTTTAGGTTGTGCCTTTCAACCAAGGTAAGAGAACCCTTTTGTATCCTGTTGTTTATGGAGGAGATTAAGATATCCTTCCTAATGAATTTTTTAAGGAGACCTTGAAGAAAATATGATCAATGAAACAAAATCTAACTCTCACGAGTTTTCACTCTAGATAGTGGAGATATTCTCTAGGAAAGGTTCAAACTACTAAAGACATTTGGAATCCTGATTGTTTCTGCATGTTTTGGTAGTAAATTTTGTGCATTTGTATACACACATGACAAACAGGTGTAGTATGGGTAGGATTACTTGTTTTGAGTGAATTTAGTGGGAGGTGAAGCAGGATAAATTTGATTATACGTAATCTTCAAGAAATTTTGCAAAATGGAAAACTAAACCAATAAAATGCCACAGAGCAGCTAAAATGTTTCTTTAACCAGAATATGTGCTTCAATGGAGACCTAGATTAGCACTTTTTCATACAACCTATGAGATTCTAACACAGAGGCTCAAGTTGGAAGACCCAACAAAACATCAAGATCTGACCCCAACCATGCCTGAGGTACACCCAAAGGCCTACAAACAATCTCTGTCAACAGATGAGAGAAAAGTGATTTTAAATCGTTTATTTCACTCCCAGATGAAAGCTCTTCTAAGAAATGAAATTACAGATGCCACTAAACTATCACAAGGATTGAGACATGTGTGATTGAGACATATTTTGACACAAGATTACAACAGGAACAAGAACAACTATTTGCAGACATTCACAAGTAAAGCCTCCACACAAAATAACTCAAGTTTGATTAAATTTATTCAGCAAGGGAAAGTTTCTACAACAATCTCAGAGATTTTCAATGGTTGTACACTCGCAACCACCTTGACATGATCAAATTCAACACAAAAGAGATATACAGGCTTCTTAATCAGCTTCTCAAAAAGGATGGGCTCTATCAAGCCTTTTTTATATTAGGAAAATCAATCCTGACTCCTCACACTCCTACGTTCACAAACTCCCAACCCTTTTCATAGAAAAATCATGCCTATTTATATCATTTTACAATAGAGCCTTTTCCCCCAAAAACCAGAGTCATTGAGTGTACCAACACTCATCATGATCTCAATCGTGATTCCCATAATCAAATCTGTAAAAACAATTTAGGTGCTACGGGGGAAGACCTCATCAAACACCTCCTGCATTCAAATCCTTTCTCTAGTAGATCACTTTCCCTTTACTCACCAACCATTTCCACCCCTATTCTATCCAATCTGGTTCTTTGCGTGCCCGAGAGGAAAAAAGGAGGATCAGATCGAGCCCAAAAGTCAGGTCTCATCTTAATGGTAAAAGACGTCCCTGTATTTTCCTCACCCAACCAAGATATCAACAGGTCTTTTGCGTGCCAAGGAAGGAAAAATCAAGCCAAATCTGATAGTCAGATGGCATATTAATGGTGAGAGATGTTTACAGACTTTTCCCACCAAACCAGATACCAAATTTAATGTTCCTCTTCATTTGGCATGCAAGAGACTCTAAGAAATGATAAAGAAAACCATCATAATATGCATCCCCAAGAGCTCTGGAGTGAAAATGGTGGAAAAATCAGATACATATGCAGAGTTGTTGTTGATTTCTATTTTGAATTTGGACCATCCATGTGGGAGATCCATTTTAGAGCAGGCCTGTGGGTTCTCTTTTTCCTTTTGCAACTTTTGAAAAAATGTAACAATATCACATTTTGCTTTGCACCTCCGCCCCTAAGAAATGATCCTGACATGTTTCGTAAGGTGTGTCCCAAAGGAACCATATCCAAATTCTACCATTTCACCTCTTTTTTGGAAAAGGAAAATTTTCCAAGTTTCCCCCGCAACCCCATCCTTCCGCTTCTAGTCTTTGATTTGGGCCCCAATGGAACCACTCTTCCTTTTTTACTTTTAACTCCCTTCTCCTCAAAAGGAAAATTTTCCAGATTTCCCTTAGAAGTCCGCACCTCCGTCTTTGACCGGGGAAAAACTTTGACTATTCTTTGTCAGTTCTATGGGCCATTTTGATGTTTTAATCCTTTTGGTAACAAGGGGCAAAAAATCCAAGTTTCCCCTGATGGTCCACTTCCCCAAACTTTGACTTTTCCAACTGCCACATGTCACAATGGCACATCTTGAGATGGTCCCCAAAAGTTGAGACCTTGGATGAGTGTCAGATCACCATGTGTCCTGTTCCGCCAAACTGTACCAGCTACATAAAAAAATTGTCTAAGTCTAGGCAAAGCAGTGGAAACCTCCACATGTCCTCCCGACGTAACTCCAAGGCCAAACCAAAAATCAAATCTTCAAATGAGCGTCGTTCCTCCACGTGGAAAATTTTTGGTTAAAACTTTCTACAAAGTTTAGGAGTGCCCCGCCAAGTTGCATCAACTCAAAAATGAACATGTGGACACCCAAATGTTGAGGAATAAATTTGACAGGAAAAGGACACCTGCTAGACTGTCAAAAACACAGAAATTCACTATTCATGCCCATAACCCAATTTTTTCACTAAGGATGAAAATATTTGGAACAAAACCAAGTGAATCATGGTTCTGAGCATCTTTTGACCATGTATTTGGATTTTCAAAGACATACAAATATAAATTTATCATCATTGTGCTTCCATGGTCAAGGAAAAATAGGAAAAATGGAAAAGCCCGTGGATTTTGAATAAATTAGGTTAGAAAGAGGGCAAACTCATAGACTTATTCAAGGAGGGACATGACAATGGATTCTGCAAACAATTCAAGGCATTCAAATGGAAATAGAATCTTTCAGAACACCCATATCAAGAGACAAAATGTTTCAGAACACGCAGATCAGAGGAAAAGAATGGAAAATGGGGTGAAACAAATATGAGCACCAACATCGGCTCCGATTCACAGATGGGCACTCCCTGTGAGTGCCACAAGAACAAAGTAGAACAAGTACCAAAATATCCATTGGGTAAAGGATTCAGCTTGTAAATCAAAAAACCAGAATTATCCCCCAAAAAATGAACCAAGAAACTGGCAAAAACAGGCCACCAGGGGCAAGAATCAACAATAACATAAAAACAGAAATCAAACCAACAAACTATACACTGTACAGGTGATTTTTAGCCTGATTATGGGGAATCAATCCAATAAATACTTCAAATGCCTAAAATTAATAGGAAATTTGAGAAATTTCCTATCCAAATCCTTCAGGAAGAAGGTATGTTCACCAATTTTGATATCAATGGAGTAAGGGCCCCTCCATAATGCATCAAATTTTCCATGTCTTCCCTTATCTTCATGCCTATTATCCCATAGCAGCATGAGATCTCCAACATTGAAGGCTCTTGGGGTGACTTTGTTATCGAACAATTTCTTTAGCTTCTCCCTAAACTTTACATGCCTTTGGTGGGATGCCCTCCTTTCTTCATCAAGTTCAACAATTTGATTAATGCGGGCATCATATGGACTTACCTCTTGATCTTCCAGTTGCTGCATGAACTGATATGAGGATAACTATATATGCAGGGGTAGCAGGACCTGAATTCCATATACCAACTCAAATGGACTCCTTCCAGTGGCTCTTTTAATAGTAATTTGGTCTACCCAGACAACAAACTTCAAATGCTCACCTCATTTTCTCTTGTTCAACTCCAAGGTCCTTATGATAATCTTAAGAAAATTCTTATTACTGGACTCAGCTTGTCCATTTCCTTTGGGATTGCAATTAGAGGCATATGTCAAGTTGATCCCATATTCTTTGCACATTGCCACTATAGGTTTATCTCTGAAGATCATGGCATTGTCAGCAACAATTTTAACTGGCACTCCAAACCTACAAATAATATGGTTCAACACAAAATCCATGACAATTTGGTGTGTTTCCCTTTTGGTAGGGATTTCCTCCACCCACTTGGTGAAGTAATCAGTGGCTACAAGGATCCATTTATGTCCAACACTTGAAGGGTATGAAATCTCACCGATGAAATCCATTCCTCATTTCTTGAATGGAGCTTCAACTGACACAGGCTACAAAGGAAGGGATCCTGAAACTTTCAGTATTCTAAAGAAGCACTGGCAACTCTCACATCTTGTAACCAAAATAGTTGTATCCTTGAAGAGGGTTGGTCACTAATAACTAGCCCTCGAGATCTTGTGTGTTGTGACCCTTCCTACAAAATTCCCCCCACAAACTCCTCCATGGAGATCAACAATTATCTTGGGGGCTTCATCTTCAATAACACACCTTAAGAGGACTCCCTCAGGGTTTTTCCAGGAAAACCCATAATAATTAATGACATATTTCTAGGAAGCCAACTTCAGGGTTCTTTTTTGGTTCTTACTTAAATACTCAGGGAAATTCAATTGTTTGAGATAAAAAATTACATCTTTGTGCCACTCAAAACTCATTAGTTTTTCAAAAACATCTACCCTACCTTCATCTACCTTATTTACCTCAATATTTTGCAAGTTTCTCTCAACCATAAGCTTATCCAAGCCCAAACCTCTCACCAGCTTCATGGTTTAGATATTCATGTCATATTCTTGCAACTTGTTCACCCATCTGCATATTTTGCTTGAGACTTCCATCTCTGATAAGATGTCTTTCACCATGGTGTGGGGAACATAAGAAACAATCTTAGGACTCAAAATGTAAGGCCTGAAAACCTTTGTTGCTTTTACCAAGGAAAATACTTCTTTCTCCATAAAAGTGTATTTCAGCTCAGACCCCTGTAATGCCTTACTAAAAAAGGCAATTGGCCTCTCAGCTCCTTCATCATCCTTCTGCAACAGGATAGAAGCAATAGTGTTCTCTGAAGAAAAAGAGAATAGTTGAAAGGGCTTCTTACAGTCTGGAGCTGCTATAACAGATGCATGCTTTAGTGCCTCTTTGATCCCATTGAAATATTGGATGACTGCCTCCTCTCATTTGATGGCATGGTCCTTTTTAAGCATGGAATTGATTGGAATGGTCAACTCAGAAAATTTTGATATGAATATCCTAATGAAGTTTATATACCCAAAGAAAGACTGAATTCCTTTCTTGGTCCTTTGAATTGGGACCTTGTTGATGGCCTTTACCCTTTCTAGATCAATCATCACCCCTTCTTGTGACACGATGTGGCCAAGAAATTTTCCCTTCTGCACTCTAAAATGGCACTTATTTGGATTGAGTGAGATGCCATATTCTCTACATCTTATCAGGATCTTCTCCTAGTGTAGTAGGTGATCACTTCTCTTCCTAGAAAATATAGTTACATCATCTTGATACACTAACATAAACTTATTGATGTAACCAGAAAAAGCAACATCCATTGCTCTTTGAAAGGTGGCTCCAGCATTCATCAAACCGAAGTGCATCCTAACATACACATATGTCCCCCAAGGAGTAGTAAAGGCTATCTTGATCCTCTCTGATTCCTTCACCACAACTTGGTTATAACTGGAGAAACCATCTAGGGTGGAGAGAAATTCAGAACCATTCACTAGCTTTAGAATGTTTTCCATGTTTGGTAAAGGATAATTATCCTTCATCGATGCTCTGTTCAGATTTATGAACTGGTACTAGGTTCGTAACCCAAGAAGAATACCTTGTGGGCTGAATAATCCCTTTATCCCTAAGTTTCTTTAGTTCCTCTTGCATCTTAAGAGATAGGATTGGATTGATTGTCCCTCTGCTTATTCTTGAAAGGATTTGCATTAGACTCCAAGGGAATCTCATGTTGAAATAGATCCTCTTTGTATGCCTTTAGCTCATAATAAGTCCAGGCCATGCAGTCCTGATACTTTTTCAACAATTGGATGTATGACTACTTCTCCTCTTTGTTTAGATTTGTACCTAACCAAATTTTCCTTAGCTTCTCCTTTGCACCAAGATCATGCTCCTTAATATCCCTCGAGGCTGTCATATGTCTATTAATAATGCAATCAGCATTATCAAAATTTTATTCAAGAGCAAACAGCCCTTAAGGAATGGTATTAGTCTTTAGCTAGATGATGCCCTTGCCAAACAAGGTTTCCTTCCCGTCCGTGGCACATACCAGTGGCTCCAAATCAATTTATTGATCAGAAAAATCTCCCTTGTTCTGTATAAATCTTCTGATCTGAGCATCATCATCAAATACCTGCTAGTGTTTAATGTTGTCAGGTACAGATAGCCTTGTTAACACCTCAACCTCATATTCACAATATGAGGAGATTTCACAATTATCAAATCGAGATCCCAACAAAGAAATCCCGTCTACCATATCATTGAACTTCTTGTCATGACACACAATGTTGAGTAAATCAAACATCTCAATGAAATCCCAAACTGCATGCTTGTATTGTTTCATTCACTGATTCTTTGTGGCATAAAATTTTCTAACATGCTTTACAATTAATTCCTAATCTCCCTTGACAATGATGTATTTAACACCATATTTCCAAGAAATCCTCAGACCTACCAATAGTGCCTCATACTCAGCAATATTATTAGTGCATTCAAAATTGAGTTTGAAGGAAAAGGAAAACATTTCCTGGCCTGGGGAGATCAAAACCACACCAACACCATTCCTGAATTTGAAGCAAGCTCCATCAAATAGTAAAGTCTAGAGATATCCTACCTATTCAAGAGATTTGCATTCCTCAATCTTGTGCTCTTTCCCATCAGCAAATCCTACAAAGTTATCAGCATCAACACTTGTGTAAAAAAATTCATAAGATGCATTGTTGGGATCCTCAATAAGGTGTAACATCTTCTTTTCCCCATACAACTTGACAAGGATGCCCTCAATTGGGATGGTGGCAAAGGAAATATCCATTTGATAACTCCCCCCAACACTTGCAACCCACTTTCTAGATAACAACATACCCCACTTTGCTGAGCAATCAACAATAACTACATCAAGCTTCAAATTCCTGCCTGGATAAGCAACAAGCTACACCACCAAACCATTCACACATCCCAATACTAGAAATTCTCTGGATTCCATGGCAGTGCACTTCCCATATGCTGTTGTTACTTTGATATTCAACTCATTCATGACTTCCAGAGGCATGAAAATTGTATGATGCCCCTGAGTCAAACATGTAGTTGTGGAGTAATCTGTCTTTAATAATCATGGTGATGAAGAATGGATCCACATTCAGATAAAAATCTACCAAGGATGTTCCCAAATAAACCTCAGGTGGTTCATCTAACTCTTTTGATGTTGGTGGTGCTTCTAGTTCTTCAATGATTGGAGGAGTCTCCACAATGTTTATGTTTCTACCTAGGGAAGTCTTCTCCTCTTTTAGCCCCAAATACTCAAGAGCCTGTTTTTGGTGCTCATGAATCCTTAACAACTCAAAAATTGGAACTAAGATCTTGATCTAACTCAAGATTTGGGCATTATCGTAAGGGAAATACCTTGGTAAGGAGGTATTGGAAGGAAGATTTACACACTCATTAGATGGCATAGGAGTTTTGATAGCTTGGACATGAGGAGGGGTATGCTTTTTGTTTGGGATGAAAAGGCCCTTGGCAGATGCATCTTTCTTAGGAGCCTCCTTAGGAATATTGGAGAGTAATGGAGTTTTTGGCTTGGCTTGAGACCCTGTCCCTTTAACAACCCTACTTCTTGTGTTGAACTCCTTCTCTTGAGCCATAACAACTGCCCATCCTCCTTAGAAGGGATTCCTCCATCATAATTATTTATCATTAAAGCTCTCAAATATTCAAAATCATTATTGGGAAATTCAAAAGCTTGTACAGTATCTATTTTTAAAATATGAGAGGGAGGAAGAATGGGTACAATGTGGATACAATTCCAAAAATGAGCTATTGTTCTAGCACTTATTACTTCAATGGAAGCTGCCCCTTGTTGTGAGCTTGTGGAGAAACCCATCATGTAAACATCATCATCATTATCATCACGAGCTTCTTCTTCATGTTGATATTCCTCACATGGAGCATGGGGCATGAAAAATCTGTCACACCAATCAATGACATCTATCCCCTCTACTACAGCAACTCTAATAGCCAATGGATCAGGTACCACTCTATTTTCCCTGGCATGGGATTGTTTATTTCCAAATCCAATAGGTCCCTTACCTCTATCATCATATATTTGGTGATTTGTAAGCTTGTCTTGGCCCTACTACTTGTGTTAACCATGTGAACTCTGCCCAATCCCTTTTTCTACCTGAGCTAATTTGTATGATATTTCTTTGACATCCCCTGCCAAAGCTTTCACAACTTTCTCCAAATCACCAGGCTTACTTGTTTGAGGCTTTTATGGGTTAATTAGTTTTACACCCTCCCTTTTTAAAGGATTTCTAATTTCCTTGATGTTATTCTCAATTTTATAGGGCCATGGTGAATGCCAGCCTCAAATTAACAGGGTTTTTGTCCCTTAAGTAGTAAGCTGCCTTTTTATCAAATGCATCTGAATATTTAATCAAACATGATTCATCACATGACCTTATCCTAACAGGAAATATCCTCAAGGTCTTATTAAAACTTTTGTTGAAATCATGTACTGAATCATTAGAATTCTTCTTGATGTTTTCAAATTCTGACAGAAGAAGCATAGGGTCAGTTCTATCACCATACTGCAATCTAAATGCATTTGTTCATCTCTATCCAAGAGTTAATGGAATTATCTAGAAAAATATTTATACCAGTCCCTTGCATCCTCTTCTAAAGTATGGATAAATAGTTTGATGTATACATCTTCATGTTCAATCTCAAATTCTTCCATCATATTGATAAAAAGATTTAGATTTTGATCACCAATTATAGCGTTGTTTCCTTAGAAATTTTGTAATCTATTCCTTACATCCTAGGAAACTGCATTTGGATAACCAGCCATCCCTTTAAAATTTATAGGACCAAATGTGTTTACAACAAATGGAGGTTGGGGTGGGGGAATGGCAATGTTGTTTTGAGGAGGGGGTGAAAAATTGATAAGGGATAGAGGGTATTTGAAACACAGGAGTATAAATTTCAGAATGGATACCCCCCAAAGGCCTTATTTCATGGAAATCCCTATCAACATCAGAAAATATAGGGGAAGAATGAGAAGTAAAATTTTCAAAATCAAATGAAGGCCCCTCTCCAGTTGGAGTATTCAATTCCATAAACAGGCTACCTGATTCAGATACACTTGAGTTGCAGTCGTTAATGATAATCCGATCACTTTCATCAATGGAGATCCCTTTTCTTGTCTATTGATCTCCAACAACTCTCGAGGATTTTCTTCCTTCTGAATTTGTTTTTCCCAGCTCTAGAAATAATGTCCTAGTAGGATCCTTAGCAAAGAAAGATCTTCTTCCTTCTATATTTGCAAAGGTTAGCAAAAAATTTCACTTGACAGAGATTAAGACACTGGTACTTATCAAGAATAAAATCATAGGGAGTCGCCACTAAGTATTTCCACCTTAGTTGTGTAAATGCACTAAAATATGATCTTTTAAATGTTTGTAAATAATGGAAATGGGATGATCTGAATTTTCTTTACCCATATTTATCAATGAAAGCTATTGCACTATGTGTGGAAACTGAAATAATTCCACACAACACTTGAAGCGTATAAGAAGTGTTTACTAGGGTCTGAATATGAATTGTAATGACACCATCCCTGGAAATGGTGCCAGTTAAGGTGGTTTGCACCCAAATTTATTCTCCTTAAGAAGTTGAGTAGCATCACAGGTTTAACAGGAAGCTTAGAGATAGATAGATCATGATGAGTCATTTTGTATCTAGGGATAGGATCTAACTAGCCCTTAATCACTCAGATTTGGAGAAATGGATTACACCCTCAAGAGGATTTTATCCATCCTCATTATTTTAGGTTGTGCCTTTCAACCAAGGTAATAGAACCCTTTTGTAGCTTGTTGTTTATGGAGGATATGGAGATATCCTTCCTAATAAAATTATTAAGGATACCTTCAAGAAAATATGATCAATGCAACAAAATCTAACTCTCAGGATTTGTCACTCTAGATAATGGAGATATTCTCTAGGTAAGGTTCAGGTTAGTAAAGACATTTGGAATCCTGATTGTTTTTGCATGTTTTGGTAGTAAAATTTGTGCATTTGTATACACACATGAAAATTAGGGGTAGTATGGGTAGGATTAGTTGTTTTGAGTGAGTTTGGTGGGAGGTGAAGGAGGATAAAGTTGATTATACTTAATCTTTGAGAAATTTTGCAAAATGGAAAACTAAACCAATAGAATGCCACAGAGCAGATCAAATGTTTCTTTAAATAGAATGTGTAATTCAATGGAGGCCCAAATTATCACTTTTTCATACAACCTATGAGATTCTAACACGAAGGCTCGAGTTGTAAGACCCAAAAAACCACTCCTGAGGTACACCCAGATGAAAGCTTTTCTAAGAAATGAAGTTATAAATGCCACTAAACTATCACAAGGGTTGAGACCTGTGTGATTGAGACAGATTTTGGCACAAGATTGCAACAAGAACAAGAACATCTATTTACAAACATTCAAAAGTAAATCCACACATTTTGTAATAAGATCCACATAGAATAACTCAAGTTTGATTAAATTTATCAGCAGGTGAAATTTTCTAGAATAGTATCAGATCTTGTCAATGGTTGTACACTCGCAACCACCTTGACATGATAAAATTCATTACAAAAGAGATATACAGGCTTCTCAATCAGCTTCTCAAAAAGGATGGGCTATATCAAGTATTTTTTCTATTAGGAAAATCAGTCCTAACCCCTCACACTCCTACGTTCACAAATTCCCAACCCTTTTCATGGAAAAATCATGCCTATTTATATCATTTACAACAAATCCTTTCCCCCTAGAACTAGAGTCAGTGAGTGTCCTAGCGCTCGCCATGATCTCGATCACAATTCCCAGAATCAAATCTATAAAAAGTTGTCAGGTGCTCTGGGGGAAGATCTCATCAAACACCTCCTGTATTCAACTCCTTCCTCTGGTAGATCACTTTCCATTTACTCGCCAACCACTTCCACCCCTATTCTGTCCAATCTGGTTCTTTGCGTTCCTGGGAGGAAGAAATGGAGGATCGAATCGAGCCCAAAGGCTAGGTCTCATCTTAATAGTAAAAGATGTCCCTAGATTTTCCTCACCCAACCAAGATATCAATAGGTCTTTTGTGTTCCAAGGAAGGAAAAATCGAGCCGAATCTGACAGTCAGATGGCATATTAATGGTGAGAGACGTTTACAAACTTTCCCTACTAAACCAAGATACCATATTTAATGCTTCTCTTCATTTAGCGTACAGGAGACTCAAAGAAATGATTAAAAACCATCATAATATGCATCCCAGGAGCTTTGGAGTGAAAATGGTGGAAAAATCAGATACATATGCACAAGTGTCATTCATTTCTATTTTGAATTTGGACCATCCATGTGGGAGATCCATTTTAGAGCGGGCCTGCGGGTTCCCTTTTTCTTTTTGCAACTTTTGGAAAAATGTAAAATTTTCACATTTTTCTCTGCACGGTTGCCCCTGAGAAATGAGCCTAAGATGTCTCCTAAGGTGGGTCCCAAAGGAACCACAGCCAAATTCTACCATTGCACCTCTTTTTTGGAAAAGGGAAAATTTTCCAAGTTTCCCCCGCAGCCCTACCCTTCCATTTCTAGTCTCTGATGTAGGTCCCAGAGGAACCACACTTCCTTTTTTACTTTTAACTCCCTTCTCCTCAAAAGGAAATTTTTCCAAATTTCCCCTGGAAGTCTGCAGCTCTGCCATTGACCGGGGAAAAAATTTTACTATTCTCTATCAGGTCTGTGGGCCATTTTGATGTTTTAATCCTTTTGGTAGCAAGGGGCAAAAAATCCAAGTTTCCTGCGATGGTCCACTTCCCCAGCCTTTGAATTTTCCAACTGCCACATGTCACAATGGCACATCTTGAGATGGTCACCAAACATTGAGACCTTGGACAAGCGTGGGCTCACCACATGTCCTGTTCCACAAAACTTTACCAGCTGCATAAAAAATTTGTCTAAGTCCGGGAAAGTAGCGGAAACCTCCACGTGTCCTCCAGGCGCAACTCCAAGGCCAAACCAAAAATCAAATCTTCAAATGAGCGTCATTCCTCCACGTGGACAATTTTTGGTTAAAACTTTCCACAAATTTTAGGATTGCCCCATCGAGCCACATCAAATCAAAAATGAACACATCGACACCTGAATGCTGAGGAATAATTTTGACAAGAAAAGGACACCCGCTAGACCGTCAACAACACAGAAATTCACCATTCATGCCCTGAACCTGATTTTTTCACTAAGGATGAAAATCTTTGGAACAAAACCAAGTGAATCATGGTTCTGAGCATCTTTCAACCATGGATTTTCATTTTCAAAGCCATACAAATATAAATTGATCATCATTGAGCTTCCATGGTCAAGGAAAAATAGGAAAAATGGAAAAACCCACGGATTTTGAAGAAATTAGGGTAGAAATAGGGAAAACTCAGGGACTTCTTCAAGGAGGGACATGACAATGGATTCTGCAAAAAAATTGAGGCATTAAAATGGAAGTAGAAGCTTTCAGAACACCCATATCAAGAGATAAAATGTTTCAGAACACGCAGACCAGAGGAAAAGAATGACAAATGGGGTGAAACAAATCTAAGCACCAACATAACCCTCTTAAGGGGAGTTTCTATTGTGGACAATGGAAGTTTTTATAGACAATGGACTTTTGGAACCCAATCATATGTGACCTATTTTTCATTGGATCTATAGGTATTTTAGTTATGGTTTTCAATGTTGGCTCAATGAAACAACTGATGGTTTTCAACATAGGTTCGATGAAAAAACTAAGTTATGCGTGAAACTAATTAAATGGGTAGCACGAATGTCCCTTGTAATAAGTAAAAATTCTTTTAAAATGGTGATTTTTTAAAATTCTATATATATATATATATATATATATATATATATATATCAAGAAAATAAATTAGGAGTGTTTTTATTTTATTTTAATTTTCAATGTTAATACTATTACATTCAAAGTCATTGATATTTGTTTGTATTTTTCCCAATTCTTAGTTACATGTATTTCAAATATTTAGGCTCATCTATTAAATTTTAGATGTAGGTGAAGGATTAGTATTTTTCTTCGTTATTGTGTTTCATTTTAGCTCTATTGTTTCTTTTGGATTTGTTTTAAACTTTTAAATAAAAACATGTGTATCTCTATTTTCACACAGTAGAGATAGACATTATGTATATGTTAGTTTTCTAATTATGCATGCAATGTTATTCTTATACATTTCTCTTTCTTTTCATTAGGTAACAATCATAAAACACTTGGTTTGTGGTTAGTGGTTCTGATTTAACAGTTGGCAGTGAGGAAGTACATGATTTTCTAGTGGTTAGAATGTATTGATAGATGAAATATGTTCTTTTAAAAGTGTACATTTTCCTTGATTCCAAGAAGGGATCCCTTGGTTTGGATGCTGTTGAATAGGAAGGTTTTCACTAGAGTGGAAAACAATTATGGTTGTGCATTAGATCCTACTTTTTAGTGTTAGAATTACTGGGATCGGAAGAATTGTCCAAGAACTTGGGATTCCCTTTTATGTTCTTTCTTGTAAGTTACTTTCTAGTGATAAGATTGGTCATTTAGTGCCCCTTGTTTGCGAGTGACTTTATTTTCTGAAATAATCTGCATTTAAGTATAAGATGGTCATTTATAAATTAAGTACACTTCATTTTACTATTTGGTAAGTATATTTATTTCCATCTTAGGACTTAAGGGGTGTTTCAAACAGAAAGAATATTGATTATCTCATCGTAATTGTTCCCCATAAACTTTTGAAAATAAAAAAGAATAATACTAAACTTCTAAGTAGTTGAGGTTCTAAAAGGTGTATAGAATACACTGACATACGATGTAGGAGCATCACCTAGAGTGCTCATTTTTCAAAAAACATCATCACAAGCATGTTTATAAGATATCAATATACCATTTCGTGTGTTTGGGAAGCCTTGGAAGAGCACCAAATTTGAATTTAGCTATGATATTTATTTTCCCGCCAAAATAGGACATTTAAAATTTTGAACTATAAGAAACAAATTTGAGGCCTTGTGAGAGTGTGTAAGGTGCCTTAATGGTTAAGTTACGTTAAGTAAGTGTTGTACAAGTGTCTAGTGACCCTTTGGGTTGTTAAGAAGGTTTGAAATTTCTTAAAATCATCCTCTCTATATTTTTGTATATGGGAACATATGGAAAGTAGTTGGGGTTTTTTGTAATTATATGTAAAAGAGAGAAGAAAATCAGGGTAGAAGTAGTTAATAGGGTTATTTATGGTAATATCTTATGGAGAACTCAAAAAGGAAGAGAGAAGGAATAATTGGAGGAAGAAAGCTCTTTTTTCTTATCAAGAGACTGTAATTAAAGTCGTTCTTCATGAGAAGTAGATAAAATAGATCCTTTTGTTTGATTTTTGAGTGAGCTTGATTTGAAATTTTATATGGAATGTGTACTTGTTATTTATATAATTTTAAGAAGGATTTTCTAGAGGATAAATCTCAGCTAATGGTGTTGTTCATTGAAGACTCGCAGAAATCGGTACGTGACTATTTTTGTCTATATAATGATTTTGAGGAAAGCTTAATTCCTATAGAAAATTGAGTATTTTCCACAAGAATACATTAGTTTAACAAACCTTTAGTCTTTTAATTTTTTATTAAGGGTTTCAATTACCCTATTTTCCTCATTCCAATAGGTAATTTCTAGAAGGATGTTTTAAGTTTAACCTAATATATTCACTTATTGTTACCTCAAGAAGTTGATTAAGGTTAAGACAAAAAAAAATAATAAGTTTCAAGTTTTGAAAGTAAATTTGATAGTTTTTACAAAATAAATTCTCTTAATGGGTTAGCACATAACCCAGAGGTTTAGATGTTAACTACATTTTAGAGGTTTTATATTTTGTCTCAAACCTTGAAATTTTGTAGAAACCATCTAAACAAGGTATAAACTCATTTTTAAAAGGTTTTTAGTAATAACAAGGCCTCAATATTTAAAATTTATTTCTAAAGTCTATCCTAGGAGTGACTATTATATTCATGAGGGCTAATTGGAGGAGACACATTAGAGAGAAAAGGGTTTTGTGAATGGAGTTGGTCTAATAAAATTTGTATAAAAACATGTAAGGATTATGGATACTTAGAAACTTCTTTGGTTTGTTTTGAAACCTAAAGAATCAAAAATTATACCTAGAAAATTCTCATAACAAAGCTACAAAGAATAAGGTTAACTAGGGAAGAACAAGGTGATGAAATAATACTTGTCTTAAGAATTGACCCACAATTTTTTTCACACACCATGAGGGGATTAATGGGTATCCAAAACAAGTTTCACTTTGTTTAGATGCCTTCTGGATTTCTCCCAACACTAACTTACCGTTGGCATTGCCCTTAAGAACACAAGAAGACAACATTGGGAAAGATAAAGACATTTGAGTTCTTTTTCTTTTTCTGATCTTTGTGAAGGTTGAATTTCCATTAAACAGGGGTATAAGAGGGGTCCATTGATTTTAGGTGTTAATTAAGGATTAAAGAACACATTTACTAGATTTTGAGCCAGTTAGGCTTACATGGTGGATGTCAAGAATACAAATTTGAAGGAGATATTAAAGTGTAGTGGCCTATTTTGTTTTTTATATCATTATAAAGGCTATAATAGAATAAAATTGATCTTGATAATATATTACATTGATGGTGTATGTCACTTAAGGACATAAAGACCAAATTTTTCAATTATAGACTATCTAAACTTGAGAAGTTGTGTCATTCTTCAGACTAAAGAACAATTTTTGAAGTTACGTCTTGGTGTTAACTTGTTGATTATTGCATCAATGTCCCATGGCCCATGCCACTAGACATTACTAAATATGAAAATACTTGTATTAAATGGTTGTAAGGTATTTTATAAAAAACATTAAGAATAATTTGGAGTAAAACATATTTCAAGGATACAATTTTTGTCTACAAAAATGTCCTTAGAGAAAAAGGAAAGCCGGATACATACCTAGGTAAATGTAAAAGAGAAAAAAAACACTCCTTGGAATATTTTTTTCTTTTTTATAGATATTTAGTAAATATTTCTAAAAAACACTCCATTGTTCCCTTATTACTTTATTAGTAGGAAATATTGTTGTCATTTCCATTTTAGGAATTTTGTGAAGACAAATTTTTGTTTGATTGGTTTTTTTGTAGTGGTTGTTATTGTTATATGAGGTGTTCACCTAGCTTCCCACATGCATCCTTGTGTAGATGCAGACTATCTAGGGCATCAGAATGTTTTTGTGTGTGTTTCGTATACGGAAAATGCCTACCAGATTTAAATATTTTTTTTCCTTTTTTTTTGAAATATTTACATAGGGCTTATGTTTTTGGGGATTTCCCTTTCCTACGTATACACATGCTGAATTTCATGAGGTAAAAAATTCATAGCATAGTGTTTTTTGTTCAAAACATTTAGGGTAAGTTTTTCTATGGATCCTTATTTCAAATCCAGACATAACGTTTATGGACTGATAATATTTCATAATTTTATTTATTTATATGTAAAATGAATTTTTTGAATCCTAACCAATTGTACTCAAAGTCCAAGTTATTATAAGCACTACAAAGTATATGGACTTTTGTTTCATTACTTTATATTATAATTTCATTTTCGGTCAAGGATAACTATATATTTTCCAAGAAATTCTTATTTAAGATCCAAATTCATGTTAATTTATTTTCCTATATCAAAAGATCTAATAAGTAGTTAGTTTTCACATAAAGTTTTTTTTTATGTTGAGTGCCGTGTATGAAGATTTTGTCTCATGGTGAATTCTACTATAATGCTTCGTTGAAGTATGTAAATTGTATTTTTGGTTAAGGTTTTATTAACCTTATAAGAAGTTGTGAAGATATTTTTCTTCTAATGGTTTTTATGAGGATTTGGATTTCGGGAAGTGAATTCAATATTTTGTTGTGGTGTGTTAATTGTGAGACTGTTTCAGATTTCATTGTTTGAATGTGATGTTAATTTATCTTAAATTGAACTCGTATATTAGTTTTAGAAAATTACACTATGAAAGATGAGAGGCCTATTGTGGTCAAGAAAAAAAATTTCAGAATTATGATCTTTTTAATTTGTACAAAAGGGAAGAATTATTTTATAGCTCAATGAAAACAATTATTCATGAGGTGTGGAACTTGTTGAAATTGGTTTTTCATTTACATCATCACAATTATATAGTGTCTACGAAGTAATTACAACTTATTCCATGGTGGATGTACTGAAAGGACATACTAAAATAAATTATACATTGAAATTTGCATTGCTTCATTCCATTCATGGAAAATCTGCAAAGGAAATTACAATAATGCATATGTCAAACGCAACTCCATGTTCATTAAGAATTGTACATGGCTGAATTAACATAGGTTTGAAGGCCAACAGTCTCACATGACGAACTTCAATACATTTGAGTCTTAGAAAATAAAATATGGATTTGTATTTCATTTCATGATTTACATTAGACATTATATACATGGGAAATGTTATGTATATGCATATATAGTGTTAAATGTATGTTTTTGTTTGGTTTCATGATTACATTACATATTATATATATTAAAGAAATTATGTATATGCATATATTCCATTCATTTGTTTATTGGAATACCATTTGCATTTCTTTGCATCTTTTTATCATTGCTACTAAAACCTCCTTTCATATGCAAATTGCAAAGTAAAATAAAAACAAGGATTTGAAGACCATAATGGTTTTTTTCATAGTTACTCAGTAATTAATTATCAAAATCATATATTCATTCATCCATATATATCCACACCTTACTCCCTCTTTTTCCTCTTCATTTTTTATTGAGAAGCATTTTAGATAACCATGACATCTATAAACAATATATGATCCAATAAACTTAGAATTATTTATATTTAAACATCTTAATTGAAGGTGAGTACAACAAGTTTTTGTTGGTTTTCGTTAAATTGTTTTAAAAATGCTTATTCAATTAGAAGGTTTTCTTTGGTGTCTTCAAATACTTATTGAATCAATTATGAGATGCTTGAAATTTTGTGATTCAAAATAGAGTAAGGAGTACTTTGTGGTATTTGTGCAAAATAATAAGGTACTGGCTATGTACAAATACTATTATGCATGAATTAGTTATATATTTTTTCAATGTATAATAGTAAGAGGATTGTGTTTTCACTCAACTTCGATATCTCAACACAATACTTGGGATTTTTAAGAATAAAATCATGAATCGACATTTTGGTAGGGTTTTAAAGAGTAACCTATGTGTTTCCCACATTTTCTATTATGACTCTTTAAGTCCAACTTTCACTCACATGAACGATGCAAGTGAGATGAAGACAATAATGTGAATCGTGGATAAAAAATATTATTTTGGTAAGAACAATTTCAGCCATGGAATAGGTGTGGTACATATAGGTATTTAATTACCATTATTTCTAACTTTTTATTCATGTCTTTGTCTTATCTAATAGATTAAACACCATCCAATTACAATGTTTGATTTCGATGCCTATTGAAAGATGACACCATTAGGACTATTGATGATGTAACTCTTAATCATTACCCTTATAGCTAGAGAGAAAATCTAATCTCAAATGTGTATGAAATCACAACCCTCGCACACCATGTATGGTCAACATCTCTTTGTCTCTAAATTTTACCATGAGACATGCATGCAAATTACCCTTTCATATATGTGTGTTCTAACTACCCATAAAAAAAATCCCTGAAATTGCAAACTATTCACTTTAGCATTATTAATCGACCACTCTTTATTTTCTTAGATATCTCCACAATACATTTTCTTAATGAGTACACAACTGGTACTTACACCTTTAAAAGAATCACAAATATGTCATGTGGTTGTAGGAAACTAGAGTTTTGCAATGGTTCCCCATGCCCTTTTACCCAGTACGTGTGGATGCCTATAGATCTAGAAGGCATCACATCATAGAGACTCTCTCTCTCTCTCTCATTTGTTTCTTTCGATCCTCCTTTACATCCCCATTGTAAAAATGTTTTTGTTGGTGTCCATATCATGGGCATTTTCTACTCTTGTTCCCCATCAAATTTGATTTTTTGCATAAAACTTTTCTTCATGTCAACTACATGTTGTACGCATTTTTCCCATTCTCTTCACTCGCATTCCAGGTACTTTCCTTTAAAAAATCACCATAAATTGTCACTCCCCTCTAACACTACCACACAACACACCACCATTTGTAATTCTAATTTTAACTTCTATTCCACTCTCTCTTCCTCCATATAACTGACAAATCAAATACCTAAACCAACACAACTATGCTTCCTAGTTTCCTTCCCTTTTCCACATATCTTTCTTCCGCTACATCCATTTTGGCATTCACATCACACTACTCGTGTGCAATTGCTAGTCATACTACAAACAAAAACAATTGTAGTAATCCATAACCTAAATAGCTTAAAAAAAACTGAAGCAATATTTTATAGGTATAAAAAATAAAATAAAAAACAATTCTGCTATTGTTGACTGCTATTTTATAGGCATAAAAAACTTTAATAAAAAACATTCGTGCTGATGGGGCGGTATTTTATAGGCATAAAAAACTTTAATAAAAAACAATTCTGCTATTGTCGACTGCTATTTCCTTCAAACATTATAAAATACATTTGAATATATTCCAAGTGCCTTTTAAATTCTTTTTTTCATTTATTACAAATCATGTTCAGCAATAAAGACTGACCAATGAAAAAAACAATAAAGATCATTAAATAAATATGCATTATTTTGTTCATAACATTAATAATTTATTTTCTATTCCGCTTTAGGCAGCACAAAAGGTGGAGTAATATGTTGCAGCCAAAACAATATACCTCTGCCAAAGAGAGCTAGCAAAAACTCAAAATATAAATCAATAATAATAATTTAATAAATACATAAGGGATCATTCTTTATTCGATATGTGAAGGTTATTTTCAAAATGACAAGACAGGGAGTGCTGAAATAGTCAGCAATTTGCAAATGCTTAATTAATTAATTATGAATGCTTTAGATAAGTGAAGAATTCAATCTCATCCTGTGAATACGACTTCTATCCTAGTTTATGTCAAAATTAGTGTTTATGTTCTTTAAAATATTCAAGTATATCAATGTTTATGTAATGGAGTTTGACATGATTGTGGAGCTCTTTGTTTTCATATATTTTTATTTATTTTTTAATATAGTGCATTATAGTTTAATTTAATGATTATGATAACCACGACTTTTGAGAGGTCGATATACCAATTTATTCTTGACAGTATTTTTATGTACTGATTAGATACTTAAAATGGTTTTATTTTATATAATGTATTTTGGTTTAGTGTATATGTAATTGGTCTAATCTTTGTTTTCAATATATTTAAATGTACATGTTGCGTATAAGTTTAATTTTTATATTTCCATCATATTACAAACTAATGCGGTTAATAATATTACTGGTTTTTTTGGTGTTATTTTCATTATTCAATACAAAAATAATAATAAAGTTTGTCGTGTTAATAATAATTAAATAAAATTGTTAATGATTTTTAAAGTATTTTAATTGGATATATATATTTTAATCAAGATGTATTTGAATGTTGGAGTTTACACAATAATATGTTCTTATTGAACAATAAGAGATTATATTTTTTATTAGGTAACATTTATATTTGGTTCCCGCAATTTTTTCCCCTCTAAACAATTTTCATGTTTAGTCAGGTTTATATTAGAATCCATTACAACATCACATTTACAATTTAGAGGCATAAACTAGTTGCTATGAGATCGATGTTTTATCCGTCCTCTATATGACATTTATATTATCTTGTGTCCCCTTTCCTAACTTTATCTTACATTGTGATTTGTAATCTTTATGAGATGAATACTCATGTCCATTGATTTACCTCTTATAGGAAGTTGAAATTTATGTTCATATTTAAATTTTGACTTCAAATGTCATATATATTTATATAATTGTTTAAATTTGAACATAAAGAAGAATGATCAAAAACATTATTATATTTGAGAAAGCATTTAATCGTAGAGTACCTTTAGCACACAAAATAAAGATTAGATTCTACATTTTACATTGATAGATTAGAGGCACCCACTAAACACAAGGCTTAAACATACTTTGTTTTCTTTAACTTTTATTTTCAAAAAACATCAAAATAATGTGAAACACATAAAATATGAAGATAATAAAATAGAGGATGAAATTAGGTAAACAAAGCTTTAAAATATGTTTTTGAATGATTTTCATTTGATGAAAACCGCCAACATATATGAAAAATATATACAAGGTTGTAACAAAGCCTCAAATCATATGCAAAATTTCGGGGAGTTATTTTTCACAAACTTGAAAGTGTATTTCTTGGTTCAAATATTGACAACAAATCTCCAAAAGTGATTTATTATTACTCAAAATGTTGAAAAAATTTATTTGAGGGTGAAAATTATGGAAATCATAGATTGATATCAAATTTAGAAAAAAGAAATCATTTTCCATTGATAATTTCTCTTTTTATATTACTTCGGCATTAAAATTTCCATCTTATTTACAAATCTTGGGATCAAAAAAATTGACGTTGTTTACATATCTTGATGTCATAATGTGTAAGGACATTTTGTTTTTAATATATTCATTAAGTTATGAATTTATTGTTTACAAATTATTTAATTTAACATGTAAAGAATTTAGGAGTATCTTATAAAGGTGGTTTTAGTAGGTTATTCTAATAAATTGTGTTATGGATAATTTATCAATGTCATTAAATTATTTATTGGGTTGAAATATGTGTGTGTGTGTGTGTGTGTGTGTGTGTGTGTGTGTGTGTGTGTGTGTGTGTGTGTGTGTGTGATGTAGTCAAAACTAATAGTATCAATGAAGAGATGTTTGGTCCTCTACCTATTAACATAAAATAAATAATCTTTTTGAATACATAATAGATAATATTTAAAATTAATTCTAAGAGGTGTGTTTAAACGTAATAATCTTTAATTTTAAGTGAGGCTTAAATTACATTCACCATAATTTAATTTGTTTCCTTAAAACACTTAAACAACCCAACTAAATTAATTAATAAATTAAGACACATTAAAATATCAAGGGTGGAAGGTCAATTAAAGGTTACTAGTAATATTTTAAAACCTAAGGCATTAAAAAAGTTTAACCAAGTTCCTACAAGCATAAGTTTAGAAGTTAGTTAATATGGCATAACACACAAGTGGCCCTCAAAAGTCAACCCATGTGTTGAGGATAAATACATTGAAATTGAAATTTTAAAAACTTAACATTCACCCACAATTACTTCTTACCTACTTTTTGTAGGGATAAATTCCATCCTTAGAATCAATTCATTTTAAGCCCTTCGATGGAAGAGAGGATTCCTAACCCTAATTTTACTTTATATATTTCTCTTCTCATCCCATTTTTTTATTTCATTGTGTTCTTTTGACTTATAGGTTTGGGAAGGAGGAATAGCAGCCATGGAAGGACTCCTCAAGCTTTTGGAAAGGCTTCAAAGTGGGAAATATTTTATTCTCATTGTAGAAGAAAATACCCTTATTAGGGTTTGAGAGAAATTTATTACCTAGCTCTATCAATGTATTTCTTGCCCAAGGCTTATGGAGTTATCTCATTAAAATTATTTCAAGTTTGATGTATGTATTTCATTTTCCAAGAAAACATACAAGTATGTTTATATTTATTGGTCATAATGCATGTATATTGATGTAAGTTTTAAATAAAAAAATTTCCTTTACTCTCTCTTTACTTTTTTTTGTTTTTATAATTTTACACACACACACACACACACACACACACACACACACACACACACACACATTATTCTATATTGTACTAAAATAAGGATTAAAAGACACGCACGCGCACACACACACACACACACACACACACACACACACACACACACACACACACACACACACACACACACAAACCTTGCATAGGGAAAAACTCTCCCTCATGGCCAGTGTACAGTACAGTCGTTGCGGCGACTAGATTTTTTTTTTGTTTGTTATTGTGAAGAGGTAGTGGTGGGGGTTTCGGCACCCACCGAATATAGTTTAATAAAGACTGGGAAGTTGGGAGGATTCGGCGACCCCACCCCCCACCCCATATTTTAATATGGGGTGGGCAGTGGAGTCGCCGACCCCTCCCCACCCCAAACTAAAGCCGAACCAGAATAGTCCCGGCCGTTGTACAGAGAGATACAACTTTTTTTTTTAACAAAATAAACATTGCAAGAAAAAATTCATTTTTCCAAAGAAATACAGATGAAATGTAGATGCGTTTAAAAATAAATATAGATGTATTTGTTTTAATATACTACAAGTTACCAATATAGGAAAAATTTTACAAGTTAACAGTTGAAATACTTTGAATAAATAAAGAGAACAACTTGAAATTATAAAAATGAACACTTATAATCCTACAAACTAGTTCTCCTCTTAGAAAAAAAAAAATAACAAGAGTAGTCAATAGAATACTATTGCAAGTTACTTAGAGGAGGAACAAGTAATTTTCTTTCACACTAGTAGAACTCATTTTAGTAAGGAAATAACTCTCTTAATTTCTTCCTTAACCCAATATCACATACACCATGATAACAATCTTATTTGCATATATTTAAAATATTATTACAAGACTTTTCAAAGCACATTTATTTTCTTTCTTCCCTTAGAACAACTCTAAAAACAAAGTAAACACATTTCAAGTAAAACTTGCCTTCAACCATATAGCTTTATGGTGCAAATATAGCTTACAATATCCCTTTTCTTTGAGTTGAGAAATAAAATAATAAAACTTCTTTTCACATAAAATTTACAACAAAATTATGTTTAAGGAAATGGAAATAGTCTTCACAAGCTCCAAGGTATTCTTCATCCAAGCTCTAAGTTCCAAGTGGCTCCAATCACAACCAAGATAGGGGGAGAGGCAACACTCTCCTCCCAACCAAAATACTCAATGGAGAAGAGAAGCAATCTCCTCCATTGACGCCCGAGCCCCAAACACAACACAATGAAAGGTTGGTCTCCAACTCAAGGAAACTACACTTGCTTCCACAATACATGTTTCTATCACAACATTCAAGAAAAACACTTAAAAAAACAAACACAAACAACACAAATAATTTCACAACAAGGTTTTTATCCAAGAAAACAAAAGAAGGAACTATGGGAAATTTTTCCTTATGCCTCCCCATGGAGATGAGATGTCCATCCAAACCCTCCACATTAAAACTCAAGCCCCTATGACTCTTATGCCTCCCTCAATTACCCCTTATACCTCCCAAACTCTTATACCTCCATTCTCTTATGGCTCCCTCAAGGACAAGGTAAGAATGCAAGTACTATTACCCAAGATGGGCATCCCTCCCAAACTCCCTCCACAAATACCTATTCTACTCTTATGCCTCCCTCATGAATTTCCCATAGACCTCTCCTACACCATGCCTTAAGCATCCTTCCCATTTTTCCCACAACAACAGAATAAACATACGTTTTCTACCAATTTAAGCATAATAACAACAAAACAATAAGTAAGAAAAAAGAGTAGGGTCCCTACATCTCCATTGAAGAAGTATAACCCAAGAAACTTTGTCCAATCTTCTCCAAAACAATCCAAAGCATGCGAGTCCAAGCTCCTTCAAAAAAATCCAAAGTATGCAAGTCCAAGCTCCTTCACCCCCCAAAATTTTTCTCCTCTCAAAGAAAAAGGACTCTTAAACAAAAATCTCTAACCCCCAAACAAGAGAGGAAAATTCAATAAATAGGAAGAAGGGAAGGAGGATGATGATGTGGCTCCATGTAGGATGCCACATCACACATCCTCAATTCCACCTGCCTTAGTCAACTCAACCTCAAAAGCACAATAAAAGGGTGGTTGGGTTGAATGACATCTCTTTTCCACACTCCATCCCTACCCATGTGCCTTTAAGGGCACAATTAAATGCAAATGGAAGAGAAGTGCACTCTAAAGCCACATTTCTCTTCCCAAAATAATAAATAACCCCTTTTTATCTTTCCAACCCATATATAGGGTTGGTATGGGGTTTTGGGAAGTGTGGGACAAGTTTAACTTCTCCTGCAAGCCCCCAAAAATTGTCCTCAATCTCAAATTCGAGATTCAAAGGACTAGGAGTGGTCAACACTCAAAACAAGCATACAATCCAAGAGAAAGACAAGGCTCAAGGAGCCAACCACCAAAATTAATTAATCCCACTAGGCTTCCCTCAAAACTTAAAATTTAAAACAAGATGCTAAATTAATCTAAACATATTTAGCAAAAGTAATTTTTAAAAAGGAGACATCACAAATAAAAACACATAACTAAATTAAATTGAAACAAGTAAATAAAATTCCTAACCCATTGGTCATCATTAGAAAATTACCCCCCCCCCCCATGGGAATTTTCCTAACAACATAAAAAAAAAAACGTTAACAACACAATAAAATTCGTAAGTTGCCTTGATGACCAAATGTTGTAACCACCTGACATCCTATTGTGATTGGTTCCCAATCCCCACCCTCGAATCTTTATTAAATTCGTAAGTTAATGCTTAATACAGTTTAACCAGAACAATCCCGGCCGCTGTACAAAGAGATACGGCCTTTTTAAAAACAAAATAACAAAATAAACATTGCAAGAAAAAATGCATTTTTCCAAAAGTAATTTTCCCCTTTTTTATTTTATTATTTTTAATATACCTATTTACAATATACGTATATACATTTATATTTATTCTTTCATAAATGTGTATGTGTGTGTGTGTGTGTACATATATGTGTATATATATATATATATACACACACACATATATGTGTATATATATATAGACACACATATATGTGTGTGTATATATATATATACACACATATATGTGTATATATATATATATATATATATACACATATATGTGTGTAGATATATATATACACACACATATATGTGTGTCTATATATATATACACATATATGTGTGTGTGTATATATATATACACATATATGTTGTACACACACACACACACACACACACACACACACACACACACACACACACACACACACACACATACATATATATACATACATATTAATAAAAAGAAATATAGAGGCATAGAGGTATTTGTTTTAATAAACTACAAGTTACCAATATAAGAATTTTTACAAGTTAATAGTTTAAATACTTTAAATAAATAAAGAGAACAACTTGAAATTATAAAAATGAACACTTATAATCCTACAAACTTGTTCTCCTTTTTTTTTTTTAAAAAACAAGAGTAGTCAATAGAATACTATTGCAAGTTACTTAGAGGAGGAACAAGTAATTTTATTTCACACTACTAGAACTCATTTTAGTAAGGAAATAACTCTCTTAATTTCTTCCTTAAACCAATATCACATACACCATACTAACAATCTTATTTGCATAAATTTGCAATATTATTACAAGACTTTTCAAGGGACATTTATTTTCTTTCTTCCCTTATAACAACACTTAAAACAAAGTAAAATAATTTCAAGTAAAACTTTCCTTCAACCATATAGCTTTTTGGTGCAAATATAGCTTACAATATCCCTTTTCTTTGAGTTAAGAAATAAAATAATACAACTTCTTTTCACATAAAATTTACAACAAAAGTATGTTTTAAGGAAATGGAAATAGTATTCACAAGCTCCAAGGTATTTTTCATCCAAGCTCTAAGTTCCAAGTGGCTCCAATCACAACCAAGATAGGGGGAGAGGCAACACTCTCCTCCCAACCAAAATACTCAATGGAGAAGAGAAGCAATCTCCTCCATTGACCCCCGAGCCCCAAACACAACACAATGAAAGGTTGGTCTCCAACTCAAGGCAACTACACTTGCTTCCACAATACATGTTTCTTTCACAACATTCAAGCAAAACACTTACAAAAAAAAAAACACAAACAACACAAATCATTTCACAACAAGGCTTTTATCCAATCCAACAAGAGAAGGAACTATGGGAAAGTTTTCCTTATGCCTCCCCATGGAGATGAGATGCCCATCCAAACCCTCCACATTAAAACTCAATCCCCTATGACTCTTATGCCTCGCTCAAGTACCCCTTATACCTCCCAAACTCTTATACCTCCCCTCTCTTATGGCTCCCTCAAGGACAAGGTAAGAATGCAAGTATTCTTACCCAAGATGGGCATCCCTCCCAAATCCCTCCACAAATACCTATTCTACTCTTATGCCTCCCTCATGATTTTCCGATAGACCTCTCCTACACCATGCCTTAAGCATCCTACCCATTTTTCCCACAACAACACAATAAACATACAGTTTCTACCAATTTAAGCATAATAAAAACAAAACAATAAACAAGCAAAAAGAGTAGGGTCCCTACCTCTCCATTGAAGAAGTCTAGCCCAAGAAGCTTTGTCCAAGCTCCTCCAAAACAATCCAAAGCATGCAAGTCCAAGCTCCTTCCAAACAATCCAAATCATGCAAGTCCAAGCTCCTTCAACCCCCACCCCCCCCCAAAAAAAAATTTCTCCTCTCAAAGAAAAAGGACTCTTAAACAAAAATCTCTAACCCCCAAACAAGAGAGGAAACTTCAATAAATAGGAAGAAGGGAAGGAGGATGATGATGTGGCTCCATGTAGGATGCCACATCACACTTCCTCAAGTCCACCTGCCTTAGTCAACTCAACTCCAAAAGCACAATAAAAGGGTGGTTGGGTTGAATGACATCTCTTTTCCACACTCCATCCCTACCCATGTGCCTTTAAGGGCACAATTAAATGAAAATGGAAGAGAAGTGCACTCCAAAGCCACATTTCTCTTCCCAAAATAATAAATAATCCTCTTTTTGGCTTCTCAACCCATATAAGGGTTGGTATGGGGTTTTAGGAAGTGTGGGACAAGTTTAACTTCTCCCGCAAGCCCCCAAAAAATTGTCCTCAATCTCAAATACGAGATTCAAAGGACTAGGAGTGGTCAACACTCAAAACAAGCATACAATCCAAGAGAAACACAAGGCTCAAGGAGCCAACCACCAAAATTAATTACTCCCACTAGGCTTCCCTCAAAACTTAAAATTTTAAAACAAGATGCTAAATTAATCTAAACATATTTAGCAAAAGTAATTTTTAAAAATGAGACATCACAAATAAAAACACATAACTAAATTAAATTGAAACAAGTAAATAAAATTCCTAACCCATTGGTCATCATTAGAAAATTAACCCCCCCCCCCCATGGGAATTTTCCTAACAACATAAAAAAAAACGTTAACAACACAATAAAATTCACAAGTTGCCTTGATGACCAAATGTTGTAACCACCCGACATCCTATTGTGATTGGTTCCCAATCCCCATTTAGGTTGTGATCATGTAGTGTTTCCTGCAAAATACAAAAATACCTCCTTCGGCATTGCGGCCATGTCAAAACATCCAAAATAACCATATGCATGAAATTTATTAAACATCTATACGTAATTCCATCATCCATTATTTTGAGGTCTAAATCACAACTTAATTATACATTTCATCATTTTCAAAAATTATAGTAATGTAAATTCAACAACTAAATTCTACTTATCATGGCAAAGAAATCCAATGTTAGAACACATGTAATATATCCATATCATAAAAATATCAGTATCCAATATTCTATCCATGAGTCTCCATAAATCATACTGAACGCAAAATCCAATCATAATCCAAATGTCTCTACTCAGAAAACATCACGCTAATCAACATAAGTATATGTAATGTCCATATCAAAAGTCTAAATAACTCAAAATGGAAATCAAATAAGTGTCATAGGGAAGAGGGCACTACATACTACACATATATTAATACATGAGAAGACCAAATTTTTTGTTACTCCAAAAACAATTATCAAGGGGTGTCACCCCTGAACCCCAGAAAGAATACATGGAGAGTTCTCAGTACTTTTAATGTACAATTTGCAACGCATCTAACATGAAAATAGGTTCCACAACCTAACAATATCCCACTTAGAAACTAGTTTTCTCTAAGGAAGCATCTCAACCCTTCACTTTTGTTAATGAAGGCCAACCAAAGTTGAACACATCTTCAGTTTCTCCCTTGTGACCACCTTTTTCATCATGTATATAGGATTATGACTAGTATAAATTTTTACCGAATTCAAATTTTCTTCAACCAAAGTTGTCTTAGTAAAATGGTACCTTAACTTTATATGCTTTGACCTAGAGTGGAAAGTGGAGTTTTTTGGTAGGTGTATAGCACTTTGACTATCACTATGTAGCTTCCCTTCCTCTTTATACCCCAACTCCTCAAACAATTTTAGTAACCAAATCATCTCTTTTTTTCCTTTTTAGTAGCAACATACTTAGCCTCTATGGTTGAAAAATCCACAATCTTATGTAGTCATGAAATTTATCTCACCATAGTTTCAAGTCCTATAGTAAACACATAACATGTTGTGCTTCTCTTATTTTCCAGATATCTAGGCATGTCTAAATCTACATAACCAAACAAAGTGGTATTTTATCCATTGTAGAAAAAAGAATTTCCCCATGGTCCCTTTCAAATACCAAAGGATCCACTTTACTACTTTTTATTTCTCTCTACTTGGATCACTCATGAACCTAATCATTGTTCCCATTACATGGGTAATATCTAGTCTAGTGTACAACATGACATACTTCTAACTACTAATGAGTAAGGTACCTTGGACATATGGGTTATCTCCTCCTTTGTCTTGGGACATTGCTCCTTTGATAACTTGAAATGGCCTGCCAAAGAAGTCCAAAATAGTTTAGCATCATGCATACTAAATCCCTGTAAAACCTTCTTAATGTACTCTTCCTGAGATAAATTTAACTTTCATTCCTTCCTATCCCAAGAAATTTTCATACCAAGGATTTTTTTTACTACCCCCTAATCCTTCATAACAAAGGAATCACTAAGTTGTTCTTTGATTACCTTATTACATGTATGATTTTACCTGCTACTAACATGTCAACCACATATAAACAAATTATAATGTAACTTTCACATCAAATTTATTGATATATACATAATAGTTTGAATGACATCTAGAGTATCCCTACCCCATCATAAAACTATCAAATTTATTTTACCATTGTCTTGGAGCCTGTTTCAAGCCATAAAAAATATTCTTCAGTTTACACACCATGTTATCCTTCTCTATGAACTCATATCCCTATGGTTTCTCCATATATAATTCCTCCTCTAAATCACCATAAAGGAATGTCGTCTTCACATTCAATTTCTCTAAGTTCAAATCTTCCACTACCACTATCCTAAGAAAATTTCTAATAGAATTCATCTTCACTATTGGAGAAAAATATAATCAAAATCAATACCCTTCTTCCATGGAAACCTCTTGACCACCAACTGGGCCTTGTAAATTTTTCTACCTCCATCCTCCTCTTTGACTTTCTACACCCACTTGCTTTATAATGCTCTCTTACCTCTATGTAGGTATACCAAATACCAAGTCGTATTTTTCATGAGAGACTGATGTTCCTCATCCATGGCTTGTGCTCACTTCTTCCTAATATCCACTTGCATTTCTTCCTTGAATAACTTTGGATATCCATTTTCATTAAGTAATATATAGTTAATTTCTATCACTTCTTCCTACTATCCACTTGCATTGCTTCCTTAAATCACTTTCGCTATCCATTTTCGTTAAGTGATATATAATTAAGAGATTGAGAAAAATTTTCATGTTCCCTTCTTACCCTAGAGAACCTCCTCACCACATGAGTTTGTAGTTCATGTGGAGTAGGTTCCTAAACATGTTGTATCAGAAAAAGTTTCTTTGCAATGTTATCCAACACTTTATAATTTTTTTTTTGAATCATCTTTTTTATCCTATAATTATTGTTTATACATGACTTTATCATTAAAGACCACAACCCTTGACCAAAATATTATATTTTTCTTAAGGCTTCAAATCTTAAAAACAAATTCATCCACAACATAACCAGTAAAGGTGCATTTTCAAATTTAGCATCTAACTTGGTCATATCATATTTAACAATATGCACAAAGGCTTCATAGCTAAACACTATAAAAATGGAATAATCAACCTTCTTATTAGAAAAAGATTCTTCAAGTATGCCTCCACCCAAGGAATCTAAAGGTCCTTTATTGATCAAATATGTAGTTGTGCTCACTACTTCTGCCCAAAAATGAAGTGAAATCCCTACATGAAACCTCATACTCCTAGAACACTCCATGATAGTCATGTTCATTAGTTTTGACACTCCTTTTTGTTGTGGAGTTATTGGAACTATCCTCTGTATTGGGATTCCATTCCTAGAACATCAATCAATAAATGTATCATTGTAATATTCTCCTAAATTATCTAACCTGATATATTTTTAGTTGAGACTTGTTTCATTCTTAACCAAAGCTTTCCATCTTTTAAATGTATCAAACACATCATATTTTATCTTAGAGTCATACACCCAAACTTTCTCGGTTGTCTTATCAATAAAAGTGATATACTAATATGAACCACCAATATAAGATACCTAATTCATCCCCCATACATCTAAATGGAACAACTCAAACTTATTCTTCTTTCATGTAGGTCCAACCTTGGGAAATTTTACCCTTTCATGTTTTCTGTAAACAGAATATTCACATAAATATAAATCAATCTCTTTCAATCTAGATAATCTATCCTTCAAAATCTGCATACCCTTTTGGCTCATGTGACCAAACCTATAGTTCCACAAAGATGCATCTTATTTTGCAACAACTAAATTACAATAATTGACATTAATAGTTAAATATACGGTACCAACCTTCCTACCCCTTGCTATGACAAACACCCTTGGTCACCTTCTAGGATTCTATTGTAAAAGTCACCATACATCCTTCACTACCTATATTCCCTATGGATACCAAATTTCATCACAACTTGGGCACTTGTCTGACATCCTTCAGTAGCCACTTGTGTTCTCATTCTATATCTTGACATGAACACATATTTTCCTACTATGTTGAAAGACTCGTCATCACCAAGATAAACATGTCCAAAATCACCTTCAACATAATCAGCAAAATAATGTCTATGTGGTGTAGCATAGAAAGAAGCCCCTGAATCAAAAACCCAAGACTCAAAAATATTATCTAGGGAGATAATTAATGCATCCTGACAAACATTACCTATTTTCATATTCATCTCCTTGGTGTCTTCCTATTTTTTCTTCTTGTCCCAAATATCCCAACAATCCTTCTTTGCTTGCCCATCATTTCCATAGTACCAGCATACCATCTTTATGTTTGAGTTTGACCTCCATGATCACTTGATTTTCCATGGTTTCCTTTCCCTCTACTTTTATGTCTCACTCTCCATCACTAAGTTATTCCCTGAATTATAAGTCTCCCCATATCTTTTCCATCACATTTCCTCACTATGAATCACTTCCAAAACATCTTCAAAATTCAAATCTTCATTATTAGAGACTGGGTTACTCATGGCCATCACTAGGTTATTCCAACTCTTTGGTAAGGAGCACAAAATAAGTAGAGCCCTGACTTCATCATCAAAGTTAATTTTTTCAAAATTCAACATGCACACAACTATATTAAATTCATTCAAATGATTAGGAACTAAACCATTCTTATATATGTTTTAATATTAAATTACTTTTTCATCAAAAATATTTTATTATAAGTAGAGGGTTTCTCGTATAGATTTCAAAACATGTTCATTAGACCTTATGTGGTCTTATCTTGTGATATATTGAATGTGATTAAAGATGTAAGGCATAATTAGATGGCCTTGGGTGATTTCCTATCAAACAACTCCTACTCCTCATTCGACATACCCATTGGTTTCTTTACTTTTCCTACCAGAAAAACATGGAGATCCTGATAATAGATATAATATTCCATCTACATCTTCCATAGACCAAATTTATTCCCATTGAACATTTAACCCTTTAATCTACTATCATATTTCATAGCTCCCCCTTAAACTAATAACCCTTTCTAGGATTCAATAATTAAAAAAACAAAATCATAAGCTTTGATACCAATTTTTAGGTGTAAAACAAAAATATATGTGAATCAATCCCATAGAATCACAGCAACAATAACTATGAACAGAAAATACATGAAAAAAATACTCACAAAAATGAAAATATTTAATGTGGTTCATCCAATGTGGGCTACATCCACCAAGAAACACTTGCCTCAATTTTATTATGTTCCAATACGATTATAATCCACTCTCGTATTAGTATTCTCACAATTATAATGCATATATCATGCTTGGACCTACACTCAACAAACTCTCTCAAATTCACACTGGAATTCACACACCCATATATCTCCCTACTGTATGTCTAGCTATTTATAATCACATCAATAGGTAGCTGTCTCAACAATTTTACAATACCATGGGTGCCAATACCATGGGCTAAAAAACGAACCCATAAACCTATGGGTTAAATACCACCCATATAATTAATACATAAAAGACCACATTTTTTATTACTTCAAAAAAAAATTCTTAGGAAACCCCACTCATGCACATCCTCAATAGATTTATTCATATAATTAGCATATTTAGCTTCCTTCTCCTTCTACCTTCATTCCCAACCTTGTACAACTCTATAAATCCTCAGAAGAATATTTGCAATATGCATCGAATCCCGACATATTCAGGGGGGTATATGAATACTTCCACAGAATAATGGGAACGAGAAAATGTGAAGAAAGATGTAATTATTATAAAGGAAGTTATTCTGTTTTTCACAATATACCATCACCAATTCTTGTTGGTGAATCTCCCATAAAATATATTTTTTCAGGAAGTTTTATTATCGAATCTATAATAGCTTTTAGTTTAGGAGGGAAACCCGAAAAATAGATGTCTTGGTCCCTGTATGATGGAAAAGTGACAAGTGAGCATGGGAATATACAAGTAACTCTTCCTCACACCTGACCTCCCGAGGTCGGGCCGAGACAGCCAGTGGGGATGAAATACATGTGGGATGCAGAAAAACTAGTTAGGCAATCTTAAGTCTTTGACGCGCACTAGTGGGATCTACGAATCTAAGGCAAAGAAGGCCCTCCTAACCTGAATTGGTGTGATAGATCGATTGGTGGGGATGACTACTTGAAGGCTCTAATCAATATCAAGCTCTGGCATGATTCAATCTATGGGTTGTGGGACACGTGGAAACTGGCCCGGGATTGTTTCGTGTATATCTCTAGACAGGGTCATAACATGGATGATGGATATATGATGGATTCTATGGGTGATTCTCTGGTCTAGTCTAGAACTCCTTAGCTTCGTTAGCTGCTATGTTTAATAAGGATAATTGTGTGATGTTGATAGGTGGTAGCGGAGTAGATCTGAATACTAATGTGCATAATCCAACATCTATGTTTGATTCTCCTGTGGATTCGTTGGGTTCTGGAATTTGTGGGTCATAACCATAGATTCGTGGTTGTTGTGGACCTGTTATGGTCATGTGCGGAATCAGTCCCTAATCCCTAGTATCCAATAGTCGTATGCCTTTTTGGCCTCTACGTTCAAAATTAATAGTTGTACAATCTTTTTTGAGTATCTTATAGGCGTTCTTGTAACCTGAATCCTCAAGCTAGTATCTATGTCTATGAGAGTGTCTCCTGTGTCTGGTTATGGGACCAACAACTGAATGTTTTCTCTCTTTCAAGAACTTCTACAGTCATGCGGATATTTATCTAGGGTAATCTGTAGTTTGGCTGATTTGACCAAAACATGTACACTTGGTCGTCTTCTATGTTTAACCTGCTTAACTGTGAGTTAATCTGTTGCAAGTTTGTTGTTGTTCGGAAGACTTGGATCCTGAGATTCTGATCTATATCATTTATTTCCATGATGAGATTGGGTTGAGGCATGATTGGCTCGAATATTTATTCTCTAGGCTCTCTAGGTCCCGTGATTGTCATACAAAAGAAAATGATATAAAGCTAACTAATGACAGAATAAACTAAACATGCAAGATATATTTACGTATATTTCTAAGTCTGTTATTTATTGATAAACTACTAAATATAATTTTAAAGGGGAATTATCTAATATATATATATATATATAATTGAGAACTAAACTAATAACGTAATTAAAACAAACAAATCAACCGAGTGTAGCTACTTGTATGTGCAGTTTATAGATTTATCCTAAATAACCTGATTACTCATCTACTCTATTTGAAAGACTCTCGATCCTACCTCAAAAGTGAGGAGTGAATCATAATTTCTCAGAAACTATTAATCCCCACAGCTTCCTTGGCAATATCGAAAGTGAAATTAACTGAAATGGAATGATTGACTACTTTATTTGATATGCTTTTAACTAGAACTTTGAAAGTTAGAACCTGGATAGTGCAAAACAGTGGTGAATCTGATGGTGTGTGACCTTGTTCCCTCAGTGTGATCTCCTCATTCCTTCGTGCTCATGTGGATCCAGAAAAGCGTGTAATGTTAGCATCAAAAAAAGTAGATATTGGAACAAAGGCAACTTAGGATGCAGACTGAATATAATGTGAGTAGGAGAGGGATAGCGCAAGAGTACAGAGCTTGGCTTATGCAATTCCGAGTGGGATTTATTGTGAGTCATGCAACATAAAACGTCCAGCACCTGAAACTATCTTGTTTGATGAACAAAACCTGCAACTTTAATGGCTTCCTATTGAAATCAAACTATCCTACTCCAATTTATTTGGATGAAATGACAACAACACTTTGCACAAGGAGAATATGTGGCTTTCTAACAGCTAAACAATGCTAACTATGCATCTAACAAATGAAACTATGAATCCTAAGCAAAATGAAAATCTATACTATTGAAATGAGAAATTCAGAGGAAAATTTGAGGGGTCATTTTCTTGAGCACAAGCCATTTATTTATAGCATTTCCATTTACCCAAAGGTAAAAACCAAATTGATCTCTTAAACCATAAACAATGCCAAAACACTATTCTAAGTAACCAGAATCATTAATGCAAGCCAAAGGTGGTGAAAAAAGATAGTAAATGTTGAAATTTACGTGAGTCACATTAAAAGAGGATTCTGGAAAATGCGTGAAGGACCGCAGCTCTAAGCAGGGCGGCGGTTACAGGACCGCCACCCTGACTGGGCAGTAGTCATGAGACCGCCGCCCAGGTGGGGCGGAGGTTTCGTAACTGAAGACCAAAACGCAAAGAAAAGAGGGGAGAAGAGAAAAACAAAGCACATAGGGGCTAAGCAGGACATGCGGGATGTTAATGCATACTTGGAGAGATTTTCTGGATCTTGAACACCTTGCAAGGAGACATGTATCATCATTGGGTCACATGTTACGTTATTCCGGTGGTGCAGTACCCTATAATTTTTGGTACATATAGTCCCCTCCCCCTCTAGAGAGATAGAAGTTAAGGGGGTTCAAGGGGACTACCCCATTTTTTCCATGAGCTATGGTTCTACTGGAGTGACCCACTTCGATCAATTAGACAATATTTTGACCAGATATGAAATGAATTTTTTTGGTGCTCAATCCGGTGGAGACAAGGGTGTCACCTCTTACTCAAATCCCTTCTTTCACAACGGTTGTGCTCGTGACGAAAACAAAATTACATTCTTTCCTCAAGAAAATATCCCAATCTTCTATACATTACCTCCATCTTCCCATCAGTGTGTGGATGATACATAGAATAGTAGTTCATCCTTGCTCCCAATTTTCATAATAAGGTTCACCAAAAAAAGGCCTATAAACTTAGTGTCTCTATATGACACTTTGCTTTGTGCCAATTTACGATACCTTACCACCTCTCTGAAGAATAATTTTGTGATTTTATTCACATCACTTATCTTATTACATGTCATGAAATGCATAATTTTTTAGAATCTGTTGACTACCACAAATTTGGAGTCATTCCTTTTTTACATTCTTAGAAATCCTAACATGAAATATATTCTTATATCTTTCCATGGTTGTATAGGTATCGATAATAGTTTATAAAATCCTATATTTTGGCTTCGCCCCTTAGCCAATTGGTAAAATCTTATGAACCCATCCTAGACTAGAAATAATATTCCTCCAATTACATAAAACTCTTATTAGAAACAAAGTTTTCTCCTAGGCCTCTATTTTGTTTATCCTTTATTAAGTTATCATGTATAGACCTTATCAATATTCATAATTTTTCACGTATGAATGATATTCCTCATGTCATAAATTAATCCATCATTTTTGTGAGATTTATCATGGGGAAGATGAATTTATGCATTTGCAGTCCAAAACACAAACGTTGTTATGTTTAAACAGTTTGAGGCCTTAGGCTCAGGAAACCAAACCATTTCCACGTCATTGGTTTGGTTCTAAATAAAAAGCAATCCCTGAACACAAAAACACATGTGTGTTATAGCACATATTTATTCTTATTGTTTAAGAACATGTATGCACTATAATGCATGTGCATCCATGTCACTAAGCATTTTTAACAAGTATTTAATGTCGTCGAATAGGTCAGGGGGCATATTTACTAAAATAAATGTGAAGTATTAGAAATAATTAGATTATTAAGAATAAAATTTAAATTTATTTCACTAAATATAATAAATTAGGGTCACTTTGCACTTGATAGAATTGGTCTCATCTCTCCAAGAGTTATAGTCTAGAAGATTGTTTTTAAAATCAAATATGGTCATTACTTACTAATTTTTTAGGATTTCAACATTAAACCTAATGTTTTTAAAGTTTAAATTTTGTATTTGGTGTCTATTTTGGGAAGTAATACAAGTTTTTTTATATTTTCAGGTCTTTTGGGTTGGTTTCTGAAATTGTTTAGTAGTATTGGATGTGTCAAAATTAGATTTTACAAACCCCATAACTTTACAAGATAATGACACTTACCCAAATATATTTAATCATGAATTATCTTAGAATACACCTTATATTAACACACATACATAGGTTTCTATTAATTTCAACAACCTTAATGGTGTCTACTAATAATACTCCCACTATAGAGACTCTAACAAACATTATGAGCTAAATTATTGAAACTATTACAATGGTTTTTCCCTATAACCATGCACAAGTTAAAATTGTTCAACATGGCTCAACTCTCTTCTCTACCCCCTCAAATGGTGTACTTAACTCCCTTTATGTTCTATTTATCTATATATATTTCTACATTGGAAGTGAGTTCTATAACTATTCTAAAATACTGCATTATCTTTTGTATGGCCTCCTACATTTGTCAAATCATGTGGTTAAGGATAATCAATCCTTGGGATCTTTCCAAAGATATATCACAGAAAATTTGACACATGCATGTATTCTAATTTTATTTTGGTGATGTGTGCCCATGGATAGTTTCTCTTCATGACTTTTTATCTCTCATAGGGCATGTTTTGTTAGAGAATCATAGCATTCATGTACTAGTACTATGTGTTGTTTAGGCACTAACCTAAGGATATATACCCTAACCACATGAATATACCATGACATTGTGAAAGCATTGTAAAAACACCACAATGAAAAACATTATGCCTTTCCCTTGAAATTTTCTAGACAAATTATGCTCTTTACTTTGTGCAACCATCATACATTATGCAATCAATCCATTACGTAATGCATTTGTGCAAGCCTTATGCACTCATTTCCATCACCCAACTTCTCCATTCTACTTTCCTTTCTCAATTTTCTCACTTACCATCCTTTTGTGTTCCCATTATAAGATAAAATATTAAAAGCTATACAAGATAGTAAATTATCTCATAATGTTCCCACATCACAATTTTCCTTTTTTCTTTCAAACGAATTAATTAATTAGTTCATCTAGAGTTGTAATTACAATTACTAAGAAACAAATCACATCATAAAGTTCCACTTAGTTTCACATGGATCAAATTAAGCCATATTTCCTTTATTCTTGAACCAATAAACTAACTACACATTGCATGATATAATTTGGGGGTGGGGGTAGAGGCGATTGAGTCAAAAATCACATCAAATAGTCACAACTATTATTAGTATCTCAATTTTTCCTAAATTGACTCTCTATTTGCAATAATAGACTAATTAAACTATGCACAATGATGCAATGGGGTCAATTGATCCCCAAGTTGCATATGTAATCATATTAAAGTCCATGTGGCTCTAATGGCCCAAATTATCTCTATGATTGAACCATCTCACTAATTTTTTCAATTGATAATGAAATTAGGGCCCATTGAACACCAAATCACATCATACAATAATAGTTTGTTTAATGTGTGTGAGGTTATTGAGGCCAATATATCCCCAAATCGCATCCCATTATCATAATCAACTTCATATGGCTTATTAAAATGTCCAAATTAGCTATTTGGTTGAAATAATCAGCCAAATGTGTAACGTTTGATTCAATTCGGGTCAATTGATGCCAAAAACTTATTGTATAGTCATAAATGTTAAGTTTACAGGGCTTAAATTTCTCTAAATTATCTCTCTATAAGAATTGATTGAGTAATTGATAGAGTCAGTGATGTAGCTAGGGATAATTAAGCCCTAAATCACATTGTATATAGTCACAATAAGGCTGATGAGGTTAAACTTGACCAAAATTGCATCTTTATTTGAGGAAAGATAATAATTGGTTCAATCAATGATGAATTCAAAGAAAAGTAAACCTGAAATAACAATAATTGTCACAATTAGATTAATGTGGATCAAATTGGCCCAAAATGCATCGTTGATTGAACTAATTAAGTTATTGGTTCAATCAATAGTAAAATTAGGGCTAATCAACCCCTAAGATAGTCATAAACCCTACTAAATGAAAATATCACTATTCTCACATCATTTCGCAATCTACTATGAAATCAGAGTTCTAATTAAGTTTTTTGTCACTTAGAGCTCTTCTTTTCCTTTTTTAGACCCATTATGTGTTATTCCTTATTTTTGAGTATTTAAAGTTCTTTTAGAAATTTCTTGATTCGTTGCTACATTTCTAGCATATGTTCAGCTGCTAACCACTTTTTGTAACTATTGTACCTTCTTTTCTCTGCATTATAATTCCATATGTCAATGCACCGAATTTTTCATGATTAGTGAATCTGAACTCCATAATTTCCTTTAAATTTTCATGATCACATGTCCAATGTCTTATTTTCCCATTACTAACTCATTCTTTTTATCTTATTCTAAAGGAAAATTTCTTGTGAGGCTTTGATTTTCCTCCTCTTGAAAATGATGATGAGAATTTTTTGCTACACTCTCATTTATTATCTCCTTCTTATGGATTTTATCAAGTTTTTTTCTACAATGCATTAATTTATTTCAATTGTGTCTTTTCTATATAAATATTTATTCACTGTGTAACCCATGTCACTTTTAGTTTCTTTACTATGCATTCATTTATTCCAAATATTTGTCTATATCTCATAAAATAATTCATATCTATCTCACTAAATTTTCTCATGTAATAACATAAAAGGATCTTTGTGAGAGCTTGAGACCATATTTACACAATGAAATTCATGGAATAATGATATTATAGTGAATTCATTATTAATTTTTATACAACATACACCACTCCATATATATATAGGATTTTACATCCCTATCATTCAAAAAAGTATTGTCCCAACAATCTCTGCATAATCCTATTTACATAATATTGTTTATAATAATATAATACTTAACAAATAATAATCTAGTCTAATATGTTGTAACAATATATAAGAATAGCCCACTAATCAATAATAATTGTATTGACCATACGATAAACTATACATAGTAAATAGTAATTACTAATGTAATTAACTCATTGTAATTTTACAATCAACCGTGGAACATTAAATTCCTAACATTCCCCCTAGTGTGAATATGGGAGAAAAACAATTGAATTTCTTATACAGCTTGCCACTCCCACATGCTCATTATCTTGGCTCACTAATGGTTTTACAAAGGTTCACCAAAAACCTTGATATGAACCCTTGTTCATCAAATATGGAGCTGTATCCAAGGTATGAACCACTGTTCATTCTCTTCAAGTATCATGATGTTACTTTTTCCTTATGCTTTCATCTTTCCACTATGTTAAATCACATCAAGAAAGTATATAGTAATAAACTTCATCACATTCACTTCAACATAATGGAAATGGAATATTGTTTCATATTCCTCCCATAACGTAAAATTTTGATTTATTTAATAAATTGTAACTCTAAAAAGAAACACATTACACATAACTAGAAACATGAACTCTGAAAAATAAAGAACACAACTAAAATCAAACCCACGCCACAAAAATTCCTCCACATATTTTATGTGGCCCCATCATTGGTGATTAACGAGAGTTCATGGATCAACCTCCATCCTCATATATCTCCTTCCTTTAGCAATTGAATTATTTCATTTTCTAGTGTATAATATATTCTTGTGCAGTTAATCATCGTTGTTTTTGAGGTTGAAATTTCTCAAGTTAATAATCCTCTTCATATCCATCTTCTTGATTTTTTCAAATTTTATTTTACTAGAACTTTACATATTGAATGTTTTTTTCAATTGATAATGCATATGTAAGGAAAAGTATTTTCATTTTTCAGACTTTCTGACAAGACATCATTTGATGTAAACAATATTCACTTGATAATGAAAAGAAATAACTATAAAAAAATTTGACAATATGAAGGCATAAATTAATACTTGTGTACAAGTCACTCGAGTTTTGGACTTATTGACAACACAAATTGACAAATTATATTTGACAAGGAAACTACAATAACACTTTTGACTTTATTTTTCCCTAAAAATGAAAATATGACATTAAAAAAAACAATGAAACAATAAACCATACAACTATCAACAACAAACAAAGACTATAATGTTTAATTTTAAATACTCTCCTATAACTACAAATGTTAAAACTTATTATACTATAATTCTAATGACATTGTACGCCTGAAAATGAATAGGGGATTTCAAACACACGCAACCTCCTGAGATCATACCGGGATAGCTGAGATGTGATGGATGGGATGGTAATATGGTGGATAAATAGAGTGTAGGTGGGATAGGTGGTAATGATGATAAAAATTTTAAAGAAATTGAAGTCTCTCAACTGGAAAAATGGGTATTTGTTCATTGAGAGAAAGGAATGCTTGCCTAACTTTTGCTAGGGTGGTACTACGATCAAGGATAATTGTGGTGTGTAGATCTCATTCAATGTCATTGGAACCAAATAAAACCAAACTCGGTTGAGGAACACGAGGGAATTTTCCTTTTTCTTCATTGTCTTCCTCTTAGAAGAGGGTTCTAAAGGTATGAAACAAAATGTAGAAAAGGAAAAATCAAGGGTTACGAGGTCTAAGCATGTCTACTTGGCTATCCAAATACTCTTTAGTGATGTTTGATTCTTCGTTAAGGGTAATGATTTGGCCAACAATTTAAGGAGGTAGGGATGTGGCTCTAAAGACTAATTAGAATAAGCATTGATTAATTTCTATTTAGTTTCTTTGAATGTTTGGTTATCTTATAAATGGATCAAAGATTCTAATATGTTGTTGTGGTGGACATGGAATGGTCATGTGGGCACGAGGTCTAAATAAATGGAAACAAACAAGAAAGTTAGAATCCATAGGTACTGAGAGTTAAGTTCAAGTAGCCAAGGCTGCTAGGGAAATAGGAGTTGTGTTCTTTCCAATCTAAATTACCCTAAGTTCCTAGCTTTAAATAAATAAATAAAATAAACTTGAATTAAATAAAATATGATTGATTTATCCTTTTAATTTAACTAAGTTTGATATGCAAATCTTTAATCAAAGAAAAGTAAAGAAAATATCTAATTGTGTTTTGTATTTTCATTGAGGATTTTAAAATAGATAAATAAATTAATCTAATTAACTTCTAATCTATATTTCTTTTCTTTTCTGGTTATTGGAAATAAAATAAAAATAAAATCTATAGACATAGCCAAAGAAAATAATTTAAATAAAGAAATCTGCTTCTACACTAAAATGAAACAAACAGGGAATAGTCAGATGCATTTATTCCTTTGTTGTAGTATATGATATTAAATCTAATTCATAGAGGGGTTTATTATAACTTATAATTGTGGAAATCTAACTTCCTCTATTTTTTTCACCTTAGAATCATGGGAAGAAAGAAATCTTCTTAGAAGCAATTTCCCCTGAGAATTCCTTGGTGAAATAAGTAAGTTGTATGGATAAACTAATAATGAAGAAATAAAATGAATGCCATAGACACATAAGCTTCCTCAAGATTCTTTCCCTTACAGATCCATAGGGATAATTAGGAAAGAACATATCAACAGAATTTTTCTTCTACACATACAAATCTAAGAATGAAGAAATTGAAATATATGAATGTTCTAAAACAAAGAAATGAATAAACTCAAGCACTAAACCTTCCTCCAGATTCTTTCCCATGCAGATCCAAAGGGATAAGCTAGGAATAAAATATCAATGGAAGATTCATACTAGTAATAGAGAAAATATATATTCTACCTATTAAAAACAAGTGTATTGCTTCCTTTATTTTTAAAGACAATATCCAAAATGAAATCTTTGAAGAAATTGTAAATACACCCCCAATTTGGTTACTTTAGAAATTTTACAGCTTCCTAAATGTGGTGATGATTCTTTTGTCTCATCATTTTCCTTTCCAGAGATGAGAGTCTAAATGATCCACTGTGCAGTGCTAGATACTTGAAGGGAAAAATTAAGAAAATGTTAGAGTAGACTGGTTATAGGAAAAATGATCACAAATGAAAGCATGAAAAACATAGCAATGTACTTTGTTTTTTGTGTACTTATTTGTAGGATTTTGGAAGAGTAACGGTACAATTCAAATCAAAAATATCTAACCCATGATACAATTAAAATATTGGCTTTTATAGAAATGTAGAAGAGAAGAATTCTAACACATATGGAAATCAATAAGTGTCAAATCATCCAAGAAATGGGGATTCAAATTTCTAATAATAATAAATTGAGAAGAGGATTCCAATAAAAATCCAACATGCTATAAATAAGGAGAAATGGTTAAGAAATGGGTGAGAAAAACACTCAAACAAATGAGATACATAGTCTAGATTCTCAGTTAAATGCATAAAGAACTGTCAGACTACGCAAACGTGTAATTACATAGCTGTCATGGAAGTTCCCTGACTTAAGGCAAGAATAATGCAAAAAAATGGGAAGAAATAAAAATGTGAGCCACAAAAATTTGAAAGACATAGAATCAAGGGTAAATAAGTCAGATAAACATGATGAAAGTAAGGGGGGGATATGGATCTCATCATTGTTCAAGAATAAGAAATATTTCATCATTAGATACTTTACCGTTCCGTTGATATAAAACATGTGTAATTTTGGGTACATACATATTGCCCCCTTGGAGAATAATTTTAGCCATGAATGGGCATAAAACATGAATTCTTAGTATGGTGCTCCCAGATGGGAGGTTTAAAAATTATACCTTAATTGTCAGTGTGTTGAAACCACGCAAATCCAACCTTCCCTCTACCTAGAAATAAGAGACAAGAATCAAGTGCAAATATGAAACACGATTAGCAAAATACTCTAAAATAAAATGACAAGATTACTTACCATATCCATGAGGGTGAGAAATATACCTGCTCTAGCACACTGACCCTGCAAACAATCACTCAAAGTGATATTAAAAAACCAAATTTGAGCTATATATATCACTTTTTTTTATTTTTAGAAATTATTTTCACACACTCTTGGGATAATTTTGGAGCTTTTGACCTCTTGTGACCCTTTCGCTCATAATTATAATCAAATTAGATAGTGCTCAGGCACTATGGCAATGCAACTAGTAGTAGCGGTAGAGGGTCAGGAATAAGTAAGTTATACGCATTTGTTTGTTATTTCCCTAAAATGTATCAATTTCTTGGAACTAGCTATAGGAGGGTCGATTTTTAGTGACAATGACCATAGTGGACACATTTAAAGTTATGCAATTTTTTCAGGTGTTTTAGGCCAATTTTTGTATTATTTTTGAGTTTTTCTATTTAAGGGTACATCCCAAATTCTACGGATGTGACCGCCACGGCAGGTGCATAACCATCGTGGTCATTGCGTACACATTGTGGAAATTACATAACCATTACTCTAACAAAGTGAAGGTTGCAAAACCACCATAACGGTTACATAATCACCACCTACTTAGAGCGGAGGTTATGTAACCGTCGTGACCTTTTCTATTTAAAAATCTAAGCATGAAATTTCTTTTTGTTTTACTTGTACTTATATTATTTTTTTGAGATCGTTGTTCACTTATGAGATTATAACTAGATATTTTCTCATTTTTAATGGATGTAGGGGAGCTACACCAAATGGAGCATAGCCTCAGAACATGAGTGGTTACCTCATATCTTGCAGTTATTGAATCAGGCAAAGAGGGGATTATTGGAGATGGCCAATATGTGGAGGATTGCTCATACATGACATGTTGCCCCTGTGAGCCACCTTCTTTGTGACTTATTCAATTATTAGTGTATTGGCCGAAAATATTAGTGAGTTGAAAATGTGAGAAAGATAAAAACCTGCCTCCCTAAATTAATCATCTCTAAAAATACCTTAAAGAGAGAAATGGATGGAAATGAGGAGACAGAAAAATACATTCACTTACCTACAAGTTGGACAACTCCTTCTTTGATGTGGTGGATTTTCTCTTGGATTTCTTGATTAATTACTTTTAGATTGCTTCATAGTTTTGTAGAAAAACTTGGGAAACACCTCCCCTTTGCTTGCATTGGATGGTTTCTTGATAAAAAAGATGATGGATTGAATGTATATTGATTAAAGATAAATGATGGATTGATTGATTGGTAAGGGGATAAAATGGACGGATTGAATGGCTTGCTAACTAGTTATTTCTCATGGAGGAGGAAATCTAAATTTATAGTTTGTGGGTGGAGGATTCGATGGCTAAGATGAAGCCATGTTGGATTTCATGTGAGTATTAGAGGATTCTAGATTGTGAGGCTCTAGAAATTTAAATTCAAAATTCATGGAGGGAAGAATCTTCCATTGAATTAAAAATTCAATAGAAGAAGAAGGTTAGAGAGGCTTCTAGATTTAGAAGCCTCTAGATTTATAGGTGAGGATGTGATTAGGATTAGAAAAAAAATTAGGTTAATAAAGATGATTAGTTGTGAGATTACATGGAAAGGCTAGGTGTAGGGATGTGTAGGGTAGGTGGGTAGGTAGATATAGGAATATTAAATTCCTAGAAAATGTTAATAGGGATTACTAGTGGGATAATAGGATATAATAATGGATTAAATGATTATGGATGTAGATAGGATATAATAATGAATTAAGAGAATTGATAATGGAATGATGGGATAAAAGGGTAAATATGATAAGTGATAATAGAATGATAAAATGGATTAAATAATAATAATTAATTATTATATGGATGATGTTGGGATATTTGTGAGATATATTAATTATAATTAATCATGTTTTTTTTTAATATTGGTAAATAGTTTTTTGAAAGGGACTATACCCTTGTGTACAAAAGGAGGCCTAAAAGCCTGAATAAGAGAGAGGAGCAGAGAAGCTGTATCAAAGCACAAAAGTTACAGCAAAGAACACCGAAGCCTAGAAACAGCAACACAAACGAGACTTAACAGCAAAACAACGGCAACAAAACAGCAAGCCTACAGCCAAGAAGCAGTAGTAAAACTGGACTACTTCTTGGCCGCTTGATCAATACTCATCTTTACTTTTTTCCAAGCATGGTACATACCCAGCGTGGTCATATGAGCAGCATCCGTCTTATCGAGCTCCTCTCTGGTTCTTTTACTCTCTTTCTCATTGCCCCAAAGAGTAATCGGGACACCGCTGAGATGCGAAACACTTCTTGCATGACCTTCGATGAATTCCTCTATGGCCCTGAATGCTGCAATATTATACTCATGCCTAGTCTTCGTTTTCCCAAGGCGGGAGTCTAGGGAGGTCAGTTTTTTGTAGATTTCATCAAGCTGGCTATTGCCAATGCTCCCTTCTCCCTCAATGCTTTTTTTTGCCTTTTTGCTTAGCAAGATTTTTTACCTCATCCTTCAGCAATTTAAGCTCAGCCTCTAAGGCCTCCAATCATGTTGACATTTTATATGTATACATTTTTCCACTCTTTGAATGGTTATTGTGTAGTAATGACCATTCAAATAAAAATAAGAAAAGATATTAGAATGGTAATATTTTTCCCCCTTGAGGCGTTAGGAGAGGAGGAAGGAGTCAGGTAACCACTCGAAAGGAGGAGAGGCTCAAGTTATTAGATGAGAAAGGATTAGAGGATGAGAATATTGAGGATTCAAAGGATTGGGATTATAGGGTTATAATATTTTAGGATTAAGAGGATGAGGATTAGAGGAGGATGAGGAGATATTGTATTTTAGAATAGAGGATGCCACAGTAAACAATTTATGACAAGGGTGAATATTTTAGGATTGAAAGATGCCCCAATTAAGGGGTGGTGTTTGGAGGATTCTGAGAGTATATGTTGGATTGGTAAAAATGTGGCCAAGTATCAAAAGAACATGAGATAAGGGAAAGCAGGAAGGGGGCACATAGGTGAACGCAAATGTCATTTAAAGAAGGGCACTCCTAGGAAGGACATAGTTTGAGACTTAGCCATTTTAAATATTATTAGATAAATATAGGTTGGAGAGTGAAGCACGCATGGGATCAAGTTAGAGGACTTCATGGCTACACAAAGGATATTTTGGGAATAAGTGGAAGATGAAGACTCATATAGAGTTAGAGATAATAATAGGATTAGATCTGGAGGTAATTATAGATGATCTATTATTAGGTGAAGCTTACATGCTTCTTTAGTTATCCTTGTAGTGGCACATGGATGTCTTTAGCATGCAATATATTTTGAGAGTGTATGCGCAATGAAGGGAAATTCCCCACCCCTATATATGTATTGATTTTCACTATTATGAGAGACCGAGGTTGTGGCAACATAGTTATGTTGTTGGTGTGTTTGAGTGCATGAATTTGTGATTATATGTATGGTGTATTTAGTTATTTTGATTTATGATGAATTAATATAATGTATATTTTTGGATGGATATTGGTTGTTGATGTCTTTGTTCATGGTTATTATATGGTAAATCTGATTATAATAGTGATTTAGTCTAATAAGTTTCTTTATTATATGTGTTTCCAAATTGAGCTCCTAGATCTAGTTATTATGACGGAATATACGCTTTGATTATGGTTATTATGGATATGCATACTAACACCGGTGATAAGATAGAAACAAAGAGGGACTTGCTAGCTTCGTGCTTTTCAAGTGAGCACCCTAATCTATCTGGTTGAAGTGCCAACACGCCTCGTATTTTGGGTAAAGAAATAAAGGCTACATTTTGGTTCCATTTCTGGGACCTCTTTTGAAGTTATTTACCATGATGTTGCATGATGATGATGTATTGGTTGACTCTTGCAACTATTGAAGATTGGTTAATTGACATATAAGAATATTCTACACAAATATATGGTTCTAAACCTAATTTACATGCGTGTAGTTTAGTGGGAGGAAATATTTATCATGAGTTTTATGAGGTGTTCTATTTCTTCTTTCCAACAGAGTTGTATAAGTGGTTTTCAGCATAGCCATAAAAGAAAATCTAGAGTTATAGACCAAGGGTTTGGACACAGGAAGAGTAACAAGATTTATTTGATGTGGATGAACCTTGGACATGTGTTGTATATCATTGGTGGGTTGGTGTTATGCGCAGTTATACTTTGGAGTACATTGTGTCTACATATTCTTATACAAAAGTTGTTGAGTTTGAATTTTTGCACGATCCCATAGGATCTTACATCCACGTTATTCCTTTGGAAATTAATATATTAATGGTGGTGTTGAGTTTATAATTCACATCTATGACTAGATAAACATACTAACATGCACAGGGTCTGGAACATGTGTGGTGAAAGATGGTGTACCTTATGGTAGAAAGTTAGAGATAAGAAAGGAAGCTTAAGTACGATGAATCACATGAGAGGGAATTGGAAAAGGAGCATGAAATTGAGGAATCTATGGAGTTACAAAGGATGATGTCTCGTAAAGGATTTAAATCTCATGTGGAAAACATTGAGCCAGAGCATTAGGATCTCCCCCACTTAGAAAAGCACAATAGATAATCCCCTTGAGCTTCTGATGAGAGTGCGTTAGAAGAGGAAATATTGAGGACTATGGGAGCACATCGGATCCCACCTAGCGACCTAGGTCTTGTGCTTGGTGTTCTAGTTCAAGAAGTAATCATTAACTAGCAAGAAAGTGTAGGTAATCTAGTAGCTTCGGGTAGATATCATTTTCCTTTGAATACCAAAGTGTATCAGATAACATGTTCATATATGGCAGCACATACATCATCTTTTTTGTTTTTAGGCCCGATTGGAGGAATATTTTCTGGCGCATCATCAAGATAGGGTGTGCGTGCACAAAGCATTGGGAACATGTCTAGAAGTACTACAAATTCAACTACTATGGGAGTTCAATTTATTAATACTATTGGGATGTAAGGAAGTAACTGATGCCCATTTCTAGAGGATTAGGAGGTTCAATATCAATTAGATCACATTTTTTTGGTATTGGAGGAAATACTGGTAGCAATTTTGTTTCTAGTTCTGAAGGACAGGGCCCGCATCCCCAACAACCCCCACATCAGCCTCAAAAATTTTATTGCGAAATGTCCCTCCACTTTCTAGAATATAGAGGTATTAAAGATGTTATAGAGCATGTGTACAAGTGTGAGATGCTATGGCACGTTAAGGGAATCACCACCTCGGATAAGAATTCAAGTCAGTTTACTACTACTCTTCAAGGGCACATGTATAGATGATACAAAAATTATGACCCACATTAGACTATGGTGGATTATGATGCTTTGTGCTCTGCATTTTTAACTGAGTTCCATATTCCTGAGTTTGAACAAAAAAATATCAGAGTGCTTAAGGCTTATCAGAAATCATTCGCGAGTATGATTCACATTTTAAATTTTTTCTCTATAAGTTTTCTTATGACATACATCCTAGTCAGCATGTATAGTGGTTTTTTGGTGGGTTTTCTACTTCATTTAGAAGGTTTCTATCTCATAATCCTTTTTTGGATCCGCATGATGTTTTGGAGGTCTCTCTATGCATTGAGGAAGTTGGGAGTGTAGACACTAGTTTGAGTCCATTTTTGGAGGCACAGATAGTAGCTATGGAGAAACATTTGGAGAAGCTCTATGCTAACTCATCTCATGAGGAATTCAATAGGATATGGTGTATGGATTTTGAGGTTGAAGGACATACCAAGGATATATATCCTCACAAGTAAGTGCACAACATGTTTTTGGATTGTAATATTTTTCATTTGGACCATGATGCAAGTAGATGTCTTCTATTACAGCTCATGATCCAGAAGAATGTGTCCATGTACTGTAAGATTTGTAAGAATCACACTCATGACACCACTGACTGCAGAGTGATTGATCATATCCATGAGGCCATTGATACTAGTGTGCTATAGACTAGTATAGCATGAGGATCTAAGGAACAAGGAGAAAAATATAATGAAGGGTGAAAAAATGAGGATAAAAAGAGTAGAGGATTTCATGGAAGATATAGAGCTCATGATCGCAACAGTAGAACAGGAGGATTTCCTATAGGAACTTATTTCACTTATAGATCTCCTGATCATTATCAGTGCAAGTGGCCTTAGAATTTTATTTTCTCATGGTGTGGAAAATAGCATAAGTTTCAAGAGTGTCCTAATTTATATCAGCATGTGATCAAGTAACACAAGCAAGACAAGGGAATGGCTATGATTAAGATACATCAGGCAGATGGAAATCAATGGATGGTGAAGGTTGGACTCAATTCTTAATTACAACCTATCTTAGTTAGCACACGCACTGAAACTATGTGCACTCACGAACCTCTAAAGTATAAACAAACCATAACAAAGCAAGAAGTGATTAATGTCAAGTACTCTCATGTTGTACATCATAAATAAGTCTACCACAAAAATATGAACATTATCAAGGATTTGTAAGGATAAGTTCAAATTTTGAAGGAGAAAATGTGCATGATGGAGCAAGAAAAGAAAGTTGAACTCCCACAGAAGGATGTAGATGAATTGAAGGAGGTATGTTGAATGTTGTATAGGATAATATAATCCCCTTGTTAGGAGAGTGGTTGAGATAAAAAGTGCCATATAGAGGTAATGAGTGCAAATGGTAGATACTTAATGAAAATATACCTCCCCAGAATCATGAATATGATAAGGATATTACATTGAACGTGGTCATATATGGCTGGCTTATGAGCAATATTATGATAGATACAGGTGCGGAAGTTAATGTAATCACATTGGATGCATGGGATTAGATGTGAATGCCACAATTATATCCTTTTTCAAATACTTTATATATGGCAAATAGAAATAGAGCCATGTTTCTTGGGGTGTTAAATTATGTGATTATTACAATTCAGGGAGCTGAGTTTACTAGGTGCTTTGAAGTATTGTAGCTAGTTGAAGTAAATAGTTTCCCATCTTTACTTGGGAAACCCTAGTGTTATGCAAATAATGAATATTTACACTTCAACAAGGGGTACATTAGCTTTGAGAAAAATTAATATGGTATCATTATACCTTTAACAGATGCAAAGGATGCTACATACGTTGAGCCTTTGAGTGAAGAAAAATTAAATATGATATATGCACACATAATCAAAGACCCTAATTCAACTGATCCATCTAAGGAAGGAGTAATACATTGGGATGATGCTAAGTCAATTAGTGATACCACACATATTTTTTGTGATAATTGGGCACATGGAATTTATGAAGTGGTTGGGTGAGATGTTAAGAACACAATTACTCATATGATTAGGTCGTACATTATTAAGTGCTTAAGTTATAACCAGTTACCTCAGTACATTGGTGAAGAAAACCATGATGTATTTCTATGCACCATGAAATCCTAGTGGAAGGATGAGGTTGAGAGAAGAAATATGCTAGTATATACTCTATACGGGACAGCAATGTGATGGTGGGATACACACAGAGACAACCTATTAGATTGGAAAGAGATGATAGTATCTTTCCCTACTAGGTTCCTAAGAAGCAATGTACCTTCACAGATATGTGAATTCCATGGGAAGTCCCCTACTTTGCATCACGTCTAGGAATGTGAGATACTTTGGACGGAGGGAAATGAGGCCTTACCACCATCACTCTAGGTATATAAGTTCTATGCCACCCTAGGCATCTTCGCTCATGCTTAGTATGTCCATGCAAAATTGACAAGAGAAATAATTAATTAGCAAGAGATGACCTCAAGTATCATCCATAATTTTTATTACTTTTCTACTAAACATCTAGTCAATGAAGAACTACAGATTATGAAGATCCTTACTTTGGGAGATAGTGTGAAGGTTAAGGAAATTGTATTAGACATGTTTGGAGAGTTAGATCTAGAGGCATGCCTTGACCTCGAGGAGACTGAAGAAGAAGAAATGGTCTGCACCTGGGAGATGAAGGAAAAGGTTAAATTGGTATGCATTATAAATGATGATGAGGATGAGGATAATAATTTGGATATTAACCACACTAAAGGTACATGCGAGGTGATGGATAAGACAAAAAAAAAGGCACATGCATATCATGAACCTATAAAAATGAAGAAGGTTAATATTGGAATAGATGAAGAGCCTAAAGAGGACATTATTGGCAACTACTATTCAAATAAGGAAGTGGCTAAAATTATTGAAATCCTGCATGAATTTCAGGATTTATTTCCATGAGGTTATCATGAATTGAAAGGAGTACACCCTTCTGTAGGTGATATGAGAATCATACTTAGAGAAGGGGCACACCCAATTAAGAAGAGACCATATAGGATGAATCTTAATCTGTGTATTAAGGTGAAGGAATAAATTGATAAAAAAACTCAAGTCTAGTATTATTAAGCCCATTGAGGAATCAGAGTGGGTAAGTCCCATGGTCATTAGTATTCAAAAGAATGGTAGTATAAGGATCTGTGTGAACTATAGATATTTTAATCCTTCATGTTTCATTGATCCTTTTCCTACCCCTTTCATCGAGGAGATCCTTGATGATTGCAAGGTGTGAGATCTACTCTTTTGCATATGGTTTTTCAGGATATCATCAAGTGCGCATAGCAAAGGAAGATTAGGAAAATACAACTTTCACCACTGAATGGGGAATTTTTTCATATTCAAGAATGCCTTTTGGACTTAAGAATGCGCTAGTTGTGTTCTTGCACATTGTTGTGTGGATTTTTTAAGACTTTATTCATATATTTTATAATTATATCTGGATGGTTTATCACTTGGTTGAGGATCACTGTGAGAATTTAAGGCTTATTTTTGAGAGGTACAATAAATTGAGCATCTCTTTGATTATTAAGAAGCACACTTTTGTAACACCTTTTGGCACTTTACTCAAGCACATTATTTGTAAACAAGACTTGTTGGTAGATCTGGATAAGGTCAATGTGATCTTGGGGTTAGAATAACCTAACAATCAAAGTGAAGTGTGTAAATTTCTTAGACATACAGGGTATTATAGGAAATTCATTAAGGTCTATGCAAAGATTATTACACCCCTATAAGAACTGCTAAAAGATAAATAAAATTTCTATTTGGGTAGGCGTAATAGAAGGTGTTTGAAACACTAAAGGAAAGTTTGACCACTGCACCTATTTTTCTCTTTCCTTCATATAACAAACCCTTTCGTTTTCATGTTGATGCTTCTGGGATGGAAAATAATGCAATATTTGTACAACTAGGAGAAGGAATTGTAGATCACCCTATTTTTTTTATAAGTAGGAAGTTGACATCAGCTGAAAATAACTATACAACTACTGCGCGCGAAGGATTTTTCATCATTTACGCGCTACATAAGTTCAGACAATACTTATTGGTAACACCATTTATCTTATTCACAAATCATATGGAACTTAATTATTTGGTCAACAAGTCTATTTTACAAGGGTGCATTTGTAGGTGGAACTATTATTTCAAGAATTTTAGTTTACAGTTATTGTAAAACCAAGAAAAAGAAACTTAGGTCCTGACCATTTGTCAAGAATAAATTTTGACAAGGACACATAAAGCATTGAGGTACAGTGCCAAATACACAAATATTTAGATTGAACTACACTCCCACTGAACTAGAGGACATTGTTGTATTCTTTCACACTGGAAAGGTGCTTGAGGGAATGAAGAACTTAGAGAAGAAACAACTTATAATATGTGTGACACCATAATATTTTATATGTGGAGATTTGTATAAGCTAGGTCATGATGAATTTTTATATTAGTGTGTTCTAGAGCATGAGCTTGAGGTTTATTATAGAAGAAGCTCATACTAGAATTACATGAGGTCATTATGCAAGAGATACCACCACACACAAGATTTTTATGGTTGAAATTTGGTGGGAAACTCTGAATAAATATATCAATGATTATGTCGAGGCATGTGATCATTTCCAGCACCTTGGGAAGCCTAGATCTAGGGATGATATGTTGTTAAGGCCTATTCTAAATGTTTAACCTTTTGATAAATGGTCTCTTGACTTTGTAGGTCCTATTTCCCCACCTGTACATAGGATTGGCACATGTTATATTATAACTTATATAGACTATCTGACAAGGTGGGCAGAATCAACACCTATAATGGATTGCACAACAGCGATAACAGAAGGATTCTTATGGGAGAACATTATCAACATGTATGGATGTTTTTTGAGATTTGCAAGTGATAGGGGCACTCATTTTCTTACTGAGAACATTAGAATTCTTTTGGTTGAGTTTATGATGGTGCACCACAAGACAACACCCTATCACCCATAAGCCAATGGTAGTCTTGATGCTTCCAACAATATTTTGGGACAAAAATTGACGAATATTTGTGATGTTGGAAGAAAATATAGGGATGACAAATTTTTTGTTGTACTTTAAGCATATGGGACTGACTATAAGAGGTTGAACAAGGCCACACCCTTTTAGTTGGTGCTTGGCACAGATGTTGTATTTTTTGTGGAGTTCATGTTGTCATCCCTATGTATTATGTGTGCATGAGGATTTTCTGATGAGAAAGTTGTTGAGGATTGCATAGAAAAATTTATGCAGTTAGATGAGTGGTGCATTATTACCTAGTGGATCCAGAAGATGGAAAAGTGAGATAGAAGGCCTAGCATGATAGAAATATCTCAAATAAAACATTTGCAATGGGAAAGATAGTGCTTTTGTATAATTCAAATTTTGCGCAACACCTAGGGATATTGAAATTTGATTGATTGGTACCCTATGCGGTAACAAAGATACTGGAATTAGGAAATTTCTAGCTACAAGCGTTGGATAACACTTTATTTTCCAGTTACTTTAATGGGAGTAAGATGAATCCCTACTATAAATAATTTTTCTTAGCATTTGTAATAATGCAATATTTCCACTTAGATTATATTTCCCTTTAAAAAAATTCCTTTAATGTATTTCCTTTCATCGTTGTTATGCTTTGTCAATTTAGTTCAGTGTTGTGTTGTAATAATTTTTCTTACACACTAGGATCTGATTATTATCTAGTGGATTCATACACAAATGACCACGCATATGTTTAGTCTGGGTTGGAGCATAGACAAGTGTTATACAAATACACATACGATTTGGAGTATTTACATCCTTTGGAATATTAGTGTAAAGAACAAAAATATGCTATAGGTGCTCGAATTGTAGGTACTTGGAGGAAATGTGATCAGATTGAAGACCATGCGTAGATGGATAGAAAGATAGTGTAGTGCGAGGTAAGAAGTAGCATGGGAAACTACTTGATATGAGGCAAATTGGTTGATGTACTTTGGCACATGAAGGCATGTGTAAGGAGATATGTGGCTGACAAGTAGTTAGCACACCAGAAGGTTACAAATGGGGCACAAAATAAGTAGTGAAAAATGCCAAAAAATATATGAAACGTAAATAATGATGAGTACAGTGGTGGGTGAAGAGTAATAAATGTGGGAAAAGTTACAAAATTTATATAAGGAAGGCTTTTGATGTCATTTTTACCTTGCATGTTGAATTGTTTAAGATGTGGAGAGTGATCAAAGAGTGATTTGAGTACAAAATTGTGTGAAAGATCATTTACAGGAATCAAACTTGTTTTATATGTGCATGACCATTGAAGGAGCTCCATCATAAGGGTGTTTAAGAAAGGGAAAGTTGTGCAGGAAGTAGATTTGTGAAGCTAGGGTTAGAGGATACAAAACTACAACTAATATATGCATATTTTGAGTTATAATGATTGAAGAGAATGTAAGAGGTGTTTTAAATTGTCATAATGGAACCCAAGAGAGCACCTAGAGCAGCTACCTAGGGTAAGAAGAAGAAGTAAGTTGAATTAGAAGTGTAGGATGCACCTGAGTCTCATTTTTTAGAGATGCAGTATCATGAAGGCATAATAAAGGGATTGGATTGGGAGACACATATCAAACAGAGAAAATTTACAGACTACAATCACCATAATAAAAATTATAAGCATGAGTTGGACAAGTCTTGGTAATAAAAACATATTTGTGAATAGAAAAATATATGGCCATCTATGATGATGAAGGAAAGAATTTTTTGGATAACTTTGTAGTCATACAGCTCTATGAGCTGCCATATTTTGGTAAAATAGAACAACTATATCAGTGGTTGACATCTCGAGTCCACAAGGACTTTTTTGTATTTTGCAGGGTAGCGGATGTGACTCACCACTCCCTTGATTGGAAGGTTGATAGTTTGAGGAGCTTGGACAATGAGATTAGTAGTGATCTCAATGATGATGATGAGGTTATAGAAGCAACTTCTACTTCATTGGCATATGCAAAATGAGGGTATGCTATTGATATTGAGAGCTTGTAAGATCACCCTATGATTGAGGTTGCTACACACCTCCTGACCAAGTTAAATAACCAAGAGCCCTAGAGCTAAGTAAAGCAGAAGTAGCTCCATATTGCTAAGAAGATGTCTAAGGGAGTGGTATATAACTTATCTTCTTTCATTGTTGAGATTATAATTGAAGAAGCATGCCATGGAGATAAGATAAGTTTTGGTTTATTTTGTTATCTATTGTGTTTTTGGAAATTGGGGTGCCCAATGGGCCAAAGGAGAAGATTTGGTAATTTCCCAAGGATAATAAATCACTGGCAATGACATTTAAAAATTACACATGTGATGGATCTATGAGTGTTCCTTATAAACAAAGTATAGAAATTTGGTATAGATGCATGCACGAGGCATTCAAACATGAGTGGAGAATTCCAAATGGCCTACCTATTATGTTGGGGAAGCAAGCCCAGTTTGCAATCTCCCAACATTTTTGCATTGGTAGATTTGGTATGAAGGATGAGAAGTGCATCCCTTGGTGTAAGCTTCCCTACGCCTTCACCATGCGCTACTTCCAATCTTTGGTAAATAAATTTTCAAATGCACACATATTAAGATTGTATGTAGACAAGTGTGTATTTTGAGTATCATACTCTTAGGAAATCATGGGTAAGTGCACCAAGTTGGGGGGCCAAAAGGGGGCCTTAAGTGGATGCATTTTTCTGAAAAAAAAAAAACTTCCACTTGTATGAGTTTTTTGAATTAGTTACATTCAAAATTGGAAGATTTTGTATAAACATGAATTGTAGCATTTTGAGTCTAGTTTCTAAGATACTAAATTTTATTGAAAATGGACAAGTTTAAGTGGGTCATATAACTAAAATACCAACAAGTTCTCTTGTTTTTAATAAAAAACAGAATAGAGTGACTTTCGTGCCACCCACCATATCTTCAAAACCATTTAGTATTTTTGAAAACCCTTTAATAGAAAGATAACTAGAAGTATCTAGTTTGGGCTACAAGTTTTTTATATTTTTTTAGTGAGTATTTTTTTATGAGTTTCTAGTACATAAATTTAAAATTTAAAAACATAACAGAGATCCAACCATGTCCCCCCCCCCCCTAAATAACTCAAAAAAAATCAAAAATAAGAATTTTTCTTTTGGATGTGTATAAATTAGGCCTAGTTTGGGCTACTATAAAAAAAATCAATTTCGATGAGCCAAAACAAAGATAGACATGTTTAAACTTCAATAAATAGCTATAAATAGGCATTGTTAGAAACTAAATAATATGGACACCGTATATTAGTTAGAAATTTTGAAAAATTATATTTTTAGAAAGTAGAAAATCTAGTTTACGTTGTGGTATAACTTTAATTAAATTAATCGATTGTTTTATGTCGATTTATGATGGAGGAAGAGAGAGTTTTGCATTTTCCTGTAAAAAAATATTGTTTGTTATGTTTTTGCACATCCATGCCTCAAGTTTAGGGATCCAAACTAGATCCCCAAGCCTTGAAGCATGGCTTGGAAAAGTAAACAAACATAATGTGTACGTGTTATAACACATATGCGTTCCTGATATTATAAGCATGTTATGTTGTTTTGGCATTCTTCTATATACAAAATTAAATGTGTAAGTATAAGAAATACTTTAAATTTATTTTAGTAAATATAATATGTTAGGGTCACTCTGCACCTTACAGAACTAGTCTCATACTTCCATCTATCATGGTTTGGAAGATAGTTTTTTAAGTATAATTTGGTCAGTACATATGTAATTTTAAGGATTTCAGCATTTAACCTAAATGTTTTAGCATTTAAATTCAAAAATCAAAACTCTAAACCCTAAACCTTAAACCTAAACCCTAAACCTTTAGCCCTTAACCCTAGACCCCAAACCTTGAACCATGATCCCTAAACCTTAAACATCCATCCCTTTACCGTGAGCCCTAAACGCTAAACCCTTAGCCTTAAGCCCTACATTCTAAGCCTTAAGCCCTAAACCATAAACCATGAACCATGATTCCTAAATGCTAAACCCTAAACCTTGACCCCAAACTGTAAACCCTAAACCATCAACCCTAAACCCTAAATCCTAAAACCTAAACCCTAAACATTGACCCCTAAACCCTGAACCCTAAACACTAAATCTTAAACCTTAAACCCTAAACAGTAATCCCTAAACCATAAACCTTAAACCTTAAACCTTGAGTCCTAAACACTAAAACCTGAACTTGTTGACCTAAACCTTAAACCCTTAATACTGGGCCCTAAACCCTAAATGATAAACCCTAAAATTAAAATAATAAACCCTGAACACTAAATCCTAAACCCTAAACCATTATCCCTTAACCCTAAACCCTTAACCCTTAACCCTAAATGTTAAACCCTAAACCTAAAATCGTAAACCCTGATTACTTAGCCATAAACCCTAAACCCTAAAACTATAGCCCTTACCTATGAGCCCTAAACCTTAAACCCTAAGCCCTAATCCCTAAACATTAAACCCTAAACCATGAACCATGAGCCCTAAATGATAAACCCTAAAAACTAAAAACTAAATCCTAAACCCTAAACTATGACCCTACACCCCAAACTCTAAACCTTGACCAATAAACCCTAAACCCTAATTATACATGAGCATCAAGTACAAAATGCTATAAGGTCATAGGAGAACATTTTAACATGATTGACTATGTGTAGATGAGTGTTTTACTTGGTAGGTGAATGTGAAAGATGAATAAGCACGTAAACATGTATTTTAGGTGTATGAATTGGTGTTTTGGGCCTAATTAAGCCTTTAAAGACATCTAATAAGTTGTCATGAGTTGGATATAGTTGAAAACGAGCTTGAGAGAGATAATTTTGGAGATAAGTTTATCCTATTCTAAGTTTAGTTATGAAGTTAAGCTCTTTTTTTGGAGCTAGAGCTAGAAATTAGCTAGTTTAGTAAAGATATAGGATTTATTCAATGAAAATGAATTATGGAAGATGATTCAAGGAATGTAATAAATTTTTGAGGTGAATAATAAGATGGTATGTTGGTGTTGGAGGTGATGGAGCTATTGATTTATCTGTTTATTGTTGTTTTACATGAATTCAATTAATACCCTTATCTTAGGACGAGAGATGAAAGTATGACAGACACCATGGGAGAGATTTTTTATCTCTTTGAAGGTATAGAAAGTTTAGGGAAGATAAATGGGGTGCCTCTAATTTTTATATATATTGAAACATCATACGATGACCTATAACCTAAGTTTCTTGCTCGGGGACCCTAACTAGGGAATCACCTAACTATAATTCTATCTACCAAAAATTAATGATATTTTAGGATAATTTCTATCTTGGGGAAGACTAAAGATTTTTGGAGTTTCAAGATCCAACTCACACATGCGAGAAAGTTCCATCGGGTTTTGCAAGTCAAGTTGTATAGGTACACTGGAAAGGAGGAATTGGGGTGCATGGAAGGTCAAATAATGGAGCCAAGACACCAAAAATTATAGAAACCCTCTCCATAGAGTTCCTAAAGTGGATTCATTAATACTTAGGTTATATTATGGCCATCAATGTGTACTGTTATGTTTAGGTGTCAAAATAGACCTAATTGGAACTGGAAATTTGTACAAAGTAACATGAGGTGAATTTTAGGTATGAGTGAGAGATTGGTAAAGGGCTTATAATCATCAATTATCCTATAGATTTTATTCATGATAAATTGCAATAAAAGGACATTTAGGTGTTAAGAAGGATACAAACTAATAAGGTCTCAAGGAGAGATTGTATGTGAGAGAGAATAATATGACTATGAATTGGGTCTAAACACCTTGTAATAGGATAGACAAAATGTCTTAGGAGTTTTGAGGGTGGTGAGAAGCCTTTATTATTGTTTTGAGTATCTATACCTAAAAGGCCTATCTAGACCTAGGTTTGAGTGATAGGAATAAGGTATATTTTGTGATTGTTTTGATGAATCAGGATATGCAGGGTAGTAAGAGTATTGCAGAGATGATGGTAACAAGGAGATGATCATGTAAAAACAATGAATATACCAATTATGAAAAGTTAATCTCATGTTTCATTCTCATAGTGGATAGATGAGAGAAATCATTTTGATAATGGTATAGAGTTAACATTATTATTGAAGTGTATAAGAATTGAAGTTGGAGATAAATTCCTCATTTGTAGGGGATTGGGATGATAACCACCAAAAATATAAGTTTCCATACAAGGGTTTGTATTCTAGATGTATGCATCCACCATTAATATTATTAAGGAGAACAAATTATGTAGAGCCCCTACACCACCTAATCCCTAAACCCTAAGTCATAAGCCCTAAACCCTAAACCCAAAACCTTGAACCCTTAACCTTGAGCCCTAAACACTAAATCCTAAACCCTAAACTCTGCAACCTAAACCTTAAACCCTTAACCCTAAACCCTAAACCTAAAAGCCAAAATAATAAACCCTTAACCCTTAACTGTAAACACTAAACCATAAACCCTAAACCTTAAACCCCAAACCTTGAACCTTGATCCCTGAGCCCTAAATTATAAACCCTAAATTCAAATCCCTAAGCTCTAAACCCTAAACCCTAAACCTATACCATTAAACCTAAAACAATGAACCATGAACCTGAACCATGAACCCTAAACCCTAAGACTTAAACCCTAAACCCTAAGCCTTGAACCCCACACCTTGATTCCTGAGCCATAAACCCTAAACGCTAAACCATGTACCCTAATCCTTAAACCCTGAGCCCTAAACCATAAACCCTAAACATTTAGCCCTAAAAACTAAATCCTAAACCCTAAACCCTAAACCCTAAACCCTAAACCCTAAACACTAAATCCTCAACCCTAAACCCTAAACCCTAAATCTTGACCCCTAAACTCTAACCATAAACCCTAAACCATAAACCCTAAATCCATAACCCTAAATCCTAAACCCAAAATTCTAAACCCTAAATCATAAACCTAAACCCTAAATCCTAAACCATTAATCCTGAACCTTAGACCTTCAACCCTAAACCTTAAATCTTAAATCATCAGCCCTAAATCATAAACCTTAAACCTTGAACCCTGAGCCCAAAAACCTAAACCCTAAACACTAAATATTAAACCCTAAACCCTCATTATTTATGTCATGTGTGAAGTATTAAGGAATTTTCTATCTCCATGAGATATATATGAGAAAAGAAACGTATGATAATCTTGAATTTGATTCCATACAAGGGTGATTTTAGAGCCAGGAAAGGTGAAGGGATGATCTTCATATGGAGCACCATGTTTCTAAGAATCAGTAATCATCTGAGTTCACTTGATGCAATTCACTTATTATTCGTAAAAACTCATTCAACACCTAGTAGTGTGCTCCCACCTTAAGGAGGAGTCACATTACAATCACCTCATTCTTCCATACATCAATAATCCCATTCAGGGAGCAATCCTCTATCTAGAAAGTGAGGATATTATTTTAGTAAGAAGCAGACAAGCATCATAGAGTTAATTCATGATCACTAAAGGGAATTATGGACCAAATTTTAAAATTGGTGCCAATTCAAGCATTGGTAGTGCCAAAATCCAATTCGGAAGGTCAAAAAACCTACAAAATGACTATGTGTTTTCCCAAAGCAAAGATCGACTATAATATATATGGCCTAAAAAAATTTTGTCATTACTAAAATCTTGAAAATGAATAAGTACTGACCAGATTAGATTTTATAAAACTATCTTCTAGATTATAACTGTCATATCTATGGGACTGTCAACACTAAAATTTTCCTCCGTAATTTCTATTTCATTAATGTATGTATTAGGAATAGGATTTTGTTAAGTGTAATTAGTAGTAGCATCTGATGGAAGATAACGGTACCGTCAGTACGGTGCCACCAATAATGTAGAGTACGGTAACAGTCAAAGTACAATAGGAATGTTGTAAAAAGTAAATATTTGTTGTAAGTGGTCCGGTAATGTTAAAATGTCAAAGTTGGGATAAGTAGAGAAGTAGGGTCTACATGATTAGGAATTAGAAATATTATATTTGTAATAAGGACAAAGAGTGATGTCATAAATATTTTGTGTATTTTATTTGTGGAAAAGTCTAAAAAGGTGGAACCCATGTGAGATGATAAGGTTTATCTTATCTTAGAAGATAAGCCTACATGTAAAGGCAAGAGTTTAGGCATGAAATATGATTGGCCGGAAGAGATTTCCTATCCTATCTTAGAGATAAGATGGATAAGCCTAAATTCCTATAAATAAAGAGGCCACCCCCCTCATTTAGCATATAGAAGGAAGTAGTGAGAAATATTGTATGAGTAAGTGTGTAAAGGAAGCCATCATTTTGAAGGTGTGTTAAAGAAGCCATTAAGAGGTGTAATTGTAAAGTTTCTCCCATAGTTATTGTTGGAAGGCAAGTGAAGTTAGTAACACTTGAAGTACCTCATGGGTGAGATTGTAACGATTTCATGTTAATATTATAATTTACTTTGATATTTTAGATTTATCATCATTCCTTCTTATCATAGTCTATGGTATTCTTATGTTATGTTTGTTGATGTGTTTCCATATTTCATCCACCAAACTAAAGGTTGTGCATTAGTAAATAATCATAGCACGAGGAGTTTCCAGTGAAGAATTATCATAGTTCCGGATTGTTGTTGACATTTTGGTTCCGTTGCCGGGACCATTCCTCGTTGGTGGATTTTCTGGAGAGATATTCCCACCTAGTCAAAAAATCATTTGGAGGGTAACCTTGTTTTTACTATGCATAGGAGTTACCATGGTAAAGTCATTTTTACCGTGAATAGTATTTACCGCAGTAACTTCACTTTTTACCGTGAATAGTGTTTACCACAATAAAGTCAGTTTTTACCGCAGTAAGTCAAGTTTTACTATAGTTTACCATGGTCATTCCTATTTTACTGTAGAAAGGTGTAAAGTCACTTTCTATTATAGTGATTCCAATTATTTGTGCACATAAGCCTTGTTGATTGTACTTGTGGGTTGGTATTTCACGGTGGTTACTTTTGAAAATGGGGAAGATTCCTATTTTTTCAGCCCAATCTAATGAAGATGCTTCCTCTTTCATTCAAGAGTTTAAATGATCTTGTATTTGCAATGGTCTTATAAGAAGGGAACAATGGACTGAATTTTTTTCCTACTTTTTTGGATGGTTCAGCACTTAGGTGGTTTGAAACACTAGGTGAAAATGTAAAAAACTCATGGGATTTATTAATTGAAAGTTTTCTTGAAGAATGTGATGAACAACAGAAATATGCAGATCTCATGATCGAGATCACAAAGCTAGCCCAAGGAGAGAAGGAGAAAATAAGAGATTATCATGCTCGTGTTCTAGAGCTAAGGAGGCAGCTCGATGCCTAGATCCAGAAGGAAGGATTAGTGGATGGGTTGATGAATAGTATGGATAATCTCCTATGTAAGCACTTCATTATTGGGATGAAGCCAGAGATCAGACAACGATTGAAGTATGACCACCCAGCTACCATTGAACAAGCAAAGGAGATTGCAAGAAGGCAAGAAAAAAGCATGGAAGAGGAGCCCAAAGAAATTGTTGCTAAAGTAGAGCCTACACCAGCACCTTTGGTCCAAAATCTACAACCACTCTCGGTGAGCACAAATATTTCTCCTAGTACATATACTGAGTATGAAGATCTGCTCAAGAAGATGGGTCAGTTAACTATTAATCTTCTCCAAGGAAAAGAATTTAGTTCTCAGGGAGGAGATAGAGGTCCAAAAAGAAATATTTCTGAAGTTGTATGTTATGGTTGTTATAAAAAGGTTCATTATAAGTATAATTGTCCAGATAGAGATTCTACATCTTGTACAAGAGATAATGATAAAGGAAAAGCACCTGTGAATTATTTTGATGTAGTAGATAAGAGCATAAATAATGAAGTAGATGTGTTTGTAACAAAAAGAAAGAAAGAAAAAGATAACCAAGATGGAAATGATCCTAAGAAGATGAAAGGAGAAATAAGTAAGAAACATAGGAGAAAAAAGTTGGGTGTGTAGGATTTTTTGATTTCACAGGGACAATGACCATACTCCATCTTAGACGATATGTCCAAAATGCCTGCAAATATTACATATGGTCAACTCTTGGCTGTCTTCTGAGAAGAGGCGGGAGCTGCGAAGTGGACTCAATGCTCGATGAAGAAAGGAGGTTGAGGTCCCTATTTTAGAGGCAGAGGTGGATCCCTATGCTCCACAAGCTAAGGTACTATGTAATGGTATTTCAATTCATGATGTCTTAGTTGATGGAGGTGCTGCAGTTAATGTAATGACCGAGTCTGTAATGAATATGTTGGGTTTAAAAATTGATAGCCTCTCAACACTTATTTTAAGGTCATTAAATAAGGGAAAAACTAAACCAGAAGGTGTAGTTTCAAATGTGGAAATATCTGTTATGGGTGTTGTATGTGTGGTAGAATTTTAGGTGATGAAAAATGGTACTGTTGCGTATCCAATGTTGTTGGGAAGACCATGGCTAAGGAGAGTTCATGCAAGAAACTACTGGAATGAAGGCTTCATGACACTTGGATGTGGCAGAGAGAGGGTGAAAATAAATGTGATCCCTCAGCATCATAAGGCAGAACCTGTCGATTCAAGTGATGAAACTGATGATTGGACATCCTCTTATTACTCTAGTACCAGTGAAGTGGACACAGAAAATGAAGAAAGTGAGGTTGATGTTTCGGTCATGGATATTCTTCCAGTCACACTGACTAATGACCCCATAAAATTATCTGAAGAAGAAATTGATGATCGTCTCCAGCAAATAAAGATTGGTTATGCTGTGAAGGAGAGTGAGAAGGAATCCTACCTCCAACTCTTTCAAAGGTACATACACATATTCACTTTTGATTACAAGGAACTCCGTCAAGTAATTTGGGTAGAACATTCTATTAGGCTGGTAGATGGTGTTAAACCCATAAAGCAAATGCCATATAAAATGCATCCTAATTTTTCCAAGACTGTAAAAGAAGAAATAGATAAGTTGCTTGATGCAGGATTCATATTTGTTGTGGAGAATTCAGAATGGGTTTCTCCCATTGTGATCTCAATAAAAAAGAATGGGAAGCTACGCATTTGTGTTAATTACAGGAAGCTCAATAAGGCAACAAAGAAGGATCATTACCCTCTTCCATTCTCAGATCAGATCTTGGACGAAGTAGTAGGCCAAGAGTGCTATAGTTTTGTTCATGGATATAGCGGATACAACCAAGTTCATATAGCGGAGAAAGATCAGCTGAACACCACATTCACCACTCCTTGGGGAACGTTTTCTTATAGAGTTATGCCTTTTGGGTTGTGTAATGCTCCAACAACATTCCAGTGTTTGATGAATAGGGTGTTCAAACCCTACATTGGGAACTTCATCAGAGTATTTCTGGATGATTTTTACATCTATGGGAGCAAGATGGACCACCTGCACTAGATGGAGATAGCATTTCAAAGGTTAGATGAAGAACAAGCCTCACTAAACCCTACAAAGTGTGTCTTTGGATGTTCTAAAGGAGTTTTGTTAGGGTATGTTGTATCCAGAGATGGTATTGGTACTGATCCTGATAAAGTTTCAAAAATCAAAGAGTTGCCATTTCCTATGAATAGAAGTAAATTGAGATCATTTTTAGGCCATGTGGGTTACTATAGAAGGTTCATCAATAATTTCTCAAAAATTACACAGCCACTAACCCAGTTCTTCAAGAAGGATGTTACTTATGAACCAGGAAATAAGGCGCATGAAGCTTTTGAACAACTGAAGGAAGCCCTGGTGTCTTCACCTGTTTTAAAGAATCCAGATTGGAGAAAGTCATTCATTGTGTATACTGATGCCTCAGATGCAGCACTAGGAAGTACTCTGAGCCAAAAGGATGAAAATGGGAATGATCATCCAGTTTACTTTAGGAGCAAACAAACGAGCAGTGCTGAGGTAAATTATACTGCAACTGAAAAAGAGGCTCTAGCTATCATTTTTGCTGTAAAGAAGTTTAGAAATTACTTGCTAGGGAAGAAATTTATAGTTGTGATAGATCATCAGGCTCTAAAATATATTTTCAATAAGCCTAACCCATCAGAGAGGATAGCAAGATGGATAATTTTGCTACAAGAATTTGAATTTGATATTATAGATAGGCCAGGAAAGAAGCATGTCAATGCAGATGCACTCTCTCAAGCCTATGATGGTTTAGGTTCATCTTGTGATGATGATGATTTCCCAAATACAACATTGTTATCCCTTGACACAATCCCTAGTGAATACATAGATATTTGGAATTATCTGAATGAATTCAAGTTTCCTGATTGTGTCAATGCAAATACTAAGAGGAAGATTACTCAAGCTAGTCGTCCATATTCTATTCTGCATAGAGTATTATTTCGAATAGGACCTGATGGACAGTATAAGAGGGCAGTTGGATGTGATCAAGGGAAGGAGCTAATAGAAGAACTCCACAGGTGTACATGTGGAGGAAACTTCTCTGGACAACTTACAGCAAGAAGGATCTTGGATGCAGGTTATCACTGGCCCACTCTTTTTAGAGATTGTTATAATTGTTATAAGACATGTGATATTTGTCAAATACATGGTAACCGTAAGACTTCATTAGCTCCATTATGCCCTATTCTTCCACTTAGTCCCTTTGAAAAGTTTGGAATAGATATTGTAGGTCCCCTTCCAACTACCCCATGCCAAAATAAGTATATTATAGTTGCCACAGATTATTTAACTAAGTGGGTTGAAGCTAGGCCATTGAAAAAAACTTCAATGGATGAAGTGGCAAGGTTCATATATGAACGCATTGTCACAAGATTTGGTTGACCATTAAAAATTGTAACTGATCAAGGAAGCCATTTCATTAATGAGGTAGTAGAAGCCCTAGTCAACAAGTTTTCTATTAAGCATAGGAAGGCAACAACATACAAGCCAAGCACAAATGGAGAGGTGGAATGGATAAATTTTGTGTTGTGTCAAATTCTAGCAAAAGATGCAGCCTTGCAGGTACATAAGTGGGATAAAAGGATTCATGCAGCATTGTGGGCATATAGGGCAACATCAAAGTCAGCAACAAGATACTCCCCATTTCAGTTGGCCTATGACATTGATCCAGTTCTTCCTATTGAGTTTGATATTCCCACTGTGAGAGTTATGAAAAATGAAAGGATGGATGAAAGTGATTCAGTAAAAGAAAGGTTGGTACATCTTCATTTGCTATAGGAAATGAGGGAAATAGCAAAGGATACAAGCTATAAGAAGAAAATGAAGCAGAAGGAATACTTTGATCAAAAGATCCACTGGTTTTCATTTCATGTGAATGAATTGGTTCTAGTATATGATTCCAGATACAAAAAAGGAAGACAGAGAAAATTTCTTTCAAAATGGATGGGACCGTACAAAATAGTAGCTGTGCATGAAAATGGTACATACCGACTAGAGGAATTGGATGGCACTCCCATTATGAAATGGGTCAACCACGACAAGTTGAAGATTTTCCAAGCACCAGAATAGTCTATTGTAAGGACGGAGTAGAAGCTAGGAAGGGGGAAAATGTCGACACTAAAATTTTCCTCCGTAATTTCTATTTCATTATTGTATGTATTAGGAATAGGATGTTGTTAAGTGTAATTAGTAGTAGCGTCCAATGGAAGATAACAGCGCCGTCAGTACGGTGCCACCAATAATGTAGAGTATGGTAACAGTCAAAGTACAATAGGAATGTTGTAAAAAGTAAATATTTGTTGTAAGTGGTCCGGTAATGTTAAAATGTCAAAGTTGGGATAAGTAGAGAAGTAGGGTCTACATGATTAGGAATTAGAAATATTATATTTGTAATAAGGACAAAGAGTGATGTCATAAATATTTTGTGTATTTTATTTGTGGAAAAGTCTAAAAAGATGGAACCCATGTGAGATGATAAGGTTTATCTTATCTTAGAATATAAGCCTACATGTAAAGGCAAGAGTTTAGGCATGAAATATGATTGGCCGGAAGAGATTTCCTATCCTATCTTAGAGATACAGATGGATAAGCCTAAATTCCTATAAATAAAGAGGCCACCCCCCTCATTTAGCATATAGAAGGAAGTAGTGAGAAATATTGTATGAGTAAGTGTGTAAAGAAAGCCATCATTTTGAAGGTGTGTTAAAGAAGCCATTAAGAGGTGTAATTGTGAAGTTTCTCCCATAGTTATTGTTGGAAGGCAAGTGAAGTTAGTAACACTTGAAGTACTGTCGACACTAAAATTTTCGTCCGTAATTTCTATTTCATTAATATATGTATTAGGAATAGGATGTTGTTAAGTATAATTAGTAGTAGCGTCTGATAGAAGATAACGGCGCCGTCAGTACGGTGCCGCCAATAATGTGGAGTACGGTAATAGTCAAAGTACAATGGGAATGTTGTAAAAAGTAAATATTTGTCCTAAGTGGTCCAGTAATGTTAAAATGTCAAAGTTTTGGTAATTAGAGAAGTAGGGTCTACATGATTAGAAATTAGAAATATTATATTGGTAATAAGGACAAGGAGTGAGGTCATAAATATTTTGTGTATTTTATTTGTAAAAAGTCTAAAAATGTGGAACCCATGTAAAATGATAAGGTTTATCTTATCTTAACAGATAAGCTTACATGTACAGATAAGAGTTAAGGTATGGAATATGATTCATCAGAGTGGATTTCTTATCCTATCTTAGATATAAGATGGATAAGCCTGGAAGTTCTATAAATAGAGAGGCCACCCCCCTCATTTAGCATAGAAGGAAGTAGTGAGAAATATTGTAGGAAGTGTGCAAAGGAAGCCATCAGTTTAAAGGTGTGTTGAAGAAGCCATTAAGAGGTGTAATTGTAAAGTTTCTCTCATAGTCTTGGTGAAAGGCAAGTGAAGTCAATAACACTTGAAGTACCTCATGGGTGAGATTGTAATAGTTTCATGTTAATATTATAATTTATTTTGATATTTTAGATTTGTCATTATTTTGTCTTATCATAGTCGATGGTATTCTTGTGTTATGTTGTTGTTTTGTTTCTAGATTATATCCACCAAACTAAATTCTATGCATTAGTAAATAATCATAGCACGAGGAGTTCCCGGTGAAGAATTATCATAGTGCCGGATTGGTGATGACATTTTGGTTCCGTTGCCAGGACCATTCCTTGTTGGTGGATTTTCTGGAGAGATATTCCCACTTTAGTCAAAAATCAATTAGAGGGTAACCTTGATTTTACTGTGCATAGTAGTCACCATGGTAAAGTCATTTTTGCCATGAATAGTAGTTACCATGGTAAAGTCATTTTTGCTGGAATAGTATTTATCGCAGTAAAGTTATTTTTTACCATGAATAGTATTTACCGCAGTAACTTTAGTTTTTACTGTGAATAGTATTTACCACAGTAACTTCACTTTTTACCGTGAATAGTGTTTACCACAGTAAAGTCAGTTTTTACCGCAGTTAGTCAATTTTTACCATAGTTTACCATGGCCATTTCTATTTTACTGTAGAAAGGTGTAAAGTCACTTTCTAGTATAGTGATTCCAATTATTTGTACACATAAGTCTTTTTGATTGTACTTGCGAGTTGGTATTTCATAGTGGTTACTTTTGAAAATGGGAAAGATTCCTTTTTTTTCAGCGCAATCTAATGAAGATACTTCTTCTTTCATTCAAGAGTTTAAGCAATCTTGTATTTGTAATGGCCTTATAAGAAGGGAACAATGGACTAAATTTTTTCCTACCTTTTTGGATGGTTGAGCACTTAGGTGGTTTGAAACACTAGGTGATAATGTGAAAAATTCATGGGATTTATTAACTGAAAGTTTTCTTGAAGAATTTGGTGAACAACAAAAATATGCAGATCTCATGATCGAGATCACAAAGCTATCCTAAGGAGAGAAGGAGAAGATAAGGGATTATCATGCTCGTGTTCTAGAGCTAAGGAGGAAGCTCGATGCCCAGATCCGGAAGGAAGGACTAGCAGATGGGTTGATGAATGGCGTGGATAATCTCCTCTGTAAGCACTTCATTCTTAGGATAAAGCCATAGATTAGACAACGAGTGAAGTATGACCACCCAGCTACCATTGAACAAGCAAAGGAGATTGCAAGAAGGCAAGAAGAAAGCATGGAAGAGGAGCCCAAAGAAATTGTTGCTAAAGTATAGCCTACACCAACACCTTTGGTCCAAAATCCACAACCACTCCTGGTGAGAACAAATATTTCTCCTAGTACATATACTGAGTATGAAGATCTGCTAAAAAAGATGGGTCAGTTAACTATTAATCTTCTTCAAGGAAACGAATTTAGTTCTCAGGGAGAAGATAGAGGTCCAAAAAGAAATATTTTTGAAGTTATTTGTTATGGTTGTTATAAAAAGGGTCATTATAAGTATAATTGTTCAGATAGAGCTTCTACATCTGGTAAAAGAGATAATGAGAAAGGAAAAGCACCTGTGAATTCTTTTGATGTAGTAGATAAGAGCAGAAATAATGAAGTAGATGTGTTTGTAACAAAAAGAAAGAAAGAAAAAGATAATCAAGATGGAAATGATCCTAAGAAGATGAAAGAAGAAACTAGTAAGAAACATAGGAGAAGAAAGTTGGGGTGTGCAGGATTTTATGATTTCACAGGGGCAAGGACCATACTCCATCTTGGAAGATCAATCCAAAAGGCCTACAAATATTACATATGGTTAACTCTTGGCTATGTCTTCTGAGAAGAGGTGAGGAGTTGCGAGGTGGACTCAATGCTCAAAGAAGGAAGGAGGTTGAGGTCCATGTTTTGGAGGCAGAGGCAGATCCCTATGCTCTACAAGCTGAGGTATTATGTAATGGTATTTCAATTCATGATGTCTTATTTGATGGAGGTGTTGCAGTTAATGTAATGACCGAGTCTGTAATGAATATGTTGGGTTTAAAAATTGATCACCCTTCAACACTTATGTTAAGGTCATTAAATAAAATAAAAACTAAACCAAAACGTGTAGTTTCAAATGTGGAAATATCTGTTATGGGTGTGGTATGTGTGGTAGACTTTTAGGTGATGAAAAATGGTATTGTTGCGTACCCAATGCTACTGGGAAGACCATGGCTAATGATATTTCATGTGAGAAACTACTGGAATGAAGGATTCATGACATTTAGACGTGGTAGAGAGAGGGTGAAGATAAATGTGATCCCTCGACATCATAAGGCAGAACTTGTAGATTCAAGTGATGAAACTAATGATTGGACATCCTTTGATTACTCTAGTACCCGGTGAAGAGGACATTGAAAATGAAGAAAGCGAGGTGGATGTTTCAGTCATGGATATCCTTCCAGTCACACCAACTCATGACCCCATAAAATTATTTGAAGAAGAAGTTGATGATCGTCTCCAACAAATAAAGATTGGTGATGCTGTGATGGAGAGTGAGAAGGAATCCTACCTCCATCTCTTTTGAAGGTACATACACCTATTCAATTTTGATTACAAGGAAAGTTCCATCAAGTAATTTGCGTAGAACATTCTATTGAGCTAGTAGATGGTGCTAAGACCATAAAGAAAATGCCATATAGAATGAATCCTAATTTTTTCAAGAATTTAAAAGAAGAAATAGATAAGTTGCTTGATGCAAGATTCATATTTGCTCTGGATAATTCAGAATGGGTTTCTCCCATTGTGATCTCAATAAAAAAGAATGGGAAGCTACGCATTTGTGTTGATTACGGGAAGCTCAATAAGGAAAAAAAGAAGGATCATTACCCTCTTCCATTTTCAGATCAGATCTTAGACGAAGTAGCTAGCCAGGAGTGCTATGGTTTTGCTCATAGATATAGCGGTTACAACCAAGTTCGTAAAGCAAAGAAAGATCAGTTGAAGACCATGTTCACCACTCCTTGGGAAACGTTTGCTTATAGAGTTATGCCTTTTGGGTTGTGTAATGCTCCAGCAACATTCCAACGTTTTATGAATAGGGTGTTTGAACCCTACATTGGGAACTTCATCAGAGTATTTCTGGATGATTTTTACATCTATGGGAGCATGTTGGACCACCTGCACCAAATGGAAGACAACATTTCAAAGGTTGGATGAAGCACAAGCCTCACTAAACCCTACAAAGTGTGTCTTTGGATGTTCTAAAGGTGTTTTGTTAGGGTATGTTGTATCCAGAGATGGTATTGGTACTGATCCTGATAAAGTTTCAAAAATCAAAGATTTACCATTTCCTCTTAATAGAAGTAAGTTGAGATCATTTTTAGGCCATGTGGGTTACTATAGAAGGTTCATCAAGAATTTCTCAAAGATTACACAGCCACTAACCCAGTTATTGAAGAAGGATGTTACTTATGAACTAGGAAATAAGGCGCATGAAGCTTTTGAAAAATTGAAGGAAGCCCTGGTGTCTTCACCTTTTTTGAAGAATCCAGATTGGAGCAAGCCATTCATTGTGTACAGTGATGGCTCAGATGCAACACTAAGAAGTAATTTGAGCCAAAAGGATGAAAATGGGAATGAACATCTAAGTTACTTTGGGAGCAGACAAATGAGCAGTGCTAAGGTAAATTATACTGTAACTGAAAAAGAGGCTCTGGCTATCATTTTTTGCTGTAAAGAAGTATAGAAATTACTTGCTAGGGTAAAAAATTCTAGTTGTAACAAATCATCAGGATCTAAAATATATTGTAAATAAGCCTAACCCATCAGGGAGGATAGCAAGATGGATAATTTTGCTACAAGAGTTTGAATTTGATATTATAGATAGGCCAGGAAAGAAGCATGTCAATGCAGATGCACTCTCTCAAGCCTATGATGGTTTAGGATCATCTTGTGATGATGATGATTTCCCTGATGCAGCATTGTTATCCCTTGACACAATCCGTAATGAATACATAGATATTTGGAATTATCTGAATGAATTCAAGTTTCCTGATGGTTCCAATGCAAAGACTAAGAGAAAGATTACTCAAGCCAGTCGTCCATATTCTATTATGCATGGATTATTATTTCGAATAGGACCTGACGGACAGTACAAGAGGGCAGTTGGACATGATCAAGGGAAGGAACTGCTAGAAGAATTCTACAATGGTACATGTGGAGGGAACTTCTTTGGACAACTTACAGCAAGAAGGATCTTAGATACAGGTTATCACCGGCCCACTCTTTTTAAAGATTGTTATAATTATTGTAAGACATGTCATATTTGTCAAACACATGGTAACCGTAAGACTTCATCAGCTCCATTATGTCCTATTCTTCCCCTTGGTCCCTTTGAAAAGTGGGGAATAGACCTTATAGGTCCACTTCCAACTACATCACGCCAAAATAAGTATATTGTAGTTGCCACAGATTATTTAACCAAGTGGGTTGAAGTTAGGCCATTGAAAATAACTTCCATGGATGAAGTGGCAAAGTTCATGTATGAACGCATTGTCACTAGATTTGGTTGCCCATTGGAAATTGTAACAGATCAAGGAATCCACTTCATTAATGAGGTGGTAGAAGCCCTAGTCAATAACTTTTATATTAAGCACAAGAAGGTAACAACATATAAGCCAAGCACAAATGGACAAGTGGAACGAACAAATTTATGTGTTGTGTCAAATTCTAGCAAAAGATGCAACTTTGCAGGTACATAAATGGGATAAAAGGATTCATGCAGCATTGTGGGCATATAGGGCAACATCAAAGTCAGCATCAGGATACTCCCCATTTCAGTTGGCCTATGGCATTGATCCAGTTCTTCCTATTGAGTTTGATATTCCCACTATGAGAGTTATGAAAAATGAAAGGATGGATGAAAGTGATTCAGTAAAAGAAAGGTTGGTACATCTTCATTTACTGGAGGAAATGAGAGAAATAGAAAAGGATACAAGCCATAAGAAGAAAATGAAGCAGAAGGAATACTTTGATCAAAAGATCCAGTGGTCTCCATTTCATGTGAATGACTTGGTTCTAGTATATGATTCCAGATACAAATAAAATAAGACAGAGAAAATTTCTTCCAAAATGGATGGGGCCCTACAAAATAGCAGTTGTGCATGAAAATGTTATGTACCGACTGGAGGAATTGGATGGCACTCCCATTACGAAATGGATGAACCACGACAAGTTGAAGATTTTTCAAAGCACCATAATAGTCTACTCCGAGGATAGAGTAGAAGCTAGGAAGGGGGAAGATGTCGACACTAAAATTTTCTTCCATAATTTCTATTTCATTAGTGTATGTATTAGAAATAGGATGTTGTTAAGCATAATTAGTAGTAGCATTTGATAGAAGATAATGGTGCCGTCAGTACGGTGTCGCCAATAATGTGGACTATGGTAATAGTCAAAGTACAATAGGAATGTTGTAAAAAGTAAATATTTGTCGTAAGTGGTCCGGTAATGTTAAAATGTCAAAGTTTGGGTAATTAGAGAAGTAGGGTCTACGTGATTAGGAATTAGAAATATTATATTGGTAATAAAGACAAGGAGTGAGGTCATAAATATTTTGTGTATTTTATTTGTAAAAAGTCTAAAAATGTGGAACCCATGTAAAATGATAAGGTTTATCTTATCTTAACAGATAAGCTTACATATACAGATAAGAGTTAAGGTATGGAATATGATTCGTCAGAGTGGATTTCTTATCCTATCTTAGAGATAAGATAGATAACCCTAGAAGTTCTATAAATAGAGAGGCCACCCCCCTCATTTAGCATAGAAGGAAGTAGTGAGAAATATTGTAGGAAATGTGCGAAGGAAGCCATCAGTTTAAAGGTGTGTTGAAGAAGCCATTAAGAGGTGTAATTGTAAAGTTTCTCTCATAGTCTTAGTGAAAGTCAAGTGAAGTCAATAACACTTGAAGTACCTCATGGGTGAGATTGTAACAGTTTCATGTTAATATTATAATTTATTTTGATATTTCAGATTTGTCATCATTTTGTCTTATCATAGTCGATGGTATTCTTATGTTATGTTGTTGTTTTGTTTCCAGATTACATCCACCAAACTAAAGGCTGTGCATTAGTAAATAATCATAGCATGAGGAGTTCCCGGTGAAGAATTATCATAGTGCCGGATTGGTGATGACAGTACCTCATGGGTGAGATTGTAACGATTTCATGTTAATATTATAATTTACTCTGATATTTCAGATTTATCATCATTCCTTCTTATCATAATCTATGGTATTCTTGTGTTATGTTTGTTGTTTTGTTTCTAGATTTCATCCACCAAAATAAAGGATGTGCATTAGTAAATAATCATAGCACGAGGAGTTACCGGTGAAGAATTATCATAGTGTCAGATTGTTGTTGACAGGACCACTTCCATCAAGTGCAGAGTGACCCTAACATCTTATATTTACTAAAATAAATTTAAATTATAAGATTTATTTTATTATTTCTTTATACTTTTATTATTTCTTATAGTTAACATTTATTTTATTAAATATGGCTCCTTCCAGCCCTTAAGAACTTCATATAGAGAAAAATGCTTACGTGTTTTGTGATTTTAGAAATGCGTAGGTGTTATAAGATAATCATGTTATAATGTAATCATGTTATAATGTGTATGCGTTTTAGGTCCCTGAATTTTCAAACCTAGGAAAACATTACACTATCATGTTATTGCAAAACATGATCGCATTTCATTCATTCTCAGGTTTTTGTCCACTTTTTGGCCCCCCAACTTGGTGCACTTAAAATTATAAAGAAATAATAAAATAAATCTTATACTTAACATTTATTTGATTAAATATGGCTTCTTCCAGCCCTTAAGAACTTCATATAGAGAAAAATGCTTACGTGTTTTGTGATTTTAGAAATGCCTAGGTGTTATAATGTAATCATGTTATAATGTAATAACGTTATAATGCATACGCGTTTTAGGTTCCTAAATTTCTGAACCTAGGAAAACATAACACTATCATGTTATTGCAAAACACGATCACATTTCATTCATTCTCAGGTTTTTGTCCACTTTTTGGCCCCCTAACTTGGTGCACTTACCCCATATATATCAAGGTAAATTTTATTATATTGAAAAACTGATCTTTGATGAAATAAATATGAGTTCAATGAGTTTGGACGTTGGAAACCTTGACATGGCTAAGGTATACATCTACCTTAAGCCCAGGTTGCTGGATGGAAAGTACATTGAAAATGAATTTAAGATCCCTAAGTTACCAAAAGGGAAGTATATGGCTAGCACATTATAGGATGAGGGGCCCATAGTTTCATATGAAGAAGAGCCTCATGAGGAGGAAGAAATGAAGGAAGAAAGTTGCAACTTGGATCATGGATAAAGGAGGAAGCTAACTGGAGGAGAAAAGAGAACGTGTGAGGAAAATTCTACCAAACAAGAAGAAGGTGGAGAAGTGGGAGAGGATATGGGCATGGTGGAGATATAGAAAGGTGACGGCATCGAACACCAAGGTTTTAGGAGAGTACTAAGGAGAACCAGAACACAAAGTGTAGGTGTGGGACCCTCACAACCACATAGGATATCACCCATAACCTCTCATGGCAATCCTAAACCAGCAAAGAAGAGGCACAAGTATTTTCCAACTAAACAGAGCAAGGAGGAGAAGTTATATGAAAGTGAGCATATCATAAAGGAGACTCTTTTTATTTATGTAAACATAGAGGATCATCCATACGAAGAGATGCAAAATGATAAAGAGGCATATGAAGAGCACGAAGCGCTAGGGGGTACCACAGGAGAAGAGAAAGAAAAATATATGGGTGAACCATCAGGTGAGCCTATTGGTGAACATACGAGTGTGATATGTGGAGGCCCAAGTTTGAATACTGAAGTGCACATTCCTAAGGGTCACTGTTTTGGGAGAAATAAAGATGGAGAGATGTACAAGATTCCTACACTTGGGTAAATTGATGATCCCTCTAAAATTATTCATGCTAGGTTTCAGAGTACCATGGACCCTGAGAAATTATATGGGTGGTTGTTAATGGATCCAGAAGTAGAAAATGTGCGCACACAAAAACAACTATCTTGGAGCATGTAGACTCATATGGATGAACCTAATTTTTATGTGAAGGAGGAAGCGTGCATAAAGATAAGGATCAAGAATAAATCTCAAGTTACACACTGAACAGATAGGCCAATGGAGTTTATAGATGAACATGAAAGTAAGGCTTTAACTAAAATGGCAACTGAAGTGGTGCCTAGAAATATGGACAAGGAAACTACACTCAGGGAATTGATAGAAGATAATAATATCCTAAAAGAACAAATCAATCAACTAAATGAGGGGCAGAGGAAGCATAAGGAGAATAAGGAGAAAATTATGGGGCTTGCTGTGGATATTGGAGGAGAGATCATTCAAAAATATCCATAATTTGATACACTTACAAATCAAACCTATTATTCTTCCTTACAATTTTTATAGCATTATGTTCACCCCCTCCTTACAAAGAATTCAGGCATGCCAGAGGAGATGGTAGAGACTTTCGACACTAAAATTTTCCTCCGTAATTCTATTTCATTAATGTATGTATTAGGAATAGGATGTTGTTCGTATATTATTAGTGGCATCTAATAGAAGATAATGGCACTATCAATATGGCACCGCCAATAAAGTATAGTATAGTAACAGTTTCATGTTAATATTAATAATTATTTGATATGTCAATTTGCATCATTCTGTCCTTATCAAGTCGAAAAATCGGTATTCTTATGTTATGTTGTTGTTTTGTTTTCCAGATTACACAAACCAAACAAAAAAAATATCCACAAACAAAAAATTACACAAATACAAACCAAATAAAGAGGACAACAAAAACACACACAACTACCAACACGACATACCGATTAATCGAACCACCCCAAATAAATGCTGTGCTTAGTTCATAATCATAGCACGAGGAGTTTCCCTGTGAAGATTATTATCATAGTGCCGGATTGGTGATGACAGTACCTCATGGGTGAGATTGTAACGATTTCATGTTAATATTATAATTTACTCTGATATTTCAGATTTATCATCATTCCTTCTTATCATAATCTATGGTATTCTTGTGTTATGTTTGTTGTTGTGTTTCTAGATTTCATCCACCAAAATAAAGGATGTGCATTAGTAAATAATCATAGCACGAGGAGTTACCGGTGAAGAATTATCATAGTGTCAGATTGTTGTTGACAGGACCACTTCCATCAAGTGCAGAGTGACCCTAACATCTTATATTTACTAAAATAAATTTAAATTATAAGATTTATTTTATTATTTCTTTATACTTTTATTATTTCTTATAGTTAACATTTATTTTATTAAATTTTGGATTCCTACCAGCCCTTAAGAACTTCACATTCTAGTTAAATTCATTAACTGTCACATAAGTAGGGGTTTAGAAATGCGTACCGGTACGTTACTACACGTCGTCACGGTGGGATAATGTAATCGGTGGTCCAACTCCTGTATGCACCTTCTAGCTCCTCTGGGCTGTCGAACCTATGGCTCCAACATCTACACTCAACATGTGTCCTGCAACCAATCATGATCGCATCTGCCTCCATGCTCGCTGGGGTCTTGTCAATCACTCACTTGGCCTCCACTCAACTAGGTGCACTTAAAATCAGCCCACAAACTCAACAAAATCAATCTTCACACCTCAGACATTTATTTGACAAAATATAGGCTTCTTCAAGCCCTTCACAGAAGTTCATATATGACATGCCAGATTTTTACGTGTTTTATAGGTTTTGACCTATAATGCAATATCGGTTATTTCGCACCCTAGCATACCGGTAATCGGTCTTCTAACTGTAATATCGGTCGCACATAACCGCATATCGCGTTACCTAGGTTCCTTCATCTAACTCCCAACCTAGGAAAACAGCACATCTATCCATGTTATTGGCAAAACACGATCGCCTTTCCCCTGGCTTTGCTGACTAGCCTTATTTGTCCACTTCAATCGGCCCGACCTAACTTGGTGCTACTTACCAACCATATCGGCCCGACCTAAGGCCGCAACCACCCAATCATATCGAAAAAACCTGACCCAAGGCCGCACCCAACCAATATGAGCCCGACCCGAGTTTGGAAGTTGGAAACCTTAACCAATCGGCCTGACCTATAGGCCGCAACCTTACCCACCAGGTTGCTGGCCGGAACCAGTACATCCGCACCCAACCAATTGGCCTAAGATCCCTAAGTTACCACAAAGGGAAGTACCAATTGGCCCGCACATTATAGGCCACCAGGGGCCCACAACTTCAGTATCGACCCAAGAGCCTCATGAGGACCAACCAATGAAGGCCCGACCCAAATTGCCGTAACTTGGACCAATCGGCCCGACCCAAGGAGGCAACCAAACCAATCGGCCTGACCCATGGCCGCACCACTTAAGTACCTCATCTGAAGCCCGTAAATTACGATTCTATCCACTCATAACGTAGTCATTTGTTCAAGTCGGAGCTCACCTATTCGCATGTTTTAGATATAGACTAGGATGACTTGAATTGACTAGCCAGCCAACTTTTCTTAGACTGAGACCGTGACATTTATCTCAACCAGAACACAACCATTGTAGTACTGCCAGGACATGCCTCACAGCGTTTTAGGATACCTTACCCGTTATATCCTCTCATGGAGCTACTTCCTATGCCTTGGATACCAGGATTAGGCATCAAGCCTATGTTTGGAACTAAACTATCGACCTTTGCCTATGAAGTTGCTATGAAAGTGAGCATATCATAAAGGATGTACCCTGGTCGCGCTACTACATTTCAACGTAGTGTCTGCTTCCTTACGAACCTACCCCACCTTCTTAAGCATCGTCTCATCAGGGGGTCACCACTTTATCAACCCTATCCCCGATTTCACGGGTCGAACTCAATCTGGTGATAGCCTATTGAGGGGGATTACCTATACGAGTGTGATATGTGGAGGCAACCACTTCTTGATTATTGTCAGTGACACCTTACTAAGGGTCACTGCTTTGGGATGACATACAAGATGGCAGAGATGTAGAAGATTCCAACATTTGGGTAAATTGACGATGCCCTGTACCCCGTATCTATGTCCCGCAACCTAACCCTACCTCACCACCTGGACCCTTACACACCTATATGGGTGGTCGTTAATGGATCCTTATAATTAGATAAATGTGCGCACATCTCTAATCTTGCCACATCACCTCACCACCTGGACCATGACCTAGCCCTAACCCTAAACTGAACCTAATTAAGACCTATGACTTGGTCTAAACGTGCACACCCAAGACTCATCACCCCTCACCCCACATCAAAACTCAACCTAATACATGACTTGACCAGATAGCCCACAACTGGAGTCCCTCGGGATGAAAAGGAGGGAAGGTAAGGATATTTTACTAAAAATAGCCAACTGAAGTGGTGACATAGAAATATGGACATTAGGAAACTACACTCGACCGCCATCGATAGACGATAACTGCCATCGGTTCCCTATAAATGACCTCCCCTAACCAACTAACACTGAGGAGCTGAGGAATTCATTTGCAAGACAGAGACAAGTGAAGAAAAGATAAGAGGCTTGTTGAGAAGGGCATCGGAGCCGAGAGGTCATGCAACTATAGCCATACTTTGATACGCTGCCAAATCAAACCTATTCTTCAAGCATTGGAAAATTTTTACTGAGGATTATGCTTCATCAGCCTCACTTTCCAATACCGAATTCAGGCGTGCCAGAGGAGATGGTAGAGCCTGTTGACACTAAAATTTTCCTCCATAATTTCTATTTCATTAATGTATGTATTAGGAATAGGATGTTGTTAAGTATAATTAGTAGTAGCGTCTGATAAAAGATAACGGCACCGTCAGTACAGTGCACCGCCAATAATGTGGAGTACGGTAACAGTCAAAGTACAATAGGAATGTTGTGGTAAAAATGTAAATATTTGTCGTAAGTGGTCCGGATAATGTTAAAATGTTAAAGTTTGGGTAATTAGAGAAAGTAGGGTCTACATGATTTAGGAATTAGAAATATTATATTGGTAATAAGGACAAGGAGTGAGGTCATAAATATTTTGTGTATTTTAAATTTGTAAAATAGTCTATAAACTGTGGAACCCATGTAAAATGATAAGGTTTATCTTATCTTAAGAGATAAGCTTACATGTACAGATAAGAGTTAAGGTATGGAATATGATTCGTCCAGAGTGGATTTCTTATCCTATCTTAGAGATAAGGATGGATAAGCCTGGAAGTTCTATAAATAGAGAGGCCACCCCTCTCTCATTTAGCATAGAATAGAAGTAGTGAGATAATTATTGTCAGGAAGTGTGCAAAGGAAGCCATCAGTTAAAGGTGTGTTGAAGAAGGCCATCAAGAGGTGTAATTGTAAAGTTTCTCCCACAACTGTTGTTGGAAAACAAGTGGAGTTGGTAACCACTTGGAGTAATTCATGGGTGAGATTGTAACAATTTCATGTTAATATTATAAATTACTTTGATATTTCATATTTTTCATCATTCCGTCTTATGTCATAGTCGATGGTATTCTTGTGTTCGGTCTGTTGTTTTGTTTCCAGATTACTATCCGCACCAAAACTAAATGCTGTGCATTAGTGAAATAATCATAGCACGAGGAGTTCCCGAGTGAAGATATTATCATAGTACCGGATTGGTGTATGACATTTTGGTTCTGTTGCCGGGACCGTTCCTTGTTGGTGGATTTTCTGGAGAGATATTCCCACTTAGTCAAAAATCAATTGGAGGATAACCTTGTTTTTATTGTGCATAGTAGTGACCATGGTAAAGTCACTTTTTACTTGAATAGTATTTACCACAGTAACTTCACTTTTTACCGTGACTAGTATTTACCACAGTAACTTCAATTTTTACCATTAATAGTATTTACCATACTAAGTCAAGTTTTAACATAGTAAATATACATTTACCGTGGTCATTCCTATTTTACCATAGAAAGGTGTATATTCACTTTTTATTGTTATGAGTCCAATTATTTGTGCACATAAATCTTACTGATTATTCTTATGAGATGGTATTTCACTATGGTTACTTTTGAGAATGGGAAATATTCATGTTTTTTCAGCCCAATCTAATGAATATTCTCCCTCTTTCATTCAATATTTTAAATGATCTTGCATTTGTAATGGACTCATAAGAAGGGGAAAATGGAATGAATTTTTTCCTATCTTTTTTGATGGTTCATCCCTTAGGTGGTTTGAAACACTAGGTGATAATGTTAAAAATTCATGGTATTTATTAACTGAAATTTTTCTTGAAGAATTTTTTGAATAACAAAAATATGCAGATCTCGTGATTGAGATCACAAAGCTAACCCAAGGATAGAAGGAGAAGATAAGGGATTATCATGCTCATGTTCTAGAGATAAGAAGGAAGCTCGATGCCCATATCCAGAAGGAATGATTAGTGTATGGGTTTATGAATGGCGTGGATAATATCCTTTGTAAGAACTTAATTTTTGGGAGGAAGTTGGAGATTAGACATTGAGTGAAGTATGACCACCCAACGACCCTTGAACAAGAAAATGAGATTGTAAGAAGTCAAGAGGAAAGCATGGAAGAGGATCCCAAAGAAATTGTTCCTAAGGTGGAGCCTACACAAAAACCTTTGGTCAAGAAGTTGTAACCTCTCTCGATGAGCACAAATTCCCTCTAGTACATCTGTTGAGTATGAGGATCTCCTTAGGAAAATGGGCTTGTTAACTATTAATCTTCTTCAAGGAAAGGAATTTAGTTCCCAAGGAGGAGATAGGGGTCCAAAATGAAATATATCTAAATTTGTATGTTATGGTTGATATAAAAAGGGTCATTATAAGTATAATTATCTAAATAAGGCCTCTATATCTGGTAAAAGATATAATGATAAAGGAAAAGCACCAGTAAATTCTTTTTATGTGGTAGATAGACGTCTAAAGAATGAAAAAGATGTGTTTGTAACAAAAAGAAAGAAAGAAAAAGATAACCAAGATGGAAATGATCCTAATAAGATGAAAGGAGAGACTAGTAAGAAACATAGGAGAAGAAAGTTGGGCATTTAGGATTTTTTGATTTCATAAGGGCAAGGACCATACTCTATCTTAGAAGATCTATCCAAAAGGCCTGCAAACATTACATATGGAAAAATTCTTGATATATCTTCTAAGAAGAGGTGGGAGCTGTGAAGTGGACTCAACACTCAATTAAGGAAGGAGACTGAGGTCCTTGCTTTAGAAGTAGAGGCAGATCTCTATGCTCCGCAATCTGAGGTATTATGTAATAGTATTTAAATTCATGATGGAATGAGTAGATGGAGGTGTTGTATTTAATATAATGACCGAGTCTGTAATGAATATGTTGGATTTAAAAATTTATCACCTCTATAATCTTATGTTAAGGTCATTAAATAAGGGAAAAACTAAACAAAAGGTGTTGTTTTAGATGTGGCAATATCTATCATTGGTGTTGTATGTTTGGTATAATTTTAGGTGATGAAGAATGGTATTGTTTCATAGCCAATGTTTTTGAGAATACCATGGCTAAGGAGAGTTCATGCAAGAAACTAATGAAATGAAGACTACATGACATTTGTATGTGACAAAGAGAGGGTGAAGATAAACGTTAACCGTTATCATTATAAGGTGAAACCTATGGATTCAAGTGATGAAAATGATGATTGGAAAACCTATGATTACTCTAGCACCAGTGAAGTGGACACAGAAGATGTAGAAAGTGAGTTTGATGTGTTGGTCATGGATATCCTTCTAGTCACATCGACTCATGAACTCATAAAATTATCTAAATAATAAATTGATGATCATCTTCAACAAATAAAAATTGGTGATGTTGTGATGTAAAATGAGGATTCCTACCTCTAACTCTTTATAGGGTGCATGCACTTATTCAATTTTGATTACAAGAAACTATGCTCAATAATTTGGGTAGAACATTCTATTGATTTGGTAGATGGTGCTAATCCAATAAAGTAAATGCCATATAGAATGAATCCTAATTTTTACAAGACTATAAAAAAAGAAATAGATAAGTTGCTTGATGCAAGATTCATATTTGACATGGAGAATTCAGAATGGTTTTCTCCCATTGTGATCTCAATAAAAAATAATGGGAAGCTACACATTTGTGTTGAATACAGGAAGCTCAACAAAGCAACAAAGAAGGATCATTACCCTCTTCCATTCTCAAACCAAATCATGGATAAAATCGTTGGCCAGGAGTGTTATAGTTTTGCAGATGGATATAGTGGGTACAACCAAGTTCGTATAGCGGAGAAATATCCGCTGAAAGACCACATTCACCACTCCTTGGGGAACGTTTTCTTATAGGATTATGCCATTTGGGTTGTGTAATGCTCCAGCAACATTCCAGTGCATAATGAATAAGTTGTTTGAACCCTACATTGGAAGCTTCATCAGAGTATTCCTAGATGATTTTTTCATCTACGGGACTAGAATTGACCACCTGCATCATATGTAGGAAGCATCTCAAAGGTTAGATGAATCACAAGCCTCAATAAACACTATAAAGTGTGTCTTTGGATGTTCCATAGGTGTCTTGTTATGGCATGTTGTATCTAGAGATGATATTGGTACCAATCCTAATAAAGTTTCAAAAATTAAACAGTTACAATTTCCTATGAATAGAATTAAGTTAAGATCATTTTTAGGCCATGTCGGTTACTACAAAAGGTTCATCAATAATTTCTCAAATATTACACAACTACTAACCCAGTTCTTAAAGAAGGATGATACTTATGAACAAGGAAAGAAGGCTCACGAATATTTTGAAAAAATAAATGAATCTTTAGTGTCTTCACATGTTTTAAAGAATCCAGGCTAGAGAAAGCCATGAATTGTGTATACTGATGCTTCACATGTAGTACTAGGGAGTACTCTGAGCCAAAAGGATGAAAATGGGAATGATAATCTGGTTTACTTTGGGAGTAGACAAATGAGAAGTGCTGAGGTAATTTAAACTTTAACTAAAAAAAATGCTCTATATATCATTTTTGACATAAAGAAGTTTATAAATTACTTGTTACTACAGAAATTTATAGTTGTAACAGATCATCAGGCTCTAAAATATATTGTGAATAAGCCTAACACATCACGAATTATATCAAGGTGGATAATTTTACTATAAGAATATGAATTTTTTATTATAGATAGGGCCGGAAAGAAACATGTCAATGCAAATACACTCTCTCAATCCTATGATGGTTTAGGTTCATCTTGTGATGATGATGATTTTCCAAATGTAGCATTGTTATCCCTTAACACAATCCCTAGTGAATACATAGATATTTGGAATTATCTGAATGATTTCAAGTTTCCTGATGGTGCCAATGTAAAGACTAAGAGAAAGATTACTCAAAAAAGCTATCCATATTATATTCTTCATGAATAATTATTTCATATAAAGATTGATGGAAATTACAAGAGGGTAGTTGCACGTGATCAAGGAAAGGAGATAATTGGATAATTCCACAAAGGTATATATGGAGGACACTGTACACACCCAAAATTGCATGTGCTACATTATCGGAAAATGATTATAAAAGTCCCCAATTATGATTCATTTCCTTTCAAAAGGTGTTCAAGTTCCTAAACCCATTTACAGTGTATATTTGTAACCTAGACATCCTTACTTAGCTTTTCCACACTTTCTTCCAGCTTCCCTCTCATTTTTGTGCATGTTTTGGCTTTAGTGACAGCACTACCTCCTAGGTAGGGCGGTGGTCCTAGGACCACTTCCAAGGCTTGGGTGGTGGTTCTAGGACCGCCTCCCAAGCTTGGGCGGTAGCCTTAGGACTGCCTCCTTGCCCAGGGTGGTAGTCCTGAATGATTTTTCAAGAACTCTTCATGTGTGTTTTTGACACACGACGCTTCACTTAACTCAACTTTTAGGGTGCGTTTGTGAACCAAATTGCCTAAAAATAGTCTTATTTGCATGGTATTCCTTCCCTCTTCTATTTTTAAATATTTAATTGGTTTAACTACCTATTCTATGCATGAAGGCACCTCCCATCCTCAATTCCTATAATTCCATGCTTGTATTCAAGCAAAAGGGGTGTGAGATTTTTTTTGTATCTTGCATTGTATTGCTTCCATAATCTTACTAGGAATTACATAGCCAAGCTCTGGTCTCTTGTGTTATCTCTTTTCTACCTGCATTGCATCCAGACTTCCATCAAGCTTCCATTTCTCAAGCGCCATCCTCATTTTGTTGTTCTTGCATTCCCAATCCCTTGGACTCATATGGACACATAGAGACAAAAGGGACAAACTAAGGGGAAAAATTACTACATAACTGGATTTATCTCTATTCTGTGAATTCTAGGTTGGATTTTTTATTTGATTTCCTTCATTCTTACAATTTATCACTGTTGCATCATATAAACTAGAGTAGAAATCAATTCCCTTTCATTTGTAAGTAATTAGTAAATTTCCAAGAGGGTTTGAATCTTTCATAGTAACCCCCGGTGATGGATCCTCTTCTTCCCATCCTTATGGATCTGAAGGAGAGAATATCTGTAGGATATTATCTACACATCATAGATCATTTAGAAAAGTTCTCATTTTAAGGTAGTTCAGTTTTAATACACTCAGTACAGGTGAATAAGCAGACTGGGTTATCGTGCTTGTTTAGTTTTAGTGTAGAAATATTTTAATTATTTAGAATAAAAGAAAATTGTTGTTTGTGATTGTAGTATTTCAGTTTTGTGATTTGTTTAGATTAGTTTCCTTTCATCAGTAGCATAGATTGTTAATTTTATGGAGTTTACACAGACACTTAAAACTAGTTCAACGCTTAGATCTAAGTTAGGTAGAAAAACCATAGGGAATTCATGCTACCTATTCATAGCCTCTAAATCTCCTCTTTGTCAACTCGGCTACCAAGAGATCACACTACCAGAACTTAATCACTAATCCTCCTATAGTTAACCACACACATTCAACATTGGATGCTCTGGCACGACCTTGGGGGTCGAGTGCGGTTGAAGATCACATGTTCATTTTCATCTGTACAAATTGGTGAACTTGACGTGAAACGATTAATTCCTTCTTGTTTCCTTTTTATGTCATTGATATTACCTCACCTCTCCATTTCTTCCCCTATTTTGGTAGGTATTTTATACTTTCTAAATTATGTCTGGAAGATATTTTGGTGGTCCATTTGGCTCTGATAGATATTACACCAACGTTCAACCACAACAATCCCTTTCTCTTTCGAGATGGGATGATAATTACATGAGCAACGTCCAAACCTTCCCTAGTTACACTTCAAACCCCATTAGTTATGTAAGTATGGAGGAGGTTGATCAACCACTAAACATGTAATATGGTCAACCTAATGCAAACCATGTTGTTATCACAAATGGAACATGTTCTTACCATATGGTCTTGTCAAGACCTAACATTGCCATTCAATCAACAGAGGATGATCTATTTGTAGGAATAGATAATCCTCTTTGTCAGATGAGTCTTTAGATAGAATGAAGGCTTCATCCTCTGAGATTTCTAATGCCTATCCTATGATTCTTACTTCTTAGGAAGAAAATAATTATAACATTGAACAATTCATGAAAGGGTATCATGAGCCTGCTTAATCAAACCCTACGCCACATGAACCTCAATAAGGGACTCAATCCTCTCCCAACGATCTCATTTCTACTTTAGTGGGGAAGATTAGACAACTAGAAAGTGACCAAACTTCACAACCAACACATGTAGTAGGGTATAACATGGGGTATCCAATTGTCAACAAAAGATATGTCCCTTCCAATGAGCAACCAACACAATATCATGTACAACAAGGTTATCTGGCTCATTAAAATCGAGGTTATCTTCTCACAGGGTCAGACACACGAGGGATGGGTTCTCATCCTTCTCAAGAATATCATACGCAAGGGCTTTTCATAAGTACGTTCTTGAATGCCGCTATAATAGGAAATACAACATTCCTAGGGTTTATGCTCGCTAGTCCATATCCTGGTTCTATCCCACCTTACATACATATGTATTCAAAAAATTCCCAGATGGACCCATATACCATTCCTCCTCCATCTCCTCATCAAGTATCTTTAATGGTGGCATCTTACACAATGGGTACATACACTGAGTACTTAAAGGAGCCTCTTAACTTCACCATACGTGTTATCATGTTTCCACGCCAATTTCCATATCTTCCAAATTTTAAGGGGGAAGGGGACCTGAATGCTCATATCAGGGCCTACGCTACTGCTATCAGGGACTTTCTTCCTTGGGATGTTGTAGTGGCTAATATATTTTCAAAGACTCTTGAAGGAATCACATTGGATTAGTATTACTGTATTCCATAAGCTTCTATACATTCCTTTAAAAAACTTGTTTCCGAGTTCATCAAAGCATTTGATATGAACAAGTTGTTGCATACAAGGATTAGGGAGTTCCTATATATTAGCCAGGAGAAAAATGAATTTGTTTCCCATTTCATCCAGAGATGGTGCCAAGTTCTCTATTCCTCTGCAAGTGCACCCAACATGGACCAGATGAAACTTTGTGACCTTTTCATTCACTCTCTCAATCGAGATACTAGGGAGGAAGTGCATAAGTTTCTTTTCCATAGTTATGAAGAAGTATTGGAAGGTGAGCTTCTAATTGACCGAGCCACTATTGATAATGGATGTAAGACTTACAAATCCAATGCGAAATTGGTATCCCCAAATCAAAGTAATGAAAATGATCAAAACAATGGTGTCAATAGCCAAGGACCTAAGGGTGTGAATCACAATCATAGTACTACCACGAATAGTGCTAGTGATCAAGCCAAGAATGTTAGTTTTCTAAAAAAATGGCAACACTAACAATAATAACTCAGGAAATCAAAGAGGCCCTAACATTGTGTCTTTTGTCAACACGGTCGATGTAAATATTCCACCACAAAAACAAAATCAAACCCAACGCCCAAACTACTGTGAAAACTCTGGCCAAGGGGCAACGAATCATGGTTATAAAAACCAATTTCAAAACTACAACTGAGGTTATAAGCAACAATATCATGAGGCTTATCAAATACCAAGAGATTACGACCCTAACCTATACTATGGTTTCCATACATTTTGAGGTCATGACAATAGGAATTGCCATGATTGCAACAAGTTTCTGTAAATACTTCTCAAAAACCAAAGGTAACTCTTTTTAGACATGTTCCTAGCAAATCCTAAAAAAACACGCAATCTGATTATAGAGGACTTGTAGCTCCTCAGAATGATAATGTGAGCATATTTTGAGATTCGCTTCCTTCACATCCTAAAAATTTCAAGATGAATTCACAAAACACAAAAAAGGCATTCTTATAGGAAGTAATGACCATGAAGCCTCAACTTCCAATAACTCTTAGGTCGCTCCTAACCTTGGTTCAAACGATAACACAAAAATCTTGGGATTAGTTGAGCTAGAGGTTGACTGTGAAATTAATGCAATAAATTAGATGAAGGAGTATGTTTCACAACCCTTTCCTGCTCATTCCTTCCCATAGGATGATGTTCCTATAATCGTTAAACCAGTAGGAGACTACGACTTGATATCGGATTTGAACAAGACCTTCTCTCACATTTCATTTCTAGATTTGTTGAAGAATTCACCTGCGCATTGTTATACATTACTCAATGCACTAGGTATTGGTCATTTAATCCATGTCACGCCATCTCCTAACACTCAAATAAATCATATTGAATTTTACATACATCCTCCAAGAAAGAATGATAGGGATACTGGGTTTGTTTTCAATATAGAAAAGATGTCATATGATGCTGAAATTTCCTGAAGAGGTGATCCTACCTTATTTTTACAAGTCTGGGTTTATAAAAATTGCATTAAGAGATCCATGATTGATGATGGGGCTATTTTAAATGTGGTTCCCTTCTCTTTCTTACAGAAGTTGGGATATGGAGAGACAAATTCTTCCTCTACAAGAAACACGTTATGTGGATACGATAGTATTAACGTAACCTTGATTGGAACCATAGTTCTTCCATCTACACTTGGTCCAAAAACCATCTTGATGGATTTTTACATCATCAATCGGGAAACGAGTTATAACATTATCCTTGGGAGACCTTAGATTCATCAAATGAAGGTTATCCCCTCTACCCTATTCTAGGAGATTAGATTCCTCCATTTGGAGAAGGCATTCATTGCTCAAGGGGATCTTGAGCCCTTTGATATACACTTACAAAACCTCAAGACGAAGAAAGGGGTCCATATAGAGTATGAACTTCCTGTGTGATCCATAGGGATCCATAAAAACACACCACTTCATCAGTTCCATCAACACCAAGAAGGAGAAATAAGAAAAATAAATAAAATGAGGTAAACAGAGGTTCTGGAAGGAAATGACACTCTGTGTAGAGTGGTAGTTTCAAAACCGTGGCCCTACAAGGGTGGAGGTCCTGACACTTTCGAAAAGAAAAGAAGAATGGAACGTGAATGGACATGAATTTGAAGCACCCAAATGTGTCTCTTCCCCTTCCATTCCCTTTCACAACCTCCATTGCACAGGAGGACATGGGAAGGTCTATAAATGCATGAACGGAGCAAGAGAATGATCATTCAAAGATCCAAAGAGATAAAGAAGCAGAGTCAAATGAGAGTAGTGAGCAATATCTTTAGTGCTGGAATGGAATTATTGGAGCAAGGTGTAGAAACAGAGCAAACAAGTAATTTGAGAGAAGGTTTACGTTGTTTCTTCTTTTCATACTTATTATAATCTAAAATTGTCTATATTAGACCAATAAAAGTAGGAAGAAAGAGTAGTTGCCCTTCCCAATAGTCTTTCCTCCATTGGAGGTTTCCAGGATAAAATTATTGGTGTTGAAGTTTGAATTATTTCCTTCTCTGCAGTTTCCTTTCTATAGCACTAGATAATTAGTCACGAAGCTCTAATTTTTCAAAAAAAATCTATCATTTTAAAAATTTGAAAGTAAAACAACATAGTTGTGTGATTCGTAGATTTCCAAAGTGGAATTTTACAGTTCATTTTGGTATTAGAGCCGATTATATATCCAGGACTGTGGTATTCGTATCTTTCTTGTGAGTTTATATGATAGGTACAAGGTCCAAAGGTGAAGAATTTTTACCTTGTGAGTGAAATATTTCTACGAAGAAGTGGAAACAAAGAATTCAAGCTCAAATGGAGGAAGAGAACTTGGTCTGTAGAGTCGAGATGCTAGAGACCATGATGGATAGATTTCATAGAAAACTAGAAGAGATTTTAGATCTACAAAAGACAACTTTGGTTAAGAAAGATTCCACGGACTCGGTGGTTTGAGAACTAGCCAAAAAAATTGGTATCAGAAAGAGCCATGAAGAGGAAGAATGGAAAGAGCATGAAGAGATGCCAATTGTAAGTGAGAAGGTAAAATATGCACATACACCTTTTAAAGTTGAAACAAAAGTGGAAATAAAGAATTTTGAAGGACAAGTAGATGCAGAATTACTGGATAAATGGATAAAATAGTTGGAAGTCTACTTTAGTGTGCATAGTGTCACTGAGGCACAAAGGGTCACCTTTGCATGTCTCAAAATGGAAGGTCATGCTCTAGTTTAGTGGGAAACCCATCTAGCCACTTGTGAGAAGAAGAGTCGTCCTATTGTGACTACTTGGAAAGGTTTTAAAGAATTGATAAGAGCTAAATTCTATCCTAATGTCCATAAGACTAACATGATGATTAAGTGGCAGTACTTTAGACAGGGAAACGGTCAAAGTGTGTAAGACTACACTACGGAATTTCAGAGACAAGCCATGTTGCTTAATATGGACTTAGAGGATGAGGACATTCTGACCAAATATTTGGGAGGACTTCTCACTCACCTTCAGAGGAAGGTAATCTCTAGGAAGCCCAAGGATCTCAATGAAGCTTGTGTATAAGCATACTACATTGATGATGAGAAGAAGCAAGTATAAATAGAGCCAAAGGGAGACCAATAAATAGAATAGTGGGACAAAGAATAAGGGAAGATAAGTAGCAGAGGTAAATGGAAAACATGCCGCTATTGCTTTGCATACTTGTAAAGATCCTAATAATTTCTGTAATAATTGTGATGTAAAAGGATATACTGACGCCACATGTTGGAAGTTGCATCTGGAACTACACCCAAAGCACCAAATACAAGATTCCAAGAAGTCCATGGCCACTGTGAAGACACAAACAGAGGTGGAGATTGAGGATGATTCGGATGTAGACGAGAGGCTAGGATGCATGGCCACTAACATGTATGGGGCAGTAGAAGAAGAAGAGATGAGTAAGCTATTTCAAATCAGAATCCAAATCAAGAAAACTAAGGTAAATGCTTTAGTAGATTCTGGTTCTTAGTCAAATTTGATTTCTAAGGCAGTTGTAGGAAATCTTGTTCTAGAGACTTACGTGCATCCACATCCATACCCACTAGGATGGGTGAAAAGGGGGGTAGAAATACAAGTTACAAGGAAGTGTAAGTTTCAGTTTGGGATAAATACCCAATACATAGATGTATTAGAGGCTGATATTATTCCACTTGATGCATTTGACATTGTATTCAAAAGTCCTTACTTATATTCTAGGGATTTTGTGTTCACAAGGAGGGATAACTGGCATAGATAGGTCAAGGATGGAGTCAGTTTCAAAATCGGGGCACACCAGAGAAAATCAAAGAAGGCTATGGTAAGTGCCAACCAAGCACCAAGACTTATTCAGGAAAATCATCAGTATTGTTTGCTTTCATTGGAAGAAAAACAAAATGGATGTGGGAGCATGGATATTTCTGACCAAAGGATGGAGAATTTGGATATCACTTGTCAGTTTTTGTAGAAGAAGTCACCACAAGAGCTACTCATTTAAGGAGAAAAACAAACTTCCACTATGCAGTCACTGTATCTACCTACGAATTTGTTTCGCACAGAAATGCTTCCGTTCCCGAGATAGAGTTGCTTCTATCCTTTCATTCCTTTGAGAAACAGATAAGGGTTAGGGCTAGGAGGAATACCTGTTGAATGTTGAGATGGTGTGCACGTACGGTAGAGAGAGATCAGATCGATTGCAAAGAACTCCTTTTTGTCTGGGAAGGACTGCCTGCAAGTAAGAATACAAGACCACCAAATTATAATTAGATAATAAGTGAGGGAACTACCTTGGGCCCAGGAAATATGAGACTTCCTTTTGAAGGTAGTCAGTTCTCCTGCTAATATGAATTAACACAAATTCTAACAAATAAGCTATTGTCCATTTACAATTTATTTACCTTGTTAGAACAATAGAGAAAAGGTTGGTCTTGATTTTGAATCACAGTGACCGATGCCGGTCAGTGTCACCGGTACTGGTTGATGATAACCGATATCGGTAGGGGTAGTGATTTAAGGGGTTTGGTGAAGGTTGGCTATAAGATGGTTATATGATAGCTATGGTGTTTATAAGGCTGGTAAAATGACTGGGGATAGGTAATGAGGTGATGGAGAAGACTCAGAGAGTATGGGGGCTGTTCTTGGGGAAATGTAGGGGTAGAGGAATGTAAGTTAGATGGAGAGTGTTACCGAGTAGTGGATCTGGGAGTAGACTTGTAATTACCGTGATTCAAAAATCCAAGAAATATTATTAAAAGAACGTATAAGACTTACTTACTAGTTCCTGATGAAAAATGTAGGTTCCGGGACTGTGATGACGAAGGTAGGGTTCAAGTAGGATGATCTGACAATCCAAGATGAGCTATCTCCTCTCCTGATGCTTGGATGAGTGTCACTGGGCTCTAGTTATTCAGTTGCAGTCTTGGGCTTGATGTCCTTCTCTGCAAACTCCTCTCTTTCCTTCACTTGTCTCTGCTCAGCCAAGTAAATTCTGGATTCTTCCAATGACTTCTCGTTCAGATCAATGAAAAATCCAACCCTTTGTTTTTGGTTGGGAGAGGTCATTTACAGGGAACCGATGGCGGTTACGTAACCGACGGTGGTCGAGTAGGAACCGGTATCGGTCAGGTCAAAGTGGGCTATTTTTAGTAAAATAGCCAACTTTCCCTCCTTTTCTCCCGAGGGATTAGTTTCGGGCTTGGTCAAGTCATTATGAGGTTGGTTTTAGGTGCGGGTGAGGAGTCATTAGTCATGGGTATGGATGTAGACCAAGTTATAGGTCTTAATTAGGTTAGTTTAGGGTTAGGACTAGGTCATGATGAGGGTGGCAAAATGAGGGTGGCAGGTATGGCAATGTGGATTTATTAATTATAAGGTAATTAATAAATAATTGTGTAAGGTTTAGGTGATGGGGTTAGGTTGCGAAATGAGATGCGGGGCACAGGGGGTCGTAAGACACAAATTTGGTGTCTACATTAGCCCCTTGTTGTCATGTAGCTTGTCTTGTAAAGCTACACAGAAAATAATAAGAAGTGGTTACCCCTGTTAAGGGTATAGGTAATCCCCCTCAAATCTATCACAGATTGAGGTAGCATGAAATCAGGGATAAGGTTGATAAAGGGTAAATGGTGTTGAGATGATGGTAAGATGGTGGGGTAGGTCCAAGGAAGCAGACGCACGTTGAAATGCAGTAGTACGACCAAGGTACATGATTTGAAGAGAAAACAAGCAATTCATAGGCAAAGGTCGATAGTTTATCCAAACAAGGGTGATATGATCCTGGTATCCAAGGCATAGGAAGTAACGGCGCGGGGAGCGATAACAGCAGTATTTTCTCCATACACATGAGATTTGACATAGCGAGGTTTGACATTCACTTATGGTAATGTATGCAGCACACCCTGAGGCAACAAGGTTAGCAGTAGTATTAATGATAGCGGTGGGGTATTATGCATTACCGAGGGTGGATGGTAGAATATTTCCAAAAGAATTGATGAATGTTATTTGGGAAATGATAGAAATGAGCGTGAATTTCACATGGGAACCCACATAACTAGCAGAGTTATACAGGGGTTTATGGGCCTGCAGGCGAAAACACAGGACGACACTGGATTGTTCGTACTTATTACATTGTTGGGCCTATGAGCACATTGTTTGTGTGTGCCCAATAGGCTGACCCATCGAGTCGAGAGAGACAGGAGTGCAGAGGTTGGGTTTCAGATGATGGGTCTAGACAGAACAAGAGGCAAGATCCCAGGCCGTGATAGATGACATCGAGTATTATAGATAGGTATGGGAGATGGTGACAATTATGGATATTTGTTGGAGGCCTTACGAGAACTATATGGTAACAGAGAACATAGCTGAGGAGTTGAGGGGTGTAGAGCGATTAAGGTGGATCGCAGGGCACAGGCCAGGTGAGTATGAGAGGATTCCTCTAGATCATGTGTGGTGAAAATTTGGATTCATTCAGGATATACCCCTGGCTTATAGACCATACATGAGGATTGACGCAGAGGCATCATTCTCACCTCCCCCGGCTGACACCTCCAGAAGGACCAGAAGAGATAGCAGCCGATCGCAAGGTAATGGATGCAGGAGCGACATAGGCTTATAGATTATGGTGGGTAGTAGAGCTACGAGGTGCACGTGAGTGCCCTGACATAGCTGTGATTACAACGAAGAGAGATTGTCTGTAGGATTTGGTTCACTAGCTTCAAACACAAGTGAATGAGACAACAGGATTGTTAGAGGTTTCACAGTTACGAGTGGAGAGACTAGAGGCAAGATTCCTCCATGCGAGAGGACATATTCGTATGTTACAGGAGATGTTGGCAGATCAGTGGGAGGAACCAATAACAGTGGCACCTTTAAGGATGGAGAGGCCAAGTGAGGGGCGTCAACGATCACGATCACCACCTGATTCGGGAGGAGGCGCAAGGGTCTAAGTGAATTTCATAGGAATATAAGAATAAATAAGGATGCCGACCTACGCGTCGATGATAGAGAATATGTATTTGTTGAACATCTAAATAAAACTAAAGATGTATGTTGATTTAACTTATAATAATAAGAATGGTTGTGTTTTGAATGTTTTTTTTGAAAAATGATAAAGATGAATGTTGGCAAAAAAAAGAAATACACAAAAATATGTATATTTACAACACATGATAGGTTATGGTAGGGGATGGTCGAGCTAACCTTGGGAGACCCCATGTCTCCTAAGTGCTTCCTACATAGCCCATTACACAAAGCAAGGAGGGGCCTCAGACCGATGTAGTTCTCCCTTAGGACCAGGGAGAGGTGAATTCAGGCAATTTAGGTATGGTTAGGCAATTTGTTGGTTGGTAAAAATACTGATATTGGTAGGGTAATGTTGTTGGTGTTGGTAAGGAATTGGCGATGTTGGTATAGGTATAGGTGAAGCGAAAGTTATCCTACCCAAGTGGTAGGGAACCGTATCCTGATTAAGGTCAACACATAATCCTAGATTCGGGTAAAAGAGGGAAAAGTGTTCCATAGTTGAAAAGAGCCAAACAAACCACATAATAACGTAGAATGAGCTTGAACCCCTAGGTACCTTGCATAGATGAGAAGTCGATAGGTGAAAAGAGTTGTATAATCACAATATATCAGGTATTATGTCACGTCTCTTGAGTTTTGTTGTTTAAAAAAATGGTGAGGTGAGGTGGATGGTGTAGCTGAGGCGCAGAGAACTTGTTATAAAGTGAGTATCCTGACAAAAGAGAACCAAACCTAAATAGACAAGTCCATGACTCAAAAGTACTTTTGAATGCGGCTTTTATTTTGCTGAATATAGACTGATCGATGCGGGAAGTCTACAAAGGATATGTATTTTTTTACTCTTGAGGTCTTCACGAAGCTGATCAATGCGAGAAGCTTCTAATAAAGGTTGACTGTGTATAGCTGTCCTTCAAGGGAGTAGTCTATTTATAGTAGCAGATGTGGCGTTTATGTATAGCTGTCCTTTGGGGGAGCAGTCTATATATAATAGCAGCAATAGTTTGGCATATAGCTGTAACATCCTCATTTTATACTTTAGAACAAGTGAAATTTTTTTATTTTTTTTTTGATAATTGCATCCTGGTTCTAAATACATAATTTAGAACTCACAAATCAATAACCATTCATATAACAGACAACCATATGCAGCTGTAATGACTCGAAGTACCTCCGATCTATTCATTCCATGACTCGGTAATCTACCGATCTATTCATGAGTAATAAGAGTTGGTGTTTTTATTTAACACATTACTCTTGCGGTTCTCTTCCCTAATCTAGGATTCAGAATGCTCTGTCCAAGGAATCTAACTGAATAAGTGTTACTATTATTCATCGGCATCTCATCCCTTAGACTAGGTGAATTAGGACAACGCAATCAGCAACTTGCGATACTTTGGCCAAAGATTTGAAACATACTGTTTATGTCTCGTATTCCTTAACGGCATACTCGTCAATCTGGAATACGTCCTTCACCCCATTCTTATGTTATATAGAATGTCTTACACTGACTACTGTCAGTCCTTCCTTCCACAACTGAATCACTCAGAGGCAGATTAACAAGGTGATAATGTTATATGGATGCCCACGAGGATTAGGGATATGGTGACATACTGGTTCAACCTTGCAATTCAACCAGTGTGTCATGATACCCCGAATCTCCTAGGCAGCCTTATAACATGACCACGTTCTTAATCGGACCCTGAGTAACTCATGCGAGATCAAAGTGTAAATCTTAGCGATCAATGCAAAGGGTGTCGCCAAAAATCACCTACATTGTTGTAACTTCGAGAAGATCCTAATCTTCTCGGAGGTACAACCCTGCAGCTGACTTGTGTCGTCAACCTTTAAATCTGCCTCGAAAAGATCTACTTAACAACATGCATTACGCACTTGAGTTTAAATTAATTTAAAGACTTTTTCTAAGTTTAACCTTTCCCGATCCCTAGATTCTTCGTCTTAAGACGACCCTCCTCTAAAAAGCCCATTACATGGTAGAGGTATTAAGGTCAAGTTCTCATCAAGGAGTCATTAAAATACACCTGATTCTAAAGCAACAGAGTTGGACAATATCTCATAACCTTTACTTGAGATTTCCATCTGAACTCCTTTTGATTTATATCAGTTCTCTTAACTGAATTTATATCATACTTACTAGTATAAAGATATAAATGATTAAGATTCCAATTTAATATTGTCCTGTCATACTCAGGACTAGGGATTAGTAATTTAATCCAGCTTGTTTAGCGTTCTGCTTAGGTTCATTTTTTTAACCTATCTTCTAGAAAGACAATTATTTAAATCCAATATTGCTTTTGCTAGAACAATAAGATCTGCTAAACACTCATATGAATTCAACCACATTTCTTGTAAGCTTTCATTGTCAATCACAAAAGCATCCAAATTATACAATGGTAACAATGCCCCTTCGTTACATAAACCGAAGAAGGTCAACTATCAGAATGAGAATACAACACATAAGTATCAAACACTTATTTCCATTCCTTTCAAAATTATACAATTACATTTTATGCAAGCAGCATACTTGATACAATGCTTAACGGAAAAGAAACATCTTTCCACATACAGTACATTTATATAATCAAGCTGTAATTCATTATGAAACACATTAATAAATCTGATCATCCTGTCAGATCTGCATTGCTTTTACCACTTACGGCAACCATCTACAAAATATTCAACATGAGTCAGTTCGATGAACTGAGCATGATAAGCACTAACTTTTAAAACAATTGCAATCCATCAATTGTTTTCATTAAACACCCTGTTTAAATGAGATCAAATATCCACATAAGTAAACATATTCAGACTATGCCCTTGTAATACAAAATGATTACAAATATGTAACTCTATCATTGTTACAAAATAGTCTTGATCACTTTCTAATATTTCATCAAATATTAAAAATCAAGGAACGAATGTACACAAACAATCATTAAATCCAAAATCACAATATTAGACAGATCGTTTCATTCATCCAAAAAGGGAATTATCATAACAATTCGGGATTCCACCAATATGTTACAAAACAATTCCCACTGTTAGACAGATATCAACAAATATTAAATAAAAGAAGAGGAAGAACCAAATCATTCATACTTCCTTTCACATTAGTTCATTACTGTACCGTCTTCTCATATGAAAAACATTCAACTAGTATGTATATGAACAAGTCAGACAAGCCACAGAAGGATCACTGTTTTAAATCAAGAAATAAAACACAGCAAAACTCCTGTACAGCAACTAACACATCAACAATCCATATATCAACCTTAAGCCCAATACTAGTTCCTTTTACACAGTAAGGCTTTTTCGAACCAAGTTCGAAATCAAAAGAACCTCTAGTATATCCTGGTCAACAACAGGCTTTATTACACTAATACTGATGCTTCCATAAGACCATGCAGAGATTACCTTACTAATACCGTAACACACACTGCCTCATCCAATTAGTAAATCAGAAAGGAACATATCATCCTGTACATACATCTGTACGTAGTCAGAGTTGGTCAATAGCACTCACGATTTACTTATAACAGAGTCACGTTACTTGATACACAACCATTTCTCAGGCAAAACTTCCCAATATCAAACAAACAGTATATCAAGTCAAGTTCTCAACTGATGGCAAAAGAAGATACAGGTTAACTTCCACAATTCTACTGAACCCGAACAACAGTGGAATGACAAATGATTGCCAATGTTTCCTTCTGGACAAGTAAATGGTGTACATATTAAAACTCAGGCAAGAAATTTTAAATCACTGATCTCAAACAAAGAATCTAATTGAACCCTTGCCAATGCGACACAATGGTATTCTTACGAATAACAGAGATCAAAATACAAATTATTCCCTTAAGTCGCTGGAACAACAATTTCTAAAATTCATCTATGATCAACCATGAACAGTGATTTAAACAAATAAATCATTCAATCGACTCCACAGTGTCATTCAATTTAAAAACGAATGTAATTCTATATTTACATTGCATACTGTTACGGGTTAATATCCATGACCTAACTCATTAAGCCAATATACAAGATGTCAAACTATTCACATAAATCCATCAAGGCCAAAATAAACATCACGAGTTCAATCTCAGGATTATACAGAAGCCAAAAGAAGCAAGATACCCTCCACAGGGTCAAACAACAGGATAACCCAATAGTCCTAATTGAAACAGTTACACTGTCCATCTGTCAAAAATTCAACTGACTCCTAACAATCAGTAACCAAAATAATGTAAGATGATAAATCATCCGTTGCCAACAATGGCAACATTGTAATCAGGTAAAAACAAACCAGAATACTGAATTTCCAAACAAAAAATCCAACGATACCCTTACCAACATTTTCACACAAGATGGCACCAGGAAAGAAACCGTAGAATTTCATCCAAAGAGAATAAACCACAAACTCTTGCAACACGAAGGTAAAATAACAGAGGTCGTGCTACCCATTACTCTTCGAGCACAAAATCAAATTACCAGTATCCAAATAGATATTCAAACAAACTTCAACAGTGGTCCACAATACGAATCATTCAATGGACTCAACAGAGTCGTCCGAATAAAATACATATATCCATACTGTACACTGTCAATGGTTTAGATCCCGTTACCCAAATAACAAGGAAAAACAACTACCACTGAGTCGAAAGGAAAACTGTAACAAAATAGTTACTTGTTCCCAAACCATTTTAAAAGACAGAGCTACACCCAAAAAGTATCATTAGCCACTGTCACTAAAAACACAACAGGGCTTTCAAAGGTTCAACAAACTGAACAATCAAACAGTTCCATTAATATTTCTTCCGACTGTTTCCAAAACAAGAATCGACGACCAAGAATCGACAACATAACAATCAATGGTCTATACCCATCACAGGAACGATTCATGGGCTTACGCCGAATAGGCCGAACAATCATACATTTCACATGTTTCACATAATCAATCCAAAATGCAAACACAAGGAAATAATGCCACAGTTCGAAATTAATAAACACCCATCAGAAGATAAATGAAATTTCGAACCAGAAGAGATACAGTACCAAGAAAAATCACACAAGATATCCATAGATAAACATCTAAATTTCTTAAATCATTTGAACAGAGTTGTTCTAATGAAATCACTTGAAAGACAGCAAGATATTTAAAGGTTAGGGCCTAACATGCCTGTATTTTTTGCTCAAATTTCTGAGGCAGACCACTGGAAGAGCTCGTGCTTCCTTTTCCTTTTCCAAGTTAGAGCGATCAACAAAATTTTGCTATCTCCATGGCATATATATTCTCCTTGCCAGAGAAAAGAGCTAGATAACCTCATGTTCGCCATGCAACACAAAGAAGACTGGTGCGAAGAACCAGTGAACAGGCAGAGAGAAATCCGAAAATCGTGACAAGCCAAACAAACCAACAAACTTCCCGTTTGCATGCCTTCTCGTGAGTTCCGAGCTCGACTACCGAGAATATTGAATGCAATTAAACCAACTTTCCCGCTCAGACTCCACTTCCACCGACCGCCAGAATTGGCGACAGACAAATGAAAACTCAAGTTCATTCTAGTTTTGGCGACCTGCCACGTCTGAACAGGTTAGCCGTTGCCTAAACCTCCGCCATGACCTGTCCCTCATCCTTATCCATGCATTAATTGTCATAGAAAATTCCGCCCATGGTTCGCACCCCTCCATAGGCCCCTTTACAATCTTGTTCATAGTTAGGTTAGTATCTTAGGTTAGAATTTAGGATAACACATATTCTAACCACATTACATGTAGTTACCTAGGACATTAACACATAGCCTAGGTCTAGGTTAGATTAACACTAATCTAACCCCTAGGTTAGGTTTTAGTTTTAGGTTACTAACCATTAATAATTCCAGTTAGGTCTACGTTCTGTACACTCAGAAAAGACCTATATCATACCTTCTTGAACAGGGTTAGCTCCTGTTCTGCTGCAGAATCGTATGTAACTGAATTATTACCTAGTCCATGATCGAGACCTTCCAGATATACTTTGATATCGGGAACCAGTTTATTTCAAAAGATCAGCCTGAGTCATACTCCCTGACTAGCTAAATCAATGCTTCCATACCTTGCAACCTGTTCAAGGTCTGTGATTTTAATTCATCACAAACAAATTTAAAGCAATTGGATCAATTCCACTGATCCAAGACTAGGTATTATAGATGGATAACTCTATAATTTATTCCGAGATCAGATTAAACTCATATACAAAATGAAATAGATAAAAGAGTCTAATCATATTCTGACTCAGTCAAGATCTGCAATCTGCAAAGAAATTACAGTACATATCAAGCATGATTCCTTAATCTAGGAACACATCCTTTTTACAAAATAAATCACATATCAACACTTGTATGCATAGGAGAAAGTAACAACAGTTCAGGGTGTTACAATAGCTGTCCTTCGAGGGGGCAGTCTATGTATAATTTAGAGGTCTAGATGTCCGTTGGGCATAAAGCATCTAGTGTTGTAGGAAGTTTGACTCAAGAAAATCCCATTAGTGTTTAATTAAGAATGTGTCATTTTGATACTTTGAAGTCATGGACTAGACTAAAAAGGGGAAGGAATCTTTAAGGGGAGGTGATAATCAAACCATGTGAGCTTGATTTGATTTTGAGATGTAGGAAACAAAGTGTATGCGGTGGTAAATGAGCTCAAGGGATGAGCGCAAGGTAGATAATAAGTGACATAACACTAAATTCAACAGTAGAATGGTCGAAGATGCAAGGCATTAAGGGGTTCAGGCTCATGTTTACCGTTAAGCGAAGCTAAACGATAAGTGCCTGATCCATAAGTGTGAGTGATAATGTAAGGCCCAATCCAATTTTGGAGCAAATTTTCCACGTTTGCTCTTTTCTAGTTTGGTTACATGTTGATTCTCTTTGAGGACAAGATCACCAACCTTAAAGGTACGCTCATGAAGTCGCTTATCATAAGCACGCTTGATACGTTTTTGATAGATTTGAAGGTGGTCAAGAGCCGTAAGACGACGCTCGTCAAGAAGCTCTAATTGGGCTAACCGCTCTTGGCGGAAATCATCGTTGGTGAGAATATCCTGAAGAGATATTCTGAGGGAGGGTATTTGTATTTCGAGAGGCAAGATAGCCTTAGTACCATATACCAAAGAAAATGGTGTGGCATTAGTGGAGGTACGAATGCTAGTACGATAAGCCCAAAGGGCAAAGGGGATGTGATCATGCCAATTTCTTCCAGAATCGTTAACAACTTTCATGAGGATTTTGGTTAGGGTTTTATTAGAAGATTCGGCTTGACCATTGGCTTGTGGATAGTAAGGTGATGAGAAGCTAAGTTTGATGCCAAAGTGGTCACAAAGATCTTGTAACAACTTATTTTTGAAAGATTTTCCATTATCTGTTATCAGGCGATGAGGAACACCAAAATGACATATAATGTGATGGTTAATGAATTCGACGATTTTTTCTTTTTTGGTTGAAATGAGTGGAATGTCTTCCACCCATTTAGTGTAATATTCGGTTACTGTGATTATCCAACAATGACGTTGCGAAGAGGGCGGGTGAATCTCACCAATAAGGTCTAAACCCCATTGTGAAAAAGGCCAAAGATCTCATGCGACCTGTAGCGGATGGCTAGGAGTATGTTGAAGGTTGGCATGTTGTTGACACATGACACAACACTTAACATATTCATAGCAGTCGTTATTAAGAGTAGGCCAATAATATCCTAAGCGAAGGATCCATTTGGCCACGGCAAGGCCACTAAAATGTCCACCACAAATACCGTCGTGGATTTGCTGGATTGTATAGGTGACCTCTGCACCGGTTAGACATCGAAGGAGGATGCCATCAAAGCCACGTTTATAGAGGAGTCCCCCCATAATGACATAACGAGAAACACTTTTAAGAAAAACACGTTTGCCGTTACTAGTAAGGTCAGGTGGGAGAACAGAGGTTGTAAGGTAGTCGTGAAATTGGTGATACCATGTATCCTGCAAATTAGCAGACACATTATTTATCATACAAACAACCGGGGCTGAGTAAGATGGGGTAACTAGTTGTTGGACCAAGACGAATATGTCAGATTCAGTTGATGAGGCAGGAATTTTTGAGGCTAAGCAAGCCATAGTATCCACAAATTTGTTAGTGGAGCGGGGAATGGTTTGGATAGAATAACGAGTAAATAAGGTCAAAAGTGAATCTACGTAGTGTTTGTACTTTTGAAGTTCCTCATTTTTACATTGGTAGATGCCCATAACTTGGTTGAAAACCAATTGAGAGTCGCCAAAAATATTGATAGATTTGACACCTAAGTGTAACGCAACCTGGAGACCCAGAACAAGGGCCTCGTATTCCGCTGTATTATTAGTGCAGGGGAAATCGAGCCGGAATGAAAGAGGCATAGGCTCAGCATCAAGAGGAATGAGAACAACGCCAGCTCCTCCGCCACGCTGGCATTTGGATCCATCGAAGAAAAGGGTCATTGGATACGACTCCTCACTGAGTGAAAGAGTGGCGATGAGTTCGTCGGGAAAATTAAAATTGGTAAATTGCTCCCTAGGTAAAGGGGCTTCTGTGAGTTGGTCGGAAATGGTTTTTCCTTTGATTGACTTCTGGTGTATAAATTCAAGGTCGAGGTCAGCGAGGAGCATAAGGCATCAAGCGATGTGTTGGTTTAGATGAGGCTTGGCATACATATAATGGATGGGGTCCGTGTTGGTGATGACAAAAGTTTTGTGATTCAGGAGGTAGTGTCGGAGTTTGGTGGCTACGAATGATAGGGCAAGGCACAATTTTTCTACATGTGTATGCCTAGTCTCGTAATCCATGAGAGTACGAATTATATAATAAACGGCTTGTTCTCGATGTTCGGAGTCACGATGTGCGAGCATGGCTCCTATAGCATGGTCAGTGGCAGAAAGGTAAAGGTAGAAAGGGCGATCATCCTGAGGTGGGATAAGCACCGATGGCTGCAAGAGATAGGCTTTGAGAGCTTCAAAGGCTTGGTGGCACTCTTCGCTCCATTGAAAGGCAATGTCCTTTTTAAGAAGGTGATGGAAAGGTTGACATCGATCCGAGAGTTGGGAGATGAAACGCAAGATAGATTAGAGTTTACCTTGCAAACTACGTAATTGTTTGAGGTTTTTGGGTGGGGGCATTTCTAGGATAGCTTTGACTTTAGCTGGATCGACCTCGATGCCACGTAAAGAGACAATAAAACCAAGGAGTTTTCTCGAAAGAACACTAAAAACACATTTCTTTGGTTGAAAACAAACACAATATTGTAATAGGCGATCAAAAATAATGGCTAAAACATCGAGATGTTCACTGCGATGTTTAGATTTGATAAGAAGATCATCGACATAATCTTCAAGGATAGTGTGTATAATGTCATGAAAAATGTAAGTCAAAGCCCGCTGATAGGTCACACCAGCATTCTTAAGGCCAAATGGTATAACATGATAATAGAAGGTTCCCCAAGGAGTTATGAAGGCAGTTTTATGTTGATCGGCCGGGGCTACCAAAATTTGATTGTATCCCGAGAAGCCATCCATGAGAGAAAGCATCTCATGACCGGCAGTGAGACCAACAAGTTGATCAATACTTGGTAGGGGGAAGTCATCCTTTGGGCAAGTGAGATTAAGGTCCCAGAAATCTGTACATATCCGAAGTCCCCTCGTTGCTTTAGTGATAGGTACGATGTTAGAAATCCATTGAGGATAGTCAATAGGTAAAATGAAGGAAACAGAAAGGAGTCGTTGAAGTTCTTCTTTGACCAAGAGGGCAATGCGTGGATGCATTTTTCTCAGTTTCTATTTAACTGGTTTGGAATCGGGTTTCAAGGTAATGTTATGGACAGCAATGTCAGGATCGATTCCTGGCATGTCAGCGTAGGACTAGGTGAAAGCTTGGCTGCGAGCACAGAGGAAGGTAGTGAAGTCAGTTTGTTCTGATGTGGTAAGAGATTGTCTGATCTTCACAATGTGAGGATCATCCTCTGTGTGAATGTTTATTTCTATAGTCGACTCATTCAACATGGTTTAAGTTTCAGACGGTAAGGCACGTTGAATATAAGAGTCATCCGCACCAAGGTAAGTGAGGATGGAGTCGTCATCCTGGAACTCAACAACATTAATTGAAGGCGAATCCTATTCGATCATGTCTGGATACAGAAGGGGAAGAGAAGATGGGTTCTCATTATCGCATTGATAAGTGAGAGGACCCAGGAAGATAGCATTTATGAAAAAAAAAAGTTAGGAAGGATAGATTCAGGGTCTATCGACTATGTGGGTGACGATGGAAAAATGGATGATGATGGTTCGGTAGGGGTGACGTCATCATCTTCCGGGATACAATTGACACGAGGTTCCTTCGATGTAAGTGTTTCAGGAAATCTGAGACCACTACGATCATTTTGCTTGTGTGTAGTCACGGGAATGATTGTATGTCGGCCTTGTTCATAAAGACCAAAACCAAAGCCTTTCCAAGCACAGCGAGTCAAGAAGGTGAGGGTGAAACGACGATTTGTCAGGTATTAAAAATCGGATTGGAAGGGAACCACACCAAGAGGAGGTTCAGGGGTAACGGAGGATGCGTCGACACCCCCATACGTTAGGTTGGTACGGTAATTAGGTGGTCCGTAAGAGATTACCTCCCCCACGTGATGGTCGTAGGTAGGATGCACATGTAACTGTCCATACTCCTGTGGGGTATGGAAAGAGCTAACGTTATATAGGTGATACTCCCCCAGCGTAAGGTGTTGAAAAACATCTACTAAGGGGTTTGAGGTTGGGATGTTGTCGGCAGGAAAGGAAGTGGTATTTGCAACGGTGGTTTCATTGGTTGAAGGCATAGGTGCGGTTGAGGTGGATGGTTGAGGTGCGGTTGAAGTGGATGGTTGGGTTGGATGAATGGGTGTCTTGACTGGTACAAGCACATCATTAGGGTGATATAACATATTGTAGGTTTTGAAGGGGGAGGATTAGCTTTTATGGTGTAGGACTTCCCCTCGTACTCAAATTTTATGCATCTATGTAAGGTGGAGGGAACGCATCCCATAGCCCAGATCTAAGGGCGGCCTAACAACATATTGTATTGGAACTCTCCCTTAAGGACATAGAAGAGTTTGGGTAAAGTACGTGGTCCTACACGAATGTTAAGGATCACGGTGCCTAAGGTAGAAGTTATAGCATCATTGAATGACCGCAACATGATGGGGGGATATTCATTTGTTGGAAGGATTTTTAAGAGATGATGTTTAGGCTAGCACCCCCATCAATCATAACACGACGTACCCGAATGTCCCGGACAAAAGCTGAGATGAAAAGAGCATGGTCAGGATCTTCTACACCAAAGTCAACAATTTAATCTTCAGAGAAACTGAAAGCAGCGGCTTGTTGTACAGAGACAGAAGTGGTTGGGGAGATAGGTTGTTTGGTGAGTGAAGCAAAGTGATTGGATGTTAGAATGGAGGTAACAGGCAAGGTTTCATTAGGTAAGACCTCTATCCCTTGAAGGATTTCAACGAGAGCTTGTCGATGAGATTTAGAAGTTTGAATGAGATCGTACAATGTCATTTTTACAGGTGATTGGTGAAGCTGTTTGATCATGGTACGGTGGGAAACTCCATCAGAGACGGGGTAGGCAGGTCCATGAATAACCACTTTAGGTGGTGGTGCAATCGGGATGGCGGATGGGGAAAGAGAGGCCACAGGTGTGCTTCCTTTAGCTTTCTCGTTGTTTTTCTACCCTCGAGTAGCAACACTGATCATGTTGATCTCATGAACATGAGAGGAGGAAGATGGTAGGGATAAATCATGGGCTTTGAGAGGTGGGGTTGTAATAATGATAGATCTTGGTGAAGCGGGGACAGGTGGTATAGGAGAGGAGATTGAAGCTAAAGGTTTCTCCCTTCGTAAGTTGTCTTTTTTAAACTTTCTTTCTGAGAGAGGTGACTGACAAAGTATGGCTTTCAACGCTTTGCATCCCTCTACATCATGTCCTCGTGTGCGGTGGTAAGCGCAGATTTTTGACTCATCATAACCTATAGGTCGAGGTTTAGATGGATCATAAGGTCTAAGTGGGGTAGGGAAATGGTCGCATTCTCCACCAACATAACAAGGATTTTGGCATAAGACCCTTTGAGTGGGTCAAAGTCAGAGGAAGATGAGGCTATTGACTGGGTAGTTTTTGGTAATGACAGGGTATGGTTGATTTGTATGGGTGGCGGTTTAGCCAAGGGGTTTTAATAATGGGATTTAACTAAATGTGGCTTCTTTGGCGCAGAAGCTATGTTTAGTTGGTTAGATGATGAGCCCACAGATGATGTGGTATCAGAAAACAACCACGGAGCAATAGGAGTGACAGCAAACAAATATTTTGATGATGGAATTTGTTTAGGGTTGATAGGCAGACAGGATACGCGGGGTGACGATGTTGATATACCCTTGGATCTCTGTATGGGTGCAGAAGGCATAGGTCATTTTAAAGAAAACGCAGGAGGTATGATATATTGATGCAAGGTGGAGGGATGAGGTCCCAATATGGACGGTAGGTGTGACGACGATGGTTTTAGTTGTGATAGAGGCATAGGTTGAGGAGATTGAGTCTGTCTCCTAAGTGGATGGACGGCTTTATTTTTGGATAAATCTAGTTGTTTAGGTGGGTGTGTTAAACTGGGTATTGGTGAGGTCCCAAGCATAGGGGAAGATTTGGTTAGGCTAATAGAGGTGGATGAGGTATTTTGTAGAGATGAGGGGGGTGAAGATGAGGACATAGGAATTTTAAGCTTCTGTAAACACTTCGGGTATATAGTAGAGGCGTCTGGATCGGTCATCTGTATTTGAGTAGGATATGGGGTACTCAAACGTTCCCATAGGACTCGTCTATCTTCTGAGGGATGACAATCCTCACGTGTGAATAAGAACTTTTGTATGGAAGAAAGGTGGGTTGTGATTCCAGTCCACTGTGGGTGTGATACAGGGGGTAGATCAGGCACTGTATCAATGGGCGTTAAGAGGTCAACCGGTCACTAAAAAGATTTAGGCGATGAAGAACTAATAGGTAGGAGGGCATGTTCGAGAGGATCCGTCATGATTAAAGAATTTGGTGATGTTGATGCAATAGGTTTCTCATATAAGGATGACAAAAGAAGTGGCGAGCCTTCCTCTTGTACAGCAAGAGTGGTAGAAGGAGACGTTTGGGAAATAGATAAGTTAGATAACATCTGCTCACAGTCTTGCAAGGATGTGCTGTAAGAAGGCTCATCTGTGAGAAGAGACCTCTGGGTGGTTAATTCCTCGATGGGTAAAGGAATGGAAAGGATTTCGTCTTGTCTTGATGATGATGAAGGGGGTTCAGGTTCCTGCGTTAGTGAAGAGGCTTGATTCAGAATTTTTTTGATAGAGGCTTTTGGCTGGGAGTCAAAGACTGCATGGATCTCATGAACACTCTCCTCGGCTAAGATATCTTGGTTTATGTTACTGTTAGAAGAGTGATTTGGAAATGGTTTGTTGAAAATTTTCAAATTTTGGTTAGCAAGAGCATTAGGATTATCGAGGTCTATATCTCTTGCATCAACCATTTCCTACACTATGTTTTTCAACATCTTGCAGTTTTCATGATTGTGTCCCTTCACGCGGTGGAAGTTATAGAAGTCATTTTCTTTGTACCAAGAAGGTATGGCGTGGGTGGAATCAAACCCGAAGTGAGGTTTAACAGAAGGTAAGGTAATGGCTCCTGCTTTAAGCAATTTTTCCAATATCACACCATAAGTTTCTCCCAAGGGAGTGTAATTGATGGGCTCAACTTTATACTTATAGGTGGTTTTTGGCAGGGTATTAGACGGTGGTTAGGATTTGACCATCACCGCGTGCACATCTCCTTTTGATTTCGAAGCAGTAGATGTGTGAGGATTGGTGGTGTTAGGTTTGTTGGCGGAATCTTGGGTTCGGAAATTGGGGTTTTTGTTGCGCAACCGCAATTTCTCTTCCTCTAAGGCTCGAATCTCTATTTTTTGAGCCATAGTAAAGGCCTTGTCAAATGTGCGGAAATTTTGAATTTGGAGGGTAGGAGAGATGTGCTTAGCATAGGCCCACATAAAAATTTTGATAAGTTCGGCCTGAGGCAAGGCATACGTAAGTTGGTTGATAAGGCCCCGCCATCATCCAACGAAATCTGCGATAGATTCGTCTTCAAATTGTCAGATGGCATAGAGGTCGGTGATAGATACTTTCTTGGCAATGTTAATGGAGAAATGATCCAAGAAAGATTGGGCTAGTTGGTTAAAAGAGAAGATTGAGTGCTGGGTTAAAGCACTGTACCACTCCAAGGCGGGTCCTGATAAGGACATGGGAAAGGTGTAGAGTAGTAAGGCATCGTCATGAGAAATTAGATAGCAGGCATGTCTAAATGAGCGCAAGTGTTGTTGAGGATCCTCCTTACTATTAAAACGAGTAAATTTTGGTAATTCCCATTGAGGAGGATATGAATGAAGGGGGACAGAAGGGTGGATAGGCTCCCGACAAACTTGCTCATATGTCAGGGCGCTACGACTTCCTGAAACAGAAGCCTCCAGATTTTACATTTTTTCCATCTTTTGTTTGATTAAATCAGTAGTTGGATGAGATGATGGTGCGGTTGCAGTAAACGGAGGCAGATTGGGTGAAGGGCCACAACTAGACAATGGTGGGGTTAAATGTTGATAAGGTATGGAGGACGAATGTGTTGAGGCGACTGAATAGGGATGTCCTATATAAGATGTTGAGGTCACCGGATACATGTGTGGAAATGAAAAGGTGGGCGGAGCTTGAGAAGGAAAGCTCGTGTGGATAGGTGGTAGAGAGCAAGTCATGAAAGGAGTAGTCTACAAGAGAGATGAGGTAGGAGTGGTCGGTGGTAATGATATGTGGGGCCCAAGATTAACCAAAGGAAAGCCAATCTGTGTTGTATGAACCCTTGAAGCCGCTGGATTGGGAGACGGGGCTAAGGATGCAGAAGGCAAAGCGGAGTTATCAGGCAGAGAAGGAGCTAAATGAGCAGCTATACTAATAGGCATGCCAGCAAGGAGTTGACCATCAGGCATACGGTCAGGGGCATGAGACAAATAGTATTGTACAGCGCTAGGATTAGCGTCTAAAAATTTTGCAAATTCCTTATCTCCTACAGGGATTTTGGGAACCTCACTGGTGTCCGTAGGGTTCTCCATAGAATGTGAAGGGGGCGATTCAGGCAAAGGCACAAAGTAGGCATGTGAAACCATGGTGGCGGCTTGCTTCCAAGTGATAACAACCATGGACAAGAGTACACAGTAGGGTTTCAATCTATCAGGAACAGAAACAACCCCAGAATGTTAAAATTGGTAGGTTGCTAGTTTGTCAGGGACTGCAAAAGACTGTAAGCGATATCGGTCTACTAACCGATGTTGGTTATACTGTAGCCACCGTCGGTCACTTAACCGATGTCGGTATAATAGGACTAGTATAAGAAACTGTAAGAAGCTGCTGATTTGAGTTTTTAACAATGCTTAGTACATCTATCAAACTGTTCTGAAGCGATCACTGACAGTATAGGACAGAGAAACAAAGCTAAAAACAAGCAAGATGCACACGTAAATCGAGAGACTAACCCTAGGATTAGTTTTAATTATTATGGGCTTATGCCTTAGACGCAAGGTGATGTCAATCCTAGACAAAATACTTAGGGGAAATGTCAAGTTTGTTTTGGCTTATAAGGTTACCTCAATCGGGCGAAGGAATACTGCGGAAAAGGGGGGATGTTTGAGATGTTGTGTTGATTATGTCGTGATTCGGTATGTGTTGTGTAGTGAAAGTAAGATTAATTTCTTGTCAATACCGTGGATATCACCCCCACGTGTACGACCTGTTACTTAATCTACGTTCACTAGAATTGAAAACATCACACAAAAATGGGATGCACGTGTTTTAAACCCAAATCGAAAATGGTATTCGATCAAGCAAAGAAGATGACTTCTATCACTAAAATGCAAAGCTGGGAAAGCAAGACAAATTCTTTTACCAAATATAACAAAATATCGTGTGAAATTTTTAGAAGAAGAAAACAGCAAGTATACTCCCTATATGAAAGCAAGCAAGAAAGAAAGAAACCTGAAATGGGTCCCACCTGGCTTCCATTCCCGGGATAGAGTTGCTTCTATTCTTTCATTCCTTTGAGAAACTCATAAGGGTGGGCTAGGAGGAATACCTGTTGAATGTTGAGATGGTGTGCGCATACCGTAGAGAGAGATCAGATTGATTGCAAAGAACTCCTTTTTTTCTGGGAAGGACTACCTGCAAGTAATAATACAAGACCACCAAATTCTAATTAGATAATAAGTGAGAGAACTACCTTGGGCCCAGGAAATATAGACTTCCTTTCGAAGGTAGTCAGTTCCCCTGCTAATATGAATTAACACAAATTCTAACAAATAAGCTATTGTCCACTTACAATTTATTTACCTTGTTAGAACAATAGAGAAAAGGTTGGTCTTGATTTTAAATCACAGTGACCAATGTCGGTCAGTGTCACCGGTACCGGTTGATGATAACTGATATCGGTAGGGGTAGTGATTTAAGGGGTTTGGTGAAGGTTGGCTATAAGATGGTTATATGATAGATATGGTGTTTATAAGGCTGGTAAAATGACTAGGGATAGGTAATGAGGTGATGGAGAAGACTCAGAGAGTATGGGGGCTGTTCTTGGGGCAATGTAGGGGTAGAGGAATGTAAGTTAGATGGAGAGTGTTACCGGGTAGTGGATCTAGGAGTAGACTTGTAATTACCGTGATTCAGAAATCCAAGAAATATTATTAAAAGAATGTATAAGACTTACTAGTTCCTGATGAAAAATGTAGGTTCCGGGACTGTGATGACGAAGGCAGGGTTCAAGTAGGATGATCTGACAATCCAAGATGAGCTATCTCCTCTCCTGATGCTTGGATGACTGTCACTGGGCTCTGGTTATTCAGTTGCAGTCTTGGGCTTGATGTCCTTCTCTGTAAACTCCTCTCTTTCCTTCACTTTTCTCTGCTCAGCCAAGTAAATTCCGGATTCTTCCAATGACTTCTCGTTCAGATCAATGAAAAATCCAACCCTTTGTTTTTGGTTAGGAGAGGTCATTTACAGCGAACCGATGGCGGTTACGTAACCGACGACGGTCAAGTAGGAACCGGTATCGGTCAGGTCAAAGTGGGCTATTTTTAGTAAAATAGCCAACTTTCCCTCCTTTTCTCCCGAGGGATTAGTTGCGGGCTTGGTCAAGTCATTATGAGGTTGGTTTTAGGTGCGGGTGAGGAGTCATTAGTCATGGGTGTGGATGTAGACCAAGTTATAGGTCTTAATTAGGTTAGTTTAGGGTTAGGACTAGGTCATGATGAGGTGGCAAAATGAGGTGGCAGGTATGGTGATGTGGATTTATTAATTATAAGGTAATTAATAAATAATTGTGTAAGGTTTAGGTGATGAGGTTAGGTTGCGAAATGAGATGCGGGGAAAAGGGGGTCATAAGACACAAATTTGGTGTCTACAGAATTAACTGGACCTAACCATGGGTCATCAAGAAGAAGAGGAGATACAAGGAATGGGGGTGACTATAGCAGCAGCATACTTGGGGAGGATTTGGTCAATCCATCTCAAGAGACAAAGACGGGAAAGGACTAAACCACTATAGTATGGGACCTTCGCCATACTTCTATAGGTTGGAGAAGAAAACTTTAGGCCATACTTCATGTAGATGCACGTGATAGTAAGTTTTAAGAGCTCACACCACTAACGCCATCTATACATGACAAAAAAGGAAAGTTAAAAAAGTTAACTTCCAAAGAGGTTTGTACTTGAGGAAACTTGGAGGAGGATGTAGCACTAGAACAAAGAACCAGAGATCCACAGGAGTCTTGGCAGGTTGGATGAGAGAAGACACCAAGACATACCCAACGGTACTCAAATGAGCATAAGAGAGATTTGATTCCTCTACCACTCCCCCACTAAGATTTTTTGGGAAAAAAATCCTCCTACGTAGAGGAGGTATGATCCATAGGGATCCAAAAAAATACACCACTTCATCAGTTCCATCAACACCAAGAAGGAGAAACAAGAAAAATGAATAAAATGAGGTAAACAGAGGTTCTGGAAGGAACCATCACTCTCTTTAGAGTGGCAGTTTCAAAACCACCACCCTATAAGGGCATAGGTCCTAAAACCACCACCGAGTAGGGTGGAGGTCCTGAAACCACCACCCAGCAGGGTGGAGGTCTTGAAACCACCACCCAGCAGGGCTGTGGTCCTGAGACTACCGGTCTACTCATGACAGTGGTCCTGACACTTTCGACCAGAAAAATAAGAATGGAACATAATGGACTTTAATTTGAAGTGCCCAACCATTTCTCTTCCCCTTCCATGCCCTTTCACATCCTCCAGTGCATGATAGAATGTGGGAAGGTCTATAAATGCATGAAGGGAGCAAGAGAATGATCATTTAAAGATCTAGAGAGATCGAGAAGCAGAGTCTAATGAGAGCAGTGAGCAAGATCTTCAGTGCTGGAATGGAATTGTTGGATCAAGGTGTAGAAACAAATAAAGAAAGTAATTAGAGAGAAGCTTTACATTTTTGCTTCTTTTCATACTTATTTTATTCTATAATTATCTATATTAGACCAATAAAATTGGGAAGAAAGAGAAGTTGCCCTTCCTGACTGGTTTTCCTCCATTGGAGGTTTCCAGGATAAAATTGTTGGTGTTGAAGTTTTGAATTATTTCTTTCTCTATAGTTTCCTTTCTATAGCACTAGATAATCAGTCACGAAGCTCTAATTTTTCAAGAAAATCTGTCATTTTCCAAAGTTGAAAGTAGAACAACATAGTTGTGTGATTCGTAGATTTCCAAAGTGGAAGTTTACGGATCACTATGAATCAATTGAACAAACCACCTCTAGTAAAAGAGTTAGTCCCAGTCACCCCGGACTTTCCAAAGGTTGAAGTCATTGACCCAAAAACATTTGAGGTAGCAAAAATAGATAAGGGTAAATCAATATTTTTGGAAACAATGTCCACTAAAACCATAACAGGAATTATGAAACTCTTAGAGAGTGATGATCCGATCTTCCTCCCGTTTGAACCACAAGGAATGGGTAGTCTTCTCGGTTTAGCATCTCTTCCCTCCGATGACCTAGGTCTAGGTGTGAATATGATAGAATTAACAAATGAAGAAGGCAATTTGAGATTGAAATGATTGCCATCAAAACCATCTCTAGGGGTTTTTATATTATAAACCATGGTTTTGACCCATGTGCATCTAAAATTAAATTTTCCATATCCATGGGGAAATGCCTCATCATTCAGCAAGAGTTACAAGTGAACATAATGCTCTACATATGAGACAAGGCCAAACAGCATAGTCATGCTCACCCATGCACCATGTCTCGAGAACATGACAAAGAGGTGCATGAATTCCTCTTTTAGATAAATGATTTTAATGATTGGATATATATACTTATGGGCAAGGGTTGTAAGTTTAAACCTAGAATGGTAGGCCCTTATCAAGAGAACAAAAATTTTGAGGATAATGGTTCTCCGATGCGTGCTTTCAGGGGTGAATAATTTGATATTCATCAAATTTCTTCACCTTGGGTGTCATGACATGTAGTTTCACCTACATTTCCACATGTGCATTACTGCATCTGCATTCCATTTTCATCTACCAGTTCAATTCGTAAATTTGTGATCAAGGGACTTATTCTTATAGCAATTCCTAAAAACTTCTGAAAGTATTGGCCAAACATTCAAATCATGTCTCTGAAAATCTTCATGGTATCATCAATTGTTTCCGAATAATTTCATTGATCCAAAGAAGATAAGACAATGCTTTGAAAGCAACCATACCAAGGCCTACTTACGTAGCTCTATTTATAGTCTCTTTATAGGTTACGTGTCTTTTTCTATGGCATGTTCTAGAAGCTTCTTGGTTTCACATCTATCCCGTATGCCTATATTTGGAAATAAGAAAATTCTAAAAATTTTGCCAAGATAAATAATTCAAATACAAATCAACAGAAAATTATATTTTACACATTTCTTTGCCCTACCAACCTTGGGTGTTGAGCCTGCATCTCTTGTTAGTGATGTAGGGTTTGGAAATGAGAGAAATGCCCTTACTCACCTTTTCCTTTCCCATGGTGATGAGCCCATACTTCCTAATGGTAGCATGGGGCAAGGTTTAGGGGGTCTCTTTAACAAAATTGAAAGTTAGACGCAGTTCATTCAAATTCTGTGAAATCATAAATCGAAACAAAGTGAGTTAGATGTCCAAAATTCTATAAGATTTTAAAACCTCAAAACCAAATTTTGTCAACCAAGTGGCCATCTATGGATCTAAGTCTACATAAACTGGAAATCAACTCACATCTTAAACTATGAAGAAAACTTGAGTAGAGTGAGGTTGTAGTGTCTCAATATGGTTTTTCCAAATCCTTTTCTTTCTCTCATCAAATCCATTCAACAGATTTCCATAACTTGTGCCTTTTCTGGCTCTTGGTGTTGAGCCCTCGCATCTTACTGGTTGCATGGAGTTAGGAGCAGGGAAATTTCATTCACTTATAATATCACTTTATCACCATGTTTTTCCAAAACAATAAGAAGTACAAAAAAATTGCTTAAAGAAACTAAAGTTCAGCATCACAATGTGTTTGCATTATCATATGTCAACATTGTAAAAAAAAAAAAAAATATTATATTATCATTCATATCCACTACATACATTCTAAAAATCATAGAAAATCATAAATTATAAACATCTAAGATTACACACATGAATCAAATCGTCAATGTAAGCCAACTCTTTGAAAGGAATGATCGAGCCAAAAAGAGATATATGAACATATCATGGTGTGTCATATTTTTGTATGATGTCATCACACACTAGGTGCGGTCAAAACACTCGCAACGAGCACAAAATACCAAAACATCATATATGCCTCACAAAATGGAGACTAAGCAATAAAGGCACTCTTCCTATCCACCTCTTTGAGGCCCCTTATGACCACTCTAGTAACGAATTTCTAAGGAGTTATTTCCAAAAATAGTCAAACAGCAAAGGGCCAAGCCTAACGCAAAATACCATTCCCAAATCCAATCCAATTTAACCATACTCCAAATAAGAAAAATAGTCACTGTGGTCCCAGAGCTCAAAAATTACCAAGTTGGTATACACAAATAAATTGAAAAGTGAGTTTGTTTTAATATATGTGTGTGTGTGTGTGTGTGTGTGTGTGTGTGTGTGTGTGTGTGTGTGTGTGTGTGTGTGTGTGTGTGTTTTGACCTCGTTTTGAGTGTATGTGTTTATAGGGAAAGAGCATTGGTGTGAGTATATTTTTATATCCCTGCTCAAATGGTAATCCTCTTGTCATTTTAATTTAGTGTTTATTTTTCAATATTTTATCTATCTACACTTGAGTCTTCTTTCATTTTACAGGTAGCAGGAGTTTGGATGAAAACATTTTGACACACGGGTATGTCAAGTAGAGATTCTAACTCCCCATTTTAGAAACACCATAAACAGACTCTGCATTTTACACCTTTTCATGGATAAGATGCTTCTCTCAGGGGGCAATATATATGCACCCAAAATTGCATGTGTGGTTACAAAATTTCCCAATCATGATTCATTTCCTTTTAGAATGTGTTCGAGTTCCTAAACCCATTTGTAGTGTATATTTGTAGCCTAGACATCCTTACTTAGCTTTTCCACGCTTTCTTCTAGCTTCCTGCTCATTTATGTGCATGTTTGGCTTTAGTGACAAACCACCTCCCAGGCAGGGCAGCAGTCCTAGGACCGCCTCCAAGGCTTGCACGGTGGTTCTAGGACCCCCTCCCAGGCTTGCGTGGTAGTCCTAGGACTACCTCCCTGTGTAGGGTGGTGGTCCTGAATAATTTTTCCAGAACTCTTTATGCGTGTTTTTGACGCGTGACGCTTCACTTAACTCGAATTTTAGGGTACGTTTGTGAACCAAATTTCGTAAAAACAGTCTTATTTGCATGGTATTCCTTCCCTATTCTATTTTTAAATATATTTAATTGGTTGAACTACCTCTTCTGTGCATGAAGGCACCTCCCATCCTCAATTCCTATAATTCCATGCTTGTATTCAAGTAAAAGGGGCGTGAGGATTTTTTTGTATCTTTCATTGTATTGCTTCCATAATCTTACTAGGAATTGCATAGCCAAGCTCTGGTCTCTTGTGTTATCTCTCTTCTACCAGCATTGCATCCGGACTTGCATCAAGCTTCCATTTCTCAAGCGCCATCCTCATTTTTTTGTTCTTGCATTCCCAATCCCTTGGACTCATATGGACACACAAAGACAAAAGGGACAAACTAAGGGGAAAAATTACTACATAGCTGGATTTACCTCTGTTCAGTGAATTCTAGGTTGGATTTGTTGTTTTATTTCCTTCATTCTTACAATTTAGCACTGTTACATCATATCAAATAGATTATAAATCAATTTCCTTTCATTTTCAAGTAATCAGTTAAATTTCCAAGAGGTTTTGCATCTTTCATAGTAACCCCCAGTGACAGATCCTCTTCTTCCCATCCTTATGGATCTGAAGGAGAGAATATCTATAGGAGGTTTTCTACACATCATAAATGGTTTGGAAAAGTTATCATTTTAAGGTAGTTCAATTTCAATACACTCAACACAGGTGAATAACCACACCGGGTTATCTCAGTTGTTTATTTTTAGTGCAGAAATATTTTAATTATTTAGAATAGAAGTAAATTGTTGTTTGTGATTGTAATATTTTAGTTTTGTGATTTGTTTACATTAGTTTCCTTTAAGGAGTTGCATAGATTGTTAATTTCATTCATTTTACATAGACACTTCAAACTATTTTATCGCTTAGATCTAAGTTAGGTAGACAAACCATAGGGAATTCATGCTACCCATTCATAGCCTCTAAATCTCCTCTTTTTCAACTCGGATACCAGGAGATTACACTACTAGATCTTAGTCATTTATCCTCCTATAGTTAACCACATACATTTAACATCGGCTTCTCCGGCACAACCTCGGGGGGTCGAGTGTGTTTGAAGATCATGTGTTCATTTTTATGTATACAAATGCTTCTCTTGACAGCTCACAGTAAGAAGGATCTTGGATGCAGGTTATCACTGGCCAACTCTTTTTAGAGATTGTTATAATTATTGTAAGACATGAAATATTTATGAATCACATGGGAATCGTAAGACTTCATCAACTCCATTATGCTCTATTCTTCCACTTGGTCCCTTTGAAAATTTGAGAATAGATATTTTAAGTCCACTTTCTAACCACCCCACACCAAAATATGTATAATGTAGTTTCCAATGCTTATTTAACAAAGTGGGTTGAATCTAGGCCATTGAAAACAACTTTTATGGATGAAGTGGTAAGTTTCATATATGAACGCATTGTCACTATATTTGGTTTCCATTAGAAATTGTAATAGATCAAGGAAGCCAATTTATTAATGAGGTGATAGAATCCCTTGTAAATAAGTTTTCTATTAAGCATGGGAAGGAAACAACTTACAAGACAAACACAAATGGATAGGTAGAGGGAAAAGATTATGTATTGTGCTAAATCCTAGCAAAATATAAAGCTTTGCAGGTGCATACGTGGGATAAAATAATTCATGAAGCATTGTGGGCATATAGGGAAACATCAAATTCAACAACATGATACTCCCCATTTCAATTGGCTTATGGCATTGATCTGGTTCTTCCTATTGATTTTGATATTCCCACTATGAGAGTTATGAAAAATGAAAGGATGGATGAAATTGATTCAGTAAGAAAAATATCGGTACTTCTTTATTTGCTAGAGTAAATGAGGGAAATAGCAAAGGATACAAGTTATAATAAGAAGATGAAGATGAAGGGTTACTTTGATCAAAAGATCCTCTGGTCTCCATTTTAAGTGAATTACTTTATTCTAATATATGATTCCAGATATAAAAAGAGAATGTACAAAAATATTCTTCCAAAATGGGTGGGACCCTATAAAATAGTAGTTGTGCATGAGAATGGTACATATCGATTAGAGAAATTGGATGGTACTCCCATTATGAAATGGGTTAACCAAGACAATTTAAAAAAATCCAAGGCACCAGCTTCACAATGTCCATAATGGTCTACTCTAAGGATAGAGTAGAAGCTAGGGAGGGGGTAGATGTTGATACTAAAAGTTTTCTCTGTATTTTCTATTTCATTAATGTATGTATTAGGAATAGGATGTTGTTATGTATAATTATTAGTGGTTTCCGATAGAAGATAACGGCACTGTCAGTATGACACTGCCAATAAAGTATAGTATGGTAACAGTTAAATTACAATAGGACTGTTGTGGTAAAAATTAAATATTTGTCGTAAGTGGTCTCAGTAATTTTTTAAATGTCAAAGTTAGGGTAAATGGATAAGTAGGGTCTACATTATTTATAATTAGAAATATTATATTTATAATAATGATAAGGAGTGATGTCATAAATATTTTGTATATTGAATTTGTACAATATCTATAAAGTTTGAACCCATGTGAGATGATAAGGTATATCTCATCTTAAAAGATAAGCCTACATGTAAAGGTAAGAGTTTAGGCATGGAATATGATTATCTAGAAGAGATTTCCTAGAGATAGGGTGGATAAGCCTGAATTTTTATAAATAGAGAGGCCACCCCCTCTCATTTATCATGGAATAAAGTTGTAATAATTATTTCATGAATAAAGGATTCATTATGAAGGTGTTTTAGGGAATCCATCAAGATGAGTAATTGTGAAGTTTCTCCCATATCTATTGTTTGAAATCAAGTGGAGTTGGTAACACTCGGAGTAATTCATGGGTGATATTGTAACATTTTTCATGTTAATAATATATTTTACAGTCATATTTTAGATTTTTCATCATTCTTTTATGTCATAGTCGGTGGTATTCTTGTGTTTTGTCTGCTATTATGTATCCATATTACAACCACCAAACCAAAATTTGTGCATTATTGTAATAAGCATAGCACGAGGAGTTTCCGGTGAAATATTATCAAAGTGTCAAATTGGTGTTGATAAGACAACTATATAGAGGGAGAAAGAAATTGTTCCATAGAAGGAGAAGATAAAGAAGCTATAGTATGTAGGATAGTTGAATATGATGCCTTGTAATAAACCATTAAAGATGAATTGAATAAGGATAATATGGTGCTATGGGTATGTGAAGATATAGATCCAATCATAAAAGCAAGGACATTGATTAAAGAGAATGAGGTCCTTGTTGAAAATAAAAATGAGACTATGGGGCGTGAGGAGAGGCTGACATTACTTGTAGAAAATCATGATGTGCTCAAAGCAACAAGGGATCCTCGTAATGAGTGAATAGAGTAAATTGGCAAGTTGATAGCACGAAGAATGGATGTAATGGATGGCATGATTTCACACCTTGAAAATTTTATTAGAGTTTGAAATCACAAGGGCGAGGACATTACTTTGGATGAAATGGACGAGGTGCTTGACAACATTCCTGCTAAGGCAAAGAAGTGACTTGGTGACTGGAATGAACTGGAAGCATACATTAAGAATGAGTATAAGAGCCACACAATATTTTTGGATGTGTGAGAGTTACTCACAAAGGAATGCATAGAGGTAGAATAGACAGCATGTGAGGGTTTGCACCTGGGAATAATATATTCAGGACTTAGCCTACCTTTGAGCCACGAAATAAAAACAGATAGTGGATAGTTGAATTGGCATTCAAGAAACATGTTGAGAATATATTAATGTTTAGAGACTTATCAATGAAGGAAAGGCTATTTTTAGAACAAGAAAAAGGCCAAGAGTCATTCAGTGTTAAAGCTAATAATAATATTAGATTTGAAGTTAACTATAGATAATCTATTATTAGGCGAACCTTACATGCTTCTTTAGTTATCTTTGTAAATAAAACATGGCTATTTTGAGTATGTGGCCTATATTGAGAGTGCATGGGTGGTGAATGGAAATTCCCCACCCTTGTGTGTCTATGTGTCTGTGTCTGTGTCTATTTCTATGTTTGTGTCTGTGTCTGTGTCAGTGTCTGTGTCTGTGTCTATGTTGATTTGCATGGTTTTGAGATCACTGGTATCACTGCATGTAACAGATTTATGTTGTTGTTATGTTTGCGTGCATGACTTTGTGATGGTATTTAAAATGTATTCAACTACTAGATTTTTATGAATTAATATAATGTACCATTATGGATGGATATTGATTTTTTATGTCTCTACTCATGGTTGCTATATTGTGAATTTGGTATTAATTCTTATGTGATCTATGTGTTTTCCTTATTATATGTGTTTCCAAATTGAGATCTAGTTATTATGATATGTGTACCTTTATTTTGGTTATTATGAACATGCATGTTAACACCCTGGTAAGACAGTAACAAAGAGGGACCTGGTACCTTTGTGCACTTTGGGTGAGCACTCAGATCTATCTGAGTGATGTGTCAACGTGTCTACGGTTTTGAATGGGAAAATAAGACTACAATTTGCGATTGGGTTGAGTGGTTGGACCGGTAGTATCAACAAGAGGTGTGGTAGAAATAGGTTGTGATGGAGTGTGGGAAGGGACATTTTTTTTGCTAGGTTTATACCCTAAGCCTAAATGGCCCAGATTTTGACAAAGGGAGATGGCTTCGTGAATGCCTTGTTCATGGAAGCCTAAAACTTTGCCTTGATGTTTCATAGTATCGAACATATTTTTGGTGATAGGATATGAATTTCATGGGGAAGATGATGCCATGCAGTCATCATGAGACTAAGGGGTTGTAATTTTATCATCCGCTAAGAGGCTCGACATGAAAAAGGATGGGAGGCAAGATTTGTTTTGGTTTTTGGTTGGGGAAAGATGTTTGGATGTGTGATGATATTTAGAGGTGTATTTGAATGGTGGATGATGGTTAGGGAGATTATTAGGATGGAAAGGTGGTGGATAAAGAGGTACAAGGATAATAATTACTTGGTTGATAAGGTTTTGCACATAAGACCTAAATTGCATACAAAAATTGGTCAAACGTCCATGGGTGCAATGAAAGTCACAATAATAGTGTACTAGATACTAAGATCATTTGGGAATGTTTTGATTATGTGATTTGATTAGGGGTGGATGATCATGTTGAAGGTTTTTAAATGATGGAAGATGGTGGTAAAGGATTCTCCTAAAAGAGTGAAGTGGTTTGTGTTAAATGGTTTTGGGCATGTAGGAAGTAAAGGTGTGGTATTTGGTGGATTATGAGATGTTTTCATTGTTTTGGATTTGTGATTTGGATTAGATTGTTGTGGCTTAAAAGGTGAAGGGGATGGATTAGGACTAGGGGCCGAAGTAGATTTGGTTGATTTTTGATTAGTTATAGTATTTGGTTTTGAGGTAGATGGTTTTGGCTAAGGATTATATTTTTTGGGATTAGTAGATGTAGATGAAGGGGGTGGTGTAGATTTAGATGAAGGTGATGGGTGTGATTTATATTTAAAGGGGATAGGTGTGGTGTAGGAACCTCGTTATATTTTATCAATTTGGGTGATGAAGTAGATGAAGGTGGTATAAGATCCTTGTTACATTGGGTAGGATAAGGGGTGGGGAGAGGACTAGGATTGGATTTGTTAAGTTTATAAGTAGATGACTTAGGATTCACGTTATATGTTTTAGGATTGGGAGATGGTGGAGATGGAATAATATTATAGGATAGGATAGTTTGAGATTTAGATGATGAAGGAGATGGATTGTGATTAGATTTGGATGAAGATGATGAGGGTGGTGTAGGAGTTACATTATATGATTTAGGATCAGGGGTAGAGTGGGAGGAAGGTGACTTATGAGTCACGGTGGATGAGATAGTTTTGATAGGATTAGGTGTAGGTGATGGAGGGGATGAAATAGGATTAGGGGCTGAATTTGATGGTGGATTAGGGATTATTGGACAATCTGGGATAAATTCCATAGGATTTGATTGTGATGATAAATATTACGAGGATAGAGTACTAAGATGGGATGTGGGAGATAATAATTTTAGGTTAAGTGATTGGGATTTTTGTGGGTATGTGAATGGAACTCGATGATAGGTTTGACAATGATTATATTTAAGAGTTGATATTTTTGGATGGTGGTGCATGATTTTTTATGGGATAAAGGTGTGGGTCATGGTGATTGATATGGGATTTGTAGGTTAGGGTTTGGGATGGTTGTGTGGGTTTGGGATTTGTGGCTGGATTAGCAAGGACATAAAGGAAGTCCTTTTGGTCTAGAGTGAGGTGGTAAAAGTCGATGCAATTGGCTTGTTGGGATAGTGGTTTATGTTGATTGGTTTTTTGTGTGGATTGTTATGATTCGGGTTCCTCAAAGAGGAATTCAATGGGGTAATGGGTAGGGATTGTAAAAAGGAGAAATTGTGGATCAGGTTAATTAGGAGATGAGGGCTTAGAAGTTGATTGATCGATGTATGATTTAAGATAGGATAATTTTTTATTAATATGTTGGATGATTTCTATGATATTAGGATCAATGTGGGATGGTTGATTTGGATTCGAGTATTGGTTAAGGTAGGAATATTATGTTTGAGATTTGTTTATTGAGGTGTTAGATAGAGTGTGTGAGTTCATGTTCAAAGTGATATGGTTTTTTTTATGGGTGGGGGATGATGGGATAGCTTGGTTGATGGATTTAGAAAAGAGGTAAGGGTTTGGATGTTGGTTTGGAGAGGATGAGGATTGCGGATCAAAGGCCATGGTTAGATAAGATGTGTGGGGGATTATTTTGGATTAGGATTATGGATTAAGGATGGTGATAGGATTGGGATTGGGATCATGTGATTAAGGATGGATGGCTATGATAATGTTTGATTAATTAATATTTTAATGTGATGGGATGGTTAAGGGTGTTCAAAAAAAAGAAAAAAACATCAAACACACACCCTAATTAGTCAAGTGGGATTGCAATTGAGCTATATCCCACTTTCAATACTATACACCAATGATGGTTCCACAATTGGATCTGTACCTATATGTCAATTTGGGGTCGGCTAATGAGTGAACTTGAGGAGTTCTACTTCCTTGCACTATAGCTAGATACGTGGCCTAATGGTTACCTAATATAGGATGTACGAGCTCACTAGGGGTGTCCCCAATATACCTTGTGTTACATACGGCCCAAGTCCATGTTGTAAGGATGACGTATAAGGCTTGGTATTGGGGCATGGAATCCCATCACTTCATGTTGTTCTTAAATCAAGCAAGAACTTATCCAATAACAATAGTTTTCCTTGAATTTATATACCCCACCAGAACACAAGGTTTGTCTACAAGCATGGAGATGAATCCCATGGTCACAAGACCCCTAGGAATATGACAAGTGCATGGATATCACTTCCATGTCATATTTCCCCTACAAATTAAAAACAGGAAGGATAGATTATTTTGATCCTCAATATTGTCCTAGGATGTGAGAGGAGAGCATACACGGTTTCACCTTCAACATGAGAAAGAAACAAAGGTAAAACACACAAAATGATGATAAATTCAATATAATTAAATGTTAGAAAATTAAACGAAAAGAAAAAGTTTATTAGTTTGATGATTGGGTCTTCAAAAGGAGAACTTACAAAGAAAAGGTTATTAATTTTATTTTTGAACCCATTTTCTTTGAATAAATGAGATGCAAAATGAAAGAATTAGTAGTTTTAGATTGATTTTTATCTTTGGTAAGCGTAGGAAGTTTCACAAATAGTGTCAGTAGTTTGAAACAATAAAATATAACTCAATGTCTAGCTAAAATGAAAATATTTAGGAAAATGAAAACCATGAATAAATTATTCTATAAAATTCTAAATTAACATTTTCATTACATAGATATTTTTTATACCTTTCCTAGGAAAAAACAAATTCATTTCGAGTTCAAGATCAAAATTTATGGCTCTCGGAAGGTAGGCTAAAAAATCAAAACAAAGGCGCAAAAATAGAACAAAAGTGTCAATTCAAGACATTGGTACCAAAACACAGGTCATAGGCACCATTTTATGTGAAAAATGGTAGATGAGAAAAAAAAATTCAAAATTTGAAGCTAAACAAAAGTACAAAAATCCTGAAATTTCGACAACTTGTTCTAGGGATAAAATAGAGTTAAAATAAATAAATAAATTATCAATAAGCAGCACGATGGGTGCTAAAATGTATTGGTTAAAAATATTAGCGAGTTAAAAATGTGATAAAATAAATAACTTTACTTCTTAATCTAATCTTCTTAACAAATACCTCAAATAGAGAAATGGATGGAAAGGAGGAAAGGTACAAATATCTGCACTTGCCTACAAGTTTCACAACTCATTCTTTGTTGTGGTGGATTTTCTCTTGAATTGCTTCATATTTTTGTGGAAAAACTTGTGTAACACCTCCCCTTTGCTTACATTAGATGATTTCTTGATTAAAATGATGATGTATTGATTGTAGATGGATTAAAGATAAATGATGGATTGATAAACTGCAAAGAGGATAAAATGGATGGATTGAATGGCTTTCTAACTAGTTATATATCATCGAGGAGGAGAGCTCAATTTATAGTTTGTGGGTGGAGGATTCAATGGCTAAGATGAATCCATGTTGGATTTAGATCAAGAGTGGAGAATGCCTGTGAGGATTAGAGGATTCTAGAGTGGAAAGCTCTAGAAATTTGAACTCAAAATTCATGGAGGAAAGAAGTTTCTATAGACACCTAAAATATGCTTACAATTAGAATTTCCTCCCATTCAACCAATTGATGACACTTCATTAATCAACCCTTTCTTCCCTCCACTCTCGGATGCCCATTTACAAAACCTTCTCGGTCGTATTCCTCCTATAATCAGCTTATTTGGCTAAAATCTCTCTTATTAGCTAAACATTTCTCCTTTCGACCATTCAGAACCTCCCTAGTTCTCTCTAGACCACTTCTATTGGCTTCGTAGGATATCTATCAGTCACAATTGGTTATCCAGACCTTTCCCAACTCTCAATGAATCTCTAATCACTTGATAATCAAGTTCATCTAGCCTAAACCCTAGTTAACTAGCCTAAACTAAGCTTAACTAACCTTAAATCATGTTTATCCAAATCTAATCCAAAAGTGATTTTTGAGCTTTAGTCCCACATGCACCCAAATTCCAAACTCTCCCAAGTGAAAAACTATAATAGAAGGGTCACCTCTCCCTCTCAACCTTACACTTTGTTTACATAACAAAATCTCTCTCATATTTGGAGCTCTTGGCATTAGAAATCATTTGTGATAGCTTTAAGCTATAGAAAATTTGGATCTTAGCCATACTCCATTGTCAAGAGCTCCCCCATCTTGCATCCATCCATCCCAAATATAGTTAGTAAGGGAATATTTAAAGCTTGTCCATGTAGCCAACTTGGAAAGATCTCTTTACTATGTTTTAGGGTAGACAAAAGATAATTTGATTGCTTAGAATCTAACTAGGTTCACTTTCATTAAGCTTTCATGGAGTAGAGAGTAGTATATATGCTAGGGTTTGAATGTTAGTTTCAAATTTATATATGCATAGATAGTTTCTTGTTTAGATCTAATCTTATGGTGCATGGTTGAGTTTAGTAAAGCTTGAGGTTCTTTAACCTCATCCCATAGCTTTGCAAACCTTTCCATTGCATACATTTGGCATGCCTGGTGGGACCCTTTGTCCATCCTCCATTAATGGAGTCACTTTGAAGCTTTTAATTTTAGTTTCTAATTGTTTCTTAGTTTCAACTTTTCTAGGATAGTTTCAAGATTTTTAGATTAGTTTTTCAAAGTTTTTTAGATTAGTTCAAGTTTTTTATTTCACTAATATTTTTGTGTTAATGGCTAAATATCAGGTTTCGTAACTAGCTTAGCTAGGATTGTCATGCTTGTGTGCTCTTTGTAGGATCGAAGGAGGTAAAGTGCTGCCAAAATTGAACCAAATTGATGAAATTTTGATATTTTTTGAGTTTTTTTTAAATCCTGTGTTTTTTAGCCACCTATAGGGAAGGGCACGCATACACCTTTCTGCCAACAGAGGCACCACTAACTATCATTTTTTGACAAAGGCACGCAGGTACCCAAAACCACATGAAGGCACCTTAAATTGGACGCACACACCCAAACCATGGAGCACACACCTTTAAAATTGTCATTTTTTACACAGGCATGCAGGTACACAAAACCATGCGCAGGCACCCAAAACCATGCACAGGCACCTTAAACAAAGCTCACACACCTTAAAAAATGTCATTTGTTTTTACAAAGGTGCGCAGAAACCCAAAAACCATGCGTAGGTGCCCAAAACCACGTGTAGGCACCTTAAACAGGGCATACACACCCAAACCATGACACACACACCTTAAAAACTTTCATTTTTTTAGAAAAGGCATGCAAGCACCTTTTCTCTGGTGCAGGCACACAAATCCTAGCGCAAGCACACAAATCCTAGTGCAGGCATCATTAGCAATCTTCTGGAGGCCATAACTTTTGCTCCCGAGCTCAAAACAACTCCGTTTTTGTTGCGTTGGAAAGGTATTAAGAAAACTACACAATGGAATCATAAAATTAGGATTTTGAGTTATACGAAAGTTATGTTTTACATTATTAGGTAAGTAGTAATTTTCTAACGTGTCTTAAAGTTTTAAAAAAAATGTTTACTTGGTTATTCTAACACTTTGAAAGGTTTTGTGACACTAATAAGTTGGTTACGGGGTTTTGTTTTGTTATTTCAGCTTGCATAGCTTAATTATTTTCATTTCTTAACTTGAATAAATCTTGTAAAGTGTGTATGCTCTCTCCTCATGCCTTTTTGGCGATCTTGGAGATCAAAAAAATTTGTACAAAAATTATATCATACTTTAAAAAACACTTGTTATATGATGCTTAAAGGGTAAAATAGATTTCCATATGATTTTTCTTAGTGGAATTTTCACATTGTGTATGCTCTTCCTTCGCGCCTTTTGGTGATCTTAGGAATTAAAAGCAAAGTGTAAATTCTCTTTCTTAAGTTTGTAAATGGAAAACTACTAAACTCGTTATCTACAGGACCTAATGTTTTCTAAAGAAAGGCATCTAAGACCAAAAAAATCTTCTAACACGTGTTTTCATATAGGTTTCCAAATGGTGTGCTACTTAAAACCATATTAAGCTAAGAAAGATAAAAAACACACCACTTTCATCACACTGTAAATTTCAGGTTTCAAAAAAGTGTACGTCCCTATCCACTTAACTGGAACATAACCCATTTGGCATAATGCCTTAAGCTACAACAATGGGGGTGGTTCCAGGAACCCTAAAGTAATCCACCACTTTGTAACCTCGTGGATGAAATAGGAAGCGCTTCGCTTACCCACTTGACTAGTTTTTTCCTTGTGAGTTAGTGTTACCGGTTGTTTGTATGGTGACCCCAGTGAGAGTACACATTGACACATTTATTACCCACTATTCTTGAAGGGGTAAAGTAAAGCCAAGATACTCCCAATTTAGTCATTACAACTTTTTGGGTAAATCGAGCTCGCTTAAGATAGCTTTGTAACACCTAGTTGAGAGATCTTATTAAGGAAGCCATTCCCTCAAGGAGCCCACTTTACTAGTCCATTATCGCGTCTTGGCCATCACGAAGTGATAACTTGTTTGGATTTAGAACCTTGTTTTTTGGACGTGGTAATGAATCCATTTACTTTAGATCTATGTGTGTCTCATCATGAAATTAAATGATGTATCACTTAGCTTGGTTTATTTCTCACCTTTGGACGAGGCAAAACTATACCCAAGTGGTGCTTAGTTTAGTTTCATCTTTTGATCTACACCTTTGTATTATTGTTTCCCATTTGGGACAAGAGGAGACATCTTTCGGGAGTGTTGTCATAGATAGTGTTCACCACTTTTGTCTGTTTACACTCATCCATGTTTGCGTCTGAGTTGTTAAACGTCTAAAGCGTGTGGATGCGTCCTCATATCTTTGATGGCCACTTAATCTTGATTTCAATATCATCATCATAGTTAGGATTTATTCATCATTTTATCTCCCTTTAACATGTTACCTTGTTCACATTGTCTCGACACTATTAAGATACTTATGTTGTGTTTTTCATAAACGTGATCTAAGTATCCACACTGTGGCATTATGCTTCCCACATTTTAGCACATCCTTAGTATACTTTGACTTTGTTTGATTTCAAACATTGTCCCAAATATTGAAAGGTTTTGTTTATTTTGTTTTCCTCATTTCAATACCACTTTGACTCTAGTATCTTGCTTCTCTGTGAAGCTTGATAGACGTGTCCAATTGGTGTGGTTACGTGGCTTACATTTGTAAACCATGCCCTTTAACATTTAGGCCTTATTGGTTGTTGAACTTGTCTTGGTATCCTTTGATGGGGAGTCACATCTACCCTTTGGTAATATTTACACCTTGTTCATTTCGAGCTTGACGTAAATATTGTATTGTGTTAATCATCGTTGCATCAAAATAAAATTTTGCACACACATTTTTAGGGATTATTTCCTTATTGATTGGCTTTGTGTTTTACACTTGTATGATTATTCCTTGTGATCATTCATCTATAGAAATTTTCATATAGGACAATCCTTTTTGATCTCATCAAGATTACATCATCATAAGGTCTATTTTCCTTATACCTTCTTTGGAAAATCACACACGCATATCCATACTTACAAAATGTCTAGTTGAATGTCCATTATGATTCCCAAATCGACATGTCACTTCCTTCCCTTTGAAGGAGTTCAATCACATTATCTAGAGATAGAAATTTTTTCTTAAATGACACCAATAATGACTGACTATCATGTAGTTTCTCACATTTACAACAATACAAAACCTAGGTTTAGGAATTCAAATCAAAAGATTCCCATTACAACTAAACATGTTTTGGTTCTTCGTGCTAGAGGGCCCATCCAGGTACCCTATCCCCCACCTTCAGCTCATAGTCGGTGGTATGGTTTGGATGCCTCTGATCCAAATTATTATTCAAGTTCCCCCCACTCTTCTTCCAATTCAGATCCAAACTACCATTCGGATTCCCACTCTTCTTCTGAAGATTTGGATCCCAACTATTATTTGGATACCCCTAGATCACATGTTGAATCACGGTCCTCCCTTCCTTTTTAGGACCTTCATTCCCAATCACCTCAACAATGTCTTCCTCCTTTGAAGACTCGTGTGACACCAAGTTCCATTGATCGAAAATATAATTTGGTTCTTGAGTCACGGTCCTCCCTTTCTTTGTAGGACCTCCTTCATTAGTTGCCTCGATGACCTCTTCCTCCATCAAAGAGTTCCACGACTTAGATTCCCTCTATTAAATCATCCAATTCGAATCCTATGTTGCAACTAAATGGATGGCTATGCAATCCTACTTTCCAACCTACATTACGTCTTCTAGAAAAATGACCTAGGTCCAAATCCAAATCATCCATTGATGAGACGCTTGCCACCAAATATATGTCATCTCTTTAGTCATCTTCTACTATCAAACTGACTTCAATCCCTCTTCGGCCCTTGAGCCCTTTCAGCCATATCGTACCATTTCCTCATCCATCTTCTAAAGATCAATGTATGTGACCATGTCAAACCATTAAAAAGAATCCATGTGCTAAGATATCTTTTCGAAGCACTATCAAAACTCTTCATGAGAGTGCTAAGGTCAATCCTTACCCTCATCTACATCATTAGACATCTTCATCTTCTTCTTTCAATCAATCTTCACCTCATTTCTAACCTGCTTCTTCTATTCAACCTCCTATGGTCAAAGAACAACAACCTCTACTGATTTATTTCTCTCATAATGAAGGAACAATCAAACTACACAAATATATCCCTTTAGAGGATTTCAAACAAGGGTTATTTCTTGAACTCGATACACTCATGTATTGGGGAAAAGAAGTTGATTCCTTTTATCATAACGTAAAGGAAGAGCCTAAGGTCATGGAACTTAATTCTTCTTCTATTATTCCATCTTCACCTTCCTCTGATCATGATGAGATGTTAGGATCTAGCATTGATCCATGGCCTATCTTCTCGTTACCAAATAAATCCTTATCTATAATCATTCCTCAATTGAGATCTTGCCTTGAGTCGCACCCTAGTAGCCCATAATCTTCTTTTATCCTGGGGCCACACCCTAGTTGCCCTCCATTTTCTACTTGTGGGTCACCTCTTGGTAGCCCATTACCTTCTATTCTTGGGCCATGTCCTATTATCCCTTCATCCTCTTCTATCTATGGGACCCATCTCGGTAGTCCCTCCTCATCTATACTTGGGCCACGCCCTAGTATTCCTTCGTCATCTTCTTCTATTCTTGGGCCATGTCCTCATAGCCCAATTTCTTCCATCTTAGGGTCATATCTTAGTAGCCCTTCATCATCTTCTACTAGTGGCTCACCTCCCGGTAGCCCATCCTCTTCAATTCTTGGACCATATCCTTTTCATCAATCACATGTTTCTTCTATCAATGGTCTTAGAAAGCTTGTGGTCATTTCTCACATGAGTTCTAAACATCCACATTCACTTTCTTCTCCTTCTCGAGATCAGAAAATTCACACATCACCTTATAATAAACCCAAACAGTTTCTTAATCAAGCTCAATTAAAAATTCCTAAGAGCTCTAAATCTCCTAGCAACTCACATGATCTTAAGGTTAAAAATAAAATGTAATTCAATAACTCACATCAACGTAACCATCAAGTATGGTGTAACATGCATAAACCTCTGTATGGGGAATTAAATCTCCCACATACAAAATCCATGTTTTAGGATAAATCACAGTCATTTGTATAGTATGATCTCACTTCGATCATTGAGATCGGGGATAACATTACACTTGATAAACAAACATGGCTAGTCTCCCTCATCAAGGAAGTTACATACATCGTTGTTGGATCCTACCGCACAAAGTGACTCTAGTGTTCCCACCTTTCCAAAAACTATCAAAAATATAAAAATTAAAAAACAATTCAAAAATACAAAAATTGAGAAAACACCAACACAAATTAAAGGTACAAAGATCAAACATTACAATCAGGTATTGCTTACACATGAATGTTTCTTTCTTCCATTCCTTGTTATTCTTCTACAATTCTTCCTACCATTTTCATCCCTTCGTTGATATTTTGGTTAGCCTATTCACATGCATTTTGTAGCATTTATCTCTATGGTATCTATTTGACCCTGGTTTTTTATCACCTTGGTAAATTAAATAGCGACTGGCCTCTTAGAGATCCTATCACATTCAACATATAATAAACTTGTTGCGAAGAAATTTTGGACATATTTGTTGACACAAGACAATGTCATCATCACAATCACTTCCATCTCCTTCCATCAATCCATCTATGGTACTTAACCCCTTGTCAAACAAGAGAGCTGAAATAAGTTTTCAGAAAGAAAAAAGAATGAAAATCAATCAATTAAAAGCTAAAAGCTACAAAGAAAAAGTAAATTGATATCTTACTCTCTCTTTGGGTATTTCTAATAATCTCTATCAGGGCTATAGACATCTGACTTGCAATAGATAAATTTTGTTAGAATCAAATATATCTCTGTCAGGGCTATGGATGCCTGGCTAGCAGCAGAGCAATGTACGACTATCCTTCCACCTTCATTCACAAATCACCTATCACTTATCAAAATAAATCATTCCTACACATTGGCTGGGGTGTCTTCACTTGTTGTCTATTAAATCTTCCCTTCAAGAGGTAAGAAATTTCACGTGCGCACAATGGATCTCTATGAGTAGGTAGGATTAGTATGTTACCAAGTGTCTTTTATTGGACCTTGTTTAGATTCTTACTTTAGTCCTTATCTAGTCTCATGATTTGAGTCTTTGGCTAATCACTTCTTCATCACGAGGCTTCTACGATAGATTCATAACATTCACATTGTTCCTTCATTTAGAAAATACTTGTGTATGGTATTTCCTCTATACCATGTTTTCAGACACCTTTGTCCCCTTTCACAAAAAAAAAATCTTGTCCTTCCTCTCTATCAAGTTCTTTTAGGCCAACTTACGCTGGGGGCATCCTTGCTTCTTCCCAACACTTCATTGGTTTAAGTTCATCATCATGTTGAACCTATCCGTAATGGCCTTGGATCCTACTTATATGTGTGAATATTTTTCCTTTGAAAACTCCCACCTAATCACTAAGGAATTTTCACAGCTTCACCTTATTACGCAAGCATGTGGCCTTTTTCCCTTGTACATCCCATATATTGCTAGGGGCATCCACACTTCCTCGTATTCATGTACATAGTTTCAAGAAACTTTCAAAATCATCAAAACATTCAAATATGGTTCAAGAAACATCAAAAACAATATAAATCATCCTATAAAATGATGTTCTTTGGTTCTTGCTTGCTCTTGTCATAAACGACTCACGGATCATTTTGATCTACAACCATCAACAAAAGCTAAGTTGCTTACTTCGTCTGTACTCTGCGGCACAACGAGTTTCCTAGTATTGTTTCGTAGTGCACATTGCTTTTCCATTGGACTGAAGTGTCCTCCGTTATTTCCCTTTCATGTATCCTTTCCTAGGGAACCATCTTTAACCCTTGTCGTTAATTCAAAAAGGTTCAAATTGAAGCTCGATAACAAAAACATTGTACTTTTTTCTCTGTCAGTTTAGCTTGTTTACTTTCTCATATTGCATTGCATTTTGTATGTTGTATGGAGTTAGTGTTTTTAGCAATGGACATTTGTTCGTATATGGCTTTTCATGTCATACTGAACTTTTGTTTATTATTTCTAATAAGGAATGATGATGAAGATCTCTAGCAATATGATGACAAAATAAAGTTTTTTAAAAGGCACTGGATGGATGTTATCTCATTCCCTCTTCCTCATACTCCTTTTCTTCTATATTCCCTTTCTTCCCTTCATCTTCTATCTATTTCCTTCATCTTTTTTATCATTGATCTACCTCTTTCATCACCCCATCGATGGTCGCGGGGGCATCCTTCATTCTACTCATTTTTCTTCTATCCCTTCAAGATTTTCTACTCGTTTATGCTTGTCTACTTTCTTTCAAGTGACGTTGCTTACGACACCCCAAAGAGGGGAAAATGTAGAAACCTAAAATATGCTTACACTTAGCATTTCCTCCCATTCAACCAATTAAAGACACTTCGTTAATCAACCCTTCTTCACTCCACTCTCAGATGCCCATTTACGACACCTTCTCGGTCGTATTCCTCCTATAATTAGATTATTTGGCTAAAATCTCTCTTATTAGCTAAACATTCCTCTTTTCGACCATTCATAACCTCCCTAGTTATCCCTAGACCATTTCTATTGGCTTTGTAGGCTATCTATCAGTCATAATTCACTATCCAGACCTCTCCCAACTCCCAATGAGTCTCTAATCACTTGATAATCAAGTTTATCTAGCCTAAACCCTAGTTAACTATCCTAAACCAAGCTTAACTAAACCTAAATCATGTTTATCCTAATCTAATCTAAAAGTGATTTTTGAGCTTTAGTCCCACATGCACCCAAATTCTAAACTCTCCCAAGTGAAAAACTATAAATAGAAGGATCACCTCTCCCTCTCAACCTTACACCTTGTTTACATAACAAAATCTCTCTCATATTTGGAGATCTTGGCATTAGAAATCATTTGTGATAGCTTTAAGCTATAGAGCATTTGGATCTTAGCCATACTCCATTGTTAAAATCTCCCCCATCTTGCATCCATCCATCCCAAATATAGTTAGTAAGGGAGTATCTAAAGCTTGGCCATGTAGCCAACTTAGAGAGATCTCTTCACTATGTTTCAAAGTAAACAATACATAATTTGATTGTTTAGAATCTAAATAGGTTCACTTTCATTAAGCTTTCATGGAGTAGAGAGTAGTATATATGCTAGGGTTTGAATGTTAGTTTTAAATTTATATATGCATAGATAGTTTCTTGTTTAACTGTAATCTTATGGTGCATGGTTTAGTTTAGTAAAGCTTGAGGTTCTTTAACCTCATCCCATATCTTTGCAAACCTTTCCATTGCATATAATTTCAATTGAATTTAAAATTCAATGGAATGAGAAAGTTAGAGAGGCTTCTATATTTAGAGGTGAAGATGTGATTAGGATTAGAATTAGATTAGTTTAATAAAGATTATTAGTGGTGAGATTACATAGAAAGGCTATGTGTAGGGATGTGTAAGGTAGGTGGCTAGGTATATATAGGAATATTAAATTCCTACAAAATGTTAATAGGGATTATTAGTGGGATAATATGATATAATAATGGATTAAAGGATTATGGATTGAGATGGGATATAATAATGAATGAAGAGGATTGAAAATGAAATGATTGGATAAAAGGGTAAATATGATAAATGATAATAGAATGATAAAATGAATTAAATAATAATAATTAATATTGCAATTAATTATTATATGGATGATGTTGGGTTATTTGTGGGACAGATTAATTGTAATTAATCATTTAGACATAATGATATACACATGATTATGAGTATGACAACAAACTTTAATTAGGAAACTTTATTTTTCAAATAACTTTAAGCATTTCTATTCCATTGGAAAAATGTGTTGAATATGATATGATGTAAAGATAATCTCACTTCATTCTTAACTCCACGTAACTAGTAAGATGCAAGGGCTCACAACCGAGAATCAAGAGGAATGGGATATATACATTTTGAAGAATGTGAATGAGAATGATGACCAAAAGACAATAATTTTGACAAGGATTTACTCAAAAACCTATAACCCAGCCCAGACCAAGATTAACTAACCAATTTGAAATGAATTTTTCTTACAATTTTTTGCTAGAATTATATCCATAGATGGCCTATTGATCGATAAGATCTAACTTAAGGAATAGTTGTCTCTCCTAACATATACATCTGATTCATTATCTTGGGAATTTTTACAAGCAATTTTATTTCCTTTTTTAACAACTTTTGATTTATTAAAGTGACCACCGACATCTCGCCCCATGCTACTAGTAAGAATCAAGGGCTCATCACTGAGGACAAGACATAGGAGTGTAAGGGAGCTTCCCTCCTTTCTCAACCACATGATACCAATAAGAAGCACGGGCTCATCACTAAATGTTAGTAGGGACGAAAAGTGTAGTTATTTGGAATGAGAATATTTTTGCTTATTGTTTATATATATATATATATATATATATATATATATATATATATATATTTATATATATATTTTGAATTGACTTTGAGTTATGGTTTTTGGGAAGAAACACTTGCCCCTAGCCTCAACCCCAAACAACTAGTAGGATGTGAGGCCTCAAGTCCAAATATTGAGATAAGCGAACAAAAGTTATGGGTCAAGTGTTTAGAATTTTTTTTTCATAGAGAGATTTTCAAGGAATGATTTATCATCAAGAAGATCCTAGTAAAAACTACGGGCAATAAACACCTAAATACAAAGTAACCATGATGAAGACTGGGTATGTAAGTCTTTATAAAGCAATATCAAAAATTGTCTCTCGAACAAAAGTGAGTATAGATTTTATATAGCTTGAATGTATGAGAAGAATGGTGAAATAGGTATAATTAAGATATTTTCAAATGTTTGAAAGTTAAAGAATCACTTGAATAGTAAGTTTATGTTTTATAGTTAAACAAAATTACAATACAAGTAACAAGACAGTATGAATGCAAGAGAGGAGATTCTGGAAATACAAAATGACTATATAGAAATGCTTTAGGTGAAGCGAATTAATGGATTCACTAAATTATTCACCCTCATGAGTACACAGATGAAATACACCATTCTTGAAATCTTCCATGACTTGGTAAGGTCTAATCCATTTCTCCCTAAACTTCCTACCTTTTCCAACCTTTTTATCAATTCAGCTATCTATTTTCAGGAAAAGGTATCCTACCTAGATTTCGTGCTTATATACCTTATTGTTCTAGTCACGAAAAATTCTATCTACACAGACCCGATGATGTTGCTCAGATCTAACCCACTTTTCATAGAGGATCTCTAAATCTACTAGTCACGTGTCTTGGTATGCATCTTCAGCAAGAATGCCTTATAAAGACACAAGAATACTTGTAAATTATACCTCCAACGGTAATACTGCTTCGGAACTACAAAATAAAGATAAATGGGTTTCCCCCTTTTGATTCCAAATAGGATTTATATAGGCCCATAAGGCATGAAAAATATTTAAATACCAATCTCTCTTATTCTCTATAACTATTTTAAGAATAATGGACTTAAGAGTCTTATTAATAGCCTCATCCTTTCTATTGGCTTGAGGATAATATAGAGAGTCTATGTGATGAGATATCTTAAATTGATCACACAATTCACGTACCTCTTCATTCTTACAAGGTGTCTTATTATCTGAGATAATGACCTATGGGACACTGTACCTATAGATGAGATGGTTTAAGATGAACTTAGGAGTGACATATCTAATCAACTTTAGAGGTGTTTCCTCAACCCATTTGATAAAATATTTTTTGGCCTTGATCATGAAGTTATGGACACCTGACAATGAGGGATATAATTTCCCTATCAAATCCAAGCCCCAAGTGGAGAAGGGCTACGGTGTCACTATTGGTTGTAATGACTGATCTGGGATATGTATGGCATGTGAGAATTATTGACACTTTTGACACTTCCATATGTATTCCATAGCATCATGTTGTGGTGTGGGCCAAAAATAACCCATTTTATGGATTTTACGATTGGTCGAATGCCCTCTGAAGAGACCACCATAGACTTCACTATGGGCTTCAAAAAAATTATTTTATACTTCTTTTTCATCAACACACCTTAGTATCATACCATCAAAAACTCTGTGATAGAGAAATTCTTCCACTATTACATACTTAGCGGGTATGACTCGTAGCCATGGCCTTTATTGTGAATATTTCCCTCAAGATATGTCTGATCTATTATGTGGTTTATTATATTTTTATACCATGAACACGAAGCACTGGGAGGTCTTGCTTCTATATAATAAATGAATTTGTCACAGAAATTTAAGTCAACTATCTACCCACAATCTATAGGGTTGTTAGTTAACCAATCAGCAATGATCTATCCCTTAATATATTTTTGATTAATAAAGGTAATATTGAATTCACCCATTAACGTTATAAACCTACCTACCTTCTTAGACAAGTCCGCTTAGGTCAGGAACATCTGTAATTATTTTGATTTGATGATTACCCTCATTTCCTGGTTGAGAATGTAATGAATTAACCTCTTAGGTATGAAAATAATTTCCAAACACTCTTTCTCTGCTTAGGTGTAACGTGTTTCATATTCAAGAAGTGTACGAATAATGAAATACATGGTGCATTTGTGACCATCACCATCCTCTTTTCCTAGCATGCATGTTATGGACACATTTGTAGCTCGAGAGTACAAAATCAGAGGATGATAGGCCTTGGGCGGAATGAGTTTTGGTGGAGACATGAGGAAACACTTGACTGATTCAAACACATTGTGACATTCATCAGTCCATGTTATAGAACAATCCTTCTTTAGTAATTCTTTGATAGGATGGATAACATATCTCAAATCAAGGATAAACATGTGGATTGCCATAAGTTTTCCCAAGAAATACCTAATACTAGAATCCTCTGATGGTTAATTCGTTTCAAGAATCAACTGTATTTTCATAGGATCCACATCAATCCCTTAAGATGAAATCATATATCCCAATAACTTACCTCCAATGACACCAAACACACATTTTTCTAGATTTAAGGTTATGTCATGTTCAATCAAGTATGAAAAATTGATCCAAAAGACTTCAAGGTGGTATCCTCTCTTCCTATATTTCTTGAAGAGATCATCAACGTATGTTTTCACAATCTTGTGAATAATATCATGGAATACATAAGTCATAGCACATTGATAAGTAGCGCCAATTTTCTTCAAACAAAATTTTATCACGGCATAAAAACGGTTCCTGAAGGAATTATAAAGGTAGACTTTGTTTGGTTTTCCTTATATATCCTTATTTGGTTTTATCTCAAGAACCCTTCCATGAGGGATAAAAAATCATAACCATCCATTACATCAACAATGATGTCAATGGATGGTAATGGGAATTCGACCTTAGGACAAGCTTTATTTATATATCTAAAGTCAATACATATTCTCTTTTTCCATTAATTTTTAAAACCGAGATGATTTTAGATAGCCACATCGAGTATTCCATTGTCATTATGAACCTTACCATAAGAAGATTCATCACTTCCTCTTTGAACATTAAATCCAATTTAAGCTTCATATGTCTCAATTTATCTTTTATGGGTTTGGTGTCATGTTTGGTAAAATATTATGCACTACAATATCAAGAGATACTCATGTCATGTCCTTGTAACTAAAGGAAATGCATGGGAATGTTCCTTAAGGACCTTTGTGTGTTCTTCTATCTCTTAAGTTGTTAACGAGGAACCAAGATTTTAAATCTTAGGTTTTTCCTTTTTCCCTATACATTCATTCCTTCTAGCAAAGTGGTGTTCCCTTCTTCTAACTTAGGAGGGGCTAGAGGAAACTCCAGAAGCTCTTCTTTAGCTTCATAAATTTAAAAATATTTAGAAGAATAAGGATCCATCATTTTGTATATGAAATACAAATAAGGGTGAGGGATAATAGAAAAACCATTTTTGTGATGTGAAGGATGAAGATCTGTATAAGTATGTAAGAATACTAATATTGCTTCATCATTCTCAGTGACATCTAGTGTGATGAGTTCATTTTCAGTCTCTACATATGCTAAAATGCAGTCATTAGGAATCTTATAGGTCAATGGTTTGGCTCATATTAATATTGTGAATTTCTTTTCTTTCAACTCCCCGTTAGGACATAAACGAGAAGAAGTATAAATGTAATCAGAGAGCTGATTTTTATCTCTTAGAATAGATTTCATATAGATGAAATCAAAATATTTTCACATCTCGCAAACTACAGACTTGTAGAGTTGGAGATTCTCTTCTCTAGTCTCATAAAACTCCTAGACTTGGTTTATGCTAATTTGTGAGTCTTCTGAGACTCTGAAATTATGCACTCCCATCCTCTTAGCTATAATGAGACCAAGAATTAGAGCTTCATACTCAACTTTGTTATTGGTACACTCAAATTTTAATTTGAATTCAAAGGGAATGATTATACCTTATGGAGAGCTTAGAATCATCCTAGCCTCAACACCGTAATGGCACTTCACTCCATCATAGTGTAGAGTCCAACAGTCGTTAGGTAATATGGACTCCTCATTATTTTTTGGATCCTCTTCTTGAACTTCAACAACTTCAACCATTCATACTTCTTCTAAAATATCCACTAGAAGATAGCCAAAACCAAGAACATTTCGAATACCTTTAGAATCAAATGGAAGAAATATTGGAAAATATTTCTCCAAGACTTTCACTATCTCCACTATTATTTTGGTAGATACAATCTCTACCACAGTAGTCTACTCTCATTCGTGTCTACCACTTTGATGGATTTTTTATTTTCTAATTCATTCATCGGAACTAGCTTAGTAGTAGGGACCATTTCCTTATAAGGTAATGGTTTGTTCAATTGATTAGTTGGGAGTTCAAACTTATAATGATCCCTAGGTTTCTTTTTAAGGTTTTCTAGGTGAATATCAAATGGTTTTAGATCACCTTGAATCCATGCCCTCCCAAGGATCATATTATAGTTGGTTTCCCTATCTATAATATAAAACTCACTTATAAATATTTTAGGCCCAAGAGTGACTAGTAGAACTATAGTCTTGATAGATGGGGTTTAAGGCTATCATAACCTATTAGTGTGTTTCTAGTGGAAGAAAAATTTATTTCTCCATACCCTAGCTTCTATAAGAATGAAAAGGGAACAATGTTAGTGAAAGATCCATCATCATGCATCATTATCTTGACATAATCATTATACATCCATACTTGTAAGTACAATGCAAGATCACCTCTCCATGTTAATTCAACATCCGTAGGCATCTTACTGTAGACACAAAATTATGCACTTTACACATAATTTAGCCCGGTCTTATACTACTATTTAGAATTATCTCAAGTGGTTAAATTACTAATTAATCCCACCTTTTGGTCATCTTTATTTTATATGTTATTCCACACTTCGCATGTATTTTCCAACACATACCCGCCTATTTCACAATAGCCTCATCATTCTAGCCCAAATTCAGGGCACCCCAACTAGTACTGGGGTGCCCCGGGGCACCCTGGTCTATGCACATACTTTTCCTGCTTTCTTTTGGGGAATTTCTAGCCATTGGTTGTCTTTATCTTTTTCTCAGTCATCCTTGTCAGGATTAATTATGAAGTTAAACTTGAGAGCCCTATAAATATAAAGCTTATAAGACTATGAGGGCCCTAACGTCGCTACTATCTATCACTCCATTAGGGTTACATCCATTACATCCACATAGGACCATGCATCAAGGCTAGGAATATTTGCATCACACACACTTCATATGGGGAGGGATTATATTCTATTTTATACACACATTCTATTTACATTTACTATAGTTATTATTTCTCAGTACTTCACAAAGTACGACTGGCATGAGAGAACCTATGGCACAACATGAACACATGCACTAGAACTACATCAAGGTCCGTAATGTAGTGCAACACTTACTGATAAGTCCACTAGTTTGGTAATTGAGGTCAATTTGACCCATTCATAACGTATTTTATTTTTTCTAGGGTTTGATACTTCACTTTGTATTGTAGGTCATTACACAGTTCATTTAATGAATCCAATGTGACAGACAGGAAGCATTTAGAATCAACTTGTGACGATACCAGTTATAGGTTTTGAGCATTTACACTATTTAAAGCACCTAAATTATAGACCATGGTACCCCAGTACACTCACATGCACCCTAGACATCTCAGATTTGTTGGATCTGCCCTTTGTAGGGTCTCTGCATGTTTGCATGCACTTCCAGATTCTTTGATCAGACCTGTGACAACTTCCGACAGTCTCCATCAATCATCTATGCCATTTATTTCCCTTCTCTTTCATACTTAGGGTTTCATTTCCAATTAGAATATTACATTACAATTATTTCATATTGTTTCAGTTCTTCTATTACTGCATTTTAGTCCTCCTATTTAGATTAACTATTTGTTATACCCTCCCATTAAGATCTGATTTTTAATTTTAGTTAATCATTTTGGTGAAACCAACTTCCATTTTTCATTTATGCCCATTACTCGTAATGGTCATTTTGGCCATCTCCATTATTGTGATATTTCTTCTTCTCTTCGCTGCCTCTCTCGACCTATGGCTGACATACCTACGTTTATGGCTAAAAATACCTTAAACACCTCTACCTGAGTCCCCCTTCATGAAATAGAAACCATGGATAGTGATAAATCCTATGATGAGGATAATAATGTAAACCAACATCATCTCAATGCTATCACATATTTTTGTCAGGACTTATGCGAGAATCCCACTCTTCTTCCTCATGTTTTGCATGCTTTACTCACGACTCAGCAAGCTCATAAGGCATCCCTACCCATTTCTTCCTCTCCTATGGTCTCCACACCACATGTTTCTCCTCCCCCTATTATTACTACTTTTCTTCAAACCCATTAGGGTTCTTTCAATATCTTTCTTGGCTTCTCCTCTAGTTCCCTTGATTTTGCATCACTATACCAAGACCTCCAAAATCAAATCCACTAGTTACAGATCACCACTTCTAAAGGACCCCTACCGCTCAATTCCACATCCCTATTGCATTCTCCATTTACGCCATCCATATATACTTACTCATTCCCCCCTAACTTCATCTCTCCAAAACTACCCATTTTTAAAGGCCATGGTGGCCCAAAAGAACATCTTCATGTTTTCCACATTTCCTATCTCGACTACGCTGATGATTATACTATCCTCGCTAAGTTGTTCATGAATAGTCTATAGGACTATGTGATGTGTTGGTGCTATGACCTCCTCCTTCATTCAGTGGTCTCCTTTACTCAACTCATCAATGTCTTTCTTACCCATTTCTCTATCAACATTGGTTTTGTGATTTTTTACGCTTATCTAATACAACTCAAACAAGCTCCCAATGAACACTTATCTAAATATGTTTTACTTTACAAACACAACTTAGCTAATATGATTAATCCTCTTACATATTCCGAGCTCTAGGATATATTTATACATAGTCTCTTGCCACCTCTACAAGACAATGTGCTCTTTGAAACCTTCCCCTCCTTTGATCAACTTTATCACGCTCTCAAACTGAGTGATACTAAACTTGTCTTCGTAGGTAAGATAAAATACAAGGATACCTCTTCTTCCTCAACTTGCATAAAAAGAAAAAATCTCTTCAAAACACCCATGCATAAATCTAACAACCCACAAACTACTGTTAATGCAGTCTCCACTGTTAGGGACTTACGACCACGGCTATACTGGCATCCTTTTACTAAACTTAATGCACCGCTCAGCATCTTGCTATCGCAACTCATTGATAGTGGCCTTATTACTCTACCACAACCTTTACAGCTCTACCCATCCCACCCCAAAGGGAATAGATTTCATGACCATTTTCATTTTGATTATCATCAATGTGTCAAGAATGCCACCGATTGTTGTTTCAAGATCTGACATCTCGTTCAAGACTTACTTGATGGTGGCCATATTGAACTTCCCTATTTTCTCTCATTTGTCCCTAACAATTATAACCATAAACTCCAAATCTTTAACAACCTCATACCTAAGCATGATACTAAGCAATTCGATTCATCTTCTAACTATGTATGTCCTACATCATATGCTTCCCCTGGACCTATCAACTTCCTTATTGCTCACACTATAGCGCCCACACCAATTATCTCCTTCTCCAATGCTAACTATCACGCTACATTCACATTCAATCATTTGTACATACAGGCCTTTATCACTTCAACTCCTCTCAAAAACACTAATTTTGATCCATCTTACCCTATTAGTATATGTTCTTTGTCTTTCTTACATTCTATTTGCTACCCTCAATCATAAATTGACTTTTCATTCAAAAGACCCTATGGTGTCACCAAGTTACCTATCATAGTTAGACCTCTCACCCTTCTCATCCCTTTCCTCATTAACCAAATAGCCAACCAATGTGGCCTACTTCTCAACTTAAATTAGATCTACAAATCCCAAACTATTGTCTCCATCAACCACTTCCGCCTTAAATTTATCTACGATAATCGAATTGTTTCCATTGATGGCATTCCTCATTCACCTCCAGCATCGTCACATTCTCATGTAAATACTCTTGTACCCCTTTCTTTCCCTCATGTCACTCCTCTGAAGTCACCTACACTATGTCCTACTCCTACTCCACCATCTAAACCCACCCTGTGCACCCACTCCACTCTACTAGTCTTGCATACCTCCATCGACCTAATCCTAGGATTGCTACTTCCTCATGCCGATGAACGCTGCCTCACTTTATCCTGCATGGATCATTTACTCCTACACATACAATCCTACCTCACTTGCCATCCCCCACACACTTCACTATACCTATGTATTGGTCTTACATGCATCCCTCATGTGCATATTGGCTCCATTCTCCAGCACAATGTCTCTCTTGTATATTGTCACTCTTAGAAAATGATCCTACACTCTCATCCTCACTACCACTGACTAAGGAACATCTTTCCTTCACCCTAATCAGGTTATTCCTCATCTATACATACTTGGGGGGCATAGCACCCCCCCATTCTATAATCGGCATATGCCACGCATCTTATCTTAATGTCCACCTCAGTCTCATATCACCACACCCTCATTACCCAATGATGCATTATTGTGCTTCGGTTCACACTCAACTATTGAGGAATTACCATTACATTGAACCCCACATACCACACATTATACATTATCTTATACATACCTCATCTCTTAGTCACTTCTACATATTCTATCCCATACACGCTACACTTGTCCTCAATATATGAGTCTAGTTTTATATTTCATCCATATATTCTATATTTACGCTAGGTCACATTATCCATAGATCTAATTTATCCTATCACCACTGCATATTATATCTACACCTACCATCATACTTTCTACATTTTCCCATGTAGTCACACATCCTATTCACCATTTGGTCACCTACACTACATTGATCTACGTGTTGGACTCACTACCCTATGGCACACTTTACTTCCTCGATCCATACTCAATTGCTGAGGGTTTACCAATCAAATAGACCTTACCTACATGCGACATGTCATCCTACCAAATTCATTAGACTAGTGACCTATGCTCTAGGATATATCATCACCCACTTTCATCATCACATTTCCTAGTGGTATACACCATTAGGTTAAATCACCACTCCTTTCATTATTCCCAATAATTATATCATCAACTTAACCATATACTCTATCTCATTTTGTCATCTCCTATCGTATTGGTATACACCTTGGGTTAAATCACCACTCCTTCCATTGATATCCCATTATCCTCTTCCATTTGATCATCACATGTTCTATTATCTTATTCTACGTCATTTTATTATTCATCGTACTCATTACTTAGAGGTAGAATCTTTAATCTAAATCACCACCTACTGCATACTCATATCCACTTCATACATCGTCATCACCTATCTCGTAGAGACATACACTATAGGCTAAATTGTCACCTTCTTCTACCATCATGTAGTGATATAAACTTAGGGATAAATCATCACTCAAACATTCATCACATCATGTACATTTGCTATACACTCACATACTTCATCACTTACTACCGCCCATCCCATCATGATATACGCTTAGGGATAAATCATCACTTGTCTTTTCAACAAATTCCTGGTATATGCTTACATTATAGGGTCCACGCACATCTCCCCATGTTGCATTTCATCACCATTACATATAACACTCATCACAACGCGCTAGACACAACCAACACTACTCGACTATTTACCGATGACACACTCTTGTTTATGGTTCATTCTCTACTGTTGAGGGGGAATACAAATTGAACATTATTTCATATACTTCCATCCAATCGGGAGGCAAGTTGCTCCTATCATTCCATTTTGCATTCCATTCCACACATCCATCCACTACATACTACATTGTCTTAGGGGCATTTACTTTTACTTACTAGTGTTTTACATGATCACTGTACTACACATGTTAGCTTGCTTTCTTATATGTCATTATCATATGCACGTGTATTCACCTCTTGGTTTAGTGTGATCGCATATCCAGGACTCTACATGCATCATGTATACTCACTTCCTTACTATACTGGTCGTTGGGGGCATCCACATTCAACTTATACAATTGTTCTTGTTTCATTTTGAACTTAGCATATTTTACTACTAGCTTATACACATTTTTCACATATTGGTTATCACTCTAACATGTTAACGGTTGTTCCATGTGCAACACTTATTTTGCAAGATTCTATGTTTCCATGACTACTTGTATTTCTACCTGTCTGCTTTGTTTGGCATTATATGTGGGCTTTTCCCTTTTCTTGTGTGCAAACTTTTCTATTTTTTACTCCCGTGATGTCCTTGTGTGTCTTGTGACATCATGATTGATGTCAATTATTTATAACCTTCTTTGTGTGATCTTCTTGTTGTTTCTTGCTTGTTTACACTATTATGCTTGGTAGTATTTCTATATTGTTTTTGTTTCTTTACACTGATTATGTGTATGTTCTTGCATACTAACACTTGTTTTGGCTAGTTATCCCCTTTTATGTGCGCTTTGGTATCAACCAAGCACTTTCCCTTTCCCCCTACAAGGCTGATTTGGTTATAGGTCTGAGTGCGGTTGGTCCTCTTTTAGGGTTTTATTCTCCTTCCAAGGTCATCACATGTACCCCCAAAGAGGGTGACATCATTATGGGTTTCTACTAACACGGCGTATTTACATCGGTTCACACATAGTGAGTGACTTCAGAGCAGTCTACGAAATCTAAAAATAGTAGCCATAACAGGACATGGTGTCCTTTGGTAATTATGTGGATCAGTTATAGGCTCAGGGGTTATAGTAGGTGGCCTTTCTACACTTCTTCGTCTAGTGTCATAGGATCAACCAAAAAACAAACGTAGTACAGAGATCTCTTCAACAAATTTCAGCAGAAGAGGTTAGAGCTGGAGGACACAGAGCATTTCCTCCCTACACTTCTTTTACCTGGGTGGCGTGAGATCGCCCAAAAAACTCATGACAATACAGGATATCCTTCTACACCCTTTTTCTTAACATGGGTCAGGTTCACATGTTCCATTTACACTTTTTCTATCATATTTTACATTTGCATATTTTACACAACATTTTTACATACATACATATTTGACTACTTGAGTGTTTTCTCCTTGTAGGTCCGTCATATGAGAAACAAGCAGTAAAATTTTGTGGCAATAATAATAAATACAACAAAAATGATAAAACACCATTGAATGTACTTTCCATACTAACCATATAGGTACATTACACACATGTTCCTCCCTAGGTTCACTCTCATCACTTTTTCACATTTTTCATCTTTAGAATCCACGCTCCTCTATCTTTTTATTTTTTCATTCCATGCTTGAGTCTAGTCCATCAACATGTTTTCTCCTACACTCTACATGGATATAAGGTACACATCTTTATCTACTTTATGTTACCAAGATTTCTGGTCACCAAAATAAAGTGGGGGTAAATGTAAACACAAAATTATGCACTTTACACATAATTTAGGTTGGTCTTATACTACTATTTAGAATGTTCTCAAGTGGTTAAAGTACTAATTAATCCCGCCTTTTAGACATCTTTATTTTATATTTTATTTCACACTTCCCATGTATTTTCCAGCACATAACCGTCCATTTCACAAATGCACCATCATTTTAGCCCAAATTCAAGGTGCCCCATCCTGTATTGGGGCACCTCAGTCTTTGCACACACTTTTCCTACTTTATTTTGGGGATTTTCTAGTCGTTAGTTGTCTTTATAATTTTCTCATTCGGCCTTGTCAAGATTAAGTACGAAATTAAACTTGAGATCCCTATAAATATAAATCTTATAAGACCATATGAGGGCCCTAGCTTCACTACTATCTATCACTCTAATAGGGTTACATCTATTGTATCCACATAAGGCCATGCATCAAGTCTAGGAAGATCTACATCACATATACTTCAAAAGGGGAGGGGTTCTATTATATTCCATGCACACATTCTATCTACATTTGCTATAGTTATTATTGCTCACTACTTCACAAAGTGTGACTGGCACGAGAGAACCTAAGGCACAACACACACATGCACCAGAACTATATCAGGGTCCAAAATGTAGTGTAGCACTCAGTGATAAGTCCAATAGTTTGGTGGATGAGGTCAATTCGACCCATTCATATTACATTCTCTTTTTTCTGGGTCTGATACTTCTCCTTGTATTGCAATTCATTACACAGTTCATTCAGTGAATCCAATGTGACAGACAGGAAGCATTTGGAATCAACTTGTGACCATATCACTTGCAAGTTTCGAGCATTTACAATGTTTAGAGTGCCCAAATGTAGGCTGAGGCACCCCAAAGTGCCCCAGAACACTCCCAATCATCCCATACATCTTAGATCTATTGGATCTTCCCTTCACAAGGTCTCTGAGTTTTTTTGTGTACTTCTAGATTCTCTGATCAGACCTGCGACATTCTTCGTCAATCAGCTATGTCATTTCTCTCCCGTATCTTGTATAATTACGGTTTTATTTCCATTTAGAACATTAAATTACAATTATTTAATATTGTTTCAATTCTTATATTATAATGTTTTAGTCCTATTTAGATTAACTATTTTTTATACCTTCCCATTAAGTTCTTAGTTTTAATTTTAGTTAATTAGTTACTCATATTGAAAATAAATAGAGTATCTCTCTCGTGTTGGATCAGAGGATAGATTTCAAAGTATATGTAGTTAATTTGGGACTCTAGAGGAGGAATGATGTGCACGAGATGAACAATACCTAAAGCTTCAATCAAATTGGATCGGTGTGCTAGAGAATTCTTCAACAAATCCAAGAAGGAAATGTGAGAGAAGGTCTTAGTGAGATCTTTAATCGAATCGTAAGCCCCCACTAACTTGGGAAATACATGAAAATCATCTTGTACTAAAGGATACATGGGAAGATAATGTGATGTGTACTCTTGATTATAGGTCATTGCATTAACCTATGGTTTCATCTCCAACTCAACTAAGCCTACAATTTTAGTTTTGTGTATTTTGTCCAGGTTATGAGAAACCCTGGGATCAGTGGACATAGAGGCTTTACGATCATGGGTTATTATATGGATCCATTTTTTGGAACCCTGAGGATTAGCTTTCTTGTTCTCAGGGCTCTTTGGGAAAGGATCTCTATAGATTCTGAGGCTAGTGTTTCGTGGAACGACAGGTCCCGTATGGGTACCTTGTCAAGTTCCAGGGTTTGCTAATAATATTTTAATGAATATTTACCTTTGATCTTATAGGATCCATTCTATGAAATTTTTGTAATCTTGATAAGACTAAGTGTCATGAATAATCACACTATCAAACCCACAATATAATTTAGGATCATCGTCCCTCATCCTTTGGTTTTGGTTTACTTTTGGGTCCCATAATTTATATTGTTATTTTGGTATTGATTGTTGTAATTAAAATTTGTGGGCCCTTGGCCACTTACGACAAATATTTACTTTTTACAACATTCCTATTGTACTTTGACTGTTACCGTACTCCACATTATTTGCGACGTCGTACTGGCATCGCCGTTATCTTCTATCGGACGCTACTACTAATTATACTTAACAACATTCTATTCCTAATACATACATTAATGAAATAGAAATTATGGAGGAAAATTTTAGTGTCGACAGATCATCGTCCCTCATCCTTTGGTTTTGGTTTACTTGGTCTTGGTAATGATTTGGACCTTGGGCCTAAACCTGCTAAGAGGGAGGATGACTAAAATCTACCACATTAATGGAGGGATTTGGATTGTTTTTCCTTTTATTATTTACATTTCCATTATTATTATTCACATTGCTAATGTTCACAACATTTTGCTTCTTAGGTTGGTCATTTCATGTCATCTATTGTGACACCATGGTTCTGCTTCAGGACCTTAGGCCCTTGATTATTGTGTGAACAATTCTGGTAGTTTGAGTTGCTTTGGGTGGAGGTGACCAACCTATTGTTGGGGCCATATGTCTTACATCCACTATCAATTGTTTTTTGGTCAATGCAAAGCATACCCTCTAAAACTTCCTCATAACTTTGAAAAGGAAACTTATGGACTTCCTCCTTAGTCTCTCAATTAAGTGAGAGGAGGAATAAGTCACAGAGTTCCATCTAATCCATGTTTGTAGCACTCATGGAATAATAAAGGAAATTCCACCACCTCTAAATGAAGTGGGCAGTGAGCTCATTTTACTCTTATTTGATGTGCAAAAATTCTCTAATCCATGTCCTCAAAAAAAATTTCATATCAAAAGCCTTGATAAACTCATATACAATTTGCTTTAAATAGCGTATAAAGGCATCCAGAATCCTATGATACCAATCAAGGAAAATCCTATTGAGGGTCTTAGGAAATATCTTAGTGACAATTACATCCCAAGGGAGTAACTATCTTATTGCAGTAGCATATTCCTTGATATGGGCATTAGGATATCATTCTCCCTTGAACTTCGGAATATTTATCAAAGGCTATGGGAGCATGAAACCTCGTATGGTGAAGTCAAGGGCCTCTTTCCTATATTCAAAATATGAAACCTTGTATGGTGAAGTCAAGGGCCTCTTTCCTTGTGATCATTCATCTATATAAATTTCTATATAGGACAATCCTTTTTGATCTCATCAATATTGCATCATCACAAGGTCTATTTTCCTTATACCTTCTTTGGAAAATCACACACGCATATCCATACTTACAAAATGTCTAGTTGGATGTCCATTATGATTCCCAAATTGACATGTCACTTCCTTCCCTTTGAAGGAGTTCCATCACACTATCTAGAAATAGAAATTTGTGCTTAAATGACACCAACAATGACTGAATATCATGTAGTTTCTCACATTTACAACAATACAAAACCTAGGTTTAGGAATTCAAATCAAAAGATTCCCATTACAACTAAACATGTTTTGGTTCTTCATGCTAGAGGGCCCATCCAGGTACCCTATCCCCCACCTTCAGCTCATAGTCAGTGGTATGGTTTGGATGCCTCTGATCCAAATTATTATTCAAGTTCCCCCTAATCTTCTTCCGATTCAGATCTGAACTACCATTTGGATTCCCACTCTTCTTCTAAAGATTTGGATCCCAACTATTATTCGGATACCCATAGATCACATGTTGAATCACGGTCCTCCCTTCCTTTGTAGGACCTTCATTCCCAATCACCTCAACAATGTCTTCCTCCTTTGAAGACTCGTGTGACTCCAAGTTCCATTGATTGAACATCTAATTTAGTTCTTGAGTCAAGGTCCTCCCTTTCTTTGTAGGACCTCCTTCATTAGTTGCCTCGATGACCTCTTCCTCCATCAAAGAGTTCCACGACTCAGATTCCCTCTATTAAATCATCAATTTCGAATCCTACGTTGCAACTAAATGGATGGCTATGCAATCCTATGTTCCAACCTACATTACGTCTTCTAGAAAAATGACCTAGGTCCAAATCCAAATCATCCATTGATGAGACGCTTGCCACCAAATATATTTCATCTCTTTAGTCATCTTCTACTATAAAAATGACTTCAATCCCTCTTCGGCCCTTGAGCACTTTCAGCCATATCGTACCATTTCCTCATCCATCTTCTAAAGATCAATGTATGTGACCATGTCAAACCATAAAAAAGAATCCATGTGCTAAGATATCTTTTCAAAGCACTATCAAAACTATTTATGAGAGTGCTAAGGTCAATCCTTACCCTCGTCTACATCATCAGACATCTTAATCTTCTTCTGTCAATCAATCTTCACCTCATTTCTAACCTGCTTCTTCTATTCAACCTCCTATGGTCAAAGAACAACAACCTCTACTGATTTATTTCTCTCATAATGAAGGAACAATCGGACTACACAAATATATCCCTTTAGAGGATTTCAAACAAGGGTTATTTCTTGAACTCGATACACTCATGTATTGGGGAAAAGAAGTTGATTCCTTTTATCATAACGTAAAGGAAGAGCCTAAGGTCATGGAACTTAATTCTTCTTCTATTATTCCATCTTCACCTTCCTCTGATCATGATGAGATGTTAGGATCTAGCATTGATCCATGGCCTATCTTCTCGTTACCAAATAAATCCTTATCTATAATCATTCCTCAATTGAAATCTTGCCTTGGGTCACACCCTAGTAGCCCATCATCTTCTTTTATCCTGGGGCCACATCCTAGTTGCCCTCCATTTTCTACTTGTGGGTCACCTCTTGGTAGCCCATTACCTTCTATTCTTGGGCCATGTCCTAGTATCCCTTCATCCTCTTATATCTATGGGACCCCTCTCGGTAGTCCCTCCTCATCTATACTTGGGCCACACCCTAGTATTCCTTCGTCATCTTCTTCTATTCTTGGGCCATGTCCTCATAGCCCAATTTCTTCCATCTTAGGGTCATATCTTAGTAGCCCTTCATCATCTTCTACTAGTGGCTCACCTCCCGATAGCCCATCCTCTTCAATTCTTGGACCATATCCTTCTCATCAATCACATGTTTCTTCTATCAATGGTCTTGGAAAGCTCGTGGTCATTTCTCACATCAGTTCTAAACATCCACATTCACTTTCTTCTCCTTCTCGAGATCAGAAAATTCACACATCACCTTATAAGAAACCCAAACAATTTCTTAATCAAGCTCAAGTAAAAATTCCTAAGAGCTCTAAATCTCCTAGCAACTCACATGATCTTAAGGTTAAAAATAAAATGCAATTCAATAACTCACATCAACGTAACCATCAAGTATGGTGTAACGTGCATAAACCTCTGTATGGGGAATTAAATCTCCCACATACAAAATCCATGTTTTAGGATAAATCACAGTCATTTTTATAGTATGATCTCACCTCGATCATGGAGATCGGGGATAACATTACACTTGATAAACAAACATGCCTAGTCTCCCTTATCAAGGAAGTTGCATACATCTTTGTTGGATCGTACCACACAAAGTGACTCTTGTGTTCCCACCTTTCCAAAAACTATCAAAAATCTAAAAATTAAAAAACAATTCAAAAATGCAAAAATTGAGAAAACACCAACACAAATTAAAGGTACAAAGATCAAACATTACAATCAGGTATTGCTTACACATGGATGTTTCTTTCTTCCATTCCTTGTTATTCTTCTACAAGTCTTCCTACCATTTTCATCCCTTCAGTGATTTTTTGGTTAGCCTATTCACATGCATTTTGTAGCATTTATCTCTATGGTATCTATTTGACCCTGGTCTTTTATCACCTTGGTCAATTAAATAGCGACTGGCCTCTTAGAGATCCTATCACATTCAACATATAATAAACTTGTTGCGAAGAAATTTTGGACATATTTGTTGACACAAGACAATGTCATCATCACAATCACTTCCATCTCCTTCCATCAATCCATCTATGGTACTTAACCCCTTGTCAAACAAGAGAGCTAAAATAAGTTTTCAGAAAGAAAAAAGAATGAAAATCAATCAATTAAAAGCTGAAAGCTACAAAGAAAAAGCAAATTGATATATTACTATCTCTTGGGGTATTTCTAATAATCTCTATCGGGGCTATAGACATCTGACTTGCAATAGATAAATTTTGTGATTAGAATCAAATATATCTCCGTCAGGGCTATGGATGCATGGCTGGTAGCAGACCAGTGTACAACTATCCTTCCACCCTTCATTCACAAATCACCTATCACTTATCAAAATAAATCAATCCTACACATTGGCTAGGGTTTCTTCACTTGTTGTCTATTAAATTTTCCCTTCAAGAGGTAATAAATTACACGTGCGCACACTCGATCTCTATGAGTAGGTAGGATTAATATGTTACCAAGTGTCTTTTATTGGACCTTGTTTAGATTCTTACTTTAGTCCTTATCTCGTCTCATGATTTGAGTCTTTGGCTAATCACTTCTTCATCGCGAGGCTTCTACGATAGATTCATAACATTCACATCGTTCCTTCGTTTAGAACATACATGTGTATGGTATTTCCTCTATGCCATATTTTCAGACACCTTTGTCCCCTTTCCCAAAAAAAAAAAAATCTTGTCCTTCCTTTCTATCAAGTTCTTTTAGGCCAACTTACGCTGGGGGCATCCTTGCTTCTTCCCAACACTTCATTGGTTTAATTTCATCATCATGTTGAACCTATCCGTAATGGCCTTGGGTCCTACTTATATGTGTGAATATTTTTCCTTTGAATACTCCCACCTAATCACTAAGGAATTTTCACATCTTCACCTTCTTACGTAAGCATGTGGCATTTTTCCCTTGTACATCCCATATATTGCTAGAGGCATCCACACTTCCTCATATTCATGTACATAGTTTCAAGAAACTTTCAAAATCATCAAAACATTCAAATATGGTTCAAGAAACATCAAAAACAATATAAATCATCCTATAAAATGATGTTCTTTGGTTCTTGCTTGTTCTTGTCATAAACGACTCACGGATCATTTTGATCTACAACCATCAACAAAAGCTAAGTTGCTTACTTCGTCTGTACTCTGGGGCACAACAAGTTTCCTGGTATTGTTTCATAGTGCACATTACTTTTCCATTGGACCGAAGTGTCCTCCGTTATTTCCCTTGCATGTATCCTTTCCTAGGGAACCATCTTTAACCCTTGTCGTTAATTCAAAAAGGTTTGAATTGAAGCTCGATAACAAAAACATTGTACTTTTTTCTCTGTCAGTTTAGCTTGTTTACTTTCTCATATTGCATTGCATTTTGTATGTTGTATGGAGTTAGTGTTTTTAGCAATGGAAATTTGTTCGTATATGGCTTTTCATGTCATACTGAACTTTTGTTTATTATTTCTAATAAGGAATGATGATGAAGATCTCTAGCAATATGATGACAAAATAAAGTTTTTTAAAAGGCACTGGATGGATGTTAGCTCATTCCCTTTTCCTCATACTCCTTTTCTTCTATATTCCCTTTCTTCCCTTCATCTTCTATCTATTTCCTTCATCTTTTTTATCATTGATCTACCTCTTTCATCACCCCATCGATGGTCGATGGGGGCATCCTTCATTCTACTCATTTTTCTTCTATCCCTTCAAGCTTTTCTACTTGTTTATGCTTGTCTACTTTCTTCGAAGTGACATCACTTACGTCACCCCAAAGAGGGGAAAATGTAGACACCTAAAATATGCTTACACTTAGCATTTCCTCCCATTCAACTAATTGATGACACTTCGTTAATCAACCCTTCTTCACTCCACTCTCAGATGCCCATTTACGACACCTTCTCAGTCGTATTCCTCCTATAATCGGCTTATTTGGCGAAAATCTCTCTTATTAGCTAAACATTCCTCTTTTCAAACATTCAGAACCTCCCTAGTTCTCCCTAGACCACTTCTATTGGCTTTGTAGGCTATCTATCAGTCATAATTGGTTATCCAAACCTCTCCCAACTCCCAATGAGTCTCTAATCACTTGATAATCAAGTTTATCTAGCCTAAACCAAGCTTAACTGAACCTAAATCATGTTATCCTAATCTAATCTAAAAGTTCTTTTTGAGCTTTAGTCCCACATGCACCCAAAATCTAAACTCTCCCAAGTGAAAAACTATAAATAGAAGGATCACCTCTCCCTCTCAACCTTACACCTTGTTTACATAACAAAATCTCTCTCATATTTGGAGATCTTGGCATTAGAAATCATTTGTGGTAGCTTTAAGCTCTAGAGCATTTGGATCTTAGCTATACTCCATTGTTAAGATCTCCCCCATCTTGCATCCATCCATCCCAAATATAGTTAGTAAGGGAATATCTAAAGCTTGGCCATGTAGCCAACTTAGAGAGATCTCTTCACTATGTTTCAAAGTAAACAATACATAATTTGATTGTTTAGAATCTAATTAGGTTCACTTTCATTAAGCTTTCATGGAGTAGAGAGTAGTATATATGCTAGGGTTTGAATGTTAGTTTTAAATTTATATATGCATAGATAGTTTCTTGTTTAACTGTAATCTTATGGTGCATGGTTGAGTTTAGTAAAGCTTGAGGTTCTTTAACCTCATCCCATATCTTTGCAAACCTTTCCATTGCATATAATTTCCATTGAATTTAAAATTCAATGGAATGAGAAAGTTAGAGAGGCTTCTATATTTAGAGGTGAAGATGAGATTAGGATTAGAATTAGATTAGTTTAATAAAGATTATTAGTAGTGAGATTACATAGAAAGACTATGTGTAGGGATGTGTAAGGTAGGTGGCTAGGTATATATAGGAATATTAAATTCCTACAAAATGTTAATAGGGATTGTTAGTGGGATAATAGGATATAATAATGGATTAAAGGATTGTGGATTGAGATGGGATATAATAATGAATGAAGAGGATTGATAACAAAATGATTGGATAAAAGGGTAAATATGATAAATGATAATAGAATGATAAAATGAATTAAATAATAATAATTAATATTGCAATTAATTATTATATGGATGATGTTGGGTTATTTGTGGGACAGATTAATTGTAATTAATCATTTAGACATAATGATATACATATGATTATGAGTATGACAACAAACTTTAATTAGGAAACTTTATTTTTCAAATAACTTTAAGCATTTCTATTCCATTGGAAAAATGTGTTGAATATGATATGATGTAAAGATAATCTCACTTCATTCTTAACTCCACGTAACTAGTAAGATGCAAGGGCTCACAACCGAGAATCAAGAGGAATGGGATATATACATTTTGAAGAATGTGAATGAGAATGATGACCAAAAGACAATAATTTTGACAAGGATTTACTCAGAAACCTATAACCCAGCCCAGACCAAGATTAACTAACCAATTTGAAATGAATTTTAGGACAAGACATAGGAGTGTAAGGGAGATTCCCTCCTTTCCCAACCACATGATACCAATAATAAGCATGGGCTCATCACTAAATGTTAGTAGGGACGAAAAGTGTAGTTATTTGGAATGAGAATATTTTTTCTTATTGTTTATATATATATATTTTGACTTGACTTTGAGTTATGGTTTTTTGGAAGAAACACTTGCCCCTAACATCAACCCCAAACAACTAGTAGGATGTGAGGCCTCAAGTCCAAATATTGAGATAAGCGAACAAAAGTTATGGGTCAAGTGTTTAGAATTTTTTTTTCATAGAGAGATTTTCAAGGAATGATTTATCATCAAGAAGATCCTAGTAAAAACTATGGGCAATAAACACCTAAATACAAAGTAACCATGAAGAAGACTGGGTATGTAAGTCTTTATAAAGCAATATCAAAAATTGTCTCTCGAACAAAAGTGAGTATAGATTTTATATAGCTTGAATGTATGAGAAGAATGGTGAAATAGGTATAATTAAGATATTTTCAAATGTTTGAAAGTTAAAGAATCACTTGAATAGTAAGTTTATGTTTTATAGTTAAACAAAATTACAATACAAGTAACAAGACAGTATGAATGCAAGAGAGGAAAGTCTGGAAATACAAAATGACTATATAGAAATGCTTTAGGTGAAGTGAATTAATGGATTCACTAAATTATTCACCCTCATGAGTATAGTTTTTCTTTTGAACATGATGGGAAGTATTTTCTTTCCCCAAAAATTATGTAGCTTTTGAAGCTTGTGAAAATTATAATTCTTTGATTATATGCACCAATGTTGAAATTACATCGTCAGGTGAAGGTTGTAAAAAAACTTTGGCGTATGTTGCACATTGTTTGGTCATGATGGTATGTGATACCTTGTTATGATTTGGTCATTTGTAGGCTCCCTTTTGAGATGTGTTTTATTTCTTAGGTTGGGGTGGGGTAGTATTGTTCTAAATAAGGTATTTGTGTATCATTTAATCCTATTTAAGTATCACTTTAGATCACTAAGAAGGTAGCCAATTTGGGTGAGATGTGTTGGGATCTCATCATTTTTTAGAAAATAGGAAGAATAGGATTGATATTGCATGCTAATTTGAGGTATGGACAAGATCTGTGCATAGAAACCATGTTCTCCTGTAAATTTCATGTTGTTGGATATTGAGAACTCTAGTTGTGTACTTTGGTTATGTTGATCTATCTTCTCAATCCTAACTATTGAATCGGTGTTAAATCCCTGAGGAGGAGGCATATGAGGAGATATCAAGGTTTGTGAGTAGTTATCAATCCACCCAGAAAATGAGGGTGGTATTTAAATACCCACATTGTTATAAGAGGCTTAACAACTTAAAATAGGTCTGTCAAACTCCTGACCTGACATATTCGTGTGGTGTATAAACACCCGCAAAATAATAGCAAAGGGGGAATGTGGGTGAAAGAAAATAAAAGAAAGAGGATATAAAAAGGAACTAGTACTTCTCACGTTGGGTTCACTAATTTTTTACACCTAAAAATCAACACATAATTTCAGATGCACATGACCTCCCGAGGTCGTGTCAGAAAATTTGGAATCTAATGGATGGGATGGTAATGTAGTGGATAAATAGAGTGTAGGTGGGATAGGTAGGAATGATAATAAGAGGTCAAGGTAATCAAAGGTTCTCAACTGGAAATTGGGGATTTCTTCATTGAGAGAAATGATTGCTTGCCTAACTTGTACATGGGTGATACTATGATCAAGGATGATCGCCATGTGTAGATCTCATTCAATGTCATTAGAACCAAATAAAACCTAACTCGATTGAGGAACATAATGATTTGTCCTACATCTTCTGTGTATTCCTTTTTAAAGAGGATCGTGAAGGTATAAGAGAAGACGTAGAAAATGAAAAATCAAGGGTTACGAGGTCTAAGACTATATTCTTTGTTATTTGATTACTCTTTAGCAATGGATGATTCTTCATTAAGGGCAATGATTTGGCCAATAATTTTAGGAGGCACAGGTGTGGCTCTAAAAACCAATTGGTGTAAGCCTAAATCAATATCTATTTGGTTTCTTTTGATGTATCGTTATCTTATAAGAGGATCCAAGATTCTGATACATTGTTGTGTTGGACCCGAAATGGTCATGTGGGCACCAAGTCTACAGAAATGGAAACAAACAACCAAGCTAAAATCTAAAAGGATTGAGAGCTAAGTTTAGGTAGCCTAGGCCACTAGGAAAATAGGAGTTTTGTTCTTTCCAATATAAATTACCTTAAGTTCCTACCATTCAGTAAACAAAAAAAAACTTAAATTAAATAAAAGATGATTGATTTCTCCTTTTATTTTAACTAAGTTTGATTTACAAATATTTAATCAAATGGAAGTAAAGAAAACTATCTAATTGTTTTTGTATTTTTACTGAGGATTTTAAAAGAGATAAATAAATTAATCTAATTAACTACTAATCTATATTTTTTGCTTTTATGGTTATTGGAAATTAAATAAAAATAAAATCTAAAGACACAAACAAGGAAAATAATTTAAATAAATTAATCTACTCCTACACTAAAATGAAACAAACAGGGAGTTGAATGTATCTATTCCTCTATTGAAAGATATAAGATTAAATATAATTCATAGACGTGTGTATTATAACTTATAATTGTGGAAATATAACTTCCTCTTATTGCTTCACCTCAGAATTATGGGAAGAAAGAAAGCTTATTAGAAGCAACTTCCTCTTTTGCCTAATATTTCCCCAATAAAACAAGTTACATAGGTAAACTAATAATTAATAAATAAAATGAACAACATGGAAACAGAAGCTTCCTTAAGATTATTTCCCTTACATATCCACAAGGATAAGTAGTGAATAATATATCAATGGAATTTTTCTCGTACGCATACAAATATAAGAATGAAGAAATTAAAATATACAAATGTTATAAAACAAAGAAATGAAGAAATTCAAACACATAACCTTCCTCCAAATTATTTCCCCATGCATATCCATAGGGATAAGATGGGAAGAAAATATAAATGGAAGATTTGTACTAGTAATAGAGAAAGTATAAATTCTAACTCTTAAAAACAAGTGTATTGCTTCCTTTAATTTTAATGACATTATCCGAAATGAAATCTTTGAAAAAAATGTAAATAGATTCTCAAATAGCTTCTAAAACATGGTAATGATTATTTTTTCTCCTTAGTTTAGCTTCTAGAGATGACATTCCAAATGATCTAGAGTGCAGTGTTGGTTGGTTGTAGGAAAATTGATCACAAATGTAAGCAGGAAGAAACAGAGAAATATATTTTGTTTTCTATGTACTTCTTAGCAGGATTATGCTAGAGTAATTGTGCAATTCAAAACAAAAATATCCAACCCATGATAGGGGTAAAATCTTAGCTTTTATAGAAATGTAAAAGACAAACATTCTAACATAGTTGGAAATCAAGAAGTTCCAAATCATCCAAGAAAGGGGTAGTCAAACTTTTAATGATAGTAAACTGAGAATAGGATTCCAACAAGAATCCAACAAGCCAAAAATCAAGAGAAATGGTCAAGAAACGGGTGAGAAAAACACTCAAAAACTTGAGAAATGTGTTTAGAACGTGCATTCTAGATTCTCAATTAAATGTGCATGGAACCACGAGTTTGTGTAGACCGGTGGTTACACAACCATTGCAGTGTGTAGAAAAATGGGCGAAAAGCAAAATGCCAAGGCACAAAAAGCTGAAATACTCAGAATCGAGGGTAAACAATTTGGATAAATATGTTGAATGTAAGGAGAAAGGATCTGGATCTCATCATTGTTTTGGAAAAGAAATATTTCATCATTGGAGGCTTTACTATACTGTCGATGTAGCACTAGTGCAAATTTGGGTACATATAGACATTATTCTAAAAAATACATTATTCGATATAAAGGCTTGAATTCATTATTGAATAATATATTACTTTTTATAGAGAATCTTGACTTTAAACTTAACCTCGACTTTATGGATAAAATTCTCACCTTTATATTTTGAAATATAAGGGTTGTGATAGTTTGGGATCTGTGAAAATACATATTAGATGCCAAGAAACACAAATAGTGATGGTGATATTGTGATTAGATAAATTTTTTGCATACATTAAGGGAATGGATAGATGGGAACATACATGAATAGATGTTAGGTGCCATTGTAACTTTTCCTTGGTCTTTGTAAAATCTCTAATCTCACATCTCTTTGTGTGTTTATAACTTGTACAGTTTTCTTTGGATTCTCTTCATCCTACTCAAAATACAATCAACTTACAGATTTTCTTAGTTGGTTCTTTAATACTATTATCTATTATGTCACCATACCAAGATATTTTTCAAACATATGTCTAGATCAATGTAGAATAGCTTCACAAGTTCTGTAACTATGAAAGGAATGAACAAGTGATGAGATTGTATGCTTCAACCTAGCTGAGCTTATGTGACACACATGGATCGATGTATTGATGCAGGGAAAAGGTGATCTTAGAAAAAAAAACATATTTTAATGTAACCATTTTTTAGTTGATTCATATATCTCTAATGCAATCCATCTAATGAAACAATGCAAAATGTGATGTAGATCTCTATTTATCTTTACCATGTAATAATCCTTATTAAAACAGGTTGAATCAGGGGAGAGATGAAGTGTGAGAACATTTGGTAATAATTATTCTCCATCAAAACCTTATGTATTTGAGTTGGGTATCGAGGAACTAGTGGTACATATGGAATTGATCATTTGTAAGAAACTATAGTTCATAGTTGTAATCTACACAAAACTACATTTGATAGTGTGAAAAAAAGATTAAATTACTCCAAAAAGATTGTTAGAGTAGGTATTTACCTTAACTCATGTTCATCTATGTACTTTATTTACCTTTATTGTATTTATCCTCACCCATTTATGTGTGTGGATAATCCTTTTTATTTATTTATATATTAGGGGCATATTATCTAGTTGTTAGGCACATTTTTTTCCTTGATCTATGGTATTGACTAGATCCTTGATGTCTAGTTCTCTCATAAATCTATGGTCTTAACTAGTTCTTTGATGACTCATTTTTTCCTTGTTTTATGGATTGATCTATGACCTTGATTGGTTTTTAGATTGGTATTCCTTGCCTATATAAGCAAGGATCATTCTCATTGTATTTCATTAAGTTCCATAATAATATATGATATTGTTGCTCATTTGTTTGCAAAGGTTTTGGTAAAGTTATTCTAGCGAATTGTTTTCATCTTATTAATCATGGTGTTTGATTAGCATCTGAGTTCTTAGATTGGTATGATCTAGTTATCATTCCTTTTAAAGACTCTCCTCATAGGCTTGTAAACTTTATTTTCCGCACTCATCATACATATACATGTATTTTGGAATCATTGCACAAATCCGTGACTCCTACACATACATATGACACATTTGTACCTACGCTGATACCGAATGAGATATCAAGACCGTATTTACATAATGAAATTCACATAATAATGATATTGCATTGAATTCATTTCTGATGTTTATACAACATACAACACTCCATATAAATAGGCTTTTACATCCCTATAATTTGGGAAACTACTTTCCCAAAAAATATCTCCATAATCCTATTCACATAATATTATTTATAACAATATTACGCTTAATAAATAATAATCTATGTATAATATATTGTTTTTTATAAAAATATATAATATCAACCCAATAATCAATCATAACACAGTAAACTATACATAGTAATAGTAATTATTGACATAATTATCTCACGGTAATTTTTCAATCAACCATGGAACACTAAATTCCTAACACTTTAAAAATAATTTCTCTAAATTTTTATGTAGATTCATTTTTTGTGAAATGTGGCACTCGACTAATCTTTTCCACTCTTGTGAAAATAAGAGGAGAATACATCTAATATGTATAGAAAAAATCTTGATGAAGGGATTAAGTCTTTTTTTCCATAGAAATAAAATAGATGTGTGGAAGATCTAACACATTTTCTACCAAATCCTACCCCTAATTTTGTTTGAAAGTTATAGGTAGGAATATGACACACTCTTTTAGCTTCCAATTCTACTGGTTATCTCTTGTTATTCTATTGAAAAAATGCATATCTCATGGGGTCCTTATATGGATCGTAATTTTTCGCAACCCCTACTATCACTAATCTACATTATAAAAGGTGAAGAATTATCTTTTTTTGTGGATGGAAAAAAAGATCACTCCCCTACATTATTTATTGTTAGGCATACACACTTAGGCATATTAAATATGCATCTAACTTATAAATTATATTCTATATGGAAAGAATAGTGTATATGTTAGTTCTTCAAATTTAACTTCAAGATCTTTCCTTAATCTCTGGATAATGTTTTGGATCACTGTCATAAATACATCCCATGACGGTTTATGTGCACCTCCATGTTTATGTACTTTTTCCCTCAATTTATCAATTGCACCCTTATATCTATATAATAACCCTCCCTTCTTCCCACCTTATTTATATGTAACAGGTAACCAGCCCTTACCTTACATATATGCATCTTAAAGGAGTCCATTTTAAATCAATGAAGCATAGACCAACTTGAAATTGGTATATATCTGGGGAGGGGGATGGCCCATATCTCTATGTGTCGAATCATAATCAACCATCTAATATGGTTCCCCCACCCGTCTCCTCCCCCTCCTATATATCTTATATGAGTTTTCTTTCAACACAATGGTAGATGGGAACCTATATCTCGACATTATAAACCTAACTCATGTACCATATTCATTAGCAAATAACTAAACCCTTGTGACCTTATTCAACTTTAGGATGTGATGATTTTATATTGAGATTCCAAATGAGTGCATTGATAATATCTCTTGGGAGCCATCATCTTTTTATCACTGTGTACCTTTGATCTATTAAAAAAACTAAGGGCATAATAGTTATGGCTTCTATATAGTCATTTAGCAGTTCTCCCTTCCTTCTATCTCTATCTAGTGGTAATCTTGGATGCATGTACCCATATATAGTTATGGATTCTATATAGTCATTTGGAACTCTCCCTCCCTTCTATATCTATCCAGTGGTAATCTTGGACGCATGCACCCCTATATCAACTCACTTTCCTACCCCTTTCATCTTTATAGACATGGGGTAGGCACCCATATATATATATATATATATATATATAGGGTGGGGTCCCTATATTCAATCTACTAAATATATTTCCCAACAAAGAGTGTCATTCATTGGGTATGAGTATGTTTATGTGTTATCAAACACTTATATTGTGTGGGAAATATGTTTGTCTCCCTCTTGATATGAATGCACTGATTGGTGTGCTGTGAGAGAGTGTTAAGATCTACTTCATTGGTTATCCCTATCTATATAGCTTATTAGATAATACCAAGCTTTTAAAGTATGTTCTCATCCATAGTATGATGTTACCTTTAAACTAAGTTAAAATTAAGGCTTCAACTCCATTCTCATAGGGAAATCATGAGTCCATATAGTCAAGAAATTGACATTATCTTTTGGACTTGTGAGGTTTGTAAAATCTAATTTTGACATATCCAAAATTCCTAAAAATATCACCAACCAATCCCTAAGGCCCCAAAACATACCTTAACTTTAAACTGACATAAAGTATTCTTTCTTGCAATAGTATATTCTAACATCATGTTTCAAATTCTTAACTCAAATCTAGTTTAAAATTTTTTGGCTCAACAGTCCTGCTTTCATCAACAAATTTGATACATGGTGGAGCAAAAATCTATTAATTCCTTACTATCTACCATATAAATTTTCTGAAAAAACTAAAATCAAGCACTGAAACAAAACATAAATTGGTAATATTTTGAGATAGGAAATAATATTAATGCCGAGTTAGAATCCTCCTAGAATTTTATACGTAAACAAGGGATAAATTAAAAATTGAACAAAGAAGAGTGAAGATTAAATCAAGTGTTGGCTCTGAACTAGAAACAACATGAATATTGTCATTTTGATCCCTTATCCTATGTCATGGATCAGACAACCTAAATAATATCATATAAATTAGATCATCCCAATTTGTTTCTATGACAAGAAGTATGGTACTTCTATGATAAACTCTAGCACTTCTATGATAAATTTTGGCACTTCTATGATAAAATTTGGCTCTTCTATGATAAACTCTTATGATTATATGACAAATCCTAGTACTCCTATGATAAACTATGGATCTCAAAAGGGAGTCATTTTTATCCTTTGTTGAGTCATATTTTATGTTTCAAGGTTTAAAAATTAAATAGGGGTGTCTCCTAAGTCATGGGGACTCACTTTTGGAAAGGTTAATATTGATGAGTTGTGAGGAGTCAAAGGTGCATCTAAAATTATCAAAATGGCTCCCAAAAAGGTTCAACTATTATGAAAAGTTGAATTTTTAGGTAAAAATATCATTTTTTAGTATATCCACATAGTTCTAATATGTTCATTATATTAGTAAGACCACATGGACCAAGGAGATTTCAAGGGTAGAAACAACCCAATTTTAGGTCTTTCATAAAGCTATTTCTCTTCCTAGCCTCCGCAATTATCTTCTAATTTTATATAGGTTTTAATACCCCCAAGATGATATATTCCAAGTTTTAGGTCCTAACACAATCATCTTGGGAATTTTCAAGCAAGAAAAGTGGAAACATTGTTATCTCTAACTACAGGAGAAAACAGAGAAATGAGGAGGAATTTCATGAAAATCATTCCCTTCCAATCACTTCCAGAGGCCCTCATTTTTTTTATATGATCTGAGACACCATGGAAGTTTTATACCTATTTTTGGAGCCAACCAAGGTCATCTTGGGCATTAAAATCATGACAGAATTCAGGACTGGTTGGCACCTCAGTTGTGGGTATTTTTTAGATTGTCATAAATATCTCAACATTCCCAACCTTTCTAAGGATCCTTCAAGTTTTTTTAGCATCTTATAACCCCCATGATGATATATTCCAATTTTTAGACCCATACTCATTCATCTTCAAGATCAAAAAAATTTCAAAATTCAAAATTGCCATGAAGAAAAGTGTCAGGAAGAAAATACCATATTAATGTTGACAAAGTAAATATGTTAGCTCCCCATTATGTTGATTAAATGTGTATAACAGTTAAATAATGGTGATTAGGATAATCCTAAATATATAAAATATGTAATTTAATAACATAAGGAATATGGGGGCATTCCCTTGATTTTAGGAACATGTGATTTGCTTTGGTCAAGGAAGACACTTTCAAATGGTGAAGGGGTCTAATGACTTTCCTCATTTCCATCTCCTTATTTCTCACTTTATTTTTTAATTCATTTAAGAGACATCAATTTATTTTTTCTCTTTTATCTACTAATATTCACTTGTGTGTGTGTGTGTGTGTGTGTGTGTGTGTGTGTGTGTGTGTGTGTGTGTGTGTGTGTGTGTGTGTGTCTATGTCTATGCTTGTGTGTGTGTTTGTGTCTATGTCCTTTTCTGTGTCTGTGTCTGTTTCTTTTTCTTTTTCTGTGTCTGTTTCCATGTCTGTGTCCATGTATGTGTCCATTTCCATGTCCCTGTCCCTGTCCGTGTCTATGTCTGTGTCTGTGTCCGTGTCCGTGTCCGTGTCTATTTCTGTGTCTGTTTCTGTGACTTTAAAAAAGGATAGAATGAGCCCTCAACATTGGTGTAGAAAAATTATGTTCTAAATTTGAAGATTGTAACCTATACTTTTAGCATTGAAATAAAAAATAATTGATCTTACCTCTCTTATTTTTTGTCATATTGTGTATGTTTCTAAGTTTTAATTGTTTCTTGTGGATTATCACTATATTTTGGCTTGTTTCAAGGTGATTCTTTATCACATGCCTCATATTTTTCCAAGGAATCTTAACAAAATCTCTCCCTACTCTTTGAAGGTAGAAAATACTAGTTGAATTACTCTAAAATATTTCAAAGATTATCCAACATATGAAAAATATTAACATAATTAGACTTTGGTTCTTTTGTAAGAGATTCTAACGCTTCTCTAGTGGAGTATGGCACTTTTTTAAGAGACTTCTGAACTTTTCTAGTAGATTCAGGTGCTTTTGCAAAAGACTCTGGTGCTTCTCTATTGGAGTCTGACACTTTTTTAAGATACTATGGAACTTCTCTAGTGGAGTATGGAACTTTTATAAAAGACTTTGGTGCTTCTATAGTGGAGTCTGGCACTTTTTAAGAGATTTTGAGACTTCTCTAGTAGAGTCTGGAACTTTTATAAGAGACTTCAATGCTTCTCTAATGGAGTCCAACGCTTTTTTTAAGAGACTATGGGACTTATCTAGTGGAGTCTAGTACTTTTGTAAGAGACATTGATGCTTCCCTAGTGGAGTCTGAAACTTTTGTAAGAGACTTCAGAACTTCTCTAGTAGACCATGGAACTTTTCCAAGAGACTTTGGTGCTGCGCTAGTGGACCCTAACACTTTTATAAGAGACTATGATGCTTCTCTAGTGGATGCTTAGTTACAACTAGTGTAATTTCTAGTAATAATAAATACTTTGAATTGGTGTCTTATTAATAGAGGAAATAAATCCTAAACACTAAAAACTAGAATTGTCTCCATCTTATAATTTGATACATGTCTACTTGTAATGATTGTTCAGTTTTGAAATATTATTTATATTATGTTTCTCATCTAGGCATATATTAATTTTCATGTGTTGTGTGAAATAGCTTATATACACATAATCAAAGTCCCTAAATTTTTGCACACATGCTTAGATAAGAAAACATATAAGCTTGGATTAAGGTCTACACAATCACCTTCCAAAATTGTAGTTTTCTAATCTATATTTGGCTAAAGTGAATTTATGTTGGCTATACTAATTTCATATTTGAATTTTTTATGCCATTTATTTTACAACTTTAAAGATGATTCAAGCTCAAATATTGACAAATGGACAATATCATGAGTTTCAAGAGTCTGAGGCTTCTAGAAAAAATGTTATTGAATATCCATGTCTTTTTAACTGTTGTAAGGGTTGAATGGTTAGAAAAAGGGAATTCATCCATGAGCATATAATCAATTATGGGAACTCTAAAGTTAGCCCTTGGCCTTAAGTTGATTATCTTAATAACTTAAATTATCATATGAGAGGTCGCAATGAGGGAAAGCACATAGATGAAGGTATGGAAATGACTATACTAGTGAATTATTCTTTGTAATTACCTCATGAAAAATTGTAGCTCATTTTGAGGGTGACATAAATTTCAAGGATAAGGATAGAAGAATTTGGAAAGTTTAATGGATCAAACTTAAGAACACGTGTATCCAGAATGCAAACTAAGTCTTTTATCATCATTAATAAACATTCTAAATATACAAGTGGTTTATGGATGAATAAATGATATTGTGGATAATTTGATAGCATTTCTACATGATTAATTACCAGATGGATCTTCATTGTCAATCACACGCTCTAAATTTAAATATTTGATATCCAAGTTAGGATTAGGTTATGAAAGAATTGATGTATGTGTGAAGGGTTGTGTTATATTTCGTAAAAAACTTGCAAATGAGATCCATTTTCCAATATGTGGAGAGTAAAGATATAGAACAAGTTTGAAATCAAATGCTCCAAGAAAGGTTCTTTGACACTTTCCTCTTAAAAAAGGTTACTTCGAATATACAATTGTCCGTAAATATCTAAACATATGCAATGGCATGCCCAAAATAAGATACATGATGGAAAAAAATGTCATCTTGTTGATTCCCAAATGTGGATGGAATTTGGTAAAAAAATAGACTAAATTTCACGGTTCACTTTAAGAGACCTCTGGGAAATCGAAGGTGAAAAATCCTTGGTGAATATCCCCAGAACCACTTTCGCAAAAGAGGTGAATTTTCTGGGGTTTGTGTGCAAAATTTTCACCCAATAGAAGCTTTCATTTTTAAGTTGTGTGACATGCATGGTACAACAGAAAGATTACAGTCACACAACAACAAATTTATTTTCATGTGACAGCATGTTTGCAGACACGTGACAAAAAGGTTGTTGTCACGTGACAACAAACTTGTTGTGTGACAACAATTTTTCTATCATGAGTTAAAGAGGTTGTTGTTGTGTGACAGCAACTTCGCTGACATGTGATAGTAAGGTTTTTGTTGCACATCTACAAACTTTTTGTTGCACAACTACAAATCTCGATTCTCTTGTCGTGCATCTGGAGCCTCCTATCATGCATCAACAACACATTATTGTCGAGCATCAACATTTTGTCATATAAATAAAACTCTCCTATCATGAATTTTTATCCTCCTGACGTGCATCAACAACACATTATTGTTGTGCATCAACAACCTCCAGGCTCTTTTCGTGTGTCAACAACTTCCTATCGTGCATCAACAACCTCCTGTCATGCATAACCAACCTTCCCTACAAGTTCATGGTACTTGATATGAGTATACTACCCGGCGAATTACCTAGGTTTATATATGAGTAATTTTCAATGGTAGGTGAAGCCGACCCCTAAAAATATTATACTGGAAATTTTAGGCAAACAGGACACTAGCCTGTTCCAAAAAATTTGCCATTTCAAATTTTCCTAAAACGGAATTTTCACCAAATTATGAATATTCACGACTAAAAAATCCCTGCTAAATTTTCACAAGAACAACATAATATAAGGATTGAGTTGGCTTAGATCATGTGAACCTATTTTCATATATGAGAAATATCAGGTAAACTTGGCTAGTATTTTTGATAAATTACAATATAACTCCTTCGTTAGAAACCAAGAAATATTTCTTAATGCTTTCATTGATTATATCAGGGAAGAAATGTGTGACTACATATATAATATGTTTATTTAGAGCCATTATATGATGAGTTAAAAGAATTGTGGGAAAGGGTTGATGTATTTCAATATTTAAGGGATGGTTTTTGTTTGAGATTCACATTAAGGTCGTAATTATGTTTTACAATACATGACCTTCATATATATGGAACCTTATTAAAGCTCACTATTTATGGCTACAATGGATGTCCTATTTGAATTATCAAGCCATTTTTCAGACCCTCAAGTGATTTTAATAAGTGAATTTATTGTATACATTGTACTTACATTCCAATAGATCATCCATGTCATCAAAAAATCATGTTTTTATGGTAACGAAGAGTTTTGTCAATCCCTATTGGCAATAATAAGTGAATACATTGTAAAGAATTCTACAATAAGAAAGTAATTTATGAAAAGTGGTGTTATTTTTTAGAGTAAATATGATCTAGTAAATGATACAGGGGTAAAATGATTATGTGTATTCTAAAAATTTCCATATTTTGTAGAATTACTCATTAGACACACTATTGACTTCGTGCATTGTGATAAAAATATTGCTAGGGTTGTTTTGGAAACTTTTTTTGGTGAGTATGATACATTTTTAGTGTGAAAAGACTTGAAAAAACTAGGTATTCATCAAAATATTTGGGTTGAAAGTATTAATAATGGAAAATTCAAAAATCCACATGTTCCTTATGTGTTAAAAAAGGCACAACATTGACAATTCATAAGCTTGTTGTCTCAGACACAGTTTCCCGCTATATATGCAAGCAATTCATTGAGACGTCAAGATAATTTTAAAGGTTTAAGAGGTCTAAAGATCCATGACTATCATGTTTTAATTGAGGAAAATTTATCCATGACTATCATATCAAGTTTATAAAAGGTTCTAAAATAGAAATCATAAAGTTATGCTTTATATTAAAAAGTATGAGTTTACATGTGTTAGATCTTCAAATTTTTATTATATGAGGTAGGAGGTTGTTGAATGCCTTTATTTTTTGGAACCTGAGTTTCCACCAACAGTATTTAATATTTATATAAATCTTATAATACATATAGAGAATTAATTTGAGTGTTTATGTCCTTTGAGAACAAGATGGATATATGAAAAATTGTTTGTAACAAGGAAAGACCTAAAGGTTGCATTTTTAGGGGCTATGTAATGAAAGAGGCCATCGGCTTTTGCACAGATTATATGAAGGAATTTATAAGTGTAAATCAACATGGGATTTAATATAAATTGAATTTAATCTATATTTAAGAGTAACTATTGTGGTGTATGGTATACAAGTGGTGAATGACAATAAATGGACAAGCAACAGGAAAGCAATAATATGAAACCCTAAGCAAGATTGAGAGGGTTACTTAGCTGATATCCAAATGATCTGGAGTTGATATGAGTTGAGGAATTGTTGGAGAATTCTAGGAAGGGTGTCATCAAGGCTCATTGAATGTTCTGAAACTCAAATATGTGCAGTATAGGAGTTCCTATGGGAGGAGAGGAGCGTCAAGGTGCTAGTTTATATTCTGGGCACTAGTGTATCTGTGATTACGTGAGATCAACTCTTTTTAGAGCTGGAGAAGCTTCATTTTTAGTCTTTGTTTGTCTCTTTGGTTTCACTCCAATGTCTTCAGTTGTACCTATAACCTGTAAAATAAATATGTAGCTACATATACCCATAAGCCACATCAAAACTAATAAAGAATATACATAATTAGTAGCCAGATTGACCCCAATGTTCATCTGAAGAGTGGTATTACAACTAAATATTGTAGTACATCTTATACTCCATGTAGTTCTATGTGAAATGGTGCCCTTGGATGCCCTTATGAAAGTTACAAAATGTTAGTAGGCTAGATCTAGAATATAAAAACTGTATAGAGTGTGTGAGATGGAATAGAATGAACTTCCCCTTACTATGTTTTGTATGCAGAGTGATGCATTCCTTGTCCCTTTTATTGATGTGTTATATGGATGCTTTGTAACGCTCTTGTTCCTTTGGATGCAAGATTAGGTGATAGTAGATAATGCTAGTGTTTGACCCCTTATTTGAGAGCTATAATTGTGTGTGTGTGTGTGTGTGTGTGTGTGTGTGATTCCCTTGTTTGAATTTCATAATTGACAACTAGAAGGCCGATACAAAATTGTAAAATATGCCCAAGAAGTAAAAGAGACCCAAAAGAGTGATAAAATGATATACATGGTCAAGAGCAATTAAAAGGGCTAGGAGCGCATGGATGTTTCTATCCTAAATGGTGCTAGTTTCCAAATCCATAAAAGATAAATAATTAAGATAACGACAAATTTTTAGGGTGTGTAAGGTCAATAAAAGTATAAGAAGAAAAAGGCCCAAAAGACATTGTCAATTACTAGTTTTCTTTCTTAGGAATCATGTATATATTAGTATACTTTAGGACCTAGAAATGTGCCCAAGTGCATGGATTTTGTGTCTACAACATGTATGTGATGATGAAAAAGAGGAATGAGTTGTAAGTGAGTTTTCAGAAGGAAAGGAGACTAGTTTTTATATATATCATGTAATGAAAGAAATTTGATACATTCTTATGTTCTTCAAAACACGTCTATAATAGAGAAGTAGTAATAGTGAATATATTCTCTATTAGTGATTTTTATTATTTATTTTTTTAATGAAGTTATTTTCACTCTTTTCTATTAAAATTTGGAAATATTGTACAATGATTATGTTTGTATACAATATAGTCGAGATAAATCAATGGGAATGCCTCTTTCTCGAAAGCGTAGATAAGATGTGCCAGTTAAAGAATCTTCATTTCCATCCTTAAATGAATTTATTATTGATGTAATGAATCAATCACAAGAACAAGGTCAATTTATACCTATGGGGGAATATGAGCTTTCAAATCCTCCATCAATTATGGTTTCCAAATTCAGTGGAATGTGGGCATATGGAAATCATTTTAGAGTGGAAGAAAAGACCAAAGGAAGGTAAATTGTGATTGTGTTTTCAGTGTTGAATTTCAACTTGGTTTTCATGAGAAACTTTATGTTGGTATTATAGATGAGATCATTCAATTTGATTATGGGGAAAATAACCTTATACTATTGAAATGTAAATGAGTCAAACCATCTACAACACACCATAATGAGTATGGATTTATACTTGTTAATACTCATCATTTTTTGTCACCGATATATAAACCATATGTGTTCCCTTCCCAAGTCAAACAATAATTTTTTATTGATGATGTCATGAATCATGTATGGTATTATTTCATTCAAATAGAGTCTCAATCAAAATGTCATTTAATGGTTTTTATGCCATGCAAAATGGACAATATGTTGATACATTACAATAGACATTGGAAGTTGATGATGGTGAAGATGAGATTAGATGATTTGAATAAGTGACATAAGATCTGAATGGAGATATTGAAATTGATGTTGGGGAGGGTAATGAAATAAATGGTGATGAGGATAAAATTGAAGCAAATACATGTATTAGTGATGAAGAGTTCCATTAAAATGAAATAGAAGATGGTGATGACCTTCCTCTCTAAATTGAAATGATTTTTTAATGATTTTTTCTTATCAGTTAATGATTATCAATGTACATGAAAAATATCTTGCAAATAAGGGAGTTATTTTTTCCTAAGGTAAATTCCTTGTGTGGTGCAATAACAATCAATTATGCTCATCTTGATATTTCTTAATTTATCTTTTTGGTGTCATTGTTATAATATTCATTTTTTATGTTTGTTAAATGAATCATATCAAGATTATTAGATATTAATTCATAAATATATAACAAATATAAAACAACTCAATTATATTATCCTTGATACATTCCATCAATGTATCTCTATTACTATTTTCTTAGTCATCAATTTCAAAAAAAAATGCATGAAATTCTAATTTTATGTTCATGTGAAGGGTTTTGTTAAAATCAATGAGGGGTTGTAACATTATTATGATGATGTAAAATAATGGTTGACTGATTATGAGCGTCTTCATAGTGAGAATGTGAAGAAACATAATGAATATTTAATGCCACTTGGTATACCAATTAACAACTTCAAATCATCAGTTTATGTCTCCAATAATTTGAATATCATTTACATTTGTATATTTTTAAATTAAGTATTATTGTATACCTTTTTTATATATAATGATTTTTTATGTAATCTAATTTGTAGGCCAAAAAAATTTCTACAAAAAGGATAAAAATAAAAAATATCTTAAGGAAATTGCATCTTCTCATAAAAACCATGTGTTCAAAAGAAATTATTCAAGAAGGGAACAATGCTAATGAACATGTTAATTTAAATGATGAATATGGACCCCTTCTAAATTAGGTTATTGACCCCAAAATTCAAAATCAAGTTTTTGACCACAATTTACAAGAATTATATGAAAAAATGAAGTAATTGTATGAAGGAGGGGAAAATAATCATAATGGTCTCATGACACCTACTACAAATAATCAAGTACCATATTCACCTATAAAATTAAAATGGATGCAATGTAATGTAAGAAACTTGTCCACAACACCTTAAATGGATAATTAGGTTCCTTATATGGATTCTTTAGAGAGTTATGTAGCCACAATACCTAAAAATTTTAAAGCAAATGAGTTAAATAAAATACATGCTCATGATTCAACATCGATTCATGGTTCTGATCTATCAAAAAATGTAAAATTTATCAAGATTTATATATGGCCACATTTAAATAATGTAATCAAAGAGAAAAATAACGTAAGGTTCCATGTATGATTGAGGTGATATATGGGGTCCGTGTAGAAAGGCATGCTTTAAGGTGGGCCACAATATTGGGGGTACAAGTGATGTCATATTTGATGTTAGGATTGAAACATTATCACAAAAAAAAAAAAAGATGTGTAGATATTTTTATTAAAAAACTGAAAGCATGTTTGAGATTATTGGTATGGTGGTATCATGCAAATGATATAGATACAAAATCTAAAAAATCATAAATAATTATAGGCATAAGCGCATAAACATGATTCTTGAAGGAAGGGAAGAAAATTCAGCCTTAGATCTAAAAATTACATTGAAAGAGGGTATGTGTTATGTGGATATTTTGGAAATACGTGGCATGGGGAAAAAATCAATAAATTCAATGACATCTCAATGTGATTTTGGAAGAGCAAGGGTGAGAGTAAGAAGATAAATATTTGTAAAAAATATTTAATTATTTTTTTACCTCTTCTACCTGATAGACCTGATCATGGTTTGAGTTTAATTGGTGTTGAAATGACATGATTTCTAACCAAATTTGATCTTTTTTCTAGGAGGAGCAACATGATATAACACCTATAATTGATGAGATATGTTTATTGACAAAATGAAGATGCTATGGAGACTCAAATGATGCAAGATAGGTGAAATGTCTTCCTCTGACTATTTCATCAATCAAAATCCTTGAAGTAATAATGTTATGTTGGAGTCTGAAAACATCCCTTTTTCTATTGGTGTGTTAATTAGTTTTTAATAAAATGTGCTATAACCCTTCTCAAAGATTCCAACACATCTATTATACCTCTTGGGCCTTGACATATAATCTAACACATATCAATATTTTTGTATGGTCTTATAATCTAACCCTTCTCAAAGAAACCATCACATATGATCCATTTTATGTGTTATCTCATTTTAAAAATGAAAATTTTATGTATAATGAGATGATGAAAGGGAAGTCACAATCTCCACCTTCAACAAATTCATATGCTAAAATCACATAACTACATTTGCATGTTACAAGATCTGGTAATTTTTATCAAGCGAGCATTATGGAAATAGTTTTTTGAAAAAATGGAGATATTATCATCTAAGATGAATAAAAATGGACGCACTTTCCTCCTCGATTACACCATTTATTAGTGTATGGAATCAAAAATATGAAAATCCTAATCCTTTAGAGGTAAAATCCAATTGTTTTAACCATTATACATATAATTTTATATATGTGAGATAGACATTATATACCTATGCTCATTTGACTCATTTTATATCATTTTTGATATAAGGAAATAATGAAAATCTCTAAAGATATGGGTGGAGGAAAATTTAATGATCATGATGAGACCTATATCGGCCATGCTAACGGTGAGAAAAAAAATTGTAGAAAACTATGGAATGGTAAATATATTCGACTTAGTATTTTGTATATGACTGTTTTTCACTTAATATTTATTTAAAATATACTAATATTACTTTTTGTGCTAGTGTTTGAAGAAAACTCAATATCTAGTGGGAAATAATGTGGAAATGATAGATTCAATCACATCAAAAATTATAGTTCATGGAAGGATACATTCACTTGAGACATGTCATGGAGAGAGGATTGGTCCAATTGATGTCAATGTTTGTGTATTAAAAATGTTGATAGATATTTCTCTTCTTTACAAGGACAAGCTAGATCGTTGTACCAATTTATCTTAAAATAATTTTTTATTTTTAATCCAATAGATTTATTGTGCAAGTATTTTATAAAATACTAATAAAAATATCTCATGACATTGAGATGTGAACTGAAAACTTGCTCTTGTTTAACTAACAATGTTCTATTTCTTAGCAAAATTGATTAATGTCTAGTGGTTTAGTGTTATACATTCTCTTTATATCTATGGATTTGATTATATTAATTTCTTCAATTATTGTACCTTTTTTTGTTTTTTTTAGGATGGTGAAAATTATAGGCCTAGTAAAGTGATTTCATAGTCACTTGAATTACATTTTGAGATAATTAAAAGTGAAAGGAGTAGACTTGGACAACAATCATATTCTCATTCTAAAAGTTTAGTTTTATTTTAGTGAATTTATTGTGACACTATCCACAAAGGTTGAGATTTAGTCCTTAAACCTTGCATGATTTAGAAATGTTTATTATCTTTTGTTTTAGAAATATTTATATTCGAATATTGCAGGATGAAGATAAAAGTAATGGAGAAGGAGATGAAGATCTGAATACATCTGAAAAAGAGTTGAAGAAGATATTCGAAAGATAATATGGGTTAGAAGGTGATAATGGGGAAAAGTATGTATGTTTTTCCACTCACGTTTATATTGTCTCCTGGTTTATCCAATATCATTAGTGGATGATATCTCTTGTGTTTTGACTTTTCTCCTTTTCCATCTAGAAAAAAATTTCATTCATACACAAATTTTCACGCATCTACACCCATTGTTTTCTAGAAAGAATTTATCCTAACTATATAAAACAATTTTCATAGATAAAGTGGCGTATTAATCCTCTTTTATAATTTTTTATTATCAATTCTTGTGTATATAACCCTGAGTATACATAAGTGTGTTCCTTTCAACCTAATTCCTTCCTTCATTAAATATTCCAACCACGGTGCCATATCCATGATCATTGGTTTAGTGCATACCTTCCAGTCATCTCAAAAATATTCATCTTCTGCATATAACTCCTTCCAGGTATAAAAACCCATGACTTTAACTAGCTCCTCCCTCAAAAAATTAGCTCTTTTACTCATTACTTTAACAACATCATTTTATTTTCAACTTTGATGCTTTAACAAAAATGAGTAACTTTCTAGAAAATTAACCCACTTCATATGCCTTTACTTTGAATTTCCTTAAGCTTTTTATGAGCTACAACCCATAACGATTTGTATACAACACAAATTATTTTGGTGACAAACAGTTTGACTATTTTGTATGGGGTGATCACCCTGTTAAGGTTCAATATAACATGTGTGATCATACCAAGTGCAATTTTTATTTACATGTATTAAGTTCCATTATATTAGTATAAATATGGTTTATGGTGTAAAATAGGGACCCAAAAATGAGAGTATGTAGTGGTAGATCTTACAATTAAGGGGTAATATTTAGAATCACATGATTGTACATGTTTTAGATAATTAATTACCCAGTGATTGCCCATACAAATAGTGTCGCCACTTCTTAAGTTCTTGCATAACTACATAAGGATCTTTTTCATATATAATGAATATTTCCTTTTTATTTTGTTAAAATTCTCACTAAAATAAGCTACATGACTACCCTCCCTAATTAATAACACAACAATTATTGTGTTAATCACATTCCAATCCATTTGGAAAACCTTTTTGAAATAAAAAGCACTAACACTTGTTTATTTATTTTTATGGCATTCAACTCCTTAAAACCATATTTAACTTCTCTTGTCAAAGAAAAATCTTTGTATTGAATCCTTGCTACACAAATTCTAATCAAGTTCCTAGTAAACTTCCTAAACCAATGTTTCAAGTAGATGAAATTGGAGTGATGAATTCAGAGTTATATGACTACCCTTTTTTCTTGTTATTATATAGACTCTATTATTATTATTAAAACACCCTTGATATATATAAATACAATAAACCAAAATAATTGGACATAAAATAGGACATGGAACCATTTTAAGTATATAATCAGCTCATAAAATTACGGTCAACATTAAATTAGTATATTCACCTCTCAAAAGTGGTGCTTCTCATAATCATTCTACTAAACTCTAAAGCATTCACTACTTTAAAAACTAATAATACTTCTCTCAAAACAAAGAGCTCCACAATCGTATAAAACTCCATTACATAAAGCATCGATAAGAATATGAATACTTTAGTATATAAATATAAATTTAAAGAACATAGAAACTAATTTTGACATAAACTAAGATAGAAGTCTATTGTGAGGATGAATTTTAATTTTCTCATTATCTTTATTGGATGAGATTGAATTCTTTCCTCATCTCCTTATGTTTGATTATTATTTGGTCCCATGCATGCCAAAGACAATGTTAGAATATCCATAATTAATTAGCTAAACATTTGTAAACTAGTTCAGCACTCCCTGCCGACTAGTTCAGCACTCCCTGCCGTTTTAGTCCATCAATATTTGTTGGGACTCGCCTTATTCGGAAATATAACCATGATGCACTCGTCCAATGCATTAAGGTCCCACAGTCAAGATAACACAATAATTAATAGCCTTGTCATTACGAAAGCAACCTCATCGAATAAAAATGGGTCCCTGTGTATTTATTACATTATTATTATTGATTTAAATTTTGAGTTTATCAGTGTATTCTTTTTTTTTAATTCAGATTTCCTTAATCACTACTTTCATTTTTTTCGAATTTTTAATAGACTTTAGTGTTCGTGTCCCTTGGTGTCAACAACCTGGATTACGTATGTAATCCACGTCTGTATGGTGTTGAAAGTTTGTTTGTGCAACAATAGAGGCTTCTCATGAATTTTGATCATGTATAAATACACAAACATTATGTGATATTTTTTGAAGAATAATATTATTTGTAATAATAAACCTTAATTCTTATTTTATAAATACAAAATTTATAAAGTCTTGTTTATGATGTTGATAGGTGTAGCGACAAGGGGAGGATGTAACCGGGTGAGTGTGCTCATTTTTATTTTTTATTTCAAGTTTGATGTCCATTTGATTATCACAAAAGAAAATTGACCTTAAATTTGATGTCTATTGAATCGTCACAAAGATTTATTTTTCTTTTGTTTAGAGAAGTTCACCAAAAAATAATAATATTTAACGATATAATATACTTTAGAATAAAGTGAATAGATTAATACAGTTTTCACCTATTATTTAAAAATCGATAAATTAAATTAAATTAATTATTAATCAATATAATAGATAAAAAGTCTAAAATGAAAACTTTGGGATTGATCTCTCGCCATATTTCAAATAAATATATTTGAAATATTTATATTAATTTTATTATAAATAATGAATAACAAGATAAATTTCAATTATTTTTACTTTATCAATTATTTTCTTTAATAAATTTATATTTTTTACTATAACACTTGCTCTTACAGTCATTTCACATCACTTCTAGTTTAAAAGACTATCAATTTCAAAATATAAAATTCAAACAAATTACTTAAATACTAATTAAAATATCTTGAAGTATGTCCCATTAATGGGTTAGACATAGCTTTACCTTGTAGAAAATACATCAGCGGAGAAAACTCAAAATGGATCCCATCTGTTCCGGGAATCTTTAAGCTTAACATTGACGGTGCCTTGTACGGAAATCCTATAATTTTTAGTGTTGGTTGCAGAGTCAAAGATTTCTTTAGATCCCTCATATGTACTGCCTCCTTCCATCTGTTCGTTGGGACTAACAATGAAGATGAAACCATAACTTTGTTGAAGGGAATCCAAATCACAAAACATTTTGGAATTAAGTCATCATCCGGGAAATGAAAGGTAGAATTATTAAAACATAGAAAATTTGCAACATCTTGTGCCTAGCCAAGTATCTATTATCCCCATTTGATAGATGTGAAATTCGTCATTTTTTATTGTGAGGCGAACAAGGCGGTAGACTACTTGGAAAATGTTGGTGCATATCATAGCATGGGTTCTAATGTGAACGATTTGGATGAAGAATGGCCTGATATTATCACCCTAATTTCTATTGACCCATTGAATACATAATCCTTATGCATATTCATTTGATCATGTTTATAAACATTGTCACCACCCCCTCTTATGAAAAGTTCATCATTGTTGCTTATGCCTTTACTTCATGGGAGTGAGAGTTAATTTCATCATGCTTACAGATGTATCATTACATTGGAGGCATTTAGGGAAAAATAGGAAATGACATTTGATGCAGAGGAACAATTTGGGGGCATGATATTGTTTCAGCATTGAGAGGAAAATTATTTTGGCATTAGAGGGAAACATTGCAGATTGGAGGCATTTAGGGAAAAATAAGGAATGACATTTGTTGTATGGGCTAGAACTATTTACAGAACTCGGATGTTGTAAGGGAAAATTTTGTTGAAAATAAATTCGACCAATATGGACGTTAGAAGGAACATCATATGGAAGACATTGGATCCTTTTGGATCAACAAAAATTACTAAGGTATGTCTCTATTTAATATTATTGAAATTTGTTTTCAACTTCTTCTCCTCCATGGGTTTTATCTGTCTCCTCCTCACAATTTTGTCTGCTCAACTTACAAACACTCTTTCTTTGTCATTGTGAGGTTCTATGTGTAGCGCCATACTCTCCATACATCAACAATGATGGTAGGAGAAGTTCCAAACTAATAATAGTGGGTATAACTCATGCTTTTAAACAATGGTGTTATATCGCGACCTTATCTCTAGATACCTTTGAGTTTTGAGTTGGGTCTAACCCCTTTCACAATTATAATATAAAACATAGTTGGGAGTCTCCTACTATGGTTTCATTCTTTTCAAGAGAAAGGGTAAACTTAAGGCCCTTACACATGAGAAATTGTTTGTATCATTACCACTTCCCTTGGATATTAGTATTGATGAAGCCTCTAATAGGATATCTTTATAAATAACCAGCCTTGACCATGTGTGGATTTCCTCTTGATGCCTTATCAATGTTTTATTTAGAAATATTTGACATTGGGAGGCATCACTTAGCCTATATTTGGTTTTAGGTTTTTACACTTACCTCTTTACTGAGAGAGTTAAATTCAACCAATGACTCATGAGTACTTTTTCTAGTAATGTAGGGTGTCCTATATTACCTTTTAGATAAATAATTTAGCATGTATGATATTGTTTCTTCTTAAGGAACATTTTGCAATCAATGGATTTTTCTATGAAATTTTGATGCAACCTCATTACGATATTAGGAGAATATTTTTTCCAAATTTATGGTTCTTGGTGTTCAAACACTTATGATCAATCCTTCTTCTCATGTGACTAACCTTGAATATCATATCGTTGGTTTATTAGGGATGAAAAGAAGATTGTTCCAAGCCGCGATCTCAAATGATAATAGCACACCACATTAGATTTGCAAAATAGAAGAGCTAAAATACCATATATGGAAATCCATCATAATCCATAATGCTCAATACATTACAGTATAATTACTTTAATTATTCAATAAGAAAGATGTACATATAGGAGTAGGGTAGTGTAACTACTACCTAAATCAGTGGTGAAGAACTCCATCTAACTAATACTGGTAGTTAAGTTAACTCCAAAAGACTAATAAGCTAACTCGACATAACTGAGAAGCTAACTCCACACAACTAGTACACCTAAGCAAGCTAACCCAACAAGTGTAGGGCTAACACAAGTGTAAGAATTATCCTAATAAATAAATAAAAGGATAAATAATAACCTACACTAACACCCTCCCGTAAGCATAGCTTAGGTGGGTGGAAAATAAGGTGGGTCCTGGCAACAAGGCCTGATGAGGTACCCACATACAACAACTAGGAAAAATGGACACCGCAAGGTACCCAAAACCAGTAATAACAAAGTAGCGAGCAAAATCCTACTGCAAGATATCCTCAAAAGCTCTACTCCAAAAACTTATACAATGTTGAAGAAGTGAGGTGCACACTATGGTCTGAATCCACTGCTCGATCATATAACTCAAAAACAAATAACATTGGGCTTCACCAGAATAGCTCCATGTAAGGAAACTGTCAATGGAGTGATGTCGAAAAGTGAAAAACAAACACCAAACACAATTTGATCAACTACTACAAATAGGTGTGCCACAATCCAAGAAAAACCAAGGCAACAAGGTAAGGACACAAGATCTAAATAAATAGGAGTGCCACGATCCAAGAAAAAGCCAAGGTAGCAAGGCAAGGGCACGAAACCCGAAGAAGTAGTATCAACACCACACCCTCCCATACTGTAGAATGGGTAGAGTGACACCATAGATCTGTATGAGTTGTCAAAATCAACTACTTGAACACTGACAAACTAACACTGGGATCCACCAGAATAGCTCCCCCATAAGAGAGACTGTCAACATGTCAAAAAATCTGTTGAAAATACAGATCCAAAATATCTCAACAAACAAGAGAGATATAAATGTATACACCCATAGATACAAGAATGTAATACCCAAAATTTTAGGACGTCGGGCTCAACTGAAAATGCATCCACAAGTGATCACAACACCCTCCCAAATTTGGCACTTTATAATTGAGTGCATGTAAATACTACAATGATTAACAATACCTTTTACATTTTAAATATGTGTATAAAAATGTCACCAATGCGTAGATCTCAAAAAAATGCTCAATTTCAAAAAAACGATCACCTTAATCTGAGCTACGGATCAAAAGTTATGAGCTCTACAAGGTTTTTCTATTAAAATAAGATTTTAATGCTGATCTTTTTAAAAGGTACACGTGACACACAAATGTCTAAAGGGTAAAAGAGTACATCCACACAATACATGCTTGCGACCAAAGGATAAAATCCTATGCCCAAAACCTAAAATGTCCAGAGGGTAAATCATTGCGTCCAGAGGGTACACGCTTATATCCAATGGATAAAAGAATGCACCCAGAGGGTACAGATCTACGTCCAGTGGATAAAAGACTACATCCAAAACCAAAAGAACCAGAGGGTAAAAGAATGCATCCGAAAGGTACACGCTTACATCCAATGGATAAAAGAATGCACCCATAGGGTACAGATCTGCATCTAGTGGATAAAAGACTGCATACAAAACCGAAATACCCAAAGGGTAAAAGAATGCATCTGGAAGGTACATGCTTATTTCCAATGGATAAAAGAATGCACCCATAGGATAAAAATCTGTGTCTAGTGGATAAAAGACTGCATCCAAAACCGAAATACCCAGAGGGTAAAAGAATGCATATGGAAGGTACACGCTTATATCCAATGGATCAAAGAATGCACCCATAGGGTACAGATCTACGTCAAACGGATAAAAGACTGCATCCAAAACCAAAATACCCAGAGGGTAAAAGAATGTGTTCGGAAGCTAGATGCTTATATCTAATGGATATAAGAATGCACCCAAATTTGACTATCTCAAAACATGGTTGAGTTGACAATCGATTCTAGGGTTTTGGCACCTTCCAAATCTGATTCCACACTCCGTTTTGCATAAAAATGCATGTTGCAAAAAATTACTAACAAATTCCATATACATGAAAAAAAAACCCTTTCTTGCAAATAAAAACTTACTGGATGTCTACATCATCTATGGCTCTGATACCATGAAAGGGATGAAAAGAAGATTGTTCTAAGCCATGATCTCAGATGATAATAGCACACCACATTAGATTTGCGAAATAGAAGAGTTAAAATACCATATATAGAAATCCATCATAATCCATAATGCTCAATACATTACAATAGAATGACTTTAATTATTCAATAAGAAATATGTACATATAGGAGGAGGGAAGTGCAACTACTACCTAAATCAGTGGTGAAAAACTCCCACTAACTAATATTGGTAGTTAAGTTAACTCCAAAAGACTAGTAAGCTAACTCCACATAACTGAGAAGCTAACTCAACACAACTAGTAAGCTAACTCCACACAACTAGTACACCTAAGCAAGCTAACCGAACAAGTGTAGGGCTAACACAAGTGTAAGAATTATCCTAATAAATAAATAAAAGGATAAATAATAACCTACACTAACAGTTCTTGGTGTTCAAACACTTATGATCAATCTTTCTTCTCATGTGACTATCCTTGAATATCATATCATTGGTTTATTAGGGTCTTAACACTTTCCCAAAATGGAATATAAGAGCTCCATCCATCTTCCCTTCACTCCATATCATGGGTATCTATGATGGTAATTCAAAATCTAAATTATACCCTTCTAATGGCTATATGAACAATAAATAATAACGAATCAGAATACAAGATGATGCAAATATGGGCTCCCAAAATTGAAGAATGTGTATTCATTTTTGATTAAGTGAACTCGTATGGATCCCACAAGAGATCTTGAATTCATGTTGGAAGACATACCTTAACTTTAAATGTGCATAATGTATTCTTGCTTGCAATAGTAAATTCTAACATCATGTTTCAAATTCTTAACTCAAATCTAGTTTAAAAAAAATTGGCTCAATAGTGTTTCTTTCATCAAAACATTTGATACATGGTGGAGAAAAAATATATTCATTCCTAGCTATCTACCATATAAATTTTCTGGAAAAAAAAAACTAAAATCAAACACTGAAACAAAACATAAATTGGTAATATGTTTGAGATAGGAAATAATATTAGTGCCTAATCAGAATCTTCCCACAAGTTAATACATAAACAAGGGATCAATCAAAAATTGAACAAAGAAGAGTGAAGATTAAATTAAGAGTTGGCTCTGAACTAGAAACAACGTAAATATTGTTATTTTGATCCCTTATCCTATGTCATGGATCAAATAACCTAAATAATATCATATAAATTGGATCATTCCAATTTGTTTCTGTGACGAGAAGTATTGTACTTCTATGATAAAATCTAGCACTTCTATGATAAATTTTGGTGCTTCTATGATAAACTTTGGCTCTTCTATGATAAACTCTTATGATTATATGAAAAATTCTATTACTCCTATGATAAACTCTACATCTCGAAAGGGGGTCATTTTTATCCTTCATTGGGTCATATTTGATGTTTCAAGGTTTAAAAATTAAGTAGGGGCGTCTCATAAGTCATGGGGACTCACTTTTGGAAAGGTTGATATTGATGAGTTGTAACAAGTCAAAGGTGCATTTAAAATTATCAAAATGACTCCCAAAAAGGTTCAACCATTATGAAAAGGTGTATTTTCAAGTACAAATATCATTTTTTAGTATATCCACATAATTCTAATATCTTCACTGCATTAGTAAGACCACATGGACCAAGGAGATTTTATTAGAGTAGGTATTTACTTTAGCTAATGTTCACCTAGGTACTTTATTTACCTTTATTGTATTTATCCTCACCCACTTATGTGTGTGGATATTTATTTTATCTTATTTATATATTAGGAGATATTATCTAGTTGTTAGGTATAGTTCTTTCCTTTATCTATGGTATTGACTAGATATTTGATGTCTAGTTCTCTCCTAAATCTATGGTCTTGACTAGTTCTTTGATGACTAGTTATTTCCTTGATTTATGGCTTGATCTACGACCTTGATTAGTTCTTAGATTGTTATTCCTTGCCTATTTAAGCAAGGCCCATTCTCAATGTATTGCATTGAGTTCCATAATAATATATGATATTGCTGCTCATTTGTTTGCAAAGGTTTTATGTAAAGCTATTCTGGCGAATTGCTTTCATCTTATTGATCATGGTGTTTGATTAGCATCTGTGTTCTTGGCTTGGTACGATCTGGTTATCGTTCAGTGATGCTACAAATTTGTATGAGTTGCCCAAAATCAACTACTCAAACACTGACAAAAGAACACTGGACTTCACCAGAATATATCCTCTGGTACCATGAAAGGAACGATAACTAGATCGTACCAAGCCAAGAACACAGATGCTAATCAAACACCACAATTTTCTAAGATGAAATTAATTCGCCAGAATAACTTTACATAAAACCTTTGCAAACAAATGAGCAGCAATATCATATATTATTATGGAACTCAATGCAATACATTGAGAATGGGCCTTGCTTAAATAGGCAAGGAATAACAATCTAAGAACTAATCAAGGTTTTTGTTAGATCAAGCCATAAATCAAGGAAATAACTAGTCATCAAAGAACTAGTCAAGACCATAGATTTAGGAGAGAACTAGACATCATTTGATATAGTCAATACCATAGATCAAGGAAAGAACCTATACCTAACAACTAGATAATATCTCCTAATATATAAATAAGATAAAATAAATATCCACACACATAAGTGGGTGAGGATAAATACAATAAAGGTAAATATAGTACCTAGGTGTATTAGGTACAGTTCCCATTAAAATCCTTAGCCCTTGGTCATATGGTATGGTCATATGAGGGCTTAAAGATTGTGATTCCTACTAGTAGGTGCTTAACTTGAGCCCCCTTTAATTTTATTTGTGTGGTGAAGGCAACAATAATTTATTTTGTTTTAGTGGCAACTAAAATAAATAACAGAGCAAAATATTAAAAAGCTTGTAACTTTTGATAAGTAACTCAGTTTTGAGTGCTTTTTTTTACAAAAGTGCTTGTTTTTTTGTGCTCTTTCCATTGGAGTTATTTATTTTGAGACTTGCACTATAATTATAAAGTGTCAAATATGGAGGAGTGTTGTAATCAATTGTGGATGCAATTTCGGTTGAGCCCGACGTCCTAAATTTTTGGGAGTTGCAGTTTGTACCTATCATGGATTCTGAGAATGATATGATTTTCTCTGAAGTATGTGGACTTCAAGAGGATATTGTAAAATTTGTGGAAGAAAATAGATCGCTCAAGAAGTGAAATTATCTTCTACAATCACTCATTCACGATAAGGATACAATAATACACTCCCTGCAGAAAAAACTTGTTAGCCTACAACATCACCATCATATTGTGGACAACCATATCCATGGTCCTAGTCCACTTGCAGTTGTTGCTCTTGTACCCACTGACATTGATCTACCAGTCTTTGAGCCTGAACCTACTTTTGATGCTTCTAAACCTGTGAGGCTTGTTACTACATGCTCTTCCACATCTGTGCCTATTACAGTACCACATGTTGTGTATCCTACTTCTGCTCAGTTGCATGGATTTTTTTAGAAGCATACCACTGCATTCAGTTCTCGCATGCTCCATTCTATGGGTCTCACTAGTGGAGTCATTGACAGACATTCACAGGGTATTATTTCCTCTATTCCACATGTGAAGTGGAATTCTCATCATGACATTGGTTTTCAAGCAGATACTTCATTAGGATCACACATTGACAGAGCTCCTTTTTTGTTCGCTCGACTCTTTCTAAGGATCATGAGCAACACATGAGTTCTGCACCTTCACTCAGGCTTGAGAAACCTAAGATTTCAACTGTCAGACATGATCAACCTGACACACATTCTGATGTTCTTTTGCATGCACCCATTGTGCATTTTGCACCAAGTCATATGCAGGCATCTTCTTCATCCATCCGTGTTGATTTGGGGTGGATATCTGATCACTCATGGAGGTGACATAGCATTCATTGAGAGGACTCTACAGGTGTGGATCCTCCACCATTTGGCCTCTTGCTCCACTTTCTATACCTTATGCATTGTGATGCTTCTTGTTTTGAGCATTTTTCTTTAGCAGGTGTAGTGTATCTCTCTTGTTTGTTGAGAGATTTTGTATCTGTATTTTCGACACTTTTTGGCATGTTGATAGTCTCTCTTGTGGGGGAGCTATTCTGGTGAAGTCCAGTGTTAGTTTGTTAGTGTTTGAGTAGTTGATTTTGGCAACTCATACAGATTTGTAGCATCACTCCACCCATTCAGTAGTATAGGAGGGTGTGGTGCCGATCCTTGTTGATCCTGCTTCTTCGGGTTTCATGTCCTTGCCTTGTTACCTTGGATTTTCTTGGATCGTGACACTCTATATTTTGTGTCCTTTCCTTGTTCCTCTAGTTTTTTTTCTTAGATCGTGGCACACCTATTTGTAGTAGTTGATCGAATTATGTTTGGTGTTTTTTTTTTGCACTTTCAACATCACTTCGTTGACAGTCTCCTTGTATGGAGCTATTCTGGTGGAACCCAGTGTCAGTTGTTTTTGAGTTTTGTGATCGAGCAGTGGATTTAGACCACAGTGCACACCAAACTTCTTCAGCATTGTACGAGTTTTTGAGCTGAGCTTCTTGGGATGCCTTGGAGCGGGTCTTTACTCTCTTTACTTTGTTGTTACTGGTTTTGGGTACCTTGCGGTGTCCCTTTTTTTCCAGTTATTGTACATGCGTACCTCATCAGGCCTAGTTACCAAGACTCATTTTGTGGACATACCACATCTATTTTGGCCCCTAGCTTCACTTGAGGGGGGGGGTGTTAGAGTAGGTATTTATCTTAGCTCATGTTCACCTAGGTACTTTATTTACCTTTATTGTATTTATCCTCACCCACTTATGTGTGTGGATATTTCTTTTATCTTATTTAGATATTAGGAGATATTATCTAGTTGTTAGGTATAGTTCTTTCCTTGATCTATGGTATTGACTAGATCCTTGATGTCTAGTTCTCTCCTAAATCTATGGTCTTGACTAGTTCTTTGATACTAGTTATTTCCTTGATAGGCTTGATCTACAACCTTGACTGGTTATTAGATTGTTATTCCTTGCCTATTTAAGCAAGGTCCATTCTCAATGTATTGCATTGAGTTCCATAATAATATATGATATTGCATTTGTTCGCTAAGGTTTTATGTAAAGTTATTCTGGCAAATTCATCTTATAGATCATGGTGTTTGATTAGCATCTGTGTTCTTGTCTTGGTATGATCTGCGTTCCTTTCAAATTTTTTTTAACAACCGGGGCGGAAGCCTGGTAATATTTATTAATATAAATCAATCTAAATTACAATGAAGTGATGTAATTATTATAGGAATTGAACAACTATGTGCAGAAAAATAAATGGGGTATATAGGTACAACCAAAATCACAATAACTTCCAAAATACATCCGAGAAGCAACAATAATTAAATACAAATAAATAATAATTTTTACAACTACGTAACAATATAACCTATGCAATAATAAGAAAAATATTGTTGTAAAACTATACAATATATCAACTAATTACCTTATTAAATAATTAGGATAATTTAAGGTAATATGATGCATAAATTAACCTAACATTCCCCCCCATAAGTTTGCATTGCCTCAAGGGATGAGGAGAGGAACTCTCTGAACAACTCGAACTTGTCACATGAAAGTGACTTCATGAAAATATCTACTTTTTGTTTAGATGTTGGACGAAATTGAAGCTATATTATGTGCTTAAACACACGTTCGTGTATGAAATGAATCTGTACTTCAATATGTTTTGTTCTTTCATGAAACAATGGATTGTGAATAAGTTTGAGAACACCTTCATTTTCAACATACATGGTAATCAATTTACCTTGTGGTATTCCAAGTACTTCTAGTATGCGACATAGCCAAATCACTTCACAGACAACTTCTCCTGTAGAATGATACTAGGCTTCTGTGGAAGAACAAGAAACAAAGTGTTGTTTCTTTCTTCCCCATGATATTGGTCCAGATCCCATAAAGAATACAAATCCTAAAGTGTATTTTCTGTCATCAATATTTCCTGCATTATCTGAATCCAAATATTCTGATAAGAAGAAGTTTCCATTCTTCTTATATTCTAGACCAAGATCCATTGATCCTTTGAGATATCTCAAGATACACCTTTCTTCTTTCCAATGAAAAACTTTGGGTTCCTATATGAACTTGAATAGATAGCTTATTACAAAGCTGATATCTAGTCTAGTGTAGGCCACGTAAATGAGACTCCCAATCAACTTTCGATAGAGAGTCACATTTACCGTAGGAGATGGATCTGAATGAGATAACTACAATCTATTCTCCATAGGTGTAGTAATTGGTGTGAAATCCACCATCACTAAATTTCTCGAGCGTTGTCTTGGTATATTTCATCTAAGAAACAAAAATGTGATTCCCTTTTTGCCATACTTCCAATCTAAGACAGATAATGCATCAGCCCGAGATCTGTCATGTCGAATGATCGATTAAGATCTTTCTTCATTGCATCGATCATCCTCACTGAACTGCCAGTGATGACTAGATCATTGACATAGAAAACAAAAATCACAATATCCCCCCTTGATTTTTGAGGTAAATATTGGGATCGTATGGATTTCTAACAAATCCATGTTGTACGAGATGCTCATCTATTTTGATGCACCATTCTTGGGGTGCTTGTTTGAGGCAATACAAAGATTTCCTGAGTCTCCATACCTTTGCTTCTTGACTAGGTACCACATATCCCTTAGGTTGAGTCATGTAGACTTCTTCTTGTAAATTTCTATTTTGGAAGACACTTTTTATGTCCATCTGATGAACTTTCCATCCAAACTGTGTAGCTAGAGCAAAGATCGTCCAGATCATTTTGATCTTAGTTATGGAAGCAAATGTCTCCTCGTAGTCAACACCTTCTTTTTGTGCATACCCCTTTGCTACAAGTCTTGCTTTATACTTGTCCACTATCCCATATGCTTTGTATTTTGTTTTGAATATCCATTTGCATCCAATGGGTTTCTTCCCTAGTTGAAGATTGACAAACTTCCAAGTGTTGTTTTTCATTACTGATTGATTTTTAGAGTCCATGACATATTCCTAAGATTTTGATTGTAGGGCATCCTAGACTGTAGAGGGCTCATCATACTCGATAACTCTACTCATCAAAGCAAATTTAACTTCTTCTTTTACTTTATTGCGAGTATGTGGTCCAGGGGTGGATGTATCTGGTGGAGCATCCATTCTTGCATCTTGTTATGTTTTAGTACACCACTTGGGCATACGTTAAACTATTCCCATGGGTCGTGGTTCTATCATATCAACGCCATCATCCCCATCATCACTTTCATCATTCTGGGAACATCAGTTTCAATTATTACAACTAGTGAAGAATCTACATCAGGTGAGTCTGGAGGATGAGACTCTATTTCCTTATTCTCAAAAAAATCAACATCTCTGTTGATGTAGAATTTTCTAGTATTCAGATCCATCAATATGTACCCAAGAGTCCCTTCACCATACCCAATGAAGATGAGTTTCTGTGACTTCATGTCTAATTTCTTTTTGTTCTGCTTGGTTATGTGCATAGTTACTTTGAACCCGAATACTCTAAGGTGCGCAATAGATGGTTTCCTTTTTTGACCATGCCTCTTGTGGTGTTACTCTGTCAAGAGCAACTATGGGAACTTTGCTCAACAAATACATTGTTGTCTTTTCTGCTTCTTCCCAGAATGTCGTTCGTAAGTCCAAAGTCATCGATTATGCATTGCACCATTTCCATGATAGTATAATTTCTTCTCTCAACAACACCATTCTGCTGTGGTGTATGTGGAGGAGGCATTTGTTGACGAATCCCATGAGCTTGTAGGTAGTCTCTAAACTCATCACTAGTGAATTCCCCCCCTTGATTTGAGTGGAGAGTTCTGATGTGATGATTAGTTTCATTTTCAACTGCTACTTTTAACCTCTTAAAGGTTTCAAAAGCTTCACTTTTCTTGCGAAGACGAAAAATCCACATTTTCTTGAATAGTCAACACATAGCTTGAAGTACTGAAATCCATAATGAGTTTGTTGCATTGAACCGCAAAGATTGGTATGAACTAGATCAAGCTTACCATGAGCTTGATATGTACTCTTCTAGAATGAAGCTCTGTGATTTTTTCCTGCTATGCAGTGATGGCACTTGTCTATATCCTTCTGAAGAGATGGTATGCCATGTACCATATCACACCAACAAAGTGTCTTCAAGATACTTGAAACTAACATGACCAAGTCTCCGATGCCACAATTAGGTTGAGGTAGAGTTCTTAGCCACAATTTCCTGATCATCTATGTTGAAAAAATCAAGATGGAACATGCATCCCAAATTGGAAGCTTTTGCAACTATTTTCAAGTCTTGTGATTTGTTTGAATCAAACATGTTTTCTTGCCATTGACTATAAAATTCAATTTTTAAGTTATGATCTAGGAGTTGACTGACTGAAAGCATATTATTTGTCAACCCAGGGACATATAAGACATCTGATAGTCTGTAGTTGCGTGAACCAAGGGGTATAAAAATGTTCCCAATCCCCTGAATTGTATATGAAGAATCATCTCACAATGAAACATGGTTTTTCAAAGGTGTGTCCCTCATTGAGGTAAACCAGTCTCTGTGGCCGGTCATGTGTTGAGTGGCTCCCAAATCAACATACCAGACATCACTAGATGACGTGCATGGTTCACTTGATTGAGCAGTGTACAAGAAGTATTCATTATCTGAATGTTCTTCTTGTTCAACAATATTTCCTTGTTGATGGGGTCTTCTTTTCTAGTTTCCCTTTTTCTACCCATTGATTAGTAGTTTGAATGTCTCTTGTGAGATTGTTGGTGTCGCGGTCCAAAGTTTCTTGATGAACCTTTCTTATAGGTATTATACCAACAATCTTTTAAGTCATGTCCTCTTTTATAAATTGGACACTACTTCTTCTGTTGTTTGTCCCTGTGATATTGATTCTGATGTTGGTACTTTTGATAGGAATTAGGTTTTCCTTTAACTTTTCCTTTCCATTTTTGATGTGAATAAAGTGCATGCTCCTCTTCATCATACATATTGTGCATGGCTTCCTCTTGTTACAATAGGTTTACCAGTTTGTCAAAACTAACTTTCGTATTTGACAAGTTTAGTGTTGTGACAAAAATATGATAAGAAGAAGGGAGAGCTCTTAGAACAATGGGAATGAGAGATTCATTTGTGACCACTTCTCCCATGGATAGAAGTGAATCCCTTAACTCTGTAACTCTTCTCAAGAAAGCTTTGATTTTCTCATTCTACTTGAACTTCAGTGTATGTAATTGACTCTGAAAATTTAGTATGACATTCTTGTTCTTGGCCTCATATACTATGCTCAACTTATCCCACACTTCTTTTTGTTTTGGCATCTCGAATGTGGGGTTGCACATCTCGAAAACTCTAAACAAGATGGTGAGTTTGGCCTTCTGATCTGCTTTATCAAATTTCTGATGCTGTGTTGTAGCAGTCGTTGATGTGGTCAGAGTACCATTCAAAACAATCCATATCTCTTCAAACTCAAGTTGTGTCTTGATTTTAGTCTTCCATGCAACATATTTGTTTCCTCTGAGTAGTTGTGAATCTAGAAGAAAAAATTTGGGGGCATTGGTTCCCATTTTGTAGAAATCACTGACACGGTTTGGCTCTTATCACTCCAAGTATAAGGTCTCCCAATCTATATACTGTCATTCCAATGTACCAAACCTTTCTATATACACACCCTTCCAATATACCTGATTGTACATGGAAGAAGCTCGCCCTTTCTATATGCATGGTGGTACGTGAAAGAGGTGTTAACGTACGTGAAATACTTCAATACGTGGTACTAAGACAATACTGAAAGGGGTCTGTGTGATTATTGACACCGGCTAAAAGAAATATCCTCATATGTGTGTGTAACTTCGCTATATACTCAGATAATTTCTCAGTCTGGATTTATGTCGTGTAATCGTTCACAGACAGATGGGATGGTTCATAGTATGTGCATTGTGACCTTATTACTCCTCATTGATTTAAAGGGTCGATGCCTAGACGACATTGTTGCAACTATATTAGGCATTAAGTGTAGTAGTAGTCATGATGACTTTACCTATAAGCAATTCCCAGAGGCATTGTATATACTGAACGCTACGAATGAGATCTAGGATCTCACGAGTGTTTTAGAACCAATTTTTACTATTTTTTATTACAATATTCTACCAGTTTCTGAGCAGTTACTAATTTTTTGGTTGGCTAAGGCAACCTACAAATTAGTACAATATACTGAAGAATACAATTACATTCAAAAATTTGGAAAAAATTGAATGACAGGGAATTTATTTTTGTTTTTTGGGCCCTGGTGGCCTTCAGAGCCCAATACGACCCAAAAGGAAAATATTTGCAAAAACCAGCTTAAAATGTAATTTTTAGCTATCTCCCCTTTCAAAAATGTTGCTCAAAATAAAAAAATAGGCCTAATAGGAGAAATGCTTTTTTACCCTAAATTAGTGTTTTTCTCACTAAAACTTTTAGTAGGCTGTTTAGTTATGACTAAACTATTTAGTCAAGGTTTTATGATAAATATGCCTCTATCTTTGGCAGTTTTTCCAAATTCTCCACTAGAGTAAAAAGAAAGTTGGGAGAGGGATTTGACCCCCACACCTCCCTCTTCTAAGGCGTTCCACTTAACTACCTAGGCTCTATGAGCACTTGTGATATGAAATGAAGTATATTGTATTTAATATATTCAAAACACGACTAACCTTGTTTGCATGGCGACTTGGTTGAGTAGATGCCACGCAGCGCTTGCGTGAAGCGAGCTTGTCGATGGTTTTAGGGTTTCACTTGCTTGAAAAATGGATCAAAAAAACACCTTTTATCTCCATCCACCGCTAGTTTCTTCTTTTCCATGCAGCCTCCTTTTCTTTTGTTTTCTCAGCCACTTCTTCTACCATTTTGGCCAGGCCGCTCTTCCTTGCTTTGGCCACTTTTTTTTTGTTTTCTTTGATCTTGATCACTGTCTTTTTCCTTTGGTTGGCCACCTTTTTGATACTCTTCCACTGTTTTTTGTGTGCAGGTGCGTGGAATATGGCAGGTGCGTGGAGGCTTTGGCAGGTGCAGCTGGGGTTTCCATGCCTTCTTCTTTGCTTACCCTTGGATTTCTTAGCTTTCTCAGCTTGTTTTAAATCTGCTTCTTCTTGCTGAATAGGTATGGGCACTGGCACTGCTACTGCTTCCGCGGCTCTGATTCATTCAAACTTGGTAGTTAATAAACACTCCAGCACGCTCGTCCAACGTTATTCTTCCGCCGATTATATGTGAGGTCTCGTTTTTCTGTACAGGCTTGACAGAGTTCACAGCTTGATGGGGAGTTGTTCCTCCAACTTTGATTCACCTTGCATAGAAGTCAATGCACCATGAGCATAGCTCAGTCCTTGTCAATGCAAGACTTTGCTTGCACAACCAGATGTGACTCGGTACAACACGGTTACACAGTTGCAAATGCAACTTGGATCCCCAATTTAAACAACAAGATGTCCTTTATTCAGAGTTCACAAATCCATACACATACAGGTCCACATATGCACAGAACTCCAAATCCAGTGGTCTACTAACAATAACATGAGCTATATTTCTTCTCTAATTTAGAGATAAAACCTGTAATGGGGTAAAAAAAATTAATTCTTTATACCTGCAGCAAATTTTGCCTGGTGCTGAGTGCACCAGTGCAAAAAAAATTTGGGTTCCAAACACCTGGAACTGAACAGGAGGTTGTGGGTTTGCAGGGGGTTCTGGGAAGCTGCAGGAGATAGCACTGGCTCTCCTTCTGTTGTAGATTTCTTCTCCACGAATTCTCCTTCTTCTGCAACCTTCTCCAACCTTGCCAGGAGCTTCAATTCGCTCTGGTACCAAATGATGATTGAGAAATAGGGATGGAAGCCTGATCAATTTTATTAATCTCAATCAATCAACCTTTACAGAGAATGGGCTGCAATATTTATAGATATTGCACAGCCAAATACACACGGGAGATTAAGTTGCACAGGTGCAACCAAATTCCAAAAAGCACAAGCTTCCAATAACATCCGGGAAGCACAAATGAATAAATACAAATATATTGTTCAAAACAATATAACAGCATGTATAAAAGACAAATATTGTTTATGAACCATATAAAAAATAACCATTTTTATTTAATTAATAAATTAATTAAATAACTGGACTATTGCATAATTAATATTAGGATAATAATATTTTTATCCTAACATGATCTACGACCTTGACTAGTTCTTAGATTGTTATTCCTTACCTATTTAAGCAAGGCCCATTCTCAATGTATTGCATTGAGTTCCATAATAATATATGATATTGCTGCTCATTTGTTTTCAAAGGTTTTATGTAAAGTTATTCTGGCGAATTGCTTTCATCTTATTGATCGTGGTGTTTGATTAGCATATGTGTTCTTGGCTTGGTGTGATCTGGTTATCGTTCCTTTCGGATTTCACAGGTAGACAGACCAATTTTAGGTCTATCATAAAACTATTGCTCTTCCTAGCCTCCCCAATTCTCTTCTAAGTTTATAGGTTTTAATACCCCCAAGATGATATATTCCAAGTTTTAGTTCCAAAATCAATCATCTTCAGAATTTTCAAGCAAGGAAAGTGGAAAAATTATTATCTCCAGCTACAGAACAAAATAGGGAAACGAGGAGGAATGTCATGAAAATCATGCCCTTCCAATATCTTCCAAAGGCCCTTTATTTTTTACATGATCTCGAGACACCAAGGAATTTTTACACCAATTTTTTGAGCCAACCAAGGTCATCTTCGGCATTAAAATCATGAAAGAATTCAAGACTGGTTAGCACCTCAGTTGTGGGTAGTTTTTGGATTGTTATGAATATCTCGACATTCCCAACCTTTCTAAGGATCCTTCAAGTTTTTTTAGCATATTATAACCCCCATGATGATATCTTCCAATTTTATACCCATACTCATTCATCTTCAACCTCAAACACTTTTCAAAAGTCAAAAATGTCATGAAGAAAAGTGTCACGAAGAAAATACCATATTAATGTTGACTAAGTAAATATGTTAGCTCCCCCATTATGTTGATTAAATGTGTATAACGGTTAAATAATGGTGAATTGGAGAATCCTAAATATATAAGATATGTAATTTAATAACATAAGGAATTTGGGGGCATTCCCTTTATTTTAGGAACATGTGAGTTGTTTTGGTCAAGGAAGACACTTTCAAACGATGAAGGGGTCTAATGACTTTCCCCATTTTCATCTCCTTATTTCTCGCTTTATTTTTCAATTCATTTACAAGACATCAGTTTATTTTTTCTCTTTTATCTACTAATATTCACTTGTGTGTGTGTGTGTGTGTGTGTGTGTGTGTGTGTGTGTGTGTGTGTGTGTGTGTGTGTGTGTGTGTGTGTGTGTGTGTGTGTGTGTGTGTGTGTGTGTGTGTGAGACATTAAAAATAGATAGGCTAAGCCCACTGCATTGGTGTAGAAAAATTCTTCTCAAAATTTTAAGATTATAACCCATGCTTTTAGCCTTGAAATAAAAAATAATTTATCTTACCTCTCTCATTTTCTGTTATATTGTGTATGTTTCTGAGTTTTAGTTGTTTTGGATTATCAGTATATTTTGACTTTTTTCAAGGTGATAACTTTATCACATGCCTCATGTTATTCCAAGGAATCTTAACAAAACCTCACCCTACTCTTCAAAGGTAGAAAATACTAGTTGAATTACTCTAATATATTTTGAAGATTATCCAACATATGAAAAATATTAACATAATTAGACTCTTGTTCTTTTTTAAGAGACTTTGATGCTTCTTTAGTGGAGTATGGCGCTTTTGTAAGAGACTTCAGAATTTTCTAGTAGATTCAAGTGCTTTTGTAAAATACTTTGGTGCTTCTCTAGTGGAATCTGACACTTTTGTAAGATATTATGGCACTTCTCTAGTGGAGTCTGGAAATTTTATAAAAGACTTCGGTTCTTCTCTAGTGGAGTATGGCACTTTTTTAAGAGACTCTGGAACTTCTCTAGTGGAGTCTGGAAGTTTTATAAGAGACTCTAGTGCTTCTCTAGTTGAGTCCGACACTTTTTTTAAGAGACTATAGGACTTCTCTAATGGATTCTGGCACTTTTGTAAGAGACATTGATGCTTCCCTAGTGGAGTCTGACACTTTTGTAAGAGACTTCGGAACTTCTCTAGTGGATCCTGGCACTTTTCCAAGAGACTTTGGTGCTGCTCTAGTGTACCCTAACACTTTTCTAAGATACTCTTGTGCTTATCTAGTGGACTGTTAGTTATAACTAGTGCAATTTCTAGTCATAATAACTACTTTGAATTGGTATCTTATTAATAGAGGAAATAAATCCCAAACACTAAAAAATTAAAAAAATTCCATGTTAGAATTTGATACATGTCTACTTGCAATGATTGTTCAGTTTTGAAATATTATTTATACTATGTTTCTCATCTGGGTATATATTAATTTTCACGTATTGTGTAAAATAGCTTGTATACACATAACCAAAGTCCCTAAATTTTTGCACACATTCTTAGATAAGAAGACATATGAGCTTGGATTAAGGTCTACACAATCACCTTCCAAAATTGTAGTTTTCTAATCTATATTTGGCTGAAGTGAATTTATGTTGGCTATAGTAATTTCATATTTGAATTTTTTGTATGCCATTTATTGTAAAACTTTAAAGATGAGTCAAGCTCAAATATTGACATATGGACAATATCATGAGTTTGATGAGTCTGAGGCTTCTAGAAAAAATGTTACTGAATATCCATGTCCTTGTAACTATTGCAAAGGTTGAATGGTTAGAAAAAGGGAAGTCGTATATGGGCATATAATCAATTATGGGAACTTTAAAGTTAGCCCTTGGCCTTAAGCTGATTATCTTAATGGATTGGATTATAGTATGAAAGGTCATGATGAGGGAAAGCACATAGATGAAGGAATGGAAATTACTAGACTGGTGAATGATTCTTTATAATTACCTCATGAAAAATTGCAGCTCATTTTGAGGGTGACATAAATTTCAAGGATAAGGATAGAAGATTTTGGGAAATTTTAATGGATCAAACTTAAAAACACGTGTATCCAGCTTGCAAACTAAGTCTTTTATCAGCATTCATAAACATTCTAAATTTACAAGTGGTTTATGGATGAATAAATGATAGTGTGGATAATTTGATAGCATTTCTACATGATTGATTACCAGATGGATTTTCATTGTTGAGCACATGCTATAAATGTAAATATTTGATATCCAAGCTAGGATTAGGTTATGAAAACATTGATGTATGTGTGAATGGTTGTGTTATATTTCGCAAAACACTTGCAAATGAGATCCATTTTCTAATATGTGGAGAAGCAAGATATAGAAGACATTTGAAATCAAATGCTCCGAGAACGGTTCTTTGACACTTTCGTCTTTAAAAAGGTTACTTCAAATGTACAAGTGTATATAAATTTCTAAACATATGCAATGCCATGCCCAAAATAAGATCCATGATGGAAAACAACGTCATCTTGTTGATTCCCAAATGTGGATGGAATTTGCTAACAAATGGCCTAAATTTTCACAAGGACAACGTAATATAAGGATTGAGTTGGCTTATATGGTGTGAACCCATTTTCATATATGAGAAATACCCAGTAAACTTGGATAGTATTTTTGATAAATTACAATATAACTCCTTGGTTAGAAACCAAACCATATTTCTTAATGCTTTCATTGATTACATGAGGGAAGCAATGTGTAACTACATATATAATATATGTTTATTTGGAACCATTATATGATGAGTTAAAAGAATTGTGGGAAAGGGTTCATGCATTTAAATATTTAAGGAATGGTTCTTGTTTAAGGTTCACATTAAGGTCATAATTACGTTTTACAGTAAATAACCTTCTTATATATAGAACCTTATTCAGGCTCGCTATTTATGGATACAATGCATGTCCTGCTAGAATTATCAAGCCATTTTTGTGACTCTCAAGTGATTGTAATAAGTGCATTTATTGTAGACATTGTACTTACATTCCAATAGATCATCCATGTCATCAAAAAAATCATGTTTTTATGGTAACGAAGAGTTTCGGAAATCCCCATTGGAAATAATAAGTGAATACGTTATAAAGAAGTCTACAATAAGAAAGAAATTTATGAAAAGTGGTGTTATTTTTTATAGTAAATATGATCTAGTAAATGATACAGGGGTAAAATGATTGTGTATATTCTAAAAATTTCTAGACTTTACAAAAATTACTCATTAAACACATTGTTGACTTTGTGCATTACGATAAAAATTTTGCTCGGGTTGTTTTGGAAACTCTTTTTCGTGAGTATGATATAATTTTAGTGTGAAAACACTTGAAAAAACTAAGTATTCATCAAAATATTTGGGTTTAAAGTCTTAATAATGGAAAATTCAAAAACCCACATGTTCCTTATGTGTTAACAGAGGCATAACATTGACAATTCATAAGCTTGTTGTCTCAGACATGGTTTCCCGCTATATATGTAATAAATTCATTGAGACATCAAGCTAATTTTAAATGTTTAAGAGGTCTAAAGACCCATGAATATCATGTTTTTATTGAGGATATTTTATCTATTATAGTCATATCAAGTTTAGAAAAGGTTCCGAAAAAGAAATCATAAAGTTATGCTTTATATTAAACAGTATGAGTTTACATGTGTTAGATCCTTCAAATTTTGATTATATGAGGCAGGAGGTTGTTGAAGTCCTTTGTTTTTTGGAACATGATTTTCCACCAACAATATTTAATATTTTTATAAACCGTATAATACATATAGAGAAGTAATTTGAGTATTTATGTCCATTGAGAACAAGATGGGTGTATTCTATAGAACTATATATAAAGGTTTTGAAACAAAAGTGTTCGTAACAAGGAAAGACCTAAAGGTTGCATGTCTAGGGGTTATATAATGAAAGAGGCCATCAGATTTTACATAGATTAGATGAAGGAATTTATAATTGTAAATCAGCATGTGATTTAATATATATTGAATTTAATCTATATTTCAGAATAACTACTGTAGTGTATGCTATACAAGTGGTAAAATACACTAAACAGACAAGCAATAAGAAAGCAATAATATGAAACCCTAAGTATGAAAGAGAGGGTGACTTAGCTGATTTCCAAATGATATGGAGGTGATAAGAGCTGAGGGACTGCTGGAGAATTCTAAAAAGGGTGTCATTAAGGCTCACTGAATGTTCTGAAACTCAAAGATGTGTAGGACAGGAGTGCCCACGAGAGGAGAGGAGCATCAGGGTGTTAGTTTCTATTCTAGGCACTAGTGTATGTGTGATTACTCAAGATCGTCTCTTTTCAAGGCAGGAGAAGCTTAGTTGCTAGTCTTCTTTTTTTCACTCTAGTTTTAGTCCAATGTCGGTAGTTGTACCTATAACATGAAAAATAAATATGTAGCTACATATACCCACAAGCCACATCAAACCTAATAAATAAGGTATAGAAAGGGGAGTCGTATTGACCCCAACGATCATACAAAGAGTGGTATTACAACTAATCATTGCACTACATCTTATACTCCATGTATTTATGTGTGAAATGATGCCCTAGGATGCCCTTATGAAAGTTACACAATGTTAGCGGGTTAGATCTAGAATATAAAAAATGTATAGGGTGTGTGAGATGAAATAGAATGAACTTCCCCTTCCTATGTTGTGTATGCAGAGTGATGCAGCCCTTTTCCCTTGTATGGATTTTCTATATGAATGCTTTGTAACACTTGTGTTCCTTTGGATGCAAGCTTATGTTATAGTAGATAATGCTAGTGTTTGGCCCCTTATTTGAGAGCTATAATTTGTGTGTGTGTGTGTGTGTGTGTGTGTGTGTGTGTGTGTGTGTGTGTGTGTGTGTGTGTGTGTGTGTGTGTGTGTGTGTGTGTGTGTGTGTGTGTATTATATATGATTCCCTTATTTTAATTTCATAATTGACAACTAGAAGGCCGATCCAAAATTGTAAAATATGTCCAAGAAGTAAAAGAGACCAAAAAGAGTGATAAAATGATATACACGGTTAGGAGCCCTCAAAAGGGCTAGGAGTACATGGATGTTTCTATCCTAAATGAGCACTAGTTTCCAAGTCCATAAAAGATAAATAATTCAAATAAAAATAGGTATGTATGGTGTGTAAGGTGAATAAAAGTATAAGAGACAAAGAAAAATTACCAAAAGACATTGTCAATTACTAGTTTTCTTGCTTAGGAATCATGTATATATTAATATACTTTAAGACCTAGAAATGTACCCAAGTGCATGGATTTTGTGTCTACAACATGTATGGGATGATGAAGAAGAGGAATGAGTTGTAAGTGAGTTTCTGGAAGGAAAGGAGACTAGTTTTTATATATCACGTAATGAAAGAAATGTGATACATTCTTATGTTCTCTAAGACATGTCTATAATAGAGAAGTGGTACTAGTGAATATATTCTCTATTAGTGATTTTTATTATTTAATTTTTTAATGAAGTTATTTTCACTCTTTTCTATTAAAATTTGGGAACAATTATTATGTTTGTAGATAATATAGTCGAGATAAATCAATGGGAATTCCTCTTTCTCAAAAGCGTAGATATGATGTGTAAATTCAAGAATCTTCATTTCCATCCTTAAATGAAAGGATTATTGATGTAATGAATCAATCACAAAAAAATTTTCAAGGTATACCTATGGTGTAATATTAGCTTTAAAATCCTCCTTCAATTATGGTTTCCAAATTCAGTGAAATGTGGGCATATGGAAATCATTTTAGAGTGGAAGAAAAGACCACATGAAGGTAAATTATGATTGTGTTTTCAGTATTGAATTTCAACTGGGTTCTCATAAGAAACTTTATGTTGGTATTATAGATGAGATAATTCAATTTTATTATGGGTAAAACAACCTTATACTATTGAAATGTAAATGGTTAAAAGCATCTACAACACACCATAATGACTATGGATTTATACTTGCTAATACTCACCATTTTTTGTCAACGATATATAAACCATATGTGTTCCCTTCTCAAGTCAAACAATAATTTGTTATTGATGATTTCATGAATAATGTATGGTATTATTTCATTCAAATATATTCTCTATCAAAACATCATTTAATGGATTTTGACGCTATGCACAATGGACAATATGCTGATACGTTATAATAGACATTGGAATTTGATGATGGTGAAGATGAGATTATGATTTGAATAACTGAAATTAGATCCAAATGGAAAGACTAAAATTTATGTTGGGGAGGGTAATGAAATAAATGGTGATGAGGATGAAACTGAAGCATATATATGTATGAGTGATGAAGAGTTCCATTAAAATGAAACAGAATATGGTGATGACCTTCCTCTCTAAATTGAAATGTTTTTTTAATGTTTTTTTCTCATCATTTCATGCATACTTGAATGATTATCAATGTGCATGAAAAATATCTTTCAAATAAGGGATTTGTTTTTTCCTAAGGTAAATTCATTGTCTGGTGCAATAACAATCAAGTATGCTGATTTTGATGTTTCTTAATTTATCTTTTTGGTGTCATTCTTATAATATTCAACTTTATGTTTTTTAAATGAATCATATCAGGAGTATTAGATATTAATTCATAAAGATATTACAAAGATAAAACAACTCAATTATTTTATCCTTGATACATTCCATTGATGTATCTTTGTTACTATCTTCTTAGTCATCATTTTCTGAAGAAAAAAAAAATGCATGAAATGAATGACTATCTCTCTAATTTTATGTTCATGTGAAGGGTGTTGTTAAAATAAATGAGGGTTTGTAACATGATTATGATGATTCAAAAGAATGGTTGACTGACTATGAGTGTATTTGTACGTGATAGTCAGCAGTAATAACATAATAATATTTAATGGTCCAACTTGGTGATAACCCATTAAACAGCTCGCAAATCATACAAATTTATGTCTCCAATATTTGAATCTCATTACATGGGGGAGAGAGAAGGAGGAAGGAGGAAGGGCAACCGTGGAGAGAGAGAGGAGAGAGAGAGGAGAGAGAGAGGAGAGAGGAGAGAGCAGAGAGGAGAAGAGAGAGTGATATATTTTAAAATATATATATATCTATATTTATATAATAGTACATTATATATTATAGTATACATATACATATAACAATATATGTATAATTATATTTATATAATTAGTTATATGTATTATATATACATATTACATATATAGATATATATATTATGTACATATATACATATATATATATATCTGTATATTACGTAATATGTAATATTGTATATCAAGTATATATATATATATTAAATATATATATACATATATAATATATAATATAACATATATTACAATAGACAGATATTCTATGTACATATGAAATATGTACATATGTACATATATATATAGCTGATATATGTATATAGATACATATATGAATATACATATAGACATATAGTAATATATGTATATATGTATATGTATATATATATATATGTATTATATAGACAAATTACCATATATAGATATATAGAGAGGACATATAAAAGTATAGAGAGAATCTGTATATAGGTAGCTAGTAGATTATGTATATAGGTACTAAGAGCAAGATATGAGATATCGATATTACATATGAGATAGGAGAGATGGCGATAGGGAGAGAGAGAGAGAGACATATACAGAGAGAGATATCTGGGTGGAGTAGGGAGGAGGATGAATAGAAGAGGGAGACATATATTGGGCTAGAATAGAGAGTAGACATAGAAAATATATAGGGAGGAGGTACATAGAGAGAGAGATAGAGTATAATATTATAGAGGAGAGAGGATATATATATACATATAGACATATATATATATATATATGTACATATATATATATATATATGTACATATATACATATATATATAATATGTACATATTATATATATATATATATAATATATATATATATATATATGTACATATATATATAATATAATGATTTTTTATGTAATCTAATTTGCAGGCTAAAAAAGTTTTTATGAAAAAGGGTACAAATAAAAAATATCTTAAGGGAAATTGCATCTTCTCAGAAAAACCATGTGTTCAAAAGAAATGATTCAAGAAGGGAACAATGCTAATGAACATGTTAATTTAAATGATGAATATGGACCCCTTATAAATTAGGTTATTGACCCCAAACTTCTAAATCAATTTTTTGACCATAATTTATGAGCATTATATGAAAAAAATGAAGTAACTGTATGGAGGGGAAAATAATCATAATGGTCTCATAACACCTGCTACAAATAATAAAGGACCATATTCACCTACAAAATTAAAATGGATGTAATGTAATATAAACAACTTGTCCACATTGCACAATACCTTCAATGGATAATTAGGTTCCTTATATGGATTCTTTAGGGAGTTATGTAGCCACAATACCTAAAATTTTGAAAGCAACTAAGTTAAATAAGCTACATGCTCATGATTCAACATCAATTCATGGTTCTGATCTATCAAAAAATGTAAAATTTATCAAGATTTATATAAGGCCACATTTAAATAATGTAATCAAAGAGAAAAATAATGCAAGGTTCCCTATGTGATTGAGGTGATATAAGGGGTCCCTGTAGGAAGGCATGCTTCAAGGTGGACCATAATATTGAGGGTACAAGTGATGTCATATTGAATGTTAGCATCGAAACATTATCACAACAAAACAAAATATATGTAGATCTTGTTATTAAAAAAATTGAAAACATGTTTGAGAGTATTGGTATGGTGGTATCATGGAAATGATATAGATAAAAAATCTAACAAATCATAAATAATTATAGATGTAAGTGCATAAACATGATTTTTGAAGGAAGGGAAGAAAATTTAGCCTTGCATATAAAGATTTGGAATACATTAAAAGAGGGTATGTGTTATGTGGATTTTTTTGAAATACATGGCATGAGAAAAAAATCAATAAATTCAATGACATATCAATGTGATTTTGTAAGAGCAAGGGTGAGAGTAAGAAGAAAAATATTTGTAAAAAATATTTAATTATTTTTGACCTCTTCTACTTGATAGACCTGATCGTGGTTTGAGTTTACTTGGTGTTGAAATGACATGATTTTTGACCAACTTTGATCTTTTTTCTAGGAGGAGCAACATGATATAACACCTATAATTGATGAGATATGTTTATTAACAAAAGAATATGTTATGGAGACTCAAATGATGTAAGGTAGGAGAAAAATTCTTCCTCCAACTGTTTCATCAATCAAAATCCTTGAAGTAATAATGTTATGTTGGAGTCAGAAAACATCCCTTTTTCTATTTGTGTTAATTAGTTTTGAATAAAATTTTCTAAAAACCTTCTCAAATATTCCAACACATCTATTATACCTATTGGGCATTGACATATAATCTAACACATATCAATATTTTTGTATGGTCTTATAATCTAACCCTTCAAAGCATCCATCACATATAATAGATTTTATATGTTATCCCATTTAAAAAATAAAAATGTTATGTATAATGAGATGATGAAAGGTAAGTCACAATATCCACCTTCAACAGTTTCATATGCTAAAATCCAATAACTACATTCACATGTTGCAAGATCTGGTAATTTTTATCAAACGAGCATTATGTAAATATTTTTTGGAAAAAATGGAGATATTATCCTTGAAGATGACTGCAAAATGGATGAACTTTCCTCCTCAATTGCACCAATTAGTAGTGCATGGGATCAAAAATATGAAAATCATAATCCTTTAGAGGTAAAATTGAATAGTTGTCACCATTATACATATATTTCTATATATATGAACTAGATATTATATGTCTCTTTTCATTTGAATTGTTTTATATCATTTATGATATAAGGAAATAAGGAAAATCTCTGAAGCTATAGGTGGAGGAAAAGGTAATGCTCATGATGAGACCTATATCGGCCATGCTAATGGTGAGAAAATAATTTTGCAGAAAAAGATTACATGGTAAGTATATTGGACTTAATATTTTGTATATGATTATTTTGTTTTTCACTTTATATTTAATTAAAATATACTAATATTACTTTGTGTGCTAGTGTTTGAAGAAAACTTAATATCTAGTGGGAAATAAAGTGGAAATGATAGATTCAGTCACATCAAAAGTTATAGTGCATGGAAGGATACATTTACTTGAGACATGTCATGGAGAGAGGATTGGTCCAAACGATGTCAATGTTTGTGTATTAAAAGTGTTGATAGATGTTGCTCTTCCTTACACAAACAAGCTAGATGGTTGCAACAATTTATCTTAAAATAAATTTTCCTTTTTAATCCAATAGATTTATTGTGCAAGTATTTTATAAAAGACTAATAAAATTATCTCATGACATCAAATCGTGCACTGAAAATTTTCTCCTATTTAACTAACAATGTTTTGTTTCTTAGAAAATTTGATTTATGTATGGTGATTTAGTGTTATACATTCTCTTTATATATATGGATTTGATTGTATTAATTTATTCTATTATTGTACATTTTTGTTTTTTGTTTTTTTTGGAGCATGTTGAAAAGTATAGGCCTATTAAAGGAAGTAATTTCATTGTCACTTGAATTACATATTGAGACAATTAAAAGTTAAAAGAGTAGACTTGGACAACAATCATTTTATTATTCTAAAAGTTTAGTTTTATTTTAGTGAGTTTATTATGACACTATCCAAAAAGACTGAGATTTAGTCCTAAAACCTTGCATTATTTAGAAATTTTTATCATATTTTGTTTTAGAAATATTTATATTTTAATATTGCAGGATGAAGATAAAGGTAATGGAGAGGGAGATGAAGATCTAAATACATCTCAAAAAGAGTTGAAGAATATATTGGAAAGATAATATGGGTTAGAAGGTGATAAAGGGGAAAAGGATGTATATTTTTCCACTCTTCCTAAAAGTATGTTTTGATCATTCCTCCCAATATTTAATCCTTATTGTTTTGATTTGATTGACTCTGGAGCTTATGTGATAGACTCTAGTACTTATTTGATATACTTTGGCACTCCTTAGATGAACTCCATTGCCCCTTAGATGAACATTGGAGCTCTTCAGATAGACTCTGGTGCTCCTTATATGAAATTTGGCTCTCATTCGATAGAGTCTGGTGCTCCTCATATGAACTTTGGTGTTTGGTTGATAGAATCTCGAGATGGTTAGCTCCTATCCTAGACTGGTGGAACATAAATTCAAGATTTAATTGGTCTTTATTCATACCTTATACAATGTCAACTTTTGTACAAAATATTGGTAACATATTGTAGGTAAAAAGGAGAAAACAAACTATTTTGGGGACTCATAATCTCCCCCACACCCAAACTTGTGCAAGTCCATCTACAATCCATTGTTTTTCTCCTTCTTCATCATAGAGTATCATCAAATCATACTCAGAAAGATATATTAGTAAAAGAGTTTTTAATGACTACTGTAGCCTTTATTTTTCCTAATTTTATGCTCTCATAGAGTGAAGTCAACTATGTTGGTGTATATGACTTGTTTCATCATCATTCAACATCGTGTCCACCATAAATGGTTAGTCATATCACTTAGTTAGAATATTTCATAGTGAGAATAGGTCAATAGGGTTGTGGCATAAGAGTTATACAACACTCCTATATGTACCTCTCTTTTTTTATCTATGATCATGTCAGACACATCAATTTCTTTCTGTACTTGATTCTCATTTTGTGATTTGATCTCTTTCTTACTATTTGGAGCATTCATGAAACCATTGGAAGCATAACCTTTTTTGATGTGCACGGGGTTCCATATTGATCCTTGTAGAACAATATGATATGGTATTAGAGTGATTTTTTGTAAACATGCACTCGATTAATATGGTTTCTATTACTTTGTTTTCTATTTTTCGTCATTTTAGAATCTTGTTAATAGGTTTAACCATCTAGATTTTGGAGTTTGTTCAAATTTTCTAGTTTTGTATGTGCAAGTTACATGGGTTTTCCAACCAGATCTAGCTATTTGCAACTAAATTTGGGGGAACTGTTAAACTTGGAGATAGGTTTTGCATTTCTATTTTTAATCAGTATTTTTTAATTAGAAGTGATTTAAAAAAAATGGTTTTTTCATGTTTCAGTCTCTCTCTCCTACTAGTTCACCTTATGTGTTCCCTTTCCCTACCTATTCTAGATCTTAGCTCCCTCGGGCCCTTCCTCCCCCTCCCAGCTTTGTTTTTTGTTCCTCGAGATCCTCATCAAGTTGCTTAGCTTTCTCTACATAGTAATATTTTCTCCTCAGCAAGTTTTTTTATTACATTTTTGCGTTGGGTTGGCTCAATGATCCCTCTCCTGAACTCAATCATTTTTCATTGGGTTCTTTACCTACGTTTATTTAGATCAATGTATTTTTGTTTTGTTGTGTGTGGTTTGGTATTTTCTTCAACTAAATCAATTTTATTTGGTATGTGGGTCACATTTTTTTAGTCATACCTCTATATTCAATTCAGGTTGCTCTGGTTTTGTTTGTTCCCTTGTGCAATGTTTTGACCCTGTTGGTTTGTGGTTTATCTATGCATAAGTGACATGGTTGTGTTATTTCGTCTCTTAATTTCCCCTTATATTGAACCCTTGTGTTCCTTTGATTGGTTTCCTACCACAACCTCATCCCTGATCTTTGTGTCATTGTAAACTCCTCACCATCTCCTGGATGACCTACTCCTTCTTCCTCCCCTATGTCATTTCCTTCGCGTTGGTTATTACATGTATTTATTGTACCCACGCCGACAATTTTGAGCCTGATTGTTTAAAGGCCACTGCCCGCCTCTCCTTTCTCCAAGTAGAGCAACTCGTCTCTACCTCACTAGGTTGGTCACCGAGCCCAACCACCTTGACCTTGACTTTCCAACAATTCTCTCTCACTTTTTTTTAAAACTCCTGTTTAAATTTAAAAACCATTTTTTATTTTACCATGGCTTCAATTTTATAAAGTGGAGTGTATTTTAAAAGTGGTCAGGTTTAAATTTGGGTGGGGTGATTTATATGTATTGGTTTTTATATTAAATTTTAAGTGGGGTATAAATTTGAAAGGTGGGTGTTTAAGCAATTTTTAAGGAGGCCTTTGTTAATAAAGGGTAAATTTATTAAATCTAATTGGGGTGTGAATTTAGGTGGTCATTTTTTTATAAGTTATAGTGGTAAGTTTTTTGTTAATTCATAGTGTTTTTGCATTAGGATTTAATAAATTTTTAAAAGTTTTTTATATAGTTAGGTCTTAAAATATTTTTAGGATCTAATTATATCATTAAAAGTAGATTAATTTGATTAATCTTTTTTTAGGAGTTTGATTAATTTAGAGCCTTAAATATTTAATTATTGGCCCTTAATTGTTAAAGCTCCTTTTTAATTAGGTTAGAAGTATTTTATCGTCATACAACTAAACTTTTTGTTCCTACCTTTTGCCCTTAAATATTAGCAGTTTCAAAAAAAAATTAAACATATTGGACGATGTTTTCTACAAATACATTGCCAGAGTGTGCAGCGTTTCTTCTTATATTTTTTCCACCTTCTAGGAGCCCTTTTGTGTCTTTGAATCTTCTTGGAATCATTTCTCCACATTGTAAGATCACTCTTATTTACTTGTGGGTTAGTGAGAACGTCCACCACAACCTTAGAGCAAGAGAGTTTCCTTCATTTCTTTTTTTTTGTGTTTTTTCACTTGTTTCATTCCACAAGACTAATCATATTATGGCCTCCATGCTTGTGTGATATTTCACTAATTACAAAGTGAGTAACCAATTATATCATGTTGCATGAAAACTTGGGTGTAATCAACAAACTACGTATAAAGTTCTGCAATCAGGGGGTGTTCATTTTGTGTGGTTCTTTTCTTTCCACTAGTTTCCTTGCTCACTTTTATCTACTATGGATCTTAATATTGTTCCTTTTCTTACCTCATTTAACTATCATGAATGGAAATATGTCGTATCTCTCGATTTGAGAAAATAAAAATTGTATTGGATAACTATGGGATTGCAAAGTGAACCTAAAGAATACGTAGAGAAAGAAAAGTGGTTTGATAAATATGATGAATCCTTTGGCATTTTGTGTCTATTTGTATCACTAGAACTATGCTTTCATATTAACACAGTCAAATCTCTCAAGGAATTTTGGGATGCCTTAGAAAAACATTTTGGGAAATAGGATGAAATGAAATGGCATGAACTAGAAAATGATTTTATTAGTCTCAACCCTAGCAGTTTTGACACTCTCCAAGACTTTTTCACCAAACCCAAATCTCTAAGATTATAACTGAAAAAAATTGGAATTGACAGGAAGGACTTGCAACTCATTCTTTTTATCCTTGCAAAACTTGGTCTAGACTATTTGTTCTTTGTCTCAACCTTCCATGCTATAAAAAGAGAACTTGGTGCAAGTTTGACTATGCCCTCCTTTGATGAGTTTGTCATTTATTTTACTAGAGAACAAGAAAAGCTAATTCATATGGGCAATATTAGATCCATAAAATCCCATGCTCTCCTTTATGGTCATGAAAAATTGAGGGTTTCAAAAGAGAGAAAGCAGAACAATAAGGATCATGATAATAAAAAGGACCAATCCACTACAAAACCAAATGTTCCACTTCCTCTTCTAGTTCTAAAAATCATAAAGAATGGTTCAAATGTGGATATTGTAGTGGTATTCATAAAACAGAAAAATAAATTGAAGAATAATATTGACCTCCTCACGAGTTTTCTAGAGAAGAAAAACATAATAAATCTTGATTCTCTCAAGCCATCTTCATCATCAACTCATGAAATTTATAAGGAAAAGACAATGGAAAGGGGAAAGAAAAATAAAAAGAGAAAGAATCAACTAAGGAGAAAAAAACGCAAAATATTTAGCCACAGTTGTGTCACCTATTCCTACATGGATGATTGATTCAGGTGCATCTCATCATATGGCTTCATTAGAAATTTAGTTTTCTTCATTAGAGCCATGTGACATATCTTCTATTCAACTTGGTGATGACACTTCTACACCATTTTTTAGGAGAGGGTATGTTGAAGTGAAAGATGGAAATTTCAACAATTTTCTTAGTGTTCGTTCACTTTCAACTAATCTCCTTTCACTATATCAAATTACTCACCTTATTCGGAGCATGCAGATTGATTTCACTCTGGATTCTATTTATGTTAAAGATATTCACAGTGATAGTATTATTGTCATTTGTACAGTTGATTATCACAATCAGCTTCACTCTTTTTGTCACTTTGTTCCTCCTTCAAATTCACCTAGACTTGATATTTCTAAACTCACTTCTGATGATGATGACTTCTCTTTTAGCTTAGTTTATTGTCATAGTGAAAGGGACCCACCTCCGCCATCCACTTATCATCTACCACATATTGAGGAGTTATTTATTGATCCACCTACTTCTGGTCCTCTATAGAATTTTTTAGGGAGCAAGTACTTTGATTTAGGACTCATTGAACATCGGGCACTCTTATGTAAAGTTATGGGATATTCCACCTTCCTTCTTTTCCACTGCTTTGGATTCACCTTTCCCTTGTGGAGTAGTTTGCACTTCCACCTCACATATGGAGCATTGTTCCTTACATAGGAACCACACCTTGTCACTTCATGGATATTCTTCTTCACTTGATACAGGGTGGTATTCAACATGTTCTTCATCTTGGGAAGCTAGATAGTGTTTCTTCATCTATTCTCTTCTTCAAGAAAGATTACATTTTTTATATTTGTACCTTATTAGTCCTTTAATTGTCAAGACTCATTTGACACATCTTTCCTAGGTTGTTTAGGGGTTTCTTTCATCTCTTGTAAGTCGATTTTTTCCCTTAGGGGTTTTTCCTCCATTACTTGATATCCTTATTTTAAATGGATACCTCATCAAGCCTAGTTTTTGGGACTTATTTTCCTTCTCTTTTTATTTCTATAAATATTGTTGTTTTTTACATGGGTACCTTATCAGGATTAGTATTCGGGGCCCATTGACACATATTTATTAGTTTTCTAGGGAAATATCTTTTAGTTTTGAATTTTCATGACCTCTACCTCAGCTTCGATGAAGGGGGTGTTGGCGTATATTACTTGTTTCAAAATTCAACGTCTTTTCCACCATGTATGGTTAGTCATCTCACTTATTGAGAATTTATCATAGTGAGAATAGGTCAATAGGGTTAGTTATGGTTGTGTACACGTGTCATACAAAGGAGTTACACAAAAATCCTATATGTACCTCTATTTTTTTATCTATGAGTATGCTAGACACATTGATGTATTTTTGTACTTGATTCTCATTTTTTGATTCAATCTCTTTCTTACTACATGGAGCGTTCACGACACAATTGGAATTGTAACCTTTTTCGATGTGCACAGGGTTTCATATTGATCCTTGTAGAACAATTTTATAATATAAACCTTGGTATTTATGGATTTAATTATTTTAATTTCCTCCATTACTATACCTTTGTGTGTTTTTCAAAGCATGGTGAAATTATGAACCTATTAAAGGAAGTGATTTTGTATTCACCTAAGTTATATTTCGAGACAACTAAGAGTGTGAGTAGTATACTTGGAAAAAAATAATTTTTTTCATTCTAAGGTTTAGTTTTATTTTGGTGAATTTGTTGTGACACATTCCAACAAGAATGGTATTTAGTTCTAAAGTCTTGCATGTTATAGAAATTTTTATTGGTTGTTGTTTTAGACCATTTTCTTTCTTACCAATTTATAAGTGAAATGGCATTGATTAGTGTATTGATATTATGATTGAGTAGTGATATTTATATTTGAATATTGTAGGATGAAGATGAAGGTAATGGAGAGGGATATGAAGAATTGAATCCATCTGGAAAATATTTTAAGAATCTATTGGAAAGATAATCTAGATTAGAAGGTGATAACTGGGGAAATGATATATGTTTTTCCACTCTTACTATAATTTTTTTTATCATTCCTCCCAAAACTTAATCCTTATTGTTTTGATTTGATTAACTCTTATGCTTATAGAATATACTTCATTATTTATGTGATAGACTTTGGTTCTCCTCAGATGAACCTTTGCATTTGGCTGATAGACTTCAAAGATGGTTAACTCGCATCCTAGGATGGTGGAACTTAACTTCAAGATCAAACTGGTATTTACACATGCTTTATACAATGTCAAATTTTGTACAAAATATTAAGAACATAATGTAGGTAAAAAGGAGAAAAAAATATATTTTGGGGACTTGTTATCTCCCACACGCTCAAACTCATGAAAGTCCCTTTGCAAGCTATTCATGTTCTCTTTATTTGTCATGGAGTTTCATAAGATCATACTTATCATTTTCCTATTTTTCGCATGTATAAAAATGTATGCACTATTAATTATTATAAATTTAATATTTTCACCATGAATCTAAATATATATCCAAGCACCACTTAATCTATCAACATGAACACAAGACCTTCAATCATATTTTTTAATTATACTTTTCACCCTTCTCGGTAGTAGTTATGAAAATAAGAAATTGTTACAAATAAATTAAAATAACAACTAGTTATTAAATATTAATAAACATATGATTATAACTAAAGGTAATCACAATTAGTTAAGATTTTTTCAATCATTAAGCTCAAGTGCAAAAAAATTACCATTTCACTACTCCATTTATACTAGCAATAGCACCCCAATGTGTAAAGACACAATTTTATGAGGTTGAATTTATATAGTTGTGTGTAATTGTAATTCATTATTAAAAAATTGAGCTAGAAAACTCCAATATTGGGACACCTCAAAAATTTAAAATACAAAACCTAACTCAAATTTCCTAAAACCCCTTAATCTAAAAAACCTTATAAACGTGAAAAATATATTGTTATAAAACATGTCCATCTTATTTGAAACTTGATAATGTTGAAAGCCTAAATCTAAAGCCCCTTAATCTTAAAATCATAAGAATGTAATAAATTAGCTTGATATAAAACATGGATATAATGTTTGAAGACTGAAAAATCCAATACCCAAAACCATGAAAATGTTGTCAACACGTAAAACTTGTCATATGGTTCCTTCTACTTCATAAATTTGGCATGTGTAATTGTATATTAAAACCATATACAAAAGTGAAATGTTTAATATTGGTTCCAATATAAAAACCCATTAACCTTATAACATTGAAAACATGAAATGTAGATTGATATAATATACACATATCATATTTGAAACCCAAAAATTGAAACCTAAAACCTAAAAACAATGAAACTTAAAAACATTTTAATCAAAAACAGAAAAATCAAAACTAGAAAACTAACCAAAAACCCAAAACCAAAATCTTGAGAGATTAGGATCCTAAAAAACCTAAATATTTTTAAATCCATAACCCACAAAACCTGACATGTGAATCCAAAAATATGGAACCAAAAAATATGAAACTTGAAATTCAAAGGCCTTGATCTTGAAAACCATGTAAACATTGAAATCTAATGTAATTGGAAACCCCTTATTTGAAAACCTAAAAACCATGTAAACCTTGAAATTTTAAACCCATAAAGACCTAACTTGAAAATCCCAAAAACAAAAAAATAGATTCATATAAAACATTACAATCCCATTTGAGATCTCAAAAGTGAAACATGAAACCCAAATCAATTGAATCCTAAGACCCTCAAACCCTAAAAACATGAAATACAAAACTTGAAACCTATAACCTAAATCCTAAAATATATAAACCCAAAAAATTGAAAATTTTATAACCTAGAACCCCTTACATGAAAACCCCAAAAATATTAAAACTCTAAACTTGAGAATGTAATAAACACAAAAATTCAATTGATATAAAATACCCTCAAAACTTAAAATTAGAAACCTAAAAATTGAAACCCAAAGACCCCAAAACATAAAATCTAAAAGGCCCAAACTTAAAATCCGTAAATCTAAAAACTCTAAAAACATGAATATATTTTAAATAAGTATATCATTAAAATATTGATAAATATCAATCTCAAAGCACCTACATTAGATTTTTCACATACCACATTGATTAATAAATCCATGAGCTTCTTTAAAAAAATCCCACATATGACATATAACCTCTTAGACATTGATTTTTGGTACATTGTCCCCCATCATGTGTTCACACCCCTTTATCATCATCTCACACATTTGTCCCTCATTTCTTATTCAAACTTTTATTTTCCCTTCTAAATGTTTATTTCCCTCTCAAACCCCTTTACCCCTCTCAATTCCTTTCATCATACCTATTAGTGCAGAATCACAACACCCCTAAATGTCTGCAACTAGATGGGTTGAGACTTTCAGTGTGATTTCATAACATACAACATATCTCAAAGTGTGGGACCTTACGAGTTGAGAGAGCTCTCTAGATTGAGTTCATTTCCTATTCCTCTGTTCAGGTGCATATAAATAAATTACAGAGGATCTATTCTAAGTCTATTCTATCTACCAAGGAGACAAGGTTGAGAGATGCAAGAAAATAAACCTAAGCTAATGAGGTGATGCACTAAAGGAATGTTAGACACTCATTTTGCAGTTTAACACATAACACGAAATGCAATACAAACACTATGCACAGATGACCAAATCACAATAAGAGATCAGAGAGACAATAATGAATACATGAGAGGGTCGAGAAACATCCACAGAAATATATATTATTTCTCAGGAGTTGTTACAGTATACTGCAGTAGCCAAGAAGCAAAAATTGCATTACAACCTGAAGGAGAGGTTAGAAAATCTCCACAAATCCTTCTATGAATAAAAGAAGAAGGGAGGGCGCAAAACAGAAACGTCCAACCTTTTACAATGAGCCCCGACCCTTCCTTTATAGATTCAGCACAAAGGGAAGAAGGAGAGAGAGGTGGGAAAACTAGTTCGAAGCTCAACCACTATCATCAATGCCTCCTACAAAATCTAACCCAAATTTTTCGTGCCTGCATCAATTACTTGTTTAGCACCTCGAAGGAGGAGGAACGGTGGATCAGATCAAATCTGATCTGGTTGTTGGGGGCAAATAGATCCTGCATTAATGGCCAAAAGAATTTTATTCATTTTCTCCTGACATAACCTCTCCAAAATTAAAGTTATAAATCTCTATGGTGTAGACAAGGCCGATATCTTTCCAACGGTGCCAGATTTGTCATATTTCGAGCACTGAGTCAAAAGATATGCCCATTTGAAATTTGAATCGGGTCCGTAAAAAATGGCGGGAACCAGCTACCAAAACAGGCCCCTTTGTTGAAACTAGACACGTGGAGGGCTAGTGGTTGTCTGGGGGCAGCCTTTATATTTTTCTTTTAAAGTTACATCGGGCAGACACATGGCTTCTTCCATGGCTCGCTTAGTTTCTTCATGTTTTGGCTAAGTATTTTGCTCGGCGGGGTCATATATCTAACCAGGGACATGCGGAGGTCTAGAGCTTGTTTGGCAACCTTCCCCAAATTTTACTCTTGAATTAGCACAGTGCTTACACTTGGCACCCTTTGTTGGCCTGTCTCTGCTTTGAATATTCAAACCCGACCCTGTCCCTTTTTGGACTCTAGGACACATGGAAGGCCCACGCTCATTTGAAAACCTGCTCAGTATTTTACCTTTGAAGGAGCGTCGGGTTGACATGTGGAATCCTCCATAGGCTTTTAGACTTTTCAATGGCCTTTCTTACCTTTTCAAAACCTAAACACTTGGCGAGATGGTGCTCGTCCTCAAAACTTAGTTGATTTTGGTCCCACTCTATCCCATATTTTGAATTTTAGTTATTGGCTCTACCCCTCTTTAGGTCTAGGACACGTGGGGGCCTGGCGCTTGTTCTATTCTCCCCTTTTGGATTCAATATTTGGAGGTGCACTATTTGGACACTTGGCATCATCTAATGTCTCCTCCATACTTAGTCATTTTTGGGCTCGTTCTGAACTAGTTCAGAGCTCGAAGACTTTGAACTTTTGTTGTTCCTTCTCATTTGAGCCTCTGGCTTCCTTGACACTGTCTTCTCCTTCACCTACCCTATTATTCCATTTTAGAGCCCGCCTGCAATCTGTTTGTTGGATTTGAAGCATGGGTTCATTCGACAGAACCATTTCTTGAATTTCTTCTTGCACGGGGTCATTTGATATTTCACAGGCCCTTCCACTCAATTGTAGAGTCCCTCTGTTGCCTGATTGTAGGATTTGAGCATGATTTCTATGTTGTGGTTGACCAATTTTGCCTAAGGGGCAAAATATGGATAACAATACCTTAATCCCAATTTAATCTCATTATTTTTAAATACCCTTTTATCATTCTGAATCCCATCTAATGATCCTAATCACCCCATCCTCACCTTATTGTTATTATTATTATTATATTTAATCACCCGTTAATATATCATGGGATCATATCCGTATATACCCTAGGATTCCACCCATTATTATTTATCCCCCCATTTAATATCCCTAATTTTCCCACTACCCTTATTACCCTTTAACTCCACCTAATTTCTGCCCATACATCCATGCAAACCTAAAATATCCCATCACCTCTATCCTTTCCATTTTAATCCCATTTTTATTGAAATTAAGTATGACCTCCACCTACCAGTCTCCAATTTTTGACGACTCATCGGGTCACTGTTGACCTTATTTAGACACCTCTACCCCTCCTCTCAAGGTGCGGGAAAATTTCATATTTCTTGATATTTTGTGAACTGGATCTCTTCGTTCTTCTCCTCATGATTAGTATCCACTAACCCAAAGTTTACTTGATGTTATTTACATGTTATTAATGGAGCTTTAACTTTTTTGATTTTGTTTATAGATATCTCTTTACTTCACCATATCTATTTTGTAGGTTTACCACTTACCTTGGATCTCTTCCCATCCATCAACATTCTTCTTGATCTTTTGCATATCCCTTTTGTCATCCATCCATCTTACCAAATCCTAAATCATGTACCGATCACCGTTGACTTTTCCTAGTCATCGTCGATTATACCTATGTTAAATTTATTTCCTTCCTGCAGCCTTATCTACTTCTATTTCAAAACTATTGTATCATTTAGAACACTCAGTCTCTATCACCCATTTTCCTCACAACTCCAATTTGGTTTTCTTGGTCCTAATTTTTGTCGACTAGTCCTATTTGTCATAAAACCCTACCATCTCTCTCATCATATCTACCTCGTGTTGCATCATCTATGTTTATTATTATCTTTGTAAAAATCTAACATCCCATTATGCTTTCGAAACTCCTTCCTGTTGAATTTTGATCGGTTCTGCAATGGTCACCATTGATTGTAACAGTAAACCTTAGGTCATCATCGACCCAAGTAGGTTTGGTTTTATTTATCATTATATATCTTTATCATATCTATATCTCGGCATTTTTAGCATCCATGATCTCCATCTTATACCTTTGTTATCTTCATCCTCCATCGGTTATCATTTATCTATCTTCATTATCAAATTGGGTTGACATCCATCCTAGGAAGCTCTCGCTTTCTTGAGACTAGCCTGGTAAATAAAACCACCATATTATTTACTAATATGTTTCGTGTTAGTTTCTTTTTGTTGTGTAGGACATCGAGCTCATAGCTGAGAGTATATTTTGTGCTTGTGTTTCCATCACCGTCTTTGTCATCTGCATCAAGAGGTCACTTAAACCCTCTCATAATTTGGTGTTTCTTGATTTCTTGTATTCATTACATTAACTTGTAATAAGAGTGGGAGATCTCATCAAACATTCTAGCACGCCCAGTGGGAGAGACTCTTTCTCTTTAGTGAGTCCTTTATTTTCTTCACTTCATTTAATATTCCACTTCTTTCCTTTCCACTAACCCAGAAGGTGGGATTTTTTCTCGCTTGCATACGTGGTGGATTTCTTACTTGGATCAAAAAAGTGCTTGCTAAAAAAGGAAAATAGCCTTATCCACGTATTCTTATTTTTGTTCCATATTTTTTACATCTTTCTCCCTCCTCTATTTGTGTCCTCTCATCAAACTTCAAATTTATTTTTTGTACTTACAAAGAGCACCTTCATACTTGCTTGTTCATCGATTTTAAGTAGAAGGTAATCTGTTGCATTCACTTTCTCTACACACATTGAGACTAACGCATCAATTTTACACATCTTAAACATCTTCTACCAAGTGGAAATATTGGAATTTCATCACCCAGTAGGAAAGCACTGTGATATTTTGGCTGCGTTATAAATTTTTTGACTATTTGTATATTGGTCAAGCATCTAACACCCTTATAGCTATAGTGCATGAAGTTTGGGGGTATGCCCCTATATCAAGCCATGTATTGGTAGTCGTCACATTTTTTTTCCTCACGTACCTTCGGGTATATCAAGGAGGCCATCTAAAACATCCTGAAACCAGCTTTAGTTTTTCCATTTCTTAGGTTCGCTTTGAACCTTTTCTCTTTATTATTCCCATTTTCTTAAATAAAAAATATATTTAAAACATTTCTTCTTATCTTGTTTGTCTTAGTAACATCTACATAGGTTCTTGTTTATTTCATGCCCATTCTTACTAGATCTAAAATCAAAAAAATGGAACATGTTTCCTCATCCAACAACCACATCTCCAATAACATTTTCAAACAAAATTCCGCTCTTGCCATTGTTTCTTCCACCCCTTTTATCACTCCCTCTTTGGTTCCCCAACCTATAATTTCTATGATACCCTCTAGTGGGACCCCCCCCCCCCCCCCGCAGTTCAAACCAATTCTCATGTTTAGACTAAACATTTCCTTTATCACCACTCTATCCTATCCAGACCAGCTACACGCCCATTTTCCACCTCATTTGGATACCTTTGGGCCTCCCTTTATGCCTCATGGATGCTTGGGATTCCAAGAACTCCTACATGCTAACCATGTTTCCCTTCATGATTACCCCATCTATAAATCCACCAATCTTCCCATCAACGGACCTACTTTTCAACAAATGTATGCCTATCACTCTCAAACTGAATCCACTCAATTCTGCACCTCTTAACTTGTTGTGATTTTCCCTAGAGCCATGAACAAGATAGTCATAGCCCAACATGAACATGCTTCCCATTAATCTTCCACCAAAATCCTTAAAATTCACCAATCCACTCAACTAGTGGTTCCCATTCCACTAAATCTACCCCGCATTAACACCATTCCTACATCTAATCTTCCCACTTCATCCTTATATATTTTCGTTATCGACACCCTATCCAAAATCCTCAAGGATCATATTCACTTCCCCCACCACTCAAGTATCCCATTTAGATCTTGGTGCATATCCTTACATCTCAAATCCACACCAATATTATTACTTTACATCCCAACCCTTTGAATTCCATTAAAACCAACCAATCCCCACTTTGTAGCACCTTCCAACACATGTTTCATCATCATCCTATCCAAACATCTCAACCACCCCATCCTACACATCTTCAATCTAACCCACTTATCATACAACAACCTTATCTTTCCCACATACCTACAATCCTCAACAACCTATCTCACAACCTATTAAATCACAAGCCTTTAAATACCTCCCCCTTATCAACCACCTCCTCAAACTCCTACATATCCTAATCATGATCAATCTCATCCACAGTCTAACCCATCCACTTCTTACAATCAGCTAATGACCCCATGTAATCTTTGCTAAGTAGGCTAGCCAACTTGGAATCCACTACTTTAGGTCCCAAAATCTCATCCACTTTTGAAAAAATTTGTATTGAGCCCATCCATCCTTCTATCCCTATCAATCCTTATCCTCTACATTGGGAACTCAATAAATTTTCAAAATTCAACAGTAAGTAGGACCCTTAATAACACTTGTTTTCCCTTAGGCATGCATGTTATCTCATCATACATGACCAAGACCTCATTCTCTGTACCTCCCCCATGTCATTTTTCATCCCCACCATGGACTGGTACAATGGCATTCTACAGCATTCCCTCTTTTCATTTACCCAAATGATGTAATTGTTCGTACAAAAATCCATTAATATTACGTGCAAAATTACCATCGCTGACCTTTATGACATTAAATAATTCGATGAAAAATCCATCACATATGTCATCGTTAGGTGGTGTGGTCTCATTAATTAGTTATCTTTCTCCCTCCCTCAAACTAATCTTATCGATCTCTTCTCCCAATCATGTGTAAGACATATCTCATAAACTCTTCAAATCTAATCCTTCCAAACCTTTGAAGAAGGGTTCACCATAGCTCGTAAACTAGAACTTTGTGCCCTTGAGCAAGGCCACATTAAATTTTGATCTAACAATCTAGAACCCAAATTCACCAAGTCCTCCAATCACAATAATAAATGACATTGAAAAGTGTTACACCTTCAAAGACCTTATCCAATGCCTTATCAATCATGGGGACCTTCACTTGGATAATCTTAATGCCCTTCCTAACCATCCTTTTGATGTATTGAAACATTCATTCCCTAACTACCAACCAAATAAACAAGTTGATCCTTCTACATATCAAGCACCCAATGCTCATAAAATCAATGCCTTAAATCAAGAATCAACATCATCATCTACTTCCATCATCCCTCCATCTGCCTCACCTACCTCAATTCCTTTGACATCTACAACTACACTGACATTTGTCCTTGTGACCACTTCTATCGAATCTATATCCACCCCATCCACATCTATTATGTCCACACCTCTTAAATCTATATATGTTACATTCGGACCCACCCCATCTACATATTCTACACTTGTATCTGTCATATTTGTACCTTTCTCTATATCAACACCTATTTCTATGACCACGCCTATAACCCCTTCTATGACAGTACCTTTGATTGAATTCACATCTACACCTCTAATTGAATTTACCCCCATATCCACACTGCCCCTTTCAACATATACTATACAAACATCCTCACTTGACATGACCTTAAAGGTTGCCTCAATCTCATCCTCATCTCCCATTACTACTGCCACTTCTACACCTTCAAAACCTAAACCATCTACAACTCCTTCCAATATCATCAAAAATATCATCCAAAAACCACTCCCCTCTTCAAAACCTACATTTGCATCACCCAGTTCCACCTCTAAGGATCCTCCGATTGAAATTATCATCATCCCTACTAAGGGTAAAATCTAATAACCATGGCATCCTCACTCATAAATCCCTCACTCACCTGCATAATAAATCGAATCTCCCTCCCTCGAATCCCCATCAATCCAATCCATCCAACATCCAAACATCTATTTTAGGGTCTCAACCTTCTATTTTAGGACTATGTACTTTATCCAAAGCACCCATCACCACCCAATATTAATCCAAGTCATATAGACCTCCTCCTAAATCAGCATCTCAATCATCTACCGTTTCTAAATACAAACCATTTGTCCCTCCTCCCAAATCCATATCTAAATTGTCTATTCCTCCTTCCAAATTTGAATCAAAATCATCCACCTCTTCCCCTAAGTTTGAATCAAAACCATCTAAAGAAAAATCTAAATCCAAGGCTCCCACAAAACCTCACAAAAATAAGGCACATCTATTTCCTTCATCGCCCTCACATAAACCAAATCCACAAAACTTCACCCTCACAAACTCCCATCAGATCCTATACTGAAATATTTCAACATCTTCTCTAAGAATCTGCAATCACCCTTCTACCCATGAAGCCCTTTGATCCACATGGTCTAAATCCCTCGTGGTTTGATTTTAACACTATTTTTTCCTACCATCGTTTCACTGGACATGACACCAAACATTGCAGGGCCCTCCAAATCCTCATCAATAATCTTATAGAAGAAGATGACCTTCTCATTAAAGAAGGCCACCCTCTTCCATCCCCTAACCCATCCACATCCAAACCCAGTTCTCCAATCAAATCCATGGCCTCTAAATCCTCTAAATTTACTTCCTCATCCTCATCTTTCATCCTCATCCCTCCACCAACTTCTCTCTCTTTTAATGATGGTCCTCTTTATATAGACATTTTACATATCACCACTTGTTCTCGTCCTCACAAGCCCTTACCACCTACTCAAAACCAAACAAAAATTTATCATTTTTTCTCCCTCTAATGATCTTTATCCATCCCCTTCTTCATCCAAGGACAAGGTGTCCATCCTCGTTGCACCGCAAACTCAAAATCTTGCCGCTATCAAATAGAGCATCGTAAGGAAGCTACACTAAACCCTCATTAAGATTCCTCTTTCTAAACTTATCTAAATCTCCCCTAATCATTGACAAGCTCTTATTAAGGCCTTGTAGTGCCTCCCCGTCTCATCTAAATAATACCACCCTTTAATGGCCCTTGTTGGGGCCTTTACCGCTTCCATCACCATCACCTTTGATGATTCAAAAATCCCATACATCTTACCTAAAATCATGACCTCCCTTTTTTCATCACTATATATATATCAATGACACATTTATCCATCACTCTATGATTGACTAAAATGCCAACATCAATACAATCTCCTCTTGTAACTTCGACCAACATAAACTTCCCAAATCTATCATTGCTCAATCACCTGCAATTCTCCATGAATTCAATGACATTGTGGCCTTCATTTTAGGCATAGTTATCTTCCACATCTGTGTTGGTGAAAAACTCCTCCATGAATTCTACTACATTATCAAGAGGGGGTTCTAATCTAACATCTTTCTTGAGTTCCCATGGATTCAGGTCATGTATTGTGTCCCATGTACTCTCCATCACTCCATCAAGTATGAACATGAGAGGACAATCCATACTCTCCCTATTTACTTTCCTCCATTTTAGGCATGTCACATGACCTATCATCCAAATGACATGATCATCTGTAACTAAGACTAATCCTCCAAAGCATCCACTAGTTCTTCAATACCTACATATAAATTACCTAATGACTAATCTCTTGATAATATAATGCAATGTCTCTCTCTTGGGGGGTATCAAATCCTAGCTCTCATTTCTCTTCCCTCCCTTAATCAACTTGGTATACCTGTTAAATAACCTATGTATCAATCCAATGTCAAGGATATCATTTTATTTGGTCCACCTCATCTCAAAACCAACCTCATCTATGGCGTAATTGATCACCCTTCCTCTCACACCGACCCTTAACCCCACACCAATTGCTTCGATTTCCTCTATAACAAATATTTCACCTATACCTACCTCCACCATTGCACATGGAAGGGATTTGGTCTTAGATGTTATGAATAAGACATGCATGATATTTTTATTAACCAATCCTACAAGCCTCATGAGAATTTTGGCCTAGGTTTCAAGGAACAACCCACTGACTCCCTTACACAGCATTCTTCTCCATCTCCCATGCACATCGATTCATCATCTACTCCTTTGTCATTTGATGATGTCATGGACATGGATGACACCATGTCCTTTTCCTCTAAATTTTTTATAATCTCCAAAATCACTTTGAGACCGGTCATTTATCATACAAGGGGTGAAACTAGGTCCCTTCCCCTCATTTTCCTTGATATGATAGAGGAGGATTCCCCTACCATTGATATTCTCCAAGGTAGCGATGAAGAATTTATTATTTCCTACATGGGGGCAAAGATTCTCGTCATCATAAAACCTTACCCCCTAACACTTCTACCCTTCTCAATGAATCCACCATCAAAATCAATATAGGGATTCTGCAAGAGCCCTGCATCCTTGAAGTTGGCTAATCTCTTGATCTAAAAGATCTCGAATCCTTTACCTCTTTTCTATCCAAGAATAGGCATGCCTTCGCATGGTCATGCACCAATATGTCAAGCCTTGATTCCTCTATTGTTGTCTATAACATTGTCACCATCTCCGATGCTAAGAAGGTTAAGTGGAAGCTTTTCCACATACATCCTCGCATTTCCCTCCTTGTCAAAGAGGAGTTACAATGCCTTCTTTCCACTAACTTCATCCAACCCATTGACTATCTATAATGGGTTTCCAACATCGTACCCATTTCCAAATCCTCTAGAAATTTCTGCATTTGTACCAAATTTCAAGATTTAAATCTCACTTTCCATAAGGATGAATTTCCCCTTCCTAACATCAATCAACTAGTTGACTTAACATCCGGCCATGAAATTCTCTCTTATGGATGGTTTTTTATGTTGTAATCAACTTCTCATTACACCAGAAGAACAACATAATACTACTTTCATCACCCCTTGCGGAACCTTCTTCTATCACGTCATTCCCTTTGGTTTGAAAAACATGGGAGCCACCTATCAAGCTGTTATGACCTACATATTTCATGATCTTATCCATAAAACTATATATGACTATGTCAATGACCTCTTGGGTAAATCTAACCATCAACGGGACCATCTTTCTATCCTTAAAATCCTCTTCAAACATCTTATCCAATTCTTCCTCTTCCTTGATCCCATTAAGTATGTGTTTGGTGTCCTGACTGGTAAAATCATTGGCTTCATCGTTTCTATCAAGGGTATTGAATTTGACCCAACCAAAATCAAATCCATCCTCCAGATGCATCCCCCTTCTAATCTTAAGAAACTTTACAATATCTGAGGCTGACTTCAATTAGTATACCACTTCATCTCATAGCTTTCTGACCATTTCTAACCTTTCCATCATCTCCTTCGCAAAGAAACCCAGTTCAACTGGGATGCCAACTTCTAGAAGGAATTCAATGAAGTTAAGTAATATATTATATCTTCACTTGTTCTCATGCCTCCACATGAGTGGGATCCCTTCTAACTCTATATATTTGCCTCTAACCCTACTCTAGGTGTCATTTTGGCACACTATGATAAGCAAGATAGGGATCATGTTGTCTATTATATAATTTACATCCTTCATGATTATGAAATCCTCTTCACTGAAACTAAAAAGATTTTTTGTGCTCTTTTCTTTGCCACTTAAAAGCTTCCCCACTATCTTGTTAATCACAAAACCTACATTATCATTAGCTTCAATCTTCTCAAAACCATGCATTCCAAGCCTTATCATAATAATCACATCACTCGTTGGCTCATGCTCATGACTAAGTTTGATGTAGAGTTAGTCTCTCATAAATCTATCAACAGTCAAGCTATCACTGATCAACTTTCTAAAGACCTCTTCCTGACAATCACCTTCCTCGTGAGTAATTCCCTGATGAATCTATCCATACCATCGATCACAAACTCTCTCCCCTCATAATGGCACTCTTCTTTAACATATCTAAGTGTCATGAAGAGAAGGCACTAGCATCATCATCATTCCTCCATGGGATACTCCTATCCCCATCACTTACAAGCTTGATTTTTAGTGCACTAACAACATGCCTGAGTATGAATCCCTCATCCTAGGTCTTCAAACCGATATCATGCTTGGCATCCAAATCCTTGACATCTATGGTGATTATCATTTTATCATTGATCAATTCAAGGGGACCTATCAATGTAAAAACAAAGTCCTTCAGAAATACAAGGACACGTTTGACTTTTTTCTTGAGGTCTTTGATCATTACACCATTCAATTTGTCCCTTGTTCCTCCAATAATTTTGTTGAAATTATGTCATCCCTTGAATCTCTCATCCTATGGACAACTGAAGAATCTAAAATCTCAATTGTTTTCCATCATCTTGATCAACCATTTCATACCCATGAGCTTCCTCATATCAATCATGTTGACACCAACCAATTTTACATCTAGTACTCTCAAATATTTGATTATCTACCTATATCTAAAATCCTTTCTAACCTATCTGAAAATGGTAGGACATTATTCCTTCAATGCGCTAACCACTCTATCATCCTTGGCAGAATCCTCTAGAGAAATGGAATTGACGGCATCCTATTTCAATGTCTTAATTCCCATGAATTTACCTACACTATCCAAGAGGTCCATGATGGCATCTGTGGTGGACACTTTAGTGGTTTAGATATGATAACACCCAAAACTTTAGGCACACAAATTAACTAGTTTAAAGAAAGACTAACACCACATAGTCTCAAGTTAAGTGCAAAGCATAGGAATGAAACATCAATGATAAAATCTTAATAGCACAACAATGGAGATTAAATAAAACTTATCATCTAACATCTAAGCACACCTACTAGTATGTTTGAATACTTATCATATACCTAAATAGATCTAGGGGAAATAAAATTGGGAATGGTTATTACTCTACAAATGGTGAGAAGTGTTGAGTATGGATCTTAATTGCTTCATAATAAACTTGCTTTTACATGTTACTGATTTTGATAGTGACCGTTAATGATAAGGAAGTAACCAATGATGGTCTGGAAGTAACCGGCATCATTCAGGAAGTGATCAGTGATGGTTAGTCATCAACGAGCATAGGTCAGGTAGTGACTGGCGATGATCGGGTAGTGACCGGTGATGGTCAAGCAGTAATCGGTGACGGTTACCTATGCGACGGTGCTTTTTTATGAGAATTATAATAAATCAGTTGTTTTAAAGATGATTTATTGATTGTAAAAGCATATTTAGTTGCCTATAATAGTTATATATGTATGTATGCATTGTATGAGGGTATGAAAGAAGAAAATAGAAATTTTGTGTATGTTAGTTTTCTTGGTGAGAAAGAAAGAGTAGCTGAGTGAGGGAAAAGTGTTGAACATCCTGAGAGGTGTTGGAAGATAGTACATCTTCATTGTATTTCCTCTGTAAAGCACTGAATAATAATATTGGTCATTTCTTGGTGGATGTAGCCCACACTAGGTAAACCACATTAAATTTGGTGTTATCTTTCTCTATTTTATTTAATCTTCTAGCTTATTTCCGCATTCATTGCTTTTATGTTTTATCTGATTATAGATTTTTGTAACACTTTTTTATGGTTTAACCCCAACAAATGGTATCAGAGCTTTGTTTAGAGGTTTTGTGTGTTGACAGGATTAAATCATAGAGGTTTTTCTAATTGAATGGGAACAGAGCCATGGCAGAATATAGTAAATACCGAGTAGAGAAATTTCGCAGTCGTAATTATCAACTATGGACGATGTAGGTGGAGGATTATTTGTATCAGAAAGATACATACTTATTGTTAGATGAGCATGGATAGCCGAGCACGATGACTGATGAGGAATGGAAGTTTCTTGATAGAAAGGTGTTAGGATCTATAAGATTGAGCCTGGCAGCATCGGTGGCTTCGAAGTTTATAGATACAAAAACCATGGTAGAGTTGATTAAATCTTTAGAAAAATTGTAAGAAACTCTTAGTGCTTCGAATAAGGTTTATTTTATGAAAAAAATTGTTTAATTATAAGATGCAAGAAGGTGGATATGTATCTAATCATTTGAATGATTTCTAGTCTATTGTAAATCAATTAAAAATGATAGAAATTTCATTTGATGATGAAGTGAAAGAACTTTTATTCTTATGCTCTTTGTCAGATAGTTGGGATAACTTGGTAATGGTTGTTAGTAATACAACGACTACTTCTAAAGGTTTGAAATTTGATGATGTGGTTAGTGTAATCCTTAATGAGGAAATATGTAGGAAAATCTCAGGAGGAGCATCATCTGGAAATGCTTTATCCATAGAAAGTAGGGGAAGATCTAAGGAGAGATCATCAAAGAGTGAGAAGAATGAGAGATCACAGTCAAGACATAACATATCTAGATCCAGGTACAGATATTTACTTTGCTGGAATGGTGGAAAGAGAGGATACGTAAAGGAGTGTTGGACCAAGGAAAACAAAGAGAATACATCAAACAAAGGTAAAGAAAAAGGTAAAGAGAAAAAAATTATAAGTGAGGTAAAACAAGATGCCCATATTCTCTCCTTGGATAATAAATTAGAATCTTGGGTGTTAGATTCTGGAGCTTCTTTTCATGCTACCCATAATAAGGGTTATTTCAAAAAATTATGTTCAAGGTGATTTTGGACAAGTTTATTTAGGATATGTTGAGCCATGTAATATTATTGGTAAAGGTGATGTTTATCTAAAGTTGTAGAATGGAAATCCATGGGTATTGAAAGATGTGAGGCATGTGCCGAGCCTCAAAATAAATCTAATATATGTAGGGAAACTTGGTAAATCTAGATGTGTGGTTACATTCTCAGCCGACTCTTGGAAGGTTACCAAGGGATCTCCTGTTTTGGCAAGAGGTAAGAAGGTAGGAACTTTATATCTATCTACATGTGTTACTAGTTCCTTTTCTATGCTATCTACTATAGATTTAGATGTAACCATGTGGCATAATCGGCTAGGCCATATGAGTGAAAAAGGAATGCAAATCTTAAAAGCTAAGGGTAAGTTATCAAATTTGAAATAATTGGATCTTGAATTCTGTGAGAATTACATATTTGGAAAGTAGAAGAGAGTGATATTTCTCAAGGTTGGGTCAATAAAGAAGGAGCATAAATTGGATTTTGTACACTCAGATGTGTGGAGACTAGCCTAGGTAGCTTTTATTAGAGGATCCCAATATTATGTGACTTTCATTGATGATTCCACAAGGAAGGTATGGATCTATTGTATTAAGCGTAAATCTCATGTTTTTTAAAATTTTAAAAGATGGAAAGCCCTTGTATAAAATGAAACAAACTTAAAATTGAAGTGCCTTAGATCTGACAATGGTGGTGAGTACTGCAGCAAGGCTTTCAATGATTATTATTCAGTGAATGGAATACGAAGAGAAAGAACAGTTCCTAGAACTCCACAGGAAAATGGAGTTACATAAATAATGAACAGAACAATCGTGGAGCGTGCTAGAAGCATGAGGATACATGTCGGTTTTCCTTTGAATTTTTGGGTAAAAGCAATGGATACATCGATGTACTTGATCAATCGTGGGCCTTCAACAGCACTGGATGGTGGAAAACCAGAAGAAGCTTGGTTTGAAAAGAGGTAGATTTTTATTTTCATAGATTTTTTGTCTCAGAAGTTTTTATGCATGTTGATAGGGAAAATAGGAGGAAGTTGGATGTTAAATCTAAGAGATGTACTATCATTGGTTATGGCTTTGGTGATTTCAGATATTGATTTTGGGATTTAGAAAATTCTAAGATTGTTAGGATTCGTGACATTGATTGCAATGAAAAAAGAATGTATATGGATCATGTTTTGGTGCCTAAACATGATCGGGTTGATGAGATTTCAATGGAAAATCAATTTTCAAACCTAAAGCAAACATCCATAGACACCACATTGGTTCTGTAGAAACTGATTTCGTTCAGGCTAACCCACGTTGGCAGATAGGATCGGGTTCAGAATAGATAGCCAATGGAACCAGCATCAGTAATCCTAGAAATGATGTTGGTAAGGCAACCGCCGTCAGTCAGCAGACAGAGGAACCATGGTCGGTTATAGGTAAATGGCATCGATCACTAAAAGAGATTGACATGAATGTGCAACAGGCATAGAATGAGCCCCAGAAACCCCAGATCTCAATGAGAAGGTCACAATGATTAATTCAACCTCCAATTATATTTTCACCTTCCTTTTCTTATTTATTATTGACTGATAGTGTTGAACTAGAAAGATTTGAAGAATAAATGTAGGTAGATACCCACGAGCAGTGGGTTTATTACATGGATGAGGAGATGGACTCCTTGGAACAAAATTAGACATGGGATTTGGTCAAGTTGTTAGCAGGTAAGAAAACTCTACAGAACAAGTCGGTTTACAAGATCAAGGAAGAAGAGGGTGGACTGAAAAAGTACAAGGAGAGGCTTGTGGTAAAGGGATTTACATAGAAATCAGGTATTGAATTTGATTAGATTTTTCCTCATGTAGTTAATATGAATTCTATTCATATTTTTCTAAGTTTGGTTGCAACCGAATATTTGCATTTAAAACATCTTGATGTTAAGATGGCTTTTCTTCATGGTTATTTGGAGGAAGAGATTTATATGCAGAAACCACTTGGTTATGAAGTCAAGGGTAAGGATAAACTTGTGTACAGAGTGAAAAAGAGTTTATATGGGCTTAAGCAAGATCTAAGGAAATGGTATTTGAAATTTCATAGTTTTATGCATGAGCATGGTTATATGAGATGTGAATCTAACCATTATGTATATTTTAAGAAGCTTGAAAATGAGAGCTATGTTATTTTGTTACTGTATGTGGATGATATGTTGATTGTAGGATCTAGTATGTAGGAAATTGGTAAACTTAAAGAAAGGTTAACTCACACATTTTCAATGAAGGATTTGGGAGCTAAAAATAAAATCCTTGGCATGCAAATTCACCGAGATAGGAAAAACAAGAATTTGTATTTATCTCTGAAGGCTTATATCAATAAGGTGTTGGAAAGGTTTAACATGTAAGTTTCAAAACCTGTTATAACACCTATGGATGGAAACTTCAAATTGAGCAAAGATCAGTGTCCTTGATCACACGAGGAGGTTGAGTACAGGACACGTGTTCCATATGCTTCAACAATAGAAAGTATTATGTATGTCATGGTTTATACTAGACCATACATTACACGGGAAGTGGGAGTTGTGAGTAGGTTTATGGCTAATCAAGGTAAAGAACATTGGAAAGTAGTCCAATGGATTCTCATGTATTTGAGAGGGACATCCGGCATGGAGTTATGTTGTGGAGGGTTAGATACTTTTTTACACAGTTATGTTGATTCAGATATGGTTGGAGATTTGGATAGCATGAGGAGCACTACTAGATATGTTTTCACAATAGGTGGAACAGTAGTTAGCTAGATTTCGAGATTGCAAAAGGTTGTGCCTTTTTCTAGTACAGAGGTAGAGTATGTTGCAGCTACAGAAGCTAGTAAGGAGATGATATGGATGAGCAGGTTCATGAAAGAGTTGGGTAAGAAGCAAGAGGATTGCAGATTATACATTGATAGTTAGAGCACAATTCATCTAACAAAGAACTCAGCATTTCATTCAAGAACAAAACATATTCAGTTGAGGTATCACTTCATACGAAAAGTGTTGGAGGATGGACAGCTGAAGTTAGAGAAAATCCATATGGATGAGAACCTTGCAGACATGTTAACAAATCCATTAGTAAGGGAGAAGTTGGAGCTTCACTCCACTTCTGTTGGTCTTCAAGTTTAAAACTTGAAGAGGAAGAAATGGGCCAAGGAAAAGGAACCCAGAATGGTGATGCATAGTACAGTGCAACAATTGATCTCCAAGTGGGAGATTGTTGAGTATGGAATTTGATTGCTTCACAAGAAACTTGCTTTTACATGTTACTAGTTCTGACAGTGACCAAAGATGATAAGGAAGTAACTCACGTCAGTCAAGAAGTAATCAGCGTCAGTCAGGAGGTGACTGGAAATGGTCAGTCATCAACCAGCATAGGTCAGACAGTGACCGACGACGGTCAAGCAGTAACTCGAAACAGTTACCTATGCGACGGTGCTTTGTTTTTTATGAGAATTAGAATAAATCACTTGTTTTAAAGATGATTTATTGATTGTAAAAGCATATTTAGTGGCCCAGAATAGTTATATACACATGTATGCATTGTATGAGGGTATGAGAGAAGAAAATATCAATCGTTTGCATGCTAGTTTTCTTGGTGGGCAAGAAAGAGTAGCTGATTGAGGGAAAAGCATTAAACATCCTGAGAGGTGTTGGAAGACAGTAGATATTCATTTTATTTACTTTGTAAAGAAATGAATAGTAATAATAGTAATTTATTGGTGGACGTAGCCCACACTGGGTGAACCACCGTAAATCTGGAATTATCTTTCTCTTGTTTATTTTATCTTATGGCTTATTTTCACATTCATTGATTGTATTCTTTATCTGATTATAGATCTGTGCAACACTGTTATATGGTTTAACCCCAACAAGAATATCTCTCTATAAAAATACTACAAGGCCATGCTAGATATTCTCCTACTAACCATAATGAAGGCTTTAGGAAAATATTAACATGTGATTCCTTAAAGCAATTTAGGCTCTTTAATATATATCTTATATGAGGCTACTAATCAAAGCATGGTGTAAAATTGGAAGGTAATACTTAGTCTTATTTATAGTTTTTCCTTTAAGTAAAACTTGCATCTTGGTGCATGTGGAACTAAAAGTACAAAAAAAATTAGAATTGTTAATCACGATTACGCCGTGCTAATCATAATTAGTGAATTATGAAGTGATAACGAGGTGTGGAGCCTTAATCAACCACTTAGGGTAAACTAGGAGGCTAGGATAAGATTTTAAATCTTACTAAGACGTTGTGGAGAGAAGTGGGGTGATTTTGAGTGGTTAAAAGAGGGTTTTAAGCCAATAGTATGGTATATTGACCAAACAAAGGGCAAAATAGGCTTAATTAGCTAATAATCGCTAATTGTCTATTTTGAAGAAGATTTTGGCTTACATTTCATCATAAAGTAGCATTCTGAATGCAAAATAGGTTTGGCGATCAATAAAGTGCTCATTAACTAACCAAAGTTGTAAGAAACGTTACTTAATTATAGGAAATCACTAATTATAATGGAATTGGTAAGAATGAGAGTGATTTGTGTGCGTTTTGGAAATAAGATTGAAAAAGTGGAATTTAGGTGTCTACACTTACCCCTATTTGAGGTGAAGTTAGTGACTTCACTTCAAATATAGTAAACAAGCATAAACGGGTAAATTTTTGAAGAAAATTTAGTGGGATTAAGGATACCCCCTCGAGTGTCGATGGGGTGATAGAAGAATTCAATCGACGATCAAAATGGATAGAAAAAATAGGATAGAACGGGTGTAAAACCCTTGGTTAGTTTGAAAGGAAAAGAGTGGGGATAAATATGGGTGTTTACTGCCCCCAGTGATTTGGAAGAAAAATTAGCAGTAATAAGATAGAAAAGTGGAGAATAGATACATGCTCATCTTTGTATCAGATCTTCAATATTCAACATTATTTTATCATGTTGCCTTTATGATACACATCATCGGCCTTTATTTAAAATTTAAAAAAAAAGTAAAATAGAACATAAAAATCTACGTTAATAACATTTGTTTACTGTTAAAATACATAATTCCATGCAACATCCATTATACAATGCAATACGACAAAGTAAAATAGTGCTTAAATACATGCTACATACATAATGCAATGCAATATGAGAAATTAAACCAGCTGACCTTACAAAGAAACAAGCACAATCACATAGACTCAAACAAACGATGTTTAAGACAATTGTACCAATGTTTTTGTTATTGATGTAGCCTAGAATTGTTAATAACACCTAGTCGCGCTGGCACATCACTCAACCTAGGCTGAGCACTCACCCAAAGCACGCAAAGGTACCAGGTCCCTCTTAATAGTTGCAGTAGCAGAATGGTGGTATGATAAAATAGTAAACATATATTTTAGGAACTAATCCATCCATTCCCCATTTAACTCCAACCAGGTCTATATACACTAAAGGTAAATCATCATAAAAGTAATAACGTGCATTAATATAACACATCACACACTTTATTCAGTCAATTTCCTTTATCTATTCATTGAACCAACAATACAACAACTTCATCTAATACCATGCATGCACGCATGGATCTGTTACAATCATCTAGTCGCATGTGGTTCCATCCGTTCTCTATGTATGTCTCTCTATATCAGTCTATCTTCCTATGTAGTTCATTACACATATATATAGGGTGGGGAACTAACCCTTCACCACTTAACTCTACCAGAAAATAGGTCGCATGCTAATAACAGCCACACGCCTTTTTACAATTATAGCCATACATGCAAGTATGTTATCTATAGATTGCTGATAGTTAATTGAAGTGATGGATCTATGCTTAACTTGTGTCCATGCAAGAGTGAGTTGACATGCCCTTCCAAAATCCCCAAGAAGAGTGGAGCGTAAATCTCAGCATCACTTTGTGTACTCCACACGCCAATCTTCTAAGAATAGACTTGATCTCCAAAATTGGCCAAGTCGTTGAGAGTCTTACCCTACATCTCTGTGTGTGACGCCTTCCTGATACTTTGCACTTTTTCTCCTGTGCCATTCTTTCGCGCGGACTCTGAGTTCAATTTCAACTAAGTGTTTTCTCTTATCAACAGTTATCAAGCTACAGTTCCTAAAATTTCGTGTTGTAACGAAAAAGGGTAAAAAATGGTGCCCTAAGCAATAAAACATGTGAGAAAAAGCATGCTCCAAGGCAATTGTATGGGCAAAAAAATAATTATTTATTAAAAATGATCATCACATCCAGCGTAAGAAGAAATTAGAAGAACCACAACTATTTCAGGGTGCCTCGAGGATGATAAAAATGTCGCGGGAGGTTAAAAAGGGTATATAAGTCGTCATGGCTAATTCATTTACCACATTCAATTACCATTTACCATTGATCAAAGCTCTAACCTAGGGGAGAAGATAGTGAGGGTGCGTAGCTGAAAACATCAGGAAGATCGTTTGAGAGAGTACATGCGGCTTCATGTGGATGGACCAAAGGTACACAAATCTCTTCGTTACCCTCATCAATTATTAGCATTTAATTTTGGTTAAAATGCATATATGTTAGAGTATTAATTAGGGTAGAAAAATCGAGAAAATGCACAAGTGCGGCCCTAAGGGAATGCCTACACTACATCATGCATGGGCACGCATGCACCTATGCATAACCAATCACACTGGTGCACATTTGGACTTTGTGACAAGGGAGTGCATGCACCTACATAAAATGGGGTGTGCTGGTGCACAATGTTTTACTTAGGCAGGGGCATGCATGTGCCTACGCTCAAAGAGGTGCATTGGTGCATAAAAGAAACCCTTAAGTAGCTTTTTAGAAGAAAACATAGGTTTGTAGCATACCCTAGGTGGAAGTTAGTGATGAAAAATTGAAGAAAAACAAGGTAGAATAGAAAAATTAAATGATAGAGTAGAAGAATAAGTGAAAAATGTTTATAAAATAGAATAATAGGATCATGACTTAAATGACCCGATCCATTCTACATGAGAACCTAGATAGATTAGAGATGCGAGGGTGACACGTGTGTCTCCAAGCCTACGAGGTGACATTTAGACGACGTGATCGGATTTTTTTGGAGATTACACTAGAGGTATCTGGTCTAGCACATGTATCCCACATGCCCCATATTTCCTTGGACCATAGCATGCTCATATCCTTAGCTGAGAGATGGCGATGCAAGAGCCAGACATTCCTTCTTCCTACTAGTCAGATGAGTATTAATTTAGAAAATGTGTGGCATATCTTGTGAGTTCTTATTCAGGGTCTTTTTATCACTTACAATGGTTATCATCACCGAATTGAGTGATACATAGCCATGACATTTGGAGTAATAGATATACCCCACCGGGTTATGACAATGTTTGTTAGGAGGATGCATGGCTGATTAGCAGCTAGGCCGAGTCCCTATGTTCATGTTAGCTCCCATTATCGGCATATTTTTTCCTTATAAGACATGTGATTGGTTCCCTCTTGGCCTTATTGGAGTGATTCATGGCCTTCTACAGGGAGAGGTTTACTATTGGGGTCAGTGCATACAAGTGCACTTATATGTGGATCTTCAACTAATAGCTTACCATGGAGATAATTTTATGGGTCCTAGGACTTTGCTGTAGATATGGGCCTAGGACCATATTGAGATCAAACGTCATATGGGTGCCTTGAGAGCTCGAGCCATTGGAGAGCCTTCTATTATGGGTTGGGTTCCAGTCATGGAGGATGTACGTTGTCATACAGGGGACGATGATTATTACAGATGTGAGTTTGACAAGTTACAGCCTCATATGATTACATGGCATTCGTACAGGCTATACTAGTGGCCTGAGGATGCAGTTGAGATTTGCACAATGATGTCTGATCACTTTCTCCTTAGGATCAGGAGCCACATTATGGAGTGGTATAGAGTAGACAGGGTTCAACACTAGTTTGAACTTATTCAGGGGATTCTTGGTGCCGAGATGTGGTATGCTCCCAAATACAGAGAGTTCTGTCATAATTAGGTTATTTTGAGCTCGCACCAGATTCTTGCAGGTGGCTCTACAACCGTGGGTACAACATGTACAGATAGCAGATCATGGTACTTCATAGGACTATACATGTTGGTATGCTACAGTTTTTCATTGATGCCTCACCATTCCACAAGAGGTATTAGATATAGCAGCACATGATTTTTAAGGTCCACCTCCTAGGACACATGCACAAGATTAGGTTGATCCATAGGGAGGATGGTAGCAGGTGTCAGTATAGTAAGTGCTCATTCAGCAGTAACTTTTTGTGCAGCAGTAGGTATTGATGCGGCCACAGATAGTAGTGTGGCCCTAGGTATTGGCACCATGGATGCCCTAGCAAGCTCCATTATCGTAACCTTTTCAGGTAACCTTTTAAAGCAGGGGTTGAGAGCAGCATATGGAGGAGGACATACCACCTGGTGAGTAGTTGGTTGAGTAACATATGGATATGGATATTTTTTATTTTGAGGAGGATGAGGAGGACATATTGGTTGGCTAACAGGGGGCTTCCTTGCAGCAGTAGCTACAGTGGGTAGTGGCCTTACAGCTCTAGGCCATAGCTAAGAGAGACCAAGTGATTACTAAGAGAGATTAACTCATTATTGAGTGAGACCAGGCTAGAGATGAGAGGATACAAAACATGAGAGATCAAGATCAGGTGACCGCATATGGGTTACATTTGTAGTTAGAGAGAGACCAAGCTATTACAGAGTGAGACCAGTTGTAAATAAAGTTAGCCAGTGTGAGATCAGAGTGCGATACGCTATAGCAAGTTGGCACTGCCATAGTGCCATTATAACAGGTGAGGCTTCCTATTATAGGATGTAGTATTACACTGACATACCAGCTGATAAGATATTTCTTGAGTATATCTAGATAGTAGGCACCTTGTCTCATTCTAGATCTCACAGGCATTTGCGATCAGCACAATCTGTACAGGGTCCTTCAAGATAGTAGGCTTCAGAGCATCATGGTTCAGCACAGCAAGGCACAACACCTTCTAACCGTCTAGCATTTCAGATGCCCCGCCTAGTGGTAGATCCACACCAGGTAGTCCTGAAGAGGGTTTAAGTCATGGCTAACTCTATTTATTGACATATTAGATGCATATTTTTTGTGTATCGCCTCGAGATGAAGGCATACTTTTGTACGGATGTATATGTACATTTTTTTATCATGCCTTATCATGAAGGCACTAATTTTTGTATAGATGCCCATGTTGGCTCATTGAAGTGGATGTACTTTTGAGACACACTATTTTGTACATGGGCATTTATATTTTTGATGATGTATGATGATAAATGGATTATTGATGTACCATGTTTAATCTATACTTTTTACATTTTGTATCACATATTGTTATATGTATGAGATATCCTTAGTTGATCTCATTTTGTATTTTGATGAGATAATTTTAGTAAAACATTTTTTAATTTCTTATATTAGTGTGGGGGGTATATTTATGATCATGTGCAACCCCTCTTGCCCCATTGATGATACGGTATTTGATGATTAGCTATATCATACATGTGTGATGTTTACTTACCATTATGTGTGTGTGTGTGTGTGTGTGTGTGTGTGTGTGTGTGTGTGTGTGTGTGTGTGTGTGTGTGTGTGTGTGTGTGTGTGTGTGTGTGTGTGTGTGTGTGATGTATAGATGTGATCGTAGATGATATAATGATGTGATATTATACTGTCTAAACAAATATAACTTAATCAAATCGAATCTAATCAAAGTGACACAGCTATAGACAAGTATGCAAGAAAAAATGAAATCAATGCAATTCCTAATAGATTAAAATAGCATTAAATACAATTTAAATCAATGAATCCAATTTAGAGCACATGGTATGAAAATATAATGCAATCAAACCATACAAACCGGCAACTAAAGTAAGAAAACTACTTAACTTGCATTTGTGGGACAGTTTTTGAAATGTTTTTCACTATTTTTGAGATTATCTTAAGACAATTTTCTATTGTTTTGGAGTTTTCCAAAGGACATATCTGTATGTTTTGGTATTTTCAAAAGTTATACAAATATTTTTTATTTTTTCTCAATAGTTTTCTAAATTGAATTTGCAAGGAAATGAAGAAATGTGGATGCCCCCAATATTAGATGGAATCTACAAGGATAGAATGCCACGTGGTATATGCTAGAAGTGATACTGCAAAGTTTCCCCCAAAGTGAGATGGGTTCATTCAAAGTTAAAATTTCCGCATTGAAAAGGTTGTATTCGTCATATCGGGGAAAAGAAGGATATGCTCACAAGGGACTCAAACAAAGGTAAAGGGGTAAGTGTACCAAGTTGGGGGACAATTAAGTGGACATCAAATCCTGAATTTTACATTAAAAACAGCAAAACATCAAATTTAGTCTTCCACGGACTTGAACCATGCTGAAAAGTAAAAAATATGTCATAAAAATGGTACCATTGCCTAGGGGAGACTATTGGCTTTGTAGAAATACTGATTTTAAAATGAATAGAATAGGATAAATATCATTTTATAATTTTTTACTAATAGTAGGTCTTTAAGACACTTTTTTCCGTGAATGTTTATGTCTAGGTTTAAGACTGCAAATTTTGTTTCACTTATCAGAATGTGATAAAAATTATACCATCCCAACTGTGGTGAAATTATATACATGTTCACAAAAAAAATTATTTGATTTCAATATTTTTTGATGAAGTTATGGTGGGCAAACGGAAAGTGCTCTGTTTTCTTTATGTTTTCATACCACTTTCACGGAAAAAATCATTAAAAAAAAAAAAAAAAATTACTCAAAAAAATACAAAATAAAATCCATCCCAAGATAGATAGTGGCATATAACTTCTCACCAAAGGAGAAAAATATATATCAATTTTTGGTCATCCAAATCGTGGGCAAACGGACTATAATTTTATAGGCATTTTTAAAAAAAATACCAAGTCATTGAATTTTGAGTGTTTAATATAGCTAATCTTGTCCATTTTTTAAAACAATTAGTATTTTAGAAACTAGATTCCGGATGCTATGATTCATATTAATATAAGTTTTTCTAATTTTGAGTGTATGTATTGTTAATAATCCCTACAAGTTGATATTATGTTTTTATTTACAATATGACGTCCAATTATGACCCCCTTTTTGTCCCCCAACTTGTTGCATTTACCCAAAGACCAACTTAGGACAAGGTTATAGTACTATTAAACCTGAATTCCTTGTGAACAAAGTACCCTCCCTTGGTTCTGGAAACTGATTTTCACTAAAGGACTTATCCAACGTGTCTCCATTATGTGGTTTTCCCTATTAGATGCATTTGTTTATTTATCTTTTGCTTTTTCTATTTTTATACTTTTTGATTTTCTTGATATTTTAGAGACCCCTATGTCTAAGCATAGCAGTTCTTAAGATGCATTGCATTCATGGGTTCTCGTAGCTCTTTGCCATCTGAATAGGCCAGTTTATAGGCACCAAAACTAAATTTGGCAACCACCACATATGGCCCTACCAGTTGGGTTCAAATTTCCCTTTCTTTTCTTGATCCTTATTGGTGTTTTTCTTATTTTATTTTAACACCAAGTCTCCTACCTCAAATTTAGGATGTATTACTCTTTTATTATAGCTTCGCCACACTCGATTGAGATACACTTTGAGGTGATTGAGAGTGTGAAGTCATTTCTCATCTAATAGCTCTAACTCTACCATTCGAGCTACTCTGTAGTCCTCCTCTTTATTCAGGTAATCCCTTAGCTTGATATGTAAAGAGGAGATCTCGGTCTCTAAAGCTAGCACAACTTCAGAGCCGAATATTAGGGAGTACGAGGTAGCACATGTAGGAGTGCAAATAGATGTTCTGAATGCCCAGAGGGTTAGGTGAATTTGTAGATGCCAATTAGGGCATATGGTATTCACCATTTTCTCCATAATACAGATGAAATGTTTATTTGAAGCTTTGGCTTTCCCATTACCTTGGGGGTAATAGGGGGTTGAAAACTTAAGAGATATCTGAAAGCATTTGCAGAGTGCTTTCACAATTTTATTTTTGAATTGTGTATCATTATCAGTGATAATAGCAGAGGGGATACCATATCAGTAGATGATATGGTTCATTATGAATTTTAAAATTTAGGCACCTTTAACATAGGTAAGAGGAACATCCTCTACCCATTTCTTAAAGTATTCAATTATTGTTATAATGAATTTTTGGCCATCCAAGGAGATGGGGTTAAGTTTTACTATTAGATCGAGACCCCACTTTGAGAACGGTCAGGGTGTCATGATTGGTTGTAGGTATTACGTTGGTACATGTATCAAATTTCTTTACTTCTAACAGTCTATACATTTCTTTACATAATTACAACAATCATGTTCCATGGTATGCCAATAGTATCGTACACTGAGTATTTTCTTTGCTAGAACAATCCCATTAGTATGAGCCCCACAGATTCCTTTGTACACCTCTTTAATCACTTGGATAGAATCATCCAAATTCAGATAGCACGACAGATTCTCATCATAACCTCGACGAAACAGGATGCCCCCAAGTAGGGTATACTAGGATATACACTAGATGAGTGTAATTTTTTCAATACGGGAAATGTTTGTGGGGAAATTTCCTTTGGGAAGGTAATTGAAGATTTTAGAATACCACGGGGAAAAGGGACCAACAAATTCACTCATCAAACATGAATGTGGTACATCATATGGTGTTGTTCTTAGATGTTTGACAAAGAATGACATATCATTGTTCCCTCAAGGAATACTTAGCATGGACCACACTATAGCCATAGCATCTATTTCCCTATTTTGTGCTCGTGAAATCTTCTCAAATGTTATCTGCTCAAAATAATTTTTCAAGAATCTACCATCCTTTTTTATGGAAGTAGATTTTTATCCTTGACTTTATATTCATATGTGACTTGTTTGATAATAAGCATTGAATCGCCAATGAAATTGACTTGTTTGATGTACAATTTGATAGCTAGCTTCATCCCTACAATAAGGGCATCATACTTCGTTATATTATTTGTGCATTGGAATCCCAATCTGAATGCTTGTGGAATCAAATATCCAGTAGGAGTGATCAACACAACTTTGGAACCTGGCCCATGATAAGTAAAAGGATCCATCAAAGTATGGTTTCTATATTACTGATTCTTCTAGGTACATTGTAGATGTGTCTGGGAGATCTAGATTCAAAGGATCTATACCCGGTATCAGAGATTCTGCTAGTTGATCTAGAAGAACTTTTCCCTTTAAATATTTCTGATGCACATACTCAATGTCAAACTCACTAAGCAATATGATCTAGTTGGACATATTTCCTATGGGTGTGGGCTTTGACAACAAGTATATTAACAGGTCCAATTTTGAAATAAATTTGACCTTATGATTGATTAAATGGTGATGTAGCTTCTATAAAGTGAAAACCATGGCCAAGCAAGGCTTCTCTATTTGCAGATAGTTGAGTTCATATGCTATCAATGTTCTGCTCAAATAGTGTACACTTTTTATCTCCGTTCTTCATAATGTTGGGTTAACAATACCCTAATTGTAAATTATGTCACAGAGATGTATAGTAACAAGGGTTCTCATGTCATGAGTGTCATTAGAACAAGGGGTTTGGCTAGATAAATTTTAAGCAAGGAAAATGCTTGTTGTTTCTCTAGTCCCCAGTGAAAACTGACATCCTTTTAAGTAGATGAGTAAAAGTATGACACTTTTCTACCAACTGAGAGATAAACCACCTAATGGATTGTATCTTTCCTTGTAAGCTACGCAATTGTCTGATATTCTTAGGAGGAGGAATTTATGTGATATCTGTGACCTTTGCGGAGTCCAATTTTATTCGTCTCCTTGAGACAATGAATCCTATTAATTTCCCAAATCTCACACTGAAAGCACACATCTTTGGATTAATTCAAACTTTGTAATCCCTTAGGCGCAGGAAGATATGCCTCAAAATTTGTGGGTGTTCCTCTCGAGTTCTAGTATCGGCCAATAAATCATCTACGTAATCTTCCATGATGTCACTTATTATATCGTGAAACATTATAGTCATCGCCCTTTGATATGTAGCACCTGCATTCTTAAGGCCAAAAGGCATGACTTGGTAATAGAACATCCCCCATAAGGTTGTGAAATTCATCTTGTGTTGATCTTCTTCCATAATTTTTATCTAATTATAACCTAAGAATCCATCCATGAGTGAAATCATTTCATAACATGATGTAGAATCGACAATCATGTCGATGTTAGGGAGAGGAAAGTCATACTTGGGACAAGATTTATTGATGTCTCTGAAATTGGTACATACTTGAATACCAACCGGATTTTTCTTCACTGGAACCACATTGGAGATCCACTCTGAGTATTCTATAGGCCTGATGAAGCATGCTTCTAATAACCATTCCAAATCTGACTTTCCTAGCAAGGCGCAACGAGGATACATCTTACGAATATTTTTATTTATAGGCTTGGCTTCTGGGTGGACAACTAAATTGTGCACCACTAAGGAAGGATCAAGTCCTAGAATGTCTACATATTACCAAGAAAAAATATAAGCAAACTCTCTTAAAAGTGTTGTAAAAGTTTTGTGTTCTCTAGCCGAGAGAGAAGCTCCTAACTTAACAATTCAATTCACTCCTCTATGCTGATGTTGATATCTATTGTCTCTTCTACCAGTAGCTTGGATTCATCTTCCATGCATGTAGGGTCAGGGGGGAGATTAATATCTTCTTCTTCTAAATTAAATTCCATAGGATCGTCATCTTTCATTGGGTGCACTATTTTATCCATGGGTTTTTCATCTTGTTTTTCCACAAGCGCCTCAAATAGGTTTTCACTATAGGACTTGGATTTCTTTTTTCCACAAGGCTTTTCAGTGAAAATTTTTCCCTTGTATTCTTTTTTACTTGTGTGACCAAATAATTCTTCCTCCTCTTTGAAGTATGTGCATGCGTTGAGCTGAATGGAGAAGCCTTTCTTGTGGTCATTTCTTGGGATATTATCTCTAATTCCAAGAAATTTATCAATAGCCTCGTCATTCTGAAACACATCTATTGTTATATACTATTTTTTATCCCAATTCACAAGTTAGGGGTAAATGAGGCTTAGTGACTGGGTTATATGGGATACAACAGGTGTTATGGTTAGGATATCCATGTTAGAAAATAGGTTTGAGTCGGTGAAGTCTTCGTAAAGACTACACCAGGAATCTGTTTTTCTTTCCTCTCTAGATAAACTATCCTCACTCTCTGAAGAATCACATTCATCATCTGAAGGGTGAATCTCATATAGATGTGTGACTAGACCTGATTTACCCATTATGCAAAAAGGTATTAGAAGAGCTTCTAATGTACCTTATTCTTGACATCTATAACCACGTCCTTTGTGCCTCATAGTAAGCATTCTGTGATTAGGAATAATACACCAAGATGATTTATAGCAGAACACCATTTCATTATCTTGAGGGTGAAGAACAATATTAGGAAGTATATTTTCATCTTCTAGCAAGCCACCTAGAATGAAATTATTGAAAGGGAAAATCTCCCTAGATCTTTGAAATCTTTATCATGGTCTACCATGTGCTTGGGCTGATAGGGGAGTGTTTTGAACCATAAAATCTTGTTGTAAATTATATTCACCACAACCACTTGGTATAATTTTCATCTCCCATGTAGCAAAAGGATTTTCTAAGGTGGAAGCACCATTTTTGTTGAGAGACAAGGTTTCTAGATATACCAATGAAGAGAGGGCCTCAGATTGGATAGGAATAACCATCTCTATAGAAGAACACTGATAAATAGTGGGGAAGAAACCTGACAATGCTCTGCAATGAGCAAAAGGTTGGGGATCTCCCTGAATGGTGAGATTATGTCCCTCATAATGTAACTTTAAACACTGATAGTAAGTAGAAGGTACATCTTGCATGGCATGAATCCATGGACGGCTAAGAAATATTTTGTAAGGTACTTCCAAGTCGAGGACATGGAACTTTGTATCTTGATTTATAGGACCTACCTCCAATACAAAGGTTATCATTATGGTTGATTATCATTCTTAATTCTCATATGCCTTGATGGTGATGACCTTTGTCTCTAAATCAACTTCAATGCATCCTAGATGGCACACTAGTTTAAGGGTACAAATATTAAAACATGATCCACCATCCACAAGCAATCGTTTGACCTTATTACGTTTGATTATTACTTCAATGTGTAAGGGTGGGATGTGAGAAGGATTTTATCCCAAGGATTCTATGGGGATGAAAGTTAAGTGTTTTGAGGGAGCAATTTATGCTACTATAGCTTGTAAGTGTGTTGGGTCAATGTCACCAGACACTCCTAAGCCATGTAATGTTTTATATAAGATGTCCTTATGAACATTCAAAATCTTTAAAAGGTCTAAAATTGAAATCTTAGTCATCATTTTTTCTAATTTATCTAAGACATCGTAACGACTCTCTCATGTAGGAGGGGGAGGAGGTTCTGAGATAACAAGATGAGCTCATTGTGTCACTATGGCACACTCTCTTTTTCTAATCTTAATCATGTTGACATGTTCAACCGGTGAGTCTACACAACCTATTAAAGTATTGAAATGGCTCTATTTGATACATAATCAGTATTCTTACTTTGTGATGATTTTCCCTGATCTGACTTTTCCTTTCCTTTATTAGCATGTTTGGGGAAGGGTTTTTTAAAAATTCCTAGGTCTTCATTCAAATATTTGGTAGGGGTAGTAGCACCTGTCTCTATATCATCACTGTCAATTAAATCATGAATGTAATGCTTTAACTATAAGCACTTGTCAGTTTTGTGACCCTTCACATGATGAAATCTGCAAAATTCATTCTCCCTAAGCCATGATGGTTTAGGTGCATCACCCCCATAAGGCTTTGCTTCATGGTACTAAACCATATTAACAGCCTCTAACTACCTTAGGATTGATGATATTGAGTCAAAAAGAGGTGTGAATGTATGACATTTGTACTCCATAGGTGGAGCTCCCTTTACAAGCTTCATAGGTGCGTGAGTTTGAATGTCTTGTACTATTTTATTTTAAACTATTCCATCATTAAAAATGTTTTTTATTAGTAATAAACTTCGGCTTGTCGTTGGTCTTAGAATCGTTGTGATCTCTTGAAAAGGGCTTTAAGGTCTCGTTATTTAACAATGCTTTTTCGATTTGTGACCTTTTTTAATTACCTCTTCGAACATGTTGCCACAATGCATTTGTAAGTGAAATTTGATGTTGGGATGGAGGTTGGGAACACTTTTTTAGTATGGAACAAGGAAAGTGGTTAACTAATCCTCTCCACCATTGTAGGAATGCAGTGAAGTTTTCATTGTTTCATTGTTTGGAAATGCATAGATCTAACATGGTGACATCATTTTCTATACTGAAAGAGAAGTGTCATATGAAACTATCTACTGGTTTTGGCCATGTTGATATGGATCTTGTCAACACTAAAATTTTCCTCCATGATTTCTATTTCCTTAACTTATATATTAGGAATAGGATGTTATTAAGTATGATTACTAGTGGCATCTGATAGAATATAATGGTGTTGTCAGTACGGCGCCACCAATAAAGTATAGTATGATAATAGTCTAAGTAAAATAGGAATGTTGTGCTAAAAAGTAAATATTTTTTGTAAGTGATCCGGTAATGTTAAAATTTCAAAGTTAAGGTAAGTGGAGAAGTAGGGACAACATGATTTAGAATTATAAATATTATATTTGTAATAATGACAAGAAGTGATGTCATAAATATTTTGTATATTAAATTTGTATAATATATATAAAGGTGGAACCCATGTGAGATGATAAGGTCTATCTTATCTTACAAGATAAGCCTACATGTAAATATAGGAGTTTAGGAATGGAATATGATTAGCCGAAAGAGATTTCCTATCCTATCTTAGACATAGGGTTGATAAGTCTGAATTTCTATTAATGGAGAGGCCACCCCCTCTCATTTAGTCTAGAATAAAGTTATAATAATTATTTTATGAATAAAAGATTCATTGTGAAGGTTTGTTAAGGAAGCCATCAAAATGAGTAATTGTGAAGTTTCTCCCATAACTATTGTTGGGAAACAAATGGATTCGGTAACACTTGGAGTAATTCATGGGTGATATTGTAACAATTTCATGTTAATAATATATTTTACAATTGTATTTTAGACTTGTCATCATTCTTTTATGTCATAGTCTATGGTATTCTTGTGTTATGTCTGTTATTGTGTTTCCATGTTACTACCACCAAACCAAAAGTTGTGCATTACTCGAATATTCTTAGCATAAGGAGTTCTTGGTGAAATATTATTAGAGTGTCAGATTGGTGATGACATTTTGGTTCCATTTTCGGGACCATTCCTCATTGGTGGATTTTCTAGAGAGATGTTCTCACTTAGTCAAAAATTATTTGGAGGGTAACCTTGTTTTTACTGTGCATAGTAGTTACCATGGTAAAGTCACTTTTTACCATGCATAGTATTTACCAAAAATAAATTCATTTTTTACCGTGAATAATATTTACCACAGTAAATTCACTTCTTACTGTGAATAGTATTTACCGCAGTAAGTCAAGTTTTACCATAGTAAATATAAATTTATCACGGTCGTTGTTATTTTACTGTAGAAATGTGTAAATTCACTTTCTATTGTAGTGAATCCAATTATTTGTGCTCATGAGTCTTACTAATTGTACTTGTGAGTTGTTATTTCATTGTGGTTACTTTTGAACATAGGAAAGATTCCTATTTTTTCAACCTAATCTAATGAAGATGCTCCCTCTTTCATTCAATCTTTTAAACGATCTTGCATTTGTAACGGTCTCATAAGAAGGGAACAATGGACTGAATTTTTTCCTACCTTTTTGGATGGTTCATCCCTTAGGTGGTTTTAAATAGTAGGTGATAATGTTAAAAACTCGTGGGATTTATTAATGGAATTTTTTCTTGAAGAATTTGGTTAACAACAAAAACATGTAGATCTCATGATCAAAATCACAAATTTAGCCCAAGGAGAGAAGGAGAAGATAAGGGATTATCATGCTCATGTTCTAGAGCTAAGGAGGAAGCTCAATGCCCAGATCCGGAAGGAAGGATTAGTGGATGGGTTGATGAGTGGTGTGGATAATATCCCCTATAAGAACTTCATTCCTGGGATGAAGCCAGAGATCAGAAAATGAGTGAAGTATGACTGCCCAACAACCCTCGAACAAGAAAAGGAGATTGCAAGAAGGAAAGAAGAAAGCATGTAAGAGGAACCCAAAGACACTGTTGCTAAGGTGGAACCTACACCAACACCTTTATTCCATAAACCACAACCACTCATGGTGAGCACAAATCTTCCCCCTAGTACATCTGTTGAGTATGAGGATCTCCTTAGGAAAATGGGTCAATTAACTATTAATATTATTTAAGGAAAGGAATTTTGTTCCCATGGAGGAGATAGAGGTCCAAAATGAAATATATTTGAAGTTGTATGCTATGGTTGTTATAAAAATAGTCATTATAAGTATAATTCTCCAGATAGGGCCTTTACATCAGGTACAAGAGATAATGATAAAGGAAAAGCACCCATAAATTCTTTTGATGTGGTAGATAGGAGTTTAAATAATGAAGCAGATGTGTTTGTAACAAAAATAAATAAAGAAAAAGATAACCAAGATGAAAATGATCCTAAGAAGATGAAAGGAGAGACTAGTAAGAAACATAAAAGAAGAAAGTTGGGTGTGCAAGATTTTTTGATTTCACAGGGTTAAAGACCATACTCCATCTTAGAAGATCTATCTAAAAGGCCTACAAATATTACATATGGACAACTTCTTTCTATTTATTCTAAGAAGAGGTGAAAACTGCAAAGTGGACTCAACATGCGATGAAGGAAGGAGGTTGAGGCCCCTATTTTGAAAGTAGAGGTAGATCCCTATGCTCTATAAGTTGAGGTATTATGTAATGGTATTTCAATTCATTATGTCTTAGTAGATGGAGGTGTTGCAGTTAATGTAATGACTGAGTCTATGATGAATATATTGGGTTTAAAATTTTATCACCCCTCAACTTTTATGTTAATGTCATTAAATAAGGAAAAAACTAAACCATGAGGTGTTGTTTTAGATGTGGAAATATCTTTCATGGGTGTTGTATGTGTGGTAGACTTTTAGGTGATGAAGAATTGTATTGTTGCATACACAATTTTCTTGGGAATGCCATGACTAATGACAGTTCATGCAAGAAACTACTAGAATTAAGGTTACATGACACTTGGACGAGGCAAAGAGAGGGTGAAGATAAACGTGATCCCTTGACATCATAAGGAAGAACCTGTGGATTCAAGTGATGAAACTTATGATTGGACATCCTCTGATTACTCTAGTACCAATGAAGTGGACACAGAAGATAAAGAAAGTGAGGTTCATGTGTAGGCCATGGATATCCTTCCAGTCACATCGACTCATGAATCCATATAATTATCTAAAGAAGAAATTGATGATCGTCTTCAATAAATAAAAATTGGTGATGGAAATTTAGGAGTCCTACCTCCAACTCTTTATAAGGTACATGCACTTATTCACTTTTTATTACAAGGAACTCTACCAAGAAATTTGGGTAGAACATTCTATTGAGTTGGTAGATGGTGTTAAACCAATAAAGAAATGTCATATAGAATGAATCCTAAGTTTTCCAAGACTGTAAAAGAAGAAATAGATAAGTTTCTTGATGCAGGATTCATATTTTTTGTGGAGAATTCAGAATGGGTTTCTCCCATTGTGATCTCAATAAAAAAGAATGGGAAGCTATGCATTTTTGTTGATTATAAGAATCTCAACAAGGCAACAAAGAAGGATCATTACCCTCTTCCATTCTCAAACTAAATCTTGGATGAGTAGTTGGCAAGGAGTGATATTTATTTACAGATGGATATAGCGGGTACAACCAAGTTCGTATAGTGGAGAAATATCATCTCAATACTACATTCACCACTCCTTGGGGAATGTTTTCTTATAGAGTTATGTCATTTGGGTTATTTAATGATCTAGAAACACTCCATCGCATAATCAATAGGGTGTTTGAAACTTACATTGGAAGCTTCATCAGATTATTCTTAGATGATTTTTACATGTACGGGAGTAAAATGGACCACCTGCATCAGATGGAGGTGGAATTTCAAAGGTTAGATGAAGTACAAACCTCACTAAACCCTACAAAGTGTCTTTGGATGTTCTAAAGGTGTCTTGTTAGGGAATTTTGTATCTAGAGATGCTATTGGTACCGATCGTGATAAAGTTTCAAAAATTAAACAGTTGTCATTTCCTATGAATAGAAGTAAGTTGAGATCATTTTTAGGCCATGTGGGTTACTATAGAAGGTTCAGCAAGAATTTCTCAAAGATTTCACAACTGCTAACCCAGGTATAGAAGAGGATGCTACTTATGAACCAGGAAATAAGACACATGAAGCTTTTGAACAACTAAAAGAAGTTTAGGTTTTTTCACCTGTTTTAAAGAATCCAAACTGGAGAATACCTTTCATTCTGTATATAGATACTTCAGATGATTCACTAGGGAGTACTCTGAGCCAAAAGGATGAAAATGGGAATGATCATCTATTTTACTTTAGGATCAGACAAATGAGCAGTGCTAAGGTAAATTATACTGTAACTGAAAAAGAGGCTCCAACTATCATTTTTGCTATAAAAAAGTTTAGAAATTACTTGTTAGGGCATAAATTTATAGTTGTAACAAATCATCAGGCTCTGAAATATATTGTGAATAATCCTAACCCATTATGAAGGATAGCAAGGTGGATAATTTTTCCACAAAAATTTGAATTTGATATTATAGATAGGCCTGAAAAGAAACATGTCAATGCAGATGCACTCTCTCGAGCCTATGATCATTTAGGTTCATCTTGTGATGATGATGATTTTCCAGATGCATCATTGTTATCACTTGACACAATCCCTACTGAATACATATATATTTGGAATTATCTGAATGAATTTAAGTTTCCTCATGGTGCTAATTTAAAGACTAAGAGGAAGATTACTCAATCAAGTCGTCCATATTATATTCTACATAGAATATTATTTCAGATAGGGAATGTTGGATAGCATAAGAGGGAAGTTGGACATGATCGAGAAAAGGAGATAATTGGAGAATTCCACAATGGTACATGTGGAGGACACTTCTTTGGACAACTCATAGCAAGAAGGATCTTGGATGCATATTATCACTAGCCAACTCTTTTTAGAGATTGTTATAATTATTGTACGACATGTGATATTTGTCAATCACATGGGAATCATAAGACTTCATCAGCTCCATTATGTCCTATTCTTCCACTTGTTCCCTTTGAAAAGTGGGGAATAGATATTGTAGATCCACTTCCAACTACCCCACGCAAAAATAAGTATATTGTATTTACCACTAATTATTTAACCAAGTGGGTTGAAGCTAGGCCATTGAAAACAGCTTCTATAGATGAAGTGGCAAGGTTCATATATGAACGCATTGTCACTAGATTTGGTTTTCCATTAGAAATTTTAACAGATAAAGGAAGACACTTCATTAATGAGGTATTAGAAGCCTTGGTAAACAAGTTTTTTATCAAGCACATGAAGGAAACAACTTACAAGAAAAACACAAATGGACAGATGGAGCGAACAAATTATGTAGTGTGTTGAATCCTAGCAAAAGATGCAGCTTTGCAGGTGCATAAGTGGGATAAAATTATTTGTGCGGCATTGTGGTTATATATGACAACATCAAAGTCAGCAACAAGATACTCCCCATTTCAATTGGATTATGGCATTGATCTAGTTCTTCATATTGGTTTGATATTCCCATTGTGAGATTTATAAAAAATTAAAGGATGGATGAAAGCGATTCAGTAAGATAAATATTGGTACATATTCATTTGTTATAGGAAATGAGGGAAATAGTGAAGGATGCAAGTTATAAGAAGAAGATGAAGTAGAACGATTAATTTGATCAAAAGACCCTCTAGTCTCCATTTTAAGTGAATCACTTGGTTCTAGTATATGATTCCAGATACAAAAAGAGAAGGCATAGAAAATTTCTTCCAGAATGGATGAGACCCTACATTATAGTAGTTGTGCATGAGAATGGTACATATCGACTGGAGGAATTGGATGGTACTCCCATTATGAAATTGGTCAACCACAACAAGTTAAAAATTTTCCAGGCACCAGCTTCAGAATTTCCATAATAGTCTACTCTGACGACAGAGTAGAAGCTAGGGAGGGGTAAGATGTGGACACTAAGATTTTCCTCCATGATTTCTATTTCCTTAATGTATATATTAGGAATATGATGTCTTTAAGTATAATTAGTAGTGGCGTCTGATAGAAGATAATGGCATTGCCAGTACGGCACTGCCAATAAAGTATAGTATGGTAATAGTCAAAGTACAATAGGAATGTTGTGCTAAAAAGTAAATATTTTTCGTAAGTGGTCTAATAATGTTAAAATGTCAAAGTTAAGGTAAGTGGAGAAGTAGGGACAACATGATTTAGAATTATATATATTATATTTATAATAATGACAAGGAGTGATGTCACAAATATTTTATGTATTAAATTTGTATAATATCTATTAAGGTGGAACCCATGTGAGATGATAAGGTATATCTTATCTTAAAAGATAAGCCTACATGTAAAGATAATAGTTTAGGCATGGAATATGATTAACTGGAAGAGATTTCCTATCCTATCTTAGAGATAGGGTGGATAAGTACGAATTTCTATAAATAGAGAGGCCACCCCCTCTCATTTAGTATGGGATAAAGTTGTAATAATTATTTTATGAATAAAGGATTCATTGTGAAGGTGTGTTAAGGAAGCCATCAAGATGAGTAATTGTGAAGTTTCTCCCATAACCATTGTTGGGAAACAAATGGATTTGGTAACACTTGGAGTAATTCATGAGTGAGATTGTAATAATTCCATGTTAATAATATCTTTTACAGTTGTATTTCAAATTTTTCATCATTATTTTATGTCATAGTCTATGGTATTCTTGTGTTATGTTTTTTATTGTGTTTACATATTATTACCACCAAACCAAAATTTGTGCATTACTGAAATAATCATAGCACAAGGAGTTCCCAGTGAATATTATCAGAGTGTCAGATTGGTGTCGACAATCCCTTAGGGATGTGTATAAAAAATTCTAGCGTCGTTGCTCCTAAACTTTGTGGAAACAAACACATAAGATAATTTTCGCTATATGTGACCTCTTAGCATGTCATATAAAATTATTTTATATGGTCACGAGGGTCACCTTTTCCCTATATTTATCATATTTTGGAAACTCAAAATGTCTTGGGAAAGTTCTTTTCATCATGGATTTGTTTAAATGGGTAAGGACATAACTCCTCGAACCGGTATTTCTTTTTATTGTTACCGCTTTGGCCATCTTGTAATTCTTGAAGGGCATTCTTCATAGTTGACCACTCTTGATTGAAAAGTGGATCTTGTGTGGGTGGTGGCATAGGTCTATATGAGGGATTGAACCTAGGTGTATTCCCACCTCTATTATCTGTAAGAAAATCTTTGTAAGTGTCTCTACGTGCTATGTAAAAAGGGGTATTTGGCTTATTTTCATGATATGAAGCCTTAGGTTTAGCCTTTAGGATGTCTTGTTTTATAGGTTTTGGTTATTCCTTATTTATATGTGAAGCCAAATTGGCCAATTCGTGAGTGAGGGCTTGTACTTGTTCCTCTAGGGTTACCTCCTTAGTAGGTATCTCTTTACGACTTTCATTAGCAAGAGGTGGCTCATGATGAGCATGTTCTTCATATACAGAGAGCCAAAAACCAGGTGTAGGTATCTCCTTACACAGAGAGCCAAAAACTAGGTGTTTCATAGGTGATGCTAGAGAAGCACATATGTCTCTTTCAATGCACATGTGTGGGTGTTGATGCACAGGCATGGCATTTTAAGCACACGCGCGCTTCTCAATGCATATGTGCGGACCTTCTTATAGGTGATCAAAATCTGAGTTTTGAGTGAAATTTCTTCAAAAAAGATCAAATATTTGGTATTTTGAAGCAATTTTGATAGGACTTAGCCTCCTTATATTCTACAAATCTAGTTAAAATAATTACCTAGCTACAAAGTTGATCTAAAAAACTTTAAAAACTACTCTAAAAAGCTTGAAAACTTTGAAAGTAATCTAGGAACTTTGAATTTTAAGCTAGAAATATTTTAAATTAATCTAGAAAAACTTGAATCTACTCTAAGAATTTTGAAGTTAATCTAAGAAAACTTGAAATCTAAAACTTTTTAAACTATGTTAAAAATCTTAAGAGTGAATGCAAATGGGGTTTGAGTCCCACCGGGCATGCCAAATGATAACACCCCAAACTTTAGGCACGAATTAACTAGTTTAAAGCAAGACTAACACCACATAATCTCAAGTTAAGTGCAAAGTATAGGAATGAAACATCAATGATAAAATCTTAATAGCAAAACAATGGAGATTAAATGAAACTAATCATCTAACATCTAAACATGCCTACTAGTATGTTTGATTACCTATCGTAGACCTAAATAGATCTAGGGGCAATCAAATTGGGAATGGTTGCTACTCCACAAATGGTGAGAAGATTTCTATAGCACAAGACTACAAGGCCATGTTATATATTCTCCTACTAACCATAATTAAGGCTCTATGAAAATATGATCATGTGAATCCTTAAAGGAGTTTAGGCTCTTTAACATATATCTTATATGAGGCCACTGATCAAAGCATGGTGTAAAATTGGAATGTAATACTTAGTCTTATTTATAGTTTTTCCTTTAAGGAAAACCTGCATCTTGGTGCATGTGTGACTAAAAGTACAAAGAAGATTTAGAATTTCTAATCACAATTAGGCTTTGCTAATCATAATTAGTGAATTATGAAGTGATTAAGAGGTTTGGATCCTTAATCAACCGCTTAGGGTCAACTAGGAGGCTAGGATAAGATTTTTAAGATTACTGAGATGTTGTGGAGAGAAGTGGGGTGATTTTGAGTGTTTGGAAGAGGGTTTTAATCCAATAGTACGGTATATTGACCAAAACAAGGGCAAAATAGACTTAATTAGCTAATAATCGCTAATTGTTTGTTTTGAAGAGGATTTTGGCTTACGATTCATTGTAAAGTGGCATTCTGAATGCTAAAGAGGTTTGGAAATCAACAAAGTGTTTGTTAACTTACCAAAGTGGTAAGAAACATTATTCAATTATTAGAAATCACTAATTATAATGGAATTGGTAATAATGAGAGTGATTTGTGTGTGTTTTGGCAATAAGATTGCAAAAGTGGAATTTAGGTGTCTATAGGATGTCGTCAAATGTCTTCTTCATCTAGGCTATTATTGTCCTACCCTTAATTAATATTGTTGTGAATATGTTAAAAAGTGCGTAAAATTCCAACATTATTCTAATCTTATTTGCATCCTAAGTCAGACCTTATGGCTAGCTCAAGACCTTTGGCCTTTTGCATAATGGGGCCTTGACCTCATTGGCCTTATTAGTCTGTGTTATTCCTAGTGCCATCATTCCATTATCACTACTACCAAATACTTCACCAAATGGGTGGAATCAATACCACTCACATCCCCCAAATCTAATAAAATCATTGACTTCGTTTATCAGCACATCATCTATCACTTCGGCTTTCCTCGTAAACTCGTCATGGACAACGGAAAGTCCTTCAAAAATAAATATCTTAAGAAGCTTTGTGACTCTTTCAACATAAATCTTATTTTCTCTTCTCCATACTATCCTCAAGCTAACACCCAATCCAAAACCACTAACAAGACTTTGTAGAATAAAAATCACACACTTTGGGTATATATCTAGTTCTGATTACATACTATTATTCCTATGATTCCTAAGTAAGAAAAATACTAATTAACTCATGTGTTTTCTCATTCTTTGATTTATTTATGTTACCACTTTTGGTCTCACACTCTCTGTGGCTCAATCTTTCTTTTCATACCTCAGCACTTATCATCCTGGACACCAGCACCTAGCCAAGATGCCAACATCAGGAGCCCCTGTCCCCTCTGGGAATCCCTGACCTCTTTGTACTTTTTTCACATCTTTTGGGTCCTTTTCTAGCCATTTGAGCATCTTATACTTTTGTTAGGTAGCATTTTCAAAGTTAATTACGAAATTCAAGCAAGGGAATCATATAAATATAAAGTTATGTGATCATAATAAGGGACCAAGCACTAAACATTAGCTCTGACCACCTAAGGTTGCATCCAAAGGCTATTCAAGAGAATTAGAGAATTAATTCTAGCATTCATTCAAGGGAAAGGGATTGCATTATTTAGCATATATAGGGGGAATTTCATTCTATTCCATACATACATTTATTTAGATATCTTACATCTAGTTATTTTCTCGTTATCAAGTGTGACATGCACAAGAGCCACCTAGGGCACAATTCCACACACACACACACACACACCGAGAACTACATTGGGTCTTAAATGTAATGTAGTACTCAGTCATAGTTTCACTTTTTTGACAATTGAGGACAGTTTAACCCCTCATTTTCTTTCTTTTATTTTTGGGATTTGATGCTCTCTTGATGGTTTTCTAAGTCAATATTTCATTGCAGGTTATGAGTGACATCGGTGATCATTTTTTATGAAGAGAGCATATCAGAATAGTTACAGGTAACAGTCAAAATAATAACAAATGATATTCCCTTCCTCTTCATATTACATATAGATAATTATATAGGAATTATATTTCCTATAATATAGGAAACCACTCACCTAAATTATACAAGTTGTTTTAATAACTCGTAACAACTCTAAAACTAATACAAAACAAATAACATGAGTTGTTATAATATCAACTCATATAAACAATATACAAAATATAATATTGCTCACACATTAACATAATGGAGCACTAATATAATTATTTCCTAACATTCCCCGCCTTAGTGCGAACATGGGAAAACCTGCTTTGTACTGCAACGTGCCGCTACGTAGCATGCTCATCATCTGGATGGTTTCAAGGACAATACCAACAACCTCTGGATGGTTTTCCAAGTGGTTAACCAACAACCACACAACAGATGGTTTTTGAGGACAGTACCAACAACCTCTGGATAGTTTTTCTGGATAACTAACAATCACGATATCATGATGATGCAGTAGTATCAACAACTCTCATCACTATCTCACTGCAGGGAATAACATAGGAAATTCTACTGAAATCTATTGCTCATACATACATAGAGAAAGCTGACATACTGGAAATGGAACATTGGATCATGTTCCCCCCCTCAATGTGAAATTTCCACTTATTGAAAACAGGATCACTGCAAACTGAGGCACACCACACTGGAAGCACTAAAATCAAACTGCACACACACATGTCACCAAAGCTGATATGCGGCCCCGTCGTTGGCAACTGATGAGAGGTCGCTGAATGACCTCCAACCTGTGATGCCTCCTGCCTCCGGTTTCATGCTTAGAACAAGAAGTCTTCAAAGCCACTGTCTTCATTTACTTGTTCTTCCTCATAATTAGATTCATCGTCTATGCCCATGTTTGCTTCTTCCATTTTGATTGTTCCATTTAGAAGATCACGAGCTCGATTTTTAAAAAATGGAGTTTTATGCCTCTTTCTCTTGCAGTAAAAACATTCAATTTCCTCCTTATTTTTGGAGAAATTCTTGTACTTCTTTTTTAAGTACAATGCAGTTTCTTCTTCTACACCTTCTTTAGTCCTTTTTTCCTCAGCTAGAAGAGCTGATATCATATATTCCAATGAGTTGGAAGGCATCTGACCAAGTGTGAAGACAATATTACTGTATTTGGGAGGCAAACTATTTAACAGAATAGCTTTTGCATCTTCATCGTCTATAGGAGCTTTTACTTCTGCTAGTTGTCGAAAAAGAGACCGTAAATCATTAATATGACTGGACATTGTAGTTCCTTCACCCATTTTTAACTTGAACAACTGCAATTTGAGAGAAAATTTTGCGTTCACTGCTTTAGCACCAAAGGTTTTGTTCAAGTTTTCCCACATTTCATGAGACAATTTCTTGAGATCAACATAGTGTAGCTCAGTATCTGAGAGAGAAAGACCAATAATGGCTTTGGCTTTATCATCTCTCGTTTCCCATTCTGCCAATTTGGTCAGATCTGTAGGTTTTGGTTCTTTTCCATCGACTATCCGCCAGAGATTTTTATTCATCAATTGCATCTGGATCTTCACTTTCGAAGTATGAAAATTGAGCCCATTGAATTTTTCTAGAGGGACTTCCATTGTGAGATGGGGAAAAAAAATTCTAATGACACTTTTGACATTTGACAAGACAATAATAACTTGAAAAATGATGACAAATTTGATTCTTTTGATTACTTTCGATAAAAAAAATCCTAAAATCACCTATATGAAATACAACCTATTATTCACCTAAACATATTTTGATGATACAATAATGAAAAATATATTAATAAACCTGTAACAACATGCTCTATTTGACAACTTCTTGATATTTGACATATTAATTTTGACTTGACATTAATACTTTAAAATATCGTTAAGACACATTAACGTGAACTTTTGACACATTTTGATGGACAATGGACTCAATTATAGAATCGACTATGAGATAATAAAATACCCACGATGACTACAGACATAAATAAATATAACTAAACAGAGATAAAACAATTTAAATAGACTATTTTAGACTCTAAATAGATGACATGGACATTATAATAATAACTCAGACTTTTTATTTTTATTTTATTTTTTAAAACAGAGAGAGCGTGACCTGTATCCTAGATGTGTGGATAGAAGAACACGGAGGACAACAAGTGTAATAGAGATCTTGGGCATTTGAATTCCTGAGGAATGAAAAAGCAAATTCCAGCGCGAGCTTAAGGAACTGTCAACTGGTAAATATCATGACCCTATCATGGTGGAGAAGATCGCGAATGAACAACTGTTGCATAGATCTGCAGACTGCGCATATCATTTGGACAAATCCGGTAGGGAGGTGTATGTAGCAGAGATCTGGTCTGAGTTTGAATGATTCCAAATGCACTCAAAATTTTGACACATCATATGCTCAAAACCCCGAGATAATACTTGCATGTGAACGCATGGAGTCATATCATTGTTCAGATGCATGTAGTGAACGCATGTAGTCAAATTACTTATAATATGCAAATATTGATAGATGCATAAACTCCATTTGAAAGCCAGATATAGAACTCCTCAATCGCCTTCTACACAGCTACACAAAAAATTCACTAACTTTTAGCGGATCGTATTTTTCCTTTGCTACGTATCTGTTGACATAGGTCTCTCATCTCACTCTAAAACCAATTGAAGAGAGCATATCAGAATAGTTGCAGGTAATAGTCAAAATAATAACAAATGATATTCCCTTCCTCTTCATATTACATACAGATAATTATATAGGAATTATATTTCCTATAATATAGGAAACCACTCACCTAAATTATACAAGTTGTTTTAACAACTCGTAACAACTCTAAAACTAATACAAAACAAATAACATGAGTTGTTATAATATCAACTCATATAAACAATATACAAAATATAATATTGCTCACACATTAACATAATGGAGCACTAATATAATTATTTCCTAACATTTTAATATACTAACAACCAAAGACAAAGGAAAGTGAATACCTTGGAACCCTGCAAAGGAGCTTTTCTAAGGGTTTTATCAGTCATAGATTCCCATAACATGTCTAGGGCACCTGCAGGTGTGCCTTCCCCTTTCTAGACACCCCAGTCCAGGAAGATCGTCATATCGCACATTTTTTTGAGGCTCTATGAGACACTTATCCCTCTTTGTTCACCTGGTCATCACTTCAGCACAGTCCATATTTGGTTGTGAATTAACTAAGTCATCTTATCTCCTCTTTGCAACTAAGGTTTCAATACTTAATTATTTAATTTTTTGGGGTCTTTTTTTTACTTAATTGTTTATTTATTTATTGCTACATAGCAATCAAATTTATACATCTATTTCCATATTTTTTTAATCATTTTAGTGAGCCTCACATTTGAATTGACCTTGATTTTAGGGATTTCATCACCTTTTTTCCTATGGTTCGATCTTATGGAAAAATTATTAAATCCCATATTAATGACCTTAATGATAATTTGTCAAACATCCTCAGGATTTATTATTTCTTTTATATGTTGTTCGTGAGGAGGCCACCAATCTTGTGGAGCTTACTACTTCTTCCACTATCCCCACCTCCATTTCCACTCAACCGTCAATTTCCACTTTTCTACCTACATCTAATGTTCCTGTTTTAGTTACTACTCCCATCAATCACTTCACTCCACCTCTTATTTATCACGCACAGTAAGTCTCTTCCATTGGCACTCAAGATTTAGCCTCTTTTTATCAAGACCTTCAAGCACAAATTCATCAATTGGAACAGGTTGCTTCTCATGTGTCTCCATCTTTGGATTCCACATTACTCCTTCATTCCCCTTTTGCACTTGTTGTTTCCATTTATGCACTTTCACATAATTTTTTCACTACTAATTTGCTCATTTTTAATGGTCATGGTGACCCCTAAGAGTGCCTATGATAATTTCATGTGGCCTATTTAGATTTTGTGGATGATCATTTTCTCCTCGCTAAGCTATTTCCTTGCAGTCTTCACGATTATGGGATGTGTATGTTCTCTGACCTACTTTGCTACTTGGTAACATCTTTCATGCATCTAGCCAATCCTTTTCTAACTCACTTCTCTATCAAAATCAGCTCTAAAATCTTATCTACCAATTTTGTGGAGCTTACTGCTTCTTCCACTATCCCCACCTCCATTTCCACTCAACCGTCAATTTCTACTCTTCTGCCTACAACTAATGTTCCTTTTTTAGTTCCTACTCCCCCCAATCACTTCATTGCACCTCTTATTTCTCACACACAAAAGGTATCTTCCATTGGCACTCAATATTTATCCTCTTTTTATCAAGACCATCAAGCACAAATTCGTCAATTGGAATAGGTTACTTCTCATGCATCTCCATCTTTGGATTCCACATTACTCCTTCATTCCCCTTTTGCACTTGTTGTTTCCATGTATGCCCTTCCACCTAATTTCATCACTCCTAAGTTTCTCATTTTTAATGGTCATGGTTACCCCCAAGAGCACCTCTGAGCATTTCATGTGGCCTATTTAGATTTTTTCGATGATCATTTTCTCCTCGCAAATATATTTCCTCGTAGTCTTCATGATTATGGGATGTGTTGGTTCTATAACCTACCTATCTACTCGGTAACATCTTTCACGCATCTAGCCAGTGATTTTCTAACTAGCTTCTCTATCAATATCAGCTCTAAAATCTCCTATGCATAACTCACATAACTTAAACAAGGATCTAACAAACATCTAGTTGACTATGTCTTACGATACAAACACAAATTAGCTAAGATTTCTAATGTGCTAATGCACTCTGAACTTCAAGATCTATTTTTCCAAATTCTATTACCGCCTCTTCAAGATAGTGTTATCTTTGAGACCTCTCCATCATTCAACAATTTGTGTCATACTCTTAAGCTACGAAAACAAAAAAAGTATCTATAGGCAAGATTAAGTATCGGGAACAGGCTTCATCTTACACTTCCAAAGTAAATCAACTTTCAAAACATCCCCCAAACCTACTCAAGCTAAGTTCACTGTCAACATTGTATCTAATACCAAATAACTTCATGGAAACTACCTAAGCATACATATACAAAATTGGCTATCGATCCACATCTTATATTACCACAACTTATTGAGAGTAATCATATTACGCTTCCTCCTCCACTAAAATTGGATCCATCTTGTCCAAAAGGTCATAATTATAATGAAAATGCTTGATGTGACTATCATCAATGTATTGGACATTCTACAAATTGGTGATTTAAAATTTGCAACCTTATTCAAGATCTTATCAATAATAATAAACTTGAGCTTCCAAAGCCTACAGCCTTTGTACCTGTCAATGACAATCATAAGATCAAAGTCTTTAACAATCCTCTCCCAAAACATGACAAACAAGTGGATGACACCTCAGAAAATCATACATACCATGCAGTTCCTCTACCTACATTAGGAGCTCTTGATTTCCTAGTTTCTCATACTGAGACATCCCTATCGCTCATTACTTTCTTCGATTATGATTATCACACTACATTCTCTTCGGATCACTTACACATTTGTGCTTGTATAGGATACACTCCTATCAATAACACTATACTTGATCCATCATGGTGCGTCAATGCATGTTCCATTTCACTCATTGTTATTATTGGCTATCCACTATCACAAATCTCATATCCAATTCCAAAATCACATGGAGTTGTCAAACTTTCGGTCACTATTATTTCTCTCACCATGCTTGTGCCTTTTATTGTGGCACCATTCCATTGAGGGGTATGACATATTCTTATGTCTCCAATGGCTCTACAAAAATCAAGATATCATCTCCATTGATGCTAAATCTCTAGATTTGCATAAATAAATTCAACAAAAATAAATCAAATTAACTCATGAAATGGAAAGTACAGAAAATATAGACAAAATGAAATTAGAATGGAGCAATTTATATTGAATATAAGAGGGAATTTTCTACAATTGCTTGCTCCTAAAATCATGGAGTCAAGTCTTATCATTTTATCCCCGTATCTTTCCTTTATTCCCTAGTCTTACTCCCAATCCAAAGATATTCTCACACATTCCTATCTCTATGAGTTGTGCATGACAACTAATTGTGCACACTCACATATTATTTAAATATTAAATAATACTAATATTCAAACCATATGTTCACACTATGAACACTAATTTCCTAACATCCATGACTCATTTATGTCTAAATTTCATTCATAACAAGTAGGTCATTTCTATCAATGGTGTTCCACCATCTACACCATGGTCGTAACCTCCTCTTGAGGTTTTTATTGCATTAGCTAAATAATTTATGTCCTCACACCCTCTTGAAACTAAAGAACAATATGCTCCTATCTCTCTTGTTCATGCTCGGCCTACATGGTCTCATCGATTAGCTAGTTCGTCACTCAAGTCTAGTTCCACTACTCGCACCACTCCTTCACAATAATATACATCATCATCTCTATCTCCTACATATATGTGTCAATCACCTCCACATGCGGTTACACATAGGTTTCCATCACCTTTGCATTTGGTTACACATAGTTTTCCATCACCTCCATGTTTGGATACACATAGGTTTCCATCACCTTCGCATTTGGTTATGCATAGGTTTCCATCACCTCCAAATTATGCTCATCAGTTGCATGCATTTAGGTTTCATTCACCTACACATCACTTATCTCATATACCACCACTCTTAGAAGCATGATCACATGACTTCGTATCCACAAGTATCGGGTGGATGACCCTCATATTTTACTTTCATTGAATAACACATTCATTATCACACACTTGGGGAGCACAACACTATTTATTTCTCCCCCTTCTAGTAGCGACACATATCTTATCTTTTCATCATTTCACATTCAATATCTCACATACATCATACACATATTAATACATTAGTATCATCATTACCCAATGATACAATCTCATGTTATGGTTCACATTTGACTATTGAGCGCATATTATACACATGAACGTCACACATTGGATACTATATAAACTACGTATTCTCACACACTTGATCATATCACACATTTTAGACTTGGAACATTTACAACACATATCTATAGCATTACTTAGTCACACTACACATTACACATCTCACACAACACACGTTATACACACACAACATCTTCCTCTCACATATTCTATCACCCACTAGGTGCATTACTCATACACATTCACACTACATCTTTCTTACATCCACTTCTAGGTGTTGCTGTCATTACCCTATGATGCACTTTAGTTCTATAGTTCATACTCTATTGCTGAGGGTTACATCTAAAATGAACCCTACCACACTCACTCAATCATACATTCTCTACATTATATGCTTTATCGATCATATCTTTCTAGTGCACACATTCAAACCATTTCTTGATGATGCACTTTGGTTTTACAATTCATTCTTGACTATTGAGGAGCATGTATAAATGATCCTCATCTCATGTATACACATCCACTTGGGGGCATGTTGCTCCTATCATTGACTCTGCATTCCATTCCATCTCATCCACAACATATTGCATATCTTGGTCACATTTACTCTTGCTTTCTTATGTTTACATGTACACTTTATTACACATGATAAATAGATATCTTGTATGTCATTATCTTTATCATACACAAATGTGCATTCACTTTCCTTTCTAGTTGTGATCACATATTCCACAGATCCACACATGTAACATGGATGGTTGATGCATTACATATTACCAATCCCACAACAACTCTAGGGGGTATCCACTTTCATACACTACATGTTTTATTGTTTCATTTTTCATAACACTCTACTTTATCAGATTATACATACTTTAACATAATTTTTATCTTTCTAACATACTAACGGGTGCTTTTTGTGTAGCATTTTCTTTATATGTATATTTTCCACCATGGTTATCTATTACATTGCTTGATATTATCTTCCTTTACTTGTCATTATATGCCATCATTTTTGTGCTTTTCCCTTTGTCTTGTGTGCACACTTGTATGTTGTTGGCCTCATCATCCTTGATTGTCTTATAACATTGTGAGTGATGTCCCATGTTTGTAACTCATTTTTCATTATCTAAATTATGTTCTTACATCTTACATTTTGTATTATTGTTTACTTAGCTTACATATTGTCTTTTACATGAGTTTTTGTATTTGTTTTTACTAATACTTGTTTCTATCCAATTTGTTTGGGTGTTCCTTGGTTTCCACCAAGCACATTCCCTCCCCCATGCAAGGCACAATTTTAGCACCGCAATTAGTGCTCCTTTGGGCCACATACTCTTCAGCTATGTCACATGCACCCCAAATGAAGGGGGAGTCATTTGGGTGAATCAATCGCCCCATATAGCAAATAACAGTTACAATTCAGCATAGCATAGTATTAATACAATAGAATAATCAGTCCCAAATAGGGCTCAGAATCAAACTTGGGTCCTTAGCACAACATAGATATCAACACCCAAACTAGGACAATAGTGCTTAGGTGCTCGTGACCCTTCCTAGACTCTTGTGACCAGGGGAAGTTACACGGCATTCTTCAGTGCAGCACAGTCTATAGAACTTCACACAGTGGGTTTTACAAGGCATAAATTCCTTAGCAATCATAATACATATAGTATAAACCATTTTTTTCATCAGTATTATATCGTAATTGGTTGAACCAGATCGTATTTTTACACACCATTTGCACTAGTGTTCTACATTGTGAGAAGTAGTTAAATGTTGGAGGATGACACCAAACTTTTCTCTCTACAATTCTTCCAATTATTGGCATGAGATCGTCCAAAAACCTCACATTCGACGTAGTTGGTGTGAGATCCCCCAAAAAACTAATTTTTCTACAACATTTTCAGGATCTTTTCTATCTCTTTCACTCATCACGGATCAGGTGGACATGTTCCTTTTTCACATTTTTACATTTTACATATTATTTGATCATATACACACATATTTGAATACTTGATAATTCTTCTCTTTTACAGGTTCATCCTTATGGAAAGCAGTAGCCAACAACAACAACATCTTCATCATCATCATCCTACATCAAAAAATTCAACAACACTAATCACATCAACATCGAAATCAACAATCTAGAATTGAAAGAGCATCCAAGAAGTAAACTCACTTAGGCTGGCGGAAGTCACTTTAGATATTGATCTTTTGTGGTCTTTTTGTTGTGACTTTGTTGCTCTGTTGAAGTCTTTTTCCTTTTTTTTTCTTTTTTTTAACTATCTCTTGGTTACTTTTGGAAATAGTGTTCTATCTGGATTTTGATCCTTTTTTGTTGCATCTTCATAGTTATATCAGGTTGTTGAGCCCTTTTTGTATCAGGGTATAGTCCCTTTAAACCTATTTACCAATAATAAAAAACCATCGAAATCAACAATAGGTATAATGGAAACATCTACAAAATGTGTTTCCACCCTAGAGTCATCATTTTCATCACTTTTTACACTTTCTCCTCTCTAGTTTCCACGTTTTACATTTTTATCATTTCACATTTTTCATTGTCTCTTGGCATGTTTTCTTCATCAATCGACATGGTTATGAGGTATGCATCTCTTATCTACTTTATGTTATCAAGAAACTCAACAACATAAAGTATGGAAAAATGTAGACACAAAATCATGCACTTTGGATATATATCTAGTCTTGGTTGCATACTACTATTCATATGATACCTCAGTACGAAAAGTACTAATTAAACCATGCATTTTTTTCATCTTTCCTTTCTTTCTATTACAACTTTAGGTCTCACACTCTTTTTGTCTTAGTATGTCTTTTCACAACTCAACACTTATCTTAGACACCAACACCAAGCAAAGACACCAATGCCAGACACCCCTGACTTCTCTGTACTTTTTTCACATATTTTGCGTCCTTTTCTAGCCATTTTATCATCTTATCTTTTTGGTAGTCAGCATTTTTGGGGTTAGTTACTAAAATCAAGAAAGGGAATAATATAAATATAAATTTTTGTGATCATAATAAATAATAAGGGAACAAGCACTAAGCATTAGCTATCACCACCTAAGGTTACATCCAAGGGCTATTTAAGAGCATTAAAGCATCCATTCTAGCATCTATTCAAGGGCAAGGGACTGCATTAGTCTACATACACTTCATATGAGGGTAATTTCATTCTATTCCATACACACATATATTTTCATCTATTACATCTCGTTATTTCCTCACTATCAAGTGTGACATGCACAAGAGCCACCTAGGGCACAATTCTGCACACACACACACCTAGAACTACAATGGTTTTGAAATGTAGTGTAGTGCTTGGTTGTAAGTTCACTTGTTTAATAGTTGAGAACATTTTTAACCCCTCATTTGCATTATTTTATTTTTTGGATTTTATTCACTCTTGAGAGTTTTGCAGGTAAATCTTTCATTGCAGGTCATCAACAACATTAGCGATCATTTTGCATCATACTAACGACCAAAGGAGAAAGACAAAGATACCTTGTGACCCTACAAAGGAGGTTTTATGAGAGTTTAAGTAGTCACAGACACCCAGAATAGTTTTAGGGCATCTGCAGGTACCCCTACCCCTTTTTAAGTGCCCCAATCTAGGAAGATCATCAATTCACACATTTTTCTGAGGCTCTATGTGACACTTCTCCATCTTTGTTCACCTAGTCATCACTTCAGCACATCCAGATTTGGTTATAAATCAAATAAGTCATCTTATCTCCTCTTTGTAACTAGGGTTTCAATACTTAATTACTTAATTTTCTTGGGTCTATTTTGTACTTAATTATTTATTTATTTATTTACTACATACTAATCAAATTTAGGCATTTATTTCCATATTTTCTTAATCAAACTCTTCGTAATATTCTCACTAAAACTATTCAAAAATTAATATGTAATTGGCATCTTCACATCCCATTCACTCTTTGGGATTATCAGATTAGCATCTACACCGCTATGGGCACTGCTCCCTTCTCTCTTTTCTATAGCTTCGAACTTGTTCTTCCTCTCGAAGTTCAAATCCCATATTTGTGTGTTTCTCTTTGTGACTTCATCTCAGACAAGGACTATCATCAAGAGCCTCTATCCTAGCTTGAATTTATAGATTAGCATTTCTTAATCACCCTCTAACATCACCATGTCTACCAAGAGCACATCAAATGTGCTTATAACAAACATCTCAAAGAATGGGACTTTAACATTAGTGACCTTGTCCTTAAAGAAAATAGGAACGTCACTACTTTGGAAAGGAGCCAGAAAAATAGATTGGACCATATATTATCATGCATAAATATGGGTATGGAGCCTATTATTTAGCTTCCCTTGATGGTAAACCAAAAATGGAACTTCTCAAAGCCTTGCACTTATGGGATTTCTACTATTAACATGCCTACCAATGTGACCTTAGTCACACTTAATGATCTTTCTCCCATTATTAGCCTTTTTCCATATCTCATCGTAATGATCTGGAACTATGTGGTCTACCATCACTATCCTATCTATGACCTTAAATATGGGCACCACGGCTCGGTCAATAGCATATTCCTCATGCATAAAGTCTTCATTTTTGGTAGGAACCCCATGATCATTACATTCATTGACTTCTTATCTACCCACTAGAACCATGAAAAGGGTCTATAGGCATCATTTGTACATCTTATCTTCCCCTCCCCAAGTGGTTTACTTGGTTATCCTCGACTCTCTCCTAAAGTCAAAAAATTCAAAATTTACGATGCTCATATCATAGCTATCTTATCTAAAAAACAAACTTATCCCTTGAAGGATAGTTATTTATATAAAGAAAAAATGCTCAAAAGTATAGACTTCTCCCTTAAAAAATAGTTATCATGCATTCCATTCTACCATCAAAAATTTTTAAAAAAATCAAAAATCCTAATCGTAGACCACTCCCTCGAAGGATGGTTACTTTCTTATATCATGGTAGCGAAGGATTCCCACATTGATTAGCCTTATAAATCTAAAAATAAAAATCTAAATTCAAAAGCAAGCATCCCTGTAAAGCTTCCCACATCGATCACCTTTCCCATCTATAGCAAACTTCTCGCATTAATCAGTTTGTGCTACATTTCTTAGATCTGGGGCATAAACCCAATACTACTACCTAAGGAAATAATTTCTTCCTCATGCAAGCTACATCTAAACCCCTCATCATGTCTATAGTAGGTGCATAAGCACACCTTCCATCTTTCCCTCATAATCTTAAATTTCACTAACTATTGTTAGTTATGTATTAACACCTACCATTGGTCGCAAGTACATTGATCTACATTGTTCCCTCTCACTTTTTACCTCTAATACAATTCAAAATCATATTTTCCATGTGTACTCCTCCCTTTGAAGAAGTGTACCTTTTCACATTTAGGTCACCCTATTAAGGTACATTATCCTAACTTTTATGTATATATCTTATCCATCGCATCGTATCTAATCTAATTCTGATGATATATGAAGTACATCTATCATTCAATGTATATTCATAGCTATCCAAATTCATAAATCATCATCTTACCTAGCATACAAAAGCATCACATCAATACCAATCAAAATCAATAGCCACATCATCAATATCTACATCATCCCCTGTATCTAATCATATACTAATCCATCACATAAGATATTTACATCTAATTTAACATATATAATTCCCATCCAAACCCATCACATCTATTTTAATCCAAATCATCTCATACCTATCCTTTATTACATCATTTCATAATCAACATCATCATATAAATCATTATCATGTATCTAATCCATATATCATATCACATATCCATATCTATATCTGTAATGAAATAACTTGAATATAAATGCAAATATTTTAGAATATATAATATATTATTAAGCCACTTCGAGGGGGCAACCTCCTAAGTCTTACAATAAGACACTAACTCATACTCTTCACACTTATGGGGAAGAATTACTCACCCATATATATACATATATATGTATGTATGTATGTATGTATGTATGTATGTATGTGAAAGGTCATACCTGTTCATTATTATTAGTTTATACCTGATGACTAACTAACTAATGATTCTAAGTATAAATGTTATATAAGTGATAGGTTAGCCCACACTTAGACGTATAAATGGTATATGTTAGGGGCAAAACATGTTCCTTCCCTTCAAACAAACATTGTCCTCGATGTTTGCGTAGTAGTGTAAAAACATGTACTAAATTGTTGTGCGCCCATTGCACCTCGTTGTATCTTTGGAATTGTATCTCGATGAGATCAACTGTGATCACCTTCATTAGTATCCTCTTAATCCAAATATGGGTAAGTAACTCTGGTGCTATGATGATTATATCATGTGGTACTTTCACATTTGAATGTATATCTCTTGCATTTCACATGAAAAATATGCCTTATCCACTTGCTCTCGAGAAATGTGCAATTTTGGCTCAACATAATTATTAAGGTAGCACATTTTATGCAAGGATGTAATGGTCCTTCTAGTAGAATTACCTTCATATCCACTATATCTAAGGTTTTGAAATCCAACATGTGCATGATGTATCTCAGTCTCTTAGATAGGTTGTGTTTAAATCTTTCATTAGTAGGCATTTTCCCTATAAAGTTGTCATTGCATTAGCCCAAAACAGATCTTGCATAGTGTTTCTTGACTCTCTGATGTTTTGGTTGTATATTTTGTACTTCTTCCACACTAAAAGATTCTTTAACATCCAACCTAGGATCAAATTGAATTTCCATATCTGCATTTACCAAACCCTTGTCCAATATTCCAAGTTAAGATTATTGTATTCAATAGATCCATCCCACTCCATTGATTTCCATTCTTTGTCCATATTTGGTTCAACCTTTTGAATGTCAAGACTTGTCAAGTACGAGTCTTAATAAGCCTGCCCCATCATGGCATATTCCATGTCATCTTCAGTTACCACAATACATGGTTCTTCAAAAACCATAGGATTTTTTACCTTGGATATTAGATACATGTGGAGGATTGATTGAATTCTTTTAAAAATGAAAAATGTGAGAAAGTATTTTCTCAAGGTCATCTAATCATTAATTTATTTTGGTGAAAGTAACTTACAAGTCCCTCATTGATGGAAGTACCTCCTAGTTAAAAATTAGATTGTATTTTATCTTTATAAGGAGCATTCCATGGTGTGTATGAATTGTTTTCCCATCCTCTAGTTTGTGGACCTGTCATAACAAGAGATTGTCGTTACACAATTCAATTTTCCTTGTTTGACCAAATTTGACCAACAAATATCTCGATGTAGATGACCTCAAATTTGAAAATTTAAACAACGGGCTTATATGGAAATTTTAACAGCTTTCCAAAAACATAAAAAAATTCAAAAAAATCTGAAAATCCTGCCTTTAGGTCAATTTTATGAAAAATGCTATATATGTAATAACTTTCACAAAATAGTGAAATAAATTCTGAAATTTTTACTAAAGCTTCATAACATATATCCCCTAGTGTAGTAGATACAACTTTGAAAAATTCTTAATTTTTCTTGAGATATAGCAAAAAAACCAGTTGTTGCTAAAATCGATTCTCTGATATCAGATGTAATGAAATAACTTGAATATAAATGTAAATATTTCAAAATATATAAAATATTATTAAGAGACTTCGATGGGGTAACCTCCTAAATATTACAACAATACACTAACTCATACTCTTCACACTTATGGGAAGGAATTACTCACCCATATATATTGGTATGATTGTGAAAGGTCATACTCGTTCATTATTATTATTTTATACCTAATTACTAACTAATTATTGATTATAAGTATAAATGTTATATAAGTAATAGGTTAGCCCACACTTAGCCATATAAATGGTATATATTAGGGGCATACAAATATATAATTATTCTACATCTAAAATCTAATCAAAACACCACATCATCATATAAATCATCATCATGTATCTAATCTACTCATCACGACACATATAAATCATATCGAAGTCATATAACTATCATATATATACACACACACACATATATATATAAGTATGTGTGTGTGTGTGTGTGTGTGTGTGTGTGTATAAGTATGTATATATCATCAAAATGTGTCTATACATATGTGATAGGCCTCTACTGGGCTCTATCTCAAAACTATATACATCGCTATCAAAATCTATGTACAATGTTCACCCATTACATGGTGTACTGTAGATTAGAAACTCTAAGCATTGAACCCTAACCTCCTGGAGTAAGGGCCTATCCTCCTCCCTACACGCTAGCCACTCCATTATCTGGATCATGATCTCGCCTCAGCTACACCACACTAGTCATGCTCCTAAATGTTGACAACCACACTGATCACCCTGGACTCCTCTCTCCTGCTAGGTATGTCACATACTGCAGCACATCAGGTTTTCTATCCATAACAATGCACTCGTAGAAATGCACCTTCCTCACCTAATGCCTTGTATTGCTCCAGTGATATAGTACTAGGAGGATCCATCTAGTTGGCTCCCTATGAGGCTCCCTAAGCATTGCTCGCTATCACCTCCAATTTAGAACCAGTATCTCCATACTTAGCCTTGTAGGAATCTCTTTACCTATAGTATCTATCTTTAGACACAAAATCATGCCCTTGGGTACATTTCTAGGTCCTAAACACATACTAGGATTCATATGATTCATAAGCAAGAAAACTAGTAATTGATGATTGTCTTTGGCCTCTTTTCTTTGTTTCTTACTTCATTTTTAGTCTTACACACCCTACATTCCAGTATTTATTTTACTTATTTATCTTTTATGGCTTCAAACACCAGCGCCTAACCAAGATATCAATAGTCAGGAACTCATTTTCCCTCTAGTGCCCCTAACCCTTTTCTATCTTACTTACATTTTTGGGTCTCTTTTATCTTTTGGGCATCTTTTATACTTATGGGTTAGCCTTCCAGTTGTCAATTACGGAATTAAAACAAAGGAATCATATAATACATAGTTATGTGCTCAAAATAAAGGACTAATCTCTAAGCATTACTACTATCACCTAAGCTTGCATTGAAGAGGCACCTAAAGCACTTCGAAGCATCTATCTAGCATATATTCAAGGGATAAGGGACTACATTTTCTACATATACTACATAAGAAGGGAAATTTCATTCTATTCCATCCACATATGTTATACTTTACTACAATCTAGATCTAGCCCGCTATTAAGTGTAACTTACACTAGCGCATCCTAGGGCACAATCCTTACACACACTCACAAGAACTACATGGAGTCTGAGATGTATTGCATCTCTCAGTCATAAGTTCACTCTATCGGTTGACCGTTAGGTTCATTCCGACTGCCCATATTGCATCTTTCTTTTTTTGGATTTAATGTGGTTTTATGGGATTTACAGGTGAAATAATATGTTACAGGTTACACGTATCCTTAGTGATCAAGGAGAAACATACAGATGATCAACAATGAATATTTACAACACTTGTGTTACATAGTGAACATCAAATTTCAATCATCTGCGCAGTCATGGGCTCCTAGTAGCAATCCCTAGCACCTAGGCATCCTCACCCTAGTCCAGGAACCCTGTTATGGCCTCATTTGTGAGCTCTAGAATTTATCCTAAGCATTGACAAGACAATTCACCTTATGTTCAACAGTTTACTAGTCTACATCAATCTTGGATCAAGCATAAATCAGCTAAGTCATTCTTCCTATATCTCTTGCTTAGAGTTTCATGTTCTACTTACTTATTTATTGTGTCATATTGTACTTAACAGTTGTATATCATTGTTTACATTCAATTACTCTATAATTAACATTTTAAAAAAACAATATTTTTGTTAAATCATTTTGTGAACCCATCCATTCAAACCCAACCTTGTTTTCAATTATTTTTGTAATATTTCTATCATGAATCAATCTTATGAACCCTTTACCAATTAATACCTTCATGATCTCAATGTTCGTCTTGTTGAACATTCTCAAGATCTAGATCTACTCTTATTCATCGCTCGTGAGGAGGCCACCAACCTACTTGAGCTCAACCCTCCCACCTCTAATGTTGTTTTCATCCCTATTGCAACACAACCTCCCTCTTCTACCATTCCACCTACCTCTTTTATCCCTACTTCCATTCCCACTCCCACAAACCATTTCAATCCACCTCTTAATTCCTATGCACAACAACTCTCTTCCTCTAGCACTCAAGACCTAGATTCTCTATATCATGATCTTCAAGTTCAAATCTATCAACTTCAGCATGTCACTTCCCACGCATCTCCATCTCTTGACTCCTCCTTAATCCTTCATACCCCTTTCGCACCCACCATTTCTGGTTATGCACTTCCTCCCAACTTCATCACCCCTAAATTTCCCACTTTCAATGGCCATGGTGACCCTCAAGAGAATATTATATCTTTTCATGTGGCATGTCTTGATTATGTGGATGATCATACTTTACTTGTCAAGCTATTTCCTAGAAATCTACAAGATTACACCATGCATTGGTTTTACGATCTACCTATTCATTTGTTAACATTTGTTATGCATTTAGTCGATGTTTTTCTTACACATTTTTCAATCAATATCAGTTCCAAAATATCTTATGCTCAACTTGCATGAATTAAACAATGATCTAATGAGCATCTAGTAGACTATGTATTGAAGTTATAAGAACAATCAAACTAAGATGGCCAATCTACTTGTTGATTCTGAATTCCAAGATATTTTTTTTCCAAAGTCTCTTATCTCCATTACAAGAGAGTGTTATCTTTGAAACCTCTCCTTCATTTGATCAACTATGTCATACACTTAAGTTACGTGAAAGCAAACTCTTATCTATGGGAAAACTCAAATATCATGATCATGCTTCATCTTCATCTTCTAATAATTTTTAAGGAAAATCTACTTTCAAGCCATCTCCTAAGCCCACTAAAGAAAAGACTATTATTAACATTGTTTCTACTCCTAAAAAGCTTCAATGGAAACCTCCAAAGCATACATTTACTAGCTTTCATTATGCTCCTCCATTTTTATTGGAACAACTTATCGAAAGTAATCATATTATGCTTCCACCACCACTCAATCTTGATCCATCTCACCCTCGTGACCATAATTATGACAAAAATGATAAATGTGACTATCCTTCAATGTGTTTGGCATTCTATTTATCGATGTTTCAAACTTAAGCATCTTATTCAAGATCTCATCGATAATAATGCAATTGAGCTCCTTGAGCCATCAACATCTAAGTCGGTCAATGAAAATAACAAGCTAAAAATATTTAATAATCCATTGCCTAAACATGACAAACAAGTTGTTGATTCTTACGCTAATCACACATATCCCATTGTGCCTCCTCCTTCATCGAGGCCTCTTGATTTTCTAGTTGTTACTGTTGATGCATCTCCACCACTCATTACATTCTCAGATCATGATTATCATGCTACATTTTCTTCTGATTCATTACACATCAATGCTTCTATTGAATCTAATGTTGTCAATAACACAATGATCTATCCATCAGCTCCTATCAATGTGTGCTCTATTGCACTCCTCGTAGCTATTAAATATGTCCACTCTCTCATATTTCATATCTATTCCAAATTTTATGGCTACATCAGGATTCTAGTTATAGTTGGGCCTCTCACCATGCTTGTGTCATTCATTGTGGCACCTTCAATCGAAGGTTGTGACATGCTCTTAGGTCTTCCTTGGCTCTACACAACCCAAGCCATCCCCTCCATGAATCATTTGTGCCTCAATTTTATTCACAATAAGCAAGTTTCACTCTCAAAGGAGTTCCACCATGCACACCATTTTCTCAGCCTCCTCTTGAGGATGTCTTTCCACTAGTTGTAGCATCTAGGCCCCCTGGCCTCTCAAATCTAAGGCACATTCTGCACCTAGCTCTCCTATTTACACACGACCTACTTTCTTGACCTTTTCATCCTCATCGGTCCACTAGTCCATCTCATCAAGTACCTAAGTCCCCTACTCGGGAACCTCCTTCACCTCATTCTTCACATAGGCTCTCATCACCTCCTTGGTATCCTTCACATAGGTGCTCACCACCTCCTTCACCTTGTAGGTCTTCTTCACATAGGTGTTCATCACCTCCTAGGTCTCCTTCATATAGGTGTTCACCACCTCCTTCATCACATAGGTCTCATTCACCAATACATCATCACTCTCATACACCACCAGTCTTAGAGCATTGTCACATGCCTTTATCTCCTCGGACATCAGGTGGAGGACCCTTTCCCTTCACTCTCATTGGATAGCTTACTCTTCATCACACACTTGGGGGGAATCACGTTTACTCCCTCCTCCTAATATTATCAATTGTCTATCATTCTTACTATTACGATCCATGCTTCATACTTTTTATTTCTAAGCACTCTTACATGACTTGATACAAACCTTATATCGTCATTACCCTATGACGCACTCTAGTTCCACAGTTCATACTCAACTACTGAGGGTCTAAATCTGAAATGAACCTCACATCATTCACTCTTCACACTCTATGCTTCATGATCTATCTTTCTAGCGCACACTTTCAAACCATTTCCCGACGACACACTCTTGTTATATGGTTCATTCTTGATTTTTGAGGGGTATTTTATAAATGAACCTCATCTCATACACATCCACTAGGGGGCACGCTACTCCTATCATCATACTCACACATTCCATACCATTCCATTCCACTCATTCATTGTATTTGCATATCTTGGTTGTAATAACTCTTGTTTACTTATACTACTCACATGTTGCACACTACTTACTATGTTAGTTGGATACTTTGTATGCTATTATCTTTATATATACACATGCAAGTTCACTTGGTCTCTAGTTGTGAATGCAGATCTTACAGGTTCTTACACACTGCAATGATGCTTGGCATTGTACCTTTTACCAGTCCCACTGAGGCTCCTGGGGGCATCTACATTTCACACTCTCACATTACATGTGTTATTGTTTCATTATTTACTACTTCTACTTTCTAGCACACTACTTTCCATTGATACATACATGCTTTGACATAATTTTTATATTTCTAACATGCTAACGAGTGCTTCATGTGTAGCATTTTTATTGCAGGACTATTTTCCACCATGGTTGTCTGATACATTTTTCTTGACATCGATTTGTTATTGTATACCATTATTTGCGGGCTATGCCTTATGTCTTGTTTGATCACTAATTGTATGCTTTTGGCCTCTTTGACCCTGATTGTCTTGTGACATTGTGAGTGATGTCCTATGTTTGAAACCCAATTTTTGCAGTCTATCTTACTTTATGCACATTTTCTTGATTACATTGTATTTTCTATTACATGTTTTCTTGTTCTACTACTAACACATGTTCTAGCCACTTTGTTTGCATGTGCCTTGGTTTCTACCATGCACATCCCCTACTCCTTACATGGATATCAGTTTCAGATCATCATTTTTAATCCTCTCTTTTGGGCCGCATTCCCTATCAACGTCGCATGCAACCCAAATGAGGGGGGCATACATTGGGTGAAAAAATCACCCCATACAGATAATCTCAAAAGCTACAACACAACATATATATGGTAAATAATTAGGTACAAGTTATAGTTACAATAGTGACTCAGAATTAGACTTGGGTCAAAATCACAACACAGACAGCGCTTAGATTCAGCACTACTGGGTGCTCCTGTCCTCCCTTGGGGGCCTATGTCTTAGTGGGCACATACAATCAACTTTCTCATATCAACATAGTCTACAGCAGCCTCATGGAGCAGTTTTTAGAGTACAAAAATCCTCCAGCATGCAATGCATTCTATCTCCATTTCAATCAGGAACAATAACAATTCAAAAATTCGAATCAATTTTGAGACAACAAGAAAAAATAGGGATGTACACATCATCTATAGTGTTTCTTATTGGGAAGAATTCATGAAAGGATAGTAACACTAGACCTCTCTCCCCAACACTTTCTCATTGGAATGATATCGCCCAAAAAACTCTTTCTTGGCACTTCTTGGCATGAGATCACCACCCAAAAAACTCATGTTTGGCATGAGATCGCCCAGAAAAATCACACTTGAAGTGAGATCTCCCAAAAAAATCACTCTTCACAGCATTTTAAGGACATCTTTCTATCCTTTTACACTCTTTCACATCAAGTGCACACTTTCCTTTTACTACTTTTATACACTTTTACATACTTTACTCAAATTTTCATAAACACTACTTTGAATACTCTTTCTCTCTTCTTTTACAGGTCCATCTTTAATATGCAATAAGAAGCAACCCTTCATCATGCAATTCAAGCACAACAACATAGGTACAACATAACACACATACGCTTCACCCCTAGGGTCACTTTCCTTTCCTAGTTTCCACGCTTCATTTTTCATTCATTGACTCTTCACTTGTCTCTTCGGCACGCTATATCCATCACACTCTATAGGAAAAAAAGGTATACGCATCTTCTAACTACTTTATGTTATCGAGTATTCACTCAACAACATAAAGTGGGGGAAAATATAGACACAAAATCACACACTTGGGTACATTTCTAGGTCCTAGACACATGTTAGCATTCATATGATTCTTAAGAAAGAAAAGTGGTAATTGAATGATTGTCTTTGGCCTCTTTTTTGTTTCTTGTTTTCTATTTGGTCTTACACACCATACAACCTAGTTCAGTATTTTACTTATTTATCTTTTATGGCTCTCAGACACCAGCGCCCAACTAGGACAACAGTTGCACCTAGGTGTTCCTGTCCCCTCTGGGTGCCCCTGAACCCTTTCTCTATCTTACTCACTTCTTTGGGTCTCTTTATCTTTTGGGAATAATTTACTTATGGGTCAGCCTTCCAATTTTCAATTATGAAATTCAAACAAGGGAATCATATAAATACATAGTTATGTGTTTAAAATAAGGGACCAAGCTCTAAGAATTACTACTATCACCTAAGCTTACATCCAAAAGGACACCTAAAGTAACTTCAAAGCATCCATCTAGCATTCATTCAAGGACAAGGGACTGTATTTTCTGCAACTAGTGATAAAAAGGGGAAATTCATTCTATTTTATCCACACATGCTATACATTGTTACATTCTATATCTAGCCCACTATCAAGTGAAACTTACACTAGGGCATCCTAGTGCACAATCCTTACACATACTCACAAGAACTACATGGAGTCTAAGATGTAGTGAAACACTCGGTCATAAGTTCACTCTATCGGGTGACCGCTAGGGTCAATCCGAATCCCTATATTGCATCTTTATTTTTTGGGTTTGATGTAATTTTGTGGGTTTCGTAGGTGAACTTCTATTTTTGCAGGTTACAGGTAAGCTTCGACGATCAAGGAGCAACATATACAGGTGATCGAAAATGAATATTTGTGACACTTTTGTGACATTATGGAAAAATCAAGTTTTGACCATCTTTCTGAGTCACGGGTTCCCAGTAGCAGTCCTCTGGTTTGCCCAGTGCACCCCTTGCCTCAGTCCAGTCACCCATGTCCAGCCTTGTATCCGTGAGCTCCAGAATTTATCCTGAGCATTGACGACACATTTCACCATCTATTCATAAATTTTCCCATTTTGTATCAGTCTCAGATCAAGTGTAAATTAGATAATTCAATCTTCCTATATCTCTTGTTTAGGGTTTTATATTCTACTTGCTTATTTTTTGTGTCATATTGTACTTAATAGTTATATATTATTGTTTACATTTAGTTACTCTACAATTAGGGTTTTACAAAAATAATATTTTGTTAGATCATTATCCTAATATTTTATGGCTAGGTCCCTCTCCTACCATGTGATATCTCTTAGTTAACAAATCACATCCAACTCTACCTGTAAGTAGGATATCCCAGCTACCACTCCTCTATCTCCACCTTTGTCTTCTCCAGGCATTACCTCCTCCCCTCCTACCGGAACTGCATCCTCCCCTCCTACATGTACCCTCTCCTCAGCTTCCTAGGCTGCCCACACTTCCATCATCCACTCTACAAACCCCACTCCAACTCCCACATCATCATCACCATCCCATGGCTCCCATGTTGCCTCTAATGGGTCTGTCATCACTATACTAGGTAGATCCCTCTATGTCTCCTCTCATCTATATTTAATTGGTGCCCATGGCACCATCTAAACCAACCCATATTGTCTCATCACTCATGGAAAATAAACTTCCTCCACCATCTCCATCCTCTGCCCCTATACACATCTGATCCTGCTCATACCAAATAGTTGGATGTCTTCCCCTGACCATGATGGGAACCATCATTACGGCCTCCATCTCACATCCTCCACATTTAATCTCCTAAACCTTTCCCTATACCAATCCTCTCTTTGCTCCTTCCTGTTTCCATGAGCCTCATCGGCCCTCCATCCCAAGAATCCAACAATTAGCTCTATGTGATCTCTAGTCATCTAGAGAAGCTTTGTCATCCTCACTACAACCACATACTTATATGCCTAGCAATGAATTAAAAAGCCTACATCCAATCCATATCACCTCTTGTTGACATACATCCATAGCTCATGGTATACATGAGCCTATAGCATGATCCCAAATAAAAACATTATCTTGTGCTCCACTATGTCAGCTAGCACCCCTGATAATGTCCATGGAAATATCGCTCCTCCAGAATCTGGTAAATCATAACATGAATTCACAATCATAACCATATAAATTAGTTGGCTTCCTAGTGTCATCGGATCATATCATGCCTCTATATGAAATGCCCCCGAAGTAAACGCGATCTATGGGGAATCAACTCTAAACATTCATGTCAATACACCGAGCCTCCTCTCTACTGTAAATGGCTCTATTGGATACCCCTGTATCAGTAATCTCAAAATATAGTACACATCCTCCAATGTAATTGTCATCTCTATAGTATAGAACCAAAATGTGCTAATCCTCAGATCCCACCTATCAATAAATGTTATCATTAATCTTGTATCCCTAGGAACCCTTTGATAGTGGTGGAATCCTCCCAATCTAACTACCTCTAGGTGAGTCCCACTGTGCATCCATCACATCCCCTCTAATCTAATCAAACATAGTCTGAGACCTCTATCTCTAAGATACAATGTGTCTCTATGCATGCTTAAAATCAATCAAATATGTCATACATAAACATTTGCATCATCATTAATCAAAATCCCATACTACCCAATCGATGTCGACCTACTTTAGATTGATGCCCCTTTTTTTCCCTAGTCAATGTCAATCCACCCAAGTCTGGGTCAATACTTATTTTCCCTATAGTCGACGGTGGCCATGGCCCAGTCACCGCCGACTGCCCCTTGGTGCCCATCCAAAATTCTAAGAAAAAATACAGAAAATAACAAAAAACTAATTCAAAAACTTAAAAACTAAGTGTTTGGAATCTTATCGCTTTCCGAGTCCTCTAGCACTTACTCCCTCCTTTTTTGGCCTCCATCTCACTCAAATATCAAACTTTTCTCTCTCATTGCTCTTAATCATCACAATTTGTGTTGTCCAAATGAGCCTTACCAGGTGGCCGCTAGGCACTTATATAGGCACACCCGATCCCAGTTCACTGTCGACTTACTCTCGATCGAAGTTAAGTCACTAAGATAACTCACCCAGTCTCTGTTGACCCTATGCTATTTTGATCCTTTTATCACATCTCATCCTATCACCTCATCAAAATATCTTCTCTTCCACCTCAGGCTTATGTGTCACCCATAACACACTTTATCTCATCCTACATACCTCATCTTGCCATCTTTTTTCCCTTTTATCTATCTTCACACGTCTTTTATCACATCTTGTAGCCCACTTTGCAGCCACCTTTGTGTTCCTTATTGGTGCACCATCACTCATCTTAAAGCCCACCATTATGGCCATTTTTCATCTCTATCCCACCAGGATGCATCTTTTCACTTCCTCACACTTGAAGGATAACACATAATATTTTGCCCTACTTTATTTCCTCGACCATCGATCAGACTTTGTCTTTGACCATCCTCATATTTATTTTTGCATATTTTTATGTCTTCCTTTGACCCATTGGTCCCATGTCTTGCACATCCATCTGAGCAGATTCCCATTTGATTCCCTCCATCAAGCAATGATCTTTTACCGAACTCACAGGTTATGTAGGCTATTAGTGTCACCTACATTACAAGCCACGTTGTGTCCCTACAGATGTGTTTCCAAGGTCACTAACATATTTTTTATCTTTTTTTATCCCATCAATGGTCATTCCCCTTGGCTCAAGGTATCTTTATATCTCTTTTCTCACTCATTCCATTCTTTCCCTCATCCCTCCATCTATCTCTTTCAAACTTTTAATTAATTCACCTTCATGTCTTCAATTCCTAGTTTGAGGGGGAGCACCTCAACCATCATATATCATCACCATTTTTATTTTTTTCTTGTGTCTTACTTAAACATGATCCACTTGAAAAAAAGGGGCAAAAGTAGACACCCTTTTTGGTACATTTTCCCCCATCCCGCATTTTCTCCCCTTTGTCATCATCTCACACATTCATCCCTCCTTTTCTATTCAAATTTCTATTATCCCTCCTAAATGTTTATTTCCCTCTCAAACCCCATTACCCCTCTCAAAGACCTTTCATCATACCTTAATTCCATTATTAGTAAACACCCTTTTTATCATTCCTTATCCCATCTAATTATCCAAATCACCCCATCCTCACCTTATTATTATTATTATTACTATAATATGTAATCACTCGTTAATCTATCATATTATCATATCCATAAATACCCTAGGATTCCACCCATTATTATTTATCCCCCCAAACTATCCCTCATGATTCATCACCCCTTTTACCCTTTAACCCCCTGATTTCTCCCCATACAGTCCATGCAATCCTAAAATAGCCCACCACCTCTATTCCTAGCCATTTTAACTACCTCTTTTTTCAAAATCAAATCTGACCTCCACCTACTAAATGTGTAGTCTACTTCAGTCTCCAATGACTCATACAGATTTCCATGACCCTATTTATACACCTCTACCCCTCCTCTCAAGGTGCGGTAAATTTTCATATTTTTGGCTATCTTTCCATCTTGATCTACTCGCTCTTCTCCTTGTGATTAACAACCACCAACTTAGAGCTTCCTTGACAATTTTTCTATGTTATCAATGGAGCTTTGAAGTTTTCTATTTTTTAAAGAGATATCTCTTTGCTTCACTATCTCTATTTTATAGGTTTACAACTGACCATGGAGATCTACCCATCCGTCACCCTCTTCTTAATCTTCTGCATGTCCCTTTTCCCATCAATTCAACTTGTCCAACTTCCACATCCTACACCAGTCGTCGCATCGACCTGGTCCTAGTTACCGTCGACTATGGACCTGTGCTAGATATGATTTCTTTCTCTATCAGCCTTATCTACCTTCTGTTTCACAACTCCCCCATCATCCATAACACTCAGTCTTTGTCTACCCACCTATATCACATGATATCCTAGATCTTATTTTCCCTGGTCCCAATTTTCTGTCGACCCGATCCAGTCGTTATCTGACCCTATCAACATTCTCACCAAATTCTAATTTTTGTAGCATCTTCTATGCTCCTCACCATCTCTAGTACCAGATCCAGCCCTCTGTTGTATCCCAGAGCAGGTTCCAAACCCACTTTTTGTCATTTGTATAATTAGTTTTGTAATGCAGTCATGGCATTGACCGTACTAGTCAGTCTCGGATTACGTCGTCGACCCGAACAAGGTTTATTTTTCCTTTATCAACATGTATCATTTATCATATATCATATCTCAACAGTATCTAGCACATCTTATATCTCTTGTTATCTGCATTCATTTATCAGTTATCATTTATCATATATTCATCTATCAAACATGGGTGGACATTCAATCCTAGGAAGCTATCACTTTCTCGAGACTGACTTGGTTAGGTAACCCACCATCTTATTTACTAATATTTTTCATGTTAGTTTCTCTTTGTTGTGCGATACATTGATCTCATTGCGGATAGGATATTTTGTACCCGTGTTTCCATCACCATATTCGTCATCCACATCAGGAGGTCACCTAAACCCTCTCATAATTTGATGTTTCTTGATTTCTTATATCCATTGCATTAAATTGTAATATGAGCAAGAGATCTCTTCAAGCAGCCTATTTGTAGTTGTTCCATTATGTCAAGTCAAAAAATAATTCTAAGAAAATAAAAAATACTCCAAACTCCATCATATAGCCAAGATTAATCTAATTTTCCAAATATAACATATACTAGTGTAGTGAAAAACAAAAAAAATTGGCACAATTTGGGATTTTCATAGCTTCCAATGTAACTTAAAACTACTTTATGGTGGGTTGGAGAATCAAGTTATCCTAAATATTATGAATATATTAACTCTTAAAACCCTGAATCAACCAAATGAAATGATACTGAGGAGATGGATTTGATCGAAGACAAAGATAAGAGCCAAAATAAGGGAGTTGAGGAAAAAGGAGAAAAGAGTGATCCCATTAAAGATAAAGTGAATAGTTGTTAAAAAATTGTGTATGGACAAGGTAAAACCCTATAATTTAAAATCCTTAATGATATTACATAAGTGATTGTTAAATTTCAAGCAAGAACATTTTATTCTTTTTAAGAGGGGTATCAATTGAGTTGAATTCCTATAAATGGGCTCAAATAAATTAGGAAAGCAAAGGTTAGAAAATTAAATCAATAAGAGTCATGAGGAAAGGATATTTTTAATGTATGTTTAAATATGCTAGACATGCCCTAGAAGCAGTTTTACAATATAGTGCATGGATTATATATGGAAAAAAATTTCTAACTCCAAGATTGGAATTTTGGTTTCTCGTTCACATTGTCCCATATGAATAAAACCGTCATACTTAAATTCATAATTTCAACCCTTTATAGGGATATTATAGATCAACTTTGAATATTAATTTTTTCAAACATAGTACATATAAATTTTTCAACATAAGATTTTACCCTAGAGCTTGTACATACATATTTATCTAAATAAACCTCTACAATAAAATATTTAATTGATGGGCCTTGGTTTTGAATTATAAAAACCTATTATTTATTTAAATAAACAAAATTATTTATTTTTTATAAAAATATAAACATCTTATCCATGATTGTCAAGTCAAAAAAATATAAATTCTCAAACTACCCCTTTCGCTCATCTCATTTCAACCTTGATTAGACCTTCTACCCAAAAACCCTCTCTAAAATTCTACCCCTCAGCTCAATTTGCAACATATAAATTCCACATTCTCTCTTTTCCTCCTTCGATTCTATTACCCACCCCCAATTGGAACTCCTTGATTTAAGGATGATGTGATCACTAATGATTGGAGGATGATTAAGAAAGGAAAGAACCATCCATTTCATCTCTCCATTATATGATAATCTTTATTCTTCTCAAGACTCCTCCCCATCCCCTTCCCCCTCCACTTTGATTCCCCCAAATTCTAACCCTCCATCCTCTAATCAATATCCTAGATCAATATCTCCATCTATTATTAATAGTAATTAAAACAATCATGAAAAAATGTATTACTTTCCAATAGTTTTGAGTTGTTTCCTTTGTAGGATGATCAATATCTCCATCTATTATTAATAGTAATTAAAACAATCATGAAAAAATGTATTCCTTTCCAATATTTTTGAATTGTTTCCTTCGTATGATGATCCCATTATTCTTTCCTCATCATGAACTAAAATACACTTTCTTGTAATGTGAGAGGGATATCTCTCCCTCACCAAAATTATAGAGTCAAATAGTTATTAATAAATGTAAACCTAATAGTTTATTTCTTCAAGAAGTAAAAGTAAGTGGCATTCATCTGAATGCTTTTCTACATACCATATGGATGGATTTTCTTTCCTACATACTTGTCTTAAATATGGGAGGAAATATGGCATAGGTATGTTTGCATGGATTTCCAAATATGTAATAGCTAAGGAATAAGATATGTTATATAGCTACATCTAGGTTCTTATTGTCGTTAGTTTACAAACTATTGGTTTTTTCTCAATGTATGCTCCTAATAACACAAAAAAAGGGTTTCCCTTTGGGATCCAAAAATTTTCTAAACAATGATTAGATATTATGAGGATACTTTAATATGGTGGAATACCATGATGATCACATCTGATATCACCTTAATAAAATTATTTGAAATGAATTTGCAAATTGGATTTATTGTTGTAGTTCTTTGGGTGTAGTAGGTATAATACAAGAACTAAATTAAATTCATAACTATAATTGGTTTACATGATCTAATCATATATCAAGAATGGATAGGAAAAACAACCAATTGTACATATTTTACATTTCTCATAATCTTCACTTGTTACATTCCCATTCTGGTGTCTTACTTCAAGTTAATTATTCAACTATTCTTTCATACCACTTTCTCATATTTTGTACCATTTCACTTTCTCCTAATTCCTATGCATCATTGCACCTCGAATTCAAACTTAATACTTCACACTTGAAAAATCTAATTATATTCTAACTCTTGGGGGAATTTGGAATTTCTTACCCAAACCTCAAGAAGAGGAATTTTAGTTTTAAAGGTGGTACTCTTCCCTCTCATAATGCATAGAATTCCTTTGGTACTTTGGTATAATACTAGTTTGGTAGGGTAAATTTGAATAAAAATACCTCCAAGGAAATATTGAACATGTACGAAAATAGTTCATATAAAATCTACGTAGCATCCAAGTTCATGCTTCTGTTGCTTTTACTAAAAAACTAGATGTGTAAACTTGAAAGATATATAGGGGTAAGTGCATGGAAATGGGAGACCAAAAGGGGCTCAAAAGTGGCCACCTTTTTCCTGAAATCAATAAAACATGAACTTCAACTGATAATTTGGCATGCATATTCTCAAAATTTGACAATGTAGTAAAAATAAGAATCGTAGTGCTCAAAATCTAGTTTGAAAATACTTTTGAAAAAATTTAAATGATGGATATTAAGAAGGTAAAATGTGGTGCCCACACAAAATGTGTCTATTTTTGTGTCAAAAAGATAACATGGTGTTGTGTGTGCACTCCTCCTCCTCCGCATTTTTTTAGTTCTATAAATTATTTTACAAATACCTTTAGCAGAAAGTTAGCTAAGACCATGTATGAGGTCCCACTAATTTTTATATTTTTTGGATGAATATATAATTTTTTACTAGTTTTCAAAGTGAACACGTCTCAAAAATGACATATTTGTGTGTACACCCCCCTAATTTTGAGAAAAATAGTAAAAAAATTTTAAATGCGTGTAGGGTGGAGTTTAGAAAAAACTATTTTTTTTATTTCGATGAAAAAATCATAAATTGTGTACAAAAAAGTATACATACAATTTGGCAAGAAAAGAAGGCACTAGTAAAATAAATTAAGGATGAAATTCTTAAAGTAATCAAATTTTAAAAATAATTATACTTTCACAAACATTAAACCAATATTAACGTCATAGTATAATTTTTTTTGGAATATTGTTTTATAGTCCATGAGAAATCATGGCATACACTTGAGATTGTTATGTTTTTTTTTTTGTAAAACGCAAATTTATTCACAGATTGCACATTCCAAACCTTAGGTTTATATATCCTTGGAAAATTCAAGCCTATGGATTGGTAATTTTAAATCCATAAAAGTGATAACGTGAGCATGTTATAACGCACTCGCATTCTTGTTAGCAATGTTTTATATGTGCATTTGAGAGCTATATATTTACAAAGATAAATGTTTAAGTTTTTCATTTATTAATTTTTATACTTTATTATTTCCTATAATTCAAATTTATTTTAGTAAATATTAAAAATTAGGATCACTTTACATACCTCATAAAACTAGTCTCGCATCTCCATAAGTCACAATTTATATAAGTATTTTTCAATACATAAGTATTTTTCAGGATTTCAGCATTCATCCTAAATCTTTTAGGATTTAAATTCTACAAACAATGTCTATTTTGGGAAAGAACATATTCATTGTTTAGGTTTTGGGGACTTTTGGATTGTTTACTGACATTTGTAGAAGTGTTGGATTTGTCAAAATTAGAATTTACAAACCTCACAACTCCCAAAGGTAGTGACAATTGATCGAATATATGGACTCGTGAATTTTCCCATGAACGTACAGTTGATTCCCTAATTTAATCTTAGAATATGGTAGAATCATATACCTACTTTACAATCTTAGGGCATGCATCTTTAATAGGACCACTCAAGTGATCCTCACAATCAACGATGCAAGGGAGTGACCTTTGTTGCCATGTTGGCATGTATATAATCCTTTCATCCTTATAATATCGATTAACAATAGTAAGGTGTGTCAAGAAGATGATCTATCTAAGTACCCCATAATATCTTCGTTTGTTCATTAGAATAATAAGACTTAACTTGAAGAGTTAGAAGCTAAAAGAGTGCATCATATCAATATCTTTATAACACTCAACAAAAGTTAGGGTAGGAGTAGGTGAAAATGTGCAAAATCTTCCACACATTCATTTACTTTCTATGGAGAAAGAAACTCGATAATTTCATCAAGATTTATGCTAAGTAAATTAGTTGCATTCTTACCCTAATTTGGAAGTAGGAAGGTTAATTAAAGTGCCACATACTTTATAAGCAATCAAATATACATCAACATTAAGAGAAATGTTTTTTAGATATCCTTTTGTGTTGTTTCCAAGACACCATTGAAATAAATTCATATATGGCTAAAACACCAATGAATAAATTTTGTGCATTGCAAATAAGGAATTTAGTTAAATTGGTAAGAGGGTGTTGTCATGAAAGTATGGCATGAAAACTAAGCCCACAGTTGAATCTTTCACTTCCTAGTCATTGTGCATTCTTCCTCTAGCCAACTTGCCTCAATCCCACTCTCACCATAGCTTAGAATAAATTATTAACAAGATTTGTAAGTTTGTTTCAATGTGCAGGGATGATTGAATAAGATTATTGATGAGTTCATTGTGAATTTATGGAAGATAACTTCCTCTGAAGGCCTAAAAAGGCAATTTTTTGCCATTCTGGAGCTAGTCAAACACCACTTGTGAGAGTTTAAGAAAGATATTAAGAATCTGGAGGTGATATCGGGGAATATTGGAAGTGTTAGAGGAAATTTAGGAATATTTAGAAAAAAATTTCTCATTCAAGGACAATCTACTCAATAGTGAGTTTTCTAGGTGCATGGAACAAACACTAGAATGGTGAAATCTGATTTCTCCAAATGATTTTGAGATCTCTGTAAGGAGTTAGGAGGGAAAAAATAGGAATGTAAAAGATATGTGAATCCTATACATGTTGGTAACATCCATTTTTCTCTAATACTTGAAGGTTTTATGAATAATTTAAAAATAGTGTAGCTGCCGCTTTCGGTTCCAGACAAAATGGCCATAAATTTGTAAACTCCAGAGAGATGGTCACCACGTAGTGGTAGGTGGATATTTTTAAATGTTGAGAAGTACCTCTTGGAATGGGTGTTGTCATAAATAGACTATTTTTTACCAAGGGTGGGGATCTCATGAGGATAGGGCCAAATCTTGTGAGTTGAAAACACCTACCCAACACCCTAGGTTATATTTTTGAGTGATAAATCTTCTAACATGAAAAAGTGGTAAAAATTTGAGTTACTATGAATTGAAATCATGTTTCTAACACCTCAAGTGATGAATTGACTGATGCAAACCACTCCTACATAGGGGAAGTGTATTTTGGTGTTCCCTTGCACATTCAGACAAAGGGACAAAGGGACATCATGAGATGAATTTTCATCTCACCACCATATGGCTTTGTATGAAATACTTCGTGAATGAGAGTCTTGAACTCTAACCACTTGATGAACTGAGGCATTATGATTAAAATATCCTTCTGTTTTAGATATTCTAGAGCATCGAATAATTTTTTTAAAACACTGTTATGAGATTTCCATTGTGATGGGAATAGGATGTTCTCTTCTAATTATAAGGCAAGAGTGAGGATCACTCTCTTACTTTTCTACACCTCCATAATTCACCCTAGTGATCACAAATCAACTCCATGATGATCAAACCATTTTTTGATTATTTTTCACTTACTAAAATACGTATTCACATGTATATGGAAGGATTTCTCACTAAATTGAATTCTTGTCATGTGGCCACCTGTTGGAGTGAAATGAGGTGGTTGCAATTTCCTTCCTCCTTTGAAGTGTGATCACACTACAAGGTTTGAATGATTGTTTGATAACACTACCAAGTGAGTGACATCAAGTAAAACTGAGATGATTTCTCATTCTTGCATGCATGGTGCTCTATATGAAGATCATCCTCTTACCCCCCCCTGGCTCTAAAATTCTCCTCGAATGTGATTAAGCTAAGTATGAAATATAAATGCCTAATCTAATGTTATAGTGGAAGTAAATGAATGTAATAATGAAATACATAAATATACCAAAGAAAAATAAGAAATAAATAATGAAACCCTAATGTGCAAATAAGGGTAAGATGTATTATTTGATTCACTTAGTTATGGAAAGTACCTAGAGTTGGAAGATAGAGAAATGTGAAGCACTGACCATCGTACTGGAGCTTAGAAAATTGCAGAATTAGAGGAACAGGCTGGATAGGGGTGCCTGGAGAAGGACATGGGCTCCTGTGGGTGTGCAGGTACTTATTTTGGGTGCTTTTGTCTACCAAAATGCTCAGAAACCTGAATTCTTAAGGTCATAAGATTTTCATTGATTCTCTCCTTTTGTCACTACAAATTTGCATAATGATCGTTGGAATCGTTGAAATCTTGCAATGAAATATAAACCTGCAAAACCCGCAAATAGACATCAAATCCTAAAAAATAAAGATGCAAAATGAGGGGTCATATTGTCCTCAATTGGTGCAATGATGGCCTTACAACTAAGTGTTGAAATACATCTCATACTTAATGTAGTTTTGTGTGCATGTGTGCAGAATTGTACCCTAGGTTGCTCTTGTGGCAGTCACACTTGGATAGCGAGCAAGTATCTAGATGTAGAATGTCGTAAATGTGTGCATGGAATAGAATGAAATTCCCTCCTATGAAGTGTATGTATATGAACCAGCCCTTATGTCCCTTGTGATGGAGTTATATGGATGCAATGGAGTTATTATATGCCTTGATGGATGCAACCTTGGGTGGAGATAGTAGATGCTTAGTGTTTGGTCCCTTATTATGATCACATAACTTTATATTTATATGATTCCCTTGCTTTAATTTCATAATTAACCTTGAAAATTCTAACTACCAAAAATATAAGATGCTTAAATAGATAGAAAGGACCCAAAAAGTGTGAGTAAATTACAATGAGGATAGGGGTTACCAGTTTGGACGAGGGCTCCTGGCACTGGCATCCTGGTTTATGTGTTGGTGTCCAAGATGACAAATGATGAAGACTAAAAAGGTAGACTGAGAAAGTAAGGGTATAAGGCTGAAAGTAGAAAGAAAAATCAAATAAATGTGGCCAAAGACATTGGTTAATTAGTACTTGTATTACTTAGGAATCATACGAATAGTAGTATGTAATCAGGACTAGATAATTACCCAAAGTGTGTGATTTTGTGTCTACATTTTCCCCCACTTTATGTTGGTGAGAGGAAATCTCGATAACATAAAAGTAGATAGATATGCGTACCTAATAACCATGTATATCAATGTATAAAATGTGTCGAGGGACTAGAGAAAGCATGGAGTGATAAAAATGTGAAGCATGGATATTAAGGAGGAGAAAGTGCAAAAAGTGATGATGAAAATGAACCTAGGGTGGAAATGCATGTATACATGTCATGATGTACCTATTTTTTATGTTGATGTGTGTGATCTTGTTTTTTTTTTATGTTGTGGTGGTGTTGACTACCGCTTGCCATATGATGGAACCTACAAAAGAGAAGATGAAAAGTAGTTAAATACGCATGTATATGATCAAAGTGTGTAAAATGTGTGGAATGAAAGCATGTAAAATGAAAAATTATGAAAAAGCAACATGTGTACCTAATTTGTGATGAGAAAAAGGGTGTAAAAAGGATCTTGAATATGATGTCGATGTGTGAGTTTTTCAGGAAATCTCGTGCCAATGTAATGCAAGAAGTGTAGGGATAACTGTCTAGTGTCATCCACTAACCTTTAACTACTTTCCATTATGTAAAACACCAATACAGATGGTGTGTATGTGTTAAGAACTCTCTACCCTGTAAAATTTGTTGTGTAAATGTAAAATAACTATGTAACATGTCAAAGAACTATGTAATTTTCCCCTGGTTACTGGAATTCCAAGAAAGACCATTGTATTCCCCCCTAGTTTTAGGAATCCAGGAAAATTCATTGTGTTAAGGACCCGAGTCTTATTCTAATTCTTGTCAAAACTGAAAACTATTGTATATAGGTATCATGATGTTTGTATCTTTGTATGGGGTGACTGATTCACCCATATGATACCCCCCTCATTTGGGATGCATGCGACATCGTAGAAGGAGTATGTGGTGCAAACGAGGACAAACTGGTGTGATGAATTGTGCCCTATAGGGGGAAGGGAATATGCTTGGTAGAAACCAAGGCACATGAAAACAAGTGGCTAGGAAATACAAGTGTTAGTACAATCAAAGAAAAACACTCATGTATAAGATGAAATGTAAGCTATACAGACAATGTGTACACACGCAAGAAGAAAATGTAGACCGCAAAAAGTGGGTTACAAACATGGGACATCACTCACAATATCACAATAAAATCAAGGCCATAATGGATACAAACAGACAAGTGTGCACACAAGGCAAAGGGAAAATCCCACAAACAAGAGCATAAAATGATAGGCAATAACAAATAATGTAACAGATAAGCATGGAAGCAAATAGTCCTGCATAACAAATGTTGCACATGAAGCACCCACGTTAGCATGTTAGAAAGATAAAAAATTATGTCAAAGAGTTTATAATCTAATAAAATAGTGTGTTATGAATCAATAGCACCTGTAGTATACATAAGTGGATGTCCCCATGAGCTTCTATGGGACTAGTAATAGGTATTGATCCAAGCATACATGTTACATGTAAATTTCTAATGGATTTGTATGGTCTATGATCACAATTAGAAAGACAAGTGAACATGTATGTGTATATGATAAAGATAATTATGTATAAGAAATCTATCTAGCATGTGTAATAAGATGTACATATAAAATCATAAACAAGCATAAGTAAGTACAACCAAGATATGCAGTATGTTTTGGATGGTACAGAATGGGATGCAGTGTGAATGATAGGAGCAGTGTGCCCCCTAGTGTATGGAAATCTATGCAATGAGGTTTATTTATTTATGCCCCCTCAGAAATCAATAATGTACCATAAATGAGATTTCTTCATCAGGAAATGGTCTGAATAATGTGTTGAGTGTGTTAGTGAGGGAGTGATTAGAGGGGTGAATGTGATGATTTAACCTAAGGCGTATAGCATGAAATATATGAAGAAGATGACAAAAAGCATGATGATGTTGCACAAAGCATATATCATGAAATATATGGATGAAGAAGAGTCGTGATGATGTAGCAGAAATCATATATCACAAAATGTATAGAAGAAAAAAAGGCGTGATGATGTAACACAAAGTGTATATCATGAAATGTATGAATAAAATGATAGAAAGTATGATGATGTAGCACAAAGTGTATATCATGAAATATATGAGAAAGGAGGTGGGTAATAATGTTGCATAATGTGTTAGAAGGATTTATTGACTAAGTGTGAAGAATAATGTAAGTGTTATGAGGTGAGGTTTAATTTTGATTTAGACCCTCAGCAATTGAGTATGAACCATGAAACTAGAGTACATCGTCAGGTAGTGAGTGTAACTTGTATGAGTAAAATGTATAGTGTGTGTAGTAGATGTGGTGACAAGTATGTTATAGGTGTGTGACATGTAAAGGGTGTAATGTGTAATATAGCATGTGTGGTATGCAATGCAAGATGTGTAGATTATATAAGTTTGAATGATGTTAAATGTATAAGAATGTATTATGGAGAATGTCTACAATGTATAGGTGTACGAAACACAGTGTAGATGATGCAAAGTATATGGAAGATTGTATATGTAGAAAGGTGTATGATGCATGAAAATGTGATGTGTATTGTCTATGGTGTAGTGTGTGAAGCTCATGTATATAGTATGCCCTCAACAGTCAAGTGTGAACCATAGCACGAGAGTGTGTCACATGGTGGTGAGTGCAGTGCGTAAAAGTAGATGTAAGAGAGATGTAACATGAATGTGTGTTGATACTAGGGGGAAGAATAAGCATAATCCCCCCCAAGCGGGTGTGTTGATGAACGAGCTATCCAATAATATTAAAGGATGAAGGTCCTTTACTTGATACTGGTGGTGATGAAGGCATGTGACCATGCTCTAAGAGCGGTGGTATATGAGAGAAATGTTTCATAGGTGAATGTAGTCTATATGCATGTGACTAATAAGTATATTGTGGGCATCGTGATGTAAAAAAATGTGTAGGTGATGGAGAACTATGTGAAGAAAAATGTGGTAGTGATGGACATTGATGTAGAATAAAATGAGGTGGTGAATTACGTCTAGATGTATGAGTTGTCCTAATGAGGGATCTAAAGTGATGTACTAGACTAGCAGAGCGATGAGACTGAGTAGTTCATGTGCGAACAAGTGAGCTAGGAGAAGATTTTGTTTTAGGAATAATAAACCATGGGGAACTACATATATTGGGTGATACATTGGCAAATACGAGAGGAGAGTGCAACCATAGAGTAAATGGAGGTACACCATTGATAGAAATGACTTGATTGTTGTGAGTGAATTTTAGACGTAAATTATTCATTAAGATGATAGACGTAGACCTACGAATCCAATTAATGCCTAAGATCATGTCACACCCATTGATTGTGTGTCCCACAAAGAAGGGCGCCAGCATAGTAAGAGGACCAACTGTAATGTAAATATTGAGAACACCATATGAGTAGTTCATTGGATATGAAATTTAGGAAAAAGGATAGCCAATAGTAGTAAGAAGTGGAATAGAACACATGTTAATGGGCCATGAGGGATCAACCTTGGTATTATTGATAGAGGTAGATGCAATAGAGGCACTAATGTATAAGTTATTAGAAGATATTGTCACATGATAATCATGGTCAAATAAAGAAATAACTAGTGGAGAAGTGTCAGTATTAGCAACTAGGAAATCAAGAGCCCCGATGCAGGAGGAGGCACTGCACAATAAGTATGATTAGTTGAGGAGTAAATTGGTTTCTTGTCATGTCTTCGAAGTGGATTATTGAATATTTTGATCTTATGATTTTCATTAACTAACGTAGAGTCTAAAGGCTCTAGAAGCTCAAGTTTGTTATCATCGATAAGATATTGGATGCTAGTGTGAAGTTTGAAACACCTATTTGTAGAGTGTCCCACACATTGATGGTAGTCATATCCAAATTTCTCATCGTAATTCCAACCTTTTGGATTAGATGGGTCTAATTTAAGCGGGCGAGGAAGTGTAATAATATTTCTCTCAAGCAGTTGTAATATAATTTGTGGAGCAATGGTTATGAATGTCTCTAGTGGTGGATATTGCGTTGAAAGTGATTTTTGTGTCAGTTGGATTGGTTTTTTATGGTTTGAATGTGATTTATTTTTAAAACATGTAGAAGATGATGTTTTCTCTTGATATTTAAGCTTGCATATAGATAAGAGCTTAGTTTCGTGAAGCTTAAGAGTATGACATAAGTGATCAAATGAAGGCGATGTCTCAAATAGAACACTCTCCTGAAGAGGTGGCAATAAAATTCAAGTGAATAAGTCTTGAAGCTCATATTCATCGATAACATTTGACATCTTAGCTAAAAAAAACTGTATCGCAAAACATAGTCAGCTAAGTGTTCACTACATCCTTGTTTAAGTTGTGTGAGTTGAGCATAAGAGATCTTAGAGTCGATGTTGATAGAGAAGTGAGTGAGAAAAGCATTAGCCAGATGGGTGAAAGATGTTATCAAGTGAATAGGTAGGTCATAGAACTAATGCATCACATAATCATAGAGACTACGAGGCAAAAGCTTTGTTAAAATGGTGTAATCATCTACATAGTCAAGACATGTGACATGAAAGGCTTGGAGATGCTCTTTTGGGTCACCATGGGCTTTGAAGATTGGAAACTTAAGACAGTTGAATTTTGGTGGAAGAAGATACGTAGAAATGGTGGGTGCAAAAGGAGTATGAATAACTGAATTGGAGTTAAGAGATGGATATACATGAGAAGTGGTGACCTTCAGCTAGTGAATTTATGTCTGCAGATCCTAATATAAAGAATTTAAATCAAGAGTATTCAAAGAGGAACTGTTAGTGCAAAATCACAGCACCCCTAAATGAGTTCTCAGGTCTGCTTTTCTAAGGCAGGGTCATTTGGTGTGATTTACATAACATTGAATCATTTTCGAAGCTGTGGGACTTGCAAATGGGAATGATCCTCTAGAGAAGGTTGGTTCCTCTTCCTAAACTACCTGCCACAAGCTATTCTAGTCCAGGAAAGCTAATCTAATCCTAATCTAACTTCCAAGGAGACAAGGAGAGAAAGAAAACAAGGGAAAATAGAGCCTACACTAAAACGATGATACACCATAGAAGGAGAATGTTGATCATCTACCAAAACTACCATGGAACAAAGAGAGGTGAGCGTTGGAGAGGGTGGAAAAGTGCAGCATAGACCAGAGATGGATTTCACACATAAAATGTTCCAAATCCCAACAAACACAACTTCCAGATCTACAAATAAACATCCAAAACATGCACATCTACCCTGCAATGAAGAGAGGCAAGAATATGCAATGAAAATGAGCCAGGGATGAACAAATGCATCACAAAACTATTTTTATTGCTTCAGAAGTTTTCATAGAGCATCATATTCAAGCAAGAGGCAAAAAAAGCCATTTACAGAGTAGGGGAGGTTCAAACTCCATTTCAATCCTGGGGAAGAAAGAGAGGGGGAGGCAGAGAAGAAAAATGAACAACTAATTAACTCCTTTGAAAATGTGTCTTTATTACAATATATAGCAAAAATGCGAGAAGGAGAGGGAAAAACATGGAAAATTAGATCTTTTGCTCCAACCACTGAAAAAATTCAAAATTTGGTTGAAAATCCAAAGATCCATCTACAAATTCAATTCCATAATGCATTTTGTCTACTTGAGGGAGAAAATACCCAAATTTCATTAAATTTGGTGGTTGAAAACTAGTTCTGCATTTTTTCCCATGCCAAAACATGTTTTTGCATTTTCACCCACAAATCTCTACCAAAATCCAAAATTTAAGACTCCATGATAAAGAAACTCTCTATATCTTTCCATTGGTACCAAGATTGTCAAAAATGGAGCTCAAAATCGAAAGATATGGCTCTCTGAGTATTTCCTTTATGTTTTCTGCAAAATTGACTCGGGAAAATTTTGCACATTTCCCCTGCAAATCCACTGATGGTGTGGCATCCATTGGGGTCGGTGGAGGCAGGGCTTCCTTTCTATTTTTTACACTTTTTTGCAAAAGGGAAAATTTTCACATTTGCCTCTAAAGGCCGGCCGGCCTGCTTTTTCTTTTATATGCCACCTCATCACTTAATTTCTCGGGGCCATGGGTTGCATTTTGATTTTATGCCTTTTGAAGAAAAAGGCAATTTTTCACTTTTTCCTCTGATGCCCCATTGGTCCGCTTTGTCTTTTATATGCCACCTCATCACTTAATTTCTCAGGGCCATGGGTCGCATTTTGATTTTATGCCTTTTCAAGAAAAAGCTAATTTTTCACTTTGTCCTCCGATGCTCCGCTGGTCCACTTCTAGTTTTGGCTTGCCACGTGGCACTTCTAGGTACCTTCAGAGATATGTTCAATATTTTGACTTAGAAACTTTTGCGAAGAAAAATTTTAAAGTCTCCAAAATCTTCTATCGGCCTGCCTTAGCGCCTTTGCATGAAATGTTGCCACATGTCCCTTTCAGGACTTAGGCATTTTTTAATTTTGTTCCTTCTGTAGGCTCACGAGATCGCAAATGACTTTTTCTCTTTTCACCAAAAGTGCTAAGTTCTCAAATTCTTCCTCCGCTCCACCGGGCCGAGTTTCCCTAGCAAAAATCTCTCCCAAGCTCCACAGGTCCGCCTTGGGCAAATTTTCCTCCATAACTATCCCAAGCCATAACTCAAAAAATATAAGGAGTTAAGAGGATTTCTTTACCTTTCTAGAAAGGAGAAGAAATTAACTATCTGATGGAATCATTTCCATAATTCCTTGAGTGCTTAAAACTTGTAAAATTTTGACTGAATCAAAAAAAAGGAGGTAAGTTAACTCAAAATAAGAGGGAGCTTATTTTGGTTAAAAACTTTGGCGACTCACAAGGGTCATCCGCCTGCTAGATGAATGATTAATGGCCTTAGTTGTATCCATTGGGCATGGAGTCAAGCCTAATAAACTAATTAAAAACTTTGGTGACTCACAGGGGTCATCCGCCTGCTAGATGAATGATCAATGGCCTTAGTTGTATCCATTGGGCATGGATTCAAGCCTGATAAACTAATTCTGATCTAAACTTTGAAATTTTGACTTCTGAGCCACTTGGAAACCCACTATAACTAGGAGTTTATCTTCACCAAAAGCCAACTGAAATGGATTGTGCACGAGCAATACAACAGCACCAAAAACTATGTACAAACTAAAAAATCATACATGCTCCAAATGGAACATGTAGAGTGTGCACAAGCACTTCTTCTACTGAAAACAAACCTACCTACAATATTCTAACCAAGAGCAAAGGGAGCTCAAAAAAAACCTACAACTGGCAGGGAGAAGTAGCTTCCCTTCCTCAAAAATGGCAACCATGCAACTGATTTGGCACTGAACATGGTTGGTTGGATGAGTGAATAACTAACTACAAGCTAATCTTCCACCCAAATCACCAAAGTATCAACTAAAGACAAAACCAATACCTCTTTTAGTTGCTCTACATTTGGATTGAAGAGGTATGGCAGCTGATCCTTGTTGCTTTGTAGCTCATCCTCATGCCCTAAAATAGACATGACTTTTTTTGGCTTCTCCTTTGGTTCTAATGAAGCCAAATACCTGATTGAGAAAGGTTTAATCCGCTTGATATGCCCATTGCTCTTATTTCTAACTCCAAAATAGGAGTCTTCTTGTAGGCCTCCTTGGGTTTATGATGTGGAAGGAATGGTGGAAATTTTCTACTCTTTCTCTTCTTCCTCTTATGAAGAGAATGGAAGGTTCAAATCTCCCAAACTTGATTCCAAATAGCTACTACAAAATGCAGGCTACTGCAATTGAAATTTCTCCTCCGTGACAGTAGGCTCTTACACTTGGAAGGTGGATGATGAAGGAGAAAACAATGTGATTTCAATTGGTTCTTCTCCATCAAAATAGTCCTTCGAATCAGATAAATAATCTGCCTCTTCGTTGTCCTGCTACAAATGCTCAACCTCTTCCATGGTGTCTTCTTGGTCTGCAACTTGTTCACCATGTTTTCCCTCATTCTCAATCATTGATTTTGAAATATAAAACTCTTCTTCATCATTAGATTTCGAGAGAGATGAGGTGAGAGGAAGAGTTGAAGGTTCTTCTATGGCCTTTTTGTGCTCAAAGCTTCTGGATTTGCATTTTTATCCTTCACAGCTGGAATGCACTCCTCTTATTTTGGATTTGAAGAAGCTTCTCCTTCCTTTGTTGCTTGAAGAAAATCTTGCTCTTGAATGACCTCTTCCTCTAGCATGAATTTTGACAAATCAAAATCTTCAATCTACTACTCTGGAGGCCTAGGTGGGACTGCAAGATCTCTTTTAGAGCTTTCCTCCATCATGGGTTCATTAACCAAATCAGGCCCTTCGAATGAAAACAAGAAATCTTCAATGATGCCTTCTTCTTCTGTTGTTACAAACTTTGATTTGATTTCTTCCATTTTCTCCTCTTTAATGGGACTTGGAGCTGATTGTTCTTCCTCTGTCTTGGCTATTTGTGTGGTTTGAATTGGATCAATGTTCCTTTCAAACAAGGCACCAACATGGACACTACATTCTGAGCAAACTAATTGTTGATCTTCTTGTTCCACTTCTTCTGCTATAAACTTAGCCATATCCACCATTGTATCTTCAACACTTACCTCCTCTGTAGGCCTAACCAATAAGGGGATCTTTGTTATCCCAAATTTGAGATCCATGCTTACTAAGCTCTTGATCATTTCTTCTTTTTCCACTTCTTCTTATTGTTGTCCTTCTTGACTGATTTTTGCAATTTCTTCTTCACCACATGGAATTGGGAAGGCAAGAGGAGGAGTGGGTTAGGATTCAACCAGTTGTGCATTTGTTTGTGGTGATGGGGGAGGTGAAACTTCTTGTTTCTTTGGAGGGGAAGGTATTTCATTTGGCTCTTTTGGAGTGGATTTGGATTTGAAAGAGAAGAGGGTGGAAAAATTGAGATGGGATGGAAGACTAGGGGATGGAGGAATGGATTTCACACTTGGGGCAGCGTATATTGGGCTTAAAACTTGGCACTGCTGCAACAATAAAGCTTGAGAGGGAGAAAAAGAAAGACAAGGAGTTGTTGAATGACTTACCCATTGACAAGTTTGATTCAAACTTTTCTCATATGCTTTTATCCCCTCAGTCCATTGTGTGAGTTGGGACAACATTCCAATCATGAGGTTCAGCTTCTCCTAAGGGTTGTAGTGTCTTGGAAAGGGGCCTTCCCATGGAAAAGGTGCCCTGCAACCAATTCTGAATTCCTTCATTTGAGCTATAGATCTCGACTGAACCATACCAATCTCCATTTTTTGGATATTCTCCAGCAAACCAGCATCTTGCATTTGGTTGTCTTCATTGTTTGCATACCCCTGCTCTTGGAAATCTCCATAGCCAAACTGATTTTGGCACTGCTGCTCATAGGGGTAGACATGCTGATTTTGAATTTGCTCAAAATGTTGATTTGAAGGAGTTGTAAAACATATTGGAGGTGGATTGTTCTGTTGTTGCAAGTGTGAATTCCATGATGGAAATTAATTCATGATTGCACAACTTCATGGAATGGAAAAGAATGAAAGAGATGGAAAGAAGAATGGATGAAAGTGAATGAGAGAAAGGTCTTTAACTTCAGAGATAGGTTGTAAATCAGATGGAGTCGCCAAATGTGTTTGAAAATGCCTCTAAAGGATGAAATCTTCACAGGAACACACCAACCTACAAAAAATGAAGTGGAAGACCTCTTTGGTCCCACCGAGCATGCCAAAACTCTTAGTGCAAAATTACAACACTCCCAAATGAGTTCTCATGTTTTCTTTTCAAGGCAAGGTCATTTGGTGTGATTTGCATAACATTAAATCATTCCCCAAGCTATGGGACTTGCAAATGGGAATGATCCTCCAGAGAATGTTGGTTCCTCTTCCTAAACTACCTGCCACGATCTATTCTAGCGCAGATAAGCTAATCTAATCCTAATCTAACTTCCAAGGAGACAAGGAGAGAAATAAAACAAGGAAAAACATAGCCTACACTAAAAGGATGATACACCAGAGAAGGAGAATGTTAATCATTTACCAAAACTGCCATGGAATAAAGAGAGGTGAGTGATGGAGAGGGTGGACAAGTTTTCCACAGACCAGAGATGGATTTCCCATAGAAAATGTTCCAAATCCCAAAAAACACAACTTCCAGTTCTGCAAATAAACATCCAAAACATGCACAGATACCCTGCAATGAAGAGAGACAAGAATATGCAATGAAAATGAACCAAGGATAAACAAATACATCATAAAACTAGTTGTATTGCTTCAGAAGTTTGCACAGAGCATCATACACGAGAAAGAGATAAAAAGTGCCATTTTACAGAGCAAGGGAGGAGGTTTAGACTCTATTTTCAACCCTGGGGAAGAAAAGAAGAGAGGAGGCAGAGAAGAAGAACGAACAACAACTTTTATAATGAATATTGCCCCTATATTTATAGATTTGATAAGAGAGAAGAAAGAGACAGAGAAGCGGGAAAAGCAGGTCGAAACTCAACCACCGCTGTTAATGCTTCTGATAAAATCTACCCCCAAATATGTCTTTACTGCATCAATCCTTGGTTCGACGCCTTGAAGGAAGAGGAAATGGTGGAAACAGATCAAATCCTATTTGGTTGTTGAGATAGATGGATCATGCATTGAAGGCTCGAAGACATTTTCTCTATTTGGTTGGTGAGGCTAAGATCTTTCCAACGACATTAGATTTACAATATTTCGAGCCCTGAGTCAAAAGATACGCCCCCTCGAAGTTTGTATCGGGTCTGTACAAGAGGTCGGAAAAACAACTTGAAAAATGGGTCCCCTTTTGATATGGGACACGTGGCAGCCAGATTGGAACAAAAATCGGGCCTACGGGTCTGCAGTTTATCTTTTTCCATTTCCTCCGATTCCCCGCTTTGGTTTTGACTCAGGCCCAAATGTTGACTTTTTCCTTTGCCTCGTTTCTGGAATGTGAGCTCGTAGGTCCGAAATGTTTTCCCCTCATATTTTCTCTATGTGTGGGGTTGTCTTGACCAAATTTGTCGAGGGTGAATTTGGGATAACAGAATGTAATGTGGTTACTAGAACTATGATCGATATAAATATGTCTCTGTTCTGAATTTATTGTTCATAGGTGAAAACCCTAGTATCTTTTCTTTATGTCATGACTCAAATCCACTCTCTGTATGATGTTTGTCTTATCTGAATGGGTATATTGATATAACAACTCATCATGTGCCTTCATAATGCATGCTTGATCATTTATTTTTCTACACTTAATCTGTTATCAATGGCATCCTCTTCTCACAATGCTCACATAAAGGAGGGGCTCAGTGCCCATGCATGCCTCAGGTGAGCGCCTATCGCCCACTAGGTAATAGGCCGACACGCATGGGATTAAAGTGTTGTTCTAAGGGCATATAAAAATGACTACGAATACTCTTCTAAACTTTGAATTTAACTTCTTCAATACCACCTTATTGTTATTTCATTATATAGTATTGGAATGCTTACAATATAACCATTATTTACGCTTGTCCAATTTCTACATTTCTTATATAATGTGCCCAAATCAATTCCACATTCTATTAATGTTTACAAAAAGGCCTTTCATATATACAAACTCCATTAATTCCTAGTTTTTGCTATTATATTGGCCGCTTCTATCAAGATTGTGGTGCAATGAAGTGTTGCAAAAATTTATTTATTTATTTTTTGTTTGGAAAACTTTGAACAACAAACTTACCTTATTTTCTTTATAAAAGAATCACTTATTAAATAAGTATCCTACGCATGTGTATAAGGTAGATAATGTGAAACAAAATAATAGTCACAAATATAACATTAGATCATTATAAGTGAAAATAGTTAAGCAATAATTGTGTTTTTTTAATTGATATATTTTTTATTTACTAATAATAATTTCAACTACTTAAATGCAATTTATATGTTTTCAACATTTTATTGTGTCATATTTACAAATGTGTTCATTTTTATAACCATTTATAATTCTTATTTTTGGTTTGACTTTAATATTGGTTGAATGATTATGAGTTTATTAACACTTACTTACAACAAAATAATTTACTTCACGTAATTAAGTACTTACTAATGGAGCACTAATATATTACTATTTCCTAAAATTCCCCCCCCTTAGTGCAACATCTATTTTTGAAATACATACCTTATTCTATACAGTTGCTAATGATCCACATAATTCTCATGGGATGATCACAGAACCTCATGGATTTGTTTGTTGAAAATATCTTGACCAAGATACCAAGAATGGTAGTATTACAATCTGGTATTACTAACCAAACCATTTAATAGTGATGGTCTACCGAATGAATTACCAACAACCAAGAATGGTGGTTTTGCAATTGGTTTACCACAAACCACAAATGAAGGTTTTCAAGTGGTTTATCTACAACCACATCATGATATGCCAAGTACTATTCTCAGCCCTCATCACTTCTCACTACTGGGAATAACATAGAAAATTCTATAGAAATTTGTTGCTCGTACATACATAGAAAAAACTGACATAATAGAAATGGAACATTGGATCATCTTCCCCCCCTCAATGTGAAATTTCCACTTATTGAAAACAGAATCACTGCAAATTGAAGCAAACACACAACTGAAAACAAATGCCACTGAATCATCTGTGCGTCCCCATCGTTGGTGACTGACGAGAGGTCATTGAATGACCTCCAACCTCCGTTTTCCTCCATCCTCCAGTGTCATGCTGCTAGTTCAGCCGGATGTGATCATAAAGCTCAAAATACCTTCAATAATTTGGAATTCGCGTTCAAGCGAAAATGTGTCCAAAATTGAAATGCGGGCAATTTTTTTTATTTTTCAAACTTTAAAAGATGACACTTTTTACAATAGCATTGACCCACAACAAACTTTTTACGACTAAACAAAAATTGACTCTTGACAATACAATAATACTTTAGACTCAAAATGATAATACAAGTAATCATTTAATGACTAAATGATGACACTATCAATATTGACTTCAATGAACAATAAAATTACAATACATGTATACTCTCAAGACAGAACCAAACTAAATATGTTAAACTTAAAACTAAAGCTAAGGACCTAAAATACCAAATGAACTTAAAGCTTAAAAGACTTTTAATACCTATTTGACTCAAGTGAGGATAATATACTAAACCGAACAATTCTCTAATTGCCAATAAAGAGACAAATATATCTTAAAAATAATAGACCTAATACCTTTATACGACACTTTTCATGGAATGAAACGTAGGATGGGTAAAATGTATCAATTCAGACCTTTGACTTTTGCTTCGTGGAGTGTTGTTTGAATCTTTGATAGATGGATATTGATATAATAACAAGCCACTTTATATGCATAAAGAACCATTTTAAATGAAGATGATGTATTGCTTACAGTCCTGATTGTCGAGCCTGAAATGAACATGGGGTTAAATCTGAGATTGGGACTGTCAATGTATGATGTACGAGGTCTGGAAGAAGCCTTGTTTTTGCACTATGAATGCTTGATAGATTCACCACAATAGATAACTCATACTTGCGTTTATAGAAGGTAGAACTTTAAATAGTAGATAGCCGCGCTAAACGCACAGTTGTTTGAGGTCCACCGTCGAACAAGTAAACATGTCAAGGTTGAGGTCCACCATCCAGATGATAATGCTTTTCTGATAAAATCATGCGGAATCATCAAATGAATTGATCCACACGATCTACCGCTGCACAAATCAGAGAACTTAAAACTGCTCCAATAAATTACATTGTTGATCAAGAACTATTATATCCTAATAATACTTGAAACCTCGGACAGATGATTTGGATGTCAAATTCGCTAGATACCGTAAAATATTGCAATTATATATCTATTCATCCATGTGCGTAGCTCGCACACCAAAATGAAATGGGCAATCAAATGATAGGTTTCCGTATTTTGAATAAAGGAATTGAATCGACCTTGACATGGGAGAATTTAAATTCTTGCAAGTAGAATCCCATATAACTAAACAAAGAATAAATAGTCAAATCTAGTAGGACAACATCAAGCTCTGGACAGTCAACAAAGCTAGCAAATGACTGTTTGGAAAATGTCACCCTGCGCAAGAGAAATCCGCAAATGGAAATTAGAGCCGAGAAAAATTGACACAAGATTGAATGCTATCTCTTAAAGATTGAATTAATGCATGCTGGGTGAGTAAATGTGTACAGAAGATCTAACATACTTTATAACAATAGGTTACGTTAACGAAAATGTCGTATAAACTCTTCTCAAAAAATAATTTCACATCCACAGGTGGCGAAGACAAATGTGACATCCCCCACACAAATCAGCTACGCATCCATCATTGAAAGGAACTAATCACGCTCTGATGCCAAATGAAAGAGCATGTGCAAATACACAAGAATAAACACACACATACCAAATATAATTGGTATTGGTATTGGTGTTTTATATAACAACTAACCAAATATAATTGGTATTGGTGTTTTATATAACAACTAATAACAGTTTACTAACACATACTTACAACATAATAATTACTTCACGTAATTATTATTTACTAATGGAGCACTAATATATTATATTTCCTAACAGAGCGAGAGGCTGAGTAGAGACCATGGGAGCTAAAGATTTAGCAATGAGTGGAGTTGAGACAGCATCATGAGTATTTTTAGCAGTGATCAAAGCATACAGATATGTGGAATATGGGGTGGGATTATTACACAAAGCTTGTCGAAAACCAATAAGTGTGTTCAATTGGTCTTGATCGACATTAGTATCCTCGTCGTATGACTTCTCACTATCAGATGCTTGTATTTCGTGAAGGGGAACATTGTGAGAGTTAACAAAGGGATTTTAAAGCAATTGATGTAGATACCTCAACCACTAATTTACAAACCCTACATGAGGATGGAGGAAGCTCAAAATGCTCAAGAGACCCAATTTTACCACTACAAGTGGTGGGCATAAGAAGAAAACCCTAGAAATAAGGTGGATTCAATCATGGGAATCATCAAAATGATTAAACTAAATATGAAATAGAAATGCCTAATTTGATGTTATAATAGCAATAAATGAATGAAATAATGAAACACAAAAATATACCAAAGCAAACTAAGCAATAAATAATGAAACCCTAACGTGTAAACAAGGGTAAGATGCCTTACTTGATTCGTCAAGTTATGAAAAGTGCACAAAACTAGAAGACAAAAATGAAAAGCACTGACCATCATACTAGAGCTTAGAAAATTGCATAACTGGAGGAACAGGCTGGATAGGGGTGCCTGGAGAGGGATAGGTGCGTCTGTGGGCACCTAGGTATTGATTTTAGGAGCCTGGGTCTGCAGAAATGCTCAGAAACTTGAATTCTCAACGTCAAAATATGTTCACTGATGTTGACCTTTTGTCACTATGGATTCACACAATGGTCGTTGGAATCACTGAAAGCCTGTAATGAAATATAGACCTACAAAACCCTCTAATGGACATCAAATCCTTAAAAAAAGATTCAAAATGAGGGGTCAGACTATCCTCAGTTGCCACAGTTATGGACTTACAATTGATCATTGTACTACATCTCAGACCCAATGTAGTTATATGTGCATGTGTGCAGAATTATTCCCTAGGTTTCTCTTACTTTAGTCGCACTTGGATAGTGAGCAAGTAGCTAGATGTAGAATGTAGTAAATGTGTGCATGGAATAGAATGTACTTCCCTCTTATGAAGTGTATGCAGGTGAACCAACCCTTGTGTCCCTTTTGATGGATCTAGATATAGAGCTCTTAGATGCATTGATGGATGCAACCTTAGGTGGAGATAGTAGATGTTTACTGCTTGATCCCTTATTATGATCACATAACTTTATATTTATATGATTCCCTTTTTTGAATTTCATAATTAACCCCGAAAAGGTCGACTACCAAAAATTTGATATGCTCAAATGGATAGAAAGGACCCAAAAAGTGTGAGAAAATTACAAAGAGGAAATGGGCGCCCAAATTGGACTAGGGTTCCTAGCACTAGCATCCTGGTTTGGGTGTTGGTGTCCAAGATTACAAATGTCAAAGACTGAGCAAGTAATGGTGTAAGACTAAAATTAGAAACAGAAAACAAAGAAAGGTGGCCAAAGACATGGGTTCATTAGTATTTTTATTACTTAGGAATCATATGAATACTAGTATGCAATCAGGACAAGATAATTACCCAAAGTGTGTGATTTTATGTTTACAGGATGGAATCAAATTTAGGATGCTCACACACTTATTTTTTCATATTCCTCTCATACAAATAGATGATGTTTTGATCCTTCACACATGATGGTCATGAATGCCTCAGTAGCCTAACTAGCTCATCTTGGCTTATTCCTTGAAGAGGTTTAAACATGATGGCGGAGTCAAGATATCATGATCATCAACTTAGTCCATGAGCTTCCCATTTCACCTTTGAACATGATGACACCGTTTTTAACTTCACAATTCACTTCTCTAACCAAGATGTCACATGAGTGGAAACATGTTTATAGTATCTAGGTACCTCTTTACTCAATTACTCCTCATGGAAATAGGTTTTCTCCTCTATATGAAAGGATTGGTCCCTGAATGAGTCTTTAAGGAATGTTTGAGGGTGAGCTCCATCTTCTTTACCTCAAACTGCATTGAAGCACTCTGAAAGAAACTTCTTGAATAATAAAATGTGAGCACATTGCCAAGTATTGATTAAGTTTTTAGAAACACTCTCAAGATATATGCACCATTTGTGAGCTCGAGATGAATACCATCACCACTCATGGTGATCCTTTCTCATCATGCTCATGATGATCATTCCCTTGATGACTTGAATTTCAATGAGGTTCTTGATGTTTCAGATAATTCATGGACCTCATGACTCTCCTAATTACACTAATTTTCTAAGTGATTGTATTTTACACACATTGACACCCTAATTTGTTCCTTTCCACATTGTGATCCCCATGATGTCCCTTTTCATGAATGGTTTTAAACAAAATGACTCCTTTTTGCCATAATTGGGATGAGGTCCCTCTTGTCCCCCTTACACCATGGGGACATAGGGGACTTTGGAGACACCTGGGACACCTAGGTTTCCAAAGTGTGACTTGGGGAGGAGGATGAGGTCACAATTTGGTTTCCCTCATGTCCCCTTTCTAGTTTTTCCTTGGATGTCCATTTCTAGGCACTGAACTTGATTTTTCCACCACGGGAGCTTAGGAAAATGGTTTGGGGTCAAATTATATATGATTTTGACTCCAAATCACATTTCAATATTAATGAAATCTTTCACAAAATTCAATTCTTCCTGCAACTCAAATTTAGGGCCTATTCCTTCTTGAACTAAGAGGGGAAATTGTAGAAGTTTTAAATATATTAGAAAATAATTAAGCCTTAGGAGTCTTAAATATATTAGAAAATAATTTTAAAATACCTATAATTGGGTTATAAAACTTAGGAGTCTTCTTGATTCATACCATTGTGTAAAATACTATGATACCTTTCCTTTGACTATAACCAAGACTTCTGACGTGCTTCGAGGCTCCCAAAACCTTCCATTAAAGTTGATCTTTGAAAATGAGCAATCTTGAAAGTTTGATAAATTCAAGAAATTTTGACAAATTTGACTAGAAAGAAGAAAGTTTTTCAATGGGGTTTTCAAAAAAATTCAATGACATTTCATATGAAAACAGTCGGCTCATACTCAGGGACTTGTTTCAGATTGGACAAAGGAAAAATGGAGCAAGCATGAACCTCAATTATCTCTTAGGGGATTAGACCGATGCCTTATCCATAGGGAAAATAGATTCACAAAACACACCAACAATACATGCAAGCCACACAAATAATAACAAATAAAAAAACACATGACGAAAAGGGAAACACACCAGAAAATAAGGAAAAACAACCTAACTCACCTATGGTACATGCAGGGGACAACTCATTTTCACTGTAGCACTTTTTCCCTAATGGATGTTACTATGTGTGGGTAGCACTAAATGATTTTTTATCATCAAACCCATTGAATGGTTTGATGAAGTATGGCACTTTCCTCAATTTCTTGAGAAAATTTTCATGATTGTTCTAGTAAGTGAGGGTTGATATGAAATGCTCACTTTTCTCATTGTCCATATATTCCATTTCGTGTTACCAATCCCATTTTTTACTCACTCGCGATTTTGATTTCACATTATTCATCCTCACACTACCACAAGACTATTTTTTGACCATTTTAGGCTCACCTTATTCAGAACTAGCCTCACGCTCTCTAATGAGCAACTACCCTGATTTGTCATGTTCATTATGACAATTACTTCTGTAAGATGGCTTTGTGTAGGAATTTTTAAATCTTCAACACCATCTTAGACCTCCTTTTGATTCATGTTTGAAAAATTCCCCAAATTATTTTCATTCATACTCACCAACTCATGTTTGACCCATTGCATTATATGACGTGGCTTACATAAAATTTCACTCCCTTGAATAAAGAGTGGACACACAATTGGGGACAAAATATAATGATCATCATTCTCATCATGGGTTGTAATAATACTCTCCATGATGAAGGTACACATGAGAGATTCAAGCACCTTCATTTCATCTCGTTCATTATTGATATAATCTTCTCCACCAAAAGGGAAAAAGAAATATTCATACTCACATTCATAATCATTTGGAAAGTATGCACATTTGGTCTCGAGGAAATGGTTGAACACTTAGAACTTACATTCTCAAATCTCATTGAATATCACCCTTTTTTATTCATGAGTGGTATCATCCTCAAAATACTTGAGTACTTTTGTATTCATACATTCACCATTGAGAAGGTATTCCACCTCAAATGGAAAAGAAAAAGATTCATTTTCACAATCATGTTCATTATTTAATTCTTCAATTTTTTTTCCTCCAAACTCCTTCTGGAACTCCCAGAATCATCCAAAGGTTTCAGCTTTCACCATTAGGACATTCATTCCCTACACCAAGAAGACCTGGTCTTACACAAGTTGTCTGTGAATCAAATTTTCTTTCCTAAAATATCTCATACTATCAGATGATGTTTATTGGCTACATAATGGCCAAAATGACCTTTTTAGACATCCATAGGAAGTAGTATTTCATTGAGTCGCAATGAATTCATCAATCATCTTAGGTGATCATCCCTACTCACTAAAACAAAATTGAAAACCTTTTTGGGACTTGCCTCTAAGTCGGGATGAAGGATTCACAATGATAGGGAAAGATGATTTTCAATCATAGGCTTAGTTGTCATGCTCAAAGTTTCAATTTTTCATGTTATACATTTCAGATGACAACATATCAATAACCAATCAAGAAGGCCCCAAAACCTAAACAATGATTATATTCTTTCCCAAAACATATATCTATTATATAATTTAAACCCTAAAATTTTTAGGGTAAAGGTTGAAATCTTGAAAAATACCTATATGCTAACCATGTTAGAATATGAAAAACTATCTTCTAAACGATGACTTATGGAGTTGTGAGACTAGTTCCATAAGGCACGGAGTGACCCTAGAATTTCTCATATTTACTAACATAAATTTAAACTTAAACATTTATTTTTTATAAATATATATCTCCCAAATGCACATATACAACATTAGTAACATGAAGGTGAGCACGTTATAACACGCTTGCTTTATAGTGCACTTGCATTGCAATGCAAGTGTGTTATAATGTGCTTGTGTTATAGTGCACTCGCATTATAATGTGATCACATTTTAGTCTTGGTAATTACCAATCATAGTAATTCAAAATATGAACGTGCTTTTCTAAAACGCGGTGACATTTCACTTTAGATCAAAAATTTAGCCGATTTTTAGTCCCCCATCTGCGTGCACTTACCCAAAGGAAAAGTTGCCAAAATAATAGTGAGAATTTAATGGATTGAAAATGGTAATAAAAGTTAGAAATTATTCTTCAATAATCTAAAACACAAACACAATAAGGAGAAAAAATATTTTGTAATTGATGAAAGGGGTTCATACACATGCATTTTGTTGAATTAACTATGTTATTCACATAATTTTATGAGAATATATTCAAAGAGGAAAGTAAATGGGAAGACATTCAAAATACTTGAGGAGAAATCTAAAGAGTGTATTCTAAATAAAATTGATACTAGCTATAATAGATTTTTGGATAGAATAATTTCTATAAAAGAAATTGAACAAACTCTTTTTTTGTTTCCTCAAAATAAAAATCACAAGCATTGATAGAATCTCTGTACAATTTCATCGGATCATATGGCCTCACATCAAATATGACTTTTATATGCTCTACTTAGAGGAAATTCAGAAAGATTCTTTAGGACCAATCATCAATAAAGGGTTCATTAAACTTTTTTATAAAGGGAAAATTGAAGACACTATTCATAACTAACGTCATATCACATTATTCAATACATCTTACAAAATTATTTCCAAAGTAATGGCGATTCATATTAAACCAATGGTTTACGATATTGTGAGAACATAATAAACAAACTTCCTTGGAGGATGACATATTCTTGACGATCTAATTCTAGCTTGGGAAACTAGTGAATGGGATTAGCAAACGGGTCATAATACTTTGCTAGTAAAATTAAACTTTGAAAATCATATGACATAATGTGTTGGAATTTCATTATTAAGATTTTGTAATGGTTGCATTTTGGTCCTCAAATTCTTGCACATGTTGGAATGTTGTTTAAGGATTTCAATGCTCACATAGTTATTAATAATTCAATTAATGAATCTTTTCCCTTGCACAGTTCTCTATCAAACAAGGGTGTCACTTATTTACATTTTTTATATATGTTTGTTGGGAATTCCCTAGGGTATCTTCTATAAAGGGCCAAGTATTTGAACCTCGTTTCTTTTATTTTCATCCCCCAAAATGTTGTTGTGACTGATTATGGGGGGATTCACAAAATAAATAATTACCTATCACTTGATTTCATATTGGGGTTTTAACTATTAGTCAAGATGGACCCAATATATTGCCTCATATTAAGGGGTGTATGGAGTCCAAGCATAAATGTTTTTTAAAATATATGACGAGTAGGGTATGTGGAGAAATAAGGAGGGAGCTAGAGGATTCATGGGGTAGATGAAGAATCCCTAAATTTATATCATTTTCATTGTGTATTTTTCAAATTATCTGCATGGTTTTTCAAGAAGGAACATGTTTTTTTACAAAGTAATTGCACTTCATAACTCTCAACATTTGTAACATCCTTGATAGTATCATTTTCAATGTGTATTTATTGTCATTTGATTCAATTTTTTAGGTTCATGGATTTCGTGAAGATAGTGAAATTTAGCTTACAATGATATAGTCACACATGACCCTTCACATTACTATACAAATTTTGATTAGTGTAAAAAATGTAGATATACAAGAAAGAAAGAGACATAAAATTACACATGCTTAGGGTTTGTACTTTTCAAGTCCAATACGATTTTCATCAATATTTTAAGTGGAAATATAATCAAATTTTATGAAACTATAAGCTATTGAATCCAACATTGAAGAGGTGGAAATAAAAAAGGGGTATAAAAAAATTCATAGGAAAAATGGGTAGTTTTGATATATGCTAAAATAAGGGGTATTTTATAATTGAAAAGTTGCATTGGAAGGGGGTGTTAATAATAGAATATTGAGATGTAGATTTGGAAATAGAGGTATTATTTATTATGCTATGAATGAATGTGACAGGCTATAAGTTTACATAAGAAATGCCTAATTTGATGTTATAGTAGCAATAAATGAATGAAATAATGAAACACAAAAATATACCAAAGCAAAATAAACAATAAATAATGAAACCCTAATGTGCAAAAAAGGGTAAGATGCCTTAGATGATTCGTCGAGTTATGGAAAGTGCACAAAACTAGAAGGCAGATAAATGAAAATCACTGACCATCATACTAGAGCTCAGAAAATTGCAGAACTGGAGGAACAGGCTGGATAGGGGTTCCTGGAGAGGGACATGTGCATCCGTGGGCACCTGGGTACTGATTTTGGGAGCCTGGGTCTGTAGAAATGCTCAGAAACTTAAATTCTGAAGTTTGAAATATGTTCGCTAATGCTCACCTTTTATTGCTACGGATTCACACAATGATCGTTGGAATCACCGAAAGCCTACAATGAAATATAGATCTACAAAACCCTCAAATAGACATCAAATCCTAAAAAATAAAGATTCAAAAGGAGGGGTCAGACTATTCTCATTTTCCACAATTATGGACTTACAATTGATTATTGCACTACATCTCAGACCCAATGTAATTATGTGCATGTGTGCAGAATTATTCCCTAGGTTTATCTTGCGTCAGTCGCACTTGGATAGTGAGCAAGTAGCTAGATGTAGACTGTAGTAAATGTGTGCATGGAAAAGAAGGAACTTCCCTCCTATGAAGTGTATGCAGGTGAACCATCCCTTGTCTCCCTTGTGATGGATCTAGATGGATGCAATGGAGCTCTTAGATGCCTTGATGGATGCAACCTTAGGTGGAGATAGTAGATGTTTAGTGCTTGGTCCCTTATTACGATCACATAACTTTATATTTATATGATTCCCTTCCTTGAATTTCATAATTAACCCTGACAAGGCCGACTACCAAAACTTCAAGATGCTCAAATGGCTAGAAAGGACCCAAAAAGTGTGAGTAAATTACAAAGAGGAAATGGGCACCCAGATTGGATGAGGGTGCTTGGCACTGGCATCCTGATCTGGGTTTTGGTGTCCAAGATGAAAAATGCCAAAGACTGAGCAAGTAATGGTGTAAGAGTAAAATTAGAAACAGAAAGCAAAGAAAGGTGGCCAAAGGCATGGGTTCATTAGTATTTTTCTTACTTAGGAATCATATGAATACTAGTATGCAATCAGGACAAGAGAATTACCCAAAGTGTGTGATTTTGTGTTTATAGGATGGAATCAAATTTAGGATTCTCATACACCTCTTTTCTCATATTCCTTTCATAGAGACAGATGATGTTTTGATCCTTCACACATGATGGTCCCGAATGCCTCGGTATCCTAACTAGCTCATCTTGGCTTATTCCATGGAGAGGTTTGAACATGATGGCGGAGTCAAGATATCATGATCATCAACTTACTCCATGAATTTCCCATTTCACCTTTGAACATGATGACACCCTTTTTAACTTCACAATTCACTTCTCTGACCAAGATGTCACATGAGTGGAAACATGTTTATAGAATCTGGATACCTCTTTTCTCAATTAATCCTCATGGAAATAGGTTTTCTCCTCTATATGGAAGGATTGGTCCCTAAATGAGTCTTTAAGGAATGTTTGAGGGTCAGCTCCATCTTATTTACCTCAAACTGCATTGAAGCACTCTGAAAGATACTTCTTGAATTGTAAATTGTGAGCACATTGTCAAGTATTGATTAAGTTTTTAGAAACACTCTCAAGATATATGCACCATTTGTGAGCTTGAGATGAATACCATCACCACTCATGATGATCCTTTCTCATCATGCTCATGATGATCATTCCCTTGATGTCTTGAATTTCAATGATCATATACTTCACACACCTCATGACTCTCCTAATTACACCTATTGTCTAAGTGATTGTATTTTACACACTTTGACACCCTAATTTGTTTCTTTCCACACTTTGATCCCCATGATGTCCATTTTCATGAATGGTTTTAACCAAGATGACTCCTTTTTGCCACAATTGGGATGAGGTCCCTCTTGTCCCCCTTGCACCATGGGGACATAGGGTACTTTAGAGACACCTGGGACACCTAGGTTTCCAAAGTGTGACTTGGGGAGGAGGATGAGGTCACAATTTGGTTTCCCTCATGTTCCCTTTCCAGTTTTTCCTTGGATGTCCATTTCTAGACACCGAACTTGATTTTTCCGCCACGGGAGCTTAGGAAAATGGTTTGGGGTCAAATATTATATGATTTTGAATCCAAATCACATTTCAATATTAATTAAATTTTTCACAAAATTCAATTCTTCCTGCAACTCAAAATTTCAGGGCCTATTCCTTCTTGAACTAAGAGGGGAAATTGCAGAAGTTTTAAATATATTAGAAAATAATCAAGCCTTAGTTAAATTTTATATTTTCCCCTTGTATGTGAATCAAATATATTTCGTATGCATATTTATTTTCCTCTTAACTCATTCGTGAACTCCCATAATCTTCCATAGAATACAGCATTCACCATTGCAACTCTCATTCACTACAACCTGAATAGCCGTTATTGAATAGATGGATCCTGAATGAGATTTTATTTCCTAAATTTTCCTAAATTACTTTAGAAACCTTCTATTCTCTCCAAAATCACCTGCATATTCTTTATAATTTTTCTAAACATTCCCGGAGGGTGTTTATTAGCTATAAAATGGCCAAAAATTGGCCTTTTTTAGGCCTCCGAAGGAAGTTATCTTTCACTGAATATTACTAAATTAACTTATCACCTTTGGTAATCATCCTTTCACACTAAAAAAACTTGAAAAACTTGTTATTAATTTCCTATGAGCCAAATTTAAGGTTGAACTAAAGGCAAGCTAGTCAGAGGAAGGATGCATAGTGACTAGGATTGCCTAATTTTCAATTCTAAGGCGCTTAGTTGTCATGCTTAAGATTTTCAATTTTTCATGCTAAATATTTTGCACAAAAATGAATTTGGACTCAATTGTACCCCCTAATTATATCATTCATTACATAGTTAGTTGATTGGTTAGATAAGAGAAGAAATATTGATTAAATTGAGCCATGTGAAACTTATTTGAACTATATGATTTGATTTTTTACTTCATCTATGACTATATGGTTGGTCTGATTTCTATGTTTTCTTAATTTTTAAAGTACATTATGATGTCTATCAAGAGGAAAAGGATTGAATATTTTATGCCCTTAGTCCTATAGCCTATATTGGATATGTACTACCGACTTGTGGCACATAATCTCTTTCCTATTCATATGTTATTCATTTATGCTATCATATTGAGAACTTGAGTTGTATTGTATGGTTTAGAGGTTACCCCTTCGAAGTGGCTAAGCTATTATACTTGCATATTGTGATCATTTATCTACATTTTGGTGTTCTTAGTGTTCTATTGTTGTTGATATTTATATTTGTTCATTACAAATATATAGTGGTAGTTCATAACATCTAGCATTTACTTCCAACCTTGACTTTATTTTGTTAATTTTCACTATTTTCTCACCTAAAACTTAATGTTGGGTGTATATCAGGTGTCCAAAGATCTGTGTTATAAAATAAGTAACTTAATTTTAATCCTCCTTAACCTTATTCAATAGTTAAATGATTCAAGAAGTTTTTGTATGATAAGAAATCTGAATTTTCTCCCTATCAGGTTATCTAAAACCGTATGTTGGGGTTTCAACAATAAAATCTTAATATCTCAGCTGATAAGGACTATTAAAATATAAAAATTGAAAAAAAATACCTAGGGAGGGTGTTATTTAAGATAAAGGAGGTTTTGTGGAGTTTTAGCTCCATTAGAGCAAGATATATGTGAGAATTCATGGATGCACAATGAAAACCCGTCTAGACCTAATTAGGTCAAAATTTAAATTGTAAACTGGGAAAAAATACCTATAATTGGGTTATAAAACTTAGAAGCCTTTTTTATTCATACCATTGTGTAGAATACTATGATACCTTTCCTTTGACTATAACCAAGACTTTTGAAGTGCTTCGAGGCTCCCAAAACCTTCCATTGAAGTTGATATTTGAAAATGAGCAATCTTGGAAATTTGATAAATTTGAGAAATTTTGACAAATTTGACTAGAAAGAAGAAATTTTTTCAATGGGGTTGTCAAAAGAATGCAATGAAATTTCATATGAAAACGGTTGGCTCATACTCAGGGACTTGTTTCAGATTGGACGAAGGAAAAATGGAGCAAGCATGAACCTCAATTATCTCTTGGGGGACTAGACCAGTGCCTTATCCATAAGGAAAATAGATTCACAAAACACACCAGCAATACATGCAAGCCACACAAATAAGAACAAATAAAAAAACACATGACAAAAAGGGAAACACACTAGACAAAAAGGAAAAACAACCTAACTCGCTTATGGTACATGTGGGGGACAACTCATTTTCACTGTAGCACTTTTTCCCAAATGGATGTTACTATGTGTGGGTAGCACCAAATGATTTTTTATCATCAAACCCATTGACTGGTTCGATGAAGTATGACACTTTCCTCAATTTCTTGAGAAAATTTTCATGATTTCTAGTAAGTGAGGGTTGACATGAAATGCTCATTTTTCTCATTGTCCATAAATTCCATTTCATGTTACCAATCCCATTTTTTACTCATTCGTGATTGTGATTTCACATTATTCATCCTCACACTACCACAAGACTAATTTTTGACCATTTCGGGCTCACCTTATTCAAAACTAGCCTCACACTCTCCAATGTGCAACTACCCTGATTTGTCATGTTTACTATGACAATTGCTTCTGTGAGATGGCTCTATGTAGGAATTTTTAAATCTTCAACATCATCTTAGACCTCCTTTTGATTCATGTTTGAAAAATTCCCCAAAGTATTTTCTTTCATACTCACCAACTCATGTTTGACCCATTGCATTATATGACGTGGCTTACATAGAATTTCACTCTCTTGAACAAAGAGTGGACACACAATTGCGGACAAAATGGAATGATCATCATTCTCATCATTGGATGTAACAGTACTCTCTATTATGGATGTACACATGGGAGATTCAAGCACCTTCATTTCATCTCGTTCATTATTAATATAATCTTATCCACCAAAAGGGAAAAAGAAATATTCATACTCACATTCATAATCATTTGGAAAGTATGCACAATGGTTCTCGAGGAAATGGTTGAACACTTAGAACTCACATTCTCAAATCTCATTGAATATCACCCTTTTTTATTCATGAGTGGTATCATCCTCAAAATACTTGAGTACTTTCATATTCATACATTCACCATTGAGAAGGTATTCCACCTCAAATGGAAAAGAAAAAGATTCATTTTCACAATCATGTTCATTATTTAATTCTTCAATTTTTTTTCCTCCAAACTCCTTCTGGAACTCCCAGAATCATTCAGAGGTTTCATCTTTCACCGTTAAGACATTCATTCTCTGCACCAAGAAGACCCGGTCTTGCACAAGTTGTCTGTGAATCAAATTTTCTTTCCTAAACTATCTCATACTTTCAGACATCCATAGGAAGCAGTCTTTCATTGAAAGATTGCTTACTATTCATAAGAATCAGTCTTTCATTGAGTCACAATGAATTCATCAATCATCTTAGGTGATCATCCCTACACACTAAAACAAAATTGAATTTTTTTATGACTTTCTCTAAGCCGGGTGAGGGTTGAAATGAGGGAAATTTGGCTAGAAGAAGGATTCACAATGATAGGGAAAGATGATTTTCAATCATAGGCTTAGTTTTCATGCTCAAAGTTTCAATTTTTCATGTTATACATTTCTGATGACAACATATCAATAACCAATCAAGAAGGCCCCAAAACCTAAACAATGATTATATTCTTTCCCAAAATATATATCGATTATATAATTTAAACCATAAAATATTTAGGCTGAATGTTGAAATCCTGAAAAATACCTATCTATACTAACCAGGTTAGGATATGAAAAACTATCTTCTAAACCATGACTTATGGAGTTGTGAGACTAGTTCCATAAGGTGCAGAGTGACCCTAATTTCTTATATTTACTAACATAAATTTAAAGTATAAGAAATAAAAATTTATTTTTTATAAATATATAGCTCCCAAATGCACATATACAACCTTAGTAACATGAAGGTGAGTGCATTATAACACGCTTGCTTTATAGTGCACTCACATTATAACGGAAGTGCGTTATAACGTGTTTGTGTTATAATGCACTCGCATTATAACGTGCTCGCATTTTAGTCTTGATAATTACCAATCATATTAATTCAAAATATGAACGTTCTTTTCTAAAATGCGGTGACGTTTCTCTTTAGGTCAAAAATTTGGCCGACTTTTAGTCCCCCATCTGCATGCACTTACCCAAAAGACAAGTTGCCAAAAAAATTGTGAGAATTTAATGGATTGAAAATGGTAATAAAAGTTAGAAATTATTCTTCAACAATCTAAAATACAAACACAATAAGGAGAAAAATTATTGAAAGGAGTTCATACACATGCATTTTGTTGAATTAACTATGTTATTCACATAATTTTATGTGAATATATTCAAAGAGGAAAGTAAATGGACGGACGTTTGAAAATACTCGAGGAGAAATTTAAAGATTGTATTCCAAATAAAATTGATATTAGCTAGAATAGATTTTTGGATAGAATAATTTCTATAGAAGAAATTGAACAAACTCTTTTTTTGTTTCCTCAAAATAAAAATCACAAGCATTGATAGAATCTCTATAGAATTTCATCGGATCATTCTATCCAAAAATTCTCTGTTTCCTCAAATATGACTTTTATATGCTCTGTTTAGGACCAATCATCAATAAAGGGTTCTTTAAACTTTTTTTATAAAGGGAAAATTGAAGACATTGTTCATAACTAACGTCATATCACATTATTTAATGCATCTTACAAAATTATTTCCTAAGTAATGGCTATTCATATTAAACCAATGGTTTAAGATATTGTGAGAACATAATAAACAAACTTCCTTGGAGGACGACATATTCTTGACGATCTAATTCTAGCTTGGGGAAACTAGTGAATGGGCTCAACAAACGGGTCATAATACTTTGCTAGTAAAATTAAACTTTGAAAATCATACGACATAATGTGTTGGAATTTCATTATTAAGATTTTGTAATGGTTGCATTTTGGTCCTCAAATTCTTGCACATGTTGGAATGTTGTTTAAGAATTTCAATGCTCACATAGTTATTAATAATTCAATTAACGAATATTTTCCCTTGCACAGTTCTCTATCAGACAAGGGTGTCCATTATTTACATTTTTATATATGTTTTTTGGGAATGCCCTAGGGTATCTGCTATAAAGGGCCAAGTATTTGAACCTCATTTCTTTTATTTTCATCCCCCAAAATGTTGTCGTGACTGATTATGGGGGGATTTGCAAAATAAATAATTACCTATCATTTGATTTCATATTGGGGTTTTAACTATTAGTCAAGATGGACCTAATATATTGCCCCATATAAGGGGTGTATGGAGTCCAAGCATAAAGGTTTTTTAAAATATATGACGGGTAGGGTATGTGGAGAAATAAGGAGGGAGCCATAGGATTCATGGGGTAGATGAAGAATCCCTAAATTTATATCATTTTCATTGTGTGTTTTTCAGATTATCGACATGGTTTTTCGAGAAGGAACATGTTTTTTTTCCAAAGTAATTACACTTCATAACTCTCAACATTTGTGACATCCTTGATAGTATCATTTTTAATGTATATTTCTAGTCATTTGATTCAATTTTTGTAGGTTCATGGATTTCATGAAGATAGTGAAATTTAGCTTACAATGATATAGTCACACATGACCCTTCACATTACTATACAAATTTTGATTAGTGTGAAAAATGTAGATATACAAGAAAGAAAGAGACATAAAATTACACATGCTTAGGGTTTGTACTTTTCAAGTCCAATACAATTTTCATCAATATTTTAAGTGGAAATATAATCAAATTTTATGAAATTATAAGCTATTGAATCCAACGTTGAAGAGGTGGAAATAAAAAAGGGGTATAAAAAATTTCATAGGAAAAATGGGTAGTTCTGATATATGGTAAAATAGGGGGTATTTTATAATTGAAAAGTTGTATTGGAAGGGGGTGTTAATAATAGAATATTGAGACGTAGATTTGGAAATAGGGGTATTATTTATTATCCTATGAATGAACGTGGTAGGCTATAAGTTTACATACTAAATCCTTTGTGTGAATGACTCACACTATGTTGGTGATAGCCTACTATTTCTATAACATTTTGAAGAAGAAATAAATGTATGCTTTAAATTTAAATTTATAATGGTCTATGTATGGATCTCAATTAGCACCCGTATAACTTAATTATTGATGTCCCTATCTAATCCCACCCTAAGATGGATCCCCAGACAATGGAGACAAATCAAGCACATTGAAATAACCTAATATATTGGTATTTTGTTTGGTCTGGGAGTCTCACTTCATGATGTGGAATTGGTACCTCAATAGAATTAAGAATAAATTACTTAATTAGGGTAACAAATATCTATCATTCACTAGTTAAATTCATGTTGTTGATAGAATTTTTCTTGCCACACATGTATCTTTCTTCTTGTTGGATGTCATCTAATCCATCAATTTTTATGGTCCAATTGGGATGGTACCATTGGGTTTATAGCTACATCTTGACCTCAATGCATCCAACCCAAGTCTAAGGAAGGATTGGGAATTATAGATCCAAAACTTCGAGTTACGTGTCTAGTTGCTAAATGGATTACTAGAGTTGTAAATGGTGATGAACACTAAAAAATCTTATAACAATATATATTTTCCATAGCAGCAGTAAAAGGGAAATGGCAAAAGGATAACTAGTTGGATAAAAGTCTTCTTGCACTATACTTTGAATCAAATCCTCTTTTCCTATTCAAACTATTTAGAAAGATTGGCAATGTGTTTGGTAGTTCCTACGATGGAAAGAATCATCATTATAACATGGTTTTAACTTTTTTTTCTATTTGGTGTCCAATAAATATATTCAATATCAAGAAAAAGCTCTTGTTATTAGTTTCATGAGGGAAGCTTATTACTTGTTCAAGAAGGGAATCAAAAAATTTAGTGATATAAGGAACTTCACAACTTTACATTGGTCTTCTCGCTAGGCTATTAAAGAGCAATTTGGATTGAAAAATAAGAACAAACAATTTCTTTTGTTTGTGCGATCATTAGTCCCACCTAATCTATTAAATGAAATATGTGCTCTAGGATTAGGTAATTTCTTCAAAGATTGGCATTGGCTATCATCTTGTCATTTCATATTCTTCCCTTTAAAAATAGATCTACCATCTTTCCTACCAAATATGCCCTTACAACCCAGCCTTAACGATAAATGGTGATGCAACTTTAATAATAAAGACATGATCAATTTAAGTGCTCAAATATGGAATTCTAAAGCTAATGTTGGTGCATAAATGTTAGCATGGAAAATATTTCATTATAAGTTACTTGTTGGTGATAGGCTAAAATGTCCTAATATTCAGCCAATTAAATGCCCATTCTACCAGTCGTATGAAACAATGAAACATGTGTTTTTGGGCTGCAATTTTTCCAAGAAATAGTTGTATTCAATGTTTAGATATTTGTATGCAATATTTGAGTATCAATTAAGCTAGAAATCAACGTCGTTCGGTACAAGTTTGAAAATTAATGTTATTGTAGATTCAACTAGACATGTTTTTTTAATGCTTATATAGAAAATTAGATGTTCAACAATATTTTTAAACTATGATATTTATCATATAAATATACTTCCAAAACTTTATTCTAACATTTTTTCCATATTGTGTCTTTCTTCTAAACTAAAGGTGATACTAAAGAGAAATGAAAAAGTAATCCTCCACTTAAAACAAATCAAATTATGAATTCACCCCTCCAAGAAATAATCATATTCTATTATACATTCAAAAATGTATTTTACTTTATAATATACCTAATAAACTTCTTATTTATAACTAAAACTGATTAATTTTTAGTTGATTTTGGAAGCCTTTTTATATGACTCGAAATTAGTTGCACATTGATAACAACACCACTTTCCTTATTAGTTCGATGCAGGCTTGTAAATAATTGTTCCGTAAATAAGTGGACATTTGAATAGAAGGACCAAATAACAATACACGTGGCCTAAATATATCAAATCAAACTTATCCGTTAGAAAATTAAAACCCTTAACGTTTGACCGCTTTGGCTTATTTGGAAATACAACTTGGATGCTTTTGCGATATTGAAAGTAGATACCTACTCTTAGAATGCCACGTGTGGGTTAAGGTCCCACTAATAAATGCCAATCATGGACCTCAACTTGGCAATTAATTGCCAACTAATAAGACGGGCCTTCAAAGCATATCGTCGAAGACAATTACAAGTTCCCACGTAATGCCTCCAAACTTTAAATCCACACATGGCTTTGGTCCAACTCATGTAAAGGCAATCTTTGACTCCATCTATGGGATAATAACAACACGATGCAAGTTGTCCCATGACCCACACTCTATCAATCACATGCAAGTTGTGTAATATGAATGTCGAAAAGGATTGGGTGGAGTATTGAAGAGTGGAGGAGGTATGAAGGGTTAGGAAATAAATTTGTTAGTGGAATTTGACAAAAGAGAACGTAGAGCCAGGGGATTTGATGAAACCAAAAAATGACATAGGGAAGCTTGCAAATGTCTTTTTCAACCATCTCGTCAAATATTGTAAAATTTCTTGTCAATTTTTTTATCATTCTATGGATGGGAATGGCAAGCTATGGCCAGTAAAACAGTATGTGTTTTGTTTAGAAAAGTAAAAAAAAATTGACAACCTTGAACATACATAAAGTCAAAAATACTTGAGAACTATGAGTTTAAAAGAATGCATATTAAATCACAATTATGTAGATAAACATCATGAAAAGGCAACGTAAAAGAATGCATATTAAATCACAATTATGTAGATAAACATCATGAAAAGGCAACGTAAAAAAGTCCAACCAGGGAGGTCGAGGAAACGTAAGAAAATTATTTGTGAATATATAAAAAAGTAAATGTAAGAGAACTATTAGGAAATAAAAATTTATAGAAAAAAGGAGAACTGGGAAGAGTAGTGAATTTCTGATCTTCAATTTTTTTTATACATGACCTCTCAGACACAATTCGAGCAAACGGTCTAAATATGTTTGCAGGAAAATGTAGAGAAAGATGGAAATGTATGATAACCATAAAGAATAGTAATTTACAAAAAACAAAAAACTGGGTAGAGCAATGATTTTAGCTTCTTCAACTTTTCTTATTTTTACATGAGGTCCAAGTGACATTTTGGAGAATTGGTCGAATGAGAAATGAGGTGAGATTCGAAGGTCTTGAAGGGAGGGAACCCTAGAGATAGTTGTGAAAGTAAGGCGATGTCTTTATGAGGTGCAAATGTCAATTGTCACTTTATGCAAATTAAGCCCTTGTGATTTGTGGATTGTCAAAGCTCAAGCCATTCTCAGGGGCAATTGCCTGCAAGATCCTCTTGTAATTAGAGGTATTGGAACATACAATGGATTATTTGTATTCCAACAAGGTCCAATGTACCTTTCAAATTTGAGCACAACAAAAAGTGGAAGCTCTAGCGGAGAGGTAGAGTTGTTGTAGACAATGTTGATAATTGTGTTAGTTGCACCATTGACAAGGCCAGTCTCAACCCATAAATTAGATGTAAGCATAACTTTTTCTTGTTTGCAAAGAAGTATTTTATGTTGGAGTTGATCATCATTTTCTTCTCTAGAGTCATTGTGTTTGGTAATGTGTGCAATTCATCGGCCCACTGGAAGATCCATTGATTTAAGCATATGGAGATTGGGTCAATCAACAAGCTCATTTCTAGCAAATAAATGGGGCGCAAATTGGAAAATATGAAGCTCTTCTTTGAAAGATGTGTATATGTTTGTGACATAAGTAACTCCCAATCTTCAATGAGACAATTTGCATCTCAAACATGTAGCAAGAGTTCACAAAATTGTGATTGGGCATGATTTGGACCATGTTGACAAAATATTGTCTGCAATGTGATAGAAGTGGGAAAGCTCCTCCAAAGTCTGGCACCATAGGAGTGACTTGCATATAAAAGAATGTCTTCGATTGGAGGCAATTAGCCAAGGTCACCAACAAGAATGATAGATCTATTACCAAATAGGGATGTTTTGAAATGAGGAAAAGCTTCACGGAGGTGGTAGTCTACCATAGCAAGCAATTTGGGGCCAATGAAGCTCATCTCATCAATGAGTACATATATTCAATATGGTTCATGGACTCTTGAAAGTTTGAAAAATCTTGGCCATCCAACAGTTTTATTTCTTTCATCGGTATGCGCAAAGAAGCATGTATGATCGATGCGGAAATATTGAATGTTGCAACACCAATTGGTGCTAGCAACAGAAGGGGCAATTTTGTTTCCTTGTTTATGGGTGAGAGTGTCAACCTTGTTGCATTAATGAGATATGATTTCCTTGTCCATGTGGTACCTTGAATTATCAAATTCAGTGGAGGAAATTGATCTTTGAGCATGAAATGGTGCAGAACAATATGAAAAGAAAGTTGTTGTTCTAGCAAGATAGGCGACGAACGTTGGAGTGTCTTGTAGAGGGAGATGAATTGTATTTCTTTCCTAGTGAGTGTCAAAGTCTCATTGGCCCAATATGTCAAGACTATCTAGGCTCGTGTAATTTTTTGGATGGAGTCGGGACAATAGTTCATATTCATCTAGATGATCATACGTGCACTTGTATTGTCTTCTCCACTTAACGGTTCTTTATTTCAGAGTTCGTCTATATTGAGGGGTATTTGATTGACATTCCAAGGCTAGTAATTGCTATAAAGAAGATCCCAATTAGAAATGATTCAATAGGAGTGGCACCAAATTAATTGAAATGTTGTGAAATGGTTTCTATAGAAGGAATTCAGTCCAATAGAAATTCTAGAAATATGATGAAGTATGAAGAGGCACATGGAAAAATCTAGGTAATACCCTGACAATTTCTGGAATAGGAGGTATCTTCCATTTGTCTCCATTACACAGCTTGTTATAAGACCATGTTCTAGACAATTTAATAAGTGAAAGTGATTCCATGGTTGTAGGTTGTTGTTTGTAGATGTCAATGAAATGAGAAGATTCTTGACAAGAACCCTTTGATTTGGTGACTTTCCTTAAAAAATTCTTAGAAACATTCAAGGAAACGAAAGATCCCTTGTAAAGAACAAGAGGAAATTTCAGCAACATGTGGCAAGTTTCTTGAGCGTTGATATCATGTTCACCAACACTTTCAATAAGCATTTTACAAAAGGCAATATGAGTTGGCTGATCAGGTGTGACATTGTATGAAATCCTTGAGAGCATCTGATGGTAGGTTTTGAGAATGTCGTTCCAATTTGGAAGCATATATCGTACACTATAATTTAGAATGACATGTTTGAAGAGTACATGATAACAGTAAATATTGGCTCTCGATACATGGATTAACATGGCTTGGTTGTGGGTGTTCAGCCTATCATCATTTGTAGAAGGCAGGGAATTTACTTTGCCATCTTTGTCGATGGAAAGGGAAGATTCTAAATATATTTCCCAAGGGGCATTGTAATGACATTGAAATCCTGAACCTTTTTTTCTCAAACATGTTTTCTCTAAACATTTGGTGTGGCATTGAACTCGATTAACCATCTCTTCAAGTTCGAGGGAGAGGATTGATAACGAGTATCTGGGATGTATCCAACAGGGAAGGATCATCTTGTATGGGGTGGTGTACATGTTGTGTTTGTTGTTGGATTCCTCGAGGGTTCCATGTGGAAATGAATCTATCAAAGTAATTTCTTGTTGCCTTTATAGAATTTGGGTCATTCTAGTCCAATGTCTCTACATTTGGTGCATATGATGTTTCACCGTTTTCTTTAAGTTTTTAGATGAAACAGATAAGGGTTTGGTCCAAGGAGGAATACCTATTGCAATGGTCGATTTGAAGGTCGTTGCACGCGTTCTGACTTCTTGATCCAATGTTGATTGTGGGAGCTTCCTTTTGGCTATGAGGAACTACCTGAAATACACAACAAGACCACAAGAGAGAGTTAAACAATATATGTCAGTGGGTTGCCTAGCGTGTGCTAGATCCAGGAAGTGTGATACTTGCTCGGTGGTAGTCAAACCACTGTTTAATGCAAATTAATGCAAGAAATGACATAAATAAATAGGGTTCTATTGTAGTTGATATGATTTAGGTATCTCATCCAAATATAATAAGCAAATCTAACATAACACGCTAGGCTATGATCATATCTGGAAATGATGTAAATAATTAAGGTGTTGGAATAGGTTAGGGTCGGATTTTGGGTCACTTGAGTCACTTAAAAAAGGTTATTTGGATCTAGTATTAGTAGGATTGCCAATACAGAGACTGACATCGGTCTGGTATGACCAACGACGGTTTAGTAAGAACCGATGATGGTTAATGCGGGCTGGTAATAACTCAATAGTTCATGGTTTTAAGGATTTTTCTAAGACTGAATCAGAGATGGTAAGGAGTTGGTTTAGGTCTGGGGAGGTGTTGGGAATATTCAGAGGTACTCATGAGTAGGCAGAGGTGATTAAAATGGTTGTGAGTGATGGGAATGGTCGGGTTCACAGGAAGGCAATAGTGGTGGGGTAAAAACATAAATGGTGGTTGATAAACAAAGGTGAAGAACTCTTATAAACTAAATAGAAATGAAATGGTGCAGGTTAGAGACACACGTACTGCTATGAAGGTTCAATGGCTGGGTGGTGGTGATGGTTGATCGGTGAAATGATGATCAATGTCGTGGCATTGCTTCCTGAAATGCTCCAGTGAATGCAAAAATATTTTGATCAATGGTTGTTTTGGCTATGGCTATCTGGATGTGTGAAAGAGCTCTGGTTCTTGTTTGCATGCAGATCTCCTTTGCTCCAAAACTCAAAAATGTGTCTAACCTCTCAAACAAGGTTACCAAAATGGTTATGTGGTAACTGACGACGGTTTAGGGTTACCGGCGTCGGTTTCGGGTTGACCAGCGTCGGTTAAGGCGGGATATCCTAGGTTGCCTAAAATAGTATATCTTGGCTATCCTCTTCCAACTTTTGCTCATTTGTGTCAGGTCTAAATGGAATGTTGTGCTTAGATACGCAAAAATTTGGTTAGAGGAAGAATAGACATGTGCTTTTAGGGTTATACTAAGTCTTAGTTCATTAAGGTAAGTAAGGATAAGTCTTACTTAGTTATGGAAACATGTTATGAATAGGTCAATGGTGAGGTGTCTAGGTGAGGTGGTAATTGGTTTTAATTAAGGTAATTAAATAATGAATGAAGTGAGGATGAGCATTAATTTAATTATAAATAATTAAATTAATATTAATGTGGGGTATAAGGGTCATGGCTAGGTGAATGTGTTTAAGTTGGCTATTTGAAAGGGGACCAAGGGGAGTGTGACCCAATTTTGAAACCATTACAAACTGTGAACATCTATAGATCCTATGAGATGTCATTTGTATATGCGAAAGGAAAGGATACATGTTATAAGACATGAATATTTTGCAACACAATACAAAAGAAAAGGAAATTTTTTACATGTACCAATAGTCGTGTACTCCAATATGTTTCTAGAGCACCTTACCACGAAATATTGTGAATCTTTGATGCAAGTATGTGGAGAAATGGTGAGGGTTTGAAACAATGTTTTGGTTTCTCCATCATTGAGCATCTCAAGCATCCTGTGGGGGACTTCTAACCATAATATTGTGGATGTCTGGCCATTATGTGTCTATTGCGCTCAAGGTAAAGAACAATGTTGGTGGGCCTAATTGCTTGACCATATATGATATTTCAATTTTGTTGCATGACCAAATTGAGCATGTTCTAATAAGATTGATTCTAAAATGCATTAAACTATCTAGAAGAATTTCATTTAGGTAGTCTTGAAGCCTTTGATGAATATCTTCTATAGTTGTTAGAAGGCCACACTCTAAATCACCTTTAATTAATATTGACATTGTTACTTGGCTTATGTGGCACATAATCAAGTTTAGTAAAAATTATTTGAATTACTGGTGAGAGAAAAAACATCCATCATGGTAGTGCATCAAATGTAATGCATATTAATGGAGTTGTACTTGTAAAATTGTTAAGGAGTGAAGAAACATCTCTCGAATCAAAAGGTAAATAGGTAAGAGATTCATTATCGATCAAGACATCTTTTTAGTATGGATCATGTGCTATTTTAAATTTCAGTGCATTTCAAACATGTGACCTGCTAACATAGAAGTCATATTTTTAATATTGTGGAACTTTCCTCTGTATAAACATGATGTCTAAATCTCCAAGGTGAAGTGGAAGGTATTTGACAATGGAGGAGACATTTTGTGGGAAGTTGATGGTGTGCCCTGTGTACTTATATTGTCCTCTGTGACTCTTGTTGACCTACAAAATAGGATTTATTCTCAAAATTAACATTTCCTCTACATGTGTCAAGGATTGTAATCAATTTGGTTGACATCTTGGTGTAGACACAAAATCATGCACTTTGGGTAGTTATCTAGTCTCGATTGAATACTACTATTCATATAGTTCCTAAGTAGGAAAAGTAATAATTAACTCATGTCTTTAGCCACCTTTCCTTTCTTTATGTTTATGCTTTCTGTTTTTCACTCTTACTTACTCAGTATGTCTTTTTACCTTTCAACATTTGGCATTTGGGACATCAGCGCCCAGCTAGGACGGCAACGTTATGCACCCCCTTCCCCTTTAGGCACCCTTGTCCTCTTTGTACTTTGGTCACACTTTTTGGGTCTTTTCAACCATTTTAGCATCTTATCTTTTTGGTAGTCATCCTTTTCAAGGTTAATTATAAAATTCAAGCAACGGAATCATATTAATATAAAGTTATGTGATCATAATAAGGGACCAAGAACTAAGCACAACTTATCACCACCTAAGGTTGCATCCAACAAGGGACAAAGGTTGGTTCTTCTACATCACACTTCATATGAAGGGATTCTATTGTTTCCATGCACACATTATTTAAATTTTACATCTAGCTACATGTTTGCTACTCACAAAGTGTGACACACACGGGAGCAACCTAGGGCACAATTCTGCATGCACACACACAAATACATTGGGTCTGAGATGTAGTGCAGTGCTTAGTAATAAGTCCATCATTGTGGTAGCTAAGGACAGTCCAAACCCTCATTTTGCATCTTTCTTTTTTAGGATTTGATGTCTATTTGAGGGTTTTGCATGTGCTTTCTTCATTACATGTTTACACCGACCTCAATGATCTTATAGTGACATACACACGATAAAATGCGAACAAGTGTGAATCTCTTACGACACCTCGAAGGAGGTTTTCTGTGTATCTACGTAGACCAGGGAACCCAGAATAAATATCAAGGCGCTCACAGGCGCCCCCATCCCTCTCCAAGCACCCTAGTCCAGTCAAATCTTCCAGATCTATATTTTTCTAGGATTCTGTGTGACATTCTTCCATTTATGTTCAGCATGTCAACACTACGACATAGTCCTACAACCTCTAAAAATCAGCTAAGGCACTTCTAACCCTTCTTTGTAATTAGGGTTTCATATTTTATTACTTAGTAGCTCAGGTATTTTTTCAGTGTTTCATTGCTCATTTATTTATTACTGGTATAGCATTTAGATTAGGCTATTATTTTACATTTTAGCATAATCATTTTGGTGAACCCGTACTTGATCATTGCACTCCTAGGATCCTCATTATTTTATTGCTCATCTTTCTAGCATCTTCTCGTCATGAGTATCTCAATTAATGAATTCTTACTTGTCAATCCTGATTTACAACATAAATTCCAACATCTCCTCGCTATTACTCGCATTCCTACTGGCAAGCATCCAGACTCAGTTTATCAATCATTTGTTGTTGCATTTTCTTAACATATTGCATTCCCATATAATCCTCAAGCCGATCTTACAATTTTTGACAATGATCCACCCTTGCATATCATGATTTGCATTTACAATATGAGTATCAAGCGGACTTTAGTTGATAATGGATCTAAGCTCAACCTATGCCCTATGTCATTACTTTAAAATATAGGTATTTCCATTGTTAAGCTTAGTATATCGTGTCTTTCCCTTCGTGTATATGACGGTTCCATTTGTCCATGTGTAGGTCACATTACTCTAAATATCACTGCAAGGCCAAAAAACCCTTAACATTGTATTTTTTGTCATTGACTTTTTGGTCTAATATAATTTTTTACTTGGTAAACCATGGCTCCATGCCATGCAAGCCATTTCCTCTACAGTACATCATTATGTCAAATTCATACATGAAGGCATCGAATATACTATTTTTCGTGACCATCATCCATACAAATATTGTGACTGTGATCCTCATATGACACTTCCTACTCCATAAACTGATACTACCAATGACCCTCAACCTATGGATGAACCACCTCATTTGCCACCACTTGAAGTTGTTATTTACATGATAGATATTGTTTCTTCCACACCACCGCCTCCATCTGATACTACTGCTGCAATGATTCTTTTTCGGGAGCCTTTCCAGTCCACGAAAGTTGATCTATCCCCTACACCTTCACATGCACCACCTCCATTAGCATGTGCACCATTTACATGTATGATTTTTATGAATGACTCATACTAGGAGCATATTCCATTTGATCATTCTTGTGATGTTACTATATGTTCACATGATGGTTTGAATTAGTTAGGTTTCACTTTCGAGGACCTTTATCCTCCAACTCATTATCCTCATTTATATTATGGATTCATCACTATCACTGTTGTTTATGGTCTTTGTGTCTTCCATCTTACAATCTACCTTGCACGTACTCCCCCCTCTTCTCCGCTCACATTAAGGCAATATTGGCTTGCTTATATATGGGGAACATTGGACCTTGATTATATTGATATCTCATTTCCTATGCCCTTTAGCCGTGTGTTCATTTGTAACAACTCCTTTATTGGCTATACACAAAATCTCACTCATTGGTATTCACATGGCTTCTGTACGATGGAAAAGTGACATGCGAGCATGGGAATCTACAAGTACCTCTTCCTCGTACCTGACCTCCTGAGGTCATGTCGAGACAGTCAGTGAATGTTGAATGCGAATAGATACAGACAAGCTAATCAGGTAATCTTATATCCTCAATACGCAATAATGGAATCTGCAAATCTAAGGTGAAGAAGGCCCTCCTAACCTGAATTGGTGTAATGGTTCATTCAGATATAATGGCTTCTCATAGGCTCCAATCAATGTCTAGCTCTACCGAGATCCTATTTCTTGGTTGTTGGATACGTGGGAAGTGACCTGTGGGAGCTTCGTATATATCTCCAGACAAGGTCATAAAACACTGATGGGCGATTTAGTGAGTTTGTAGTTAACTATGGGTGGTTTTCTGGTCTAGCCAAAAAAATATTAGATTGATTGGCTTTTATGTTTAATACGGAGAACTATACTATAATATTTGGCGGGAGTGGTGAGGATCTAAATACTAGTGTTTGTAAGCTGGTGTCAATACTTAACTGATTTATAGGCCCTTTGGATTGTGGGACTTGGGGATCATAACCGTGAGTTTGTGGTTATTGTGGACCTGTTATGGTCATGTGAAGAATCAATCCATTCTCCCAACTATCCAATAATCGTATGCCTTTTCAGCCTCTATGTTTAGAACTATAAGTTGTATGATTTTCTCGGAGTACCTAACAGGTGTTCTGGCAACTTGAATACGTAAGCTAGTGTCTATGTCGACGAGGAGGTCTCACATGTTAGGCTGTGGAACCAAAGGATCACAACCAAATGTTTGCTCTCATTCAAATCCTTGCATAGTCATTCAGATGTTTTATCAAGGCAATCTATAGTTTGGATGGTTTGACCAGAATGTGTAAGCTTTATTATCTTCAATGTTTAATCCTCTTAATTATTCACTAATTGCTTGTAGGTTTGTCATTGCTCAAAAGACCTATATCCTAAGGTCTTGATCTATATCAGCTAATGTTGTGGGTAGACTCGGCTGAGGCACTATGGGTTCAAATATATATTCTCGAGGCTCTCTAGGTCCTGTGATTGTCATATAAAATGATTCAACTTTTAACTAAAATTAATAAACTGATTACTAAAGAAGTATTTACACTATGCAAGCATTCTTCTATTTTTGTATTTTTAATGATGTATTTCAATGAAATTAAAGAGCAGATACTCTAGTATATTTATAAAATGGAAAACTAATCTAGTAACAGAATAAAAACAAGCAAAGTAGCCCGGTATGGCTATTTGCCTGTGCAATTGTGATTTTATCCTAAATATCTAAGCAACTAAATATATTAAATTGAAAGGCTCTTGATCCTACCTCAGAAGTGAGGAACAAATCATATTTTCTTAGAAACTATCAATCCCCACAGCTTCCCCGATGATATCGAGAGTGAACTTTTAACTGAAATGAAATAATTCACTACTCTATTTGATATGTTGTAACTAGAACTTTGATAGCTCAAACCTGGCATTTACAGAACAATGGTAAATCTAGTTGTGTGTGATTTCATCCCCTCAATGTGATCTCCTCGTTCCTTCGTGTCCTCGTGAATCCATAAAGTGTGTATATGATAGTATCAATAGAAGATAGCATTTGAACAATGGCAGCTTTGGATATAGACCGAATACAATGTGAGTAGGAGAGGGATAGCGCAAGTGGACAGAGCTTGACTATGTAATTCCTAGCGAGATTTATTGTGGGAATACAACACAAGTGTACCGAGAGTTTTAGAATCTATCCTTGTGACAAAACAAAACCTACAACTTTAATGGATTCTAGTCTAGAAATGAAGCTATTCTATGCTAAACTAATTGTATGAAGCAACAATGGAACAAGACTGAAACAAGAAGATTATGTGACCTCTAAAAGACCAAAAATGGAAGCAAAACATGAAATTGATAGAATTCTAAGCAAGAAATTGAAAGACTGAATAAGAGAATTGAGAAGATGAGGGGCCATTTTCTTGAAAACAAGCTGGCTATTTATAACCAATGCACTTACCAAAGGGTAACTTCCATTTGATCTCTTTTACTATAAACAAAGGAAAAACACTATTACCAGGGGACCAAAAACATTAATGCAAGCCAAAGCGGTTGAGAAATGCGGGTGAAATTGAAGATTTACGTTTGACGCGATCGTCGGAAGAATCTAGAAAATGTGAACAAAACCACCGCCTTGTGCAGGGCGGCGGTTACGGGACCGCTGCCCTGTCCTGGGCGGCAGTCACGGGACCGCCACTCAGATAGGCCGGTGGTTTTGTCACTAAAGCCAAAAAACAAGAAAACAGGGGGAAAAGGGAAAAACAAAGTATGCGGAGGCCGAGCGGGGCATGCGGGATACAAGCGTATACATGGTGAGCCTTTCTGGATTCCAAACACCTTGCAAGGAGATCGGTATCATCATTGGGGCATGTGTAACATCGTTTCGGTGGTGCAGTACCCTACAATTTTGGGTACATACAGCTTCCCATTACCTCCTTTCACTAACGAGGATTATGTTTATGCGCATGTACAACTTACGTATCAATGGCTCTTTACATAATCAACATGACACTATTGCTTACCAGGTCTCTGACACTACCCCATTTGGATTTGACCATGATACTGATGACCTCCTGGATGACATTACATGACTGTGTTATTCATCATACACACTCTTTGGGGCATTGCATTCACACTCCCCCTTGCATCGACACATATCTCATATTTGCATCATCATACACCAAAATCCTAGCATAGACATCCTAATACAACACATCATTTGAACCACTACCCAATGACACACTCTTGTGCTTCGGTTCACACTTGACTATTGAGGGCATGCTATACACATGAACCTCACACACTACACAATAGACACTACACATCGCATCTTCATACATCATACATTTTCTACATACACAATCTTTAATCCACTATACATCCTTCACACTTTGTGCTTTATACACCTTTGTATCATACACATTCTACACATTACATTTTTACAATTTACACATCTTGCATTACACACTACACATTACACATTACACACTTCTCATCACTACATCTACTACACATATTACACATCTTACTCATCTAATTTTACGCATTGCACTCATTTCCCTATGACGCACTCTTGTGTTTTGGTTCGCACTTGAATGTTGAGGGCATACATCACAAATGGAAATCATCACACTCATGCATTTAACAATTCCATATTTTTCTCATGCAACATTCCTACATTAGTGATATACGTTATAGGCTACATCATCACTTCTGCTTGCATCATCTAGTGATATACGCTATAGGCTACATCATCACTTATTCTAGCATCATCTAGTGCTATATGCTATATGCTACATCATCACTTCTTCTAGCATCATTTAGTGATATACCTTACAAACTACATTATCACTTCTTCTAGCATCTCCTAGTGATATACGCTATAGGCTACATCATCACTTCTACTTGCATCATCTAGTGATATACAATATATGCCACATCATCACTTCTTATAGCATCTTTTAGTGATATATGATTTAGGCTAAATCATCACACATTCTCACACCTCATCTCTATATCGCATATCATTAATACACATTCACCAAAATATGTTACATACCACACATAGTTCAACCATTTCCCGATGACGCGCTCTCGTTTACGGTTCATTCTTGACTGTTGAGGGGGCATAAACAAATAAAACTCACTACATACAATTTCATTCACTCAGGGGGCACGTAGCTCCTATCATTCACTCTGCATTCCATTCTATCCATCCACAACATATTGCATATCTTGGTTGCATTTACTCTTGCATACATTTACTTGTACATGTTCACTTTATTACACATGCTAGATAGATATCTTGTATGTCATTATTCTTTATCATACACACATGTGTGTTCACTTGCCTTTTTAGTTGTGATCAAAGATTATACAAGTTTATTACATGTAACATGGATGTCTTAGCGCAGTACCTAGTACTAATCCCATAGTGGCTCCTTGGGGCATCCACTTTCTAACACTACATGTGTTATTGTTTCATTTTGTTCCATATCACACTACTTTATCAGATTATACATGCTTTGACATAATTTTTTATCTTTCTAACATGCTAATGAGTGCTTTATGTGCAAAATTTGCTTTATTTGTTACATTGCTCTATACTTATTTTTCATTGTTTGCCATTATATGTTGGATTTTCCCTTTGTCTTGTGTGCACACTTGTTTTTTTGTGACCATTACGACCTTGATTGTCTTGTGACATTGTGAGTGGTGTCCCATGTTTGCAACCCTCTTTTCACGGTCTACATTTTCTTTTTCTTGCATCTTGGCTTACACATTATCTTTGTTTAGCTTACATTTTCATCTTTTACATGCAGTGTTTGTATTTTCTTGTATTAACACTTGTTTTCCTAGCCACTTGTTTGTGTGTGCCTTGGTTTCCACCAAGCACATTCCCTTCCCCATTGCAGGGCACAATTCAGCATAGAAATTGGTCCTCTTTTGGGCCCCATACTCCTTCAGTGGATTTCACATGTGACCCCAAAGAGGGGGGCATCATTTGGGTGAATCAATTACCCCAAACAATGGTCTACACACAGTACATAACACAACACATCACCAGTACAACATAGTTCAGGGCTTAGAATCAGACTTGGATCCTTAGTACAACGAATCCTTTCCTAGAGCGCCTATAACCATGGGGCATTTACACAGTGATTGGGTTCAAAACAGTCTACACAACTCTACACAATGGATTTTATAGGGTAGATAGTCCTTAGCGCATGCATTAGTACACATCATCTGTAGTGGTGTTTTATTTCGAGGAGTAGTTAAAGGTTAGAGGATCACACCGAACTTTTTTCTCTATACTACTTCTTCTATGGCATAAGATCACCCAAAAGACCAACATTTCAGAGCGCTCTACATATTAGGGAAGAGCATTCTCCCTACACTTCTTCCATTGCATTAGCGTGAGATCACCCAAAAAACTCGTGTGCATCGACATCGTCTACAAGATCCTTTCTACACTCTTTCCTCATCACGGATCAGGTGCACATGTTCCTTTTTCACATTTTCAACATTTTTACATACTTATTTACATGGTTTTTATACATATACATGTGTATTTAACTACTTGACCGTCTTCTCTTTTACATGTCCATCCGTATGGGAAAAAAAATTCAACACCACATAACACGTTGACATCACAGACATTGGCAACATCTACACATGTTTTCTGCCCTAGGTTCAATTTCATCACCTTTTTACACTTTTGGCATCTTTAGTCTCCACGCTCCATATTTTTATCACTCCACACTTTTTCTAGTCCCTCGGTATGCTTTCTACATCAATCTACATGGATATCAGGTACACATCTCTATCTACTTTATGTTACTGAGCATTCTACTCACCAACATAAAGTGGGGGAAAATGTAGACACAAAATTATGCACTTTGGGTAATTATCTAGTCTTGATCGCATACTACTATTCATATGGTTCCTAAGTAAGAAAATTAATAATTAACCCATGTCTTTGGCCACCTTTCTTTGCTTTATGCTTCTATTTTCATTCTTGCACTCTTACTTGCTTAGTCTATCTTTTTACCTTTCAACATTTGTCATTCGGGACACCAGCACCTAGCCAGGACATCCAGCATGACAGGTGCCCCCGTCCCCTCTGGCTGCCTTGTCCTCTTTGTAATTTGGTCACACTTTCTGGGTCCTTTCTATTCGTTTGAGCATCTTATCTTTTTGGTAGTCAGCCTTTTCAGGGTTAATTATGAAATTCAAGCAAAGGAATCATATAAATATAAAGTTATGTGATCATAATAAGGGACCAAGCACTAAGCATCTATATCACTACATAAGGTTGCATCCATCAAATCATTTATAGCATTCATTTACATCCATTTAGTCTCCATCAAGGGTACAAAGGATAGTTATTCTACATCACACTTCATAGGAGGGGAAGTCTATTTTTTCCATGCACACATTATTTACATTCTACATCTAGCTAACTTTTCACTACTCACAAAGTGCGACACGCACAAGAGAAACCTAGGGCAAATTCTAAACACACACACACATAGAACTACATTGGGTCTGAGATGTAGTGCAGTGCTTAGCAGTAAGTCCATCATTGTGGCAGTTAAGGACAATTCAACCCCTCATTTTGCATCTTAGTTTTTTGGAATTTATGTCTATTTGAGGGTTTTGTAGGTGCTTTCTTCATTGCAGGTTTACAACAACCTCGACGATCTTACAATGACATACATGTGATAAAAGGAAAAAAGTGTGAACCTCTTGTGACACCTTAGAGGAGGTTTTCTGTAATCTACGTAGACTAGGGCGCCCAGAATCAAGACCGGGTGCCCATGGGCGCCCCATCCCTCTTCTAGGAAACCCAGTCCAGTCAAATATCACTCCAGATCTATGCATTTTTCTAGGCTCCTGTGGGACGTTCAGTACTTTGTATTCCTTGGGTATCCAGTCAGTATATGCAACTTTCTATAAACTATGTGAATCAGCTAAGGCTCTACTAACCCTCTTTGTAATTAAGGTTTCATATTTCTATTGCTTAGTTTCTTGGGTATTATTTTAGTATTTCATTGTTTCATTTATTTACTACTGTAATAGCATTAGATTAGGCTATTATTTTACATTTTAATATAATCATACATAGATTCCATTTTATTCTTGGATGATTAAAGGGATGATTACATGTGCTCTTTAAATTTCAAGATGACATCTACGAAAAATATGCAATGCACATAGGTTTCTTGTCTATCATCAGGGTAGTTATCTAAGGTATTTCTCCAAAGTGTATGATGTTGGACAGAAGGACTAACTTTATCAATAGAGTGTGTATTGAGATTTAAGATGGGGATGTTGGGAATAGGCTTTGATGTATCCTGAATTACTAGGAAATAATAAGAGAGTGCCTTTGTGGTTCTTAATTGAAGGAGGAATAAATGTGAGTCATTTGCCTAAGGTTTATGTAATTGAAAAAAAAGTATTATTGTGAGTGATACAATGGTGTCCATATAAGGATAGTAGACATGTAGATTGTGCCTAGATCAAAATCCTTGCTAGATAACATATGGAATATGGGAGGATGGTATTTGTATTTGTGGACTCTTTGAAGGCCTCACCTACAAATTATGTTTGTAGAAGTTTGGTAGTTTTATAAGGTTGTGTTAAATCCATTCTTTATTCAAAGGATGTTCCAAATTGGTGCTTGAGATATAGGGTTGTGTCAATATTGTAAGAGCATGATAGAGACTGTACTTTCCCAAGTCTGATTAATGTAGTAATTTATTGCGAGATATAATCAGGCCTTCACTTATTGGATAGTTTGTAACATCTTTCTCCAAATCAGAGGTGTGGAATTGTATTACCTTTGCATCCACCAATGGAGGGGAACATGTAAGAAGGCATTTAGGCACAAAGATGCATTACTATGAACATATCTACAATCATCCTAAATTTTTATTTGAGAACGCAAATTCGTGGTGGTATCAAAATTTCATTTGTCTAGGACGTTGATTGTAAATGAAAGTATCCATAAAGAACATGAAATTCAACAGTGCATGTTTTTTCATGATTGTCAGAAAATTAATGCTATTTTTGAAAGATTCATCCTGATCAATCCTGATAGATAAGGAGTCATGATCATGATATGATACATCTGTTTAGGATGGGGCATATTACCTAATGGCATATAGGGGAGATATACTTTCTAAAACGGATGTTCTTGTCAAGATTAAATTACTCAGTGTGTTTTAAATGTTAATAATATATGAAATTTACTCAACCTCAACAACATTACACTATACTGAGTAGATATTCAAAATGATCCAAAGGGATCCAATTTGAGACAACATAATCTCGCATGAAAATAGAGGTGAATAGGATATGCGTGAGTGTTATCAGGATGAGATAAAACATTTAGGAGCATGAAGATCAGATGTTTTGAGAAGTATCACATGGAGAAGGGTCATAAGGTTTATTTGTGCCAAATCAATATCCTTAGAGAGTAGGAAATATTATATTGGAAGCTGAAGACAAGGCTCTGTAAATCTAAGAGTTCCTGACACAATAGACTATGTTGAATGTTGTCGACAACTGACGTTGGTTTAGGATTACAGGCTCAGATGGAATGGACGAATCAACCCTACCACAAATGGCCAAAGTGTGTTATAGGGAATGTAAGAACAGAAACAAGTAGGATTATCATGCAATAGGGTTTTCTTAAGGGCCATGGTGTCTGAGATAATATGTGACTTGGAATTTTTTACATGTCACCCCTAGGCGATGGTATCTAGGTAACATATTCTTTTTTAGGGTTTTTTACTTGGTATGAAATTTGTATTTGAAGCCTGGATCCATTTTTAACGAAATCATGGATGACTAAAACTACATAAATTTCTTAGGTTGTCATGTACAAGTTCACTCTATAAATGTATTTGGAGGGCCAAGAATGTGTCACAATAGTTTTCACTCCTAATTCTTCCATTATACAAGTGTATCGTAACAAGTAGAGATGTGAAAGGGATTCCTCAGTGGATAAATACATAAATATGGTTTACAGTAGCTACTAGGGTCAAATCTAAAGGGAAATAGTCTTACACTGGTCAACCTAGGGCTTCCAAGGCCCACAGAAAATAGAGGACTAGTACCCTACTAAGATCGATAGGTAGAACTTCAAGTTGTTGGGATTAGCACACCAGTTGTACAGACAATATATCATATCTAAGCATACAATGCAAATAAAAGTGGATATTCTACCAGAAGAAATATACAAAACAAGAGACATAAATCAACACCAGATTTAACGTGGTTCACCCAGTGTGGGCTACCTCCACCAAGAAACAAGCCAATCTATTATCCAAAGCTTTGACAAGATATACAATGAAGATTTACAATCTTCCACACCTCTCATATGTTCAGTACTTTCTTCTGATCAAGCTTTTGCTTCTAGACCAAGAATTCTCTCTCACCAACCTTTTTCATCTTTAATTAGGTTGATCATAGAATTACTTCTAAACCCTAGATTTTGTACTTATATAGTCATTTATAGACTTAGGGTAAGCCATGTAATTACAATTAATAAATATATTTTAATGCTAAAAATAGATATAATTCCTAAGAGCTAATTAAAACTTCATCGCACAGGTAACTCGACGCCGGTTTTGCCTAACCATTTGGGATTCTGGTTCCTTTTTGGACTTGACTGATGCCGGTCTTCCCTGACCGATGCCGGTCTGACCTTAATCGATGTTGGTTACTGTATTTTCCAGCAAGTTCCAATTGCATGCTAAAATGAAGTAATTAAGCTTCACAACTCAACAATCTCCCACTTGGAGTTTAATTATTGCACCATACCTATACAACGTCATTCTTGGATCCTTCCTTGGATTTGTTTCTTCCTCTTCAAGTCTCAAACTCAAAGACCAATAGAAGTGGAGTGTAGCTCCAACTTCTCCTTTGCTAATGGATTCGTTAGCATATCCGCAGGGTTCTTGCTCGTATGAATCTTTTCCAGATTCAACTGTCCATCCTCCAATACCTGTCGTATGAAGTGATACCTCAATTGAATGTGTTTCGTTCTCGAATGAAATTGTTGAGTTCTTTGAAAATGAATTGCACTTATGACTGTCACTAAAAAGTTTACAATCACTTTCTCCTTTCCCAACTCTTCCATTAACCTACTCATCCATATCATCTCCTTGCTAGCCTCTGTAGCTGCAACATACTCTACCTCTATAGTAGACAAAGCCACAACCTTCTGCAATCTTGAAATCCAGCTAACTATTGTTCCACCTACTATGAAAATATATCCAGTAGTGCTCCTCCTACCATCCAGATCTCCAAATATCCGAATCAAGATAGCCACGTAATGAAATATCTGAACCTCCATAGCATAACTACATGCTAGATGTCCCTTTCAAATACCTGAGTATCCATTGGACTGCTTTCCAATGCTCTTTACCTAGATTAGCCATATATCTACTCACAACTCCCACTGCCTGTGCAATGTTTGGTCTGGTACAAACCATAGCATACATGAGACTCTCAACTGTTGAAGCATATGGCACTTGTGTCATGTATTTGACCTCCTCATGTGATGAAGGACACTGATCTTTGCTCAATTTGAAGTGTCCATCCATAGGTGTGCTAACAGGTTTTACATTCTTCATGTTGAACCTTTCTAACACCTTGTAGATATAATCCTCCTGAGACAAATACAATTTCTTGTTTTTCCTGTCTCTATGTATTTGCATGCCAAGGATTCTTTTTGTAGCTCCTAAATCCTTCATAGCAAATGTGTGAGCTAGCTTTCTCTTAAGCTCACCAATGTCCTGCATACTAGATCCTGCAATAAGCATATCATCCACATACAATAACAAAATAATATAGCTCCCATTTTCAAGCTTCTTGAAATAAACACAATGGTCAGATTCACATCTCAAGTAACCATGCTCATGCATAAAACTATCAAACCTCATGTACCATTGCCTTGGAGCTTGTTTGAGCCCATATAGGCTCTTTTTCAACCTGCACACTAATTTCTCCTTACCCTTGACTTCATACCCAAGTGACTGCTGCATATAAATCTCTTCATCCAAATCACCATGAAGGAAATTTGTCTTCACATCTAGTTTCTCTAAATGCAAATCTTCTACTACAACTAAACTCAATACAGTACGAATAGAAGTCATCTTAACAACAGGAGAAAATATTTCACCAAATTCAATACCTACTTTCTATGCAAATCCCTTTACTACAAGCCTTGCCTTGTACCTTTTCTATCCACCCTCTTCTTCCTTGATCCTGTAAACCCACTTGTTCTGCAATGTTCCTCTTACCTGTTGGCAACTTAACCAAATCCCAAGTCTGGTTTTGTTCCAAGGAGTCCATCTCCTCATCCATGTCATGCTCCCACTGAACGTGAGTCTTATCCTACATTGCTTCTTCAAAGCTTTTTGGTTCACCATTATCAGTCAATAATAAATAAAATAGAGAATGTGTAAATATTTCTGGAAGTTTACTTACCCTTTGTGACCTTCTCACAGGAGTTTGGGGTACCGAGACTCAATCTGGGCCTCCTGGACATTAGTATCCAAATTCTGACAGTGACCGACGCCGGTCACCTCTAACCTGACGTTGGTTCTGCTAACCAATGTCGGTTTGGATCCTTCTGTAACCATCGGCAGTTCTACTGACTGATGCCGGTTAGGGACTAACCGATCATGGTTACTGTGTATTTCTGTAGGTGTTTCTTTAAAACTGAGAGTTCATTTTCATCAATAAACTTCTCAATTTTCTCATCCTTGGGTACCAAAATTTGATCCCTGTACATTCTCTTTTCATTCCATTCAACATCATGACTCCTAATAATTTTAGAATTCTCTAAATCCCAAAAATGGAAACCAAAATCACCAGATCCATAACCAATGAAAGTGCACCTCTTGGATTTTGCATCCAACTTTTTCCTATTTTCCTTATCAACATGCACAAAAGCTTCTAAACCAAAAAATTTAAGAAAAGAAAGATCTACCTCTTTTCTGGTCCAAGCTTCCTTTGGTATTCCTCCATCTAGTGAACTTGAAGGCCCACAGTTAATCAAATAAACTGTTGTATCAACTGCTTCTACCCAAAACTGCAAGGGCAATCCAGAATGTATCCTCATACTTCTAGCACGTTCCATGATTGTCCTGTTCATTCTTTCTGCAACACCATTCTCTTGTGGTGTTCTTAGAACCATTCTTTCTCTACGTATCCCATTCACTGAACAATAATCATTGAAATCCTTGCTACAATATTCACCACCATTGTCAGATCTAAGGCACTTTAACTTAGAATTTGATTCATTCTCAACAAGGGATTTCCATCTTTTAAAAGTCTCAAAAACATCATATTTACGTTTAATACAATAAACCCATACCTTTCTTGTAGCATCATCAATGAAAGTAACATAATACTGGGATCCTCCATGAGAAGCTACCTAAGCTGGTCCCCACACATCTGAGTGTACAAGCTCCAATTTATGCTCCTTCTTAGTTGCCCCAACTTTGAGAAATCTCACTCTCTTTTGCTTTCCAAAGATACAATGCTCACAGAAATCAAGATCTAAATCTTTCAAATCTGATAACTTACCCTTAGCCTTTAAGATCCACATTCCTTTTTGACTCATATGACCCAACCGATTATGCCACATGCATGCATCTGAATCTGAAGTAGATAATGTAAGAAAAGGAATCAGTAATACAGGTAGATAAATATAATGTTCCTACCTTCTTACCTCTTGCCACAACAAAATCACCCTTGGTGACTTTCCAAGAGTCTCCTGTAAAAGTAACCATGCAACCAGATTCACCTAGTTGCCCTGCAGAAATAAGATTCCTCCTGAGGCTTGGCACATGTCTCACATCTTTCAATACCCATGTATTTCCATTTTACAATTTTAGATGAACTTCCCCTTTACCAGTAATACTGCAAGGTTCATCATCACCCAAATAAACATGCCCAAAATTTCCCTGGACATAATTTCTAAAATAACCCTTATTAGGGGTTGCATGGAAAGAAGCTCCTGAATCTAAAACCCATGATTCAATTCTACTATCTAAAGAAAGAATAAGAGCATCTTGCATTACCTTTGATGCAGCAAGATTTGTCTCTTTACCTTTGTCTGGTTGTTGGTTCTCTTTATCCTTTGACCAACAATATTTTTTTGCATGTCCTTTCTTTTCACATTTCCAACAAGTAATTCCCTTACTTCTGGATTTAGATCTGCTATCCCTTGACTTTGATTTCCCATTACTCTTACTCTTGGATCTCTCCTTCTGCCTTCCCCTGCTTTCTACATTCAAAGCATTTCCAAATGATGTTTCCTCTATACTCTTCCTGTGAATTTCTTCATTCAAGATTATACTAACCACATCATCAAACTTCAAAATATTATTAGCAGATGTTGTATTACTAACAACCATTACCAAGTTATCCCAACTATCAGGAAAAGAACATAAGAATAAAAGTGCTTTTACTTCATCATCAAATGGTATATGCAACCGATTTTAACTGATTTACAATAGATCAGAAATCATTCAAATGACTAGAGGTAGATTCACCTTCATGCATCTTAGAACTAAATAGTTTCTTCATCAAATAAACTTTATTTGAAGCACTAGGTTTTTCATATAAATTAGCAAGAGATTTCATTAACTCTACCGTAGAAGTCACTTCTGTAATATTGGAAGCCACGGATGCTGTCAGGCTCAATCTTATAGATCCCAAAGCCTTTCTGTCAAGAATCTTCCATTCTTCATCAGTCATCTTCATAGGTCTAGACTTCTCATCCAACGGTAAGTACAAATCTCTTTGATACAGATAATCCTCAATCTGCATCTTCCATAATTGATAATTTCAGCCGTCAAATTTCTCTACCTTGTATTTATTTTCTTCTACCATTGTTGTAGCTCCCACTCAATCAAAAAACCCTCTGTGAGTAAATATGTCAACACACAAAACCCTCAAACAAATATCTGATACCAATTGTTGGGGTTAGCACACCGGTTGTACAGACAATATATCATATCTAAGCATACATGCAAATAAAAGTGGATATTCTACCAGAAGAAATATATAAAACAAGAGACATAAATCAACACCATATTTAACGTGGTTCACCCAGTGTGGGCTACATCCACCAAGAAACAAGCCAATCTATTATCCAAATCTTTGACAAGATATATAATGAAGATTTACAATCTTCCACACCTCTCAGATGTTCAGTACTTTCTTTCCATCAAGCTTTTGCTTCTTCACCAAGAATTCTCTCTCACAATTAATTATCACAATTCATCAATTATGATCATTCTCTACTTCTAAACCCTAGCTTTTATGCTTATATAGTCATTTATAGACTTAGGGCACTTAGCCATGCAATTACAATTAATAATCTATTTTAATGCTAAAATAGATATAATTCCTGAGAGTTAATTAAAACTTCGTCACACGGGTAACTGATGTCGGTTCTACCTAGCCTTCATCGGTTCCTACTTGCCCATGACCGATGTCGGTCTGCCCTTAACTGATGTTGGTTACTGTATTTTCTAGTAAGTTCCAATTACATGCTAAAGTGAAGTAATTAAGCTTCACAACTCAACACAAGTATCTTGGATCGAAACATGTCCATAAGGAGAGATAAGAGGAAAAATGATTGCTCAATTTTTTGCATCAATGTTTGGATGGATGTCAGTTGTCCACATGGCAATATGTGTTCCAAGCTCTATGTGAAGCAAGCCTCTGGATTAGGCACGAATGAATTTTTTTGATAAATAATTAATTCTTGTGCATGCGGTTTTAGTTACATTCTCAATTTACTCATACGGAAAATCTATTTGAAATATTTCTTTAAATCCTGTGATTTTTTATATATTTGAAATTACTTTTATTTGGTGTGTTTTATGTATTTGTAAATTCCCTTTTGACAAGTTAGGTAAAATTTTAATTTCCCAAACTGATACGGTCGAGATAATTTCGAATATGACGATTTCTTATGATATTGGATTGGGAAGTCAAATCAAGTCTAAATCAAGGTTGAGTGAAAGTGAAAGTGAATTATAAGGATTTTAATTTTTCGTATCTTCCATCACAAAACACATTTATTAACTATTGAATTGTCATACGATTAATAACTCTATCTATATGTATGTCGTCATCTTCCATGTCTATGTCGTTACCATATTGGATCGCTCTGACGGTTGTCAAAGCTAAGGGGTTTTCCTCCCCTTTGGTGTATGTGGGTCAAAATGTGTCTCAAAAACATGCACTCTTACTCATCCATTCATCTAGGGTATTCGAGGCAATGAGTAGGAGACACACATGTACTGGAATATAAGCGGATAGACTTAAAGGGGTTATAGTGAGTGCTAAGGTCACATCTCTAGAGGGAAGTAACCCTTACACTATGTCAACCTAGGGTTTCCAAGGCCTGTGATCAAGATACAGGAAAGAACCCCATTGATATATTGGTGGTTGGGTGTGTAGAGGTATGGATCAAAAAATAAAAGAAAGAAGCATATAATAACTGAAATGGAAGTGACTATGGAGTTGATATTTGGTAAGATTGCTAAGCTAACTAGCATCAAGCATGTATAATACTAAGCTAACACAACACAATGAAGAGGAGCTGATATAATCTCTATAAAATGAAAAAGAAGAGTTAGAGCACCCACTTGTACCCATAGGGTGGTTGTTGATGCATCTATCTCCCCTGAGAAGAAACATACAAAGAGAAAATTTCTATTAGGTGGAGTAGGGGAAGACCATTCATGTCCTAGACTCACTATATGATGACCTAATAGTGTAAGAAATCATCAAATAAGAAGAGTGTCCAATCAAATCCAAGCAAATTGCAAGATGAACCAAGAGCAGAGTGAGAAGATAAGAAGATGGTGCAAAATAGAAAAGAAAATGGCAGTTCATATGTCTTAACTTCATGTTTCTTTTGAGTGTTAAATGATCTGGAGGCATATATAGGAAGCCATTGCCCGCAGATGATGACATCGGCCATGGGAGAATATAACCCTGAAATAATCTCCGACGGACAATTATGTCAGCTAAGGATGAAAAAATGATGTGATGTGTCATGAAAGGTAAAAGTAATGTGTTGTGAGTCATAAAAGAGGATTAACAAGGTGAAAAATGGTGGAATGAAAGCAAGAGATCAGGAATATACATGCACGAGACCTAGGAGGACAAGGATACCTAATACAAACTAAGGTCAAGACCAAATAGTGAAACTATCTATGTGTACTGTCTCTAACCCATAATGGTTACGACAATAACCATTCCCCATTCCTAGCAGGCCCCTTGAGACACCTGCTCATGAAATAAATGCATAAACAACCCTTATATGCGTAAGGATGATTGTTAGTAATAGGTATCAAATATGAAAATTGAAAAGTGAAAAATTAGGTGAATAGATATGCCACAGTCATTTATCATTGCATGTCACAATAGCGAAACGTGGGGTGGTCAACAAAAAAAGAAAGCCCGTAACACCGATACTGAAAGTAACTAGATAAATAAATGCTAAAAGGACTAGCTAAAATGAAATATACCCACCAATGTGTACATGATAGTGTCGCTCGTCTTGCCACATGTGGGCGTAATCTATGTTACAAGAACCCTGAAGAAGTAACACTAAAAATAAACACTAGAGGATCATCAGTAAAATAAGACATAAATCACCTAGCTAGGGGCCAATGGGACAGATGTGATGGGACACTATTTGTATTTGGTAGAGAGACATGTGATAGATATAGTTCGGAAACAGTTTAGATTATTGACACCAATAGTGATACCACCATTTCCACCCTAGTAGCGTTAGCATGTTAGAGAGGTTGCAAGAGTAGAGGTCTAGGTTCTAGCATTACGATCTCACAGGGTGCATGTAGTAGGTGTAATGGGGCAATGACAATGCAGACATGGTGAGGATGCTTAGGGCCCACCACGGAACATAGTGAATAGTGGTTCAGAGGAGGGATCCGATGGAGGATCTGTAAATACAAGGTCATAGGATAGGGCAATGCCTAGTACCATAGGAGAGGGAGCCAGAAATTTAACACCATAGTTGAGAGATCACAAGATGAGACGGCCAGGTAGAGGATTTTTGATGTCGTTTGGAGTTTAAATGACCATGTATCTAAGATAGAGGCTTAGAATACAATGGAGAGAGGGGATGATATTATTGCCCCACAACAGGTGGGCATAATATATAGGAGCCATACCTCATCATGATGATGAGGCAAAGGAGGTATTGGGTGGCCAAAGAGATGATGAGAGCATCGTGGAGAGACCCGAGTAGCCATGTATGAGTGATATCATGTTAGTTAGGTGATTTAGATAGACATATGTGATATTATTAGTAATGCATGTCATTTTTTGCTTTTGCAGAGAAGACGGTGGAGGAGTGGCACTCGCTGATCGAGAGCACCCATTAGGAGATCTTGGACTCCATGTTAGATGTTTAGGATACTATAGTGATGGTGGATCTTGCAGCACCATCGACTAAGGACTCTATGTGATTGTTTCGTTTAGTGGGTGAGGCATCCAGGAAACTGTAATAATATAGAGATGCACAGGAAGCTATTGGCGGCATAGATGTGATGTTGCATAATCTACTACAAACATAGGTAGATCTGGTACAGGAGATGGTAGCTCACCTATAAAGTGCCCAAAGAGCTATGGAATGGATTATGTCACCAAAGACACGACTAGTAAGGACACAGGGAGAGACCTCTGGAGTCCGATCTAGGGAAGCATCCCTAGCTCGCACAACAAGAGTAGATAACATGGCCCCATCGACCCAAAGCATCTAAAGACCCCCCCACATGGGGCAATGGTGCTTAATTCATATTGTAGATGGGCCAGATCCATTTTGTATTATTTATTTCGACTGTATAAAACTTGATCTGATATATATATATATATATATATATATATGATGATGATGATGATTTTTTATGGTAATTGGTGATGTGATTATTTACTTATCAATTTTTTGTTTTCCGCGTGTATGTATGTTTATGTGATAATACCATAATACATAGGAATAATGATAATGAGATAGTTAGGTAAGGTTGACAAGAAGGGGATCGATAAGATAGCCCAACTGACGTGATGTGAAAAAATCCAATATGAAGATCAAGGCCGAGACATTCGATGGTAGGATGTAAGGTCAGGAATGCTGATGAACCCAAACAGATTGCACAAATCAAACAAAGATGTAACGACATTTTTGGAGATAGTATGATAAATCCAAGGGGGGATTGGGATCCCAAATGAAGGAAGAAGGTATTGAGTGAAACCCAAGTGTGGTTGAGAGCCCAAGTGAAGGTGAGGGATTAGGCCCAAATAATAAAGTAAGATGTAATTAAGGTACTTGTAGGTAACTAGCCATGAGGGGAAAAATATCGCAATGTATCAGTGATAATATTGTCAACTTGATGTATAATGTGGCTTCAAGAACGGGTCATTAGGTCTTCAATAACATGGTGTGTAATAACTACCTGTCTATGGAATTAAAACCGTGTGGCAAATAAGGTGTCATCTATCCATTCCTCCACCCAAGTGAGGACATTGTGCCAAATATCATCAAGAGTGGGGAAAGACTTAGGGCGAGGTGGAGGCCCATATGTAGGTTGTGTTCTAGGTGGTTTAGGGGAAGGTATGTGATTTAGAGAGGAATCAGACCTACATTTATGAGTGCGTGAAGGGGTTTCAAGGATAGGATGTTTGTTATGCAGAACCTGGTAGTCAACGTTAGTTTACACGTAATATCCATGATGAGAGCATAATAAAAGAGCTGAAGTAGAAGGTTCTGTAGCCTTTTTGTTTTGTCATGTTTGACCTTGGCTTCAAGCTTCTTCATGTGACATCGATAGGCTCTACAATCAAAAACATCATGCCCCAGAGCCTCATTCCATGTGCAGTATCACTCAACCACAGAATACTAAGGAGCCATAAGGGAAAAAGGTAGGAGGAGAGGTCTTGTAGGTTATAGAGGGATAGTGGGAGTGTCTAATAGGGTTATTTATGTAATGGGTGAGGATGGAGTCGATAGAGAAGTTCATCACTCGGCCATCTTGACATAATAAATAAGATCATCACCCATGAGATCATTTTGTTGTAGTCAAATTTGGCGACCCATTCATCCACTTTTATCAAAGAGAATGGTTCAACTAAGTTGATGTTGGTATGTGAAAGTGTAATAGATGGAGAAATTTGAGGCTTAGGCACCAGTGTGGAAGAATCATCAACTGGGTTTGGAGGTTCTTATTATACTAATATGACATTCACGTCATGAGAAAGTTTGGTGCATAGGGTTTCTTGGCAGCGCAATACTTCCCTAGTATGATTCTAGGCATAAATAGCCAGATGAGGGTCATCTAAAGCGTAACCATCATCGTAATATGCTATGGAAGCATCCACCATGTAGGATTCGATTATGGTCTTGAGTTGGACTACACCCTCATGTGGGGGTTGTGGTGTTTGTGAGATAACTACAGGAATCGAAGGCTCCTTCTTACGAGGCCACGAGGAAGGAGACAATTGAGATATGATGAGTTTAGGAAGGTTAGAATTATTGATTCTAAGGGTGACTTCATCAGGCTCATCGTCATCCGATTCTAAGAGATTGGGAGGTGTGCACCCAACCAACTCGAGATGATCAGTATTGTTGCAAAGAGTATTTATAGGGTAGTTAAAGCGTTGATATTTCTGAAAGGGGATTGGTGATAATTCCTCAAGCATGGGGAGCTTGTATGTCCCTTTTTTCTTAAGTGTATCATAATTCCAAGGGTTAGTGTCCCCTTGAATCTTATAAATAGCTCCCTAGTGAGCGAAATTCACACATTGACATGCATAAGAGGAAACATTATGCATACGGTGAGTCCAAGGCCGCCATAGGAGAATGTTTATTTATTTATTGATAAATCAGGTTGAAAAGACACGTTCCCTATGCAAGAAAACGAGGCAAAATCCTTAGGAAAACTAAAGGCCATAAAAATAAAAAGTAACTACAGACAAACTGCCCTCCAACATAAAGGTATAACCCTATTTACTTCCCATCTTGCGATAGAAAAAAGTCTTCAATGCTGCCCATTCGTCCATTTTTGTTTTTCCACTTCTTTTCATTTGCCATGATCAGATGAAATAACCAATGCCATGTCATTGGGATTAACTGATGGAATCACTTTATCAAACATAGAATCACAATCAGATTCCGAGTTTTCTGATATATGCCCCCTTTTGATCCTCCTGCCACAGGGCTATTTTCCTGTATTCCCATTTCTCTCTCATTCTTTTTAGTATCTATTTTACCATCGGTATTAGGATCTCTCAGATCATCCTTGAATTTCATATTGGAAACCAATTCCGGATTCAAAGTACCCCATCCACTGGAAGAATTCGATCGATTCTTTTTTGTAGCTTTTTGATTTTTGCTGTAGGGACAAGAAGCTTGTAGATGATCCGGATTTCTGTAAATTCTACATCTAAAAGCAGTATTCTCATAATTTAATACCTGGGAATGCTGAAACTTACCGAATTTAAGATTAATTCGATATGGTAATCCTTTGCTTGAGTCTATTTCAACACACATGTGGGCATACAAACACATACCTGAATCCATTCTATCCAAGTCCTCTTTTAAAAATTTTCCCAAAGCATTTCCAATGTCCGCTAGTGTATACCACAAATGTAAAGGGAGGTTAGGAAGCCTAACCTAAACTAGCGTTTTGGAAACCGAATAAGTATTCGGATCAAAATTTGGAAACCACGAGGTTAAAAATAAACCAGCATGTCCACAGAACCATGGACCCTCTGTCAAGCAGCGTTGATAATCCTCAGATTCCCTAAAGTGGACAACAAAAAATCCCTTGGAACAAAGAGAAATTTCACATTTATTGGTCCAGTTTTCAAAAATACATTGATAAAGTGCAGAGGAGGAAGGCCAAAAACCATTGAATCTACCGATCACAACATCCCGAGAAATATTTTTGTAGTATTCCTCCACTTCAGGGTTCTCTATGATTAAAGAAGGAATGTCCTCAGCTAAGTCTACCAAGTAGGTCTGTTTGATTGAAGGATTCGTACCAAGAGTTTGACCTCCCCGATTTTCCAATATGTCTTTGAATGAGGTAGATTTATAGGAGTGGGCCAATCCCCGGCTACTTGTAGCTCCCCCCGTTCTCCCTGATGAAATCTCTGCCATGCCCCGCAGTCCTCGATGAAGGCGTGACTATTTTTTTAACCCTAGGGTTAGGGCACGACTTTCCCGCATTCCCCGACCAGTCTTCGTTTCCCTACCATCCCTCATCTGCCTGAGCCCCTCTAGATACCCAGTCAAGCTCATTCTACTCTCCACGTGGATCTATCAACTCTCTATGGATACCGAAGCCACTAAATCCCTTCGCTGCCTTCGTGATTTTTCCCTCCATTGCTCACACCAATCCCGTTATGTTAATCCCAAAATTCTTTCTTGGCATCTCCCTAGGAGAATGTTATAAGATAAGGGAAAATTGAATACCATAACTTTGATGTGAATAATCTGAGGGGAACGGTAAGAGGTAACTAAATACACCCCATCAAATACATCTGTTGGCGGTCGTATCCTTAGTAAGTGCTTCGTGTGGATTTTAGGTTATCGATGGAATAACTGAGAGATTTGATGAAATCTAGTGAGGTCACACATGTACCTACTCCCTCATCAATTAGAGCACACTTAACTAAAGTGTGACCAATCTGAACTAAGATGAAGAGAGTTGAATTGTCTGCATGAAGCAAGAGCTCATCTGGGATCATATTAAAGATGGTAAAATGAATGCATAAATTATTATTTGTGGCAAGATTGGTGCAAACAGAGAGTTCCTCACATTTCAAGCAGATGATTTCTTCTAAGCCATATAGTGTAGGAATCTACCCCAAAGAGGGAGGAAAGAGGATATTCATGTCAAACATTGTAGTCATGAGACGCTCATGATCGTGAGGTGACGTGTGCATGAGTTCCAAGAAGGGAATTGTACTAGGAATTTAGGAAAGTGCTTTGAGAGGATCCCGCTCATCATTATTGGGTTGTGCAGTAGGCTGAGAGTGTTGGGAGTCCTCATAAGCAGATCTAGAAGGAGAAGTGGTAATTAGGAAGACTTTTGAAACTAAATTTTGTTCAGTTCCTATGTCATCGACCTTGCAAGTTTGATTTGCACAGGGGCCAATGGTGTCTATAGACAGAGGGATAGACCCATATGCCATTGGCACTATGGGATAATATCTATAAGGGCTGATAGTGTTTGAAGAGAACATGTTTTTGACTTGAGGAGCCTGATTCTGAGGCAAAAAAGGGTATAGATGTGTTCTTAAGACTCAGTTGTAAGATATTTAAATGACATTGGTTTCAAATCTAGAAGACCCCATTTGAGCTAAGACGCGTTGATAGTGTGAATGATCTATGGTGCCCATGATATTTTTCATGGGGTTTGTATGGTGTTGACTTTGACAGTTAGAACAAGATCTTTCTAAGGACTTATAATGCTCATTTTTTACCTTTTGTGATATCTCACTCTGGATTTATGGAGGAGGAATATGATTCCCATGCACACCTACCAGTGGGGGAGGTGTATGAGATTGCATGCTAAGCACCATATTTTGAGATATTAATTGTAGTATCTGATTTTTTATCTGAACCATGCTAGCTATGGTGGTATCATGGGATTAGGCCATTTGTTTTACGAGTTTGATTATCACTATGTTAAGGTCCACAAAAGAGGAGAGACCTTTAGAAGTGGGTGCTTGTTTGTGATTATTATGGTCATTAGTGGGAATTTTAGGGGACTCACCCTAATCAATTTTGTAGGGATAAGCCCGATCATGACTAAATGCTTCTTGATTAGAATGAGGCCTAGTTATTTTCATGGTGCTGACAGGTATCCTTCGGAAACCTCCATCTTTGTCAAGAGTAAAATATTCATGATTGTTAAGATTATTAATGATGGATCTCGGATCAATTTTCCCAACCTTAACCATGTTACATTCTACTGAGTGACCTTGTTTTGAATGATCAGAGGGACAAGGTTGGGATAACAGAGTTTCATAAGAGATATTGACGCATGTGGGGAGATTGACACTTGTAAGATGGGAATCAGAGCTTTTGGGAGTATGGAGAAGAGATGAATGCATGGAGAAATATTCCCTAGAGAAGTTTAGACGGTTAAACTATGCCAAAAATATCCTTAAATATGACATTTTTTTATGTTTCGAAGCTGAAAACAGGGTTTTGGAAAACTGTATATACGACACAATCGGTTTTGTCAAGGGTTTACATATGGGCCGAAGGCATCCGAGAGATGTAAAAATAGAAACATACAAGATTAGTCATACAAACAGGTATGTACAAGGGCCAATGTAGTTTGAAAATAGATTTATAAGAACAAACAAGATTTCCCATGGGCGATAACATCTGTGTAGACTAGTTTTTAGGGTTTTTGAGATTTTTAGGGTTTTAGATGATTAGGTCAAAATTGATGATTGATTGCATTTAACGAGATGTTCTCAATCATGAGGTCTATAAGATTCATGTCATGTTCACCAGAGAATAAATGCGAGACAATGTGTCTCAACAACATGCACTCTTACTCATTTGTTCAACTAGAGTATTTGAGGCAATGAGTAGGATACACACATGTACTGACATACAAGGGGATACAGTTTGTACTAAGCTTTCATATCTAGAGGGAAGTGACCCTTACACTAGTTCAACCTAGTTTTTCTAAGGCCCGGGATCGAGATAGAGGAAGAACCCCTTCTGAGATATCGATGGTTAGGTGTGGAGAGGTATGGATCAAAAAATAAAAGAAAGAAGCATGCAATAATTGAAATGGAAGTAACTAAGGAGTTGATATTTGGTAAGAGTGTTAAGCTAACTAACATCAAGCATGCATAATACTAAGCTAACATAGCACAATAAAGAAGCATTTAACTAATATATGCAAAATTACAAAGAAGGGTTAACGCACTAACTTTTACCTATAGGGTGGTTGTTAATGCATCTATCTCCCCTAAGAAGTAGCACACAAACAGAGAATCATTATTAGATGGAGTAGGGGAATACCATTCATGTCCTATAATTACTATATGATGACCCAATAGTGCCAGCAATCATCCAATAAGAAGAGTGTCTAATCCGATTCAAGAAAGATCCAATATGAACCAAGAGCAGAGTAAAAAAATGTGAAGATGGCGTAAAATAGTAGATTAAATGGTAGTTCAAATGTCTTATCTTCCTGTTTATTTTGAGTGTTAAATGAGCTGGAGGTATATATAGGACACCATCCCCCGTAGGCGATGGCATCGGCCATGGGAGAATATAACACTGACACAATCGCCCATGGGCAATTGTGTCGACTAAAGGTGCAAAAATGAATTGATGTGTCATGAAAGGTAAAAATGTGTTGTGAGTCATGAAAGAGGATTAACAAGGTGTAAAATGGTGGAATGCAAGCAAGAGATCATGAATATGATATGCATGAGACCTAGAAGGAAAAAGATACCTAATATAAACTAATTCCAATATACCAAATATGGCTACCTCATTTATGTTATTCTGACCCATAATAGTTAAAACAAAAATGTCACATAATAATCTAAACTCCCATAGGCGCCTGAATAAGGAACCGCTTAGTGAAATAGATGCATAGTGAAACCCTTATCTTGCTCAATTTACGATTGTTAGGGTAACATATATGAAAGATTTAAAGGGTAAAATTCTGTATTCATTTGTTATATGTCTTTCAACATAATTGGGAAAAGAAAGATTAGATCCAATTTCCATTGAGCAATTGAAATTCTTGCTGACAACACTCTTTTCTAATCCATTAATTATTATTTGAACTTGCAAATATTTTTAATGTTCACCTATTTTGAAATTCATTAATTAATATTTCAGCTTGCAAATGTTTTTTAATGTTTAGATATTTTTAATGGATCTTTAAATTCTTATGTTATAAGTGAGATATCTAAGTAAAACTTTTGAAGAAAACCCATAAGATATTTGCTAGGAGTAACTAAATTTTCTAAAATCGCTGGAAATTGATTTCATGCGTTGAAATCTATCTAGATTTTTGCATACAAATTTGAAGCAGATTGTAGAATTAGCATATCCATCTTTCTAACGAGTTATAGATTTCAAATCAAACACAACATTTTACAACAATAATAAAAATATCTCATTTTGAGAACATTCATAAATTCATTTACAGGGACAAATTGATATGCATACGTTACTTATCTACAAATCTAATCATCCTCCAATATACAACCAAATAGAGCTGCTTGTACAATGGCAATTTTATGAGAATTCATTGCATGATATTTGGACAAAATTTCAGCATCACCTCCCCTTAATCAAATGATGATTTTGGCTTCATGGAATGCTATGAAGATTATTGCTTAGTCTTCAACATATGTAAACTGGCTCCAAAACATTTCAACTTGAACTCCAGGTGCTTGCTCTTGGAGTTTCCGATCACTATTTATAGCTAGAGGAAGGGAGAACAGATCAATGCTCTCTGCCCAATAAATATTTCAATGAGAAAAATAGAGCTATCCTCCTCAGAATGGCCCTGAGAGCCCCAGGATGTATAAAATTCTATATTACATGAGAATCGACTCAATTGAATGACAACTTTCAATGGAATAGTGTATTTTACATTTGAATATTTGACACACATAGGAGGGAACAATGGAGAGGCTTATACACACATATAAGCCTCAAAACAACAAGGTATCAATAAACATGCAACTTAGGTCCAAAATAAGTATGCTTTAATGAGGTGATTAGATGCAGAAGGGAGGCATAGAAAATATGGGAAATCAGGGTATGCCTCTTAGGTGGGTTAGTACTGTCCACCTGCTAGAAGCCTCCAGTTAATTAAGATTAGTTCATCCATACAACAACTAAACTCTTACCCCTGTACTCAATACTCTTATCAAGGACCCTCATACTCTTCTGGACTACCTCATACTCTTATCACTCCCTAAAGTATGGTTATCATACAATAGATTAATTAATTTTTATATGGTTAAAAAGGTGGGACATGAATTACCAAAGTATGACCCTCCAAAATATTTGCTAAATGACAATACTGACATTATCTACATGTCCTACAAACGTATCCCCATATTAGCTTATTCCTACACCAGGTTCCGACAAGTTGCCATATGTAATGTATGGTCCCAGAAATTACACACATAGTGCATTCATGTTGTACATACAACATACATAGGAATAAAATAAAATTAATAAGAGTTTAAGTCCCTATCATTGAGCATCATGCAAGAATATGCGCCTCTGGTATTCTCCTAAATTGACAAAATCTAAGCTCCTTCCAGACCTTAAATTCCAAATGGGAAACAAGCTCCAAGACTTCATGGAAATCAGTTGCACTCAAGCAGGTGAGTGCATTTCAAAATGGTAAGAAAGCACAACTAAATCGAGTAACCCCATCAACATATCTAAAATGCAGGGGACTTGTTCTAAATAGAAAAATCAAGAGAGGAGGGTGAAAGTGACTCCATGTAGGATATCCCATTTACTTCTCCTTAAATCTCACATCAATATGTCAAACATCAAAACAGGAGTTAATAAATTGCAGCATCAGGTGAGGAAGTCAACCCCAAGTTTTTTTCCACACATCAACATCCACCACATGTCAAACGTTACAATCATGAATCAAAAAAATAAAAGCTCATGTAAGAGCCAAGTGGTTCAATCATTTCACCTTTGATATACGTCTTTCAGCGTAATTAGAAATCATTATAGTAGAAAAATGTGTTCAAATTTATGACCCCTCACCGCATATGTAATTTTGTTTTGTAGATGAATTTAAGAGGTGTGGGACAAGCTTAACTTGTCCACTACAAAATATTGCCTGACATACATAACTAGTCATCTAAATTCAAATGCTTCTAATGATCTCTGGCGGTGAAGATCTTGAGACAAGTACACTATACAAAAATAAATTCAAGTACTCTAATTACTAAAGTGAGCAAGAAAGCAACTAAGGACTATCTAACCGATAATGTAGATGCATTCCAAAAGGTTTTGACATCCCAAATCTACATTGTAATTAACATGTAGTTAATTTCAAATTAAATAAGAGTTATATTAATTATGCAATAACTAAATGTGATTTTTGTATTACTATAATAAATTGACATACTCCACAAACTATATTAAAGAGGGAACTAATGTAAAAAAAGCACACATAGCCCATGGTCACATTTTGAGGTCATCGCCCCATGGGAACATCCTAACAACCTTAACAACACACAACATTGTATAACTTTAAGCAGATGAGAGGAATATATGACGTAGATAGCTTCTGTTGTATCCATTCGATATTCCACTATTCATTAGTCTCATGTATCCCCCTACTTGTTTGTTGTGATAGAAATAACTTGGAAAAATGGCAAACAGATACCTCTCTGAGCCTCATGGACAGATCATTGAACAGGAGTGCCAAAAAAAAACACAGGATTTAGAGGAATGCAATAGTCATCATCAAAATCTATGCAATTCTATCATATATAAACTCTTCAACTTTGGAATTATCCACAGAATCACAATTAATCGTTGTTGTTCTACTTTCTATTAGAAAATAATAGAGATAGCTAGTGAATGAATTATACTTGTGCTTAGAATCAACAATTTGTAGAAAGGGAAATAATATAGACTCATACACCAAAAATTTTATCCTAAAAAACCTCCAGAGGAGGAAAAACCAGTCGGGAAGGGCAATTGCTCTTTCTTCCCACTTTTATTGGCCAATTCAATAATAAGTACAGAAATTACAATAAGTATGAAAGAGAAGTGGATAATATCTCACACTTCCTCCCAGTTACTTGTTTGCTCTGACTCAATTACTCCTTGCTTCTACAAATCACAATTCCAACAAAGAGCTTCTTACTCACTTGCTTCACTAAGAGCCTTTGTTCTCTTCCATAACATGCATTTATAGTCTTTCTCAGTTCTCCCGTGCACTGGAGAATGGGAAAAGTCATGCAGAAGAAGAGACATGGACACCAAGGACTATTCGCATCATATTTTATTTTCTGTCCGCAAGAGCCAGGACTGCCGCCCAATGTAGACCAGCGGTCCTGTCACTAAACAAACAGAACCTCCGTGTATATTTTTTTCTTCTTCGTGTTGGCTGATTTGATAAAGTAGAATCATTTTGAATCCCTATGGATCACACCTCCCCTGCTTAGGAGGCTTTTGGTCCCAAAAAAGCTTAGTAGGAGAGTACATGAGGAAATAACTCCCTCACTTGCTCCTTTGGGTACCACCGGGCCTGCCTTAGTGTCTTTCCTTTTGGTCCAATCTGCCAAGACTCCTGTGAACCTCTCTTAGTCTCTTTGACCTTTTGCTACAGTACTACATCCTCCTCCAATTCGCCTTGTGAGTCCAAGATGCAATCCTCAATAGAAGGTAGCAATTGTAGTTCTTCATCTTCATCTATCATGGATGGCTCATATAGGTGCAAGTTCTCACAGTTTACTGCATAGTACATCCTCATGAATGACAAAAAATCAAGTCGAAAGGCATTTTCTCCAACCTACTCCAATATCATGAAGGGTCCATATTGTAATGGCTTGAGCTTCCATGCTTGGCCTTGTAGTCTCTCCTTGCTTAAGTAAAGCCAAACTCTATCTCCAACATAAAGTTTATGTTCCCTTCTATGCTGATCGTGCCTAGCTTTGTACTTGGACTGAGATTTCTCTAGTTGTTCCTTGACTTTGAGATGGATTTGTTGGATCCTCTCAATGAATTTATTTGCTCTAGTCACCTCTGTGTCTCATGTATCCTTCTCATCCTGTTGTCCAACTGCTATGTCCAACAGATTTGTAGGTAGATATCCCAAGCATGCTTCAAATGGTGACTTCATAGTGGATGTGTGTACTGCCCGGTTATAGGAATGTTGAATGTAGGCTAAGGACTCATCCCAAGTCCTTGGGTATTTGTTGTTATACCCTTTGATCAACTATACCAAAGTCTTGTTTACCACCTTTGTTTGTCCATCTGTCTGTGGATGGAAAGTTGTGCTCCTGTGTAACTTGGTATCCATCTTGTCCCACAAAGTAGTCCAAAATTTCCCCAAGAACCTTGAATCCTTGTCAGAAACAATAGACTTTGGCAAACCAAAATGCACCCATACATTAGCAAAGAAAATATCTTCCGCCTCATGTGCTTTTACTGTCTTTTTACATGCCATAAGAATACACATCTTACTAAATCTATCGACAACATAGAGATAGTCATGGCCATGTTTAGACATAGGTAATCCTCCTACAAAATCCATAGAAATGTCCTCCCATGGATGAGTAGGTACTGGAAAAGGCATATACAAACCTTCCTTCCTAGTCTTAGGCTTGCTAGTACAACAAAGTTTACATCCCCGTATAAATTTTGATACTTCTTCTTGCATATTGGGCCAATACACGTACCTTTGCAAGTGGGCTAGGGTCTTACCAACACCAAAATGTCTCGCTACTTTCGAGGTATGTGCTTCCCTCATCAATAGAATTTTCTCTTCTTTTGGCACGCAAAGCTTCCCCCATCAGTAGAGCAGCCCATCTTTGAGATAACAATATTCAATCCCTTCCTTTCAGCCCCTTGGGACTATAACTACTGAAATGTCACCCCAAAGTCTTTTTCCTAGGCATATGCCTCTCCATAAGCTTCCTTCGTGAAGGGCTCGATCTGAGAGATAGTGGCCAAACAGGAAAACTTCTCCTATGTGGGTGGCCTAGACAACATGTCTGCCACCAAGTTTGTACTACCCTTCTTGTATTTAATCACCAGATGGAACTGCTGAAGGAACCCCATCCATTTGTAGTGCCTTGCCTGCTGTAATTTAGACTATGCTTGCAAATACTAGAGAGGTTTGTGGTCAGTGTGCACAATAGTTTCTTTACCCAACAAATAATGCTTCCATTTTTTAATTGCCTGAACTAGTGCATACATTTCCTTATCATATATTGAATATCCTTTAACTGCTGAAGTGAAAGTTTCAGAATGATAACATACGGGTTTACCTCCTTGAAGAAACACGGTGCCCATGGCGTAATCACTGGCATATGTCTCTACTTCAAAAGGCTTGCTGCAAATTAGGAAGAGAAAGTACTGAGCATGACTAATCTTGTATTTCAATAACTCAAAGGATTTGTCTTGTTCCTTACCCCAGTCAAAACTCTTACTCTTTGCGGCCACTATGTGTAGAGGTGTTGCGATCATGGAGAAGCCCATAATGAACTTCCACATGTATTGTACTTCTCCCACAAAACTCCTAGTTTCTGTGGCTCCTATTGGTGTTGGCCAATTAGTGATGGCTTCCACCTTCTTTGGATCCACTCGTATCTCTCCTCCTCCAACCACGTGCCCAAGATAGACAAGTGACTGTTTGGAAAATTCACATTTCTTCATATTACAAAGTAGTTGTTTCTCCCTGAGAACTTGCAAGACTTGCTGTAAATGAGTTAGATGTTCTTCCCATGTGGCACTAAAAATCAAGATATCATCTAGATATACAATGACACATGAATCTATGAAATCCTGCAATACATCATTCATCAATCTCATAAATGTAGTGGGTGCATTGCATAACCCAAAAGGAAGTACTAACCATTCATACAAACCTTGTTTTGTCTTGAAGGAAGTCTTTCATATATCCTCCTCCTTCATTCTGACTTGGTGATAACCTGACTTGAGATCCAACTTCATGAAAAATTTGGCATGCTGAAGTTGGTCCAAGAGATCATCTATGCGGGGAAGTGGATATCTGTTCTTTATGGTGATCTTGTTCAAAGCACGGTAGTCGATGCACATTCTCCAAGAACCATCCTTCTTTAGCACCATCACAATAGGTGAACCACATGGTGAGGTGCTCAGACGTATCACCCCTTGGTCTAGTAGTTCCTGGAGTTGTTTCTTTACTTCAGTACTCTCAAGCAAGGATTGCCTATACAACCCAATGTTCAGTAGAGGGGATTCTGGAAATAGCTGAATCTCATGCTCTACTTCCCATTTTGGTGGTAACCCTCTAGGAGCCTAAAATACTTCCTAAAAAGACTGAATAATACTATCCAAATCATGCTTTCCCTGGTTAGAAATATCTGCAACTTCTACGCCATCTTGTTTATCTTTCAATAAAAGTAAACAAAACTAATTATGATTTTCCTAAATAAGTTTTTTTCTTGGTTAGCACTTACCATAGTAACCTGTGTCTTATGTTGGTGTGCTTGGATGTTGTAGCTAATCCCATCATTGACCCATCTGTACCAATTTTCCCTCCTCATAAATATAGCATCCCTAACATACAAGTAAGGACTCCTAAACACAACATCAAAAGCATCAAGTGAAATAATGTCAGCTTCAAAAACATCAATATATTGGGAATTTATCCCAAACTTGACCTTACATCTTCTTGTTACCTAAATTTCAACACCCTTCTTCACCCAACCCAAAGGATAAGGGTGTGGATGCTCGTAAGTCTCAAGACCAAGATTCTTTACAACTGCTTCAGAAATCAAGTTAGACTAAGAACCTGTATCAACCAAAGCATTTACCTTAGTTCTCTTGATCTGGATTTTGATCTGGAATAGTCTACTCATCTCCTCTTCCTGGCTGTCCATGTTGGTGGTTGTGCATCCAAGCCTCTCATCTACATCAGATTCATCTTCGATTTCCACCTCCCCTTCTGTTTTCACAGCTGTCATGGACTTTTTCAAGTCCTTGGTTTGGTTCTTCGGATGCAACTCTTGAAATTCCAACATGTAGCATCAGTATGACCATTGATATCACAGTTCTTGCAAAAATTCTTGGGATCTTTACAAGTATTCAAAGTAGTGGTAGCTTGTTTACCTTTCCCTTTCCACTTACCCTTGTTACTTGTTTTCCCAAACTCTTTCTTCTGCGGATTTATTGACTTGCTTTACCCTTGGCTCTGCTTCTCCTTGATTCTTTTCATCATCTATGTAGTATGCTTATATGCATGCTTCGTTGAGATCTTTGGGTTTTGTGGAGATGACTTTTCTTCAAAGGTGAGTGTGAAGTCCTCCCAAGTACTTGGTCAGAATATCCTCATCCTCCAAGTCCATGTTAAGCAACATGGCTTGCCTCTGAAACTCTGTAGTATAGTCCTACACACTTTGACCACTGCCTTGTCTAAAATACTGTCATTTAATCATTTGGTCAGTCTTATGGCCAATAGGATAGAAGTTAGCTCTAAGTAGTTCTTCAAATTCTTGCCAAGATTTCACAATAGGACACTTTTTCTTTTCACAAGTGGCTAGATGGGTTTCCCACCAAACCAGAGCATGTCCCTCCATCTTGAGACGTGAAAAGGTGATCCTCTGTGCCTCAGTGACATTATGGACACTAAAGTAGACTTCTAAGTATTTTAGCCATTTATCAAACAACTTTGCATCTACTTGTCCTTCAAAGCTTTTAATCTCAACTTTCGTTTCAAATTTAAAAGGAGTATGATCGAATTTTACCTTTTCTCTCGTGTTAGAAGTCTCTTCTTCATGTTCTTCCCCATAACTTTCCTCATGGTGGCTCCTTCCTATGCCAAAATTTTCAGCTAAGCCCCGAACCACTGAGTCCATGGAGTCTTGTTTGACAGAAGTTGTCTTTTGTAAATCAACAAGCTCTTCTTTCCTTCTAAACATCCTATCCATCATGGTCTCCAGCATCTCAATTCTATGGACCAAGTTCTCTTCCTCCATTTGTCCCCAAATTCTCTGTTTCCACTTCTTTGTAGAAATTTCTGGATCGCAAGGTAAAGCCTCTTCACCTTTAGATCTCATCATTGTCATACAAATCCAAGAACTAATACCACAGTCCTGGATAAATGTTAGTTCTGATACCAAAATGATCTGTAAACTCTTCAACTTTGGAATTATCCACAGAATCACAATTAATCGTTTTTGTTCTACTTTCTATTAGAAAATAACAGAGATAGCTAGTGAATGAATTATACTTGTGCTTAGAATTAACAATTTGCAGAAAGGGAAATAATATAGACTCATACACCAAAAATTTTATCCTGGAAAACCTCCAGAGGAGGAAAAACCAGTCGGGAAGGGAAATTTCTCTTTCTTCCCACTTTTATTGGCCAATTCAATAATAAGTACAAAAATTACAATAAGTATGAAAGAGAAGTAGATAATATCTCACACTTCCTCCCAGTTACTTGTTTGCTCTGACTCAATTACTCCTTGCTTCTACAAATCACAATTCCAACACTAAGAGCTTCTTACTCACTTGCTTCATGCTTCGATGCCTTTGTTCTCTTCCATAACATGCATTTATAGTCTTTCTCATGTTCTCCCATGCACTAGAGAATGGGAAAAGTCATGCAAAACAAGAGACATGGACACCCTTTGGAATTATGGGACTGTTTGCGTCATATTTTATTTTCTATCTGCAAGAGCCAGGACTGCCGCCCAATGCAAATCGGCGGTCCCAGGACCGCCACCCTGCAGGGTGGCAGTTCTGTAACCATCTCCCTACGCAGGGCGGCGATCCTGTCACTAAACAGACAGAACCTTCGTGTATATTTTCTTCTTCTTCATGTTGGCTGATTTGATAAAGTAGAGCCATTTTGGATCCCTATAAATCAAAATATTTAGGATCTACCTTTTTCTGGGTTTGAGGGTCTTCACTCCAATATTTTCTTTGTCACTCTGACTTTTCTGTAAGGATTTTGATGTCACCTGTAACATGTAAAAAAACCCCTAACTATCTAAACAAGCTCACAAACACATTAGATCTTATTAAAATATGTAATATGTGAAGTTGGACTGACCCCAACAGTCACTCAAAAAGTGAACTTAGTACCAAGGGTTGCACTACATTTTAGACTCCATGTAGTTATGTGTGCTTGTGTGTAAAATAATTTCCTTAGGTTTCCCTCATGCCAATGATACCAAGATAGCGGGATATATCTAGCTTAAATGCAAATGTGTGATATGAAATTCATCACTTCCCCTTCCTATGTAGTGTATATAGCCCAAGATGTAATCCCTTTTGATAGTAGTGATAGTATGTAGATGTGATAGACCTTTTGAATTGCAAGCCAGAATAATAGTGTGTATGTTATGTATATATATGAGTTGCTTGTTTGAATTTCGACACTAGTGACACAAAAGGCCAACTATAAACATGAGATAAGGATAAGAAAAGTGAGAAGGCTGACCACAAATGTCAAAATGTGTAAAAAGAATAAATAAGACAGAAGTGCCCAGAATGGGCACAAGCACTTGGGTGATAGTGTCCAAAGTGGGCACTAATGTCCTGGGATAAATGACGAAAAATGTGAAAAGACAGACAGACAAGGATCCATGTGACCTGACCAAAAGTGGATACATAAATGACAAGTGTAGAAGAAGGTTACAATAAAAAAACAATCAAAGACGTAGGTCGACAAGAGATAATGTCACCAGCGAATACTTTTCTTACTTAAGATCCATGCATATAAGAATATACTGATGACATAGTAACATAGTAATATGTGTGTGATTTTATGTCTATAATTTGTTAACAACTTATTAACACCATGTGTGGAGTGGGATATTTACACGCTATTCTAAATATTAATTCATAGCATTTTCTTAGGATACAAAATAATGCGATCGTTTCTAAATTTTTAAGGTATAGTTCTAGGGGCGATGGTTATTCTACTGATAGAATGTACCTATGCCCATGAAAAATCATTTGCTCATTTCATGCATACATATTGCAAATTTTAGGAGTTTGTTTTTATAGAAATATTTGGTTGAAAAATGCATTGTGTGATTTGCAGTGATGCCCTAATTTTAGCAGGAACTTGAAAAGGTCATAGCTTGTGCTCCGGGTGTCTGTTTGAGTCTATTTTTTTTAAACAACCTCCTCCTTTCCTTGACTTCCTTGCAGATCATGAGGTAGCTTCTGAGAAAAGGCCTGAGAATAAGAATAAAATATCCATAATTATAATCAAAACTATGAGCCAGGTGACTCCTCTTTCCATTGAGCGCCATGAGCCTCAAGAACAGTGGATCATCCTCACTATCAAACCTCCTATCAAACATCATCTTATACATAATATTATACATCATTAGTTGCAGGCGCCATTGGATCAGGATTCCAGTGATAGAAGATTCAGACCGCTTCTTGATATCCTCCACTGCACTAGAAATTTTGCTCTCGCACATAAATTTGTACTGTTGAATGACCTTGTTGGTAAAAAATGACATCATCGTGATCTTTTGCATCTTCCTCCAATTCTCCCCATACACATTGAACATCGTGTCTTGTCCTTGATCGATGAAGATGTCAAACACCATGTTGCAGGTAAAAGAGCCAAAATCCACCTCTATGTGTGCAGCACCACCTTGGCCAAATTTGGCGACAACACCACCCCCAGATTCCTCTACCCCATCTTCAATATGAATATTTTACCATATTTCTTAACGAGGTAAGTAAGATTGTGGTGATTCATGATGACATGTACTAAATGACACACACCATGAGTTTTTTCCTTGGGTGGGTAGCTACAGTTATTGAAATATGTGTGAGAATTAAATGACAAACAATTTGCAGTGTTAAGCAATCAACGACCCCATCTTATATGTATGTCCTCATTTGCCACATGTCTTTTGTAACCATCGTCGATCGCTCTTACAGTTGTCAAAGCCAAGGGGTTCGCCTCCCCTTTGGTATACGCCTTTCGACATAATTATAATTTATGGTGTTTGTAAGTTATTTAAAAATGACATCCATGTTTATAATTATAGTGTTAATATTTTTATGAACGCATTATATTATTGATTGGTCTTGAAAGTAATAAAAAAGAGAATCGGTTGACAAAATAGTATATAAAAATAACAAAACAAACTTAATGACATGTTATTGTAGGTCATGTTGGACAAATGTCAAAAAATAGAAGGTTCATTTGAGGCTCTTAACCTATTATTTTTGGAAAGGAAGATTGTAACTTTAAGTGTTGTTAGTGTAGGTTATTATTTATCCTTTTATTTGTTTATTAGGATAATTCTTGCACTTGTGTTAGCCCTACACTTGTTGGGTTAGCTTGCTTAGGTGTACTAGTTGTGTGGAGTTAGCTTACTAGTTGTGTTGAGTTAGCTTCTCAGTTATGTGGAGTTAGCTTACTAGTCTTGTGGAGTTAACTTAACTACCAGTATCAGTTAGTGGGAGTTCTTCACCACTGATTTAGGTAGTAGTTGCACTTCTCTCCTCCTATATGTACATCTTTCTTATTGAGTAATTCAAAGTAATTATCTTGTAATGCATTGAGCATTATGGATTATGATGCATTTCCATGTATGGTATTTTAACTCTTCTGTTTTACAAATCTAATGTGGTGTGCTATTATCATCTGAGATCGCGACTTGGAACAATCTTCTTATCATTCCTTTCATGGTATTAGAGTGTTAGATGATGTAGACATCCATCTGTAAGTTTTTTGCAAAAAAGGTTTTTTATATTCATATATTTTAGAATTTGTTAGCACTTTGTTGCAGCATCCATTTTTTATGCAAAACAAAGGGCTCTCTTGGATTCAGAAAGCGAAAAAACCCCATAAACAAGTGTAAACTTGGCCATTAAAGGAGACATCTTATTTTTTAGTTTGTTTTAGTTTTGCAGAGGCGGACATAAACACGTACAGATCCGCTTGGAAATCCATACCAGGGGAAGAAATCTTTTTCAGGGAAGTAGAAAGTTTGGAAAAATGGTTTCTGGGTTTTTCTAGGTTTTTTGCCTTCGGTATTGGGTTTTTTTCTTCCACTTTGCAACATTCCTCTTTAGCGAGAATCTAGACATCTTCCAAATTCAGGCTTGGGGAAATCCTTACCAGGGAAGTAGAAAATCTAGAAAAATGGTTTCTGGGTTTTTTACATTCAGCAATGGGCTTTTTTCTTCCGCTTCTCAGAATTTCTATTTGAGGGGGAAGAAAAAATATTTGATATTTGTGCCATGGGAAATCAGTGTTCTTAGGGGAAGTAAAATTCTAGAAAAACTTTCTGTTTTGTGCTGTTCTGTGGTTTTTTTCTTTCGCTTCTCAGAGCTTCTGTTGGATGAAGAAATGGAAATCTTTGGTGTCATAGGGAAAACATAGTCGGGAGGCAGAAAGTCCAGAGAAATGCTTTCTGGGTTTTTCTTGGTTTTTTGTGTTTGGTAATGGGTTTTTTTCTTCCACCTTGCAGAGTTCCTATGTGGAGGATTTGAGGATCTTGTAGATCTATGCTACCCTTGGGGATTTTAAAAATTCGTGCCGGAGAGGCAGAAAATATGGAAAAACCATTTCTAGGTTTTTCTAGGTTTTTCACATTTGGTACTGGGTTTTTTTCTCTTCTTCCATTATTCAGATATAGAATTGGAAAGTTTTTTCCAGGAAATAAATCAAAGATTGCAGGGCATTTTATTTATTTTTATTAAAGCACAAACTTGATAAATTTGTATCTTTTGATCAGTAACTCGGATTTGAGTGTCGTTTGTTTCAAAAGTGTTTATTTTGTCGTGATTGTTCCATTGGAACTGTTTATTTTGAGAAATAAACTAAAAATTTAAAATGTCATGTTTGTAACATGCACTCAATTATAAAGTGCCACCATTTATATCTCTCTTATTTGTTGAGATATTTTAGATATGTATTTTTGACACTTTTTTGGCATGTTGATAGTCTCTCTTGTGGGGGAGTTGTTCTGGTGAAGCCCAATGTTAGTTTTTCAGTGTTTGAATAGTTTATTTTGGGCAACTCATACAGATATGTGGTGTCACTCTACCCATTCAGAAATATGGGAGGGTGTGGTGTTAATATTACTTCTTTAGGTTTCGTGTCCTTGCCTTTACAACTGCATTACTTTGAATTATAATCAAAGTTGGTCCATTGTATGGCACTCAAGTATTCATTTGGATCTCGTGTCCTTGCCTTGTTATCTTGGTTATTGTTCTTAGATCATGACACACCTATTTGTAGTAGTTGATATTTACTTCTTCAGGTTTTTTATCCTTACCTTATTACCTTGGCTTTTCTTGGATCGTGGCACTCCAATTTCTTTGAATCTCGTGTCCTTGCATTGTTGCCTTGGTTATTATTCTTAGATCATGGCACACCTATTTGTAGCAGTTGATCGATTATGTTTGGTGTTTTTTTACACTTTCAACATCACTCCATTGATAGTCTCCTTGCATAAAGCTATTCTGGTGAAGCCCAGTGTCAGTTGTTTTTGAGTTTTTTGTTCGAGCAGTGGATTCAGATCACAGTGCACACCAAACTTCTTCAACATTATACGAGTTTTTGGAGCTGAGCTTCTTGGGATATCTTGTAGCGGGATTTTTCTCTCTTCTTTGTTATTACTAGTTTTGGGTACCTTGTGGTGTCCATTTTTCCCAGTTATTGTACGTGGGTACCTCATCAGGCCTTGTTGTCGAGACCCACCTTCTTTTCCACCCACCTAAGCTATGATTACGGGGGGTGTTAGTGTAGGTTATTATTTATCCTTTTATTTGTTTATTAGGATAATTCTTGCACTTGTGTTAGCCCTGCACTTGTTGGGTTAGCTTGCTTATGTGCACTAGTTGTGTGGAGTTAGCTTACTAGTTGTGTTGAGTTAGCTTCTAGTTATGTGGAGTTAGCTTACTAGTCTTATAGAGTTAACTTAACTACCAGTATTAGTTATTGGGAGTTCTTCACCACTGATTTAGGTAGTAGTTGCACTTCTCTCCCCCTATATGTACATCTTTCTTATTGAGTAATTCAAAGTCATTGTATTGTAATGTATTGAGCATTATGGATTATGATGTATTTCCATATATGGTATTTTAGCTCTTCTATTTTACAAATCTAATGTGGTGTGTTATTATCATCTGAGATTTGATTGGAACAATTCTTATCGTTCCTTTCAAGTACTAACCTGTAACTAATACTCTTAAGTGGTGACTACTTGTATCAGCTCATATAATTTGTTTGTATATTTTTATAAAGCTCCGATAAAGAGATGAACAATATGTTCATTTGTGATTGCTTTTCCAAAAGAGGAATGTTTCCCTACCACTTCAACCCATTGTTGTATGATACAAAATTATCTCAATGGTGGTTTAGACTTCATCTGGTATGGTGACAACCTCCTTATCAAAATATTCCTAACATAGATATGGATTATTAACTGTTAAAACATTTTTGTTAATAAGGTAGGTGGAGGATGTAAATATCAAATGAACATTTAAACAAGAGTGTCATTATAAGAACTGACTAAAAGTATATTGTGACCATATTTATTGCTTCCTACACATAGTTATATCTAATCTATGCCAAGGATTTCATTCCAACTAAAGTAACTAATTTTTCTTTGAGATATGGTCATTTACCTTACAGACAATATGTCAAAACTAAATATCATTTGAGAAAATTTATCTTGTTGAGTACTAGTTAAGAGGTTTAATATGTGCTTAATATTATGAAATCCTTAATATCTATGACACCTAGGTGGTGGTTGTACCTACCAATTACTCTAATTATGTTAGAGGCAACTTCATTGGGATGATAAATTCACTACCCAAGAAATATGTTGGGAACTTCTCCATTCATGATTTTAATAGGGGAGAGAAGATTAGGTGTTACCATCTCCCTTAAAAATCCATCTCTTGGGAAGTTATCTCATCTATTAAAATTAGATTTATATGTGATGTAAGAACCTATAAGGATTAGTGAGTTGGCATGGAAGTTACGAAGAATTGTAGGGGAAAAAGCTAGACCTAAACTAAAAGAACACTAAAAAAGGGATGAGAAAAATGGCTTAATTTTTCAAGACTTATTTATCACACTTCAATCATTTTCCTAAAAAGGTATATTTGGATGTAGAACTAGTGATAAACATTTATCCAAGACTAGGAAAACAGTAACTAAGTCTTAATGCTATCATTTGTAGTTGGTTATTCTATCAAATTCATCTGAGATCAAGGAAATGATAAAGAATGTTAAAACACGAAGCATGATGATCATGAGGGATACACGTGAATTATTGTTAAATGTAGTTCACACTCATATCTAGTGTGATGAGGTTTCATTGATAAGTGAGCATCATCCATGTACAATGTATATTCAAGGACTAGTTCACTTCAAATTTGGGAGACTAATTCTTTAACTTGATTTCTACTCATTTCTCCTTAGCATTTTCCTCATAGGATTCTGAAAATCAGGAGGTGTAAAAATAGAGGAATTTTCTATTGTACACCCAAGTGTCCCCAGATTTCACCCTGGAATCTAAGACTATCACATGTTAAAAAATTTCGTTCTTTTAAAATAACAAGTCATTTTGTGTTTTCATTTCCAGAAAATGCCTATATTACGTCAAGATATTCCTAGTGAATTATATGAGCCAATTGCGACAAATACCCAGATGTCTGAAACATCGTTTTATCCTTTCACCAGGTTTTTTCTGCATGGGAAATTTTTATTTAATTATTTAAAGCCCCATTTGAAGTAAATTGTGCTCCAATTAAACCCTGTTAAAATTTTGCAGCTCAATATTCACATATACCAGTAGGGTTTTCACAAGGAATGGATCTTGGGCTTTGTCTGTGACTTCTGGCAATGTTTTTTGTTTTTATTATTTTTTTGCAAATGTTTTTCTCTGTGAAATTCCCCTAGGTCAATTCCTTCACCAGTATAGTCTTTTTTTCTTTCCTAAAGTATCTGTAAATCATCTACAAACATCATGCTAGAAGGAATTTTCCACAAGAGGTATGGTTCTCTCTAAAAAGATGAAAGTCGTGCACAGAAAAGGTCTCTTCTAAGAAAGTCGACATTTTTGGGAAAGGAAGGTTTTAAGCTACAATGGGATTTTTGGTAGCAGCAGGTAGGTGGGAATTTTACACCTGCCTATCAGGGTACTTTTTCCCATGGAAGCAAAGTCACTTATGTCATGATGGGAAAATTAGAGGCAACAGGCAGACGGGGATTTCTTACCTGCCTTGCAGGGTGAAAATTCCCATTGTGAAATAAAAGAAAATCACTTAAGGCATTGATGGGAATTTCTTACCTGCCTTGCAGGGTAAAAAATCCCATTATGAAAGTCAAATAGCTTAAGTGGATCATGGGATTTTGGATCTGTGGTGCAAGGTGAATAATCCCATTGGAAATTGGCTTTTAAAAATAGAAATTGGCTATGTTAAAAAAGTGCGACCCCTTTTGGAATAGAAGGACAACTTTAATTGCATTTATTAATTAATTCTATTCCCAAATTTGGCACCCAAGCATGAGGAAAAATCAACAAAGAAGAAGCGGATAAGGGAAATTAGAAATAGAATTCTAAAATTAAATAAATGTAATTTATTTAATGCAGCCCCCTCTCATGCAAAAAAGTGTGACCCATATTGAGGAGAAATAATACTTTTTGAAGTATTAATTGATGGAATTAATTCCTATTTTTGGCACATGAGGTCAAAGCATAGTGTGAAGTCAAAGTATACTGGAAGTAGAAAGCTAAAATTAAATAAATTTAGTTTATTTAATGGCAGTCATGAGCATGCACAAAATAGGGGCCCAAATTGAAGAGAAAAACATGATTTTTAATTAATTAATTGCCGGAAATAAGAAGGGCAATTATTAACTATAGAATGATGAAGGTTATATAAGCATGGGCTGCCATATTAATGGAGTTATTAATTCTTTAGCAAAGGAGTGTGGCCCAGGCAATTTTGGTGCCCAAAGAAGGAGGAATTTGGCTCAAAATAAGGTGTTTTCACTGCTGAAAAGCTTCAAAGTTTAGTGCCTAGGTTTGAAGGAGCTTTATTTAAGTCTGATTAATTATCTGCATATGATTACAGGTTCCCATGTGCTTATATAATTGAAAGGGAGCTTAAATCAATGTCCAATACATTGAATACATCCTCCGAATCTAAAGAAGTTCCTAGATATGCACCAATTGTGAAGAATTCCAGCCTAATAAAGAGAAAAAGAGTTTCTCAGATAAAGATTGCTTCGGCCATGGCAAAGTGGGATGAAAGGGAAGGTTCTGCGGAATCATGCATAACTTCCAGATTTGTTGAAGTCAATAGATTCATATTTAGATCTAGATCCAGATCCAGATCTAGATCCATAATTGCAAAGGCTTCATCCTCTTGTTTCGAATGCAACCCTTGAAGAAGTTAGTGCATGGAGAATTCCTTCTAGGATCTTGTGTATGTGCTCCCAATCTTCCAGTTGAAGCCTTCATTGAATTTGCATTCACTTGGAGTGCTTTCCTGATTTTTTAATTGCTCATATGTAATTAAAAAATAAAAAAGATGAGTTGTTTACAAAAAACATCGCATTGATGCATGTACTGGAGAAGAATTGCAAAAGCTTCAAGGATAAGAGGGAAGACAACTCAAAGGCAAAGGCAACACCCGTAAGAAAAATTCCAGATCTAGCCACTTCCAGATCCAGCTGCTTCCAGATCCAGTTTGGTGAGAATCAAAGGCAAAAGAATCAGCTGCATGCAGAATATGAAAAATGACAAGACTGCATCTTTCCTCTTTCTTCTTTCTCTTATTTCCTCCGACAAAGTAATTGAGTGATCAATTAAATTATTAAACCTAAGTGATTGGTTTAAAAGACATTACTTGAAGAAGTTAACTACTTGGAAATAGGTGGCAGACATGCAAAATAGAAGGTTCTATTTTTAGTTGCAAATCATGCATGTCATACAAAGAGGAATTCCAGGAGGGAGATTTTCAGTTGTTTCCTTTACAACTTCCACTTGTGCCAATTCACTAAAAGCTTCCTATTTGTAATTTCCCTTCTACATTCTATAAGTAGAGGAAGAACCTTCGGGTTAAGGATCAAAATTTGTAAGAAGCATTCTTGTGTTCTAGACTTTGTGCTGAAACCCCTGATAACTATTTGAAGCAAATGAATAGAAGGGAGCAGATTTCTGGAGAACTTTTTGTCATGGTGCATTTTGTTTCTAACTTTCTATCTTAGATCTATTTATAAACTTTGTGTTATTCTAGATCTAGATCCGAAAGCTGCCTTTTCTTATAATTTTGTGTGTTAATATCTATTGGTCATGTCTATGTGCATGCGATCAACTCTGTAATCTATTGATTGGGTTGCACATCTTCCTTATTTCTTCCTTGTATTTTTATTATTTCCTTCTTCTTTAGATATTTCCTTTCTTTAACAACTACTTACTTGCTGCAAAACTATACATCTATGGTTCATGAGCTGCATGGTTAAAGTAAAACCCCTAAATAGATACTAGCATATTTTATTGACAAATCTTACATGGGAGCCTCACCAGTAAATGAGGGAGATTTATCTCATGACTGCCTAGGTTTTCAGCTATGCAGAAAATCTAGCCAACACATCCTAACTCGATTAACTGGTTTTACTTCTTCACGAGCTTAGATGATTATGGGAGAGAACCCAATACATGGGCAAGGTCCACTAGTTGGGAGGGTACTTGAGGGGGGAATACCCAAAACTTGACAAAATTTTAATGAAAAGTAATTGTACAAATTACATACTATTATACAAGTTGTACCCTAAAGGTGTATAAAGTAACCAATCACAAAGTGACACATCATATGCCCAAATTTTAGATACCTAGTACACAAGTATAGGTCTAATATTTTTAGTGCATTTCAATTTTGTTATTTTAAATCAGTTCCAAAGGTGAATTCCCCTCCAAATAAACACATGGAACACAAATATATATTAAATACATGTTGACTTATCTATGGGAAAAATTTTAAGTGCTAACATAACACCATACAATTGCCACATAGGTACCAAGTTAGGTATGTCAGCTATTGCTTCAACTCCCATATGTTTTATCTTCCTTTTCCTTAAAACTCACCGCATTGATTTTTGGTTTTCGAATAAAGCTCTATTTATATATCCTTTGCCACAACTACCTCAATTTTTTTTCTTCTAAGTCCCCCATGTGACTTGACTTGCCACTACTTCCCACTTAGCTCCTCACCACTATATATGATACAATCTATTGATCTTATGTAGGATCTTTTTTTATCAATCACTATCTTGCCACAATTTTATTATAATCAATATGGTCATTGTAACGTCAACTGCTCCTAATCTACTACCTGATCTCAAAACATCTCTACTTGTGTATATTGCCTTGTTCATTTTGGATATATTGCATCTGTTCAAATTCTCATTTGACTCATTCATGGACACTTCCACTATTCTTGGTTCCTCTTTTTGAGTAGGATGGAGTACTCACTCCTTGCCAACATGTCACAAGCATTTTGGAGCCATATTCCTTACTTTTCCAATCTATTTTTTGTGAAGGATTGAAGTTATTCATTTTATTAAGAGTATATTTTAGTCTAAATATATGTAAAATATAGAAGCCTACATAATGCACATTAACTATTGGACAAAATGTGAAATACAAATGTGGTCTTATGGAATGATATGAACAAAATGATATACACTAAGTACTGTAGTTGACTATGATTTAATATTTTTCAAGAAATGCCTCGATGCAATGTAGTTTTGTGGAATGTGATTTTAGTAAGAGATTAAAACGATATCATCCATCCCAACTATATCCCACATATTAGATATAACCAATTCAAAAATATTTTCAACATTACATTTTTCCTTCTTTTTATGAACAACTAGAAGATGAGGTTGCCTTGTGTGGTTCTAAAAAGTATAAACATGCATGCAATCCCAAGATGTGTTGTCCAATGGTGTGACCTCATCAATGGAAATGTAGACAAAGCTTACATTCTTGACTTTCTCTTTCAAATCATCATTTTCAATCATTGCAAGACATGTTTCCATTTCCCAAGCAATTTTATCTAACCAATGTGATTGTGGAAGGTTATGAAACTCTTTAAACTTAAACAGTTTCTTAAATTCTAAAAAATCTGAAATACGTGTACCCATTTTAGGAATGATGAATACAATTGAAAATTGTGTGTTTTCTGCCTTAAGATTTTCATTTAGAGATTTTCCAAAATTTTCTTTAATTGTTCCTCCTTTCTCCATAATATTTCGGCAATGTTTCTGCTCATTTTCATACTCCTTTGCATATCTTACATGCATGCACTCTTTCATAGTTTTCCATCTATGTGTCTTTGTCATTTTCCATCATTTTCCTTGACTGTTACATATACTTTGCCACAATGTTTCTCAATTGTGTCTAACTTTAGTTGCATTTTAAGTTCTTTTCTTAATTTCCAACCACAAATTATACATCTACATTCTTTTGGAACTTATCATTACCATTTTCTAACTTTATAGGTTCAATGAATGGATATTTTGCTTCCCAGTCTACCTTAAAAGACCTTCCAATTGTCCAGGTAGTTTTGTTCCTTAGCACAAATTTCTTTATTTAAAGAGTACTATGAATATTGTCTTCTACTTAAATCTTTTCATTAAAACATTCATCTATTGGAGGCATTTGATAGTGAGGATTGTCTTCCAACTCTGACATGTCATCATCAACTATATCTCCATTTACTGAAAATGTTAATTGTTTCTTTAAGGGATATGTTTTGGTTACTTATTTCATAAAAAACATAATTAATAGTAGGGTTTTCTATATTCAAACATGAAAAATGTTTGACTGTGACAAAGATCTTAAAAATTTAAACTAAACTGACAAAATACAGAAAATTTTAATGATAATTTGTTACTCGTGTTAATGTTTGTAGTGGATGCAAGTTGGGTCCTCATTTTTTTTGGTTGGTTGAAATAATTTAATATGTTACTTTTTCTTTTGAATTGATCTTCCTTGTTTTCATTATTCACAGTATCCATTGTACCCATCCAAGTGTAAATTTCAAATAGATCATTTTTTAAAGTAGATTATTTAAAAAATTATAAATGACAGGTGAAACATAATTGTTTGAAACTTAGCATTGCACCACTTTTCGGTAGAGCACATACTGCTACTAGTCAGTAACATGCACAATGCTACTGACTGGTAACATTGTGCATGTTATTGATCGACAACATTGCGACCAGTAGCATGCACGCTGCTAACAACTAGTAGCATAAACACCGCTACTAGCCGATAACATATAGAGTGCTTCCTATCTATGCCTTTTTTATTTGCGCCTTTTTGAAGAAAATGGAATATGATACCATAACAATTAAAAATACCTTAACACATAGTTGCAATATCCAGTTGATTTTGATCTTTAAAGTAGAAAGGAATTACGAGGAATATTTGATAGTTAGAATTTACATACAGAATTGTAAATATGTAATTAGTATATATGTGAAGGCGAATATATATTTGACGACATTTGAGAACCAATTTTTTTCATGTTGTTTGATTAGCATGTGAAGGGCTGAAATTGCAGGGAAATGGCAGGGAGTGACGATGATAATAAGATGTGGTTTTTTTATTGGGAGCCTATTCACAGCCCCACAACGTTGTTTTCAACTCTGATGGCCAAGGAATTTAATTCTTGCCCATTGTCATAACTTCTGTCAATGGATTCCTCATTGATCCAGGTACAAAAATTGAATCCCTCATCGCCCACAAGCCTTAATTACAAAAACAAGAGCATTGATAAGGTGGACCCATTCAATGTTTTGGATGGTATTATTACTAATATTAGTGTGGCTACTACTAATTTTGGATCGGCCTTGGAAGTTTTGGATAGGCACAAAAACCAGCATCTAGGGGGTGCTTGTCAGAGAGATTGGCTTCCAGAGGAGGATTTAATGCACCCAGATTGAATACCGCCAAGTTTAAGTTTGTGTCTACTCTTTCATCGCCCAGTGGAGTTATATCTCATTATTTGACAATTCCACCTGGTCTTAGCCTTACTACTCTGTTGGATTCTCATGTTCTACTCTTGAACTCCCAAGTATGAAATCCTTTTTTTAAACAACATAGTTTGACACTAAAAGGAACGATAACCAAATTGTACCAAGCCAAGAACAAAAATGCCAATCAAACACCACAATCAATAAGATGAAAGTAATTCACTGGAATAACCTTACATAAACCTTTGCAAACAAATGAGCAGCAATATCATATATTATTATGGAACTCAAAGAAATACAATGAGAATGGGCCTTTCTTATATAGACAAGGAATAACAATCTAAGAACCAGTCAAGGTCATAGATCAAGCCATAAATCAAGGAAAGAACTAGTCAAGACCATAGACTTATGAGAGAACTAAACATTAAGGATCTAGTCAATACCATAGATCAAGTAAAGAACTAGTCAATACCATAGATCAAGGAAAGAACTATACCTAACAACTATATAATATCCCCCTAATATCTAAATAAATAAAAATAAATATCCACACACATAAGTGGGTGGCGATAAATACAATAAAGGTAAATAAAGTACCTAGGTGAACATGAGCTAAGGTAAATACCTACTCTAACACCCCCCTCAAGTGAAGCTAGGGGCCAAAATAGAAGTGGCATGTCCATAGTATGAGTCCCCGTGACTTGGCCTGATGAGGTACTCATGTACAATATATCCATGAAGAAATCTCGAACCAAAAGAAGAAAAGAATCTTGCTAGAAGGAAAGAGATAGAAGAAGAAGAAGAAGGAAGATTTTCTCATGAACACCCCCCAAGAACAACTTCCGAAACCCCAAGCATTCCATGCAACTCAAGGTAGCGAGGTGATGCAAAAGGCTTCGTAAAGATGTCTATAACCTGTTGCTGAGTCAGAATGTACTCCAAACAAAGAAATCCATCTTGAATGTGTTGACGAATGAAGTGGATGTGTATCTCAATATGCTTGGTCCGCTGGTGCTCAACTGGGTTGTGAGAAATGTGAATTGCACTTTGGTTGTCACACCAAAGTACAGTCGGTGAATCCTGTGGGAATCCAAACTCTGTCAATAACTTTCGAAGCCAAATAATCTATTGACTTGTTGTATCTGCTGCCCTATACTCTACCTCTAAAGATGAAAGTGCAATATCTTGTTACTTTTTGCATGCCCAAACAACTGGAGAAGAACCAAGACAAAAAAGATAACCATAAGTGGAACGCTTGTCATCAATAAAACCTACCCAATCTGAATCTGTATACCCAACCAACTGAGTAGAACCCCTAGTGTAGTGTAGGCCAAAGTGGGAAGTGCTCTGTAAATAGCGCAAAATCCTTTTAGTAGCCTGTTAGTGACTATAATGAGGAGAATGTGCGAACCAAGATATCAGCCCTACTGCAAATGAAATATCAGGGCGAGCATGGGTCAAGTACATAAGACTCCCAACCAACTACCTATACAATGTAAGATCACAAAGTGGAGTGGTAAATGTGGAAGAGTAACCCCAGACTGAAAAGGAGATGGACTTGGCTTGCAATCAGCCATATCAAAGCACCAAATAAGATCATGGGTGTACTTTTGTTGACTTAAATGAATCCCTTAATCTAACTGAGAAATTTGTAAACCAAGGAAATAATGCAATAACCCAAGATTTGTCATGTCAAACTATGTAGAAAGAGCCCTTTGAATAGTTTGAATGTGGGAAGAAGAGTTGCTAGTAAGTAACATATCATCAACATACAAGAGAAGTATCACAATATCCTCACCAACATGCTAGAGATACACTATATGATCGAAGTGGCAATGAACAAAACCAGTAGATAGAAGAAAAGAATCCATCTTCTCATACCTAGCCTGAGGGGCTTGTTTGAGACCGTAAAGAGACCTTTGGAGCCTACAAACAAGAGAAGAATCTTTAAAAAATGTAGTCAGTTTTTTCATGTATATTTCCTCTTGTAAATATCCATGTAAGAAGGCACTCTTCATGTCCATCTAGTATACATGCCACCCCTTTGATGCAACAATAACAAGTACAAGACATACATAATCCATCTTGGCAACGGGTGCAAAAGTCTCAGAGTAATCAATACCTTTAACTTGTGAAAAACTATTTGCAACAAGACATGCCTTATAGTCGTCAATGGACCCATCAACTATGTATTTGGTTTGGTATACTCACTTACACCTAACCATATTTCTTCCTTTAGGAAGAGAGACCAAATCCCATGTATGATTCTTCATCAAAGAAGAATACTTAGTTACCATCACATCATCCCACTCTTGTATCACATGAGCCTTCAAAAAAGACCGTGGATCCTCATAAACTGCTTGACACAAAAGTCCAAAACCTAAAGAATATGCGTGATGATGCCTAATGGGTGGAAGATCATGTATGAAAGGTGTTGCCTCATAAACTGTAGTACGAGCCCACTTAGGCATAGTGACAACATCAGTGGAAATAAGATCCTCAATGACTCTATAACATCCTCATCAACCTCCTCAAAGAAAGGATCCTCAAGATGAGATGAAGAAGGAGGCATGGAAGAAGATGAAGAATCATGAGGAGTGAAGCACTCATCAAAATGAACATGTGTTCGAAAAAGAATGTCATGAGTATCAAGATCTAAAAGTCAATAAGCTCTCATGTCCTTATAATACCCTAAAAAGATCAAGGGTTTTCTCTTCTTATCAAAAGCTTTCCTTTTCTTATTTGGCACAAATGCCCAAGCATGGCTCCTAAAGACTTGAAAAAATGATACATTTGGCTTAGTGTTGGACTAAGCTTCCTCTAGAGTCAAATGCTCAAGTGCTCTGTGTGGTGTGTGATTCTGAATGTAGTTAGCACAATTTACTACTTTTGCCTAATAGATGGGAGGTAAATATCTAGAATGCATCATATAGTCAGCCATTCCCTTCAAAGTTCTATTCTTTCACTCTACTAAGCCATTTTGTTATGGAGTATGAGGAACAAAATGCTGGTGAATAATGCCTTGAGTTGCCAAAAAATCCAAAAAATTGTTGTTGAAGTACTCCCCCCAATTATCAGTGCAAAGGTTCTTTATGCAACTCAAAGATTGTTTCTCGACCAAATCCTTGAAGACTTTGAAGTGTGAAAAAACATCACTTTTGTCCTTAAGAAAATAAACCCAAGTATGCCTCAATAAATTATCAATAAAGGTAAGTGCATACTTAGCTCCATTGAAATAGGGGGTTGGAAAAACCATCAAATCGCTATGCACAAGCTCAAGTGGTGAAGAAGCTCACTTAGACAAATTCTTAGGAAATGGATCTTGGTGTTGTTTCCCTAATGCACAACCAGAGAAAACTCCTTCAAGACAAGAAACTCTAAGAAGACCATCTACCATACCATGATTGCTCAACTCCTTCAAATATCTGTAATTAAGATGTCCAAATCTTTCATGCCAGAGCTTACTCTCTGAATCTGCATGAGAAACCAATCTTGTCCCTATAGAAGAAGTGTCATCAAAACCCTCAATGTGATATAGTCTAGAACTATGATCAACAATACCCTGAGCAACAAGTGAATAAGGCTCCAACAAAGTTCTTACTTTTACCCCATGTGGTGTAAATTTTTTTGTTTTCCCTTGACCAGAATGACAAATTTGATACACAGAAAACAAATTTGTAGTGATGTTAGGAACATATAGTGCATCTTAGATACTACCACCATCAAGTTGTATATCACCTTTTCCCTCAACAGAAAGAAATGAAGAATCTCCAACCTCAATTTTGGAAGTAGAACTCAAACCTAGAGAAACAAAAGACTCCTTGGAAGAAGTCATGTGATGAGAAGCACCAAAATCTATAATCCAACTGTCTGCAAGTGGTGACTGAGATCTCCCAACAACATTAAGTGCTTTGCCATGCTGATTAGAAGGAGGTGGAGTGGAGATAGAAATCTTGTGTTTCTTGACTGCACCCTTTAAGGCTTGCATTTACTTATAACACCCATGTTCTTCATGACCACTATCCCCACAAAAAGATCATGAAAGGATAGACTTATTCTTGGATTTAAAAGACTCCTTGGGTTTAGAGTTGTTTTCTTTGGGTTTATGAGCACTTTGAGATGGATAAGGGGTGGATTTGGTTTTACTTTTTGGTTTTCCCTTGCCCTTACGATTATATGTAACTAATGCCTTTTGAGAGATGGAATACTCAAGGTGAGACAATTTGGATTCTTCCCTAGTAAGTATTTCACAAAATGTTTCTAAGTCAGGTATTTTGAATTTGTCACCTAAGGCATCTATGCTAGAGAAAAATGTTGAAGAAAATATTTGAAATGGTCTTCTTAACTTGGATAGAATCAAGTAAACACACTCTTCATCTTTCTTATCTCTTCCACTCCCCTTTAAATGTGTCAACAAATGCTTGAACTTGGTAAGATAGTTTATAATTGTTGGAAAATATTCAAGATTAAGAAAGGTAATCTCAATTTCAAGTTGCATGGCTCTCATATGATCCACCTTACCAAATAAATCCTCCAATTTCTCCCATATTTTGAAAGGAGAGTCACATTTTTCCAAATGAAACAAAAGACTGTCACTTACATAAGTTCCTATCAAACCCATACACTCATCAAATTTGCACTGATACTGAGATTTCTCATACTCTCTAGTGAACACTGGTTGTTCTAAAGAAGTTAAAGCCCATAATCCTTTCTACTTAATTCTTGTTTCCATTCTTGGTTTCCATGTGTGGTAATTATGTGTTGTTAATGGCTCAACATGATCTAATGCAAAAGTAGACACCATCCTAAAAAAATCACCAAAAGAAATGCAAGAACCAAGCAATGCGACAAGACCCCCAAACAATGCAATAAGAACCCCCCAGATTTTGACACTTTATAATGAGTGTGTGTTACAATATGGCACTTTATAATTATATTACGATCCTCAAAATAAATATTTCCAATGGAAAGAGCACGAATAAACAAGCACTTTTTGCAAAAAATGACACTCAAAACCGAGTTACTGATCAAAAGATACAAGCTTTTCAATATTATGTTTTACTCTTTATTAGAGTTGCCACTAAAACAGAATAAAATGCTCTTACCTTCACCACACAAATAAAATGAAATGGGGCTGGAGATAAGCACCTACTAGTAGGAATCACAAGCTTTAAGCCCTCATATGACCATACCTTATGACCAAGGGCTAAAGATTTTAATTGTCAGAGAGATTGGATGCCAGAGGAGGATTTAATGCACCCAGATTGAATACCACCCAGTTTAAGTTTGTGTCTGCTCTTTCATCACCTAGTGGAATTATATCTCCTTATTTGACAATTCCACCTGGTCTTAGCCCTACTACTCTGTTGGATTCTCCTGTTTTACTCTCGAACTCCCAAGTATGAAATCCTTTTTTTAAACAACATAATTTGACAAACGATTTCCTAGGATTGCCTACAATTCTGTAGATTATTCGCACCATGGCTAGATGGGATTTTTATGTCCAAATTCAATTGAAATGTTTATTGCAATTTTCATTACCAATTTTCAGATTCCCCGCTTCCCATCACTTTATGAAGAAGTCTATCTTAGAGTTTTCGATGTATCCTAAACTTCTAGAAATATCATCAGTCCTCTTTGTTACTGGGCTTGTACAATCACCAAGCAGAGTGGGAATGCATTTTTGTTCAATTTTCCATCTTGTTTTATTTTACACACTGTTTTAAATGTAGAATTCTTTTTCTCATTATTTTTTGCTTCGATCACATACATCACATGCATCAAAACAACTCTTAATTCACTCACAAGTTTATGATTTGAAACAATTGTTTTCTAATTTTTATTTTCTTATTGAGGCAAATTAATTTTTAATATTCTAATGTATTTATGATTCGTTTGGAGCCATTTCTTTGGGAGAACCTATTTCAAGTCAAATGTTAGCATTAATGGGATTAATAAGTTTGTGTACATAACATATATTTGAAACATGGTTATAAACCAAAGTGAGAAACCTTTGAAATAGTGTCAGTTTATTTCAGTTGTCCGGAAGTATTTTGCAATACTGATGATTTATTCTGGACTTATAAAGTTTGGTTAAGTTAAGTATTTAAGTGACGGTTGATATCCATTAGTTTTCATGTTTTTCCTTTTTTTTGGAATGGACTGGTAAATTTATTTCAGTTTAGAACCTAGAAAATAATTTTGCATTTTCTTTTTCTTCTCCAGAATTCAAATAACAAAAGCAACATTGCTAAACCAAGTAATCATTTTTTAATTTTTAAGTAGAAATAGGCCATGACAAAACCATGTGAGTTTTCATCCTTTCAAAATCAATTGATACTTGGTTCTAATAAACCATTGCATGTTTGATTTCTTGTCTAATATGGTTACGTTTTACTTTTTTAATTACCATTAGCAGATCTTGTTTTTAAGCTTGAAATTTGTTTCTTTCATGCAGAAGTTGAAGCAGTACCAACACCAATTTCTATTTAAGTAAAACAACTGTATGTTGCTCCTGTAGAAATCAGCTGTCATGTGCAATATGTTGACAAAGCTGGCAAGTGCTTAGAGCTTTGGTTAGAGCTCGTAAAATAGGTTGCTAAGTTTTACTCCACAACTTTGTGGAAGTAAAACCAAGAATGTATTTGTTACAGAGGGTGCATGTGCTCTTCATCTATTGGGTATATAAACATTATGTAACGATATCAAACTTCATTTATGACACGATTTTGTGTATTTGAATGCTTATAAGTTATTTCAAGTTTTAAAAAATTGTCTCATAAGTGGTTTGTAGAAAACATTTCTACCATGAATTATGTATTATTGTGGTTAAAAGTATTGAAGCTTTTGAATCGAGCTCAAAGATTGGCTATAGCCATGATTACGCATTGATGTAAGAGCACTAGGTTATTATGTGGAGTACTTTGTTACTTTCGTCTTTTGCAAATATAGATAAAATAATGGAACATGTTGCAATTCCCCTCCCTCAAACCCCTTTTCAATCGCTCCTCATCTTCTCCCTCTTTTTGCTTTCTCAATTTGCAATTCTTCGCTTCATCCCCTTCAGCGTTTCCATCGTACACTTCACATACGATTGCTAGTTTTTAAAATGTTGCCACCTAATTAATCAAGAAAGAGAACGAAAATACAAAACTTTGATACTGGTTTTAGGAGAAAGAGAACGAATGAACACATCTCAATTTATTATAACATTTTACACTTTGTCAAATCAATGTAAAATCATGAAAGTACAATTACTCCATACAATTTTTTTTTCACAATTTTTAAAACTTAATTCTCCATCAATACACATTTGGGATATAAAATCTTAGCAAATCCTATCAACAATCCACCATATTTAAAATACACCTCAAAACCTTACATCACAATTTTAAAAAAAATCTTAAAACCAATTAATTAAAATTATTAATTTATAAACAAATTTAAATTGCAATTTATAATTGAAATCCATTTATCATAACCCCCACCTCTATCCTCATCCATGAGAATACAACCCCTCGGATCATGATCTCTTTGGCATCTCCAGACTTAGTCAAGGGAGGGAGAGGTAAAAAATTATACCCAGCCACTCTCCGCAATTAACGCCGACTTTCTCGCTACAGAAAATATTGCCTGCAGTGGACCCCTGCATTGCTTCAGATGCAAATCTATGTCAAGCTCCAGGCATCGAGGCATCCATTCCCAAACCACAATAATATAAATAAATTTCTAAATACAGAACAGACGCGCTCCCAGCCTTGAAAAAGTGGGGTAGTTGAATTTGGCCGGTGGAGAGCGCCGCGGTCAGACAGACATCTGCCGACCTCACGTTTAATCACGAATTTAGAACCACGCAATAATATAAATCCGTCGTGGTCAATCCATCTGTATATACACATTACATGCAGGCCGACCAAAAACATCGTTCTCCTCTGTATATGCCTGGATCCATGACCATCTATCTAAATTAATGGAAAAAAAAAATGCTTGGAAATTCACAGAGTACAACTGTATTTTGAAAGGGGCATCAGCAGCTGCTACAGCTGCTGTATATGGTCCCCATAATTTTCCGTACAGCTTGCAATACATTAAAAACGCCTTTAAACAGTAGAAACTGGAAAGGTATGCGACAACTTGTGTACATTTCCAGTACCAGACGGTTTGAGAGGATTTTTTTTTTTTTTTAATACCCAGTGGGCCAATACCTATAAATGTACACCCATAGAATATATACATGTGTAACTGCGGTTGTCTCGTAGTGGTACTAGTGGCCACTTGAGACTTGAGCTTATTCAGTTGCAGTCTGCAGGATATAGCCCTGCTTTTGCCGTGTTCGGTACTCAGATGTCCACCTGTCTGTGAAGAGTACAGGTCTTGAACTCTTAATCTCGTTGCCCTAGTTTGTGCTTCTGATTATGATTATGAACTGTTTTTGCTTCCGAGTTATTCGTTGGATTGTTTGATGAGATGTTTTTTTTAAGAAGACCCACGCAAGAGAATTGAATTCCCTGTCGAGAAAAATAGCCGAATTCGGATCTGGGTATGGTTCAGTTGAATCCTATTTGGATGCCCATCACGTTTTAAGTATAAATTTACTGTTTTGTCACTATAAATCGATACCCATTGTCTTTTTACTGTGTTTTTTAATTAAAAAATTGGTTTTGGGTAACCTGGAGGGGGCCACTAATGGAGAGACACCTTTGTGACTCGAACCTCGGAGTCTTTTTACTGTTACAGAGCATTGTTTAGTGTGTATACGTTACATTATGTTGATCATTTTTTTATGTGTAAAAGTCTATGAATGGGTGGAAATTCGGAAAGCACAGGTAGTGCTCTCGTGAATGCTAGTTGCTGGAATCTTAAGGCATTGGTTGTCAACTGGTGAGAGGTCTGTTGGTATGCTTTAATGGTAAGCAATATATAGCTCGTGAGTGGCGGTTAAAAATGGGGTGAAAAATCAATCATCATGACAAGGTGAGATGAAAAACCATGGGAAAACTTGAAAAAGCAGAACTCCTTTTGTCTTTTAACTCCCTTTCACTAATTCAGGGTTGGATTGGTCGAAAGAGAGTAGCCATTTCGCTTCCCCACCCAAAATGACCCTTACGTGTCGAGCTTTTATTCTCACAGTCGTCAGGGCGTGGGCAAGAATTATGGAAGTTGTACTTCTTTCCTTATTTTTTTGTTTTCTTGAGAAACAGTACTTTGTTAAGAATCATTCACGAATAGCAAGGGCTTAAGGTTGTGTATATTTGGTAGTGGCATGGGCTAATTAGGCCTTATCTGAGGGCGTTCATTACTGATACACGAAGAAGCTCCAAAACTCTGGTTAATAGAATTTGGTCACGTTTCCTGACACGGATTGGCTTACATGGTTCTGAGGGGCATCTTAAGGTGAGATCTGAAAAAAACCTTCCTTATGATTGAGGTCACTTGTCAATTTATCTCGTCTGGATCTATAATAAAGGAAGGTTTAATTTCATTTATTTAGACACGAAGGGCTTCCTTCTATCCTTATACTCATGAAACGAAGTCAAGATCCAAGGCAAAAAAAAACATATTCAATTTTCGGTCAGACTCTCAGAGGAAACGCATTCATCTTGGGTGCAAGAAGTTGTGTCTGAACCGAAAATTCAGGCTAATCAATGTGCTGCACACATTCGGTTATCTGCAATTTTATAAGTTCGTAATTCCTCCTCCCTCAATTAAATAACATGCATAAGGACATGGCATTCTTCTGTTCCAGCCTTCAGAGTGGCACGCCCCTCAGATTAATCCAGGGCCATTGATATTAAGGGGACTAAACTGTAATAGTGACCCACAGTTCAGCCATATACACAGTTGTGTATATGTGATTCTCATGTCAAATGCTTCCATTTCATTACTCAATCTGGTCAAAATCTAGGCTTATCAAAAGTTGGGGTATACGGAGGAAGCTGTATGACCTGGTTCCTGCAGTTTATTTTAGTCCTCTAGATTGTCATTGGCATAGGTTCAGCGTCTGAATTTTGTCAATCTAGTTCACTATTTGGATTGCACCTTGATAAGTGGTTTTGCTTGTCACTATGCACAGTGAATGCATATCACCTAAATTTTGTTAACAAAAAGGCCCTAAGGGAGCTCTGTTGAGCAGATTTTTGACTGTTCAAGTTTCAATGGGTCCAAATTTTAATCGAGTACATCCTTGCGAAGGCAGGATGTGTTAAAACTTCAAATCTCAGTAAACATAGAGTTTGTTCATGTTGTTTGGTGGTTTTATTCCGTTTTTATATGTTGTTTGTTATGTTGTTTTTTCTCCTCTTCTGCAGATAGGCAATCTAAATTTAGAAATCAGCATAAACTTTGTTTTCTTGCAAATAGCAGCATATACACGAAATGGTTATTTTTGTACCTGGGGCACATTTTCTGGTCCAAACTTCAACTCACCCTCTTTAGTGCCCAAACTGATGCACTGAATTTTGATATCGGGCTAGTGTTTGTTTCTTTTACATCAGCGAAAGGTTGCTATTCTCAATCTCTGTTGGTTGTGTCCGTAATATTGGCCGTGGTATATGCCACACCTCTCAGCTATAGGGTTTTATATAATGTAAAAGACAACTTTTGCCCTTTAGAACATGATAAGAATGCAGAATTTGGTTTCTATTTATGCACTATCCTGGTAATAGTTGTTTGATCTGCATCCTGGGAAAAAATGTGGAGAAGATTTTAGAGTGTATCTGCCACAGCCCCTTATTCAGTGTATTTTTTCTGCAGGACACAAGCTTGAAAAGACATGGGATGCTTAATATCCAAATCGACAGATGACAGAGGCACAAAGAAAAAGTCAGGACAAGGTGGAGAGATAGCTGTTTTTGTACCAGGTCTACGCATTCCCAAAAGCATTGATTTTGGTAGGCCACTTCATAGCTACTTGTCGGCAGGAATGATTGATCGCCTTGCAGCCCTTCGGACACGAATTGTTGCTATGGCAGCAGGAGAGGGTTCCACTGCAACCAAACCAAGGAGAAAGACAGCAACCCAACATGGTAGGTTTTGTTTTTGACTGTGGTACTCAGAAAAGTAATCAGTCCTCAGACGTGAAAAGTTTAGTGTGGTCAATTGGCTGGCATGGGAATCCGTAGCCTAGTTATATTTTCTTAGATTTATTTCACTAAATTATTTTCCTTTGTTATCTGTAGGTTAGATAATTTCACTGATTTATTTAGCCTAGCTATATTTTCTTAGATTTATTTCACTAAATTATTTACTGTTGTTATCTATAGGCTAGATTGTTTCACTAATTTATTTTCCATTATTATCTGTAGGTGGTTCTACTCTGGCTGATCTGCAGCAGGCCCTTGAAGATTATCTACCTGTTTTGCTAGGATTAACAAAGGAAGGTAATTTGCATATTAGCCAGAGACTTGGTTATGGTCTCGTTTTATAAACATGGTAATTCTGAAGCATTTCCAGATTGTCTCGTTCAGCAACAAGGAAGTATATCTACCATGAAAAACAGGCGTTTCTGGCTACCCATTGAGATTATTGGGGCACATGAATGGAGAGAACGAAGATGCATGTTGTTTAATATACAGCTTGATTAGCATTCTAATGATTTAAATTTTTAATGTTTTTTGCAGGAAGCCAACTCAACGATTTGGTAGATTTTATCTGGGTCAATCAGGAGGATGTTGAACAGGTGAGTGCCAGTTCATTGTGGCAACCTTATGGCCACTTGGATGTTATTGAAGTTTCATTAGGTACTCTTCTCTTGCTGCCATAATATCCAGATATGAGACAGTTATGGAAAACCACAACTTATGGAGATATTTTCTGTCCAGGAAACAACCGTATCAAATGCTTGGTATGAGATTTTATCTGTTCTACACATGATGTCTATGCTGTATTTGTCACAAGCAAACTTTTTGCTTATTCCAAAAGCCCCTGGTGATGGTTACCAGCCAAAGGTGACAGAAGGTTGGTTTGCTACAGTTAAAATGTTCTTAGAAGAGTGCTGATCTAAAATTTAGCCTCTGATATTGAGAGCAAGGGATATGATGGGTGTAGTTATTTGTATCTTGGTTATAACTCAAATACTCCTATTACATCCTTTCATTCCATGTGGCATGTTTGTTTTCCTTTTACCTAGGGAGTTCATTGATTGTGAGTAGTTATTTATACATCTCCTTTCCTTTTGCCTTCTACAATATTCTATTTACATTTCCGTGTTTGATATGGCATTTGTTCATTCCCATTGCAAGAAAATAAGAAGGCAGCAATCAACATATTTCTTAAGGCAGCGGGATATTTAGACTGTGCAGTCCATCGCGTCTTGCCACGGTTACCACATGAAATCAAGTATGCGATTTTTTTTAAAAATGCCTTGTGTTCTAATCTCATTTCCCTTTTAATTTATATAAGATTTGTGCCTGTTTTCTCGCTGGAGTTGGCAAAATTTACCATGAGCTTTTTTTGTTGAAAACCAATAAACATTGTTTGATGCAGATGTGCTTTCTGTGTCTACGTATACATGTGTTCATTCCTGAGATGATTCTGGTATATGTTTTTTGTGAGACGATTCTGGTATATGTTTTTTGTGAGACGATTCTGATATATATTTTGCTTTGAAGGAGGAAGCTTCCAGCAGACCTGAACGAAGGTGTATTGCAAGCTCTTTCAGTCCAAGCATTAGGCCAGGTATGCAACTGTTTCCCTAGACCTTTCACCATTTCTGCAAAACATAATATTCATACTTCATGGTTACGAAATACTACGAGGTCATCAATGTATACTTCTTGATGATATTTTGAGTATTGTGGAACCTATTTAGCTGTCCTAAATAGGCCAGGAAAGAAAGCACCTGGGCCTGCACCCCAATGGGCAAAGAATTCACTTCCTTCTGCAATCACTCAAGCTTAGCTTGTGCAATCAAAGCCTAATCTTGTCAAAAAAGTTGTAGCTTCCCTAAACTAATTGGAGTGGTTAATTCCAGAAAAGTAGCTTTGCATCTTGTCCACGAAAGGAAACTGATATTTGCCAACCACGTTTTTTGCCATAGACCATTGCAGCTGTACCTGACCAACCAAGAATCATCCAAAAGATGTCCTTACCAGGAAAGATGGTAGTTAAAAAGAAATTGAATTCAGCTTGTAACCAACCCCAAAACACTCTAGCTGTTGACCACTTCCAAATGATATGATTAACCATCTCCTCTCTCCCACACACAATGCAAAAAGCATCCACAATACCTGCCTTGCTCAACTGTGCTTCCTTGATAAATTTCTAGCCATCCCAACACCTTTTGTTTGAAGGAGGTTCTTGCTTTCCAAACAGCTTGACAATGTTGTGGCCATCTCACTTTAGGGTCGTTGACATACCACGGCTTGTTCAATTGAGGGGCAATAGCTTTAGACCCTCTCACTTGGTTATACAGGTCCTTTGTCTTATAATTGAAGAAGGATTTTCCTGAGCCCCAGATCCAATGGCTCCAATACGATCCTGCACTTTGTATTGCAATTTGAAAATTATAGAACTCTTTAAAATCTAGTTTATCTGTTGGCATCAACACTTGAGCCCTATTGAGGTCCTTCGAAGAGTGCAATTTATCCTACAAAACAACCCCTCCCTGACCAACCTTTTTTCCTGAAGAGAATAGCGATAATCCAACTTGTGCATGCTGTGACTTGGAAGTTCAAATAGGTCACGCAGCTAGGTTACAAGCATCCTGTGTGCCCTCAAACTGCCAATGGAGGTGAATCTGCCAAGCAGTTCAAAATCTAACAAGAGGTGCCAAACTGAAAATCACAAATGCTTTAGCATTACCAATTATGTCACATAGCTGAAAGGCCCCCCTATTGTAATTGTAGATGGTGTGAAGTTTGAACTAAGGATTCTGTTGCGCATGAAGATTTGCCAAGGGCCCTTGCCTTCTAATACTCTTACAATCCACTTCCTTGCAAGTGCTATTGTTTGCATACTTATGTCTGGAGTCTCCGACCCCCCTTGATTGTTTGGAAGAGTGGTAGACATTCTAGGAAAAAAGTGGGATTTCTTTGACACCTCCTTGTTTACCCCATAAAAACCCAAAAGAATCTTTTCTATCACTCTATCGGCCAGTTTGGAGGGGGACAAAATGGAAGGAGTAAAACATGTGACTTGCTTCCAAAATTTATCAACAATCATAAACTTTCCAGCAAGGGAAGATCAAGCTTATTCCTCAATAATAATTTCTTTTTAAAATCTTAAATATTCAATGCCATTGCTCAGCCATAATGAACTGAATAGCAAATGAAATCACCCAAATAATGGATAATTTCATCTGGTTTTTGAGTTTCCATCTTTGTGGTTAAGCCATGTAGGAGGGTAATCTTGCCCAACAAGCAAAATGTATATTTTTTCTTCACTCATTTCTGGTTCAGCAGGTTAAGCAAAAGTATCCAAACAAATCAGAGTGCCTTCAATTGATTGTTGAGTAAGCTCGAGAGTTAAAAGCCAAGTCATTGACGAAGTGAACATTGAATAGCTCACTACTGCTTGGTAAATAGATACCTCTAATTTTCCCTGGAGTTCTAGGTGCCTTTATAAATACCCAAGTATCTGTGGTAGGGAGCAAAAGTACATTCCTGTTTGATGGATCTATGTGAGTAGATAGGATATGTGGAAATATCATTCATACTATAATGATAATAATACTTAGTTTTATTTTGGGTCTACAGGCAGCTTATAGCATATCGGACTACCTTGTACTCCCAATATGCAGGAGTCTTAACTATGCTTTAGATACGAGGCGTACATACCCTACCCCCTGCAGGATTCAAACTTGCGACCTCTCTTTTAAAAGCCCAAGTTCTTCACCATTAGGCCAGCTTAGGCTTACTAAACCTTAGAGAAAAAATGTCTCCACCACCATGTGGAAGAAGGATCCAAAGTCCAATATATCAAGCATGTTCAAAATGAAATCACTCTATCTGGTCATAATCTTTATCAACATAAATGTGTAAAAAATAGCTTTTTGATTAGATTATCTCGCCTATTCCATATCTTCCCATGTGGTGATAAGCTTTTCTAGAATAAGTCTATCGTTAACGAAGCCAGTTTGCACCACCAACAACTTGACCCTTCTTGCAAGGGTTTTGGATAGTATCTTGTAAGAAACATTTAGGAGGCCACTCCCATTTGGAGCCCTTTGAAATGAGTTTGATTTACCCCTCATTGACTAACTTCCGCATGGCTCCCTTTTTGATGAATTCATGACACATTTTACATAGGATGGCCCAACAATAAGCCATATTTTCTTATATAACTCCATTGGAAGATCATTAGCTTGGATACATGTCATTCTTTGTATTTTTCTTAGATGCCTCCAATTCCTCAAGCTCTAGCTCTCTAGAGAGAGAAAACATAGCCACCTAGGACTCCAGGTGTAGGGATGGTGTTTTCGTCACGGCAAAAAATTCCAAATTTCGGTGATGGTGAGGGGACGACTAATAAAATAATATGTTAAATTTATATATTACAAATATAACATGAATAAACTAAGACTTAAAGCTGAAACCTTTAATCCAACTATTCATCACATAAGCCAAAATGTTATATTTATTATTCATATTTCATATTGAGTCATTGACATTAAGAAGAAATTAGCATTGAGGTGCATTGATAGTGATACAATGATACATCAATAATATGACAATGAAAAAAAAGTCTTCATTAATTAGCATGAGAAGAGTACGTATGTGATATGTTATAAGTTCATAACCAAAATGGCAAAAACTAAAGTCTAAAACATAGTTTGAAGACTGCAACTCAATAATCAAAGTCCTTTGAGGTAATGCTCACGAATTGCTCCTCGTCATTAGAAGTATCAACATCATCTACATCCTGGAAGGGGATGCCAACCAATCCTTGTGGCTTTTGATATACGTCAATCTACATTGAATTCTTAGAATCTACATCCCACCGTAATGTTGGGCTCTCCTTGTATTTAGGTGTCTTACGATCTATGAGACACAAGGAATTATCTACAACAAGTGTCTCTGCTCTCTTAGAGGTATGTTTGTTCCTCTTAAGAGAGTGGATCCACCTATATATTGACCAATTCCTCTCAAAAGCAGAGTAACTAGAAGCCTAAGAAAGAAGGTGAATAACAAATGTATGCAACATTCTAGAGGTCCATACAATCGCCACCAACTCACCAGATTCTCTTGTGCCAATGTGCTCCTATCTATCTTTGCCAGAGTTTTGTAGCCCTCAAGATAAGAAAACTTGAGCTAATCAGTTCTGACCCATGAAGCATCCCTCTACAATATACTCTATTTAGGACTTTCAAGAATCCCTTACCTTATCATTATCTATAGGGGCAATCCTTCCAGGCCTCTCCATATACCATTTAGTATTTAGTGCATTATAGACCATGTGTAAAGGGGTGTTCAATTTTTCCCACCTCTCAACGGTGGGATGACCATGCTGATGGTAGAACTCCAAGGTGGGGTCCCTTAGCCGAATAGAGGCCTTCATTTGGCCAAGTATATTGTCAATACTCTCGCATATCTCACCGAGGTTTGGGCTTTTAGAATCTCCATATTTGATGACACTAAACACCGAAGATACAATCGATGTGATGTATCTTACATCTAACCAAAATGTGTCTCTCAACACCACTACTTTCACCCTTTTCCCCAACTCTGTCCCAAACCCATCCCACTTGATGTCATGACCATACATTGTAGGGGCTTTTGCAAGTCAAACATCCTATCCAACAAAATAAAGTAGGATGCAAAACGCGTGTCCACTGGCTTGAGGAATTCCTTCTTTGAAAAGCTACGAAAGAGTGCCAATGATATATGGTGGTTGCAGATGAACATTTGCACCTCTCTAGCCTTAGCCTCTACCTTTTTGACCCAATCAAATTTTCCAACATTTTTTATTGCATTGTTCACATCAATCAGACTTCTCTTGAGATTCTACAAGAAGACAAAAATCTACTTCTAGGTTTAACAAATATTATGTACAATAATATTACACACTGACCCAAGTGTGAAGTATTAGTTAGCTTTTCGGCCAGGGAATATTGTATTGTTAGTTAGCTTTGATTAATGGCTTCATTTACCTTGACAAAAAGAACCATATATTTTCAAATGGAAAACAATACTGAAGTTTGAAATGCATAGTGATGGTAGGTGTTGTACCTGGAAAACACTGTAAACTAATTTTATGAGTTTCAACATTTTGTGTTAGTCTTCTAGACCCATCCTTGGATAAATTATGATGTAAGATCGTTGATTTGATGTTATATAAGCTAGACTACTAGGGTATGGGTTTGGTACGCTGAAATGACAATTTTTTTAAAACCCTTGGGTACGATACGCTGCAGGTACGTTGATAAAGTATATTTTAAAAACTAAAAAATATATAAAAATTTAAAGAAAAATGTATACTTATTAAAATTTAATGCTTATAAAATAATATGGATTCATAATTTCATCATTCATGGAAAGCAAATTTCAAATACTTTGTATTAATTCATGAAAGTCCAAAACATAATACATTCAACTCTTTTAAAAAGAAAACCACATGCCTAGATATTGGCAGTGGGAAATCAAAGATTTAGCTCTATTTGGCATATTGATCCTTGAAGAGCATTGCCCGTTCTGATTCTCCAGGTCATGCTCGTTGTTGGTACGCTAGGGTTTCTGCTCTCATAGAGTTAGTGGGTATTAGGATGTATCGTCTTCCTCCTTTTCGATACTCATTGGACGTACCAACTCATCTTCTACCTTTCAGACATGAGCTGAACAAGATCATTAGAGAGGATATTTTCAAATAGTTCATCCACACCACTTGGGTGAACCCTCATGGTGGCTTATGCTCGAAGATGGCTTTTTACACGGAGCACTTCTTGGAGTTGAGTGACGGACTTATAATCCGTCCTCAATAGAACTTTCGTCATTGGATGCACGCTTTTTGTATCCCCTGGGTCAGTTCAGAGTGGGTTTTCATAGGCTTCAGAGTGAGACGAACCACCAGATCGATTAGTCAAACAAGACTTGCTAGCTATGCAATCTTCAGGAGGTAGACATAGAAGCACACTTCATATTTTGCTTTCCCATCTACTACGAGATTAGGGGGAGGTTCCATTGTCTTTTCAGGGGGACCTGTGCATTTTCTCACTTTTTCAGATATGTCGATTAGAAGTGCCTGGCTTTATACATGCAGGAGGCTCTTAGGCTTCGGGATCACACTATTCAGACACTTCACAGAGAAGACTCTCTACAGAGGATTACTTCTTTCCGGCTCTACCCTCGGAGAGAGACAGTAAGCGCCAGATTGATACTTATATAACATCACACTTTAGGGGGTCCATACATAACCCCCAATATCTCCTAGGCACCATTATACTAGTTTCAATTCTAGAGGGTGGACTATATCCACCAGGTGCTAGAGACATACTACATTCAATAGATAGCAACACAAGGGGAGATCTCGTCATCTCACTTCCTCTTCCTCTTCTTCGAATCATCACACTATTTTGAGTTTCTTCCGGTCAGCCTCAGATGTTAGGAGAGATGGGTTTAACATTCTTGGATAGACATTCCCCATTGCTTCACCCGGGTCTTCTTCCTTCTGTTCTTCTTCTTCCCTTCTCATTCTTTGTACGTCTTTGGAAACCTTTTGGTTTCCCGCTTCGCTTCGCTTTTGGTCTTTGACCTCTTTTCTTGCTTTGTACTTCGTTCGGAAACCTTTTGGTTTCCCACTTTGTATGGACACATTTGTACTTTGCAGTCCTTTTGACCTACTTTTGTGGTCATTTGTTGGACATTAATATAATATCTAAACTCAAGAGTAGATATAACTTAATAATTGTTGGAGAAAATTTAACTTACATGAATATGCATGCCATACACCATTACCTACCATAGACAACAATGTTTTAATTAAATAAGAAATAAATAGAAGAAAAATACATATCATATGCCATTATTTCTTAGCAGGAAATGATTTTGTTTGATCCTATTTCATATTTTAAAATTTACCATGCGACCACTTGTAAAGGAGAAGTAAAAGTTGTATCCCCTTCTATGGGACCACATCCTTAAGTTGTGATGCTTGGACAATTTTATGATTTCATCTAGACCGCAGGTGAAATATATCTTTCCCATGTCATAACATCTGGAATTGTGTAGTTATAGTAACTTATTTCAACAAAGTAGAAAACAAAAGGTTTCTCTCATATATTCTTTGATCTTTCATGCCTCTGGCTGTAGTGGGAAATTAAAGGTTTAGCTCTAAACTCAGGGCTAGATATAACTTTACAATTGTTAGAGGTTTTTTAAAATCAATTTAAATTCAGAAAATTGTGTGGGTACACTGTGGGTACACACACATAGGCTCTGGGTACGTTCGGGGTACAGAAAACCGTATTCGAGGCCTGTGGGTATGTACCAACAATGTACTCACACGTACTAGTACCGGTTTCTGTACCAGGTACATTTCCTACTTGGTATGCTTGAGACTTGGTATGGGTTGGTACTGGATGTTTCTCTGAAGTCCAGTACCATATGGTAAAGATTATGATAAAATAGTCTGACAAAAACAGAGCAAGACTATAATCGATAACATGATCTTTTATCTTGATGTTCCTAATAATGTTTTTCTTGAGGCTTCTGTGTCTACTTGTTATGTCATAAAGATCTAAAGCCTCAACAATGCTTAGGGCATTAAAGGCACTTGAATCATTATGTACCCACAACGTACTCACACGTACCATTACCGGTTTCTGTACCAGGGTATGTTTCATACTTGGTACGGGCCGGTATTGGGCGTTTCCCTGTAGTCCGTTATATAAGTATAAACATACCATTTGGCAAAGATTATGATAAAATAGTCTAACAAAAAACCAGACAAGACTATAATCGATAACATGATCTTTTATCTTGATGTTCCTAATAATGTTTTCTCGAGGCACTTGTGTCTACTTGTTAATAGTTATGTCATAAAGCTCGAAAGCCTCAACAATGCTTAGGGCATTAAAGGCACTTGAATCATTATTATTGGATTCACCAATAATGCATTCACAATTACCATCTTCCAAATCACTTGATACTTTGAGAACGAGATTAACTTGCGGGAAAGAAAATTGGATGAAATTTTAGCTACATTGCCTTATAAAAATTCTGAGTAATTTAAGTTCTCCATTTTTCTATATAATAACTTTTTCCTTTTCTTGGAGTAAATAAGCTCTAATTTCCCCAGTTTTTTTAATAAGCTAATGTACTTCATTGTTTAATTCAAGATACTTTTACTCTAAAACATTCCCACCATACTCTTGCATTGACACTTGCCCTATTCTCCTTAGTCATAATTCTTCTATAAATTCCTTCGTCAACTTTTTTTTCTTTTCTTTTCACTATGTTGCTCTTTGACCTTTCTTGCAAGATCTTCATATGGATTTGTTCCCTCAATGGCATTTTTAGAGTCCACCCATGACTTCCTTGTTATTTTTCTTCAACCCAACCATTTGAACCCTAGGATCTAAATAACACGATGCGGCATGCAAACGAATATGCAATATCTGTTATATCTTCTATTTGTAATTGGTTAGTGCATATGTATTTGCAATTATCCATTGTATTCTGAATGCTTGTGGAATACTTTCTTTACAATGGTAGTCCACACTCTTGGAAACCAATCTGATAAGGGGCATCATCAACTATGTGAATCATATCAATAATTCTTTCACACATTTTTAGAACCTTAGCAATAATTTCCCAGAAGTTTTTTTATGGACGTTTTCTACAAATCATGATCCTTTCTTTAGAATAATTTGCAAGGGGACATCTCCCACTCATTGTTGAATGTAAAAGAAATTGGAATTGGTTTTTATTCAACCACTCTTTTCAAAGTGATGGGTAAAGCCACAAATGTTGTGTGACGAGAAAAAAGCTGCCTGGTCCTATGCTTCCTATAGACACTAAATGTACAAGGATGGCATAGATGCAAACTATAAGAGGAGAGAACATCATAAAGTTTGCCCTTACTTCTCCAAGATTTTCCTCACTTATCTAGAGTAATTTGTCTAGATCATGAAACACTTGTATGAGGTGTTTGCTTCATGGTGTCCATGATCATCTTCTCAACACCTAAACAATTTGAAGACTTAACAGTAACAAGTTACAACTCACTCCCCTTCGTATTCGTTGACTTTAGCATTACTTCCTCCATTGCATTTAAAATTAAAACTCAATGCTCTTCTTGAGGTCCATTGGGTCAAACAGCTCAGAAATAACACATGTTGAGGTTGCTAACTAACAAATCTATAAGAGGACTATGTGGCATATTTGACCAACCATTAGATGGAGTCACTTAACCGTGTCTTTCAAAGAGTGTGTGTCAGAAGCTTTGTCATTTATCACCATTTCCTTTCATTTCGTCGGGTGTAACAACCATTTAACAAACTCCACAATTCTGATATGCATTAAAATACTGAGACGTTATATTAATGCCCACATGTCTTTCTAGTCATCTGTAACACTACTAAAAGCATGCTCTTTGAATTTCTTAGAATAGTCAATGTACATGGAAACAAATTTCAGACAAGAGTGTCATCATGTGTTCTATAAAGCATATAAACATTAGCTCCACACATTTTTGAACATTTGCAAACATTGTCTGCTTAGGATGATATGTTATAAGATCCTCATGCGAAATCTTTTGCAAGAAGATATTGCCCATTCATTGCTACAAATATATGATCTTATTACTTTCAAGTTGATGTGAAACATGGCGAATATTATGTCACTAAGCCTACAAACTCCTTGTTCCCATGCTTCCTATAAATGCTCAATGCAAGTTGATGTTTGACGATAAAAGTTACAATTATTGCTTCTCTAAAAGTTATTGCCTTGACCTGAGGCAATTTGCCTAGATAATAAAGCAATAAGTCAAGGTAACACAAAGGGTCCATTAAATTGCGTAAATCTCTTGAAGATGAAAGGAAGCCTGTTGGAAGTTGTGGGATGCACATGGACGTTGTGAGTTTGATTACTAAATGAAATTCTTGAATGTAAGATGCCCCATCTTAAATGTTGATGTTCTTGAATCTTGGACTGCAGGTTCAAGGATTTAAGGGGTTAACTTTTAGTATTCAAATGTATCCTTATTGAGAAGATAGCAGTGCTGTTATTTGAGTGCTTGGAATAGGGCATTAAATTCTTTGTTGTTGGTGTTACAATTGAGCTTGCCTTGTGACAAGGCCTCTGAAAGATAATCCAACGGATTTTCTTCTTGTTTATTTACTGCATCTATACCATATTGGGAAGCATGCCTCTACAGATGATTTAATTTATTGGGGTTGGATCTTGTCAACATCATCCACCTTAGCTTCACAAGTGATACCAAGAGTAAAAACTTTTATACATATTACAAATTGACTTGTTTAACTGCCATTTTACTAGAGAGCAAAGAAGCACTAATTATACACTTTACCATTGTGTCTAGTTGATATGTCTGTTGGAATCCATCAAGGACAACCTTGTAGTTGCAACTAACAATGGATTCCACTATAACAATCAAGTAGAATGATGCCACAATCATGGCATAGTTGCAAATGTCATGGAATACCTGCAAGACATAATTGTAAAATGTCCTTCATTGACCCTTCCCAAGTGGTATGGATTGGGTGATTGTATTGGAAATTGAAGATCTTTCCCAAACGTTTATGAAATCAGGTTCTATGACTGCCATTGTCAAAGAGAAGTTCCACCAATCTTCCTTTGACTAGACAATTAGTAGTGAACAAAGATTCCCTATTTTTGGTAGAATATTCATTGAGCATGAGGATAAATTGAGGATTAGATGATGTGTTGGGATTGGGTACCCAAATCTCAAAATCTTTAAGTTGCGACTTTTGTTCAGGTAGAAAGATCCTTTCTTTCTTTGATTTGATAGGTGCAATATGCAGCAATAGAGTGTTGACATGCTTATGACAAGCGCAACATTTCTTCCCATTGCTAAATTAAGGAGCTTTATCCTCGGTGGATTCACTTTCTGTATAATTCCCATATTTTGATGATGAGCTAGCAGGGTTAGAGCTGCTGGCAGGGGCTGAAGGAGTGAACTGTTCGAGATATAAAAAACATTTGTTGGGCTTTGGAGGTCCTTTCTGATGTTTGGGTTCCATATTCAAAGCTAGTTGGAAAACATGCTACATTGAAGTGATGGTGTAATGTTTTTAGAGATGAGAAAACATCCCTGAGACAAACTTAAGAACCTTATCAGAATATTATACCTCCATCTTGAAGGAGAAGGTAATTGAATTGGTCAATGTATTCCTGGAAAAAATGTCTAGATGCCTAGAGAAGATGTAGCCTGGATGCCAACAACTCCTGTTTGCACTCGATGGGATAAAATCCCTTCTTGATAGACTCTTCAAAGAATTTCCAATTGTCAATGGCGAGTTGCTTGTTTGAGATCAGAAGCTGAACATGACATTGCCACCAGGTGAGGACTTGATTTTTCATATGAAGCTCAACCATCCAATTGCTTTATTTATCTTTTATGTGGTGTATGCATATTGAAAGAGGCCTGCTCAATTTTGATTCCAAGCGTCCACTTTTACCCTGCTGATTGTGCCCTCAGAGTGCACAATAGAAATCTATGAATGGAACACACATGAACAGAAAAGAAAGCAAAAGAGATAGCTGCAACAACTAATTTCTATACACTTGTCATTAGTGTTGGCTAAATAGATATACATGGATGAGGGTTTGTGTTCAGATAAGGCCAAACACATGGAAAAAACAAAAAGCAGAAGGAAAAATGTTTATTTCAAGGGTAGAAAGTAGAGAGTGATTTTCATTGCCATTGAGTTTTGAAAATTTTCTCTATGTGAAAATTTTCAAGTGCACATGCTTTTCAAATTTGTTCACTCTTTTACACTAGAGGAATGGTTTTCACCACACTCAGCTTTCTTAGCAATGCAATATGTTGATAGTTCAAGCGACCAAAGTGGTCATGCCATAAAGTATTAATAGAAACTCTTGTTACTAGACAATGCTCTTGTGAATATGAGATTTTATAGAGGCCATTCTGTTTTATTTCTTGAGTAATTACAATATCATTTCTTTTTACAGCACATTTGTCGTGAGAGAACTTAATATTTAAATTTTGCTTAGCCATTTGGCTCATAGAAAGCACATTGCTTTTTAATATCAAAACATAGATAAAAACTTTAGCGACCGTTGTCTTGCCACATCTTGGTAATCAGCTATAACAATCCAATGCCTACAACTTTATGTTTGAAATTATCACTCAGGACTATAGTCTTTTTATAGCCATTCTGATAAGGTTCGCTCAAACATTTTTTCGGTGGAAGGGTATGTTTTCACACTTTAGAGTTTATGATTGCCTGTTGGCATGGAAATTTTTTCAATGTTACTAACATAATTTGCAGCAGGTACCTTCTTCTCTTCTATTTGTATGTAACGTGTCCCATTTTTTGCAATATGGGAAAGTGAATGGTTGTTTAGACTTTTGATCTTGATTTCCTTTTGTTATGAATCTTCGATTGTTAGTTTGTGAAGATTGATATCATTTCTTGTCTGCTTTGTCTTTGGTCTTTTTATATTTGGTGTCTGACCCAAGAACAGCCTCTCCTGTCACATTCTCATTGTAACTATATATTTTACATTTTTCATTCATGACCAGCCCAATGAAATCTTCAAAGGTTAGAGCTTTTGTCCTCTTGCTAATATATATACACTGCATACAGATCTTAAACTTCTCGCCAGCAACAGCTAATTGATTTCTACCTCTTTGAGACTTTGAGGATGGAGAGAATAAGGCCAATATTGCTCCCCAAGTACAAAATCTTTGTTTCATTCTTGATCTCGTTCAAGTTCTTCAAAGCATCCCATGCATCAGTAGGAAGTTTCTTTATCATGAAGATGATTGATAAGGTCATTTGTGACAAGTCATCTTAGTTTCATTTCTAGTAACAATAGTTTCAAGATTCTTGAAGGTCAAAATGTTAGATATTTTGAACTTCCAAACACCATAATTTTTTCTATTGAGCTTATTAACAGCAGACGATATAACACTAGAATATCATAGAACTTAAGTTTTATAGCTAAAAAGCAAGCTTAATAATTCAACTTCTACCTACTGAAAAAACCCTTGAAATTTGAAATGAAGAGAAAGGAGTGGAACACCATCTCAGGCAAATTGAGTAAAATCTGGCCCAAAAAATGCTTGAGAACGGTGATTGTTTTTGACATGTTGTTATTATTGGAGCTGTGACAGTCACACCTCCAACTATATTAATGTGAAGAACTTAATACAGGCTTCAAAAAATAGTGTATGGAGTAGATCTAGTTTAAAAACTCCCTTTTGTCTAATTCAAAGAAGGATAGCACATATTTATATTTGTCTATCAATATAAGGCAAGTAAGACATACGTGTCCTAGAAAAGGACATCCAACAAATAGATAAGAGAATAATTGACACTTCAAGAAGGGTTACACTAATTCATGCATGTGAGGACATGAACATGCAAAAGGTGGAAAAGAAACCAAGTGAAATATGTTTGTGATATATATTACACCCTAAGAATTAGCCATGAATTATTTTTCCACGTCATTTGAAATAAAGATTATGTCTTAACATGACAACGGGCATTGCTTTAGGCTCCGACAAACGCCTGTTTTTGTTGTCTCCTATGAGAATTTAGCATCCTTAAACTAACCTAATTATCGGATATTGATTTCTATTCATTCTTATAGCTAGTGTATTTCTCCATTGACTTCCTTCATACAACTTTTCTTTGGTTTCTTCCCCTCTTCTTCTTTTCATCCTACCCTCCAATGGAAGAATTTACTTTGCCATGAGAACATACAACTACAAAAGCTTTGTTAAGGTTTATGGAGTGCACCTTCTAGAGCATTTAGTCTTAAATTGGCTTTCTACGGGCACTTTCTTCCAATCTCAAATGGCCTTGTTATCAAGGCAAATTCTCTCTAGCATTACTAGTCATATTCGCTGAAGTCTTTCCATAGTTACCTAAAAGTCTCGGGGTCAAGGGGACAAGGATTCTAGGATGCAATTTGTTCCCCAAAATCTGGAGAGGACTATAAAAATAATATATACAAATTAGTATTTAAATATTTTAACTTTATTCAATGAAATTTAGGGGTTTAAACTGTATTTAATGTGTTTTTGCCTTTAGATATTTTTGAATTAGAATTCAATGTTTTTGGTAAAAAGTATAACTTTTTTACAGGTAGGAACAAAAAAAAATCTAAAAATAAATAAACAAGGGACGTCCTCTCCAAAGTCCCAAAGTTCCCAAAACATTCAGGATGTCTGAGACGTCACCAAAATCTAGGGGATGCATCTCAGCGTAACACTACTTTCTTTCTTGTTTCCATCAGGGAATTCTATATCAGGAAGGAATCGATATGCAATCTTTGCTCCTTTCGTGAGATACATACCGAGGATCAATTTAATTTTTAGATTCCCATTTTTTTACAGGATTGGAGATGTATTTTACTACTTCTACGAGGACCTAGACAGATCTCTAACCATCTTCTTTAAATACCCCTTCCTTTCCTTGTACCTCGTAGACATGGTTTATTTTAGGCATTTTCACTTCAGAGATCTTCTACTTCAGTCGCACAAATTACTTTCTTCTTTTATCCTATCAAAAGCAATAGTGGTGCAAAATAACTTGCATCCGTTGGTGTTTGTCAACATGACACTTTTAAACCTACTAGTTATTGGCCCTCCACTCAACCCTCTTAGAACCCCACTTATATCTTACCTAGACCTAAATGCAAAGCCAAATTGATTCATACCAAGGACCAATTTAATTTTAGATTCACTATTTATTACAAGATTGGAGAGAGATTTTACTACTCTTACGAGGACCTAGACGGATCTCTATCTTCGTTAGATACCCCTGCCCTGCCTTCTACCCCATAGAGATGGTTGATTTCAGGCAGTTTCACTTTAGATTGCCAGGGAAAATATCCTTTCGACGGAAATAAATTTGCACTAAAATTTATTTGCTGCATTTTCCCATTCCCACATTCAGAGGTACGACTAATTTCCATTTACAGCAAATAAACTAGCAAAAAAATGTATTTGCTGTTTTTTTTCAATTTCCCATTTCATACGATAGTTATCTCTTTACAGCAAATTAGCTAGCTGTTAAAATTTATTTGCTGCATTCTTTTAATTGTTCAATACTATCTATTTTAAACCCTCATTCAGTTCTCATTACAAAAACTCAAGTTTTCACCAAGTCAATACCTTGGTTGAGGACAACTCTAAAACTGCAGAAGGGAACAATCTATCACTTAGGGTTAACCTTTTCCAGAAGACCATATTTCAAAACAGTCTGAAGACTAATGTATTTTGGAACAACAATTTGGAAGATGATCAAGACCTAGCAAGGAGAAGTAGCTTCGTATCAAGAAAACGAGGTGCCAAATACACAAAAATGGTCGCCAAAGTGGGAAACACCACATTTGTTTCACAACTACCCCTGTGGATTAAGAGGGGATGTAACAGTATTGTACATAGTCCTAGGTGTAGGCAATAAATGTAATCATAATATTACTTAGATACACCAGAAGCTGAACTGAATGGTCATTTTGAAGAAGAACTGAACAGTCATTACATGTTGATAAATATGTACTTTGTATCAGATGTTCCAGTGAATGAGAATTGAGTTTCACTCTTTCATTTTCACAGTCCATTTCTGGCCTTACATGAAAATAGGGGTTCTTTAGCCCCAGAAGTTAGAGGAGCTTCTTGAACAGATTCTATTGGTGGGGGGGTATCTTTAGGCTACCAATGATTACTTCGTAAAGCCCCTTTAGTCAAGGCAATTCTCTATCAAACATCCTCTAGGAGGAACTTGGTTTTGTGGATAAGGATAGCTAGTTTTTTCCTCCTCCTGCTAGATTTGAAAATTTATTTGTTCTTCCCCGTCAGGTGTGGTCAGAGTGTACCTCATAAGTTTATAACCATATTCTCTTTGTATATTATACCTTTTACAGTTTTTTTCCTTTTCTATCTGTATCTCTTGCTTTACCTCCCTTTGAGGAGTTGCTCCTTTTGGGTGTTTTACTAGCTGCCATTCATGTCTGTCCTGTAGTCCCACTGGCCTTATTTTTTCACAGGTTCATGTTGATACAATTTTCTTTCATTCTATATCCTGTTGAGTCTTTATATAATTTTGGTATTTTTACTTTTTTATTTTGCCTCACAAAATATAGATTAGACTCATGCTCCTTTTTTGATCGGAAGAGTAAAAGAGATTATATTAACATTGAGAAAAGTTAAAAATTAAGAAGAAACTAAATCTTTTGCTTGTAGGAAGTGAATAAGAGTACTAACTACAAAGAAGTGAAAATTTGAAAAGCATGGCCCTCTTAAATACCCTTTATCTAATTTTGTTGTTTTCCAAATCATGTATTATTGCTTTCTGTCGTAATGTCTGAAAAATATTCAAACATAAAATTGTGTCCCCTTTAAATCTTGCAAAGAATCCTTAAAACTTATTTGTTCTCAAGCAACCTACTGACCCCATCAAACCTCATTTCTTCTTGAAGACCTACAAATAATTTCTTATGATTATATCTTTATGTGTGTGTCTAAATTTCTATCCTTCAAATATTGCAATGAAATCATCGCGATCTCCCTAAATCCTACTTATTCTCAAGCAAACGACCCATCAAATCTCATTTTTTCATTGAAGATCCTAGGCATATCTTCTTATGTTAATATGTATCTTTGGGCACAAATTGGAATATGCTTTACCAGCATTATTGTCATATTCTTGAAATCTCATTTATTCTTTTATAGATCATCCACATACCCATTTACATTTCCAATAATTTTTGTGTCTAAATCATAAAGCAGCACCACCTTTTTTCTCTAGGTTATCCTATATTTCAATAATGAGTCAGTGGATGTGTTCTTTCAATATACAAATTCATGCCTTAGATTAATCTATTGTTTCTCATTTAGAGATTACCCACATATTAGTTGATATTGTCCAATATCTTTAAATTTTGAATCTCGATAGTAAAGCAGTGGCACATTCTTTTGTATTGTACATTACCTTTTAATGGTGTGTTGATGAGCATTCTATTTCAATAAGTACATGCCTTGATTAGTCTATTATTCAAAAAGAAATCTGTTGATTTCTCCAGCAGTAGAGTCCTCTACATTGTGAACACTATATTCTTCTATTTGCTCTGCATGTGGGATCATAATTTTATATATACATTGGTAACAAGTCTGAGTGGAAACGAGTCTGATTTTCTTGTTTGAGCAACTTTGTATTTCTTCATCATGGAGATCTATAAATTGTGGCCATTTCTTTCACTTTATACACTTCTGATCTAATGAAAACGTTGTAGGTTTCTCGTTTTGATTTGGATTTTTGATGGGAGAAACAGGGAGTAGACATCCAACTTGGATTAGCAATTGATAATGCAAAGGCCACCTTAGCAGTGAAAAGAAGGCTAGCATGTGAGGAAGTGAAGTATTGGCATCAGGTACAGTAAGACTCCATTTTATTTTTATACTTTTAAGGTACTTTGCTTGCGCATGCTTTTCAAAATCAACAATTGTTATGTTTCAAGCTATCATTTCTCTTGAGTGTTTTCTAATGGATTTTTAGGTAATTACAAAACAACATCCAGTCCTATGACCAAGTCCTTAGGATGCAGTTGTAACCCCATAAAGGATGCTTCAATGCTCCTATTATTCTCAATGTATTTCATGCATGTTCAATATAAATTCAAAATGAATTATAGATGTGATTCTTCAGTTTTTAACCTCTTAATTATCTATCGTAGCAGCTTCTTACTTCTCAAAACAAAGTTGTTGGTTCAATTCTCCCTGTTTGTGTTTGCATTAACTTGATTTTTCTTTGAAAGTAGGCTCAAGATAGCATATCAAATCTTCCTTTGGGCGGTGACTGGGGAGAAAAACATAGGCTTTTCATCAAGTGGAAGCATTCAGAAGCAAAGGTTAGGATTTTCCTTTTATTATGAATTTGTAATTTATCCTATTACTAGTCTCTTTTCTTCTGATTAGAAAATAATAATCTCCAAGGATCCTATTGATCACTTTGTGCATAGTCGCTGTCGAATTTACCTATCCTAATATCTTGTATGCCAATGATGTTTGTGGTGAGGTCCGTTGTTCTCTATAACTTGTTTTGATAAAAACTTGCGATGAAGTTTCTTTAAAGTGTCTGTGCATCAATGAAAGAGTGCCTGCTTTTCGGGACTATTTATTTTAACATAATATTGATAGTAATAACTGCATTTGTACTCTTTTAAGTTGATAAAAATGATTGGTAACCAAATGTAAGAGTTGGAAGATAGCAATTTTGATTGGTCAGTAAGTTAGATGGCTAATTGTGTTTGACACTTCAAATTGATTAGCAGATAATAATGCTTTATCTTTCCAATACATATCTCATGGAATTTCAAGCTGTAGTAATTGTATATAGCTCTTTATGCAACTATTCATCAAATGTGCCAGGCGTTTGGGGAATGTTTGAACAGAACAATTATAATGGATGACTGTTGGAGTACGTTTAGGGAAAACAGAAGAAAATGATGAATATCGAACTTTTGCAAACTACTCAACACAGGAACACAGAAATACTGAAGTAGCTCAAGTAGATCTTTTATATAATCCCATGTTCAAAGGGATGGTGCACCCCTTCAGAACCAATAAGCAAACCAATAAGATTCTTTGATCAAAGATTGTGATGATTGTATAAAAATTAAATGACAGTCCTCACATTCCAGTTGCACCAAACTCATTAGATTGATTAATTTTGGACTGTTTGAGTGGGAACATCTGCGGTTCAGGCCTAACAAGTATATTCGAGTTGATTGCGTTGCCAGTTTTAATGTTATTTGAGCTGGTCAATTTTGGATCAGCCTGTCTCTTTTTGACTGAACCAGTCAATCTAATCATTTGCAGTTGTTCTAACATGAAGGTGTTTGACAGGCCCTATTAATCTTCATTTGTCTATTTCAGTGAACACCTCCATGTTCCTTTGGCATCATTCATTCTTGACTCCATGAAAGGATATTTTGATTTTACTTTAATCTTACATAGTAATTCATGAAGCTGACAAAAAAACATCCACAAGTAGATCCCTAGTTACCCTTTTTAAACCTCCACAACCTACTCTTAAGGTAAATTCTAGGGCACGTTACAAATTTTCAATCTTGTTTTTCTTTTGCTCGAATGCTATTATAGATTAATCGAGATCAATGACTCATCATTGTTTATATAATAGCTGCCAGACAGACCTCCAATAAAGAATCTTTGGTTTTGTTTGACTGATAATCAATTTTCCAATCAATTTCAGGGTCAAATCAATTAACTTTTTGGGCAATTGTCTGTACTTGTTTGTCATGCCAATCTGATCTAGTTTCTTTGGATTGTGCATTGGACACTACTCTTTTTCAACCAATTCAGTTGACCAATCTTTTCTGCAGGCTTTTCTTATTGCTCAGTATATATCAATTGCAATCCTGAAACTGGGAACAACATGTTTTAAAAGAACTGTGATATTTTCATAGGGTTGTATATAGTTGTCCTGCCTAGCCTCAGAAAAAAAACAAAAAACGAAATGCAAAATTGATAACAAAAATTGATTCTGTACCCTGGAACAAAAACTGTGCATTTACTTGTGGATAATAAATATTTGGCACATGGAGACATGTTTGACATTTCATCAATATAGGACAGATTGTTCATTTCTGTATTTATTAGAGAAAATTGCATCTTATATTACATCTGAAACATGAAACACATCAGTTTTACAACAGATTTAAAAGGTAAAATTCTCCCTATAAATGCTAGAAAAGCTAACTTTTGAACCTGCGCCCAAGAGGCCTACACTCATCAGAGTTCTGGAAGCACACAATCTTGGCTCTGACAAGCAAAGCCAAATCTGACCTGAAGAGCCTCAAGTCCCCTAACTGAATGGGGGAGCCTCAACATCTTGACTTTTACAGAAACCCATGCCACAGAACTGAATTGTATTCCATAAAAATTTGTAACTATTCTTGTTATCCGAGTGTCGCAATGGAGAAATCCTAGCAAAGAAAGGGGGTGAATACATTGTTATATTACACCTTTAACCTGCCTAAACAGTCCTATCATAAGTGCATCTCCGGAATGTACGTCTCTTTGATTTGTCTTTCCCACAAAAATGGTACAAAGAATTTATAACAGCAACCATGTGAAGCCTTGATTTGACAGCCAAAGCTTTGTGAAACACTAACCACTGCAAGACTGTTCTTACAGGAATGTGATTTCCAAATAATGTGGCAATGTCTCACTTCTGGATTGCTTACCACCCACTGCTTGTTCAATCATGGAGCAGCTGTAGAAGTTTATTTCACATGGTCATAAAGGTCTTTTATCACAATTGACCAATAAGAGCCTGCCCCTTACTGCAGAAGTGTTGGACATGGCCATAAATGTCTTTTGTCACAATTGTCCAATTTCTCCAATAAGATCCTGCTCCTTACTACATTTAATAAAGAAAATATTTAGGGATCATGGTTTCAAAGATCTCCCCAACAAAGTCTCCCTTTCCCCACCAATGTTTGGCTAGAAAACGGAGGTAAGAGACCAAGCTGACTGTGTGGGGAATGAAGCGTTGAAATAGGCCTTGCTGGTACTTCTCAAGCATCTTGCGGCCCCTCATAGTGCTAGTGAAGATAATCAAATCCAACTGCCAAGCAACCAAACTCTCTTAAGTGGAGCTGATCCTAAAAGTGAAAATGTGGTAGCATTGCCAATTATATCATAAAACTGAAAGGGCCCCCTAACTCCCTGAATTCGGTGAGTGATTTGAATCTGATGAATTTGCTGTGGCGCATCAACATCTACTTCTCTTACCATCTATATTGAGCTCTTCCATTAGGAATTTGTAGAATCCCCTTGATCGCCTGGTGTTGTGAACTCTGCAACCTCAGGTTTTCCTGCACCTAAGCATACTGGCTAATCATAGAAGATATTCTAAATAAGGCAGCCAACTTGGCAGGTATGAAGTACCTGTCCTCAGAGACATTCTAGAATTATGTATCTTACATGGAATGTTCCACATGTCTTCCTCTCTCTCTCTCTCTCTCTCTCTCTCTCTCTCTCTCTCAAACACACACGCACACACACACCCTCTGTTACCAGGAAACACCTAGGCCCCCTGCACCCCCCCCCCCTCCCCGCCCCCGTTTCATTTTTGAAACGGAAACTCCTTCAAAACGTTCTAGTCTCCTAGAGATAAGTATACATGATAATAATGTATTATTTCAATGAATACAAAATATTTTGAGTGTTTTATCAGTTATACTTATCTCTTATCATTTATGGTGTATGGAGTACAATTTTAAAATGAGTACTATGCACATTTATATATATATATATATATATAATATATTGTATAGATGTTTCCCGTTTCCGTTTCCGTTTCCTGGCAACATAGCACGCACACGCACGCACACACATTGTGACGACACATGCCTTTCTATACTTCAACTAGTGTCTTAACTCATCAGCTTGGACCAATTCATCAATTTGAGATATATAGCCAGTTCAACATACAGTGCTACTTTTTGAATGGATCTACAGGTTCCATCTACTTGTTATACCTGAAGGATAAGGTCCAGGTACCTTTGTAATTGTTTTTCCTTATTGAATCAAGGAGATCGTATTTTCCTTCATTTTAGACATTCACATTTGATAAACCTTAATATCCTTATTATCTTGAAGTTCAACATCTGATTACATGGACCCTTCCCTGAAGTCCATTTCTTGCCAACCGGAACCATTCTCCATACTTGTGACATTGCATAATTTGTCTATCTAGTGCATTTCATGAAATTCTTTCTTGGTGGTCTGTGATTATTTATCTGAAAAAATCAGTAAGCCACCAATTGTCACTCGAGCCTTCTACTTTGTGATCCAATGAATTTGAGGTTCATCCGTGGCCAAATTAATTCTTCATCCTTTTGATTTTTCAAATTGTAGCTGCATTAATCGAATAAATTGACCTTTCCTGTCATACACGGCACATAATTGTCAGTCACAAAATTCTGTTATTTATGTCCCTCGTGTTAGTATTCAATCCATCTGACCTCTTTACAGTTTACTCTATATACTCTTGCATGGTTTCAATTCCTGCATCCTCCATGTCATATCCTTTCATGATGCCTAAAAAGTAATACATCAAACTGCCAAATAGATGATCAATATACATTTGGAACAAAGATAATGATACCATCACAGTAGAATCTTACACCAAATATAGAAAATGTTTAATTCAGTCAGAAATAGTGATAGATTGTTGAAGGTATGTTTTACTTATTTCCCAACCGGGAGCTAAAACATCGGCCATTCTTGATCACCCAATCAGGATTAGCATTAATCTGCTCTAATCCTATTAAATTCCAAAATGCTATGCACTTGATAGAGCAGTAGGTCCTGCCAAAGTTACTGGAAAGGTGGAAGATGTTAGAATAATTTTTTTTGGTTTGACTGTTTAATATAAAACACATATAGTTTAGTGTAATATGCTTCTAAAAACAGAAAATAAAAATATGCACAATGAACTTGGTTCAGACATATTTATATTTAAAAAAACATGAACATAATTATGTAGTTTAAGTTCAAAAAGATGTTCATTCACTGCAATGTACTTTAATATGGAGTCGTGTTCCATAGTGTTACTCGTGTTTAGAGTTTATTTTGTCTCATAATTGAATCTCTTGTTTGAAGTTTGAGAGGATGTGAAGTTGTTATTTCTTGAAAATTTGTGGATTGAATTTGTGAATAAATATACATGGATTCTGAGCAGGCTGCAGCATACTACTATCATGGTTTGATCCTAGATGAAGGTAATGCAGAGAACACACATGCTAATGCAGTGGCATCGCTTCAGGCAGCGGAGCAGTTTTTAAAAGAAAGTAAAAAAGCTTGTACGGATTTCTGTCAGGCGGCTCCAACGACAAGGTAGTCTGATTTTTTACGATCAGTTAATTCTGCACATTGTCTTACTGCATTGAATTTAGAATATACATAAATTCCACTTACTGATGAACTAGCTTTTATAAATACACACAGAATAAAAATTTAGTTCTTGGCTACCATCTTCAGTGCAGTGCATGTGAATATCAGTCATTTCTCATATTTTCTGGGAACTGAACGTGAAATTCTGTAATACAACTTTGAAAAGTGACTAAATTTATTGGACTTATAATGCAGTGTACCTCCTCTCTGGGGCGCTATGAAGTATCTATCTGAGAAAATTCCAAAGGATGCTTCAAGCAAGGCACGTATCAACAGGGATACTTATAGTCGTGAAAAGTAAGTAGCATAGATCCCTGTCCATGGTTTTGTTTCGAGATATGGCATTCAGATATTTTATATTCAATCATATTAGTCCCCTCCATCATCTCTGAAATTCAGCTGGTTCATGCATGATTCAGTACAGTACAATGCAAGACTCTTGCAAGAGATTCTATAGGGAACCATATAATTTCTTGAGGCTATTATTTTGAATTGCAAATGCCAAGGAAAAAATAATTGAATTGCAAATGCCAAGGAAAAACTTATCAGTATCTACTGTCGAGGTTTTCTCTTCAGTAGTTAGCTCAAAACTTCAGAAAATTAGAAATTGAACTGTCTATATATAGAGGTTAGATTCATTGGAAATTCAAAATACTTATTTCCAGTAAATTTAGCTCTTACTTATACTCCTACAGATTTAACCTTTGACACTGCTTTTGTGGTACAAAAACACTATTTATTTCCTGATAATCAAATTTGACTCCACTGTCATGATACAGAACACTCCAAATGAATGGCAGATGTTATTCTCAAGATTGCGGTTTTTCATTCTAATATAATAAGATAAAACAAGAAGTCTTAGAAAGGTTTGCTAGTGGAAATACATTGTGGCCATTGTCTGTAGAAGCATTTATGAAGAATAGTGATTGTAGACACTTAATTGTTTTAATGAGACCTGATTAAGTTTGATGTATAAAATTATTAAATATATTCTCTCCCTTATTGCAAGTTGAGCAGAAGAATAACTGAAGTTCCAGCTTCAAACTCAAAAATATTAAGTAACCTAAGTTACATAACTAATTTTAATCTTCTCTGGCTCATATCCCTACATATCTATTCAACAACTCTGAATCTTTGTTCCTTCAGTCTCCCATCCCCGTCCTTGGATGTTGGGGTACTTTTAGGCGTCCTTAAGGTTTTTGGGATACTTTTAGGCTTCCCCTTTCTCAAATTTCTTCTTCTGAACCCTACCCCTCCAACAAAAAGGAGGTCAGTGGAACATAGATTCTAATATAATTTCCGTACCAGAAAGTCTTCGAAAAAAATATCAATAGAATGCATTTTGGCAATCATCCATGGGAAGAATTATCCAGAATATTTCTCTGAATGGACATATGTTACTGAGTACTGATTATGTTTGATGTATGTAAATGATTAAATGCATTGTCTTCCCGATAACAAGCTAAACAGTAGAACAGAACAATTTTTTACTTAAAAGAAAATTAAAATAAGTTACTCAATACTATAAACTTATTAAGCTGTAAAATGCCAGTGACTTCAATATCATTCCTTGAGGATTGCTTACAAGTTGAAATTGATATGGGCACTTATCATGATGATTTCTTGTTTTGCAGGGTTCCTGAAACTCTACCTAAGCTACCCGACTTCTCGGTCGCACTGAAACCTGCTGAGTATGAGTTGCCTCCAATTGATCACAGTTGGAAAGCAGAAGTTGACATGCAACAATTTATAATTTCATCTTTAGAAGAAAATAAAATAGATGACAAGCTTGAATCATTACAAATACAAACTGATCTACTACAAAAATGAAAGAAGGCCAATGAAGCTTTTCAGTAGGGGATTGTAACAAGAGCATAAAGCATTCTCACAATCCCCTTCACTTTGTCTCCATCAATGCAACCATCTGCTGATGCAGAAATGAGATGCAAACTACGTTGTAAACTGAGGTTCTTGCTTTTCATGGTAAGAAGTGTAGATTGAAATTGTGTTGATTTAGTTGACAACTGTTCAGCTTTGAACAAGAAAAAAGCCTACAAGGAGACTGCATTCATGCTTCAGTTGCCACTGGTTCATCGTTAATTGTTTTTGTGTTAGAACCAGTGTATGTGTACTATATTAATATATAATATATTCTTCATTGTAGTTTATCTTAGTGTGCATTGATTAAGATGCAACATTATTGTCTTCGTTAATTCCAGTTTAGGATTTATGTAAGTCTAGTTTTAATTTCAACTCTACCATCATCTTGCCAAATTGATGGTGGATGATGATTAGTGTACTCCGTCTGGCAGAGTTGAGTGCCTGTCTCGTTGTTAAGGCTGTTTTCCTGTTAACTCTCTTTATTGATTTTTAGTGTTGCAATTGAAAGTTATTCTATTCTTTTGTGAGAACCTATTATTGATATGTTTTATTATATTGACCCCGGTCTTCTCTTTCGGCTAAGTGAAATATATTCGTGCTAGTCACCAAAGCAGAACATAAAAACGATCATGAAAGCACATGGTCATAACTACTCATAGAAATGGCTCATCAAAAGGTGACTAAAAGTTAACCCTTCAAAACCCTATTAATCATATTTACATAAACTCTTCAAGACCAGTTTTTTATTTATTTTATATAATGAGTATACAACACCATGTTTAAGCGCTTCTAACAATGTTGAAGGGAGGTTCCCATACACGGATGATTTTATTTGTTCTCCATCACTATTAGGTTGAATTCTTTTTTTCTATTGGTAAAATGAGGGATTCTATTAGGGCCACTTGCCCTTTTTGAAACGCAAAGAAAGTGCATAACTTGAACACATAGAAGATCCTTGGACATTCCTTACAATTCAAAAATTTATGTTTGTCTTAATTGAGTAACACGTAAACCAACTATACTTTTTGCCACATGACAGAAAAAACCAACAAAACAACTATAGGCAAGGGTGAGGAGCCAAGCAAAAAGGTGCCCATGCAAGGGAGCATATTCATTGATTTGGGAGGGAGATTGTAAAACATAATGCCCAGTGCAATCATTTAGAACAACTGGTGTCGACTTCAACCTCATTAAACCGCCACCCCACCAAGCCAACCAAACACAGGGTTGTAAGCCCAAACAGTTGCGGCAAAAAATAACCTAGCAACTTGGCCACAAACCACCAAAAAAGCCACAATTGAACACAATCATCCAAGCCAAGAGGGCCTCCCCACCCCACCATCATTGTGAAGTGCCCGATGACAAAAAAAAAGCACAACAAAACCCACCCCGCATGGTTATGAATTGTAATGAGGAGTAAATCATAGAATGGAGGGTGTGGGCATTGTGTCACGTGATTTGCCACCTAGATTCTCCACAAGCCTTCCTATTGCTCCCTAATGTTGACACCATAATCCTGTCTAGATCCTTCTCCCTACTTCTTGTGTTCGAGGACACAATTCCACCAAGACCCATTTGATCACCTTGAAGGGTTCCATGAACTTGGAACACCTTAGAAGGCATTATGGGTTATTCCTAGGCATGATTACAAATCTTTTTTTATGGGATTGTATTGGTCATACCCCATTGAGTGAGTTGTGATAGTATATGATGGGCATATCCATAGGGGCTTTTCCTATCTCTAACCCAATACTATAATGTGAGCCCCTCAACCTTCAACATATGTTTTCCACGCTAGGAGCGTGAAGTAGGGTATTTTTGAATTTTACTAACAAGAAAAGAAATAGGGCAAGGCATGCCAACCTCTTTTGAAGACCCCTCCCTAGAAAAGAGGAGCAATAACATATTTCCACATGGAGAGGAGGCATATTTTGATGTAGAGCTCTACATTGATCTTCATAGAGAGTAATGCATTTTTCCTCTACTCGAACTTAGTCGTCCCAAGCAAGACCACCACCATCCCCCACAACCCTACCACATTTCTTACTCTCTAGCATTGCCATCTATTTTGGTAGTTCGTAGGCCAAAGGCATATGAGAACAATTCCACCTCACTGTCAAGGTCAAAGAGGTCACAAATTAGGTGAAAAGTTTCACATATAACCTTTAGATTCACCAAGTGGGCACAATAGTAGGGGGAGCACCATCTTCACTAGAAATCGAAGGAGTAGAATGCAAGAGTAATTGTAGTCAATTTATGAAGGAAATCGTCTTGAATGGAGTCCACTTGACACTTCAACCCAAAGATATCTCCATCGTCACCAAAACCCAGAACTTGATGGATAAAATCTTCTTATATACCCTTTTTGAGCTCAAAAGCACTATGTAATCTTTTTGAGCAAACCACACCTCCAAAAACCACACTTGCACTCGAAAAACTCGGTTAGGCAATAATGAAAGCTTTGTAGAAGACCAATAATATAGAGAAAGATAAGATAAAAAAAAAATGAAAATCAAGTTGAAGGTGATGATAATAGAAAAGAGATAGCAGCTAACTTGATTTAGCATTGATTGCCACCTCCAACCAAATGTGTCAAGTTAGGTGCATACCCTTTGGGAGGAGACGTTCATGTCACATCGTGCCACCTGCACGAAGTTGGGGACACCTTGCTATGATTAGCCCCAAAAAATCAATCAACAAAAATACTGAGCATATGCTTCCCACATCCTTTTGTTTCTATCAAAAGAAAAAATCACATTCTCTCTGCTTTACTAGCAATTGCACCAAAAGTGCGTAATGGACATGCCAAAGGGGAAGAAAAGGCAACTTTGGAAATAAATATATGAAGCCTTGGAAACAAAAAACGAGCACGTGACACATACTCATGTACCACGATATTGGTTTTCAAAAGAATTGTTTTATTTGATTCCCAAACTCTAAGCTTGATTCCCAATATGCTATGGGTCGACGAAGATTTTCAACACTTTTATAAAATGGAAAGAGAGATGAAAATTAGACTTTTAAATGAAGCCCAATCTACAAGAATCGGTTGGGTTTATAAAAATATGAAAATCTTTTCTAAAATTTATAAAACATAGTGAAGCTCTATATTAATAACATTACATTTGAGTTTTAAAATGAAAAATGACACATGACTTGACACAATGCCAAAGGCTAGAAAATGCATTTCTACTCAATAGGCCATTGAGCCCTTTACAACACACTGGTAGTATCAATTGATTGATTTCAATTAACCCCTGATTTCAACCTCTTTATGTGAAATTCCATTATCAGTGTATTACATAAGAAGCTTTTTCAAAAACGAATGATAAATGATAATAGAAGTAGCAAAGTGTCACAAGCATAGGAAACTAGTCCATAGGAATAGGAAACACATTGAGATGTAATATCATGGGAAAATTGTTAAAAAAATTAGAAGAACATGGAAAATGTGGACAATGATTTGGTACCTCACAATCATTGCACATGTGAAATTGGATAAAAACCAGACGATAGGCAACCCCTACTTATTTAACATCCCCTAAAACAAAAGCTTTAGCTTGATCCAAAAGCATCTTGTTGACAAAATGAGCCTATATATAGATTGAATTAAAAACACTCATAAATCTTGATTGGCATATGAAAGACACACGTGGAGGGCAAAAAAAAAAAAAACGAATGCATTTAAATTTGCTCTAACTAAAAAATCAACAGAAATCTATGTGATGGTCATCCATGCAGTATGCACGAGCACCATTCTCAGCTGTTGATCTACATTGTTGCAGGTCAACTCTCATAATAAATAACACCTTCATATGAGTTTTACTATATATATTTTTCCAATTCCCACATCCTTTTGTTTCTATTAGAACAAAACATCATGGTCTCTCTATTTTATTTTGAATTTTCCTATATATATTTTTACCCGAGTCCCAAACCTACAATGTCATGAAGGGAGCTTCCGATCTTCGAGAACATGTCAAGCTTTGTCTCTACATTCACAAGGTTATCCATAGGATGGTTAGCTTCCCAAAAGTAATGACAGAAAGAGATCTACTGGAAAAGAAGCCTTAACTCTTAAGCCATGCGAAGAATGTAATTAAGCTCTCAAATAAGGTTGTTTTGTTTATCATATTGATGACCACTACAGAGTCACCTTCCACTCCTAACTTATCAACTCCATGAACACTAGCTATTTGGAGCCCTTCCATTGTTGTTGTAGTCTCTGGCCTAATTTTTGGGACCAAAGGAAGGAAAGGAAGAGAACGCAACCACAAACACCCCCAAAATTGAACGAGGCACACCCAAAATTAGCTAGCCTGTGGTTGCCGCAAAAGGCATCACAAATGACTGATCTATCCCTTGGACTCTTACAACATGAAAAAAAGGCAATTTAGCTAATGTAAATAAAATATGACATGCTTGTTGGATATGCACAAAATGGATTCGTGGAAAAAGAATCAGAAACTTTCAACCAAATGCTTTTCCCCAGTTAAGAGCCATGGTGGAAATCCCCTAGTTGATGTCTCCAACAAGCATCGGGAAAATGTATGGATCTCCCTTCCTCTCATAGTAAAATACACACTTCTTTAGTACCTGTTTCCTTTTCTTTTCTTTTTTTAAAAAATAAATAAATACGTTGGATAGTTGAAGATGCAATTGGAATGTGTGATTACACTTTTACCATGTCCGAAAACATATTTAAAACATAGAAATTTTTTTATCTCGAAAACCACACTCATGGGGCACCAAACCAAGTTGTACCACAAATTAAAACCTCTTGTATGGTCCATGTTGACCTAGGACAACATAAATGCCTTTAACCAACCTAAGAAATTTATTTTGACAACTTAACGTGACGAGTATTGAAGGTCTATTTAACATTTCAGTCACACTAGCACATGTTCTCAGTCTTAAGAAAATGCGGTCAATTTTGGTGTGTAGTTGTCATTTCGAATTGGGCAAAATAGAAAACAATTTCTGCCTACCTTTAGACTATGAACAGGAGAATTGTAAACAAATTTCAACTTAACAAAAATTATTTCAGAGGTTATTTTTGCCAATGGGTTTTGGGGCCCACTATTCGCTGTGCGGCAAGAGTTATAACATTGTTATGATAAACAACCCCGGAGTTACAATGGTATTTTGATCCATGATCGTCGTAACTACCTTCCGTCGGATGCGATGAATTCTCTGTATATAGGTGAGTAAGTAGGAATCATTAAACTTTGTGTTTGAAGTTAAAACGAGCGTGTTCGGGGCCTAGTTTATAAACACTTTAACCATTTCGTCCATCTTTTACAAAATTGAAACTTTAGCTCAACCAACCTTCTAAGGGTCCCCGTTTGGTTTCTAACTACTTGCGAAACCTTTTTTAATTATTTTCTCGTACTTTATAGAGTATGAATTGGTAAATTTATTGTATGAATGGTTTTCAAAAATTACAATGTTTTATCTCTCTTCCCTTCTCTATCTTTGGAAATAATTATGAAATGTTGATTGGGTTTGAAAATGTAAATGGGTTAAAAATGTATATGCAATTGAAAATAAATGAAAATGGATATGTGAAGTATGTGGTTATGATATGGTGAATAGAAAAGAAAATGAATTCTAGACTTTCTCTCTCTTCTTTATTCTCTCTATAATAAAAAAAGAAAATAAAATAAAAAGGAATGTGAAAGTGTGACGAAATGACCTCTCTCTCTCTCTCTCTCTCTCTCTCATATCTCTATCTCTTTCTATTCCTTATTTTGGATTTCTTGAAATGTATGAATGTGTTATTTCATGCTTGAGTGTAAGGGATTTCCATACCAGTCCTAGGACTGACGCAACATTGGTTGCAGGTACTCCAAACAAGAAGGATTAAGAGTGTGATTTTGTTTATAATCAGTGAAATATTGTACATTGATATAGATTACAAATGTTAGATAGAAGTGAAATTAAAGAGAATTGCATTAGTAAAATTATTGTGTCAAAAAATGTTGTCCCTCTTGGATTCTTATGTTTCAAACATTATGCCTGGAAAACTATGTGGTTTGTATCTGTTTTGTTTTAAAGCTAACATTTGAATACTAGTAGGAATGTCACATAATGAATGTAGGACCAACTATGCTAGCTAGATAAACGAGGAAGATAGTTGATGATGTAAATGGGTTTACAAAATCTGTACTGTTCACTTCATGAGTGTTAAGTTCATTTGGATTTAAATGTACTTCTTATGGTTTAGATGATCAAAGTAATCACTTTTCATATAGTTATTTTGGTTCAAACATAAACTCAAATGTATGGTAGTAACTTATTATTATTAAACCATATAAATGAAGTTAGTATTTAACCTTGGTTGTACCCTCCCTCTCAATTTAGTCACATCCAAGTTTGCAAAACGCTAACATCTTAAGAAATAATTTAATCCTCACCACTAGACTTCTTGTACTACACCTAAGAAAGGTCTTCAAAAGATCATTTCTATAACTTAAGAGTCCTTTGTTCGAAGCAACGAATTTACGGTGTGACCTTACCATATATGGGGTAAGTAGAACTAACACTTCCTTGATTTCCTAGTGGACCACCAAATTCTTATGAAGTTAGATCTAGGATTAACTTCATCATTGAATGAACTCTTCGTGAGATCTAGACGACACAAGTGGAGTTAGTGCGCTAGTTGTGCTATGTCTTAAACTCTTATTAATGATCCCATTAAATCTTGACAGATAAAGGTAGTACCGTGGCTAATAGAAATAAAACAACTTGGGAAGGTTTTACGAGATAAATATGTTTGAGAAATTTAATGACTTATAGTTGAGCGTATATATCTTAGTTGTATTGGAATTAAACTCATCTTATGCCCATTATGAGGTTGAATTGTGGGCAAAAATTGTAACTAGCTCTTAAAAAATGAAAAATGTTTTTTTGAAAATTGTTGACTTAAGAGAAGAGAAAATTTAAAACTTGACCCCTTAATCCCTAGTCACGTCCTTTCATGACATTAAGAATAAAAGAAATGTCCCATGCGGGATCATGAAATATGGAAACATGGGATCTTACCTTGAAAACAAATCACTTGTGATTCATGCGTAGTTTATAATGCTTCCAATCATGTACTTCTTCAAGATGTTAGGAAAGTACTTTCGTAACTCATTTTGTTGTAAAGTGACGCCAATAAGAGACCTAAGAAACAATGTAAACGAGATGAAAACAAGATTAAATGTGATAATGGTTTAGGAACAAAGTTACTCTTGAAGTCTTTATAGCTGATTCAAGCATTGAATTTTTGTTAAGAATGAATACAAATTGTTCTTGGTGGGATCAAACATTTGAGCCAACTTAGAGTCCATTAAAAAAAATTATGACGTGTAAATGCTAAATTGACTCAAACTAACTTTTGAACTATAACAACTATAGTATGAGAATAAACGTGCTTTTATAGAGGGAAGTTTATAGGAAAGGGTATCTTGAACCTTAATCTTCTTTAAATTTCAAGATTTCTTTCCCCTTGACCTCATGTTAGTTCCCTTACGTAACGAGGGTAAAATTTAACGTCAATTAAACATTTATTTTGAGAAACAAACCTTTAACGTAAGAATGAATATTAGGAGACTCGTAGTTGTTTAAAATGAATTTATTTAACAAATGAGCTATGGATAACTAATGGAATTTGAGAAACAAATCAACAACACATTTTTCTTTAAAGACTAGTGCTCTGCAAAATAAAGTGATTAAAGTTTTGAAAAATAGGAAATTTTAAACCTTATGTGTTTAATTATCTTGAAAACTATAAGGTCATACAATGGAAACCTAAATTTAATGAATATGTAAACCATGAAAAGGTCATGTTGTGGAGTATGCCTATCTTGTGTTTCTTACTATAGTTGGGTCATTGTCCTGGTTTACATCATTTGAGTAAGACATCGATGTGTACCCTATGTTATCCTATTGTATGAGTGGGTTCATGTTTGTGTAAGTGTCTTATGTGATGTTGAGTTTCTATACTTGAAGCCCTTGTGGTGTTGTGTAGCGAGCAATTAAAGACAAAAAAAAATTCCAATAATTTTACTGTTGTATTTTGATGTTGAAAATATGGGCATTACAATTTTAGATCCAAAAAAAGTAAAGTGATTTTTTTTCCTTTTGTTACCAAGTATATGTTTTTTTTTTTGTTCTTTTGGTCACACTTATCTCATGTACAATATTTTTCCCTGCAATTGCACATTGTATACCTTGTAGCCTAGAAAATTTGTTTTTCCTGTTGACATAACGGGCACCCAAGATCTTATCAACGAACACCATAGTGTAATAATGACCCGTGATGCATGTAAGATAAGGAATGACATTAAAATAAATACTATAAACACTGACCTATTGAAGATGTCTGACAGATTCTCAATGTTTGTGAGATACTCAATATAGTACTTAAGATCCGTAGCCCTTTTGACGCTTTGAAACCTAACAACATGAGCCCTAGTCATGCCAACACTACCACATATATGGATGGCCTTGCAACCTCTATTGGTGTTGGCCACCAGGAACCCTTTTGTGGTTATCATGGCTGGTATCAAGGCCGGTTTCCTTATTGATGTATCCTAAACTGATTTTTTTGGGTTTAAAGGGTAAAAGATGATTGTAAAATGAAATTAAAATTTAGGTGATACACCAAACTTGTATGAGGTCTTTCACTAAGTACATGCACAATTGATATGGAAAGGATTTTTGATGCACAAGCCAATATTTTCTGAAGATAATTAAGGGTAAACACTTTGATGTATTGAGGGATAAAATCACAACAATACTGCTAAGTTACACATACACATTAATATCATGCAGAAATTACTGAATTTGCAACAGGGTAAGATGATTAATCAGGGAATTCAAATTCACAAGATTAATGGAAACATACACAAGACTGCAAATAATTGGAAAGGTAGAAAATACTTCACATTCAAAGGGAAAAACTAGCAGAAAATTGCTTCAGCACTCATGTATCTAAAATTCCTCCTTTTGTGCTTTGCCAAAGCACACAATATATAGAAAAATTATTTCCCACCCTTCCTAAAAATAGGCTAGAATTGTACTCGCCCATGCATCCTATTTTTATCCTTCATCTATTAATAAATAAAGGAATAAAAACAGAACATGCAAATACAAAGAGGCATTAACAGCCATTGGTTACAACTCAGTCAACTGCAGTCGACTGTTCTATTTTTAAGAAAAGCATGAGTGATAATTTGCTAAAAATAAGTTTTGCTTGATGAGAAGTCTTCTTCCTTGTGCATGCAGATTTGTCTTCTTGTTGATCTATCCTTTTGCTGAAGGTATGTACCTTATCCTTTGAGTGATCAAAATTAATTACATTATTTACAATATTTGCACTTTCTTCTAACCATGGTTGAATCTGGTGAACTTGGACTCGAATTAAGGTGCAAAAGTATTACAAACTTAATCTGTTTTTTGGTATTTACATTATTGAGCTCCATTCGAGCTAGCAAAGCTCTGTAATAATAAAACTTTTCCCATGGCCGCCATTAATGACTGTTCAAGCTTTCTGAGTGAGTTTTTCTAAAGAAATTTTGTCATTGATGTCAGACTTCGAGCTTTGACTTGAAGGTTTTGTGAAGAACTTTCTTTCTTTTATTTCGAAAAGAGTTGTCCATGTAGGACAGATTTGAACTGCAAACGGGCCTGGAAAATCTTTCTTTTCATGTTTCTGATAGAGATTGTGCATTTTTAAATATTCAGCCCACCCATTTCACTTTTAATTTGGGCCTTACACGTGTCTTTATCTTGTGCCAGTGGGATTGCGCTCAACTTTATCCTCTTTTTTTGAAAAAGGCTCAAAATTTCAAAATGCCCGGCACCCGCCTTTTCCCTTGGGCTTTTGAATTTTGTGGCCTGGGTCTTCAGAGTCACAGGTGACTTTTATCACTTTTCTCCTTTTTCAAAAAAGGGCTCAAATTTCAAATTGACCTGATGATCCATTTTTGACTTAATTCAATATGATTGAATTTCGTGCTTCAACGGAGGTCATGGGGAATTTTTAAACTTTACTCCTTTTTCAAAAAGCTTAAAAGTTTCAAAGTCAAAAAACATTCCAACGATCTGCTTTGACTTTTTGATGTGGGCTCAACATTTGACTTTTTCCTTTGACATGAGTGGGGCCGCGGGTCATTTTATGACTTTAATCCCTTTAGGAAATAAAGCTCAAAATCTCAAAAGTCTCTGACGGTCTGCCTTCCCGCTTTGAATCTTTTGATGTGGGCTCAACATTTGAATTTTTCCTTTTTCATGAGTGGGGCCGCGGTCATTTTACAACTTTACACCCTTTGCCAAAATGTCCTCAAAACACAAAAAGGGCCCACCCCTCTGCATCAGGCCACCGAACCAATTTGAATATTTTGCAAAAAAAGAAAAAGTGCCAAGTTTTACAAAATGGACCTCCCATGCCACATCCAATTAGATTTCGTCGAGCTTGCGGGTCAATCTGACACTTTTACAAAATGATGAAAAATGCTAAGTTCACCAAAAAGACCCTCCATTTTCATGTGTCAAGCTGGGGTTTGTATTGATTTTGGTGATCAGTTCTGAGCATTGATCTCTATAATTTTGATTCGTGGCTATTGATCTGATGAATAAAAAAACTTAAAACCCTAAGTCTTTCATATTTTCATTCTCGAGCTCTATCCGAGCTAAAAGAACTCTGCAAAAAATTTGTCATGGATGGTGGCCATTGAAGATGATCTCGAGCTCTGTCTTTTGAGCTTTTGAAAATAGAATCTTCAGTTCTTGGAGATTTCTGTGGAATATTTTAAGCAAACTGAGTGATTGCTTATCGTTTTGCTGGCCTGCAGGTCCATTCTTTTGATATTAAGCTCAAATGAAGAATTTCTTTGGTATTTAGAGCTCGTTCTTGAATTAATACCTTTGGGAAAACCTTTTCGACCACCATTGATGAACTCTGAAGTTCTGTGGTTACTTTCTCCTTGTCAGACCTCTGGTTCGAGTTTTCAAAAGCCATTTGTTAGCTCGACGAGGACATTTTTGTTATTCCATGGAACTGGGGATCTGTCTGAGTAGAAGCTTTCTGGGTTTTTGATTTTGTGATCTTATATGATTTAATGAAATTTTACTTAGAACAGGTAAGTTTCAACTGTGTACTCATATTTTCCTCCGAAAATGCTATTTGGCACTTTGTTGTTTTTTGTGTTTTGCATCATACTCCTCAAATCCCTATTCTTCCTTTTCTAAATGCTATTTTGAGTTGTATACAATATCTTAAAACTGTAGATCTACATATTTTAAGATATGAGTATTCGGATTTCTGCTTTGACTATTATGAAAACCTTGGCTCGTAATAAGAGAAAGGATTTCTTGAACATTGTAGTTGATTTGAAGCTCTGTTTTCTTTGTTCTCCTTTTGGCTCTCACTATTCTGATGAGGGAAACTTTTGTTCTATATTGTCAATTTTAACTCAGCTATGAGTTTTACTTGAGATCCTTATTGCTTTTGGGCATGTGATTTTTGAGCTCATTAAAAAGTCACTTTACTTAAAATTGACATACTTAGATCTCTATTTCCATTTTAGTTTGAATGCAAACCCATAGGGGTTTGCCCCCATTTTGTAGTTGTTGTATTGCAACAAATCTGTATATGAACTTTTAACTGTCCTTGCCTGAATGAATTATTTTTCCAAAATCTGTATATGCACATGTATTTTTCAAATTGTGGCTTGAAATATTACAACCCAGATTTGGGTATCACTCCTTTGGCATGGGTATTCAGACTTCTTTATTGCTTCTTGATTCTGCAATCTGCACCTGCACACTTGAGAAAACAGTTAGAAAATATTTAGGATTTTTGGCCTCTCTTATGTCCATGGTTTTCTTTTCTTCTTTCTCCTTCTTTCTGAGTGAGAAAATCATGTATGCAGTTTTGATCTTCAAGTAATTTATATCTCTCGTTGTTAAGAAATCCATATGCACGAATTAGGATAGTATAGGAATATGGATTAACCCTAAGCTCTTAACTGATAATCTTCCTCTTTTCTTCTTTTCAGGTATAGTACTTCCAGTGATGAAGATGAAGAGGGAATAAAGATGAAGATGAAGATGCATCAATCGAAGGAGAAGACCCAAGGAAATGATGGGTTCACTCATACTCCTCTATTTTCTCTTTCATGCATGTGTACCTCTTATTTCAGTAGTTGTACTTTACTTTCCAGTTACATCCCACAACTTGTGTGGGAACATTTGAAATTCCTTATGAATAAAGCATTGAATTGTGAAAATGAGTTGTGTATTTCTTTCTACATTTCTACTTTCTGGTATGGATTGTATGATGAACTAAACAACTCAGTAATATAATTGAATGTCTTAATCATGAAGGAAAGAACATTAAAGAATACTTATAACATCCAGTAATGAACTCTAATTTCTCTGCAATATGTAATTATGTTTGTTGTTCCAAAACTTAGCATTTCATCTATTCTACAATTGGATGTCTTCATCAAGGCAACACAACTGTCCTTCGGGGCTTTGTGTTCTTTTGCTGAAGATAGTCATGAAATTGTAGACTATGTGATCTGTTATATTTTGTGACAGCACACATAGCTGCAGATTTCATGTAATCATTAATTAATTCAACAGTAACAATATTCTCTGAAATAAACTCCCCTAGCTTAGGTATACTTCACCAATGCTATCCATCGTAACGAAGTTTTGAGTTGCCCATTTTTGCACAAGTGCAAAAATTGTCAACATTTCTGGTGATCCTGCAGGGAAAGCTTCCTGCTAGCTTGTAAACCAGTGCCTTGCTCTTGTCCATTGGGCATGGAGTCTAAAGCATGTAACCAAAATCTACCTTCCTGAAGGTCCAACCCTTCCAAAATGAACTAAAACTGGGAAAGGATCTGGTAAACCAGATCACATGCACAAATGCACTTATTGAATTGAAAAACATTGCAATGTGCAGGGACTGCACTTATTGAAGGGAAATCCTACTCTAAATAGACACTGTAGGATTTTCAATAACAGTGTTTGAGAAACATACCATTCACAGGAATGGGAAGTTCCTCTCCATTCAGCCTTCGAGAGCTGAAAAGCATTGTGTTCTTTGCAAGCTGAAATCATGTAAGGACCACTCCAGATTGTATCGAACTTCATGTGTCTTCCTGGCTTTGCACGATCAACATCCCACTTTAACACAATATCTCCTTCATTGAATATTCTGAATTTGGCTTTCTTATCAAAAGTCTTCTTCATCTGTTTCTGATTCTTTTCCATGTTTAAATGAGCTTGATCTCTTAGCTCTTGTAACTCCATTAATTCTGCATAACGAACCTGCAATGGTTCATTCTCAAGCAGCTCCATTTGATGCAGCAAATCTAATGTGGGTAACTCAACTGAAATAGGCATTCTTGCTTCTCTTCCATAAACAAGCTTGTATGGTGAATTGCCAACTGATCTTTTAGGAGTCACTCTATCAGCCCAAAGTGCTGAATTCAACATTAGATGCCAAGCTCTCTGGTTATCTTTGAGTGTTCTTCTGATGATCCTTAAAATATTCTTGTTAGTACTTTCAGCTAACCCATTACCTTGTGGGTAATAGTTAGATGAAGAACTTAGATAAATTCCATGATTAACAGCCCAATCTGTTACCTTTACACCAAGAAATGCTAAAGCATTATCTGATATGATAGTTGTTGGAACACCAAATCTGTAAACTATACCTTCATAAAAGGATAGTATCAAAGTTTCATTAGCATCTTTCAAGGCTATTGCTTCAGTCCAGCATGTAAAGTAATCTGTAGCAGTCAAAATCCACTTGTGTCCTTGTGAAGAAGGTGGGTTTATCATGCCAATAAAATCAAGACCCCACTGCATAAAAGGTTGATCAACTGAAATAGGTTGTAAGGGCAGAGAAGCTAAACATTCTTTTCCAACAAAGAAAGCACATTTCTTACACTTTTTGATCCATTCAAAACAGTCCTTGAATATGTTGGGCCAATAGTAACCAGATTTCATAATTTTTAAGGTTGTGGTACGTGCTGAGAAATGACCTCCTGCAGGTCCTTCATGGAATTCTGATAATAATTGCTGAATTTTGTCATAGTCAACACATCGCAGCAAAGATTCCATTTATATCCCTTTTGAATAATACACCATCAATGAAAACATAGGGTACAACTTGTAATTAGAAATACCTTCATTTATTCTTGTCCACACCTTCCAGATAGATGTCATGCTATAGATAGGTAACTAAATCAATCATCCATCTTAATTCTTACACCTCTTGAGTAAGTTCAGGTTGCTGGTTTTCTAGCTGAACCATGACATCTGATTGTTGATGCTTAACTTTCAGCATGTTGTTTTGGATCTTCTGATTCTGGTTCATGTTGTTTTTCCATATCAGCAATTAGGTGCTCACATAAGCCTTTTCCTCAAACTGTCTTAGCAACCTGGATATCAACATCATATTCCATAACTTTCATTATCCAGCCTGCTCTTTTCTCATTCAATTCTTTATTTAACAAGAAAGCTTTCACACTTGGATGAGAAACAAGAACATGAATTTTATTGTTTGAAAGCATGTACTTGAAATTATTTAGCCCTCTGACTACTGAAAGTACTTGTTTTTCAAGAAATGTGTACCTTGTTTCGTAATCATGCAAGCTCTGTCCAAAGAAAGCAATTGGTTGTTCAATATTTTCATCATTAACCTGAGTTAATATGGCTGAGATTGTTTCAGCTCCTGCAAGTGCATACATTGTAAAATATTTATCAAAATTTGGATTTGCAAGAGTAGGAGCTTGAGAGATGGCTTCTTTAATTGATTCAAATCCTTCTCTCCCTTCACTGGTCCAAGAGAAAGTCTTCTCTTTCTTTAACATAGTTGTCAATGGTTTAACCAATGCTGCAAAATCTAGAAAACATCTTCTAACAAAGTTGATTTTTCCAAGAAAACTCTGTAATGCCTTCTTATGATGAGGCAATGATAGCTGTGATATGGCTTTGATTCTGAAAGGATCAATTGCTAAACCTTTCTTAGAAACAATATGACCAAGTAATTTTCCTTGATGTACTGAAAAGATAGACTTTAGTGGATTCAAAGATATCCCAAATTGTCTGCATAACTGAAAAGTCTTCCTTAGATGTATTAGATGCTCATCTGAATTTTTTGAAAATACAGTAACATCATCTAAATAAACAAGGATGCATTTATTTAACAAGCTGTGAAAATCCATGTCCATTGCACATTGAAATGTTGCACCAACATTTGAAAGGCCAAAAGGCATTCTTTTGTAAGCATAAGTACCCCACTTGGTGGTAAAAGTTGTTTTGTACCTATCTTCTTCTCAGACTAAAATCTGATTGTATCCACTATAACCATCTAGAAGAGATAGTCTATCTGAACCAGAAACTATTCTCAAAATCTGATCCATATTTGGAAGTGGGTAGTGATCTTTTAATGAAGCTTTATTAAGATCTCTAAAATCCACACATAATATGATTTCTCTATTTTCTTCCTAACAGGAACAAGATTGGCTACCCAACTTGAATGCTTAACTGGAAAGATAATACCTGATTCAATCAACTTAGATAACTCTTTCCTCATTAGAGGCTCTATTTTGGGATTTACAGGCCTCTGTTTTTGCCTAACTGGCTTGGAATTTGGCTGCAATTCAATAGTATGTTGTGCTAAACTGGGATCAAACCCTTTCAGGTCTTGGTATTTCCAAGTGAAAACATCTTTGAATTCCTTGCAAAGATTAATAAAAGAATGTTTTTCAGCTAAAGAACATACCTTTCCAAGAAACAAATTTTTCCCTTCATCAACTGAGATTTCTTCATAATTATTAGCATGTGTTGACATCTTAGTCTTGACCTTCCTTAACTGATCGTCAGTGTTGAAGATGTCTTCTAATGTGACCAGACCTCGAGGCAGTTTATTTGTCTTTAATTGAACAATCTGGTCACCATATAAGTGTTGTAATTTATCTTGATTTACTACAGAAAATTCAGCTTCTTGCTGCAAAAACCTACAGATTTGATCATCACTTTCAAAAACCTACCAATTCAAATCATTATCAGGTATCGAAGGCCTGACAATTAGCTTTATATGAGGCTGAATTTTTCTATTTTCAATTTGTTCTAGCACTTCAAAACTAGCACCAATTGCTGCAAGTCTATCTGCATGCTTATTTTCTGTTCTAGGAATGGATTGGATGTTAATAGCTTTGAAATATTCCATTAAGTCTGAAACTCTATGTCTGTAAGACTTCATTAATGGATTCTTACAAACATTGAAATTTCTTACTTGATTGATAACCAACTCAGAATCACCAAAAATCTGTAACATGCTAATACCTCTCTTTCTGGCCCAAAGTAAGCCATGAATTAATGCTTCGTATTCAGCTACGTTGCAAGTGCATGAAAATTGGAGACTCAAAGCTGAGAAATACCTTTCGTTTGTTGGGGAAGTGAGCATCAAACCTACTCCTTGTCCTTTCTTGTTTTTAGCTCCATCAAAATGAAGCTTCCAAATCCCTTCCATTGCATTTTCTGTTTTGGACAGCAAGGGAATTGGTGTATTTTCTTCATGCAAGCAATACACACCAAACAGGTGTTCTTCAACTTCTTTGAAAGGATCATGAGTGTGTTCTTCATGTGTCTTTTCATCCATAAACAGGTTAGAAACACCATCTAATGCTGAAACATGAGCTATATTATCAAAATCAGACTGGTCTAAGGCTACATAATTAGCTACTGCATTAGAAGCATGAGGCTCAATGTGAAATATGGCCAACGGTTCTGAATTGATAGTAACCTTGGTCCCATAACGAGTAGTGAAAAATAAGGACCAATCTGAAGAGAGATAGCCTCCTATCTTTGCTGTGAAATCTCTTGATAAACATATAGCAAAGTAAGGAGGTAAGTCTACAACAGTAATATCTTGCAGAATGGAAACATTTGGGCAAGCATGCAATGTTACCTCTAGATTTCTGATGACACCAACTATATTAGTTGCAGTTCCATCCAACTGTAGGACACTCTTTTCTGTAGGTTCATACTGCAGACCCAATTTTTCTGCAATTGCTTTTGGCATAACTATGCTACTTGCACCGTTGTCCACCATACAGTTATGAACAAGATGTTCTCCAATAATCAGTGATAAATAAAATGGTGGTGGCTTCTTGATGTCATGAGCATTTAAGACTTTCTGAACCATCCATTTAACTTCTTTGATGTGGTCTTGTTCCATTGTTCCAAGGACCATGTCTGCTTTCTAGACTTCCTTTTCTGTTGTTTTAGAAGAAATCTGCAGCTTAGCTAGTTCATGAGAAAGTAAATCTTGTTGTCCTGGAATACTTAGAGCATCCCACATTGAGATGTTAACATTATGATTTTTCATTACATCAACAATGTTAAAAGAAGCAACAATTTTAGAGACAGATTCTACTATTTTAGCATAGGCTTTGGCAAAAACTGATTCTGCTTCAGCTGCTTTTGATATCTGAGGTATAAATAACCTTCTTGGATCAGGTTGTAGCTATTTTTGTTGTTCTTTACCAGCTGTAACACCTGTTGTTTTTTGAGGAACAGATGCACTGTTAGCTGGTTTTGGGCTTATAGTTGTTGTTTTATCAGTGATAGTAGGTAGAACATAGCCTATTCTACTATTTTTTGCTCTCTGCAGCCTTTTCCTGAGCCCTAGTAGTAACTGCAATGAAATCATCCTCACTAAAACTGACTAAATTCTATTCAGGTGCTTTCTGAACATGAATTTCTTGCTGCCCAACCTCCATTTGAGGCATGAATAATGTTTCAGATTGAGGTTGTGCAACAAGACTTATGTTCAGAAAAGCATTTGGGAAATTTGCAGCTGAATGAGGTTGATTACAAGGTTGACACCACTCTTTAGTAGCCATATTAACTGGGACTAAAGCATTAGATGGAGTAGGAGCCTTTGGATCAAACTGTCTTTGTGGATAAGGCTGCCTATAATTTTGATTCTGTTGGTAAGGCTACCTATTTTGTTGGTTTTGCTGATTTTACTGATAAGGAGCCTGATAAGGTCTGCTAGGTAATGAAACTTTATTGTCAATTGAAGTCAGCTTGTTTCCAAAAGTCTGCAAAACTTTTAACACATCATTTGATGGGGCTACAATAGTAGGTTCCACAATGGTGATAGGCTATGGGATAGGTGCTAAATCTTCCCAAAAAGGCATTGAAGGCCTTGGTGCTAATTTTCTGGCTTGAATAAGGTTATTTTCATCTTTTATAGCAATGTCATAAGCATCTGGAAGAGTATTACCTCCCATAGACTGAATCATAGTTGAAATATCATTGTTTAAAGCTCTTAGATAATAAAGGAAAGCATGGTCAGCTTGAGGCTTAACACTTGCTGGGATTCTTTCCCAAGTTCTAGCAAAATGAATGTTGAAACTAGACATAAATTCATGAGGAGCTCTTTTAATAGTAGACAACTGTTCTATGAGGGACAAATGATCTGAATTATCTTGGAACTGTTTCAGTAATTTTTCACCTAAATCATCCCAAGTTCTTATGCTTCCAATCTCTAGATTTCTATACCATTGCAAGGCTTGTCCTTTAAAGGATGCAACTAAAAGTCTCAAAGCCACATCTTCATGAGTAATATTATGAACTACACATAAGGCTGCAACATCTTTAATGTGCTCTGTAGGTGTAACCTGATTTTCACCAGTGAATGATGGAAAACTTTTCATGGCAGCATTAGGGATATCATGATAAACTAGAATTACTAATGGGTTGCCATTAGTAAAGGTCACAAAATTCCTAGGTGCTTGAATAGCCATTTGAAAAACTAGGATATGAATAGAAAAATTAATACGTGGTGAAGGAATATTAGGAGGGTTATCAAAACTAGGTCTATTATAAGGTAAAGTATTACCAACTCTTCTCCTTCTTGTAGAATTCAAAGGTAAAGAAACAAACTCAGGAGGAATTCCTCTTACCGATGATCTTGTAGTCACTTTAGGCATGGAACATGCTGCAATACTGGTCTGAAATCAGCTTTACGGAGTCACCAAATAGATCTTAAATCTTTAGAATAAATTGTTGTAGCTTGTTGTCCCAAAAGTAACTTAAATCTGTTGTAGATCTGTTGTAAATATCTGTAACTTGCATGCAGATCTGATTCGTGGTCCCACCGGGCATGCCAAAAACTATTATCTCTCGAAAGTGCACCCTGTAGAGAGATGGTTGCAGGTGTTCTAAGCTTGCAAAATGGATCTCTCTCTTTCATAGATACAATGGAAACACCTCAGGTTTGTGGGTATACCTATTTTGAGGTGAGTCTCTGGTATCAAGGCCGGTTCCTTATTGATGTATCCTAAACTAATTTTCTAGGGTTTAAGGGTAAAAGATGACTGTAAAATGAAATTAAAACTGAGGTGATACACCAAAATTGTATGAGGTCTTTGACTGAGTACATGCACAATTGATATGGAATGAATTTCTGATGCACAAGCCAACAATTTTCTGAAGATAATTAAGGGTAAACACTTTGATGTATTGAGGGATAGAATCACAACAATACTGCTAAGTTACACATACACATTAATATCATGCAGAAATTACTAAATTTGCAATAGGGTAAGATGATTAATCAGGGAATTCAACATTCACAAGATTAATGGAAACATACACAAGACTGCAAATAATTGGAAAGGTAGAAAATACTTCACATTCAAAGGGAAAAACTGGCAGAAAATTGCTTCAGCACTCCTGTATCTAAAATTCCTCTCTTTTTGTGCTTTGCCAAAGCACACAATATATAGAAAAATTATTTCCCACCCTTCCTAAAAATAGGCTAGAATTGTACTCGCCCATGCATCCTATTTTTATCCTTCATCTATTAATAAATAAAGGAATAAAAATAGAACATGCAAATACAAAGAGGCATTAACAGCCATTGGTTACAACTCAGTCAACTGCAGTCGACTGTTCTATTTTTAAGAAAAGCATGAGTGATAATTTGCTAAAAATAAGTTTTGCTTGATGAGCAAGTCTTCTTCTTTGTGCATGTAGATTCTGTCTTCTTGTTGACCTGTCCTTTTGCTGAAGGTATGCGACCTTATCCATTTGTAGTGATAATATTACATTACTTTCTAACCATGGTTGAATCTGGTGAACTCATTGACTCAAATTAAGGTGCAAAAGTATTGCAAACTTAATCATTTTTTGGTATTTGCATTGTCCACATTTAAGCTCCATTCAAGCTAGCAAAGATTTCTAGCTAAATTTTCCCCTAGCCACCATTGTTGACTTTCAAGCTTGACTGAAGGTTTCTGTAAAGAACTTTTTCTTTCATTATTTCGAAAAAGAGTTGTCCACGTAGGACAGATTTGAACTACAAACGGGCCTGGAAAATCTTTTCTTTTTTTTTCTGATAGAGATTGTGCATTTTTAAATATTCATCCCACCCTTTTGCTTTTAATTTGGGCCACACATGTCTTTCCCTAGTGCCAGTGGGGGGTAGCAGCTTAACTTTTATAATTTTTTTTACCAAAAAAGGTTCAAAGTTTCAAAATAAAAAAAATCCAGTGGCCCACCTTTCCACCTTGGGCTTTTGATGGTGTGGTGGAGTCATGGGTCAAATTTTATCACTTTTCTCCTTTTTCAAAAAAGGGCTCAAATTCTCAAATTGATCCTGATGATCTGCTTTTTCTGACTTATTGAATACGTGATTGACTTTCGGCTTCAGCAGGGTCACGTGGGGCAATTTTTAAACTTTTCTCCTTTTTCAAAAAGGCTCAAATTTCAAATCAAATTGACATTCTGACGATCCATCTTTGACTTAATTCAATATGATTGAATTTTTTCTTTGACATGAGTCAGTGGGCAATTTTATAAACTTTAATCCCTTTTTAAAAAGCTTAAAAGCTCAAAAAAAAAACATTCCGACGATCTGCCTTCCTTTGACTCTTTTGATGCGGGCTCAACATTTGACCAAGTTTTCCTTTGACATGAGTCATGGCCGCGGGTCAACTTTAAACTTTACTCCCTTTGCCAAAATGTTTTAAAATGTAAAAAAGGGCCTTGGCCCTCTACATCGGGCCACAGACCAATTTGAATATTTTGTGGGAAAAAGGAAAAGTGCCAAGTTTTAAAAAATGGCCCCGCCGTGCTGCATCCAATTAGATTTCATTGGGCTTGTGGGCCAATCTGACACTTTTACAAAATAATGAAAAGATGCTAAGTTTGCCAAAAAGACCCACCATTTTCATGTGTCAAGTTGGGGTTTGCATCAATTTTGGTGATCAATTCTGAGCATTGATCTCTGTAATTTTGATTCGTGGCTATTGATCTGATGAATAAAACACTCAAAACCCTAAGTCTTTCATATTTTCATTCTCGAGCTCTATCTGAGCTAAAAGAACTCTGCAAAAAAAATTCCCTGAACAACGGCCATTGGAGATGATCTTTCGAGCTCTGTCTTGTTCCATTTTGAAGTTAGCTTGGAGACTCTGTGGAATATTTTAAGCAAACTGAGTTCATGGTTGGCTTATCTGCAAGATGTCACCATTGTGTTGCTTTGAGTTTGACTCTTAAGCCTCAAGCTCTGCAAGATTCTATGGACTTGAGCTGATTTTAGAGCTCAGTTCCTTAATTAATACCTCTAGGAAAACCTTTTGACCACCATTGATGACTCTGAAGTTCTGTGGTTACTTTCTCCTTGTCAGACCTCTGGTTCGAGTTTTCAAAAGCCATTTGTTAGCTCGACGAGGACATTTTCGTGATTCCATGGAACTGTGGATCTGTCTGAGTAGAAGCTTTATGGGTTTTTGATTTTGCGATCTTACCTCGAGGATTTAATGAAATTTTACTTAGAACCGGTAAGTTTCAACTGGGTACTCATATTTTCCTCCAAAAATGCATGGATTTGGCACTTTGCTTGTTTTAACTTGGTGGTTTTGCGTTCATACTCCTCAAATCCCTATTCTTCCTTTTCTGAATGCTATTTTGAGTTGTATACGATATCTTAAAACTATAGATCTGCATATTTTAAGATATGATATTCATATTTCTGCTTTGACTATTATGAAAATATCATCTCGTAATAAGAGAAAGGCCACCACAGTTGATTCTGAAGCTTGATTTTCTTTGATTTCCCAACTGTGGGTGGTCACTAATTCTGAGGGTCTTGAAACTCTTGTTCTAGAGGATATATGGGTGTCGAATCCAGTTATGAGTTTTACTTGAGATAGTTGTCCTCACTTTTGGGCACGTGATTTTTGAGCTCTGAATTGTAAAGTCACTTTACTTGAAATCGCCATATTTAGATCTTGAGTTCCATTTTAGTTTTGAATGCAAACCCATAGGGGTTTGCCCCCATTTTGTAGTTGTTGTATTGCAACAAATATATATATGAACTTTTAACTGTCCTGCTTGAATGAATTATTTTTCCAAAATCTGTATTTGCACATGTATTTTTCAAATTGTGGCTTGAAATATTACAACCCATATTTGGGTATCACTCCTTTGGCATGGGTATTCAGACTTCTTTATTGCTTCTTGATTCTACAATCTACACCTGCACACTTGAGAAAATAGTTAGAAAATATTTAGGATGTTTTTCCTCTCTTATGTCCATGGTTTTCTTTTCTTCTTTCTCCTTCTTTCTGAGTGAGAAAATCATGTATGCAGTTTTGATCTTCAAGTAATCTATATCTCCTGTTGTTAAGAGATCCATATGCACGAATTAGGACAGTATAGGAATATGGATTAACCCTGAGCTCTTAACTGATAATTTTCCTCTTTTCTTATTTTTAGGTATAATACTTCTAGTGATGAAGATGAAGAGGGAATAAGATGAAGATGAAGATACATTAACCAAAGGAGAAGACCCAAGGAATGATGGGTTCACTCATACTCCTCTATTTTCTCTTTCATGCATGTGTACCTCTTATTTCAGTAGTTGTACTTTACTTTTCAGTTACATCCCATGGCTTGTGTGGGAACATTTGAAATTCCTTATGAATAAAACATTGAATTATGAAAATGAGTTGTGTATTTCTTTCTGCATTTCAGCTTTCTGTATGGATTGTATGATGAACTAAACAACTCAGTAATATAATTGAATGTCTTAATCATGAAGGAAAGAACATTAAAGAATACCTGTAACATCCAGTAATGAACTCTGATTTCTGCAATATGCAATTATGTTTGTTGTTCCAAAACTTAGCATTTCATCTACTCTGCAATTGGATGTCTTCATCAAGGCAACACAATTGTCCTTTGGGGATTTGTGTTCTTTTGCTGAAGATAGTCATGAAATTGTAGACTATGTGATCTGTTATGTTTTGTAACAGCACACATAGCTACAGATTTCATGTAATCATTAATTAATTCAACAGTAACAATATTGTCTGAAAGAAACTCCCCTAGCTTAGGTATACTTCACCAATGCTATCCATTGAACACCCCCCCCAAAAAGCACTTGAAATTGATTTACCACAAATAAATAAAAATTAACTATACATACTTTATGCAGTCATGAATAAACATCAATACCCACCTGTTAAAAGAGCATATAAGTTGTGTGCGTGAGTTAGAACTCCATTTTAGGCAACAACAAAGCCTTACCTGAGAACACAACGACCCTGCCTCCTGTGTATCCTGAACGCCACTCCCTTGGGAACTTGTTGCAAGCAACAACAAAGGAAAAACAAGTCTTTTTAGGGTTTTCAGCGTGGATGGTCATTCACAACCAACAAATATAAGGCAAACACCACACTGCATGATGTCGTGTTCAATACGTATTTAGATATGCTAGACCGCTGCATGATTTTGCTTCAGCCTTCAGAAGACACGCACTGACATATGGACGGTCTCAAAGTGATCTTGCTTCAACGTCGCCTACCCGTGATTTCTAACCGTTCGATCAACTACACCATGTCAGAATCTAGAGGCTTCGCCTGTTTAGACGTTTTTTGTGTTTTTAACCGTAAAAAACGGCCAACTTAATTTTTACCCCGTAATGAGGGAATGGGCAGATGTTTTGGAAAAGTGTCATTTTGACGTGCACTTCTTAAAACCAACCGTTTAAATTTTTTTTAATAGACAGGTAGTGGTAGACGTCACGCGGATGCCGGAGCAGGGGTTAAATTTGCCAAATTGCTGGAGGCTGGAGCCGGACTCACCCTGTCCCATCTTAGTTGTCTCGGACTCTCGAGCCCCGAGTTGGCAGTGGCAGGTGCCAGGGCACATTGTCAATGAATTTATGAATACAATTACAGCGGTGAGCGACCATCGGCTACCCTACAGGCTACAGGATACTAATTAGTAATAGGCTATAGTGATTCGGCGATAGGCTATAGGGCAATACGGCCCCATTATTCCTGTACTAAGTACTTGCTTTCTAAGCAATCTAAACCACTAATGACCAAGGCATTATTAATCTTAACCATATATGTTTCTTTGTAATTGTAGCTTCTCTCTTTCAACACTCTGCCCGGCCCAAAATTTGACCAGACTATAATTTTCTATTCAATTATCTTATTGAGAGTTGTAATTAAGAGGAACATTCTTCATTTAAGTCAAATTATGAAAACGAGCCTTTGTAGAATACAATAAACAAACGTAACCAAGACAGAATAAGCCAACCCCTGACGGCCTAATACAGTACTAAAATATCTGGACAGTACAATACTTATGTTTTCTTAAACGTAATCACAAGCAGTGACATTTAACAGAAAGTACTTTTTGGTTGGCATCCAAATAATTTAATGGAGAAAAAAAAAAAACTCGTAAGAATAATGTGAAAGAGAACACAACCAACAGAAAATACTTACATGAACATCCAATTTCCAAAGCAGATAGGGATAAACAATAATAAGCGTTACATTATACGGGTAACAGGCTACAGCCAACAGGCACAGCCGCACAACCACGCTGCCACAGGATAGTGTATTAGTGAGTCGACTCAATGTTCGTGAAACATTTTAATACAAACACTTAGTGACTTAACACTTGGGCAATATGCCAATATTTATCATCCATCAAATACTATTAGTGAACTGTGAGACAGACCGTCTGAATCGTCCGAGTAATAGGATACTGTTCAGTGTTACTGTTTTACAAACTTACAAAATTACACATACATCCCGAATCCCCGATTCCCCAGGCCCCTACTGTAATTAAAGTCTCAACCTCCAGCGGCTATAATTAATTTAGCTGACCAACTGTAGTCACTAGTCTGTAATTAAAGTCTCGACCATATTCAATGTTCAGCGGCCAGCATTAAGATGGATTTTGAAGCAGTATAAACCAGACTCCAGTTCAAAATTTCAGTGAATGGGTGAACACTGAAGATTCAAGAGGAGCCAGAAGCTAGACATGGTGATGGGAGACTGAAGTTTGCAGTTCAATAAACTGTTTGCAATGTGCATGGATGAAATGAAGGCAGCCACAACATGCAGCTGAACAAATGAAGTGTCAACCACCAAGTTGCAGAGGAGCAAGGCCAGGGAGATACAGAAATTAGTTCAACAGCATAATTCCGGGTAAGAAAAATAGATGAATAAGAGATAAATTTACCATTAATTGTTTGACATAATTTCAACATGGTATTTTTATGTAGAAACATTGTTCAAGGATGGCTTTTCGCTGCAGTAAAATGAGTCCTTGCTATGTCTGACGTGAAAGCCTTGTATGTCTCTGGTTATAACCCATTTTTCATAACAGTCCCCTTTAAATAGTCAATCCAACTGTAAACCTTCTCTTAATTTGCTTGCTTTTACAGGCCAGTTTGACTCCACATCTTAAATATCCATCTTTCCATTCACGTTTCTTCACGATTAATATCTGATACAATCAACGTATAATGATAACAAAGAACAATACAATAATGGTAAAGTTGCTAAGAAGCACAAACAATGGAACAAAAAAGTCCACACTATTTCCTCTTTCTATTTCCTCTTTCGGAGGTTCATAGACAGGTAACTGTGCAAGCTCGGCTTCAGCAGCTGCAAGATCATCCTTGGCTCTTGCAATCCTCTCTTGCTGTCATGCTGAGATTCTTCTCGCTTTTTAACTTCATCAATTTCACTCGTTTTTGCTCGGACTTGTACACTATATCAAATAAATATAAAATCAAAGTATAAAAGGTGAACATCCGTTTCTTAAGTTGAAACAACCAACACTTAAATTATCCATGGTTCTACACCTTGAATTTAGAAATTCAAAAACACATTAGAATGTGAAATATCAACAAGCAAAAGGCTTACAAGTTGATTTTCAGTCTGAATGATTTCTCTTCGTTTTTTATCATTTAAACTTATGTTGCTGTTCAACTTCTTACATGTGGTCTCAAGCTTCGATTTCTGTTGTTTTTTTTATCTAGAACAAAAAAAATGTTAGGCCAATGTATTCTTTTTGACAATTATCGAAAATAAACTCTTAGTATAATGGACAAATGAACCTATCACATCCACTATGTTGACATAAAATTTCAAATTATTGCAGCATATTTGCTGAAAGTAAAACATACTCTATAGGATGCTTCTGCTCTGCTATTGATATTGCAATTTCATCTCGTTTACGTTTTGCCACTCTCTCCCTCTCCTTTGCCTCAATGTATTGCATTTTCCTCATATCATATTTCAACCAGGGTAGCTTCTTCTTCATTGAATCAACCTGCATTTGAGGTTAAGTTATCATGTTCAAAAATGTAGTAAGTTCACAATAGAAAAAATCATAATACCAGAAACTCATATATAGTACGAAAAGATTGCATTTCCCCAAAACATTTTCCATAAATATTCCAGTTACACAGAACAACTCAGATCTGAGAATACTTTTTGCAGTAACTGTTCTCTTTGGCGAACCCTCTCAACATCGTTTTCTTGCTCAGCATTTTGTGCCTTAAGTTGAGTCAAGGTTTTCTCAACATTGTTTCCTCATTCAGCATATATATTTTGTTAAATAAATTGTGAATTCTAAAAATAAGAATTAGGAAAAAAAATTGAACATATTGTATATTCTAATTTCCTTCAAAAATGATATATAAGTCATGTTTTTTAATTTCATAATTTATCATAAAATTATTGACAGTATTTATGCATTTTATTCAACATAATTATAATTCTAGATTCAAATGTGTTATATTTTGCAAAAAAAACTCTAAAACTTAACTTAAAATTACTGTAAAAAGTTATAGTTTTATAAAATATTTTCTATACTATTTGTAATCATTATTTGGCTTTTATCTTATTATTCTACAATATTATAATAATCAAAAATTGAATTCTTTATATTATAAATATTAGTATTATATATGGTATAAAAATATTAGTATTATAAATATTAAAAATTGAATTCTTTATATTATAAAATTGAATTTTTTATATTAAAAATATTAGTATTATAAATATTTTCTATACTATTTGTAATCATTATTTGGCTTTTCAATTATTTTTAGATTCAAACGATAATAATTAAAAGTTTAAAAATATGTTATAAATTATTTTAAATGAGTTTTTAATGTAATAATATAGTTTTATATATTAAAAACAATAATTTTTAGGTATGTTTTATATACCAGGATTATATTTGGGTGATGTAAATTAAGTGTATATTTTAATTTTAATCTGATTTGAGTGTAGAAAAAAAGTGTATTTGTGTATTTATTAGAATTAAAATTGTATAATGTTGATTATTTAAATATTTTTAATTTAAATTGTATTACATTGTAGAACAATCATAATGTAATTTAATAAATTGAACATGTATTGTGGATGTTCCACAAATAGTTCGCAATACATTTTTTGTGTGGATATAATTGTGGATAAAGTGTTATATTTGTAGTAGTGATTATGAATATTCCACAAATTAGATTTAACTTTCATGAAATTGTGAAAAATCTACCTTCTATACTATGGAAGCCCCCCATTTAATGTTGCTAATCCACATTTTTTCCACAAATTGATTATTTTGTTGATATCATCTTTTATTGAATAATTTATCAAAAATCTGAAGAGTTTATTTAAAATAGATTTTGAGGATGCAAAACTAATGTAGTATTTCTCATCGTTTTATATGGCCATTCTCATCTAAAAAAATTAAACCGCTTACAAATATTTTCAATTATAACATATATATGTTGTAACAACAATTGATTGTTTTATATAACTAATAGTTTTATCCATAGTTTTATCATTTGAATAGGATACAATCTAAAGAGACAAGGTTTATTTTGTTTTAAAATTGGATCATGCACATCATTAAAATTAGTTGAGTTAATGCAAATATTAATGAGATTGAAAAGGGCTTGGGACATGTTATGATCTCCTAGGTTTATTGTTAAAGAAATATAACATAGAAAAACAATTATAATGGATTTTTAACTACATATTTAGATTTCTCTTGAAAAGCTATCATTGTTGTAGTGTGTTGAATTAATAATCTATCATTAAGTTGTCGACATTATTATATTTTTTTATTATTGAATTTTATATCTAATTATTGTTTTTAATTTTGGTTGTATAGGTACATTATAAGCTAAAATGTCTCAATCCAAAAAGAATCAATCTTCAATCAAAAAGTTTTTTGCATGGTCAAACACATCACAAGCTTCATCAAGAGATGGTCATAATTTTGATTTGAATGAAGATTTAAATATATTAGGGTATGATGATGAGTGTGATGAGGCATTTGAAGGAGAAGAAGTTTTAACACAAAACAAAAAAAGGGCTAGAGTAAAAAGAGGATTTAGAGATGAATGGAAAGTGAAATTCAAGTGGTTAAGGTGTGCAATGCATGAAGGGAAAACAGTCATGAAATGTATATATTGTGAAGAGCACAAGTCTGTTGGACCATGGGGAACTGGAACTGGTTGTACTACTTTGCAACATGATGCAATAGTTACTCATGCTGAATCAAACAACCACAAAATTTCACAAGCAAAATGGATATGTGGAAATGAAGGCAAAGCAAAATCAATTCCAGAACACATTGCAAATATTGATGACACCAATAAAGAAAGAATAATCACAACCATGAAATTAGTTTATTGGGCAGTGCAAGAAGACTTACCCCTCTCAAAATATGAGTCTCTTTGCTCTCTTGAAATGTACTTAGAAACACCAAACATGCCGAAAAATAAGGATTATAGATCATATACAAATCATATGGCTGCAAATGATTTCCTGTTTTCCATATCTAAGTATCTTGAAGAGAGACAAAGTGCAAAAATGTTAGATAGTCCATTGTTTTCTTTGATGTTGGATGAAAGTACTGATCGAAGCTTGGAGAAACACCTTGTGGTTTATGCTACTTTTCTAGAATCAAAAGGGTTGGGCCCACCAATTTCACAATTCTTAAAGCTCATAAATGTGTGTGATGGACGAGGAAAAACTATATATGATGCAGTCTGTGTTTTGAATAAAGAAAGGGGTCTTTCAAATAAAAGATTGATTGCAGTTTCTACAGATGGTGCTTCATCAATGGTGGGGAGTGAAAATGGATTTGTTACTCTTTTGAAGAAAGATGTTGACAATCTTATAGGCATTCATTGCATTGCTCATCGTGAGGCTTTAGCTGCATCAGATGCTGCTAAAAAAATACCTGAATTGTTGTTTGTTGAGAAGCTGGCAAATAAGGTATATTCTTGGGTCCAACATTCTACCAAAAGACATAATGAATTGATTGCTCTTCAGGAACTCATGCAACTTGAAACACTTCAAGCTCTTCAAATTCATGGGGTTAGATGGCTCTCAAGAGGACAGGTTATTGAAAGACTTATTGTGTTGATGCCTCCATTATTGACTTTGTGGAAAAATGAGAAGAGAGACTCATGGTATGATAAGGCTAGGATCTTCTCGGTACAATTTTTCTTACATATGCTTGCAGATGTATTGTTCGAGCTAAACAAACTGAATAAAAAATTTCAAGAGGATAATGTGGATGTTACATCTTTAGGGGCAACCATAGATTCTACTATACAAACTTTGAGCAGGTGGTTTCTAAGGACTGACAACTTTGCAAATGGCACAAGTTACTTGTCTAAATTTTTGGAGACCTCTAAATATGGTTATTTAGAGATTATTGATAAAGATGGACACATTCATAGGCATGAACTTCGATTTGTGGCAATTCCAAATGTGTGTGATGATAATGTTGATGCACTGAAACAAACATTGAAGCCTCAAATTGATGGGTCACTAGAGAGTTGTAAGAAACTTGCAAAAGAATATGTTCAAAAGCTTGTAGATTGTTTAAATGATAGATTCCCAGATCTTTCATTTTTCAATTCTATAAAGTTGTTTAGCCCTTGTCATTATTCAGAGGATGCATGTACTAGAGAAGAAAACTCAGAGCGGTGGCTTCTTAAAATTTTTGAACACTTACAACATACTTTGTGTGAGGGAGAAGAAAAGCCTTTTTTTTGATTTTGAAGGTTGTTTAAAAGAGTTGTATAATTTTGTTGATACTCTTCGCTTTAGTTGTGAAAGATTCCGCATGAAGGAGGCTTGGAGGGTTTTTTGTGCTACAGATTCGCATACAAGCTTTCCAAACATGACAAAACTATGGCAAGCAATACTTACCATTCCAGCAAGTACAGTTGCATGTGAGAGAGGATTTTCAAGACAAAATATAATAAAAGATATAAGAAGAACAAAGCTCTCATTGGAAACATTGGATGCCTTGATGCGAGTTTCATTGACAGGACTTCATATATCAGAGGTGGACTGGAATAGAGTTTATGAAATTTGGAAAGATGAAAAGCAAAGAAGGATTTGAAGTATCTTAGAATGTTTTGTGTTGACATATTTGTAATGATGGGGTATTTCATATGAACCCACGAACACTAGATATTTTGTTTACACTACTTATGTAAATTGTTTAAGGGTACTTTCTCAAGTCAAAAGTGGTGAATCCATGATATACATTTGATCTTTTTGAAGATATATGTGATATATGTTTGAGTTTTTTCAAATATTTATTAGTGTGTATTGAGGATGTTATAATACTTTGTTTAAAATGTTTTCTTGAATAGGAAAGGATATTAGACATTTGATTATTTTGAATATACATTAACGTGTATTGGGATGATATGATAGTGAAGCCCATCTAAGTATTGTCAAATATGTTGCATTAATTGACTTCACCAATAGAAAAGATATATTATCTTTAATCAAGTATCATTTAATTTTAAAAAAATCAATTCTTAATTTATGTATATTGTTTTGTATTATAAAAATTATATTGAAAATTTAATTTTAATGCTAAATTAGGCTATACATTTTATACAAATTATTTCGTTGCATGATTATGATCTTAAATTAAATGCGTCCACAATATTATGACATGTTAGTGTTTTATAGCTATGTTAATATATATTTATAATAGAATAAGATTTCGGTTTTGCGTACAATATCTCTACTTCAAATAGTGTTATTATATGAAAATATAAATTTTGATATTTATATGAAAATCATGAAAGTCAAAATTAAAAATGAAACGTCACATGCAAGGTGATATTAACTACAAAACCGTCACAAAAAAATTTCTTGACGGGTGGGGGTGACCGTCAAATTTAACCCCTGCCGGGAAGTAATTTAAGCCGCCACGAAGAGAGACTCTACGACCAAATTTATTTACCGAAAGTAGAAGTGAAGTGAATGCGGTGTCAAGGCAAATTTATTCAACCATCATGAAAGTCAAATGCGGTGTGGAAAAATACCATCATAACAATGTGCCATCACATATTTCGTATAACATTTAATTACCTTGTGGTAAAAAGTGGGATCACGAATCTTTCTCGGCATAAATGTTTCCATTCCAGAAACACTTATCGGTGCGAGACTGTTTTTAAGGGAATGGGTAGAGGAGTCTTATCCTTCTATACTAGTACTTGTATTAACTAGCAATTGCACATGAGTTGCAAATTACGCTTGAGAGGATAAAAATGTTAAGTTTGTTAGAGTTGTAATTTACAACGAAGTGTATGCAATCTTAAAATTAAACAATTTTCTTTCTAGAAAGTGAGAATAATCAAGCACATGGCACATTATTATAGTGCAATCTTATTTTTAAGATTGTTTCATTTAGTATCACCAATAATCGCCACAAAAACATTCTCCCTTTTTAAAATGAAGGAAATGACTTCCATTTCTCACAACGATTTCTCTTGCAATAATCTTGGAGTTAATTTTCATTGTAGTGTGGAAATGAGGACATAATCAAATGTTTTTGACAAGTGTAATAGTGGTTCCAGGGGGGCGTGTTTAACAAACGAATTGTAGTTCCCAACTTTTTACTGTTAATTCTTTTTCATCTACTTCCACATCAAGTAAATGTGTTTAATATGAAAAATAACTACTTGTCTTCATCTCTCAAGCCATTTTCTCCAACTTTGCATAGATCTCCTCTATTTGTAAATGCAATATATGATTTATGATATGTCTTCTGGCCTTCAATCCAACTACATCCAAATATATTCTTAATTTCTCTATCTTTCATCAATCTCCATATCATTTGAGCCTCACCTCACCCAGGGGTTAAATTTGACGGCCACCTATGTTTGTCAAACAATTTTTAGATGACGGTTATTTTCAAATATTACCTTTCAAAAATATAAAATAGTGTTATTTTTATACTATTAATAAAATATATAAAACATTCTCATATATATGTTTAATTATTTTTAATATATATTAGTATATTTTACATATGAATATATCTAAAAAAATGACGACGATACTTAAAATATGCAAGTCACGCGTGACGGTCATGAAAAACATCTAATAACCTACGATTTCACCAACCCTTTTTTGGTTTTTGGATAGATGTTTGAGAGGAGAAAATAAGTTGCATCGTTTTTAAGATCCAAATCAAAATGCATTATGGATGTAAGTACTCCTAAGCCTATATTCATATGTGATCTAAGTAACCAAGCAAAAACTTCCACATAACCCTCTCAGGGTTTATGTGGAATTTGGCTCCACACCTGTCAATTGCATTGTGCATATCCTACAATCGACCATGTCCATGAAGCCACTTTTTTTGAGGCATTTTGTCAAACAGTTCACATGCCTTGTATAATGTTCGGCTCTCTCTATGTGGTGCTAATTGTGATTGTAGTTGCAAATATCTGGTGACCTAAAAATCAATTAGAAATCCTTTGCCATATATTAGTAATCAGAAATAGACATGAATGCAGGTGCACCAGCTACTAAAAGCTATCAAACCAGGAAACAAATGAGAGACAAAGAGTTGTGTATAAACCCTAATCATAAAATCTTAAGAGATTTATGTGCTTCGTACTCTCAGCCATCCACAAAGAAGAAATGAGGCAGTATTAAGCCTATGGAAGTAGGATCTCATTGTTTTCAACAATCCAGACTGATTTCATATTTTTTTGGAGAATATTTTATCAGAGAAATGAGAAAATTCAAAGGGTAGTCTTGATTCTTGATTCAATTGAAGGAAATTGTCACTACAGGGTGCCCCCAAAAATCATAGTAACCCTAACCCGGGTTTCGTTGTAGATTTGTAGGGTTGTTAGTGATGGGATTTGTTTGCATTTTCTTTCTTGTCTTTGTGAGAAGACTGGCTTGCCATTGCCTCTCGAAGAAACCCATTTCTGTAATCGTATTCCATGAGAAGTGGTCTCGTTCATTCATCTGGTCAAAATACTTTATAGTCACCTATTAAACTTCCGCACTTAACATACATGTAAATAAATAAATATTTTCACAAATGAAATTAGTATTGGAAAAGTTGGCCAGAATTTGACACTTTCCAACAAGAACATCTTCAAAGGTGGATGCCTTCCGGTGAAAAAGAGGGGTAATATTATGTTGATAGTAAAAATACGAGGGTTTATACAGTCGTTGAAGCAAGTTCAAGATGTATTGAAGAGGTATGTTCGTCTTAAGTAGTAAGACACGTAAGATGTATAGAGTCATTAAAATAATTCCAAGATACAATGGAGATACATATTCCATAGTGGTAGCGAGGCACCAAACATAATTATCCCACAACAAATCAACCATTATGTTAGTGAGAGGGCCACTTCCAATGTGATATTGTCCCTATGGGCATAAGGATTGTAATATATTGTCATGGGGAAGGCCAACGAACCTAGGCGGGTTTGATTTTTTGACTGAATGAGGAGTGGTAGAGTTGTAATCAATTCCAAGTTGCATGGAGCCTGCAACACCAACCATGTCCATTGGCGTTGCCTTCGATGGCATCAACGATGTTGCTTGAACTAAAGACAAAGGAGTAGTGCTTGGTGGCCTCAATTCATTCCAAGATTGTTAGAATAATTTTGTGCCACTACTTACAGTGCCAAATACGACATGGAAACAATTTCCCAAACTAAAGATGGAAGAGTCAAGGCTATATCTGATCCAACACTTACTTGTGTACACCAACTCTATGTCCTCGGGGAACATGGAGTGACTCGCCACCTATTTCATGGAGGCCTTGGCCATCCAAATAATGAAGGCGCGGGTCAGTATGCACCTAATGCAAACCTGCCTTGTTGCTTAGGTTATTGGAATTTCTTCATCAATGGTGAACATGGCCTCAAATCCGACCTGACCAAAACAATCACTTCCACATAGTCCTAGAATTTCAAATTATCAGTGCTTGTTAAATAAAAAAATTGACGGCTTACTCTTTCATGTGGTTGTAAATTCCATTTTTTCTATATGATTTGTTATATAAATACCAATAAGTTTTATATTTCCACATATTATATGTATATTTATAGAGGATTATTAAAAAAACTATATGGTTTGAACTAATTTTTCAAACCAATGAGAGTTGTTAGAGCAAGAAAGAGAGTCTTTGGAGCTCAACTTTGTGCATTCCTTAGTTACTATTGCTAGACATCATCCATTGTAAATGATTGTGTATTTATAGACAAATTAAAATTCAAGTTATGACCTTATTGGTGTCCAAACTAACATCCAATAGTTGAAAAAGAGAAAAAGTAGAAGGGATCTTGTAGTCATGAGTTGACATCCAACAATTTGGACATACCTAGGAGTGTTTATATGTTACAGTCATAGAGCTTGATATGGGTGAAAATGAATATGAGAAAGAAGGGAATGATTGGAGGGTGTTAGGAGAAGCTACAAGGGCCATCTATAAGCATGCTATAAATGCTTAGTATGAGCTAATAATCATCAAGCAAAAAATATTATAAATTTATTATTATATTAAATTTTGTGGTTTTTTAACTCATGTATGATTAACTCATCTCAAGGCAACCAACTCAAGTAGTCACTAACATGACTAGTACATATATATTAAATACATTCATCTAAAAAATGTCAAGATATATCAATCTCAAGGCCACTATATAAGATTTCTAGCATATCACAATTATTAATGAATTCACCACCTTATCCACAAATTTCCCAATGAATAGGAATGAAATGGTGTAAATCTAACTACATTACTATTTGTATGTGAATTTTGATTTAAAATAAACACACCAATTTTTTTTTTGACTATTCAAATGTAGAGATTACATTATATAGATTGTATAAGATCCTATTTTTGTGAGTCTCAACAACAAATCAAACTTGTAGTATTTATCCTTAATTAAAATGGTGTGTGGTTTTAACAACTCAACCAACAAAGTAATTACCCTACAAATGCGAGTTGTTAATACAACTCACATAACATTATATACACACATTATTAATTAACCCAGACACTATAATGAGAGCATTGATTCCTAACATCCCCCCCATAGTGGGAACATGGTAGAAAAACAATCATACTCCTTCTGCAACGTGTCGCCTCTACTTTCCCATGATCTTGATTTACGTGCATAATTGCACAACTCTCCAAAGTTGTATTCTCACAAGTGGATTTTATGGATGGATACAACAACCACCCATGCATGAACATGAACTCACATATCCATTCATCCTCCACACATAAATAATGACAATTTTACATGGAATTGACCAACAACCTAAACACCCATAAGATTTTGTGGAGCAACCAACAACCTAAACATCAAAATTGTTTTATCAGGACAACCAACAACCTAAAAGGATGGTTTTATAGGAAAGCTAACAACGTACAAGGATGGTTTTATAGGACAACCAACCTCAAAGATAGTTTTACAAGCCAACCAACAACCTTATAGATGGTTTTACACGACAACCAACAACCTCAAAGATGGTTTTACTGGACAACCAACAACCTCAATACAAGTATCATGAAGTTGGAGTACTTTGTGCTTTTAGTTTTACACTACGTTTTTCTATTAGGGATTACATTTAGAATCACTCACTTATAACAATTATGAACACGAATGTGCCTCTATTCTTATTACAAATATCACCGCAAACTGAAAATATGAACACACCACAAACACACATGTCATAAAATCTTTGTGCAATCCTGTCACTAGTCGCTGACAAGAGGTCCTTGTTCAACCTCATACATCCATTACCTCCATCCTCCAAAATGTCATTTTGCTAAGTCAACAAAATGTGATCATGAGGTTCATTTGTAAATCATTTCTAGGAGAAAATAATCCCCCCACAAAATAGATGTTAGGTTAGCCAGATAATACGTCCAATTAAAATTAACGTAATTTTATTTTATTTATTTTTCACACTTGACACAATGACTCTTTTGACAACTAAGAGTTCTATAACAAAATTGATAATAACTAATCCAATTAAAGATTGGATTGACAAAGTTAAACTAGGTTGTAATTGCAACATTATAATCTAAACAATAGACTTTGGCACTTACTATTGACTTTGATGATCAATAATAAACTTGACAACATTCAGAAGGGACAAACTTAAATTTTTAAAGTAAACTCTCAATTTTTGACTGAGGTCGACTATAAAAGTACTGCACATAACTGCAGATCCTGGAATAGAACACATCCTGAGCCGTATCACTAAATAAATAAACTCCTTAACACACATTGTTGGGATGTCTGCGCAGGAGGAATGACTTATCTTGTCGGTACCTTTGCTACTTTGCTGACGTGCCCTGCGGGTCCCATGACAATGGTCAACAAATTTATGTCAGCATCTGTTTAGTTGCAGTCAGCGGTTAAATTTGACGGCCACCTATGCATGTTAAACAATTTTTAAGTAACGAGTAAATTTCAAATTTTGCCCATCAAAACTACAAAATATTGATAGTTTTTATATTATTAATAATATATATATATAATATTATTATATATATAAATATATTTAACTATTTTAAATATATATTTGTATAATTTACTTAAAAATCTATATAAAAATGGTGGTCATCCTTAAAATTTGCAAGTTGCGTGTGACGGTTTTTCCAAATATTTGCAAGTATTTTACGGCTAAAATCACGAAAAATGTCTAAATGACCATCAAATTTAACCCCTGGTTACAGTTTATGCAGTACATAGGACAAAAAAGTGCCTTAGTTTTTTCCCCCACTCTTGAAAAACACAATGTGCTTTTCAACTAATTTTTCTGATGTGTCATGCGGGTCCAATGACAATGGTCAATAGATATATGTCGCCAACCGTTTAGTTGCCTTTTATGTAGTACATAGGATGAAAAAATGCCTTAGATTTTTTCTCCTTCTCCACTCTTTAGTTGAAAAACACATTGTGTTTTTCAGCTAGTTTGAAAAACACACTGTATTTTTCAGTTATGTTAAAAAAACACAACGTACTTTTCAACCAATTTTTTTTTACACAGTTGTGATTCAAACTAATGACTTATACTCCAACAAGTCCTCGATTGACCACCTCAACTACCAATAGAGTACTGTGTATCATTCCAATTAAATTTATTTATGCTTACATAACAACAATTAACAAAAAATGGAGATGTTGATTGTTAATAGTCAACTTGCCATGTTGACGTCAAGCTAGAACGCATTGAGAAGATACAATCAATCTCTGCATGAATTGTAGATGCTATTATACTTCTTATACTAGATGCCTCTCATGTCCTTCTCTTAGGTGTAGGCTTCAAAAGATTATGTTATAGAGCTATCGAGAAGAATAACTCATCATAGAAGGCTTCATGCTTCCACTGCGAATGTTAAGACTAGAAAATTCCAATGTAACTCGTAAACCAATTGAATGGCGATAGACCGTGTAAAGACCAAATAGTCAAAGAAAACAAGCAACTATTCCCTAGAAATCAACTCAATTACTATAATAATTACTCTCACAAATGGAATTGTTGACATCAATAGATCTCTTAACAAGATCCTGGACTTGCAAATCACATACTAACATATAAGTGGAAACACATGATTAATTGACTAATCTAATTGGTTCTATTTCATTGGTTCATTCGGAATAATCTTGCTCTTACATGATTAGATTTTGCTTAGATACCAAATGTGAAGTTTGGTTAAGAATAAACACATCGAAAAACTTTGTTGACTATTCATGTGCAAAAATTATATAGATTGTATAAGCTTCTATTTTCATGGAGTCTCAACAAATCAAACTCTTAATATTTATCCTTACCTAAAAGGGTGAGTGGTTTTAACAACTCAACGAACAAATTAATTACCCCACATATGTGAGTTGTTAACACAACTCACATAACATTATGCACAACATTAATAATTAACCCACACAACATAATGAGAGAAGTGATTCCTAATAGTGTAAGGCTTCAAAAAGTATTTTCAAAGAAAACAAGACTTCCAAATTTCCACCAAATTCCTTTGTATGACCAAGATATTACGACTTTTCGATTTACTTCTCCAAGAAAAAAAGAAAAACTTTTTAGTGATGGCCAAATTTAAGATTGGAATGAAAAGTAACATAGTCACAATCATTACAACTCACCACCACCCCTTGACTACCAATATGTGGAATGCCTCTTGGGATAATGACATTATTTCCTCATGTTTTTTTTTGTAATAATGACAAGGTAAGGGGACCAACTTAGCACACACATTATAAATATTTGTTGGTATATGGAACAATGAATGCAATCCACCCATTTGGACTTCTCACCCTTTAGCCTCTTTGAAAAGCTTCTATGCTTAATAGGTCCCATTTATTTATGTGCTATTAGGTTCGATTAATTTATAATTATTACTGAAAATAGACAAAATGTTCATTTAAAGATGACTTTAACAAATAAGAGTGATAATCCCATAAAAAATAATAATTTAATTAAATTATTTGTAAAAAACTTTAAACTTATCTTAAAATCATTTTCTTAAAATTATTCAATTTAACAACTAATAAATGTTTATGGACATTTTTACGGGGTGGAGAGAAGGTCAATAAGTTTCCAACTATGTTAAGAATAAATTTAATTATCAATGTTAATTTATTGGTAAAATTACTCGACTCATAAAGAATCCATCATAGATTGACTCTTCTAAAGGCCCCCACATTCGAAAAAAAGGAATGAGACTACCACGTGTCACAATTAAAGTTAGTAAAATGGATTATCTAATACACCTAAATCCTACAATAGTTGACCGAACAATAAAGATGTTTGTCCTTCAATCATAAGTTTTTTTTAATTAAATAAGATTATCTATCAAAATAACCTTGCCAAATGCTGCATTATTCGTAGAAAAAAATGAATAATTATTTATACCTACAACAACACGATTTTTTTGCCACGTAATCGGAAACGGTAACCCATCCTCAAGTCGGGTCCCGAATGCGTTAACGGTGACGGCAGATTCAAACCGCGCATATTTAATAATAATAAAATTGAATCTCCCCAAACTAAACGGCACGCAGTGAGAAGAGGGGCAGAGGCGAATGAATGGCAAGCGAGCGCGAGATTTTCAAGCTTTCAGGGCCTCGCCATCTCACCAATGTCGACTGGTAAGAGAGACCAAAATCGCCCTTTTCATTTAGCCCTCTGCATTACCTGCATTTCTCCATTATCATTCACAAATTACAGTGTTAAGATTTTTCCCCCTATTCAGGTCGGATCCAGATCACAGACGATGCGTAGCAGCCAGTTTGGTTCAGGGCGTGTATGTGCAGGAACGAGACCGGCAAGAGCGCAGGCTCGGCCCGGACGCCCATGCCCGCATGTGGTTGAGCTTCTTCAACTTTAAGCTCCTCCACGCTCTGCTCGACAGAGTCGACGGTTCCATCTTCGGAGCCGTTTACAAATGGAGCAGAAAAGCCGCGGGCGTACCTGCCCGGCCGCCGGGCGCGCCCAAAATCGTGCTGGCCTTCAGGGGAACGATTCGGAAACCGGACTCGTTTGCCAGAGATCTCCGACTGGATCTCAACGTCCTCACCAACGAACTCCACACGAGCTGCCGCTTCCACACCGCATTCGACGCCGTGAAATCGAGCGTTCACAAACACGGCGCCGAAAACGTCTGGATCGCGGGGCATTCCCTCGGCGCTGCCATGGCCATGTTAGCCGGACGGAAAATGGTAGAAGAAGAGCAGCTTTTTTTACAGGCACATCTCTTCAATCCGCCCTTCATTTCGCCGCCCGTGGAGAGGATCAAGAACGAGAAATTGAAGCGCGGGTTTCACATTGCCCGCAGTCTGGTTACGGCGGGTCTGGCCATGACGCTACAGGACAACCGCGCCCGCGCTGAGTCTCACAGATCTTTCTCCGTTCTGCGGTCGTGGGTTCCTTGCCTGTATGTGAATCCGCGAGACGATGTGTGCTCGGGTTATGTTGGGTATTTTGCTAACCAGAAGGTAATGAAGGAGATGGGTGCCGGCGGCATCGCGAACCTTGCGGCGCAGCATTCCATCGGCGACATTGTTTTGACGGCGTTTGGGAAGGAATCCAAGGCAGTGCATTTGATTCCCTGTGCCAGGCTTACTGTGAATCTGAGCCCGTCGCCAGATTTTAAAAGCGCACATGGGATACATCAGTGGTGGGCGTCGGATACCGGAATTAAGAGCACCGAATACAGGCTTGTTCCGGTGCAGGCACAAACAGGAACGCTTTCAGGACAACCCAAAACTGCTTATTTTTTGAAACCACCTACTTAATGTCCCTATCCCATTTTTTTACTTGTCGGGTGAGTGATAAACGCCACGAGCTACGTGCTTTGGCCTCTTTATATCGACATGCATATAGTATTTTATGATTTCTACAAACGGTCGTTTTTTTGTGTGGCCCCTCCTAATTTAGTGGTATTTAATTAGCCATTCCCTGTGTTTCGGATGTTTGGTAGCAGGTAATATTCCACAACTATTCACAGAGAGATGGGAGCAGTGATCAAATTTCAGCCATTATTTTTATTTGAAGGGTTTTGGTTAAGTTTGACCCTTTAAAGGATTGATTAAATAATATATTGTCTTTCAATTGAAAAAAACAAAATCTTAATTACTTTTTAATATATATTTGATTATTTTATATAAAATTAGTGGTTGTTTCTCTTTCTAAACATTCAACTGCAACGCTGTTGATGATAGATTAAATTTGATTAGTCTTTTCTGCACATTGTACAGTCTGCAATTTATCTCTGAATGTAGCACAAAGTTTTAGGAATGACATTCACAAACATTTGTCTTACTGATAGGCACAAGAGAAATACAAAGTAATGAACTTTCCTTACCAACATTTTTGTTGAAAGTACTGCTTTTGTTGGATCATATTCTTTCACTTCTCATCTCATATAACACAAGTGAGGAACATTCAGAACAAGACGTCTACCCTTGACAGAAAACTGAAATGAGTGTTGGAGGAATGATGAGTTTTTTGGGTTATGGTAAATTGAGATAAGTTTTTAAAGTTTCGGAGGTGAGTGCATATTGGCTTAGGATTCCATATTTTTAGATCTAATTTGTTGTTTTATGTTCTTTCTAATCTATTTGACCATTTCAAATTAACATTAAACTATACAAGAAGTATAGTTTGCTGTCATACTCCAGATAAAAGATCCCAGCTTAAGAAAAGTTACAATCCAGGTTTTGGTGACATATTTTCATTGTGTGCATGTGTTTGTTTTCAAAATAATGCTAATATGAGTAAAGACTAACACCTAAATAGTCTTAACTTAGTAAGAATTGAACAACAAACTAAACACCATCAAGATAAGAATTACACAAGGGTTAGATGCTAGCATTCATCAATATAAACTTTGAAACTAACAATGCTAAATATCTAAACTCTTCTATTCTCTAACAACAAATAAATAAATGGACCTAAGTAAGCTTAATGACTATCAAAATAGTTGTCCTTAGTATGCCAAGTAACCTAGGAATGAGGGTCTATTAAAGTTGGGCTACAAGAGCCCTTTGACACCTCCCATATGACCTAAGCACTTAAGAAAGAGGCTTAACTCTTTAAGATGATGAACTCTCAAAAGGGCAAGGTGCAAGCTCTCAGTCTCTTTGCTATATGCTTTGCATTTGCTCTCTAAGGAGTTTAGGTGTAAGTAAAAAGGTAGGTGGATGGCTCTTTATATAGCCCAAAGAATAAATGATTCAACACATTCTCATGAATGTGGGATAAAGGTAAAACATGATTAGGAATGGATAAAGTTGCTTTATTAAAAGTAACCTTACTTTAGAAGGGTTTAATACATGTTTAGCAAGTCATGGGAGTTGGGGGGTATTTTGATTAATCAAAGGTGATTAATTAATAGGTAGTTGTAAGCTTATAGAAGTCATTTAAAAGAATATTAATGCGATTCAGGTATTAGAAAGGGATTAAATCAATTTAATATCGATTTACTAGTTTAAATGAAGGGGAAGACTAATTAATTAATAATAATTAATTAATCAAGATAGAGGAATTGATAATTAACGGAAGGTCATTAATTAGGCTGTTAGCTGGGTAGGCGACTTAATCAATTAGCGTATTGTAATTAATTGACATTGATCAAAGCATATAACTGTGTCCCACTTTTTTGTAGTTTTTGTACTTTCAACAAACTATGTCTGACAACCAAAACATGACCAAACACATATAAAATGATCAAACATGCATTTTTAAGAGGCTATAAATACTAAGGTGCAGGGCATCTAGAATTTATCTGATTTTTTAAAATTTTATAGTATTTTTAACTATTTATTTACTAGTCAGATTTTAAAATATTTATGGCCACAAAGTAGGACACACTTGTATGCTTTGACTGTCATATGAACAATTAGAAGGAATATGAGCGCTTTTGACGATATGTCGTCTATTTGCAGAAAATGAGATAATTAGTACAATTTAAGTATTTAAATTGTTTGGGCATAATTATAGGTGTCTACATTTGCCCCTCTTTGGGGTGGCGTACGTGATGCCACTTCAAAGATAGTAGACAGAAGAATTTTTTTGAAGGGATATGAGAAAAATTAGTAGGAGGGAGAAATGCCCCCTCGAGTGTCGATGGGGTGATAAAAGAAGTCGATCGACAATCGAAAAAGGTGAGATATAGGTAGAAGGATGGGAGGAGGCAAGATGCCCCGGTGAGAGAGAAAAACAGGGGTGAAAAGGGAAGTGGTGTAGAAGAAATAAGGAAGAGGGGGAGAAGAGCTTAGCCTCTAGCCGCGTATTTGTTTGAAATAATTTAGATGTCATCATATTGTCATAGGAACTACGTCATCGGTCCTTATAAAAAATATAAGCATACGACAAAGGTAGAATGACATGAAAAGCCATAATACGAATAATTGTCCATTGCTGAAAATACCAACTCCACGAAATATACAAAAATTCAATGCAATACGAGAAGGAAACAAACTTATCTAACAGGGAAAACAAGTATGAACGCACATATCCAACCCAACAACGGTCAAGACAGTTGTACAAATGTTTTGCTATCAGTGTTTGAGAGATCCACAAGTTCATGATTGACGACAAGGGTTAAAAAATGATGCCCCAAGCAAGGATACATGCAAAGGGAAATGAAAATAGACACGGGGTCCATGAAAAGTATTTGTGCGCAACGAAACAACACCAAACAACCAAAAGTGCCCCAGAGTACAGACGAAGCAAGTAGCTAGCTTTTGTGAATGGTTGTGAATCTGATGATTCGCTAGTCATATTAATCAGGGAAGATGTGAGACAAACCAACAGGATATGGAGAAAATACCATGTGCAAGACACAAGTTTCAGCCGTAATAAGCAAGTTACCATTTTTGTAGGGTTTTGTACTTTTTAGGATTTTTCAGAAAATTTTTTCCCTGTTTTTGGATTTTTTGATATATATATATATATATATATATATATATATTGTTTTTGTTGTTTTTGCTTTCCAAACCGTGGTGAATAGTAGAAGAAAATAGAAGAAGAAAGCAAAGGGCCTAGAGGCGACAGATAGTGCCCTTTGATGAGATCCCTCATGATGGATAGGGTGATATGATGATATTGGTGCGGGGGGATAGATTTTTGATTATGCGCAACCCCTCTTGCCCCCATTGATGATACGATATGTGATGATTAGCTTATCATACATGCATGATGTAAAACTTAACATTTGTGTTTATATATGATATATAAATGATGCTAGATGTGATGATAGTGATGGTAATGTGATGTGAATGATAACAAAACATAGCACATGCAAGAAACACAGCCAAATGCTACAAAGAACACCAAGAATTAATGCAATACACCATGAATCACCATGCCTTATTCACAAGTAATAAAACACAACCAAATGCGTTAAGAAAGAAATAATGAATTAACACACTAGCATGTCGAAACCCACCACAATATGCACAAGCAAGAATGAATCTATTCTAAGCAAGAAAAGATAAACTATGACAAAGTACACCCAAGCAACAAACAATTCAAAAGCAAGCACGCAAAACACTATATAAACAACAAGCAAAACAAGAAAACAAGACAATGTAAGTAAATGTTTTTGTAAGATATGTTTTCATAAACCGATTTTCTATTGTTTAGGTTTTTGTGAAATAATTTTATATTGTTTTTGTGTTTTGTGAAACAATTTTCTATTGTTTTTATATTTTCTCAAAACAATGTTCTATTGTTTTTATGTTTTCCTCGAAACAATGTTCTATTGTTTTTGTGTTTTTCTCGAAACAATTTTCTATTGTTTTTGTGTTTTTAACAATTTTCCAAAGTTATGTGCAGGTAACCAAGAAAGCATGGATGCCCCCAGCGTTAGGTGGGGAATATACAAGGGCATAAGCCACACGCTTATGAACAAGAAGGTGAAGTCGTTGAGTTACCCCCAACGTAAGATGGGAAATAACGAAAGACCACGTCCCTTACAGACGAATAGAAGAAGGTAAAGCCAGATCAAGGCTGGACAAGATGGTGTGCACAAGGAAACTTGAAGGTAGAACTAGGTCCAGGAAAAAGACAACTACCCTTCTAATACATAATGCTTGTGAACAACGAATCCTCTCGAGGTGCTGGAAACTGGTTTTCACCCAAGGACTTGTCTAAAGTGCCACAATTGCGTGGTTTTCACTAGTGGATGACCTGTTTTCTCTTTTTCTTTTTCTGAATTTTTTTTGATGTTTTTGCATTTTTTTAAATTTTTGTGCCATGTTCAAGCATATAACTTCTTAAGATGCATGGCGTTCATTGGCTCTCGGAGCTCATCACCATTGGGGTGAGCCAGTTTGTATGCCCTGGTGCCGTACTTGGCAACTATGACATAGGGTCCTAACCAGTGTGGTTCGAACTTCCCTTTCTTTTCTCGCTATGCTCTGATGTTGAACTGGGTCTCCTTCATAACTAAATCACCCACCTCAAATTGGCGAGGGATGATTCTCTTGTTGTAGTTTTGGGAGATTCTGTGTTGATATACCTTTAGGTGATTAAGAGCATGAATGCGCCTCTCATCCAGGAGCTCTAACTCAGTCAATCTTGCCACTTGATAATCTTCATCCTTATCTAAATAGTCCTGAAGAGAAATTCGTAGGGATGGGAGTTCGATCTCTAAAGGGATGATAGATTTTGTCCCGAACACTAGGGAATATGGCGTCGCACCCGTAGGAGTGCGAATTGATGTTCGGTAGGCCCAGAGGGCTGGGTGGATTTGTAGGTGCCAGTTTCAACCGATTTTTGCTAACCATCTTCTCCATTATCCTTACCAAGGTCTTGTTTGTTGCCTCAACTTGTCCATTACCGTGAGGGTAATATGGCGTGGACCATTTCAATCTGATTTAGAACCATTGGCAAAGACCTTTCATATTTTTGTTTTTAAATGACTTCCCATTATCTGTGACAATGGCTGCAGGGATACCATATCTGTAAATAATGTGATTCATGATGAATTTAGAAATATGTGCTCCTATGACATAGGTTAAAGGGACAGCCTCCACCCATTTTGTAAAGTATTATGTAGCTGTGATGATATGTGTATGACCATCAGATGAGGTAGGAGTAAGCTTCCCTATTAGATCAAGTCCCCACTTGGAGAATGGCCATGGGGTAGTGATTGGTTGCAATGGTTGCGATGGAGCATGGATGAAATTTCCATACTTTTGGCAAAGCACACATTTTCTAACATAATTACAACAATCAGTTTCCATGGTGGGCCAATAGTAACCTACTCTTAACAGTTTATTAGCCAAGACCATTTTGTTTGTACGTGCTCTGCATACTCCTTCGTGTACTTCTTTAATTGCTTGGATTGACTCCGTCACATCTAGACAACGTAACAGATTCCCATCGTAGCCACGACGATAAAGTATACCTCATAAAAGGGTGTAACGGGCTATCTGGCGAATCAGGCTTTACTTTTCAGAATGCGAGATATTGGGAGGGAAAGTACTGTCCTTAAGATAGGTGAAAATGGGTTCGTACCACGGGGAATAGGGACCAATAACCTCACAAGCCAGGCAAGATTCCGGCACGTCATACGCGGGCTGGTGTAGATTTTATATGAAAAATGGCATATCATTGATCCCTGGCGGAATACGAAGCATAGATCCCACCGTTGCCATAGCATCTTACGATCTATTCTGCGCTCTTGGGATCTGCTCAAAGGTAATGCACACAAAATACTCCTTCAGAGTTTCCACCAACTTCTTGTAAGGTATGAGCTTGTCATCCTTAACTTTATACTCATCATTAACCTGTTTGATGATTAGCTGCGAATCACCTACAACCTTAACATGTTGAATATTCCACTTGATGGCTAACTTCATCCCTGCAATGAGTGCTTCATATTCCGCAATGTTGTTCGTGTATGGGAAGGCCAGGCGGAAAGCCTGCAGTATAGGATCACCCGAAGGAGTAATAAGGACCACTCTTGCACCTGAACCATGAAACGTAAAAGATCCATCAAAATGTATCTGCCATACGACAAATTCTTCAATGTAGAGCAAAGATGCATTTGGCAGATCCAAACTCAAAGGTTCTGTGCTTTACAAAGGTGCTTCCGCTAGCTGGTTGGCAAGTACTTGTCCTTTAACTAATTTTTGATGGACAAATTCTATATCAAACTCACTGAGTAGAATGATCAAATTAGCCATTCTACCTGTGAGGGCGGGTTTGGACAACAAATACTTGAGTGGGTCGACCTTGGATATGAGCTTGGTCTTAGTATTTAGCAGGTAATGGTGAAGTTTCTGAAAGGTAAAAACAAAGGCCAAGCAAGCCTTTTCAATTTGAGGATAATTACGTTCATAGGCGATGAGGGTGTGACTCAGATAGTACACTGCTTTCTCTTTATGGCTAAGGTTGTATTGGGCAAGCAGTGCACCAATAGCGTATTGCGTAGCGGAAATATAGAGCCAAAGTGGTTCTCCTGGAGTGGGAGGCAAGAGGACAGGGGGATTAGCCAGGTACTGTTTAAGCAAAGCAAAGGCTTGCTGTTGCTCGAGTCCCCAAATGAAATCGACATCCTTCTTAAACAAATGAGTGAATGAGTGACATTTATCTGCAAGCTGGGAGATAAAGCGGTGAATGGCTTGAATTTTCCCCTGCAAGCTATGTAGTTGTTTGATATTCTCAGGTGGAGGCATTTCTGTGATGGCAAACACTTTAGCGGGGTCTACCTCAATACCTCGTCTTGACATGATGAAGCCTAATAGTTTCCCAGATAGCACATCGAAGACACACTTCTTTGGATTCAGCCTGACTTTGTATTCACGCAGGCGTTCAAAGATACGCCGCAAAATGATAGGATGATCCTCTCTTGTTTTGGACTTTTCTAGGATGTCATCTACACAGTCTTCCATGATGTCATGAATCATATTGTGAAATATTACTGTCATGGCCCGCTGATAAGTTGCTCCTACATTCTTAAGGCCAAATGGCATCACCTGATAACAGAAGGTGCCCTGAGGAGTTGTGAAAGCTGTTTTGTGTTGGTCTTCCTCAACGATCTTAATTTGATTATAACCCGAAAATCCATCCTAAGCGATAGCATTTCACACCCTGCATGGTTGAGTCAACAATCATGTCAATGTTGGGCAATGGAAATTCATCTTTAGGGCAAGCTTTATTGATGTCCCTAAAATATGTGCAGATTCAAATACCGATAGGTTTCTTCTGAACAAGAACAATGTTCGATATCCATTCAGAATAATCAATTGGCCTAATGAATCCTGGTGCAAGCAACCTTTTAAACTCTTCTTTAAATAACAAGGCAACTCTTGGGTGCATCTTTCGGATATTCTGTTTGATAGGCTTAGCGTTTGCATGTACAACCAGGTTGTGCACGACCAAAGTTGGATCTAAGCCAGTCATGTCTTTGTAAGACCATGCGAACACATCAATAAACTCTCGTAGTAGCATAGTGAATGTCTTTTGTTCTCTGGCTGAGAGTGATGCTCCCAATTTTACTATCTTGGGATCTTCTTATGTACCAATATTGACATCAATGGTTTTTTCAACTAACAATTTTGATAAATCCTCCATATGCGTAGGATCGGGAGGTAGGTTGAGATCTTCATCCAAGGATGTCTCTACGAGATTTTTATCCTTGGCATGGTCACTTTGTTTGTCCTTTTAATTTCTTATTTGTTTGTCAGCCAGTGCCTCAAAGAGGTTTTCACTGTGTGACTTGGACTTCAATTTTTTTCGAGGCTTTTCTTTAGAACTCTTGCCATCACTTTTCTTTAAATTTTGCTGACTACGAACTTCAACCTCCTTGGCGAAGTAGGCGCAGGTGTCTAAGTCGATAAAGAAACCCTTCTTGTGATCTCTAATGGGAATTGTATCCCTTATGCCCATGAACTCTGCAATAGCCTCGTTGTTCTTGAATAAATGTAGTGGCACGCAAAGTTGTTGGTCCCATTCAACAAGGGAAGGGTACACAAGGTCAAGGGTCGGTTCGGTGAGGGTTATGGTCAGGACAACATTGTTCATGAAAAGGTTCGTGGAGGCCAGATCCTCACATAGGCTACAATGGGAATCTGTATCGCTGTCTAGGTACTCGGAGCTATCCTCATGCTCAGAACAAATCGCATCTTGATCGTTGGGGTGTGCTCCATAAGGGCGAATCCCAATGCCATATCTTTCTATTTTGAAATGTGGAAGAGGGACTGGTTCTCTTTGTCCTTGTTCATTCCTCCCACATCCTAGGCCTTTGTAGCCCATGGAGTACATCATTCTGCTAGATTTTTCATATTCCAGGGTTTGATAACAAGATGGCTGAGTGTCCTCAGGGATCCAAGTAGTAGGTGGATCAAACAATTTTTCCTTAGCTAACAAGCCTTCAGGTAGGAACGACCCAATAGTGTGTTCCTCTCTAGGTCTCCTGAAGCGGTAGTTGGGTCGATCTCTAGTCTTGGGCGACAAGGAGAGGTCAGAAACCAAGAGTGCTTGTTGTACATTATACTCCCCATAGCCATATTCCAAAATTTTCATCTCCCATGAATCAAATGGAGATGTGGAAGTGGACGCCCCATGAGCGCAATACCTAAGAGAATCTGAATCTAACCGGGATTCCATAGCCTCAGACTGAAAAGGAATGGCCATATCCACGGAGGGACATGCGTATGTACCATTTCATGCAAAGCTATTGAGAGCTCTACAATGAGCAAAGGGCTATGAATCTCCTGGTATTTTTACCATATGTCCCTCATGCTTCAACTTGATGCATTGATGAAATGTTGATGGCACAGCTTGCATGGCATGGATCCATGGTCGGCCTAGAAGCATATTATATGGAAGTTCCAAGTATAGGACGTGAAATTTCATCTGATGGCAAGTGGGGCCCACCTCCATGGGTAGCGTAATGGTGCCTGCAGAATCTCTTTCTACATTGTCATATGCGGTGATAGTGATGATATGGGACTCAAGATCTGCCTCCGTATGTCCCAATTGTTTGACTAATTTAAGCGTGCAGATGTTCAATCTAGATCCATTATCCACAAGCACCCATTTGATTTTCCTACGGGTGACAACTACCTCAATGTATAAGGGAAGATTATGTTTAGGATTCTCGGTAGGGACCTCCCTATGGTTGAAAGTGAGATGCTCACTGGGTGCAATATTTGCCACCGCGGCTTGAAGGTACTCAGGATCGACTTCTATAGGCACTCCCGACCCCTGAAGAGTTTGATACAAAATGTCCTTATGCACATTGGATATCTTGAGAAGATCTAAGATCGAGATCTTAGCAGGTGTTCCTCTCAAGTTGTTCTAAAAGGTTATATTTACCAGTTTGTGGGTCAATAGAGAGGGTTCCAGAATCACGAGGCAGAGATGCCTTGTTACCGCAGCGCAGTCCTTTCCCTTGATCCGGATGGTATTGACATGGTCAGCAGGGGAGTGAATACATCCGATAAGTGAATCGTAATGATTGTTATCTATTTTGGTATACATGTAATTCGCAACTTTATAGGTTTGGGATGAGTCTCCCAAATCCGACTTTGTCTTTTCTGACTTATCATGCTTAGGGAATGATTCCTTATAAATCCCCATTTTCTCGTTAGGTGTTTGCATTTTTCCAGGGTTATCCACCTCTATCTCCCCATTATCAATGAGGTCCTGAATATAGTGGTGAAGCCGCAAACATTTGTCTATCTTATGACCTTTAACGCGATGCATTTCACAGTATTCATGCTCCTTATACCATGAAGGTTTAGGAGAGTTGTCATCAAACGGTTGCATTGTAGGATAGGTCATCATGTGGGCCGCATCCAACTGTTTTAGTATGACAGACAATGGTTCATTGAGGGAGGTGAATGTTTGTCGCTTTGGTGGTGGTTGAATTGGGCCCTTGGTTAGTTTAAAAGGTTGATTGGTTTGGACTATTTGAACACGTTCGGAATCAGTGATTCCGTCTCCCACCATGGTTTTGTTTTTGTTAAAGATCTCCGGATTTTCAGCGGGTTTGACACTTTAGTTGTCTTTAGATTGGGTTTTGAGGGTGCCTTTAGCAATGAGAGCCTTTTCTATTTGAATCCCTTTCTCGATAACCTCCTCAAATGTGCAGACACAATGCATTTGGAGGTGGGAAGCTATATCTGGGTTGAGATTAGGGATGAAAATACTGACCAACTGCTTCTCAGGAAAAGCGCAAGGGAAACAACTAGCTATCCCTCTCCATCTTTGGAGGAAGCTGGCAAAGGTCTCATTTGGGTGTTGTTTTATGCTGCACAGGTCTACCATGGTGACATCACTCTCTATGTTATACAAGAAATGACGCATGAATCTTTCCGTCAATTCTGGCCAGGTGAAAATTGATCTTTGTGGCAAGCGCGTAAACCATTCCAATGCTTGACCTTCGAGACTCTTAGGAAAAAGTATGATGAGGTAATTATCACTATAAGACACCTCTTGACATGCCATGTAGAAATCTTTAACATGATCCCTTGGGTCTCCCTTTCCTTTGTATTTGTCGAACTTTGGCATATCAAATTTCTTTGGAAAGGGTTTGAAGGGTCATTGTCTTGTCAAAAGGATAGGGGCATAGTTCTTTGTATTGGTATTTCCTAATACTCCCTATATTGCTTTCTTGTATGCTCGCAAGCGTTGCTTTCATAGATTGCACTTCTTGTCCGAGCAATTGTTCTCTAGTGGGAGAAGTAGGGATGTGTACACGATGATAGCCCGTGTCTTATTCTCCTTGGTTTTCTCGATGGAGTTCGTGGATCCTAATGTTATGTTTGTCGAGCCTATTTTCATGTTAGAATGTGGTACACCTTCTATGTGTTACACTCGGGTATTTTTATGGTGGTCCCGCTCACTGGTGAGCGGGTCAGGGGGGTTTGGGGGCGAAGCACCGAAGCAAATTTTTCATGGGTGGTTTATTAACCCATGGATAATGGGTAACCGTTATGGGTTGTTTTTGGGCCCATGGTTTTTTGGTACCCATTGTTTTGTAAAACCACCTCTTCGGCTACCCATGGTTTTGATACCCACAGTTTTTTTACCCATGGTTTTGATACCCACGGTTTTGTATCAAACTGCTTAAGAAATTGTCTTATTTATATGGTCTTATCGATAATACATAGACAAGCAAATGTATTGCAGATGTGTTTTGAATTCAGGTGTGAATTCTGTAGAGTTTGTTAAGCATAACTCCAAATGGATCTGGGTATTGTATTGAGAGAGTGGAGGCTTGTAATAAAATCTGAGCAAGTGATTCTTGGTGGAACGTAGCCCAAATTGGGTGAACACGTTAAATCTTGTCTCTATGTGTTGTGTTATTTATTTTGCATTTTTATTTGAGATCTGTAATATTTTTTGCATATTAGTTTCTATTGTTGCGATTCTGTAAGGGATTATTCCGCATATTTTATCTCTTATTTCCTAACAATTGGTATCAAAGCCTGGTTTGGTTTGCTGAAGTGTTGAATTGCAGGGAAAGTTTTATCTTGAGTGGGAGCTATGGCAGATGATGGAGGATCTAGGGTTGATAAACTCAAGGGGCAGAATTTTAGTCTTTGGAAGATGCAGATGGAAGATTACCTTGATCAGAAGGATCTTTATACTCCGTTGTCTGAGAAGGTGAACAACCCTCGAGTATGACCGATGCAGAATGAGATTTGTTGGATCGGAAGGCACTTGGAACGATCCGGCTATGTCTTGCATCTTTGGTATTATTTAATGTTTCAAAGGAAAAGACTACAAAAGATCTAATGGATGCATTAGGGAACTTATATGAAAAACCCTCTGCCTCTAACAAGATATTTTTAATGAAAAAGTTGTTTAATATGAAGATGTATGAGAATAGTTCAGTAACAGATCATTTAAATGATTTCAACATGGTTGTGAATATGCTAGCTTTGGTTACAAAAGAATTTGATGAAGAAGTTAGGGCTTTATTAATTCTGTGCTCTTTACTTGAAAGTTGGAATAGCCTGGTAATGGCGGTAAGCAACTCAGTTCTAGCTAACTCGAAGTTGAAGTTTGAGGATGTTGTAGGGGTGATTCTAAGCGAGGAAATGTGAAGAAAAAGCTCCGGGGAATTTTCTACTTCAGGGAATGCTTTGACAGTGGAAACTAGAGGGAGACAGAAGAATAGAGGAAACCATGGAAAATCGAAAGATCGGGAAATGTCAAAATCCAAGAGTAAGATTGTATGTTGGAACTGTGGAAAGTCTGGGCATGTAAAAAAGGATTGTTGAGAGCTTCGGGACAAGAAGAAACAACAGGAAGAAAACAAGGAGGAAAATGTGGCATCGGGTAATGTATGTCAAGATGTTTTGATTCTATCTTTGCATAATATTACTGAATCTTGGGTTTTAGATTCAGGGGCTTCTTTTCATGCTTCTCCACATAGACATTATTTTGTTAATTATGTTCAAGGGAATTTTGGGCATGTTTTTTTTGGTGATGATGAGCCTTGCAGTATAGTTGGAAAATGTTATGTTTAGGTTAAGATGTAGAATGGGAATACATGGCTATTGAAGGATGTTAGACATGTGCCTACATTAAGGAGAAATTTGATATCGGCGGGGCAATTGGGAAGTGATGGTTGTACTGTGATATTTACAGCTAACTCTTGGAAGGTTACCAAGGGTGCTCTTGTGGTAGAAAGAGGTAAGAAGGTTGGAACCTTGTATTTAATCACTGATAGTACTAATGATTGTAATCTTGTAGCTTCAGATGAAGATACAATATTATGGCACTATAGGCTCGGTCATATGAGCCATAAGGGCATGAACATCATAAAGAAAAATTTGCCTGGATATACAGAAACGGGTTTGGATTTTTGTGAGAACTGCATATATGAGAAACATAAGCGAGTAAGGTTTCTCAAGGTTAGACCTACGAAGAAAGAGAGTAAGTTAGAGCTGGTACATTTTGATGTGTGGGGGCCGGCTCAGGTATCATCTCTTGGGGGTTTAAGTTATTATGTTACTTTTATTGATGATGCAAGAAGGAAAGTTTGGGTTTATTGTATTAGAAACAAATATGATGTATTGGACACTTTTGTTAAGTGGAAAGCCTTAGTAGAGAATGAAACATGTCTTAAGCTAAAATGTCTCAGGTCAGATAATGGAGGGGAGTATTGCAGTAATGAATTTAATGATTGTTGTTCTAAGAATGGAATCCGCAGGAAAAAGACGGTTCCAGGAACTCCACAACAGAATGGGGTATAAAAAAGGATGAAGAAAACAATAATGAAATGTGCTAGGAGCATGAGGTTACATGTAGGAATGCCTCTTTCTTTTGGGGCAGAAGTGGTGAGCACAGCTGTGTACTTGATAAACAGAGGACTTGTCGACACTAAAATTTTCTTCTGTAATTTCTATTTCATTAATGTATGATGTTGTTAAGTATAATTAGTAGTAGCGTCTGATAGAAGATAACGGCGCCGTCAGTACGGTACCGCCAATAATGTGGAGTACGGTAATAGTCAAAGTACAATAGGAATGTTGTAAAAAATAAATATTTGTCGTAAGTGGTCCGGTAATGTTAAAATGTCAAAGTTTGGGTAATTAGAGAAGTAGGGTCTACGTGATTAGAAATTAGGAAATATTATATTGGTAATAAGGACAAGGAGTGAGGTCATAAATATTTTGCATATTTTATTTGTAAAAAGTCTAAAAATGTGGAACCAATGTAAAATGATAAGGTTTATCTTATCTTAAAAGATAAGCTTACATGTACAGATAAGAATTAAGGTATGGAATACGATTCGTCAGAGTGGATTTCTTATCCTATCTTAGAGATAAGATGGATAAGCCTGGAAGTTCTATAAATAGAGAGGCCACCCCCCTCATTTAGCATATAGAAGGAAGTAGTGAGAAATATTGTAGGAAGTGTGCGAAGGAAGCCATCAGTTTGAAGGTGTGTTGAAGAAGCCATTAAGAGGTGTAATTGTAAAGTTTCTCCCATAGTCTTGGTGAAAGGCAAGTGAAGTCAATAACACTTGAAGTACCTCATGGGTGAGATTGTAACAATTTCATGTTAATATTATAATTTACTTTGATATTTCAGATTTTTCATCATTCTGTCTTATCATAGTCAATGGTATTCTTGTGTTATGTTGTTGTTTTGTTTCCAGATTACATCCACCAAACTAAAGGCTATGCATTAGTAAATAATCATAGCACGAGGAGTTCCCGGTGAAGAATTATCATAGTGCCGGATTGGTGATGACATTTTGGTTCCGTTGCTGGGACCATTCCTCGTTGGTGGATTTTCTGGAGAGATATTCCCACTTAGTCAAAAATCAATTGGAGGGTAACCTTGTTTTTACTGTGCATAGTAGTTACCATGGTAAAGTCATTTTTGTCCATGAATAGTAGTTACCATGGTAAAGTCATTTTTGCTGGGAATAGTATTTACCACAGTAAAGTCACTTTTTACCGTGAATAGTATTTACAGCAGTAACTTCACTTTTTACCGTGAATAGTGTTTACCACAGTAAAGTCAGTTTTTACCGCAGTAAGTCAAGTTTTACCATAGTTTACCGTGGTCATTTCTATTTTACTGTAGAAAGGTGTAAAGTCACTTTCTAGTATAGTGATTCCAATTATTTGTGCACATAAGTCTTGTTGATTGTACTTGTGGGTTGGTATTTCACGGTGGTTACTTTTGAAAATGGGAAAGATTCCTGTTTTTTCAGCTCAATCTAATGAAGATGCTTCTTCTTTCATTCAAGAGTTTAAGAGGATCTTGTATTTGTAATGGCCTTATAAGAAGGGAACAATGGACTGAATTTTTTCCTACCTTTTTGGATGGTTCAGCACTTAGGTGGTTTGAAACACTAGGTGATAATGTGAAAAATTCATGGGATTTATTAACTGAAAGTTTTCTTGAAGAATTTGGTGAACAACAGAAATATGCAGATCTCATGATCGAGATCACAAAGCTATCCCAAGGAGAGAAGGAGAAGATAAGGGATTATCATGCTCGTGTTCTAGAGCTAAGGAGGAAGCTCGATGCCCAGATCCGGAAGGAAGGATTAGCGGATGGGTTGATGAATGGCGGGGATAATCTCCTCTGTAAGCACTTCATTCTTGGGATGAAGCCAGAGATCAGACAACGAGGGAAGTATGACCGCCCAACTACCATTGAACAAGCAAAGGAGATTGCAAGAAGGCAAGAAGAAAGCATGGAAGAGGAGCCCAAAGAAATTGTTGCTAAAGTAGAGCCTACACCAGCACCTTTGGTCCAGAATCCACAACCACTCCCGGTGAGCACAAATATTTCTCCTAGTACATCTACTGAGTATGAAGATCTGCTCAGAAAGATGGGTCAGTTAACTATTAATCTTCTTCAAGGAAAGGAATTTAGTTCTCAGGGAGGAGATAGAGGTCCAAAAAGAAATATTTCTGAAGTTGTTTGTTATGGTTGTTATAAAAAGGGTCATTATAAGTATAATTGTCCAGATAGAGCTTCTACATCTGGTAAAGGAGATAATGATAAAGGAAAAGCACCTGTGAATTCTTTTGATGTAGTAGATAAGAGTAGAAATAATGAAGTAGATGTGTTTGTAACAAAAAGAAAGAAAGAAAAAGATAATCAAGATGGAAATGATCCTAAGAAGATGAAAGGAGAAACTAGTAAGAAACATAGGAGAAGAAAGTTGGGTGTGCAGGATTTTCTGATTTCACAGGGGCAAGGACCATACTCCATCTTGGAAGATCTGTCCAAAAGGCCTGCAAATATTACATATGGTCAACTCTTGGCTATGTCTTCTGAGAAGAGGCGGGAGTTGCGAAGTGGACTCAATGCTCGACGAAGGAAGGAGGTTGAGGTCCCTATTTTGGAGGCAGAGGCGGATCCCTATGCTCCACAAGCTGAGGTATTATGTAATGGTATTTCAATTCATGATGTCTTAGTTGATGGAGGTGCTGCAGTTAATGTAATGACCGAGTCTGTAATGAATATGTTGGGTTTAAAAATTGATCGCCCTTCAACACTTATGTTAAGGTCATTAAATAAGGGAAAAACTAAACCAGAAGGTGTAGTTTCAAATGTGGCAATATCTGTTATGGGTGTTGTATGTGTGGTAGACTTTCAGGTGATGAAAAATGGTACTGTTGCGTACCCAATGCTGCTGGGAAGACCATGGCTAAGGAGAGTTCATGCAAGAAACTACTGGAATGAAGGTTTCATGACACTTGGACGTGGTAGAGAGAGGGTGAAGATAAATGTGATCCCTCGACATCATAAGGCAGAACCTGTGGATTCAAGTGATGAAACTGATGATTGGACATCCTCTGATTACTCTAGTACCAGTGAAGTGGACACTGAAGATGAAGAAAGTGAGGTGGATGTTTCAGTCATGGATATCCTTCCAGTCACACCAACTCATGACCCCATAAAATTATCTGAAGAAGAAGTTGATGATCGTCTCCAACAAATAAAGATTGGTGATGCTGTGATGGAGAGTGAGAAGGAATCCTACCTCCAGCTCTTTCGAAGGTACATACACCTATTCACTTTTGATTACAAGGAACTCCGTCAAGTAAGTTGGGTAGAACATTGTATTGAGCTGGTAGATGGTGCTAAGCCCATAAAGCAAATGCCATATAGAATGAATCCTAATTTTTCCAAGACTGTAAAAGAAGAAATAGATAAGTTGCTTGATGCAGGATTCATATTTGCTGTGGAGAATTCAGAATGGGTTTCTCCCATTGTGATCTCAATAAAAAAGAATGGGAAGCTACGCATTTGTGTTGATTACAGGAAGCTCAATAAGGCAACAAAGAAGGATCATTACCCTCTTCCATTTTCAGATCAGATCTTAGACGAAGTAGCTGGCCAGGAGTGCTATAGTTTTGCTGATGGATATAGCGGCTACAACCAAGTTCGTATAGCAGAGAAAGATCAACTGAAGACCACGTTCACCACTCCTTGGGGAACGTTTGCTTATAGAGTTATGCCTTTTGGGTTGTGTAATGCTCCAGCAACATTCCAACGTTTGATGAATAGGGTGTTCGAACCCTACATTGGGACCTTCATTAGAGTATTTCTGGATGATTTTTGCATCTATGGGAGCAAATTGGACCACCTGCACCAGATGGAGACAACATTTCAAAGGTTAGATGAAGCACAAGCCTCACTAAACCCTACAAAGTGTGTCTTTGGATGTTCTAAAGGCGTTTTGTTAGGGCATGTTGTATCCAGAGATGGTATTGGTACTGATCCTGATAAAGTTTCAAAAATCAAAGATTTACCATTTCCTATGAATAGAAGTAAGTTGAGATCATTTTTAGGCCATGTGGGTTACTATAGAAGGTTCATCAAGAATTTCTCAAAGATTGCACAGCCACTAACCCAGTTCTTGAAGAAGGATGTTACTTATGAACCAGGAAATAAGGCGCATGAAGCTTTTGGACAACTGAAGGAAGCCCTGGTGTCTTCACCTGTTTTGAAGAATCCAGATTGGAGCAAGCCATTCATTGTGTACACTGATGCCTCAGATGCAGCACTAGGAAGTACTTTGAGCCAAAAGGATGAAAATGGGAATGAACATCCAATTTACTTTGGGAGCAGACAAATGAGCAGTGCTGAGGTAAATTATACTGTAACTGAAAAAGAGGCTTTGGCTATCATTTTTGCTGTAAAGAAGTTTAGAAATTACTTGCTAGGGGAAAAAATTTCTAGTTGTAACAGATCATCAGGCTCTAAAATATATTGTAAATAAGGCTAACCCATCAGGGAGGATAGCAAGATGGATAATTTTGCTACAAGAATTTGAATTTGATATTATAGATAGGCCAAGGAAAGAAGCATGTCAATGCAGATGCACTCTCTCGAGCCTATGATGGTTTAGGATCATCTTGTGATGATGATGATTTTCCCCGATGCAGCATTGTTATCCCTTGACACAATCCCTAGTGAATACATAGATATTTGGAATTATCTGAATGAATTCAAGTTTCCTGATGGTGCCAATGCAAAGACTAAGAGAAAGATTACTCAAGCCAGTCGTCCATATTCTATTCTACATGGAGTATTATTTCGAATAGGACCTGATGGACAGTACAAGAGGGCAGTTGGACGTGATCAAGGGAAGGAACTGCTAGAAGAATTCCACAATGGTACATGTGGAGGGCACTTCTCTGGACAACTTACAGCAAGAAGGATCTTGGATGCAGGTTATCACTGGCCCACTCTTTTTAAAGATTGTTATAATTATTGTAAGACATGTGATATTTGTCAAACACATGGTAACCGTAAGACTTCATCAGCTCCATTATGTCCTATTCTTCCACTTGGTCCCTTTGAAAAGTGGGGAATAGACATTGTAGGTCCACTTCCAACTACATCACGCCAAAATAAGTATATTGTAGTTGCCACAGATTATTTAACCAAGTGGGTTGAAGCTAGGCCATTGAAAACAACTTCCATGGATGAAGTGGCAAGGTTCATATATGAACGCATTGTCACCAGATTTGGTTGTCCATTAGAAATTGTAACAGATCAAGGAAGCCACTTCATTAATGAGGTGGTAGAAGCCCTAGTCAATAAGTTTTCTATTAAGCACAGGAAGGCAAACAACATACAAGCCAAGCACAAATGGACAGGTGGAACGAACAAATTTTGTGTTGTGTCAAATTCTAGCAAAAGATGCAGCCTTGCAGGTACATAAATGGGATAAAAGGATTCATGCAGCATTGTGGGCATATAGGGCAACATCAAAGTCAGCAACAGGATACTCCCCATTTCAGTTGGCCTATGGCATTGATCCAGTTCTTCCTATTGAGTTTGATATTCCCACTATGAGAGTTATGAAAAATGAAAGGATGGATGAAAGTGATTCAGTAAAAGAAAGGTTGGTACATCTTCATTTGCTAGAGGAAATGAGGGAAATAGCAAAGGATACAAGCCATAAGAAGAAAATGAAGCAGAAGGAATACTTTGATCAAAAGATCCGGTGGTCTCCATTTCATGTGAATGACTTGGTTCTAGTATATGATTCCAGATACAAAAAAAGAAGACAGAGAAAATTTCTTCCAAAATGGATGGGGCCCTACAAAATAGCAGCTGTGCATGAAAATGGTACGTACCGACTGGAGGAATTGGATGGCACTCCCATTACGAAATGGATCAACCATGACAAGTTGAAGATTTTCCAAGCACCAGAATAGTCTACTCCGAGGACGGAGTAGAAGCTAGGAAGGGGGAAGATGTCGACACTAAAATTTTCCTCCATAATTTCTATTTCATTAATGTATGTATTAGGAATATGATGTTGTTAAGTATAATTAGTAGTAGCGTCTGATAGAAGATAACGGCGCCGTCAGTACGGTGCCGCCAATAATGTGGAGTACGGTAACAGTCAAAGTACAATAGGAATGTTGTAAAAAGTAAATATTTGTCGTAAGTGGTCCGGTAATGTTAAAATGTCAAAGTTTGGGTAATTAGAGAAGTAGGGTCTACGTGATTAGGAATTAGAAATATTATATTGGTAATAAGGACAAGGAGTGAGGTCATAAATATTTTGTGTATTTTATTTGTAAAAAGTCTAAAAATGTGGAACCCATGTAAAATGATAAGGTTTATCTTATCTTAAAAGATAAGCTTACATGTACAGATAAGAGTTAAGGTATGGAATATGATTCGTCAGAGTGGATTTCTTATCCTATCTTAGAGATAAGATGGATAAGCCTGGAAGTTCTATAAATAGAGAGGCCACCCCCCTCATTTAGCATAGAAAGGAAGTAGTGAGAAATATTGTAGGAAGTGTGCGAAGGAAGCCATCAGTTTAAAGGTGTGTTGAAGAAGCCATTAAGAGGTGTAATTGTAAAGTTTCTCCCATAGTCTTGGTGAAAGGCAAGTGAAGTCAATAACACTTGAAGTACCTCATGGGTGAGATTGTAACAATTTCATGTTAATATTATAATTTACTTTGATATTTTAGATTTTTCATCATTCCGTCTTATCATAGTCAATGGTATTCTTGTGTTATGTTGTTGTTTTGTTTCCAGATTACATCCACCAAACTAAAGGCTGTGCATTAGTAAATAATCATAGCACGAGGAGTTCTCGGTGAAGAATTATCATAGTGCCGGATTGGTGATGACAGTACATTCTGATGTGGGGGGGCCAGCTCAGGTATAATCTCTTGGGGGTTCAAGTTATTATGTTACTTTTATTGATGCAACAAGGTAAGTTTGGGTAAGAAACAAATCTGATGTATTTGATACTTCTTAAATGAAAGTCTTGGTAGAGATGAAACAAGTATTAAGAAAAATGTCTCAGGTCAGATTTATTACAGCAATGAATATGATTATTGTTCTAAGAATGAACTTCACAGGCAAAAGATAGGAACCAACAGAATGGGGTCTCAGAAAAGGATGAACAGAACAATAAATCTAGGAGCATGAGGATAAATGTGACTGCCTCTTTATTGGTGAGCACAACTATGTACTTAATAAACAGGGACCCTCAAGGCCTTGGATGGACATATTTGAGGAGGGTTAGTAAGAAAGTTTATTATTCATTTCTTAGTCTTTGGATGTGAGTTGTTTGTTCATATAGACAAGGATGATAGGACAAGCTAGAGGCTAATTAGATGTACTTTCATTGGTTATGGTGGTCTTTGGATTTAAATGGATATTAAGGACAAGAAAATCATTCGATCTAGGGATTGGTATTTAATGAGAAATCATGTATAAGCAATAGTTGCAAGAAAACAGGGAAGAATCCAAGAAAGAATATGCAGGTGATAAGAGGATCTTCCATAATGGGAAATTGAATGCCATGATCTCAGTTTAGGAACCGACTCAATGAGGAACCCCAAACTCCTACAGTGACGAGGTCTTCTAGGGTAAGAAAAGAACCTGAACATTTTTCTTCTTCTCTTTATTATTTATTACTCACTGATAGTGGAGAGCCAGAGAAGATTTGATGAAGCAATAGCAGGTAGATGCCAATAAGAAGTGGGAGCAAGCCATGGATGAGGAGCATAAGTCTCTCATAGAGAACTCAGAGTTGGGATTTGGTGAAGCTACTTGGAAGGAAAAAGAGCATTGCAAAACAAGTGGGTGTACAGAGTTAAAGACATGAAGAAGGAGGAAAGAAAAATATAAGGCCCGGTTGGTGGTCAAGGGGTTTGCACAGAAACTAAGGTATAGATTTTGATGAGATTTTTCTCCTCTAGTAAAAATAACTTCTATTAGAACTGTTCTTGGAATAGTGCAAGATAGAAGAGATTGCACTTAGAACAGTTAGATGTAAAGACTACATTTCTCCATGGTGATTTGGATTGAGGAACTATATATGCAGCTTACCAGAGGGCTATGAGGTCAAAGGTAAAGAGGAGATGGTGTGTAAACTGAAGAAGAGCTTGTATGGCTTGAAACAAGCTCCACGTCAATGGTATAAGAAGTTTGATAGCTTCATGATGGTCGTAAGGTTATATTAGATGTCATTCTGACCATTTCGTGTATACAAAGAAATTTGAGGATGGAAGTTATATTATCCTGTGTTTGTATGTTGATGACATGTTGGTTTGCAGGTAAAACTACATGTAGGAAATAAAAGTACTCAAGAAACAGCTAAGTGAATCCTTTGATATGAAGGATTTGGGGGCAGCCAAACAAATCCTTGGTATGAGGATAACTCGGGATAGGAAGGAAAGGAAAGCCGTGACTTTATCTCAGGAAGAGTACATTAAGAAGGTCCTTGGACAGGTTTAACATGCAGGATGCTAAATTGGTTGGGAATCCTTTGGTAGGCCATTTTAAGTTATCAAAGGAGCAGTGGCCCAAGACAGAGCAGGAAAGAAACCAGATGTCCAAGGTACCTTACTCATCAGCAGTTGACAATTTGATGTATGCTATGGTGTGCACTAGGATTGATATTGCCCATGCAGTGGGAGCTGTGAGTAGATTTATGAGTGATCCAGGTAAAGAGCATTGGCAAACAGTAAAGTGAATCCTTCGGTATTTGAGTGGAACCATGGGGACAGTTTTGTGCTACAGTGGATCAGACACCACTTTACATGGTTATGTAGATTCAAATATGGCTGGAGATGTAGACAGCAGGAGGAGTACGACAGGTTATATTTATACTGTAGGTGGGACAGCAGTGAGCTGGATTTCATGACTATAGAAGCTGGTGGCTTTGTTAACCACGAAGGTTGAGTATGTTGCTGCCACAGAGGAAAGTAAAGAGATGATTTGGTTACAACAATTGCTTGAGGAGTTGGGGCATAAGTAGGAGGAATGTAAGCTACATAGTGATATTCAAAGTGCTATACACCTAGCTAAGAACTCTACTTTCCACTCCAGGACGAAGCATATACAATTGAGATATCACTTCATCAGGATAGCTTTGGAGGAAGATAAGTTAAAGTTGGAGAAGATTCATACCAGTCAGAATCCTACAGACATAATGACCAAGGTGGTCACAAGGGATAAACTAAAGCTATGTTCAGCTTTGGTTAGCCTTCACGGATGACAGTGAAGGGTTGAGAAGCTTGCTCAGTGGAAATCAGTCTCCAAGTGGGAGATTGTTATGTTTGTGGAGCCTATTTTCATGTAAGAATGTGGTACACCTTCTATGTGTTACACTCGGGTATTTTTATTTTCAGGTCCCGCTCGCCAGTGAGCGGGCCAGGTGGTTCAGGGGCGAAGTCCCAGAAGCAAATTTTCATGGGTGGTTTATTAACCCATGGGTAATGGGTAATCGTTATGGGCTGTTTTTGGGCCCATGGTTTTCCGGTACCCATTGTTTTGTAAAACCGCCTCTTCGGCTACCCATAGGTTTATGAGACAGTTTTATTTTTTCCCATTATTTGATAACCATGGTTTCATAAAAATGCTTAAACAGTTGTCTATTTATATGGTCTTATGCATATGATAGATATACAAGAAAATATATTGCAGATGTGTTTTGAATTCGGGTGTGAATTCTGTAGAGTTTGTTGACCATAGCTCCAAATGGATTTGGGTATTGTATTGAGAGAGTGGAGGCTTGTAATAAAATCTAAGCAAGTGATTCTTGGTGGACGTAGCCCAAATTGGGTGAACCATGTTAAATCTTGTCTCTTTGTGTTGTGTTATTTATTCTACACTTTTATTTGAGATTTGTAATATTTTCTACATATTAGTTTCTACTGGTACGATTCTGTAAGGGATTATTCCGCATATTTTATCTCTTATTTCCTAACACCTAAACTTAGGCCTTGAATTTTGAACGTTCTTGTTTGTGTCTTTCTATACCTAGAAAGTAAGAAAAGCTAGTTGTCAGCTTAGGTTACTGAGTTGTTGGATTGTGACTTGGTTTGTGTCTTTTTCTTCTAAAGGTTCTTCCTCTTCGTATTATGGAGGTTCTTCCCCTGTCTCATGTTCTATCTTGTTTCTTCGTGGCACTTTGATGAGGGGTATTCTATGCCCTACCAGTTTATCATTTTCTGTGTAAGAAGTTGAAGCATACCCGCCTGTTAAAATATCTTCCATATGTATAAGGGGGCATTCTTCCTTAGTAGTGTCATTTGTAGGTAATATTGGTTCATTCTCAGTGGGTAATTTGGCCCTTAATTCCATGACCCGTGTCAAAACTCTATCTTTGTTTCTAAGGAGAAACTCATCTAGTAGAGTGGGGTCAAAATCAAAGTTTGTGTGGTTATTCTAATTCATTTCCACTATGATCGACCATCTCTTCGGTTTCCTTTTCTAAAAAAAATAGTGGCCCTAAGTCATGTCCAATGAAGGGGTTTGACCCTTTTCTGTTAGAGGTCTCCCAAGCATGCGCTTGTTGTTCCTCATATGTCTGTTTCTTCAACCCTAGATGTGTTTTGGGAGCCATATTTTTGTGATAGTTTCACTAGGGTGAGTTGTAGATATGTGCAAAGCTTAGTGACTACCCCTAAGTGAAATGCAAAATGAAATTGCTAAGAGTATGAATATGTCAACAATGTGAGAATACCAATATGATAGAGTGATAAATCACCCGTGATACAAGCGTTTGGTATTAAAAATTGATCAAAGGAAGTACTTCCTAGACTATGTTTCAAAAAGTAGTTTGTGTCACAAGATGATTAACAAGATGTTTTCACTTATGCCAAGTTCAAGGAAATGAATAAAACGTAAGTAAATACAAGAAGTCAATGTGATATCCCAATCGAGATATACGATGAGCGAGCTCAAACTCAATTAAGACCTATATCTCAAAAAGTGCCAATTATAATTCACGAATGACACAACAATATCACCAAGATATGTTAACCCACTTTGCTAGAAAGTGAAGTATTGATATCGAGGTGTTATTGATATAACATGCACAAATGGTAACACCTAGCACTCTTTGAAATCAAGGTAATAATAGAACCGAACTAAAAATATCAAAGTATAGATAGGAATAGTTAAAAATGTGTGCAGCGTAGCCGTACAATATAGGTATTTATGTCGAGTTTACAAGAAACAAGACGTAAATATCGAAATTGTATTGATACGAGACAAACAATCTAACTCCTCTATGGAAGTCCATGATGATGAACCACGCATAAATACAATGACGATCTTGACGTGGGTATCAAGATCACAATGGCTACCAAATGACGTGAAAACACCTCCGCTCACTTTAGATGTTTAACTAACCCAACCGTAAACATGGATGGGCGTAAATAGACATAAAAGTGAGAGAAACAGTTAAAAGGAAACACAAAGGTAATCACACCTCTTTTGATGAACAGAAGGAAATAAATTCAGAAAAATGACGAAAAATGCTAGCCTCACTTTGGCAGAGTTTCACCTCACCCTAAGGTAAGTAAAAACTAGGCGAAAGTAATACATCACACATTTCTCAAATAGAAGGTTCACAACTCAACACTGTTTTAAAATGGTCAAATTGGGCTCCTAGCGAAAGTATATTCTCCTAGGTGGTTCTCTCGCCCTAGGTGTTACAAAGTTGCCACGAGTGACCACAATTTACCCAAAAAGTCACACGAACTAGTTTGGGAGTATCTCGGCTTTACTTTACCCCCTTTAAGAACAGTAGACAACTAGTGTGTCTACATGTACTATCACTGGGGTCGCCACAACAGACAACCTGTAACGCTATCTCACAAAGAAATCAATAGTCAAGTAGGTAGTGCAGAGCACTTCTCGTTTCATCCATAAGTTTCCCTCTTGCGTGGACTACTTTGGGGTTCCTAGAACCACCCCCATTGTTGTAGCTTAAGGCGTTATGCCAAAGGGGTTATGTTCCAGTTGAGCGGAGAGGGATGTACCCTTTTTCGAAACCTGCAATACAATGTTTTGAATATGTTGCTCTTTTTATTTTGTTTAATTAGGTGTGGTTTGCTTGAACACCTTTTGACAACCTGTATAACAACTGTATTGGTAGTTTTTGATTTCGTTTTGATTCCTCCTTTCTTTGACAAGCGTTAGTAGTTCTCTACGAAAATCACATTATTTAAAAGAGGATTAAGAGTTTTTTTTAATTCTCAAGATCATCCAAGGATGCAAGAGAAGAGCGTACACAACAAATAATGTAACTAAAAAGTAAATAAAATCCTTTCAATCAATGAACCATACAAAATTCTTGATAAATATTCATTCCCCTAAACCAAAAGTGAAAGATGAAGTTTCCAATTTACCAAATGTTATAAAATTAAGAATAAAGTTGTTTTTGATTCTCAAGATCACCCTAAGGTGCAAGAGAAGAGCATACACAAACTTTATCCCAACTATATAGAAATGAAAAACTTCAAATCAAAGGACTATTGAAAAATGCTTTGTAAAAGGTTCATTCCCTTAACCAAAAGTGAAAGATGAAGTTTCCAATTTACCAAATGTTATAAAATAAAAATTAAAGTTGCTTTTTATCCTCAAGATCACCCTAAGGTGTAAGAGAAGAGCATGCAAAAACTTTATCCCAACTATATAGAAATGGAAAACTTCAAATCAAATGACAATTGAAAAATACTTTGTAAAAGGTTCATTCCCTTAAGCAAAATGAATAATCAAATTTCTAAGTTTAATCCCAATGTTAAAAAGATATAGATCAAAGTTATTTTTGATTCTCAATATCACCAAAATGTGAAAGAGAAGAGCATACACATGCTTTGGTCTAAATCGAGGAAGCATGGAAATATTACATTCATCAAAACATTAGACATGTTAGAAAATGACCAGTTTTAAACTAACAAAAAAAATTATAATTTATATAATTATAAATCCTAAATTTATGTTTTCATTACATAGTTAACTTTAATACCTTTCCAACGCAAAAAAAATGGAGTCATTTCGAGTTCGGGAGTAAAAGTTATGGCCTTCAGAAGATGGGTTACACATATGCTCTTATGCTCACGGGTATGCACTTGACATGCACTCAAAAAATGTCAAAAAAATCGTTTCTTAATCTATAAAATGGGCAAGTTTTTCCAACCAAGATTCAATTTTGACAACAACTCATCACATCAATATATGAATAGAATACTCAACGTTATCAAACATTAACATATATGCTCAAGAATTTAAAATTTTCAAGAAATTGACAAAACTAGCATGTAGAATGATGAAAACGTAAGCTCTAAAAATGAAAACATGATGAAATCTTGAAATTTTCTCACCAAGATTAAATTTTGACAGCAACCCACCACATTAATATGTAAATAGAAGACTCAGCACTATCAACCACTAACCTATATGCTCAAGAGTTTAAAATTTTCAAAAAATTGACAAAACTAGCATTTAGAATGATGAAAAAGTAAGCTCTAAAAATGAAAACATGATGAAATCTTGAAATTTTTTCACCAAGATTAAATTTTGACAACAACCCACCACATTAATATGTAAATAGAAGACTCATCACTATTACACACTAACCTACATACTCAAAAGTTTAAAATTTTCAAGAAATTGACAAAACTAGTATGTAGAAGGTTGAAAAAGTAAGCTCTAAAAATGAAAACATGGAGAAATCTTAAAATTTTCCCATCAATTCCAATTTTGACAGCACTTCACCTCCTTTATACCTATAAGGAAGACTCAACACATGCAAACTCAACAAAACAAGTTAACAAAAATAAGTTAGATCAACATGTGTAAAAGAGGGTTAATAACAAAAAATGAAACTTAACTACAAAAACTTGAAATCAAGTGTAAAGGACAATGGAGTAAGTCCCACCAGGCGTGCCAAATGTGTGCATGTGTTTGTTTTCAAAATAATGCTAATATGAGTAAATACTAACACCTAAATAGCCTTAACTTAGCAAGAATTGAACAACAAACCAAACACCATCAAGATAAGAATTAAACAAGGGTTAGATGCTAGCATTCATCAATATAAAATTTGTAACTAACAATGCTAAATATCTAAACTCCTCTATTCTCTAACAACAAATAAATGAATGGACCTAAGTAAGCTCCATGGCTATCAAAATAGTTGTCCTTAGTATGCCAAGTAACCTAGGAATGAGGGCCTATTAAAGTTGGGCTACAAGACCTTTTTGACACCTCCCATGTATGACCTAAGCACTTAAGAAAGAGGCTTAACTCTTCAAGATGATGAACTCTCAAAAGGGCAAGGTGCAAGCTCTTAGTCTCTTTGCTATATGCTTTGCATTTTCTCTCTAAGGAGTTTATGTGTAAGTAAAAAGGTAGGTGGAGGGCTCTTTATATAGCCCAATGGATAAAGGAAACACTTCATCCCATTGTATGTGGGATAAATGTAAAACATGATTATGAATGGATAAGGTTGCTTTATTAAAGGTAACCTTACTTTAGAAGTGTTTAATTTATGCTTAGCAAGTCATGGGAGTTGGGGGGTATTTTAATTAATCAAAGGTGATTAACTAATAGGTAGATGTAAGCTTATAGAAGATAATTAGAGGAATATTAGTACGATTTAAGCTATTATAAGAGGATTAAATCAATTAAATATTAATTTATTGATTAAATGGAAGGGAAAGCTAATTAATTAATAATAATTAGTATAGGTAGAAGGGTGATTTATTAATGCAAGGTCGTTAATTAGGGTATTTGTTGGATAGACAACTTAATTAATTAGCTTAGTGTAATTAATTAATGATGATATGAGGGAAAATAAGTGCTTTTGACGATATGTCGTTGATTTGCAATAAAGAGGATAATTAACGCAATTTAAGTATTTAAATTGCTTGGGCGTAATTATAGGTGTCTACATTCATTTAATTTCCTATATTCCATCTTCAGAATCAATTCCCTTAATAGAAGGAAAATTATGTAATGTAGCAGGTATTAGACAATGGCTCAAACTTTAACAACGTTTACTAATTTTTTACTCTCTTTAGAGGTCGCAACCATTGCATAAATATCATGGAATGATGCACCAATAGAAGAATTGATAAGGGAAAAATTATCAAGTACGCTTAAATTTTGGTCGAAGGCAAGTTCAAATTTAAATTTAAAGATACAATAAAATAAATGTTTATAGGCATTTGAAGTGTTCATATGTATCCTGTTCAAGTTCTGGAACTTGTTTTCCTATAATTGGTGGTAATTTCCAACCAAAAATATAGTTTATAGTTGTAATGAATAAAAATTTATGGATTAAAATGTGTATTTATTTGTTGTCTTGATAAACTCTATTAGAAGGTGTTTTTTTAAAGTAAGAACAGAGGTTCTTTCCCAGTAAGTGTCAGTGCAAGCATAAGAGGTCATTGCTAACTATGAACTCTAAAGTTGTAGGAATTAGTGTATATGTTTCATTTTTTCAAGCTATTGAAATAAAGAGGTGGCATTGATATGTGATCAGGCCCACTGAAGAGATTCAGGATTATGGTGTTTTTTGTTTGGCTGAAATAAAAAATACAAATATTATATAATCATCTTAGAGAATACATTGCGAATGCCAGAATGGGGAGGTGACAGCATTGAAGCAACATGGTTTCCATCAAGGCAACAAGGAGGGATATTCCCATCATATTACACAAATGGAAATAAAAAAAAGCAAGATGGTAGGTTAGAATAAAGATCTGTAAAATCATTTGAATGGCTACAATTGACAAGGTTCTCCTTTTATGGTTGTATCTTCTTGCCAGAGAATGTTGAGGGCCAAGTGATTAGTGGCATGTGGGTCGTTATTTACAGTTGCTGCATCCCCCTCCCTTACGTATGAGCTATTACTGGTAAACCAAGACAGGTTCCAAAGTAATTCACTTGACAAGGCGTGAGAGAACTCATAGGATGGCAATAGTTTGAAGAGATGGCTTGGTACGAAGGGGGAGGGGAATGGACCATTTCACAATGAAAACTGCAACTCTATTGCAATGGCACTTGCAATGAGTGATATGGAAAGGATAGAATTTTTGATGTCATAAACAAATGCCACAAAAAATGATTTCCAGGTTGTAATTGACAGGACTAAAGAATCTGAAGTCCAACCCACTAAAACAGTCTAGTAGAGTTGGTCATGAGCTTGTAGAAGATAAAGAAAACATCATAGCCTCAACCAGTATTATTTTCTCTTATTCTAAGATTTTGTGCAAGCGATAACAATCAACAGTTTACAAACAAAATGACATAGAGAATGTGTAATTATATGACAAAAAGAAGTAGAAGTACTTTCTCAGCAAAAACTTGAAGAAAATATTCATGTAAATATGAACTTAATATAACATGCAAATTTGTTGATTACAAAATACACAAATGCAACTTACCATAATATTGTAAAAACTGATTTGCAAATATTATAAAAACTGATTTGTAAATATTGGGAAAGAAGGTTACATATCACATGTTTATGATGCGGAAGGTACATAGGATTGGAGCAATTTCGTTTATTTGTAAATGTAATATCTTGTTCCCATTGTTTGATGTTCTTTATGTCGTCTTGTCATATAAATGAGTTACAATATGCACATTGACAATGTGCTTATCTCGGGAAATGGTAAATAATAATAAATAGGTAAATAGATAAATTAAATGTTAGCAAAATCTAGTTAATTTGGCAAGTAATATGAATAGGTAAATTAAATGGTAGGAAAATGTACTAAAGTTGGCAGAGTTTCTGTCAAATGAAACACGCACACCAATACTTTTATACACCTTATTCCTTACAGTCGAGCATTGATATGATAGTAAATTACATGTACACCATGGGGAAGAGAAGTGTAGTTAAAAACCGGGGGTTTGATTATGTGCAGGAGGAACAGAGTAATAGAGAAGGTTAAGTACCCGAAGTCTGCTTGCGAAGACCAACCATAGTGAGAAGAGGTTTTGGTAGGAGCTTTCTTCCATTCATCAACCGTGTGAGTATCATATCTATGTAAATGTTGTTGGAATGCCGTTGCCTATGGGTTTGGGGAAAAGGGGAGAACTATTGGTGGTGCGCAACATTTTGTGCAGATGCCTCCAACAGGCAATGGTGATCTGGGCAGAGGAATTTACAAATAGCATTCTGACTGTTAATGGTGATCTAGGCAGAGGCATTTACAAATAGCATTCAGAATGTTAATGGTGATCAGGGCAGAGGCATATGTAAATAGCATTTTGATTGTTAATGGTGATTTGGGTAGAGGCATCTGCAAATAGCATTATGACCGATTGAATGAAAATGGGGCCGAAGCCAAGGGCTTGGAGCATGGCAAGGATAAACAAGTATTCAATCCGATCATAAGCTTTCTTGAAATCAATTTTAATGAGCATAGCAGATTGATTGGATCTACGGGCCCATTCCATGCCTTCCCAAACAACAATAATGTTGTCCAGGATGTATCACCCCTGAATGAACCCAGTTTGTTCTGGTTGAATAACAATGGGGACAATATTACAGAGCCTCATAGCCAGCGCTTTGGATATTATTTTGTAGGAGACATTCAAAAAAGTGATAGGCTTCCAACAGTTAATTTTCTCTAGATCCCTTGGTTTGGGTATGAATTTTATATTCCCTTTGTTGATACGTGCTCTCAAAGACTAGTTATGGTACCCCTCGAGATAGACTTGAAGGAGGTTTGGACTGACCAAATCCCACATAACTTTGTAGAATTTGCAAGGGAAGCCATTGCATCCTAGAGCCTTATCATTGGCCATTTTCATGATGACAATGTGAAGGTTATCAATGGTGAGAATTTAGTCATAGACCACCTTCTGAGCATGGGAAAGCTTGCACAACACGACAGCCAAACATTATGCAAGGGCTACTTGGTGGTCTACAGAGGGTTGTTGAGCCTGAAAGATTAGCTTGTAATGTCACACAAATGCGTGCAATATGAGATCGGGGTATGTGACCCTAATTCTGCCATCATTGATAGCCCGACTTTGTTAAGAAGGCTTTTTGGCTCTGAGAGAAAGAAATAATTCTTTCGAAATGTGGTCGCCAATTTTAAGCCAATGCATGCGGGCACAAATTTGAGCTCCACGAGCACTGTAGTTATCAGCAATTTGAATTTTTTGGTGAAGCATTGCAACTTGAAGTTGAAGATTTTCTGAGAATGGGATGCCTTGAAGTGCAACCATCGCCTGGCTAAGAGCGGAGGTGTTGGCAGAGTATAAGTGGATCTAAATTTTGGCTAGCTGTTTTCCATAGATTCTGAGGAATCTAATCGTCCGAGTCATAACATCCCCCCACCATTGAGTCCAACTGACATGCATAGGTGGATGAAAGCGTTGACAATGACTAGGTCGAGGGTAAAAATTCCACACACGCTTGATATGATTGAGTGTGGGCCCATGCTGCATCAAGGCAGTATTAAGAAAGAATTGGCCTTTTTGACGAAAAGCATGCTTATCATGCCAAGTGATACAAAATAGAATATGGGAGTGGTCCAAAAGGACAAAGTCATGCATGACCTCCACTGACATGGAATAAATGTTGTCAAAATCAAAATAATCCTGAGATGACAACATAGCTTCATTGAGCCATTTAAGAACACAATCTGATCCTCCTCATAGATTGGACCAAGTGAACCAAGCTTTAGAAGTGGGAGTGCAAGAAGCATTAGGGTCATAAAACCCAAACTTATTGCACATGAAAAACCACGCCTCCCTTTTGCCAACTGTCCACCTCATCGACAAATGGCTGCATTTGTTAGTGGGTGACTTAACCATATTAAAATCACCACTTATGACCCAATAAGCATCGGAAATGGTGTAGGCTATATCCACCGCCAAAGATTGACCCTTTTGGCCACATCGTTAGAGGTGTAAATATTAATGAGGCCAAAAGGGTGACCGTAAACATTAAAGAGGACCCATATGGCATAGTTGATGGGGTCGATGCCATGATCAATCAAAAAGGGCCGCCATTTGGGAGGAAAAAGGGAAATTAAACCCTCACGCCATGCTTCATGATTATTGCAAAAGGCCAAGCTATCAGGCTAGATGGATTTACAAACCACCTGTAACTGAAAACCTATAATTTTCACCTCCTGCAAAAACAAAACATCTAAATTGGAAAATATTTATCGAGCTTCACGAATAATATACTTGTGACAGAAGTCTGTAAGACCTTAAACATTCCAAGATAGGAAATTGCCATCAACATGCAAGCCATCAAGGGTGTCAAACTGGTTTTGCAAGAATTCTGCAGTGTTATGCTGTAAAAAATCCTGCAAATCAATTTTTCTCTGCCGGATGTATTCGATGTTGTAACCCTCTTCTGTTGAGTCCAGATTGCGCGTCGGGCTATGATCCTGAGAGATGCGAGGAGTACTTCAAGGTCTTTTGTATGGCCGCTGTGAGCTGCCTGTTAATAGTAGAGGCAATGGTTACGACATGGTGACATTGGAAACATAATTTGTTTGGTCCATGAGAATTGAGGCCACCTTGGGCGTGCTGGAGCACTTTGGTAATTGGAAAGACGAGTTGAAAGCAATAATTGGTTCCTTTGTAGCAGCAATTGGCTCCTTAGCTTATGGGTTATGGGTTTCTTTAACAACTGGCTCACGTTGACCATTTGAACCAAAGCCTTGGATTGTTAATTTTTGTTCTTATTTTTCCAGCCCCCGGTCATTTTCCAACCTTCCTCTTGCGGGGGTTTTTCTGGTTCAGGGGCTACTTTGGAAAATGAACGATTGCAAGGGACATAAAGGGGACAGTCATTGATCTTATGATCATAGGCTTGACAGCGGAAGCAAGTGTTAGGCAAGTTAATATACAAAATACGATGGGAGTACTGCTTGTCTCCCATCTAAATTTCCACAAATTATTTCAAGTAGCAGGAAAGATCAACCTCGACGTAAACATGCTTTTGTGGGAAGGCATGGTAAAATTGCTCTAGTTCGAGGCAGACCACCCGCCCAATGCGAAGTGAAGCAATTTGATACAGTAGAAATAGGTGCACGGCATGACAGAGGAAGACTAAGTAAATTCAATCCATACAGGCACTTTAAGGGCAGGTCATATTCAGATACCAAAAAGTCCTTATGGTCCAGGGTGTTAGGACCATCAAGAAGTGAGTTACTAGACATACCAACTGGCTTTCTTAGGCCAAAATATTAGGGGCACATTAGCAGGGTCAGAGAAAGTGAAAAAAGAAAGAATACCCTTGGTGATGTTTTGAATGCTATCCAGTCAGACCCCATGAGGAGATCCAAACTATCGAATCAGCCCAGGATTTGACCATGATTTTAGAGGGGATTCAACCCACAAAATATCCTAATGATAAAAAACTATTCTCCAACCATTGACAAGTAAGCATTAAATTTAGGAACATGGGCAGAACTACATCCAGGAGGAGAGAGATTACCTCGTGAAAAACCTTTGGGATGAACTTCCTGAGGATGCACTTCATCGGTAGTGCCATTGCTCAAAGCTCCACTATCTCCTAACTATAGTTGAAACAACCAGGTTTGAATAGGTGAGGTATGATTATATAAGGGATGCCCAACAGGTGCAAGAAACCCTAGGGGAATGACTGATATAAATAAATTCCCGCATAGCCCAAAAAGGTCGTGGTATGACAAATGGTCTAGGAAGGGGAAAATTCCCTAGCAAGATCCGACTCCAGAGTGCATTTGCGCAACACCAGTTGTAAATGTCAAATAAAAACTTTCATAAACATGAAAATTCCTTGAAATGTTCAAGTGATTCCTTATCAACAAAGCTTATTTTCATTCGAAGACTATAATTGAAGAAATAAAAAAAAACTCTTTACAAAAACACGAGGACATATTAACACATCCGATCATGAGGTCAATTTGAGAATGGTTGTATAGACTATAAGGTTCCAAGTGGATACAAAAATAAACATTAGTTTACTCTCAACTCTAAGAATGATCACATTTCCAATAGAACTTTACCGATGTCAAAACTTTCTATATATAGTTAAGAGAATGGATGTTTGCTCATGGAGGACTGAAAAATGCATAGCAGGACCCAATGTACAAGAGATTTGCTTTAATTCAATTATGCTCAAACATGCCTCAACAACATATGCCAAGCTTGGTTAAACTTGTTCCAGATTGCAAAATTTCATGGTATGGAGTGGGGAGCTTCGTAGAGTTCAAGACCCTACACAACTATGATCTTTTCCAATGTTCTACATTATGCTTTATAAATATAGTAGATATTTGGCTAAGTGTACGGATTAGTGTCTAGCCCTACAAGATGGAATCACAAGAACCAATTGTTGTCCAAGCAAGGCATATTAAATGTAATGCACTCAAAATACCAATGCAAACATGTTATAAGATGGTCTCGTTATAATGTATGCGTGTTATGACTTAGTCATGCTCTAAGTAATACCATGCTATCATATAATACAATACATGTCTTCATTACACATGAAAAGAAAAATCACAATTCAAATAACACCATTACCACAACCATCAGTTTAAACAAGATGCAAACCCAAAATTGCTTACACCAATGCTCTCCATGCATTATTTAGGCAATCAAAAAATGTACTAAATACCCAAGATGATGAGTTATAACTAGTTTTAGGGTAGTGTCTATTGAAGATTAGGTCATTGTTGTCAGGAGACATGTCACTAATTTCAACTAAGAGGTTGTCATGTGAACGCCATTATTTTTCATAGGGATTTGACAGGTTAGATTGGGCACCAAAAATTCTCATCATGCATGCAATATAATGTCAAATCTATCTTTCAATAAACATACTCCCAACGTGCACAGCTTTATGTCTCTTGTGAGTTCCCAGTGAATGTGGATCATTTAGAAAGATTGGTTTTCGGACCTTGTATCAAACCACTTTATGCAAGTATTTAAAGTCACATGCAACTCCAACAATGGGGGGAGATAAAAATAAATTGATTCATTTGACAACATTATGCAACTTCAATGCTTTCTAATTAGTTGTGTGTACTATGTCAGAATGAAACCATGGAGTCATGGAGGAAACAATGAAGGATGGATGACAATCAACGTCCTCTTGTTAGCCACAAGAAAGTATGCCGCACTAGTGATATTGTACGCATGTTTAAAACCTCCAGTTTTAACTCATTTTTTACTTAATTGTTTGGTGTATAACCTACTTGGGAAACTCTAATGCCTAACTCTTGGTTTTCCTTAAGCTTTATGTTATACAAGTAATATAGAAACATTCACGATAATTCGAAGACTACGTAAGAGAAGTGTTGGAGATCACGGTCTAATGCAGATCAATGGATCTTGAATCACAGGTTACATAGTAATCTATGAAATATCACATATGAGGTGAAAATCTTGATGGGTTCCTATTCATGTCCAGTGTGTGTGTGTGTAAACCTGTTGCACAAGTGCGCACTATGGAATGGTTACATACTAGACCATGCACTCTTCTGTTCCTGGATCAAGATAATGAAGCCACAAGAATCGTGGAAGCATGCTACAAGAAGTATGGGCATATTGTGTATCTACCATTTTAAGCACTAACGGGAGAATGTTAGGAAAATAACAAGTGTCATAACTTGATCACATTACATTGATGAGTAAATATCATTGTTGGGTAAAATGTTGCAAGTGACAATAATGTATTTAATTTGTTAGGCTAACAACTCACAGATATTATAATTAGGCATGTTTGCAAGATGTGGTTGACCTATGGTTGAATAACTCATATAAGATTAGAATAAAGTGGCATTAGTAATAGGATGTTGTACATCACTATGATAGTGCACTGTGACCTCTCATGTAAAGGATCAATTGAACTACACTTGGCTTCTAGATGACAAAATACACCCTATAGTCAACACAAACCATTTAGTCTTCATGGAGTGAATTTCAGACCAACATTTACACTCCCAATAACTCAATATCCCTCTTTCCAGTCATCTTTCGATAGACCATGTGAACACATAATTCTCAAGAGAATACATTAACATGTCATAGATCATAGTAAACATATAAATTCATGAGTTGTGAGGTTGACTTATAAACCATTAAATGTACACTTAAACTAGATTAAAAAATCAGACTGTCAAAGTCCTACAAGAAAATAATTCTAGTTTTGCATTTAATTTAAAATGGTTTCAAAATTTACGAAAAAATACAAATCTCAAAAACGTAAAAGATGAAGACACAAAAACATATAATCAAAAGATGTATATGGTAAGTACACCAATCTGGGGGGGAAAAGGGGGGTCTTAGGCGGACATTTTTTTTCTGAAAAATAAAAATATTCAACTTGTACGAGTTATTTGAAATAGTTACACTCAAAATTGAAAGATGTTGTAAGAATATGAATCGTAACATTTTGAGTCTAGTTTCTAAACTAATCAATTTTATTGAAAACATTTAAGTTTAAGTGGGTCAAATAACTAAAATAATAACAAGTTCTCTTGTTTTTGTTAAAACACATAGTAGAGTGTCTTTCGTGCCCCCCACCATTTTTTGAGCACTATTTAGTATTTTTGAAAACCCTTTAGTAGAAAGATAGCTAGGGGCTTCTAATTTGGGCTCCATTTTTGTAGAGAGTATTTATTTTTTATTAATTTTCTAGAACATAAATTTTAAATTTTAAAAAATAACAAAGCTCCGACTGTGCCTTCCTAACTACCTCAAAAAATATCAAAAATTAGATTTTTTTTAATATGTATAGAATTAGGCCTAGTTTTGGCTAGTATAATTTTTTTTTTCAATTTCAATCAACCAAAAAAAGATACACGATGAAAGATAGACATATTTAAACTTCAAAAAATAGCTATAAAAAGGCATAGTTAGAAAAAAAATAATATGGAAACCTTACATTAGTCAAAAAAATTGAAAAATTATATTTTTAGAAAGAAGAAACTTTGCTCTACGTTGTGGTATAATTTTTTTAAAAAGAATCGATTGTTTTATGTTGATTTATCATGGAAGAAGTGGCATTTTTACAATTTCCTACAAAAACATGTTGTTTACTGTGTTTTTGCAAGTCTATGCCTCAGGCTTGGGGATCCAAACCAGATCCCAAACCTTGAGGTATGGCTTGGAAAAAGTGAAAATGCAAAATGCATATGTACTTTAACGCATACGCGTTCTTTGCTGTATAAACATTGTATATGCTTTTGGCATGCTTCTATTTACACAAATAAATATTTAAGTATACGTTTCTCATTTATTATTATTTCTTATATAAATAATAATAAATGAAAAACTTATACTTAAACATTTCTTTTAGTAAATATAAGAAATTAGGGTCACTCTACACATTATGGAACTAGTCTCACAACTCCATTAGTCACGGTTTAGGAGATAGTTTTTTATAGTATAATCTGGTTAGTACATAGGTAATTTTAAGGATTTCAACATCAACCTAAATATTTTAGTATTTAAATTTTACAATCGAAACCCTAAACCCTAAACCTTAAACCCAAAATCCGAGGCCCTAAACCTAAATCCTAAGCCCTAAACCATGATCCTTAAACCCTAAAACCTAAACCATAAAATTTCAAACATATATCCTAAGCCCTAAACCCTAATCCTTAAATATTCAGCCCTTACCCATGAGCCCTAAACCCTAAACCTTGAGCCTTAAGCCCTAAGCCCTAAGCCTTAAACCCTAAACCATGAACCATGAACCATGAGCCTTAAATGTTAAACCTTAAACCCTGAAAACTAAATCCTAAACCCTAAACCCTAACCAATAAACCCATAAACCCTAAACCCTAAACCCTAAAAACTGAATCCTAAACCCTAAATCCTGATCCCTAAGCCCTAAATGATAAGCCCTAAATCCTAAACACTAAACCCTAAACCCTAAACTTTGTGACCTAAACCCTTAAGCCTCAACCATGAGACCTAAACCCTAAACCCTAAAACAAAAATAATAAATCCTAAACCCTAAACACTAAATCCTAAACCCTAAAATCTAAACCCTTGACACTAAACCCAAAACCCTAGACCCTAGACCCTAAAACCTGAGCCCTAAGCCCTAAACCCTAAACACTAAATCCAGATCCCCAACCTCTAACCCCTAAACCTTAAACCATTAACTCTGAACCTCAAACCTTAAGCCATAAACCATGAACCATGAACCCTAATCCCCAAACCACAAACCCTAAACCTTAAGCCTTGAAACCTACACACTAATCCTTGAGCACTAAATCCTATACCTTAAACCCTGAGCCCTAAGCCCTAAACCCTAAATCCAGAGCCCTAAGCTCTAACCCCTAAACCTTAAACATGTAATTCTAAACCCCAAACCCTGAGTCGTAAACCCTAAACCATGCACCCTAACCCATAAAACCTAAACTGTGAGCCCTGAGCCCTAAAATTTAAGCCCTAAATGTTAAATCCTAAAGGTCCCAAACCCTAAACCCTGAAACATTAACCATGAGCCCTAAATGCTAAACCCTAAACCCTAAACCCTAAAAACTAAATCATAAACCCTAAACCCTGACCCCTAAACTCTAAACTCTAAACCCTAAGCAATAAATCCTAAACCCTAAACCCTGAGCCCTAAACCCTAAACCCTAAACCCTAAACCCTAAACCCTAAACCCTAAACCCTAAACCCTAAACCCTGAACTCTGTGACCGAAACTCTTAACCCTGAGACCTAAAACCTAAAAAAATAATAATAAACCTTAAACCTTGAACACCAAATTTTCTGACCCTAATCCTAAACCTAAACACTAAATCCTAAACCCTAAACCCTAAACCCTAAACCCTAAACCCTAAACCCTAAACCCTAAACCCTAAACCCTAAACACTAAATCCTAAACCCTAAACCCTAAACCCTAAACCCTAAACCCTAAACCAAAAAATAATAAACCTAACCCTAAACACTAAATCCTAAACCCTAAATCTAAACCTTGACACTAAACCCAAAACCCTAGACCTAGTAGACCCCTAAACCGGAGCCTAAAGCCTAACACCTAAACACTAAATCCAGATCCCCCACCTCTCACCCTAAACCTTAAACCCTAACCCTAAACCCTAAACCCTAAACCCTAAACCCTAAACCCTAAACCCTAAACCCTAAACCCTAAACCCTAAACCCTAAACCCTAAACCCTAAACCCTAAACCCTGACCCCTAAACTGTAAAATCTAAACCCTAAGCAATAAATCCTAAACCCTAAACCCTAAACCCTAAACCCTAAACCCTAAACCCTAAACCCTAAACCCTAAACCCTAAACCCTAAACCCTAAACCCTAAACCCTAAACCCTAAACCCTAAACCCTGACCCCTAAACTCTAAACTCTAAACCCTAAGCAATAAATCCTAAACCCTAAACCCTAAACCCTAAACCCTAAACCCTAAACCCTAAACCCTAAACCCTAAACCCTAAACCCTAAACCCTAAAAACTAAATCATAAACCCTAAACCCTGACCCCTAAACCCTAAACTCTAAACCCTAAGCACTAAATCCTAAACCCTAAACCCTAAACCCTAAACCCTAAACCCTAAACCCTAAACCCTAAACCCTAAACCCTAAACCCTAAACCCTAAACCCTGAACTCTGTGACCGAAACTCTTAACCCTGAGACCTAAAACCTAAAAAAATAATAATAAACCTTAAACCTTGAACACCAAATTTTCTGACCCTAATCCTAAACCTTAACCCTTAACCCTAAACCCTAAACCCTAAACCCTAAACCGTAAACCCCCAACCCTTAACCCTAAACTGTAAAATCTAAACCCTAAGCAATAAATCCTAAACCCTAAACCATAAATCCCCTAAACCCTAAACCCTAAACCCTAAACCCTGACACCTAAACTCTAAACCCTAAACCCTAAGCAATAAATCCTAAACCCTAAACCCTAAACCCTAAACCCTAAACCCTAAACCCTAAACCCTAAACCCTAAACCCTAAACCCTAAACCCTAAAAACTAAATCATAAACCCTAAACCCTAAACCCTAAACCCTAAACCCTAAACCCTAAACCCTAAACCCTAAACCCTAAAAACTAAATCATAAACCCTAAACCCTAAAAACTAAATCATAAACCCTAAACCCTAAAAACTAAATCGTAAACCCTAAACCCTAAAAACTAAATCATAAACCCTAAACCCTAAACCCTAAACCCTAAACCCTGACCCCTAAACTCTAAAATCTAAACCCTAAGCAATAAATCCTAAACCCTAAACCCTAAACCCTAAACCCTAAACCCTAAACCCTAAACCCTAAACCCTAAACCCTAAACCCTAAACCCTAAACCCTAAACCCTAAACCCTAAACCCTAAACCCTAAACCCTAAACCCTAAACCCTAAACCCTAAACCCTAAACCCTAAACCCTAATCCCTAAACCAAATCCCTAAATCCTAAACCTTAAACCCTAAACCTTGATCTATAAACCCTAAACCTTGAGCCCTAAACCCTAAACCATAAGCCCTAAACCTTAGGCCCTAAGCCCTTAGACAAAACCCTAAATCCTGAACCCTCAAACATAAACCATAAACCCTAAACCCTAAAAACTAAACCCTAAGCCCTAAACCCTTAACCCTCAACTCTTAAACCTAAACCCTAAACCCTAAACCCTAAACCCTGATCCCCAAACCCTAAACCCTGATCCCTAAACCCTAAACCTTGAACCTTGAGCCTTAAACCCTAAACCCTAAATCCTAAACCCTCAACCCTTAACCCTGAGCCATAAACCCTAAAATATAAGCCCTAAACCATGAACCCTAAGCCTTGCACCTTGAGCCCTAAACCCTAAAATCTAAACTATGAGCCTTAAACACTAAACCTTAAATCCTAAACTATAAACCTTGAGTCCTAAACCTTGATCCCTAAACCCTTAACCCTAAACCCTAAATCATAAACCCTCACCCAAAGGAAAGTCCTAATAAGATCATTCAACGTGTTTTAGTGTGTAGGGAATAGTGTCTAAGGTGATTGATCAACTCATTTAGTTTTGATGAGAGACTACTTCCTCTGAAGGCCTAAAAAGGGATTTTTTGGCATTCTGTAGCTAATTGAACATGCTTCAGAACAAGTTAAAATGAGCCAGTCATGTCTTTGGGGTATCAAGAACCATCATGTGTGAAGTATTAAGGCATCGTTTGTCTCCATAAGAGACATATGAGCAAAAAAATGTATGAGAATCAGGAATTTGATTCCATGAAAGGATGGTTTTAGAGCTAGGAAAGGTGAGGGGATGATATTTATATGGAGCATCATGTTTCTAAGAATGAGAAATCATCTGAGTTCACTTGATGCAATTCAACTGGTATTATTTGTAAAAAATATTCAACACCTAGTAGTGTTATCACACCTTAAGGATTAAATCTTTTTTCTAATTTTTATAACTCTGTTGGAGTAGGATTAAAGCTTGCAATTAATTTATTTTACTAACTATTTGATGGTTGTAGTTATTACTTATTACGTGTAATCCTTCATACCCATATTCTCTTATGCACACAATGAATGGTTTAGATCTCCAGCCTCTCACATAATCCCACCCGATCCTTTGAGGATTCTTATTTCCATTTTCCCATTACACATCCTCACACTTAATCCCATTAGAACTTATATAAAAACTAAAAAATACCCTTGTATAAATCATAAATAGTCACTAACCCACCTTGGAGTTATTCCCAAAAATTCTTTCCCCACCAAGACTTGGTTTACCTGAAGCTTGGGGAGGGAACTCTCGTGCCCATGTTGAACTACAAATTTTTTCTTCTCATGCATGTGCCCTCCTTTCAAGAGAGGAATTGGCCCACCCATTTGCATGAGACACTTCTTATTGTTACATATACTTATGTGCATACCATGTTTTGAATGTAGAGATCAATATCTTTGGTGCTAGGAGGGTGGTGTGCAATGGGGAATAAACAACAAATTAAAAAATATTTTTCTTACATTTATTCTAATTTATTCAGAAAAATCTATTTAAGTGGAAGTAGAATCCTCCACCTATTCAAAAACCTTCTTCACTTAGACATATACATGAAGAAAATGTGTCATAAAAGCATGGAAAATAAAACCCCCTCAAATGCTTCCTACAATACCCACACATCTTCCTCAAACATAATTATTATTTTTAAGATAAATTAAAATTAAAAATTAAGATGAATAAGTTTTGATAGAAGACCCAGTAAATCCTAATGTCATAAGCACCCACTTCCAAGAACTTGTAACATCACTGAAATCATTGATATCCCATATTGATTTTGTGACCAGAGAAATAAATATATGAGCGACCCACATAACCAATTGTTATCAATTCTATGTAATCAAATTGTCTTGTGATATACTGAAGTAAAAAATATTACCAAAGACAAATTATGTGCATTTTTACTAACCAAAAAACCAATGCACCTTTAGAAATGAAACATAAAATATTATCAATCCATTGTTGCAACCATGACTAGATAAAAAATAACTTTTATAATAGATAGTGGATGGTGTTTGACTAACCATATTATAATAACTTTGAGGTTCCTTAGCGTTTCTTGAATAACATCTTTTGTGAGCTCATCTTCAATGAAATACCAAACTATTTTTGACATCCAATATTTTCAAAGTAGAGGAAAAGGCTCTGTGTAGGACAAATAGGGGGCACAAAATTCATAAAAATGACAAGTGAGACCCTTTTCTTGACCATCCATTCAACATGTGATAGATTGATGTAGCCTATAATTCACTTAAATGACCCAAGCGTGTTAGCACATCACTCAGCCTAAGCTGGGAGCTCACCCGAAGTGCGCAAAGGTGTGAGGTCCCTCTTTAGAGTTGCTTGTACAAAATGTTAGCATGATGATGCACATGTATATTCGGATTCATAACCAATAATAAACAATCGATGGTTCATAAACCAGATCTAGATCTTAGAATATATAAAAGATGAACTAAACAATGACTATAACAAGATTTACCATACAATAACCAGATTTAGTCACGTTCAATACCGTTATCCGACCAATATAATCCATTCTATAAACACTGTAAAACATAGAAGCTTCATACACTATAAAGTATCTTTATGAGTCATGCGCTCAACAAAACCAACAACATAACTCTATAATAGTTATTCTTTAAACTATGCAAACCAATACACACACACACACACACACACACACACACACACACACACACACACACACACACACACACACACACACACACACACAGGGGTGGGGACTTTCCCTTCACCTCCCATGCACTTCTCAAAATAGGTCATGTTATCCAAAATTCACCCCTTAGGGTAAATTTTGATAACATGCATCAGATTTTTAGTCCCGAGCAAGTATATGATTCAAAGCCCAAAATCATGTTTTCTGGGGTCCCCTCGGTTTCCTTCTAACTATCCTGTCCAAGAAGGAACCCCAACAGGTTGATAAAATGGAAGAGATGCAAAAAATATGGTTGCAGGATTGTTCTAAGGCATTTCAGGTTTGCAGGCTTGAGGCCGAAAAATGAAGAAAATCGGCTAAGTCCTGGTCCAGGCGGTCCTTGGGACAGTTGGGACGTAAAAGCACGAATCGACCGAAAGGCCACCAGGCGGTCCACACAGCAAAGGGACATCTGGGCCGTGAGGACGCATGGGATGTGAAAGGGCGAACCGGCTGAAGGTGAAAAAATCGACTAATTGTTGTGCAGATAAGGCTGGGACATCTGGGCCGTGAGGACGCGAAGGACGCGAAAAGGCGAAGCGGCCGAGAGCAAAGGCAGTCCATTTTGGGTGGTTCGGAAGAATTTGTCCCATATAGTCTAGGACAGTTAGAACAAAGGTACGCGTGGGATGCGAGGGACATGAAAAGCCGAAGCGGCCGAAAGTAGAGAAGAAAAGTCAACGGTTGACCCGTGAAACTTCAAACGACCATAACTTTTGACTCCGAGCTCCGATTTTCACAAAATTGGACTTTCTGGAACGAGCACGACATCCTCTATGCCATAGAATTTAATGAGGGTAGATATATTTAATTAAGAGAAACATATTTGGCTCCAGTCAGTTAATGCTCATTCTTTGTCAAATGACAGAAAACGCTTGCCAGACCCAAAATAGCTGCCCGCACTCAGAAGGCCATAACTTTTGCATTTCTCAATGAAATCACACAAAATTGGTACCGTTGGAACCATGGCTTCAAGTTTGATGCAAAAAAATCAAGAAATTCCATAATTTGTGAGAGATCGATGGATTTTTTTTATAAAACGTAACCAAGTTCATAACAGTGTTTTATTTGGTAGTTGGGAGTGCAATTAAGAGGCATGGTCATCATTCTTTCTCTGCTGCAGCACATGGGACAGTATAGGGAGCCTTTTGCAAGTAATGTATAATCATTTTACTCCATTTAATGCCCCTTACAGGTGGTTGAAGGATAGATTTCGGGATTTCCATTTTCCCTTCTCTTTCCCTTCTCATTTTTCTATAAATTGGAGTGTTGGGCTCATTGTAAGGAGAGAGTTTTCAGGTAGCAAAGCTCTGTAAAAATTGATTTGTGAAGCCAATGTGCTACAGGCCCTTGTAGTGGACTCCTTGCATGGTGATCCAGGCCCTTATCTTGTAATAGATTGAACTGTGCATACCATGAAGCAATAAAATATCAGTTTGTGGATATATCTTCCCCTACTGTGTTTTCTTGCATTCTTCTTGCCCCTTTAATCTTTCTACAAGAATATTGTGTCTATTTTTCTGCTCTTGCAGGGATCCATTATCATTGTGCATGTTTGAGATATTTTTGTGAATGCATTTTGCTAGATTGTGGAGAACTGTCATCACCCCTTCTAGTATGCACTTTGCTTCTGTATTTCACACATTTGGAGACTACTCTCACACCCTCCTTTTCTGGTGTATCACCGCTTTAGTGTAGGCTTTCATTTTATGCATCCTCTCTCCCTGGTCCCTTGGAAATTTAGATTAGAATAGTTAGCTTCCCCTAAATTAGAGTAGATTGTGGCAGGTAGTTTAGGAGCAAGAACCAGCTTTCTCTGGAGGTCTATCTCAAGTAGCAAGTCCCACAACTTGGAGATAGTACCCATGTTATCCAATCACACTGGATGCTAGTATGGTCAAACTAGAAATTTGATCAACATCCAGGGGTGCTGTGATTTTGCGCTAACAGGTCACATGCTAATGATAGCCACGTGCCTTTACAAAAGGATGCAAAAAATGCAAGTGCTCTAACAATAGACTTCCTATAGTTAACTTTGAGTAGAAATCCTATTATTAGCCTAAACTATGCATGGCACTCAGTTATTGCTTGTTCCCAAAAATACCATTATGTGGACCACAAGCATTCATGTCCTTTGTGTGCTCAGTACGCTATCTCCAAAAATAACCTTTACAACATAAAAAAATGAGTCCTGATCTTGGGTGCTTCAACCCTATTGTAGCGTCGCACGCTCTTTCAGCACCCTACATTCGCACACCCAACACTTAGGCCATTTTTTTTCGTTCAACATTACCCCACACTAAAATTTCCTCCCCAGAAATGACTAATCACCTTGTCACTCAAAAGAATATAAGATAAATGAATTAAAGAGTATAGAATAAAGAATATGTTGAGTCATCTTATTATGTACCCTTTTCTTCTTTTGAAAGAATGAATTCTGGATATTCACTTTGAATTTACCCCTCAAAATAGTAGCAGTCCTTAAGCATTGCATTTGTCTTATCAGGGATGTCCAAAACGATGCCATCTAACTCATCTAGAGTCATTTTTCCTCCCTCACTTTTCAAAATTCTAAGGATGTTGGCAATACCTGAGACCAGCCCTTCCATGACATCCATCTTTGCAGCAATGAGATTCCTAATGCTTTTGATCTAATCCATAAGTGGTTTCCTTGCATCATCCAACACATCGTACTTTTCCTCTACCAAGGTAACTCATTCTGTGCGCTCGAGGGTTTCATATTTTGTTTCCTACAGAACTTCATTCTCCTCTATTTTCATCCTTTCATGTATTAAGTGGTCAAGTGATATACACATGGCCAACACTGTATCTACCTTATTCATTTAATCCTGTAAGGCCTGCAAAACAACCTCATAGCTAGATATCTTCCTTGCAATTGAAGCCTTGACCCTTGATTCTTCTTCCACAACATCCTTTTGCTTAGGGAGGCACACTGATCCTTCCTCTAAAAGCAGACAAACTGTTGTTCATAGATAATGCAATTCAAACTTAAAATATCATGGCACCTTCTCCTGAAAATCAAGCCTCTTCTGTAAAATCTCATATGCTATCTGCTCAACCATCTTCTTAACATTTTGGGCCTCATCCACTGCATTATTGCACTCCTGAGTGAGTCACTTGATCTCTGTGTCTTTATCCTTCTTATCATCTAATAACGCCTGTATTGTTTCTACCTTATCAATATTCTGGCATGCTACTTCAGTTGACACTTTAACCAATGTGTTGCTCACCTATTCATCTGAAAACTACATGGTCCTGATGGTCATATGGCGTGTATGTGGTGCCTTCCTCATCTTCTTGGAACTACATGCCTCCTTGCAAACATCAAAATCAGTCTCATCCATGTGAGTCTGCATACTCTTTGATATCTGCTTGTGAGTGTGTATTTTCCATCTCTGGGTCCATCCAATCCCAACCATATAATTGCTTGTTGGGCAGAGTACTCTAAAAGTGAGCACGAATAATTTTTGATAGGTCATCCATATAACCCAAATTCTGAGTGCCTGCTGCCTCTTCATCTTCATGTCCACCAATGTGTTTTCCAACATCCTCATGAATAGATGAGCCATCATCTTACTGTACCGCTATGCCTGCATCCTACTACACAGTTCCTCTGACATTTTGATTTACTTCTTCTTCATCCTCTCCTTCCTTCGGCACATGGCATACTAAGACTTTCGTGTTTTCACTGGTGTTTCTCTCTCCTTCACCTAAGTGTTGTTCATGGACACTTATGCTTAGGTCTATAGTCTCAAAGACCACGCGATATCCAATATCTTCATCCTCATGCATTTCTACACTAGGGGTGGCCACTGCTCTATGCCCTCCCATACTTGGAGTGGCCTCCTCGTTATCCTCGCTTGGTTGTGGGGACTCCTCCTCACTATCTTTTATAGGTAAATACTTCATGTGCTTTCTTGTTTCTTCTTCCTCATCCTTCACAGGAGTTAAACGCAGTGAACTTCTTACCAGTTGCGAAGTCCCTATTCCAGTGTCTCTTGATGTGCACGTTCTCAATAGAACTCTCCTTGTATGCACAAGTCAAACACCTTCTTTTGGTTCCTCTTGCTCCAAGACTTTCTCTAATTCTGTAGGCACTAGATCTTCCTGAGTAGGGGGCACATATGTAAAATGCCTGTAAGTTCCTACTATCTGCCCCTTCTTCAGAGGTCTTGGAAGTGCCATATCCTTTCCCTTCATCACCTTTCCATCCTTGAACCCTGGCCTTAGATATATATATACATGCGCACTGGTTCAATCTGCCCCCCAGACAAACTCTCCAGCGTGATTTCCATGTTGTCAGACTCCATTGTTTCAACATAGGCATATTTTCTTGGCAATACATATGTTTTGCACAGAATGTGAATGTCTGTGTCTACCTTGTCCACATATAATTGGAGTTGGCATGCGTCATGGAATCTATTTATAGAATCTCTAAATTATCTTGCAGTAAAAGTGAATGGAAACTTACACCATGGGCTCTTCTCTCCAGACTTCATATGGAAGCGTCCCAAGCTGAAATGATGATAAACCACAAATTCAGCCTCTCCATCTAGTACCTTAGGTAATTCACACGAAATGTGGCACTCTCCCTCAAATTCCTTGCATAGTCTCCTAAACAAAATTTCTAGGCGCTCCTTGTATGTATTAGAAATAGCCCCACACAGAGTATACATAGTATATTTCTTCGCAGGGATTTGTTCTTCAACGAAACTTCCCAGATGTTCACCCTAGGTCTGTCGGGTACTCCAATTTCATTAAATACAATCAATAAATAGATGGCGCCTCAAGTAATATTCTCACCTTTATCTGATTGTATGAGTACCTAATTCACCAAGATTTATGTGATGTACCTCACAATGTTGTAATAAGTCTTGTTTACCATTTTGTGCACTATATGCAACCAACACATATTTACCTCATTCCATCACTCATTGGTACCCAACTTGTTCACTACTAAGCGTGATGTAACTCTAGTGGCCATGTTTGCAATATTGGTTACTTTAAAGGATTGGCCCCCCTTCTTATATTGATCTAGGGTGGTTTTGGCATCAATTCCCTCATCATTTGATAGATCTGGAGTGATCTCTGATTCCAAGTCGCACAACCCTATTACCTTCCCAATCAGCTTGGTGGTGATCTTCAGTCTTCATGGACATGCTACATGAGCCAATGATACAACTACTTGGGCTTCCCAAAATAGGGTGATTCCAAAATTTGCATAACCCCCACACTTTTGAGCAATCGTTTCACGGAGGCGTCCAAAAACCTAGTGCCGTGCGCCAACCACTAGTTAGTTTTCCTGTAAAATTCTACTGCCATGTCCTTCATGCATTTTTCAGTGTGGTGGTTGATTTCTTAAATCCTACATTGTGTAATATTTGTTTTCCATGGCCGCTCCTCAATCACCTCTTTTGGATATAACATCTCTACTAGCCATTCCTCAACTGGGTCGTCAACTTACTTCTCCACAACTAGAGACCTCTGTAGTGTCATTGCTCCTTTCGATTCTACAAGTGTGAATGAAAACCCTAGCTATTGAGAAAACAAAACCTAAGTCACCCTCCCATCACGCACATGTAACACCGCTTGAATCCCATTTTCATGCTTGGATGCTCAGCAACATGCTTCGAAATGTTATAGTTTTACTTAATCTGTAGAGTTCTCATCGTCTCCAGATCTTCTTCACGCTTCTACATTTTCTTTGAATTCGCAAGGTAAAAAATGACCTTGCAAACACCGGCTTTATTCCAAGTTTCAAAAACCTCCTTCATTAATTTATCCACCTACCACCATACACGGAATTAATTCCTATTGAGCGCATTTGACACCTCCTTATCCCGTGCCCCAATCTCTCACACCTCAAACTTTTGTGCCTCAATCATAACTTTCTAGAGCGCCACTACTTATATGTCATAGATCTCCTCTACCTATGCTTCTTTACGTCAAAGTAGTTTATCCAATGTGACCCAACATATGTAGTCTCCAATGCTGTAACCTCCTTGATTATATTGAGTGCCCAATCCCTTACACATGTTCTTAAATTTGAGTAATTCTCCTGACGTTTTCATTAATTTTGAAAGCATGTTCCTTTTATGGTCACCTGCGAGTTTATTTCTTTTCTGTACCTTCTTTATCTACCCCACACTAAGGGTATGTGCAGTCCTCTACACATGAAAACACTTTTGATTGCAATCAACTTCCGATGTGCAAGTTTTCTTATTACACAAAACACTGAACTAAATTGACAAAGCATAGTGACAAAGAAGTAAACACATTAAGGGAAATACAATAAAGGAAATATAATCTAGATGGAATTACTACATTATTACACACACCAAGAAGGCTTATTTACAGTAGGGCTTTAGCCTACCCCCGATGAAGTAATCGGGAAGCTGTGTTCCCTCAAGTGCCACTAACTAACAAGTGCTTGAGTCAAGTATATGAGTAATAACATATGGTCCTAACCAATGTAGCTTATCTTACCTGGGTGGCGCAAAAAATTTGAATCATAAAGAAGTACCATCTTCCCAACGTCAAGCTTCTTGTCTTTGATGTGCCTGTCATGCCAAGCCTTCTGCCTATATTTTTCTTGCTTATGAATCCATCGTGCTATGGCGCACCTCTCATCCAGTTGTATCAACTTGTCAATTATTTCTTCCAATGCTTTCTCATCAGCTAGACCTCCCATGCATGCAATACACAAATAAGGTAACATGAATTCCATTGGAAGAACTGTTTCTGCACTAAGCACAACATAAAATTTATAGGTTGTTCTATGTGCCCAAAGCACAACATAAAATTTATCATCCCAATCTTTCCTTCCAGCATCACAAATTTTTGTCAAAGTTCGACTCAATATCTTGTTGAAAGCCTCAGTAGTCCTATTTGCTTGTGGGTGATATGGTGTTGTCTTTTGGTGTGCAACCATAAATTCATCCAATTATAATTTGATTATCTCTTTAAGGAAATGAGTGCCCCTATCACTTTTCAAATTTAAAGGACATCTACACCTGGTAGGAATATTTTCCCATAAGAACCTTGCTGTTGTAGCCGCTGTATAATCCTTTATAGGTGCCACTTCCACCCACCTTGTAAGATAATTTGTACAGGCGATGATTTAGCACGATCAAGTTCTATGCGTGGCTAGGGAAATAAGACCCACAAAGTTAATTTCCCACTTTTCAAAGGTTTTTACGCTAGCAATATGCCTCAAAGCAAATTCATCTCTTTGGCCAGGTTTTCCAAAGCGCTAACAATAATTACATGCCTTACAATACTTTTTCCAATCCTTGTATAAGGTCTCCCACCATAAACCAGCTAGTAGAATCTTGCATGCAGTATCATCCCCTGCATAGTGTACACCTGCAATACTGCCATGAGCCTCTTCCATGATTATCATGCACTCATGCTCCAATACACATCGAATAAATACTTCATCTCGACCTAGTTTGTATAAGTCATCACTTATCAACTTGAAAGGTGTGGCACAAATTTCATGTTGTTTCTTTTCCAAGGCCTTCATTCCTTCGGGTGCCATACCTGTGCATAAAAAGGTAGAAATATCCTCTAATTCTGAGGGTGCATGGTTCAACCTATATAACTGTGTATCTGACATTTTATCTTCAATACTCTACACGTCCTTTCCTAATTGAATCCTTGATAAGTGATCTGGGCCAAAATTACTTTTACCTGGCTTTATCACAACTGTAAATTCAAACTCTTGGAATAATATAACCCATCGGTATATGCACCCCTGTAATACGGGCTTGTTCACCAAGTATTTCAATGAAATGTGATCTGTATAGAAAACAAAAGGTTTTGCTAGCAAGTATTTTCTGAATTTATGCAACACGTAGATCATTAACAAAGCCTCGCACTCCATAGTTTTATAATTCTGTTCTGCAGGAGTCAACTTTCTACTAGCAAAGGAAATAGGATGATCTACAATACCCTCTCTAGGATGAGCTAGGAATCTACCAATGGCCATGCTAGAGGCATCCAAATGTTCATGAAAAGGTAAATTCCATGAAGGAAAATGCATAATAGGTGTCGTAGTAATCCTTTCCTTCAGTGCTTCAAATGTGCGTTATTGCGGTTCTCCCCAATAAAACTTTCCTTTACCTCTTAATAACTCCTCCAAGGGCGTGACAATCTTAGCATATCCTTTGATAAATTTTTTGTAATACCTTGTGTGGCCAAAGAATTTTTGCACCTCACTCTGACTAGTAGGCTCCTCTAAGCCTAATATAAATGCAACCTTAGCTGGATCTAATAATAAAACCTCCTTACAGAATATATGCCCTAGCAGAGTTCCAAAAGGTGTAGCAAATATGCACTTCTTGATATTTAAAGAGATGCTTAACTGTCTGCACCTCTCAAACATCAACCTCAAATTGTCACAGTGATACTTGACAAGCCCATATATGGGCCAATCATCCAAGTAAACTTGCAAGAATTTTCTAATAATGTCCTTGAATGCTTGAACAACAATGCACGAAAACACTACAGGTGTGTTCTTCAATCCAAAGGGCAACACCATGTATACAAAACTTCCCCATTCAGTGGTGAAAGTTGTATTCTCTTGTTCTTCTTTAGAAATCCTTACTTGATGATACCTTGAAAATCCATCTGTAAAAGAGTAAATTTCACGCCCTATAACGTCTTCCAATATTTCTTCAGTGAATGGTGTAGGGAAAGGATCAATTAAACATGTAACATTTAGCTCCCTGTAGTCCACACAAATCCCAATTCATCCATATTTATTTATGTTGATTACCATAGGGCTAACCCACTCTGATTCCTCTATGGGTTCAATAATGCCAAATGTCAACATCTTGTCAATTTCTTCTTTAAATTTTACGCGCAGGTTACGGTTCATCTTGTAAGGTCTCTTCCTAATTGGGCGCGTACCTTCCTTTAGCTTAATTTTCATCTCGCCCAAAGATTCATGCACTCCTTTCAAGTCATGGTAGCCTCTAGGAATGAAGTCTTGAAAGTCGCATAACAACTCAATTATCTTAGCCACTTAAGAGTCAGACCAGTAATCTCCAATGCTTGCCTCCTTAGGTTCAACATCCATTCCAATGTTTACTTTCTTTACCTTCATAGGTTCATGGTAGGCGCATGCCTTCTGATTTGTAATTTGTAATACCTTCCGTGTACCCTCTAAATGATCTATGTCCAAGTTTTCCACTTCTTCATCATCCATCATGTAGACCATCTTTCCTTTCTCTTACAAATAGTTCTACATTTATCTCTCCTACCTCTTCAAAACACACTTCTAGGTTTGACTCACCAAGTAACTCTTGAACGAGTTCTTCAAATTTTGCACTATCTCCCATAGTCAAGCACTTCATAAACTATAATGATTCATTCACCAAAGGTTTAGTTGAGAAGTAGTCAAAATTCTGGATCATTCCTGCAGTCAAGTCTTGCCAATTTACAGTCTCTCTATTCAACTCTACATAAACATACCATGTGCATGCGCAACCGCGCAAAATGAAATAAAGCTTATGCACCTACAACGAAAGTGGTAAAGCTTCATGCCCCTCTTTTCAGAGCCTCTGACACTGTTGAATGTGGTGCTTAATAGAAGTATTACCATAATACTCATAGATTTTATGAGAAACTGGGCTGATAAAGCAATTCTCACCTCTCTCCATTCTATGAGATTATCCCTATGAACCATCCACCAGTGCGTTGCTTTCCCACACGAAGTATAAACTAACACATTTCTTCTGTCCACCTAATCCTTCCATTGTACTTCCATGGCTCTTAGGAATACCTCAGGGTTTCCTTTTCTAGTGTATCAAGGTAAAAGGTTGTTGCCTAACTGCCTAACATAACATGGCTTGCTTACGCACGTAGTTGTGCTTCTTACCTCACACCCAACCATATCATAGGTTTCATGTGCCTAATTGTCATAGGAAATACTTGTAGTATCACTGATGGAATGTGCATCATCCTAGTGGAGAACTCCTTCCTTAGATGGCTCAAGCACTTCCGAATCTCAAATAGTGTGCACATAAATCCTATTTAGATATTTTTCACTTAAAGGCTCAACATAAGGTGCAGATTTACCATCTATCAAAGGGATAATAACTCGTTCCTACTTGTTCTCAAAACTGATATATCCCTTGTTGAAATGTTGAAACGTAGATCAACATTATTCACATAGCACTAAGGGTACCCAAGTAGAGTTGGGAAGTTTTCCACTTCTGCAAGCACTAAGACCTCAAAGTCCCCAGTGAACTTGCCCCCTATATAGTAATGGATGCATCCTTCAAGATTCCAATTGGTGTGGCCTTCGTCTGATTTTCCATAAAAATTACATTGGAATATGGTTGTAGTGGAGGTCTACCCATCTGAACCCATGCATCTAAAGTAAGCACATTCATTTTTGTGCCTGTGTCAATCCAAATATTACTCAAAAGCCATTTATCCAAAACAACATTCAAAGTGATCTATTTTTCATAATCCAAGTTATGAGGGAGATTAGAATGCAAAATTTTCCATCCATTCTTAGTACCATCGCATGGAGTGTTTCCCTTTAACTAACTCTCTAGTAATGGAATAATATTCTCCTTACACAACATCTTGCATACCTCTTTCAGATCATCAACATTTGACTGGAAAGTTTCAATTGCCTTCTTCTATTCCAACTTCCATGACTGCTCCTTTAAACATTGTATTTCACCCTGCATATTTCTAAGCATCTCCATGGTGTCCTCATAAACCTCCTTTTGATGTGTAGGGTCTAGATATTTTTCATCTAAAACATCCTCCTTAATAATAGTAAGCTTTTGTTGAAATGTTTCTCTGGCTAGCGTAGCCTCAACGGGTGTGGTAATCTTCACACGTACCATCTCAGGATCTGACACTAACTTTAACATCCATTGGTTTTCCATGACACATTGTATTTTGACCATTCATGCGCCCTTGTTCTCCTGCTTGTGCTTCTTGCTCAGATATTCATATAAATATGAGAACTCTTCATAGTTATGATTCTTTCCAAAAAAATAATAAGTCATGTTATGAGGACATTCGTGCATGTAATGATCATGGGATCCACACGTATAACATGTTCCAAGAGGGACCTCACCTCGTCCACCTCCGCACGGCTTCGGCCTTTGAATCCACCACGGTATCCTTAACCTCTACCATAGCCTCCCTCAAAGCACCCTTCATTTTTATCATAGTGCCCCTAAGTGTGATCATGATCATGTTTCTCACTTTTATCCTTAGAGTTATTTACAACTTCAGTTTATTGTACACCAATATCAATGGAATAATGGATGTGATCAATCAACCTGCAATCTTCAATATTATGATTTGTGGACCAACAAATCTTACATCAGTAAGACGCGTTCTTCCTTATCATGCATTGCAATAATGGAAAACAAATTGCATCATGGTCTAAATACCATATCTCGCAATCCATCAACAAGGAGAGTACCGATCTGTGAGGACAACTATCCTTAGTATGCCCCTTCACTTCACAATCTATGCACGAAATTCTAGTGCACATCTCATACACTGTATTGGCTGATAGTTTCTCCAACTACTTTGCTATTTCTACAATATGAGCTTCCAAGAATGGGCTCACTCCAGTGGTTATGCTCCTGACTACCTCAACACACAAATCTACTTCAAGCGCTTCGCGTGGGTCTGTATAAGTCTTATGTGAGAGTTCCCTCCTAAAAGGCATGATCAACCCTCTGAAAAACCACTGCGCATATTGACTTAAATGGATATCATAAGATAGTTTCGACAAAAGTGCTTTGAAATGAGCATCATATTCCCGAACACTCTTAGTAGTGCCCTGTTTTATATCCTTGAGCACACTTATACTTTTCTGCTCAAACTCAGGGATATAAAATTCTTTAATAAAAGCATCTCGTAACGCTGTATAATCCAGACAAGTCTGATCAGGGTCAAACTTCTTGTACCAACTCTACACGCGTCCCTGTAATGTAGTTGTAAACTGACTTACCTTGCGCTCAAAAGCTGTAATTCCCTTCACGTGTCACATTATATCACACATATGCACATGCTCAGTAGAATATTCTATTCCCATATACTTTGGAAGAGGAAGTGACATCTATATATAAATATTATAGGGTTGGTGAGGACCCTGTCCGCTAGATCCATAACCTCATGTGTTACCTTCACCTCTAGATCTGCTAGATCCCAAGCTACTGGTTCCTCTTGATCCCCCTCATGTAATAGGAATTGAACCAGACGATGCACTACCTTGTGTCCCAACAGTGGTGCTAAAATGAACTCCAATAGTTTGCAAAGTTGTGCTACTCTCAGATGTGAGTCAAAAGTTCTACGTGCTTGTGTTCTGTGCTGATGATGCACCTGAGAAGGTAGCTCCAATCGACCTCCAAATAACAGGGAAGATGCCTTCCCAACCATAGATTTACTTGCTATTTGATTTACTCCTGAATTAACTGATAAGTTAACTTTACCTCTTGTTAATCTATTGCCCAAACTAGCCTGCTAACTACTGGATGTACTAGAAACTGGAAAAACCAAGCACAAGGGCTATGTCTCCAGGTAGATTTAGATGCGCACCTGTGACCCATGTTGTATCTTTTGGCATACTCTCATAAGAGGTCGATGAGGGTTTATTGTCATGCTTGCCCAAATGGGGGAATTCCATATGCTCTGGCTCTATGTCCTCTGCATGAGCTCCAAATCCGTCACAAGTCATCTCTCTCCACAACGACATCTATTCTGCAACGTCACGCTGCTTGTCTAAATCCCTCTCGGGTTCCTCATTGAACTTAAGCCACATTTCTTACCTTTTCCTCTCTGCTGCTAGGTCTTCCATCTTTCACCAAACCTACTCCTGCCCCCACGCATGGTGGGGTTTAGCTAGTCATTGGATTCTCTTCTAGATTCAGGGTTACCATCAAGATCTTGATCACAAGTAGAATCCCTTGTAGATATGTTCCCCTAGGATAACATAAAAATTGAAACTCACCTACTTATAAACAAAAATGAATGGAAATTGAATACTCCAAAATATAGCTATTCAGAACACCATGAAACCAAGTATCCACAGCGTACGTCCAAATTAGATCACCATCATAGAGGGCATGAAATTATTCTTGTGTCCAGACAAGTGTACAAAACCTCCAATTCCTTCTAGATGCATAAGAAACCAACCACTTGTATAGCTCTATCAGAAAGATAAAAAATAAGATCTCATACAAATTCAGCTCAACCTATGCACGCGTGTTAAAATCAGATCCAATGCTAAATGTATGAGCATATTCTTCTTCCAGATCTATTATCCTTTGCTCAACACCTGCTAAGGTCAATGTTGACAATATTTACACTTGTGCGAAAATGGGCAACTCAAAACTTCATTACGATGAATGGCATTAGTGAAGTGGACCTAAGCTAAGGGAGATTTTTCAATTTAATGTTGTTTCTGTTGAATTAATTAATGATTACATGAAATCTGCATCTACGTGTGCTATTAAAAGCGTAACATATCACATAGTCTTCAATTTCATTACTATCTTCAGCAAAGGAACACAAAGCCCCAAAGGACAAATGTGTTATCTTGTTGAAGACATTGAATTGCAGAATAGATGAAGTGTTAAGTTTTGGAACAACAATCATAGTTACATATTGCAACAATCATAGTTCATTGCTAAATGCTACAGGTATATTTAAGGTTCTTTCCTTCATGATTAAGACATTCAATTATATTATTGAGTTGTTTAATTCATCATATAATCCATCTAGAAAGCTGAAATGCACAAAGAAATACACAACTCAGTTTCATAATTCAATGTTTTATTCATATGGAATTTCAAATATTCCCACACAAGCCATGCGATGTAACTGAAGAGTAAATTACAACTATTGAAGTAAGAGGTACACATGCATGAAAAATAAAATAGAGGAGTATGAATGAACCCATAATTTCCTTGAGATTTCTTTTGTTTCAGTTGATGAATCTCCAACTCCAGCTTTGTTCCATCATCATCTACACTGCTTGGCAAAAGGCATTGTACCTGAAAACAGAAAAAGAAAAACTTTCAGAATTGAGCTCAGGGTTAATCCATATTCCTATACTATCAAAATTCATGCAGGTGGATCTCTTAACAACATGAGGTATAAATTACATGAGGATCAAAGGCACAACTAATAAAATTACTTTTCTATAATGACATACATGATTTATTCACTTAGAAATAAGGAGAGAGAAGAAAAGAAAAACTATGGAACATAAGAGAGACCAAAAAGCCTAAATATTTTCTAACTATTTTCTCAAATGTGCAGGTACAGGTTGCAATAAAGAAGAAAATAAAATCATGTCTTATAGTCCTCACTGTTGGATAAATATTACATAAAAAATAGAGTTAAATGACTTCCATCTTATAGTACATCAAGTTGGAATAAGTCACAAGTACATAATGGTATGAAAGAAGAATGTAACTCAGAGTTCAGTAGCTATTCTAGAAATAGGAGTTATAGTATAGATTAGAGGAGAAACTTGCATGCTTACTTCCATTCAAAGATAATAGTACATGTTTTAAACTAAAGTTAACTGGAAAGATAAGACTACAGCTGAAATAGAATGGAAAAGGAAATCTGAGAAAATTTTGACAGGGCTTGCCATGTAAAATGGACATTTTACACCTTTCCATCATGCTTTTCAAACTAATACATGATTGAAAGCTATATATAAATCAAATAGTAATGCAAAAAGCAAATAATGCATGGCATGATTAACTAACAGTTACCAGATTTCAGCTTCCAACAACAAGCCATGATTTAATAGATGAAGGATACAATTACCAGCTTAAAGGAAAGAAGTGTTACAATACAACTAAGAAAGAAAGGACCAAATTGACATTTCCAGGTACAATGCAAAGATAACATCATTTAGAGAAGTACAGTTGCCATCATTTGTAAAAAAAATGAAAGGGGTATAGCCTACAAAGATTTCATGAAACCAAGAGAAATCAAAGTACTAATGTTGTAGTTTTAAGAATCTCAATAAACATGCCCATCTTTCCATCAAGAAGACATCAAATTCAAAGAATTAAAGAAGATTATTACAAAGTACAGATCTTCTGAATAATGACTCTTCGAAGAAAAATGGTTCATCTCCATCACATAGGATAATCAAATAAGTTTTTTTTCTCTTAAATGCTACCCTCATACTTGTATGTAGCTACAACAGGATGAAAGATTACAATATACAAAATTGAAACAATTTCAGTCATCCAATGGGAAATACAATTTCAGTCATGAAGGTGAAGGAATTTTAGAGAACTCATTATAGCTTAACACTTGAAGAAAATGAAATTTTGAGGTAATCTTGTAAAGCACAGCCATCCTAAGTACAATTTTCAGAATGAAGCAAGTATCAAGTGCACAGAATGTTACAATATAGCTTCAGATCTTGAAACAAATGCAAGATTCATAGTTTTACAGAATAGAAAATTATAAAATTGAGCAACCATTTTAGGGAATGGTAAACAAATATTTGAATACAATGAACTTTCAAAATAGCATGCCTTTTTCAAGCCTCTATTGTTCAACAACTAGAGTTTCAGGTTCAACATTGAAAGAATCAGATCAAGAAATGATTAGTGTAAAGTAGATGAATGAGTGACACGAAACTCGGTTATGATTCCAAAGGTGTTAACTCAAAAAATTCTAGAGCTCAAACAATATCATATTGGTACTTAAAACCAGAGTATAGGAAGAAATAATAAATCAATAGATCATGCAAAGAAAGAAAACAACCCATATCTCATCTATGGTGGCAATATCAAAAGTTTGACTTCTAGCAAATGATCAGAAGAATTTTGATAACAATTTCTAAAACAAAGATACTGTATAATTGAACAAAATTTCAATATTCATCTAGAGTTGATAAGTTACATATTGAGATATATATTTCAACTTAAGGATAGGAAAATTTTTACAGAATGCATTCAGGAAAATAAACAAACCCACTTTGGGTGTAACATTATCAACAAGATGCATTCATAGAAACAAGTCAAGCTCCAAGAGTTTTAATCAAGGCCATAAAAGGATTCAACAGGAGCAATCATGTTTCAAAAGCAATGACTCAATTTTTGCAAAAACCACAACAACACAGAGCTCAGTTACAATACTCAAAAAAACCTAGAAATTATTCGAGACAAGTCTCTGTATACTCAGAAAAGCATAAAGAAATGGTTGAATACTCAGTGTAATATGAGACCCCAGATCTGGGTATTAGAGTCAAGCAAAATGTAAATATAACCTCGAGCAAGGTGTCAGAGTTTGAGAGTTCCAGTAAGGTGACACTTCGAAGTTCTTAAAAAGCATCAAGGTATTACATTCTCGGGATGAAAGAGAGCCATGAAAAGCACTACACGTACCACAATAAACCGGAAACTCTTCAAGAAAATGATGGCCAAATCATGAATAAGGAAAAATTTCAAACGTTTAGCGATTGTAATCAGGAGGCGTCGAATTACAGGTCCAAGTAAGAGCAAAACTAGAGCTTAAATACATATAACCCGAATGAAAAAAAAAGAAAAAAATCCAACAGTACAAAAACCCAAATGGGTGCCAAGGTGAACTCGAATGCTAAGAATACCCTTTGGAAATATGAAACAGAGGAATATAAAGGACGAAGAACACAAACTTACTAATTGTGGGAAAATATTCAAACCCTTGAATACTGGAGTGATAAAGCATGAAAAGAAATGATCCAGATTGAGTTTCAAATTTGAAATCTCTGAGTGAACAGAAGAAATATGAAGGGAAAAGGTAAAATATCAGTACATATCGAGGCCAATAGTGGTAGGAACAAAAAAAATTTGTGCTCAAAGAACAGTGACTTACCCTTTTCTTCAGTCAAATCATGTCGTGGATCTATAGTGATCATTGTCATAGAATCATAAGCTCGAGATTCCTTTCAAATGGTGAACTTCAACGAGCTATAGCTTAAGAGAATTAATAATGGAAATTACAAGGAAAAATACCCAAAAGGCGAGAAATGCCAAGGCAATAACGACCATAATATGCTTTAAACTAGATTAATCATGGTGGAAATAGATATTTCAGAACTTAGGACAAAGAAAAGAACCATAAAATATATAGCAGAACCAGTCGAGCTCGACACTTCAACAATGGTGGCCTGAAACAAATTTTCTAGGGCTTCACCTGCGAAATGAGAAATGAAAAGTAAACAATGAGTTAGGGTTGAGTTGTTTTATCAACCCAACTCAACCTCATACAAACCATCGTTCTAACCATGGTTCGAAAGATCAACGGTGCAACTTCAGAAAGTACCGAAATCGACAGTGAACATTAAATGCTAACTCACAATGCAATCACCAGGTCACCATGGATCAGATAATCGAAGGCTAGAATGAAACGGGTACTTCAATCAATGATCAAAAACCATAACCACTATCACCGACCATTTTAATTGCAAGGTTGAAACCCTAACTGAGGGTACACAGATCAATGGTGTAAGATCATCAAGGACATAGATCAATGGTCGGTAATCAGTCATCAATTACCATACATACCCCTGAGTTACTCTCCATTTAATCAGGGGTTAGCTAATAATGCCACTGACAAATGTGAAGGGGTGAGTCCCCGTGCGAGGGGGCCAACCTTTATCATTTAAAAAATCATTGCATATTGACCTTTCCAAAGTCTAAAACCTTAGTCCAACAAAATAAAAGCCGATAAATTACAATACAATGATGGCACCAAAAAGGTAAGTTAGTATATATACAATATGCTATGGTCAAAGGCCGAAGGATTATCAAAGGGTTATTATTACCTTATCCATGCAAGAGATAATCACAAGGATAAACTACGTGTGCAATGATTGGCGTGATGTGGGTTAGAATCAAATGAAAAAGACCAAGTATGCAAATCAAAAGTGGTCCCCACACATTGGATGAATTTGGTAAAGTATTGCAGATTAATGGAATTGATTTTTCTCACATACATGGAGATAATTTTTGCATGTGCATCCAAGGAGGCAAGTAGATCAGGAAGTTACAGATGTCACATCAGGAACAAGAATACAGAAATTACATGCACAAATAAAGAGACTTTCTCATCAAGCAAGGTTTATTATCAGCAAAATTATTCTCCCAACTTTATTAAAAAATAGAACAGTCAATTGCAGTTGACTGAGTTATAACCAAAGGCTATTAATGCCTCTTTGTATTAGCATAAATACATGGTCGAGTATAGTTTTAGTCTATTTCTAGGGAATTGGGTGAATTAATTTTGCTATATATTGTGTGCATTGGCAAAGCACAAAGGAGAACTTTTTAGATACAGGAGTGTTGAAGAATTTTTTTCTAGTTTTTCCCTCTGAATGAGAAGTATATTTTGCCTTTCCAATTATTTGTAGTCTTTTGTATGTTTTATTAAGCCTTGTGAATGTTGAATTCCCTGATTAATCATCTTACCCTATTGTAAATTCAGTAATTTCTACATGATATTAATGTGCATGTGTAACTTAAATGTATTGTTGTGATACTCTCCCTCAATACATCAAAGTATTTGACTTAATATTGTTCAGTAAATTATTGGCTTGTGCATCAAAAATTCATTCTCATATCAATTGTGCATGTGCTTAGTCAAAGACCTCATACAAGTTTAGTGTATCACCCCATTTTTAAATCTATTTGAAGTCAAATTTTACCCTCAAACCCCCAGAATATTAGTTTAGGATACATCAATAAGGAACCGACCTTGATACTGGAGACTCACCTCAAAATAGGTATAACCACAGACCTGAGGTGTTTCTATTGTATCTACGAAAGAGAGAGATCAATTTTGCAAGCTTAGAACACTTGCACCTATCTCTCTACAAGGTGCATTTTCGAGAGATAATAGTTTCTGGCATGCCCAGTGGGACAACAAATCAGATCTGTAATCTAATTACAAAAATTTATAGCAAAATCACAGTAAGCAAAAGTTACTTTTGGATCAGCAAGCTGCAACAATTTATTCTAAAGATTGAAATATTTAATTGGATACTACGTAAAGCTGATTTCAAAACAGTTTTGCAGCATGTTCCATTTCTAAAGTGACTACAAGATTATCGGTACTAGAAATTCCTTTTGAGTTTATTTCTTTACCTTTGAATTTTGCAAGAAGGATAAGAGTTGGTAACACTTTACCTTATAATAGGCTTGGTTTTGGAAACCCTCCTTCTAATCTTCCTTCACCACATATCAATTTCTCTATTCGAATCCCAGTTTTTTAAATGGCTATTCAACCACCTAGGAATTTTGTGATCTTTACTAATGGCAGCCCATTCGTAACCCTAGTTTATCACGATATCCCTAATGTTGTCATGAAGAGCTTGCCTACATTCACTAGTGAAAATCGGGTTACACCAACAAAGCATATCAAGGATGTTGTATCCCTATGTGCAGTTCATAACATAACCCATGAAGATGTGGCCTTAAGACTTTTAGCTGCATCCTTTAAAGGGCAAGCCTTGCAATGGTATAGAAATTTAGAGATTAGAAGCATAAGAACTTGGGATGAATTAGGTGGTAAATAACTAAAATAATTTCAAGATAATTCAGATTATTTATCCCTAATAGATTAATTGTCTACATGTAAGTACAAAATCACAACACCCCCGAATGGCCTGGGTGTGAAGTGGGGCATTCGGTGTGATTGCACAACATGGGACCATCTCTCAAGTTGTGGGACTCGCAAAACTTGAGATGGAACTCTGGAGAAAGCCGGTTCTAGCTTCCTAATCTACCAGCCACAAGCTACTCCAGTGCAGGCAGAACCTATTCTATCCTAATCTAACCATTCCAAGGGGACATAAAGAGAGAGAGAGAGGGTGAAAGAGCCTACACTAAGCAGTGATACACCAGAAAAGGAATTGGATGATCACATACCCAACTCCCTGAAACGGAGAGCGGTGAGTAGAGGAGAGGGTGGACAGAATGTACCACAGACCAGAGATAGAGTTCACACATAACACCGCTTAAAAACCCATTAAACACAACTCCCAGGACCTGTAATAGACATCAAAATTATGCACGGTATACCCTGTGACAATGAGAGGTAAGGAGAGACAATAAAATAAGCCAAGGATGGACAGATGCATCACAAAACAAATTGTATTGCTCCAAAATGTTACACAGTGCACCATTAGTGGGAAAGAGGTAAGAAAACGCCATTATAAAGCCATGAGAGGAGGCTTAAAATCTGAATTTGACCGTAAGGAAGAAAGAGAGAGGGGGCAGAAGAGAAACATTGACCAACCATTTGAATGTGCCCCTCTATTACAATATATAGAAAGAATGGGAGAGAGAAAAGGGAAGAATTCGAATCCTGCTCTAACCACCATAAGATACGCATTGAATCCCGTTTTGAAATCTCAACCATTGAATATCAATGATTTCTATAAATCTTCCCACAATATGTCACTTCTGGTTCCACGGCGGATCAAATCAAATCTGATCTGGTAGTTGAAGAGATCGGGTTTTTGCATTAATGGCTTGGAAGACGTTTTCCCAGTTTTCACCTACCAGAGGCTTCCCAAAATGGTATTTTATGTTCCCAAGGCATAGAGGGTGTTAAGACATTTCAAAAAAGTCTTCTCCTACTCAAATCTTATTCTCCAGTCAAAAGATATGGCCATTTGAATATTAGGGTTACGGGGCACAATATTTAAAGAGTCTTCCCCTGTAGGGTCCACATGGTGGCCTGACACACCTTGGAGATTCGACCCCTGCCTTGCCCTTCGCTCTTGAAATAGTGCCAGAATGACATATGGTGGCCTCCACGAGCTCTTTGGGGTCCCTTACATTTTATCTGAGTCTTTTTCTTTGTGGGCCAAAAATATGACCCTGGACACGTGGAGGTTTGACACTTGTTCGACAACCTGCCCTAATTTTTACCTTTGAAATGGCACCGTGCTGACACTTGGCACCTTCAACTAGCTTGCCTCTACTTTGACTATTCAAACCCTGACTTTGTCCCTTTTTAAAGGTTAGGACATGTGGCACGTGCTCATTTGGTAGCTGCCCCTAAGTCTTACTTTTGAAAGAGCGTCGTTAAGCCACAATTTGTCATGTGGAGGGCTGGCACAAGTTTGAGTCTCCTCTTTGGGATCCCGTCTTGGAATTGTGCCGAGCCGACACTTGGCACCTTCTGCTTAGTCTTCTTTACTTAACTAATTTTGAGGCTCACCCTATCTGCCTTTTGACTTCTGTTGACTCTACCCTCACTTTGGACTCGGGACATGTGGGGGCCTGGTGCTTGTTTGAGTCTGCCCTTTTGGGTTTAATCTTTGGAGGTGCGCCATTGAGACAGGTGGAAACTTCCGCTATCTTCTCCATACTTAAGCCAATTTTTTAGGCTCGTTCTAAGTCGTTTGAGAGCCCAACAACTTTGAACCTTCGACATTTCTTTTCTTCGAGCTTCTGGATCCTTTGACACTTCTCAGCCTTGTGCTTCGACTCTACTATTTCGTTTTAGAGCTTGCCTGAGTCTATTTGCTGGATTTGAAGCACGGATTCACTCGATAGAGCCGTTTCTCAAATTTATTTACTACACAGGGTTGTTTGATCATTTGCAGGCCCCGCCACCTCATTGTAGAGTCCCTTTACAACTTGTTTGCAAGATTTGAACGTGATTTCTCTTCTTCTTCTATGTGGCATCGTGGCTGATCCTATTTTACCGTTGAGTCTTCTATACTTAACCAATTTTGAGGTTCACCCTGTTCACTTTTTGACTTCTGTTGACTCTGCCCCCGCTTTGGACCTGGAACACATGGAGGCCTGGTGCTTGTTTGAGTCTACCCTTTTGGGTTTAATCTTTAGAGGTGCATCATTGAGACATGTAGTGGCTTCCGTTATCTCCTCCATACTTAGCCAATTTTTTAAGCTCGTTCTGAGTCGTTTTAGAGCCCGACAACTTTAAACCTTCGTTGTTTCTTTTCTTCAAGCTTCTAGCTCCTTTGACACTGCTCAACCTCACGTTCTGACTTTGCTATTTCATTTTAGAGCCTTCCTGAGTCTATTTTCTGGATTTGAAGCACGCATTTTCTCGACAGAGCCATTTCTCAAATTTCTTTACTACATAGGGTCGTTTGATCTTTTGTAGGCCCTGCCGCCTCATTGCAGAGTCCTTCTATAACTTGTTTGTAGGATTTGAATGTGATTTTTGTGGATTTTTTTTTAGTGGGGTCATGGCTGATCCTATTTTAGCCGGGGGAAAATATGGATAATAATATTGGTGACTTATAGGGCCATCTTCCTGCTAGATGAATGGACTAGTGGCCTTGAAGGATCCATTGGGTATGAAGTCAAGAATGATGGCCTAAAACTATCCTTCTTATAAAATGGACCTCGACTACCCACCTTTGCTGACCTCTGCCTGACCCTGAACCGGCCCGCGCGTCTACACTCTCAATTTTCATGAGAAGTCTTGAAACAAGGCTTCTAAGAGTAGAAAATTGTCTGGCCCTGGGGCTTTCATCTATCCCTAAAATGGACTGTTTTGAAACAAATTAAGTTGTAATGCATTTGTTTCCTTTTGAAACTAGCAACTGTTACAGATAGCTATGAGTATTCTTGCCATGAATACTAAAGATCCCGACCTTATGCACCTTCGGAGCAATACAAAACTTATGTACAAAGGCCAAATCATACATGCCTCAAATGAGACATGAAGAGTGTGCATAAGCACTTATTCTACTAGAAACAAAGTCCACTCCTACTCCTAAACTAACCAAAGAGAAAAGGGGCTAAACAAAGCATGTTATAGGCAGGGAGAAATAGCTTTCCTTTCTCAAGAGGGGCAGCCATGCAAATGATTTAACCTTAAATATAGTTTCCTGTATGAGTGAAAAATTGACAATAAGCCGGCTCTCCACCCAAATAATCAAGATATAAGTATAAATGGAAAATACCTCCTCAAGATGACTTGCATTGGACTCCTAGAGGTATTGATGATGACCCTTGGTACTTTGGTACTCATCCTCATGCCCTGAAGTAGGCATGATTGGTTTTGGATTCTCCCTTGGCTCCAATGAAGCCAAGCACCTGATTGGGCACGGTCTGATCCTTTGAATGTGCCCCTCATTTTGAATTTCAACTCCAAGAATGGAGTTTTCTTGTGGACCTTCTTAGAAGAATGGTGTGAGAGAGATGATGACATCCTTCTACCTTTTTCATTCCTCCTCCTTTGAAGAACATGGAAGATCATGGTCTTCCAACCTTGGTTCCAGAGGGCCATTATGGAGTGTAAGTTGTTATCCAAAATTCACCCCTCGAGGTAATTTTGATAACATACATCAAATTCTTTAGTCTCGAGAGAGTAGAATTGATTCAAGGCCCAAAATCACATTTTGGGGTCCCCCTGGCTTCTATCCAACTTCCCCACCCAAGGAGAAAATCCAAAAAGTTAGAAAAAAATTGAAAAAATCCAAAACTGAACTCGCAGGCTTGTTTTAATGCATTGAGGTTCTGGAGACTGCAGATCATACCAAGGTTCATCGTACCAGGTTTGGATACAAAATACAAAGGAATTGGCTAAATCAACTTTCTATGTCCCAAACCGAACAAGTTCAACAGGGACAAAAATACGTACGGGACACCCAAAACCAAAATGGCCGCAGGTAGTGAAAATTGGTAAAAGTAGAAGTTTTCGTCCCGCGTGGTCCGCAGGACAGTTGGGACACAGGTACACATGGGATGCAAAAATTTGATTTTTTTGCAAGTGAGTGCATTGTGGGTAGCGCGGAGAAATGTGTCTGGGATAGTCGGGACAAAATTACTCGCGGGATGTGCAAAGGCGAAAAGGCCACAAAAGGAACATTGCAGAGAATGCATAGGTCAACGGCCCTCATGGCCCGGTCAATGGCAGAGGCGTAGGGACAAGGAAGCCCAAATCAGGAAATGCAGAAGAATGTGTCTGGGACAGCTAGGACACGTGGACCCGATTTTGCCAAAATAGCCACAATAAAGAGAAAAAGTCAATGTTTGACCTTACAAATTTCAAACGGCCATAACTTTTGAGTTGGAGCTTTGATTTTCATAAAATTGGACATTCTAGAATGAGCATGATGTCCTCTGCATCACAAAACTGAATTTCTTAATTTTGATGAGGGTAGATATATAAAAATAAAAGAAACATATTCAGCTCTTGTTAATTAATGCTCATTCCCGTCAAATGACAGAAAATGCCTGGCAGACCCAAAATAGCTGCCCGCACTTCGAAGTTCATAACTATTGCATTTCTTAATAAAATCAAATGAAATTGGTACCATTGGAATCATGTTTCCGAGACCAATGCACAATAATTTTGGGATTTTATGAGAAATCTATGGATATTTTTCATAAAACGTGGCCGGGTTCATGACAATGTTTTATTTGGTAGTTGGGAGTGTAATTAAGAGGCATGGTCATCATTCTTTCTCTAATGCAGCACCTGGGATAGTATGGGAAGCCTTTTTCAAGTAACATACAATCATTCCACTCCATTTAATTCCTCTTACAAGTGGTTGAAGGATAGATTTCAAGATTTGCATTTTCCCCTTCTCTCTCTCTTCTCATTCTTCTATTAATTGGAGTGTTAGGCTCATTGTAAAAGGAAGTATTTTTGTTGTAGAAAATCTCTGTCAAAATTGCTTTGTGAAGCCAATGTGTTGTAAGACCTTGTAGTGGACTCCTTGCATGGTGATCTAGACCCTTATCTTGTAACATATTGAACTGTGCATATCATGAAGCAATAAAATACAAGTTTTTGAATGCATCTTACCCTGCTGTGTTTGTTTGCACTCTTCTTGCCCTTTCAACCTTCTATTTTTATGCTCTTGCAAGGAATCATTATTATTGTGCATGTATGAAATATTGTTGTGAATACATCTGCCAGATTGTGGAGAACTGTTATCACCCCTTATAGTATGCATTTTACTTCTATCTTTCACACATTGGAAGACTACTCTCACATCCCTCCTTTTCTAGTGTGTCACCACTGTAGTGTAGGATTTTCATTGTTTATGCATTCTCTCTCCTTGGTCTCTTAGAAAGATAAACTAGGAAAGATAATTTTTCCTGCATTAGAGTAGATTGTGGCAGGTAGTTTAGGAGCAAGAACCAGCTTTCTCTGGAGGTCTATCTCAAGTAGCAGGTCCCACAACTTGGAGATAGTACCCATGTTATCCAATCACACCGTGAGCTCAAGTATATGCACTTGTGTAAACATAAGAGTGCTGTGATTCTGTGATAACACCTGTTACACTTGAATATTATCCTTCATGGAAGGAGGTTGATGTGTTAGGAAGGTGGAAGATGGAGGAAAAAATGATGCTATATCCTCAAGATCCTCTTCATTGAAGTAATATTCCAAGTTTGATAGGCAGTCACCCTCCTTGTTGTCCTCTCGCATGTGCTCTACCTCCTCCATGGTGTCCTCTTGATCTGCAACTTGCTCACCATGGTCTCCCTCTTCCTCAAACATGAAGTTTGAAAGATCAAACTCCTCAACATTTGAAGGAGATGAAGTGGGAGGAAGAACTGAAGGTTCCTATATGGCCTGCTTTGCACTTGTAGCCTCTAAAATTGTATGGTCTTCCTCCATCATGGGTTCATCAATCAAATCAGGCCCTTGAAATAAAAGTAAAAAATATTCAATGATGCTTTCTTCATTGAGTGGCTTCAACACTGATTTTATCTCTCTCAGCTGCTCCTCTTCAATGGAACTTAGAACTGATTGTTTCTCATCTTCAACTAGTTGTGTAGTTTGGGTTAGATCAACATCTTCTTTAGGAAAAGTGCCATAAATAGATTGCTGATCTTCTTCCTCTTGTTCTTGCTCTTCTTCTACTGCAAACTTAGCCTCAACCACCACTGGCTCTTCAACCTTGACCTCCTCTATTGGCTTTACCATCAAGGGGATCTTTGTAAACCCAAATTTGGCAGCCCATCTCTTCAAATTGTCTGTCAATTATTTTCTGTCGGGGGCTCCTCTTCTTTTTGTTCTCCTTGACTAGATTATCGAGTCTCTTTCCAACATGGACTTGGGAAAGTAAGAGAAGTGGCAAGTTGGGGTTCAACCAGCTTTGTAATTATTTGTGGTGGGAAGGGAGGTGGAACTTCTTGTTTGTTTAGACGGGATGATTGTTTGGAAGCGAAAAGGAGAGAAGAATTGAAATGGGCTGGAAGATCAGGAGATGGGGAAGAGAAATCAACACTTGGGGCAACAGATGGGAAGCTTGACCCTTGCCTCTGCTGAAATGATAAAGATTGAGGTAGAGAAAATGAAGGACAGGGAGCTGGTGATTGACTTACCCATTGACAAGTTTGTCTCGCACTTTGCTCATAAGACTCAATGTCCTTAATCCACTATGTAAGTTGAGGCAACACTTCAACCATGAAGTCAAGCTTCTCTTGAGGGCTATAATGTCTTGGAAAAGGGCCTTTCCACAGACAAGGTGGCCTGCAACCAATCTTGAATGCCTTCATTTGTGCTATGGCCCTTGACTGAACCATGTCAGCCTCCATTTTTTGGATCTTCTCTAGTAGATCAACATTCTCCACATAACCATCACCATTGTATGCATCCCCTTGTTCTTGATAAGCTCCATGGCCAAAATAGTTTTGAAACTGATCATATGGGTAAGTGTACACCGGAAAAGTGACAAGCGAGCGTGGGAATCTACAAGTAACTCTTCCGCGTACCCGACCTCCCGAGGTCGTGCCGAGACAGCTGGTGGGGATGGGATATGCGTGGGATGCAGACAAACTAGTTAGGCAATCTAATGTCTTCAATACGCACTAGTGGAATTTGTGAATCTAAGGAAAAGAAGGCCCTTCTAACCTGAACTGGTGTGACAGATCGATCAGAAAGGATGACTTCCAGAAGGCTCCAATCAATATCGAGCTCTGGCGTGATTCGATCTATGGGTTGTGGAATACGTGGAAAATGACCTGGGATAGTTTCGTGTATGTCTCCAGATAAGGTCATATGGTGGGTAGTGAATACAATCGACTCTACGGATGATTTTCTGGCCTAGTCCAGAACTCTCTAGCTTTGTTAGCTGCTATATCTAGTAAGGATAACTGTTCGACGATGGTGGGTGGAAGTGGGGCAGATCTGAATACTAGTGTACGTAAGCTAGTATCTATATCTGATTCACCTATGGGCTCGTTAGGCTGCGGGATTTGTGGATCACAACCGTAGACTCTTGGTTGTTGCGGTCCTGCTATGGTCATGTACAAAATCAGTCCCTGATCCCTAGTATCCAATAATCATATGCTTTTTCAGCCTCTATATTTAAAATTAATAGCTGTGCAATCTTCTCAGAGTACCTCACAGGCGTTCTTGCAACCTAGATTCTTAGGCTGGTATCTATATCTAGAAGAGTGTCTCCTGCATCTGGCTGTGGGACCAAAGGATCACAACCAAAGGTTTGTTCTCTTTCGAACCCTTCTACAGTCATATGAATGTTTGCCTAGGGTAATCTGTAGTTCGGTTGATTTGACCAAAACGTGTGTGCTTGGTCATCTTCTATATTTAATCCCCTCAACTGAGAGCTGATCTGTCGTAAATCTGTTGTTGTTTGGAAGATTTGGATTCTAAGATTCTGGTCTATGTCAACTATTGCTGTGATGAGATTGGGTTGAGGCACAATTGGCTCAAATACGTATTCTCTGGGTTCCCTAGGTCCCGTGATTGTCATACAAAAGCAATAATGTAAATCTAACTGCAACAAAGTGAATTTAACTACGTGGAATAAATCTAGAACATATATAACTTCTATTTTTGTATTTTCTGAGAAACCTTAAGAATTTAAGAAAGCAGCTATTTAAAATATCTAGAATTGACAACTAAAATAACAACTTAAAACAAACAAAATAACCGAGTGTAGCTATTTGTCTGTGTAATTTGTAGATCTATTCTAAACAATGAAATAACTTGCCTAATCTATTTTCCAGACTCTCGATCCTACCTCAGAAGTGAGGAGTGAATCATAGTTTCTCAGAAACTATCAATCCCCACAGCTTCCCTGGCAATATCGAAAGTAAAATTGACTGAAAAGAAGTGATTATCTACTCTATTTGATATATTTCTAACTTAGAACTTTGAAAGCTAGAACCTGGATTCTGCAGAACAGTGGCGAATCCAATGGTGTGTGTGATCTTGTCCCCTCAGTGTGATCTCCTTGTTCCTTCGTGTTCACATGAATCCAGAAAAGCGTGTAATGCTAGCATCAACAGAAGTAGATATTGGGACAAAGGCAACTCAGAATACAGACTGAATATGATGCGAGTAGGAGAGGGATAGCGCAAGAGTACAGAGCTTGGCTTATGTAATTCCTAGCTGGATCTATTACGAGTCATGCAACATAAAGTGTCCAGAACCTGAAACTATCTTGTTTTGAGGAGCAAAACCTGTAACTTTAATGGCTTCCTAAGCTATTCTATTTCAAAGGATTGGATAAAATAACAATAGTGCTTGCACAAGATGGATATGTGGCTTACCAACAGTAAAACAATGCTAACTAAGCATGCAATGAACTGAAACTATGGCTTCTAAGCAAAATAACAGACTGAACTACTGAAATGAGAAGATGAGAGAAAAAAATGAGAGGCCATTTGCTTGAGCATAAGCCATCTATTTATAGCATTTCATTCACCCAAAGATCAAAACCAAACTGAACTCTAAAACTCTAAACAATGGCCAAACACTATTCCAGCGGACCAAAAACATAAATGCAAGCCCAAAGCGGTAAAAAACGCTGGTGAATCGTTGATTTTTACGTGAGTCGCGTTAAAAACGCTTTCTGGAAAACGTGTGCAGGACCGCCGTTCTGAGCAGGGTGGCGGTTACAGGACCGCCGCCCTGATCAAGGCGGCGATCACGAGACCGCCGCCCAAGCAGGGCGGCGGTTTCGTAACTGAAGGGAAAAAGGTCTAGAAAAGAGGAAAAGAGATAAAAACAAAGGATGCAGGGGCTAAGTGGGGCATTCGGGATGTTAACGCACACTTGGAGATCTTTTCCGGATCCCGAACACCTTGCGAGGAGACTTGTATCATCTTTGGGGCACTTGTTACGTTGTTACAGCAGTACAGTACCTACCAATTTTGGGTACGTACATATTGCCCCCTAGGAGAAGCGTTTTAGCCATGAAGAGGCATAAAACGGTGGGTCCGAGTATGGCGGTCCCGAAATGGGAAGTTAGAAGTCATACCTGATACGTCCGTGTGTTGAAATGACGCCATCCAATATTCCCGCTACCTGTAAAACGAAAAGAGAACTCAAGTGCAGATAGACAGAGTAGTTTGGAAAATAAACACTAAAATAATAAGAAATGAGAACGTACCATATGTGCGGGGATAAGAACTTACCTCCGTCGGTGCTCCAAACCTATGAAAAAGGGCATTTAAAATGAGTCAAGGTGTTATATATATGAAAGTGGGCCCATTTTCCTATTCATTTGCGTGAGTTGATTTGATTGATTTTGAGCTCTGGAATCCACGGTGACGGTTTCTTGCGTGTGTAGAGTCAAAACGTTCATGGCGAGATAGTGATCATGCCTCCACGTGCGGAACATCGACCTGTGAGATCACATGTTAGTTTTCTTCAATTTATCCTTTTTACCCCCTTAATTTTGAAATGCAAAAATCTTTGCCATGGGGGGGTAATTTTCGAAAATGTTAGTGTTAGAAGGTTCATCTAGGGGGGGCGCCTACTGGGTAGGCTTTGTTTTTACATAAAATGGTCTTTTTTTGCATTTTATTAGGCCTTTTAGGTTTAAAACCTGTGTGGGTTTTCGGACCACGACCGCCACTCTGCCTAAGGCGGCAGTTACACGACCGCTGCCCTGTTCAGGGTGGCAGTTTCACACAGAATGCTAAAAGAACATCTCTTTGATATTGTTTTTTGCATTTCTAGCATCTCTACATATTTTCATGACTTTCTCAGTATTATTTGGATGCTAACTTGCTCTGTTTTGTGTGTTTTTGGGTGTATGAAGGTGAGAGAGGAGTATATCCGGTGGAGTAGAGAGAGGGAGTGTGATTGGCTCCCAGGGGTACTAGATGCCCTCTCACAGGATGAGGAGAACACTCTTCAGCGGGCTGGGATACTACGCATTTGACGTGTGCCCTACATTACACCATCTATTCACATCCATTGTGACTTGTTCTCATACTAGGATGCAGATCGGAACACCTTCCAATTTCCAGGGGTCCACGGTGAGTGGACTATCACATTGGAGGATGTCTATCATATTCTGGGGGTCCCGATCATTGGGAGATGACTTACCCTAGAGACAACAGGTTCACGGGCCCAGATTGCATAGTGGGCTACATATATGGGAGACGCAGTCATCTCCACGGGGTCGAAGAAGGGGGTTAGAGTTCAATCCATTCCTACTTTACCTATCCCCTTACTTCGCCAAGCTATCATGGGGATCCTTGCCTCGAGACTGATCGGGGACAAGGGAGAAGATACTTTGTTATACTGTTGGTCCCCCATTATTACACAGATAGAGGGGCACGGTCGGATATATGCATGGGGAGCAGACATTATTGAGACCACCTACCATGACTTATACAGGGTAGTCCGTTTACAGGGGTAGTCCTTGAGCCACCCGACTCTAGTCATGAGTTGGGTCTATGAGCACTTCATCCCCTATGGCAGAGGTGTAGAGGTGACAGACCCCGGAGCTATGAGGGAAGCCAGATGGACAGACATGTTGGTGCTTAGAGCACCTCATCAGTGAGTTTCTTCCCTGACTACTGCCGATATGGAGGCCACACCATATCAGACTATGGCGGGCATATGGGGCGAGGAGACTCTTACTTTGATCTCCTGCTCCACTACAGGGCAACTTATTGACAGAGTGGGGCATGTGGAGATGCATCCCTTTGGCCGAGTTCCTCAGCAGTTTGGCCTACCCTACATGGGTATGCTTCCCCTGGTGGCGCCAGTATACAGATTAGTGCGAGAGGCCAGAGGGGGGCCTAGAGGCCGGGGTTGGACAGTGGTTACCCTTGGCGTTCCTATTGTGGCCAGGAGGATTGTACGTGCCAGAGGGAGAGTTGGTGCACCTCGTGCACCTTTGCTTCAGATTGCCGTGGGTCCTGCCCATAGCAGTGATGACCCCATTGACATAGACTCCGAGTCTGAAGAGTTTACAGGGGGAGAGACAGAGGAGGAGACCGAGGACAGTGATCCTGAGTGGCATGATACTCAGGATATCATGCAAGCAGAGAGGGCTGAGCAGAGTGTAGAGAGGGATACTCTGGTTTTAGAGGAGCCACTCTCCCAGGGCCATGGTGGGGAGGATGAGTCTGTTACGGGGCACTATGTTGATCCAGCCATAAGAGCAGCTCCTCAGTCGGCAGTGACATCCGTGGTAGGTGCTGATCCTATAGATCCATCCTGGAGGCCTGGTGATCCGAGTAAGTTACCCTCTCCCCTTTTTAATATTTTTTTTTAGTTAGAATCTCCTTAGTTGCTATCTTGTGTTTCTAATTTCTCGTTTGGTTTCTAACTTGTTTTCTCTTTTGTTTGCAGAGACCACCGATGAGTGGCGGGACTTGATCCGTAGGGTATGCACTGATACCCTGATGATCTTCATGGAGAGGACCCGCATAGAGCTATCCGTGGACACTGGGGAGCCTTCAGGAGCGGCATACATATCGACGTCTTTGCTCCAGTCTGGCATGTGGCTAGGATGGTATCGACCCTTCGCACCGAGCTAGCGGGGTATAGGACGGCTGAGCGTCTGATGAGGAGCCATTCTCGTGGTGAGACTACGGCTGCCCCTTGGGATCCTGAGCCCTCCGTGCATTCAGAGCGTCAGTGTAGCCGGAGTCCTAGGCATGGGAATCCACCTTCAGAGGGGTCCCGTAGGCATTGAGAGGCCACTTGGCTCTCGCAGATTTTGTACTATATATTCTTTTGTATATCTCGGGATTTTTGAGCATTTTGACCATGCTTAGTGCATGATAGCATTGTATATAAACATTGATTATTTTATATATATGCATTCGTTCTGGGTCAAAATCTTGGTATTCATGGCCTTCTTTCTATTTCCAGTTTCCTCATGTATGTTATGATGTACGTTTATATGTTTCTTTTAGAATGTATGCAGTGGTGAACAAATGATGCAAGTGTTTTACTTTCCCTTTTGTGTTTCATGATGATGATATATGATGATGTAGATATAATGTGATTTTGAATCTTAGCTTCTATAAACAATTTTGGATATCTCATGTTTGTTTTGGCAGAGTGGTGAAGGTAAACCGGTATGATGAGCAGATAAACCTGCCCCTACTCCCAACTCCACGTAACTAGTAAGATGCGAGGGCTCATCACCGAGAGCTAGAAAGGGCACAAGTTGTGAAATATGCTGAAATGATAGTGATGAAAGATAGACAAAGCTTTGGTGAAACCAAATTGGAAGCTACAAGCTTACTCTACCCAAGTGACTTCATAGTTTAGAACGCTACTTGCTTTGTAGTTTATCTAGAGTTGGATCCGTAGATGGCCACATAGTAGACAAAATTTGGATTTTTAGGATTTTAACTCTCTTGGAATTTTGAACATCTGATTCATTTATATTTGATTTAAGACCTCAAGATTTGAATTGTTTTCTTATGACCTTTAACGTTTGTTTATCCAGAGGACCCCCTATACTTTGCCCCATGCTACTAGTAAGAAGCATGGATTTATCACCATGGGCAAGGTATAGGCGAGTAAGGGCACTTCCATCCTTTCCCAACCCTACGTCACTAGTAAGAGATGTAAACTCATCACCGAAGGTTGATGGGGCAAGGAAATGTGTAAAATTAAAATTTTCTGTTTGATCACTTTTTACTCATTTTCTTGAGTAAAATGTCAGTATGTGTTTATTGCCAAAGAGATATACATATGGGATAGATGTGACACCATGAAGCTTCTAGAACAGACCATAGGCAAGACACCTACCCTAAGAAGAAACCAAAAGTGAGAATAAACTTGCAGATCTTGGTATGGTTACCGTTAAGACTTTTCCATGTCTAGCTTGATTTGATAAAATGATTCCGAGATAATTCGATGATATCATGAAAGATGGAGAAGTATGATTAAAGTGTTTATGCCAACAACATCATGAGTTTGTAATGAATTGCTTTGAGAATAGATTCCTTAATCACCATTTGTGTATGAAACAAGCGGACAATATGATGCTAATCTATATGAAGATGCAATGTAGAGAGAGAGAGATATATATATATATATATATATATATAAGTAATGCTAGTTGCTTACGCGTAAAAATGTTTGAGGTGTAGGGAATTGACTGTTTCGCCAAATTCCTCACCTTCTAGCGTACATAAGAGGTATGCACCGTTCCCATAGTCCTTCATGACTCGGTATGGGCCTAATCATTTAGGCCGAAATTTGCTTCCTTCGTCGGTCTTCTTGTCGATCCAGCTGTCTAGTCTTAGAACTAGATCACCTTCATATATGTCACATTCATAGACTTTCTTATTATATTGCTGGAACATCTGGTCGGCATAGACTCTATGCCACTATTCAGCATCTAACCTAGTTTCATCTAGGCTTTCTAGCTGGGAAAGACGTGCTTCTCTGTAAGCTGTCTTCATCCAGAATCCCTTGTAATGAAATGTGGAGACTGGGTATTTCAACCTCGAGTGGGAGAACTGCATCTACCCCGAATACTAGTGAAAAAGGAGTTACTTCCGTTGGTGTTTTTATTGAGATTCGGTGGGCCCATAAGGCCAGATATAACTTCAAGTGCCAATCTCGTTTGTTTTCTTTCACCGTTTTAAGGAGAATGGCTTTTAGTGTTTTATTCGTCGCTTCAGCCTGTCCATTGGCTTGAGGGTAATACAAGGAAGCCGTATGATGGCTTATTTTAAATTTATTGCATAGCTCACGAACCTCTTCATTCTTAAAAGAAGTTCCATTATCAAAGATAATGATTTGCGGGATGTCGTACCTGTAAATGATTTGGTTTAAAATGAACTTGGCGATTACAGAACCAGGTACAGTAATAAGAGGCATAGCCTCTACCCATTTGGTAAAATATTCAGTGGCCGTGATTATAAAATTATGGCTGTCTATGGACGAGGGAGAGAATTTCCCTATTAAATCTAGGCCCCATGTAGAAAAGGGCCATGGAGTAGTGATTGGTTGCAAAGCTTGTGCCGGCATATGGATCTCATGGGAAAATTCTTGGCACTTATGACACCTGCGTACGAACTCTACTGCGTCGTGTTCTAGAGTAGGCCAGAAATAGCCCATTTGATGTATTTTACGAGTGGTGGCATGACCACCGAAGTGGCCTCCACACATTCCACTGTGGGATTCATGGAGAATCTTCTTGGATTCTTCCATGTCGACACATATTAGGAGCATTCCATCGAATGCTTTCCGATAGAGCACTTGCTCTATAATGATGTATTTAGCTACGATAATACGTAACCGCCTTCTTTGTTGCAGTGTAGCTCCTTCTGGATACGTATGGTCCATGATATAATTAATGATATCAGTGTACCAGGGACACTCAAAGATAGAGGGTCGAGTTTTGATGTAGTATACGCACTCATCTGGAAAATCTAAATCTACTAGATCACCTCCATCTAATGGATTATCAGCTAACTAATCTGTGATGATTTGTCCTTTAACCGACTTCTGATTTATAAATGTTAATTCGAATTCCCCCATTAAGGTTATAAAACATCCAGCCTTTTTAGACAAGGAACCTTGTGTGAGGAAAGTTCGTAAATGGTCTGTTTTTACCATGACCCTTGTTTCTTGATTCAACATATAGTGTCTTAAGCGTTTGGTTGCAAAGACTATGGCGAGGCATTCTCATTCTGCTTGGGTATAACGTGTTTCATAGTCGAGCAATGTTTGGCTAATGAAATAAATCACGTGCTCTCTCTTGTCATCGTCTTCTTGAGCCAGCATGTAGGCTAGCGAGACATTGGTTGCTCGTGAATACAAAATTAACGGGTGGTCTAGCTTAGGTGGCATTAGCGTAGGTGGTGATAACAGGAAACGCTTAACTGCATCAAAGGCTTCATTGCAGTCTTCAGTCCAATCAATGCTATAATCTTTCTTGAGAAAATTGTTGATTGGATGTATGGCGAAACTTAAGTCCGGGATGAATCTCCGGATTGCACCCAGCTTTCTGAGAAATGACCTGATTCCAGATTCATTCGAAGGTGGGACCATTTCGAGGACAGCCCGAATTTTGGTTGGATCAACATCTATCCCTCGTGACGATATGATGTAACCTAGGAGCTTTCCTCCTGTTACGCCAAAGATGCATTTTTCTGGATTTAGCATGACTCCGTATTCTATCAGACGTGAGAGAATGACGCGGAGTACTTCTGGATGGTCACAACGCTTCTTGGCCTTGGCCAACAAGTCATCTACGTAGGATTCCATGATTTTATGAATTAGATCGTGGAATATATATGTCATAGCTCGCTGGTACGTAGCACCAGCGTTCTTGAGACCAAATGGCATAACAGCATAACAATAGGTTCCCCAAGGAGTTATAAACGTGGTTTTAGCTTGGTCTTGTTCAGATATTCTGATTTGATTGTATCCCGAGAATGAATCCATGAGAGATAAGAGTTCAAATCCAGTTGTTGCATCAACAATGACATCTATGGATGGTAATGGGAAGTCATCCTTAGGACATGCTTTGTTAATGTATCAGAAATCTATACAGATGCGTATCTTCCCATTTTTTTTGAGAACAGGAACGATGTTAGATACCCATTGAGAGTAATCGACTGGTTTGATGAATCCTACTTGTAGGAGTTTTATTATTTCCTCTTTCACCATGAGAGCCACCTTAGGTTTCATGGGTCTTGATTTTTGTTTAACTGGTTTTGCATCAGATTTAGTGACGAGGTTGTGCACCACAATGTGTGGTACAACGCCTGTCATTTCCTTATAATTAAATGCAAAAGCTTTTTGATGTTCCTTGAGGATCTGAGTGTGTATTTCTACTTCTTCCGGGGTTAACGAGGACCCTAATTTTAAGATTTTTGGTTCATCCTTCATTTCAATGTTAACATCAATTGTTTCCTCGATTAAAGAGGCATTACCCTCTTCAAACTCAGGTGGGGCTGGAGGTAAATCCAAATCGTCCCCACTTTCTACCGTGTATACGCTAGGTTCCATCATGGGATTTCCGAAGTAGGAAGATGAATGTGGAATTAAGGACAAATCTATCATATGATAGGAGAGATGTAATGCCGCATAGGCATTTAAGTAATTCAGAGTGGTCATATCACTATCAATGTGATCTGGGATAATAGACTTGTTTTCATTTCCGTTTAAAAGAGAATTTGTCGTTGCTTTTATCAATGGTTCATCACGAAGGGATACCATGAAATGGGTATCTTCTAACTTACTATTTGGCGTAAAGCGTGATGCCGAGGTTGCTATAGAATCGGTGAGAAGATTGTGTTCTCGCGGGATTGCTTCAATTGATATGAAGTCAAAGTCCTTGCTTAAATCTAATACAGCTGTTTTGTAAAGTTGTAAGTTCTCGGCTTTGGTTTCATATATCTCAGAGACTTGGTTTGCTACCAATTGTGAGTCTCCTAACACTCTGATGTTATTAATACCAATCCTCTTGGCTAAAATGAGGCCAAGGAGGAGGGCTTCGTACTCAGCGCCATTGTTTGTACATTCGAAATTGAGTTTGAAGGTGAATGGTAGGACCTTTCCTTCAGGGGAAGTAAAGATTATACCTGCCCCCCACTCCGTAACGGACATTTAGCTCCATCAAAATGGAGTGTCCAATATTTAGCTGGGAATATGGATGCTGGGATATTTGTTGTGTTTGCGCATTCTACTTCCACCATACAGAGATCCTCTGCTGGAAGAGAACCAACACCTAGGGAATTTCCCATGCCCACAAAATCAAATGGTAAGAACATTGGTAGATCCTGTTCCAGTAATTCGATGATTTTTGTAGTAGTTCCTAATGATACCGTTTCTACAATGTTAGCCTCATCTTTTGAGGCTGGGATTGTCTTGACTAGATTCATAGTCTTAAGATCCGTTGTAGGTACCAACTTCTCCTCTGGTTTTGCGTCAGTGGGTTTATTAAGTTGGTTTTTTGGAATTTCAAATTCTGAGTGCACACCTGGTCTTTTCTTTAAGTTAGCTAGGTGTATATCGAATGGCTTTGGATCGCCTTTGGCTACAAACACCTTTCCTAGATGCAAGAATCTTACTTCTTGGAATAACGTAGAAGGGATTGCCTTCATATGGTGTATCCATGGTCAGTCGAGGATCATATTATAATTAGTTTCCCGATCTATAATATAAAACTCAGTCAGGATTGTTTTGGGTCCTAAGGTGACCGGTAGTATTATAGTTCCAATCGAAGTGGCTTTAAGGCTATCATAGCCTCTCAATGTATTTCGAGTGGTGGAACAATTTGTTTCCCCATATCCTAATTTTTGAAGGAAAGAGAAGGGGACTATGTTAACTGCGGCCCCATCATCAACCATTGCTTTGTTTTACGTAGTTATTATAAACCCATACTTGTAAGTGTAAGGCTGGATCACCTCTACGTGTAATTTCAGCATCTGTAGGCATTTTACTTATCTTGAATATGAATCTGACATCCCTATCCGGCTGCCCCGGAGGATGGATATCAAAATCTACGTGGTTCACTTGTGTTTCAGGAGGTGGAGTGATATTAATTAGATGACCTAAACCTAATGCCTCTAGAAGAGCAGCTCTGTGGGTAGGGGAATTCTTCAGTAAGTCCAAAAATGAAATGTGCGAGAAGGTTTTTGTTAGGTCGTTAATTAAATCATAGGCACCTACGGGTTTTTCTACTATTTGTTGACTCTTATCTGTTTCTGGCAGATGACTTGGGCTTGGTTGAGAGAAATACTCTCGTGTTCTTGTTATAGCTTCGATAGGTAGTTCGGCGTCTAGTTCTACTAAACTGACTATCTTGGGTCTCGGCTGATTTCCTAATTGTGGCGCAACTGATGGATTTAGTGAAGTCGAGGCTTCATGATCATTGTTTCCCATCATTACGCTTTTGTTTGTCCCATTTAGATTTAGCCTATTGTTATCGTGATTTGGGAGTGGATCGTTAAAGATCTTGAGGGGAGCATTCTGAGGGGAAACTACCCCTGCGAGTGTGCCTGGTGGTGGTGACACGGGATCTGCCAAAAAAAAATCTGTGAAGAACTGTCTTTGTTCTTCTGGAAAACGTTGCATGAATTTATTGTAGTCACAGCACGTTCTAGTGTCATGGCCCCGAATTTTGTGGAAACCACAATATGAATTGGGATTGTAATTCCTGGTTTGTTGGTTTGGTGTATATTGTGGCCTAAAATTCTGATCAAACTGTTGCCTATTAGGATTAAAGTTTTGCATTTGTTGTTTCTGGCTTTGATTTTGGTTTTGATAACCAAATGAGTTTTGGCTTAGACCCTGTGTGGGATTTCACCATTGTTGTTGTTGTTGAGGATGATTAAAATCCACTGTATTGATTGTGGGGGTAAAGTTATTGTTTCGTTGATTGTTCATTGGTAATGAAGTATTCACAGTGTTTACCTTTTTAGGCTGATCAGTTACTCCATCTATTGTCACCCCGCGATTTTTGCTAAGGATTTTAGGTCCTTGATTGACGTTCGTGGTAATAGGATAAGTTGTAGTGTTCTGGCTGGAGGTGATTAACCTCCCGTTTGTTCCATAAGTCTTACGACCACTATCTATCGCTGCTTGATCTATTCGAAGAGCGCTCTCAAGTACTTCATCGTAAGTTCTTAGTGGGAACTTCTGGACTTCTTCCTTCACCTCTCTGCTGAGAGAATGAAGGAATAAATCACATAGTTCCATCTGATCCATATTTGGAGCACTTGCCGAAGAATAAAGAACTGTACGCCACCTTTGGATGAAATGGGCGACAGATTCATTGTGTTCTTGTTTAATGTGCAAGAATTCCCTGATTCCTGTTCTTAACAGTTTGTTCATGTCGAATGCTTTGATGAACTCTAAAACGAGTTGTTTAAATGAATGGATTGAAGCCTCAGGTATTCTATAATACCAATCAAGAGCGATGCCTTCCAAAGTTTTGGGGAATATTTTAGCAACGACCCCATCCCAAGGGAGTAATTCTCGTATGGCTGTAGCGTAAGCCTTGATATGTGCGTTTGGATCTCCCTCACCTTTGTACTTGGGTAAATCGGGAAGGGGTCTTGGAAGCATGACGCTTCGTATGGTGAAGTCTAAGGGCTCTTTCAAATATTCTGAATAAGTCCCTATCGCATAGGTTTCGACCATTGATGGTGCTTGTTGAGGAAGTGGTGGTGGAATGGGTTGTTGATATGGCATAACGTATGCGTTGGTAGGGGCATAAGGAAACACCTGTGTTTGAGCAAGCATGCTGGGAGAGGAGAACATATCTCCTTGTGGTGATTTGGAGTACATGTTTAAGTATGACGGGGTATTGTCCAGGAATGGATTGTTTTGTACTAGACCGGGAGGAACGGTGTTAGAGATGATGGGCCTAGTTGGTGTTTGTTGTGGATACTAAGGAGGCATGCCTAACGTGCCTATTCCTGTGAGGAGGTCTACTTGGCTAGGATGGTGTGGGGGATTGGAACTTCCTGCTTGCATGAATTGAGAATTTTGACTTGCTTGAGCAAGTTCTAACCCTCTCACTTTTTCTACTAACGTTGAAATGACTTCATTTGGTGAAGTCACGGTGCTTTGCCTTAGCGGCGTTTGTTGTATACCCTGGTGTTGTATAGGCATGTGATATCCTGCTATGAACTGATCACTATCATTCCAAGTTTCTCCGAGAGTATTTCCTATATGCAGTGGCATAGAGGTATTTTCTTGAAAAGAGACCTCGGGTTGTGGTTGTAAACCTCCTACAGGTGGGTACATACCCCGAGAGCGTTGTTCACTCCTAGGATAACGTATTGACTGTTCATCATCTAAGACCAGGTATGGGTCTGATTGTCTACTAATTTGTGGTCTAAGTAGCATCTGAGGAGATGAACCAGATTCTCCGGTAAACGTCATATTATTCGAGCCTGAAGGCTCTGTTTGTTGTTTTTGAGGGAGCTGATCTAACTCCTCAGTTTGAAAAGATGAATTATATCTGATTTTTGGAGTTTGTGTTGATAACTGATTAGTTGAGTAGTTGTCACCCCATACCGAGAGTGAGGGTGATGATTGCCTATTCTGTTGGGCGTAGTATGCCTCAAGACCCAAGAGGGGTCTGCCATATGCATCGAATCCCGACATATTCGGGGGGTATATGAATACCCACAGAATAATGGGAAGGAGCGAAGGTGGATGAGATAAGATGAAACTCTCAAAGAGAAGGTGAAACAGTTGTTGGTTTCACGTCAGGTTCACCAATTTTTTTGGTGAATCTGATGTGAAGGATTAATAAGGTATTAGAAGGTGAAACAATTGTTTGTTTCACGTCGGGTTCACCAATTTTGTACATCAGAAAAGTGACAAGCGAGCATGGGAATCTACAAGTAACTCTTCCACGTACCTGACCTCCCGAGGTCGTGCCGAGACAGCCGGTGGGGATGGGATATGCGTGGGATGCAGAAAAACTAGTTAGGCAATCTAATGTCTTCAATACGCACTAGTGGAATTTGTGAATCTAAGGAAAAGAAGGCCCTTCTAACCTGAACTGGTGTGATAGATCGATCAGAAAGGATGACTGCTCAGAAGGCTCCAATCAATATCGAGCTCTGGCGTGATTCGATCTATGGGTTGTGGAATACGTGGAAAATGACCTGGGATAGTTTCGTGTATGTCTCCAGATAAGGTCATATGGTGGGTAGTGAATACAATCGACTCTACGGATGATTCTCTGGCCTAGTCCAGAACTCTCTAGCTTTGTTAGCTGCTATATCTAGTAAGGATAATTGATGGTGGGTGGAAGTGGGGTAGATCTGAATACTAGTGTATAATCCAGCATCTATATCTGATTCACCTATGGGCTCGTTAGGCTGCAAGGATCGCAACCGTAGACTCTTGGTTGTTGTAGTCCTACTATGGTCATGTACGAAATCAGTCCCCGATCCCTAGTATCCAATAATCATATGCTTTTTCAACCTCTATATTTAAAATTAATAGTCTCTTCTAGAGTACCTATTCTTGCAACCTGGATTCTTAGATCTATATCTAGAAGAGTTTCTCCTGCATCTGGCTGTGGGACCAAAGGATCACAGCCAAAGGTTTGTTCTCTTTCGAACCCTTCTACAGTCATATGAATGTTTTCCTAGGGTAATCTGTAGTTCGGTTGATTTGACCAAAACATGTGTGCTTGGTCGTCTTCTATATTTAATCCCCTCAACTGAGAGCTGATCTGTCGTAAATCTATTGTTGTTTGGAAGATTTGGATTCTAAGATTCTGGTCTATGTCAACTATTGCTGTGACGAGATTGGGTTGAGGCACAATTGGCTCAAATACGTATTCTCTGGGTTCCCTAGGTCCCGTGATTGTCATACAAAAGCAAAAATGTAAATCTAACTGCAACAAAGTGAATTTAACTACGTGGAATAAATCTAGAACATATATAACTTCTATTTTTGTATTTTATGAGAAACCTTAAGCATTTAAGAAAGCAGCTATTTAAAATATCTAGAATTGATAACTAAAATAACAACTTAAAACAAACAAAATAACCGAGTGTAGCTATTTGTCTGTGTAATTTGTAGATCTATTCTAAACAATGAAATAACTTGCCTAATCTATTTGCCAGACTCTCGATCCTACCTCAGAAGTGAGGAGTGAATCATAGTTTCTCAGAAACTATCAATCCCCACAGCTTCCCTGGCAATATCGAAAGTAAACTTGACTGAAAAGAAGTGATTATCTACTCTATTTGATATATTTCTAACTTAGAACTTTGAAAGCTAGAACCTGGATTCTGTAGAACAATGGAAAATCCAATGGTGTGTGTGATCTTGTCCCCTCAGTGTGATCTCCTTGTTCATTCGTGTTCACGTGAATCCAGAAAAGCATGTAATGCTAGCGTCAACAGAAGTAGATATTGGGACAAAGGCAACTCAGAATACAGAGTGAATATGATGCGAGTAGGAGAGGGATAGCGCAAGAGTACAGAGCTTGGCTTATGCAATTCCTAGCTGGATCTATTACGAGTCATGCAACATAAAGTCTCCAGAACTTGAAACTATCTTGTTTTGAGGAGCAAAACCTGTAACTTTAATGGCTTCCTAAGCTATTCTATTTCAAAGGATTGGATAAAATAACAACAGTGCTTGCACAAGATGGATATGTGGCTTACCAACAGTAAAACAATGCTAACTAAGCATGCAATGAACTGAAACTATGGCTTCTAAGCAAAATAACAGACTGAACTACTGAAATGAGAAGATGAGAGCAAAAAATGAGAGGCCATTTGCTTGAGCACAAGCCATCTATTTATAGCATTTCATTCACCCAAAGATCAAAACCAAACTGAACTCTAAAACTATAAACAATGGCCAAACACTATTCCAGGGGACCAAAAACATAAATGCAAGCCCAAGGCGGTAAAAAAAGCTGGTGAATCATTGATTTTTACGTGAGTCACGTTAAAAACACTTTCTGGAAAACACGTGCAGGACCGTTGTTCTGAGCAGGGCGGCAGTCATGAGACCGCCACCCAGGCAGGGCGGCGGTTTCGTAACTGAAGGTAAAAAGGTCCAAAAAAAAGGAAAAGAGATAAAAACAAAGGACGCAGGGGCTAAGCGGGGCATGCGGGATATTAACACACACTTGGAGATATTTTCCAGATCCCGAACACCTTGTGAGGAGACCTGTATCATCATTGGGGCACTTGTTACGTTGTTACGGCAGTACAGTACCTACCAATTTTGGGTACGTACAGTAATCATAATGGTTCTGGATCTGATCATAATGCTGATCTGGAGGAGTTGGGAAAAACATTGGAGGTGGACTACATTGTTGTTGTAAGTGTGAGTTCCTAGAAGGAAATGAAGCCATGATTGCACAACTTCATGGATTGGGAGAAAATGAAAGAGATGGAAGAAGAGAATGGATGGAAATGGGTGGAAATGGATTGAAAAAGTCTACAACTTTAGAGATAGGGTTGTTGACCAGATGAAGTCACCAGATGTGCTTGCATGTGTCTCAAAAGGCTGACAATTAATAGGAACACATCAACTTGCTAAGATGAAGTGGTAAGGTGCTTCAGACTTGTCCCACTGTGCCAAAACTGTTAGTGTGGTCACACGGTGGTTTATGATTTGTTGTTGATAATGAGGCACCTTCGAAAGATGGAAGATCTAACCTCAGGTCCCACTGGGCATGCCATAATTGTTAGTGTAAAATCACAGCACCCCTAAATGACCCGGGTGTGAAGTGGGTCATTCGGTGTGATTGCACAACATGGGACCATCTCTCAAGCTATGGGACTTGCAAAACTTGAGATGGACCTCCGGAGAAAGCTGATTCTTGCTTTCTAATCTACCTACCATAAGCTACTCCAGTGCATGTAGAATCTATTCTATTCTATTCTAACCATTCCAAGGGGACAGAGAGAGAGAGGGTGAAAGAGCCTGCACTAAGCGGTGATACACCAAAAAAGGAAATGGATGATCACATACCCAATTGCCTAAAATGGAGAGAGGTGAGAAAAGGAGAGGGTGGACAGAACGCACCATAGACCAAAGATAGATTTCACATAGAATAATGCTTCAAAACCCATTAAAACCATCTCCCATGACCTGCAATAGACATCAAAAGTATGTAGAGTATACCTTGCAACAATGAGAGGTAAGGAGAGACAACAAAATAAGACAAGGATGGACAGATGCATCACAAAACAGATTTTATTGCTCCAAAATGTTACACAGTGCACCATCAATGGGAAAGAGGCAATAAAAAACCATTACAAAGACATGAGAGGAGGCTTAGACTCTGCATTTGACCCTAAGGAAGAAAGAGAGAGGGGGGCAGAAGAGAAACAATGACCAACCGTTTGAATGTGCCCCTCTATTACAATATATAGGAAGAATGGGAGAGAGAAGAGGGAAGAATTTGAATCCTACTCTAACTACCCTGAGATATGCATTGAATCCCATTTTAAAATCTCAACCACTAAATATCAATGCCTTCTATAAGTACTCCCACAATATGTCACTTCTGGTTCCCTGGTGGATCAAATCGAATCAGATCTGGTAGCTGAAGAGATTAGATTCTGTATTAATGTCCTAGAAGACATTTTCTTAATTTTCACCTACCAGAGCCTTCCCAAAATGGTATTTTATGTTCCCAAGGTGTAGAGGGCATCAATATGTTTCCAAAAAGTCTTCTCTTGCTCAAATCTAATTCTCTAGTCAAAATATATGGCCATTTGAATATTAGGGTTGCGGGGCGCAATATTTAAAGATTCTGCCCCTGTAAGGTCCACGTGGCAGCCTCATGCACCTTGAAGATTTGGCCCCTGCCCTTCACTCTTGAAATAGTGCTAGGTTGACATGTGGTGGTATCCGCGAGCTCTTTGGGGTCCCTTGCATTTTGTCTGAGTTTTTTGCTTAGCGTGCCAAAAATTTGACCCTGGACACGTGGAGGCTCGCGCTTGTTCGAGAACCTACCCCAAATTTTACCTTTGAAATGGCATTGTGCTGACACTTGGCACCTTCCATCGGCCTACCCCTACTTTGAATATTCAAACCTCGACTATGTCCCTTTTTTAAAGTTGTGACACACGGCGAGCCCACGCTCATTTGGTAGCTGCCCCTAAGTCTTACTTTTGAAAGAGCGTCGTTAAGACACGTGTCACCTTCCGCCTTCACTATGTACTTAGAAATTTTGAGCCCACTCTCTTGTTGACCTTTTTTGACCATTTTCCACGTGGAGGGCTAGCACAAGTTTGAGTCTCTGCCTTGGGCTCCCATCTTAGAATTACGTCGAGCCGATACTTGGCACCTTCCACTGAGTCTTCTATACTTAACCAATGTTGAGGCCTGCCCTGTCCACCTTTTGAATTCTCTTGACTCTAACCCCGCTTTGGACCTAGGACACGTGGGGACCTGATGATTGTTTGAGTCTAGCCTTTTATGTTTAATCGTTGGAGGAGTGCCGTTGAGACACGTGGCAACTTCCGCTGTCTCCTCCATACTTAGGAAATTTTTTAGGCTCATTCTGAGTCATTTGAGAGCCTAAAGGCTTTGAACCTTCGCTCTTTATTTTCTTCAAGCTTTTGGCTCCTTTGACACCGCTTGACCTCAGGCTCCGACTCTGCTATTTCATTTTAGAGCCTTCTTGAGTCTATTTTCTAGATTTGAAGCACATATTCACTTGATAGAGTCGTTTCTTGAATTTCTTTACTGAACAGGGTTGTTTGATCTTTGTAGGTGCCGCCACCTCATTGCAGAGTCCCTCTGTAAATTGTTTGCAAGATTTGAACGTGATTTCTCTGGCTTCTTCTATAGGGTCGTGGCTGATCCTATTTTACCTGGGGGTAAAATATGGATAAGACTACCATTAAAAGAGATCCTCATGAATTTATGTCTAGTTTCAACATTCATTTTTCCAGAACATGGGAAAGAATCCCAGCAAGTGTTAAGCCTCAAGATGACCATGCTTTCCTTTATTATCTTAGAGCATTAAACAATGATATTTCAACTATGATTCAGTCTATGTGAGGAGAGACTCTCCCAACAACCTATGATATCGCTACCCAAGCTGAAAATAATCTCATTCAAGCCGACAAGTTAGCACCAAGGCCTTCAATGCCTTTTTCGGCAGATCTAGCACCTATCCCACAACCTATCATGATTATAGAACCTGTTATTGCAGCCCCATCGGATGACATGTTTAGATCTTTGTAGGCTATGGGAAAGAAGATGAATTCAATTGAAAATAGACTTGATTTACCTTGCAGGCCTTATCAAGCCCCTTATCAACAAAACCATTGAAATAGGCAACCTTAACAACAGAATCAGGTAGCCTTATCTACGAAGATAGTTTGATCCAAAGGCTCCTACTCCATCTAATACTTTATTCCTAGTTAATATGGCTATAGAAGAATGGTGTCTACGTTGTAATCAACCTCATTCAGCCGCAAGTTGCCCAAATACTTTTCTGAACATAAGTCTTGTTGCACAACCTCAATATTAGACATTGTTCATGCCTCAAATAGAGGCTGGGTAGCAAGAAAATCATATTCAGAAAGCACCTGAACAAAAATTAGTCATTTTTAGTGAAGACGATTTCATTGCAGTTACTACTAGGGCTCAAGAAAAGGCCCAAGAAATTCAAAAACAACAAAGTAGGCCTGTTCAGCCCACAATCACTGATAAAACAACTCTAGGCCAAAAATTAGCTAACAATTCTATTGTTTCAAAAAAAATAGTAGGTATTTCAGTTGGTAATGAGTAGCAAAAACAACTATAGCTTGATCTAAGAAGATTATTTATACCTTAGATATCAAAAGTAGTTGAAGCAAAATCAATTTTCACTAAAGCCTATGCTAAAACAGTGGAGTCTATTTCTAAAACTATTGCTTCTTTCAACATTGTTGATGTAATGAAAAAACATAATGTTAACATCTCAATGTGGGACACTCTAAGTATTCCAGGACAACAAGAGTTACTTTCTCACGAACTTGCTAAGCTATAGATTTCTTCAAAAACAACAGAAAAAGAAGTTCAGAAAATAGATATGGTCCTTAGAACAATGGAACAAGACCACATTAAAGAAGTTAAATGGATGGTTCAAAAGGTTTTAAATGCTCAAGACATCAAGAAACCACCACCATTTTATTTTTCACTGATTATTGGAGAACATCTTGTTCATAAATGTATTGTTGACAGTGGTACAAGTAGCACGATTATGCCAAAATCAATTGCAGAAAAATTGGATTTTCATTATGAACCTACAAAGAAGAGTGTGCTACAGCTTGATGGGATTGTAACGAAAACAATTCGTGTCATCAGAAACTTGGTGGTAACATTGCATGCTTTCCCAAATGTTTCCATTTTGCAAGATATTACTGTTGTGGATTTACCTCCTTATTTTGGTATATGTTTATCTAGAGATTTCACAACAAAAATAGGAGGTTATCTCTCTTTAGATTGGTCCTTCTTGTTTTTCACTACACGTTATGGAACCAAAGTTACTATCAATTCTGAACCGTTGGCCATATTTCACATTGAGCCTCACGCTTCTAATGCATTAGCTAATTATGTAGCCTTAGATAAGTCTTATTTTGATAATACAACTCAAATTTCAGCACTAGATGGTGTTTCTAATCTGTTTATGGATAAAAAAACACATGAAGAACATGCTCATGATCCTTTCAAAGAAGTTGAAGAACATATATTTTGTGTGTATTTTCTGCATAAGGAAAATAGACCAATTCCACTGCTATCCAAAACAAAAAATGCAGCAGAATGGATTTGGAAGCTTCATTTTGATGGAGCTAAGAAAAAGAAAGGACAAGGAACATGTTTGATGCTCACTTCCCCCAAGAACGAAAGGTATTTATCAGCTTTGAGTCTCCAATTTTTGTGCACTTGTAATGTAGCTGAATATGAAGCGTTAATTCATGGCTTACTTTGGGCCAGAAAGACATGTATTAGCATGCTACATATTTTTGGTCATTCTGAGTTGGTTATCAATCAAGTAAGAAATTTCAATGTTTGTAAAAACCCATTAATGAAGTGTTATATACATAAAGTTTCAAACTTGATGGAAGATTTCAATGCTATTAATATTCAGTTCATTCCTAAAATAGAAAATAAACATGCAGATAGACTTGCAACAATTGGTGCCAGTTTTGAAGTGCTGGAACAGATTAAAAATAATGAGATTTAGCCTCACATAAAGCTGATTGTCAGGCCTTCTATACCTGATAATGATTTGAATTGGCAGGTTTTTGAAAATGATGAACAAATTTGCAAGTTTTTGCAATAAGAAGATGAATTTTCTACAATAAATCAAGATAAATTACATCACTTATATGGCGACCAGATTTTTCAATTAAAGACGAATAAACTACCTCGAGGCTTACTCACATTAGAAGACATCTTCAACACTGATGATCAGTTAAGGAAAGACAAAACTAAGATGTCAACACATGCTGATAATTATGAAGAGATCTTAATAGATGAGGGAAGGAATTTATTTCTCGGAAAGGTATGTTCCTAAGCTGAAAAACATTCATTTATTAATCTTTGCAAGGAATTTAAGGATGTTTTCACTTAGAAATACTAAGATTTGAAAGAGTTTGATCCTAGTTTGGCACAACATACTATTGAATTACAACCGAATTCTAAGCCAGTTAGGCAAAAATAAAGGCATGTCAATCCCAAGATAGAGCCCCCATTAAGGAAGGAATTATCTAAGTTGATCAAATTAGGTATTATCTTTCCAGTTAAGCATTCAAGTTGGGTAGCCAATCTTGTTCTGGTTCGGAAAAAGAATGGAGAAATCAAATTATGTGTGGATTTTAGAGATCTTAATAAAGCTTCATTAAAAGATCATTACCCACTACCTAATATGAATCAGATTTTGAGAACAGTTTTTGGTTCTGATAGACTATCTCTTCTAGATGGTTATAGTAGATACAATCAGGTTTTAGTTCGAGAAGAAGATAGGTACACAACAACTTTTACCACCAAGTGGGGTACTTATGCTTACAAAATAATGCCTTTTATCCTTTCAAATATTGGTGCAACGTTTCAATGTGTAATGGACATGGTTTTTCGTAGATTGTTAAATAAATGCATCTTGATTTATTTAGATGATTTTACTGTATTTTCAAAAAATTCAGATGAACATGTAATACATCTAAGGTAGAATTTTTAGTTATGCAAACAGTTTGGAATATCTTTGAATCCAAAAAAGTCTATCTTTTCAGTACATCAAGGTAAATTGTTTGGTCATATTATTTCTAAACAAGGTTTAGCAATTGACCCTTTCAAAATTGAAGCCATATCACAACTATCATTACCTCATCACAAGAAGGCATTACAGAGTTTTCTGGGAAAAATCAACTTTGTTAGAAGATTTGTTCCAGATTTTGCAGCATTGGTTAAACCATTGACAACTATGTTAAAGAAAGAGAAGACTTTCTCTTGGACCAGCGAAGGGAGAGAAGGGTTTGAAGCAATTAAAACAACCATCTCTCAAGCTCCTACTCTTGCAAATCCAAATTTTGATAAATATTTTACAATGTATGCACTTGCAGGAGCTGAAACAATCTCAGCCATATTAACTCAAGTTAATGATGAAAATATTGAACAACCAATTGTTTTCTTTGGAAAAAGCTTGCATGATTACAAAACAAGGTACACATTTCTTGAAAAATAAGTACTTTCAGTAGTAATAGGACTAAATAATTTTAAGTACATGCTTTCAAACAACAAAATTCATGTTCTTGTGTCTCATCCAAGTGTAAAATATTTCTTGTTAAATAAAGAATTGAATGAGAAAAGAGCAGGTTGGATAACAAAAGTCATGGAATATGATGTTGATATCCGTGTTGCAAAGATAGTTCGAGGTAAAGGTTTGTGTGAACATCTAATTGTTGATATGGAAAAATAGTAGGTTACAGAATCAAAAGATCCAAAACAACATGCTGAAGTTACGTATCAACAATCAGATGTCATGGTGCAGCCAGAAAATTAGCAACCTAAGCTTGTTCAAGAAGTTCAGGAATCAAGATGGATGACTGATTTAGTTAACTACATGGCATTTATCCGGAAGGTATGGACAAGAATAAACGAAGGTATTTCAGGTTACAAGTTGTACCTTATGTTTTTATTGATGGTGTGTTATTCAAAAAAGGATATAAATGGAATCTTGCTGTGATGTGTTGATTATGATAGAATTCAACAATTATTATTCGAATTCCATGAAGGACCTGCAGGAGGTCATTTTTCAGCATGTACCACAACCTTAAAAATTATGAAAGCTGGTTACTATTGGCCCAACATATTCAAATACTATTTCGAATGGATCAGAAAGTGTAAGAAATGTGCTTTCTTTGTTGGAAAATAACGTTTAGCTTCGCTGCCCTTACAGCCTATTTCAGTTGATCAACCTTTTATGCAGTGGGGTCTTGACTTTATTGGCATGATAAACCCACCTTCGTCACAAGGACACAAGTGGATTTTGACTGCTACAAATTACTTTACATGATGGACTAAAGTAATATCCTTTAAATATGCTAATGAAACTTTGATACTATCCTTTTATGAAGGTATAGTTTACAGATTTGGTGTTCCAAAAACTATCATTTCAGATAATGCTTTAGCATTTCTTGGTGCAAAGGTAACAGATTGGGCTGTCAACCATAAAATTTATTTAAGTTTTTCATCTAATTATTACCCACAAGGTAATGGGTTAGCTGAAAGTACTAACAAGAATATTTTAAGGATCATCAGAAGAACACTCAAAGATAACCAGAGAGCTTGACATCTAATGTTGAATTCAGCACTTTGGGCTGATAGAGTGACTCCTAAAAGATCAGTTGGCAATTCACCATATAAGGTTGTTTATGGAAGAGAAGCAAGAATGCCTATTTCAATTGAGTTACCTGCACTAGATTTGTTACATCAAATGGAGCTACTTGAGAATGAACCATTGTAGATTCGTTATGCAGAATTAATGGAGTTACAAGAGCTGAGAGATCAAGCTCATGTGAACATGGAAAAGAATTAGAAACATATGAAGAAAACTTTTGATAAGAAATCTAAGTTCAGAATATTCAATGAAGGAGATATTGTGTTGAAATGGGATGTTGATCGTGTAAATCCAGGAAAACACACGAAGTTTGATACAATCTAGAGTGGTCCTTACATGATTTTAATCTTGCAAAGAACACAATGCTTTTCAGCTCTCAAGGCTGAATGGAGAGGAACTTCCCATTCCAGTGAATGGTATGTTTCTCAAACACTGTTATTGAAAATCCTACAGTGTCTGTTTAGAGTAGGATTTCCCTTCAATAAGTGTAGTTCCTACACATTGCAATGTTTTTCAATTCAATAAAGTGTATTCGTGCACGTGATCTGGTTTACCAGATCCTTTCTAGTTTTAGTTCATTTTGGAAGGGTTGGACCTTTAGAAAGGAATATTTTGATTACATGCTTTGGACTCCATGCCCAATGGACAAGAGAAAGGCACTGGTTTACAAGCTAGTAGGCAGCTTTCCCCACAGGATCGGCAGAATTGTTGACAATTTTTTCACTTGTGTAAAAATGGGCAACTTGAAACTTCATTATGATGAATGGCATTGGTGAAGTGGAACTAAGATAAGGTAGATTTTTTAGTTTAATTTTGTTTTTGTTGAATTAATTAATGATTACATGAAATTTGTAGCTATGTGTGTTGTTACAAAATGTAACAGATCACATAGTCTGCAATTTCATGACTATCTTCAGCAAAAGAACACAAATCCCTGAAGGACAGATGTGTTATCTTGATGAAGACATCGAATTGCAGAATAGATGAAGTGTTAAGTTTTGGAACAACAATCATAATTGTAGATTGTAGCAGTCAGAGTTCATTGCTAAATGTTACAGGTATCTTTAAGGTTATTTCCTTCATGATTAAGACATTCAATTATATTATTGAGTTGTTTAATTCATCATGAAATCCATTTAGAAAGCTGAAATGCATAAAGAAATACACAACTCAGTTTCATAATTCAATGTTTTATTCATAAGGAATTTCAAATGTTCCCACACAAGCCGTGGGATGTAACTGAAGAGTAAATTACAACTACTGAAGTAAGAGGTACATATGCATGAAAAAGAAAATAGAGGAGTATGAATGAACCCATCATTTCCTTGAGGTTTCTTTTGTTTTGGTTGATGCATCTCCAGCTCTAGCTTTGTTCCATCATCATCTTCGTTGCTTGGCAAAAGGCACTGTACCTGAAAATAGAAAAGGAAAAACTATCAGAATTGAGCTCAGGGTTAATCCTTATTCCTATACTACCCAATTCGTGCAGGTGGATTTCTTAACAACAGGAGGTATAAATTACATGAGGATCAAAGGAAAAACTGATAAAAGTACTTTTCTGTAACAACATACATGATTTATTCACTTAGAAATAAGAAGAGAACAGAAAATAAAAACTATGGAACATAAGAGAGGCCAAAAATCCTAAATATTTTCTAACTATTTTGTTAAGTGTGCAGGTACAGGTTGTAGTAAAGAAGAAAATAAAATCATGTCTTACAGTATTCACTGTTAGATAAAGATTGCATAAAAATAGTTAATGACTTCCATCCTATGGTACATCAAGTTGGAATAAATCACAAGTACATAATGGTATGAAATAAGAATGTAACTCAGAGTTCAGTAACTATTCTAGAAATCGAAGGAGTTACAGTGCAGATCAGAGGAGAAACTTGCATGCTTACTTCCATTCAAAGATAACAGTACATGTTTGAAAGTTTCAAATAGGTGAAGTAGAACATAATATAAAGGATGAAGTTAACTTAATGGATAAGATTACAACTAAAACATAATGAAAAAGAAAATTTGAGAAAATTTTGACAGGGCTTCGCCATGTAAAATGGACATTTTACATCTTTCCATCATGCATTTAAAACTAATACATGCTTTAAAAGTTATATGTAAATCAAACAGTAATTTAGAAATCAAGATAATGTATGGCATGGTCAAAGATAACAATTATCAGATTTCAACTTCCTACAATAAGTCATGATTCAATAGATGAAGGACATAGTTACAAGCTTAAAGGAAAGAAGTGTTAGAGTACAACTGAGAAAGAAAGGACCAAATTGACATTTCCAGGTATAATGCAAAGATAACATCTTTTAGAGAAGTACAATTGCCATCATTTGTAAAAATTAAATGAAAGGTACAAGCTACAAAGATCTCATGAAACCAAGAAAAATCAAAGTACCAATGCTGTGTTTCCAGAATGTCAATGAACAAGCCCATCTTTCCATTAAGAAGATATCCAATTCAAAGAAGTAAAATAGATCATTACAAAGTACAGATCTTCTGGATAATGATTCTTCAAAGGAAAAATGGTTCATCTCCATCACATAGGATAATCAAAGAAGTTTTTTTAAAAAATGATACCCTCATACTTGCATGTAGCTACAACAGGATGAAATATTACAATATACAAAATTGAAACAATCATTATAGCTTAACAGTTGAAGAAAATGAAATTTCAAGGTAATATTTCAAAGCGCAACCATCCTAAGTACAATTTTCAGAATGAAGCAAGTATCAAGTGCACATAATGTTATAGTATAGCTTCAGATATCGAAACAAATACAAGATTCATAGTTTTACAGAATAGAAAAGTATAAAATCAAGCAACCATTTTAGGGAATGGTAAACAAAATTTTGAATACAACAAAATTTCAAAATAGCATGCCTTTTTCAAGCCTCTATTGTTCAACAAATAGAGTTTCAGGTTCAACATTAAAAGAATCAAATCAAGAAATGATTAGTGTAAAGTAGATGAATGAGTGACACGAAACTCAGTCATGATTCCAAAGGTGTTAACTCAAAAAAGTGCAGAGCTCAAACAATATCATATTGGTACTTAAAACTAGAGTATAGGAAGAAATGATAAATCAATAGATCATGCAAAGAAAGAAAACAACCTAGATCTCATCTATGGTGGTAATATAAAAAGTTTGACTTCTAGCAAATGATCAGAAGAATTTTGAGAACAATTTCTACAACAAAGATACTGTATAATTGAACAAAATTTCAATACTCATCCAGAGTTGATAAGTTACATATTGAGATATATATTGCAACTCAAGGATAGGAAAATTTTGGCAGAATGCATTCAAAAAAATAAACAAACCCGCTTTGGGTGTAACATTATCAACAAGTTGCATTCATAGAAATAAGTCAAGCTCCAAGAGTTGTAATCAAGGCCATAAAAGGATTCAATAGGAGAAAACAAGTTTCAAAAGAAACGACTCTGTTTTTATAAAAACCACATGTAGACATCAATTTTTGGGATAGCACCCCCCCGTCATCTCACGTTCATGTAATTTCCCTTCTCACCTTTATTTTTCCTAAATTTCAATAAACCTCATCCATATATTCAACCAAATTTAATTAATTATTAAATGGGCTCCATATAAACCCATTTAAGAATTGACTTTTGGCATCTCTCACATTTTATTTATGGGTATTAATATACCCATATGACACCCTTTTCTTAATATCAAATGAAATCTTTTATCTCACCTACCATTTCAATCATGCTCCCCACTCCATCTAATAAGTCAAACCGTGGACCCCTCATGATCACATCATATCTCTTAACTCGGGTTACTCTACCCAACCCTGCTTACTTATTAACCCTAATCTAACCTCACCTTCAAGCTATAAATAGGGGTTTTCCCGCATATTTCAAAGGACCTGGACCGACCGGAAGAGGAGGAAATAAGTTGGAAACTCTAGGAAAATGTTGTTTTGAATTCTAAGCTTCTTATTTATCATATATTCTCATGGCGCCCCGGGTAATGACAATGCAATCCCCACAATAATCTGCTTATGGATTACTTATTTCATGTAGTATGGTTCTTGTTGCATGTTGTGTTTGGAGCAGATCAAGAGCATCATCTACATACCCACAGTGTCAGGTTCCTTTGTTCATCAACTTGCATGTTATCTCTTTATCTTGTATTTTATCATTATCTTTCTAGACATGGGGGTTGGCATCCTCCAAGGGAGTTAAAATCCTCTTAGAACCAAGATTGTCTAGGAAACCCCCGCATATTGTTATCTAATCCCATATGTTTCAGTTTTACAGATCTATCTTCTTTAAACATTACAGCTATCTTCTTTGCACCCATACATCCACATCTGCATTTGAGGTCCTAAGCCCTCCATCATTTGAAGTTTTTGGTGGCTTCCTATATCGGATTTCACCTGCGTGAGAATGAAGTTCACTGTACAACATTTGGCATGCCCGGTGGGACCAAATCTTAGATCTGGTTGTTTTGTTTGTTATTTTACTCATCTTTTCTAACTTACTTCTTTGCAATATCTTAGTATTTGTTGATTTCAGTTCAGTACGATCACACGTTGAAATAACTAGGAGGTACGTGCTCTTCTTGTTTTCTATTTAAATCTACTCACATGGGAAATGAATCCAGAAATCAACCTTACTCACCTAGTTGTCATTAGGTAATATATATTTCACATCTTTCATTTTCCGACTCACCTGTTCATGTGATTGAGTATTATCTTTTTCTGTTTGGCATGTTACTTAAATACTTTGTCATCTTTCTCTGTCACGAGGTAAAATCCACAACATTGCGACCAAAACAATAATGTTGTCAAAGACCAATGTTTAAATCAAACACACCACACAAACCACTTTTACCGACCTCATCCTTAATCATAAACAATGCCATTTTAGGGTACCCGGGCATTCCAGGCCACTAATTGATGCTTTCAAGTATGTCATCATCACGTGTAATCAAATAACAGGGAAAAACGTTCTCTAGGTTTTACTGGTTCTTCTATATTTTCCATCCTCTACATTTTACTTTCCCTTTTTTCAGTGACTGTATGCATCGAATGTCACATTTAATTTTGGTCTAAAATGAACATTCTGCATACTACTTGCTCACATAGACTAAATAAGGAGTTTAACTTCTACATTTCACTTATCACACACTACCTAAGATTACACAAAAATAATTAACACATCAAAACATTCCTCTCACCTAGTTAACTGATTGGGACTTAAACACCCAACAGGAAACCGTTTCAGACATCTCCCAATCCAAAACTACCTAAAACCAGCCTTAGACTTCTATTCTTCAGGAACCATTTATTATCCATCTTAATTTTCTTTTCACATCTTGTAATTAATCATGATGATAAAAAATATGTTGCTGAATTTGTTTGTCAACAAAATACATAAACAAATGTTTCACTATTTCACACCTATTGTCGCTCTCTCTCAAATTGAAACAAGACAACAATCTACTCTATCCAATGATATTACTTCTTTTGAAGATCTCTCCCAACAAGATACTTAACTCAAAACAATGTCATCAGTCACCCAACCTCCAGTCTTCATGGTCTCACCTCATAAGAACCATGTCATCCAAAGTTGTCCCCACCTTGACACTAATCCCCATATCCCTTATCAGTATAATCTTCCTAAACTGATCGCACCACCATCTCCCACTCCTTTAGAGACACTTGGGCCTCCTTCCAACCCCATATATGGCTTCCTACTCCAAAAATATTCTACAATATCTCAATCCTCCCAATCTGCAAAATTGGTGGATCGCATTCCACCCACATCCCATGTTGACAATTCTATTTCATCCACTATTAATAGGTCCATCAAAAAATCTCAATGTCTGAATACCTGCATTCCTACCCATCTTATGTTCCAACTGTCTCAACCTCTTAACATTCATAGCCCCACTTATCATTTACCACAACAACCTATCCAATTCCAACAAACACATCATGTCCCTATTGTCCAAAGTCAGCCTATACAACAATCCCAACCCATGACACATGTTATTCCTTACTAAACAACTCCCCAAACACCCACATATCCGTAAATTAATCAATTGTCTTATCAAACCATTCCGCAAACATCTTATCCATAAACTTACCAACCACCTTATCAGATGATTCCTCAACTACCCACACACCCACAAACTATCATTCGCTTTATCAAACTTCTTTTCAAACCACACAACCAATCCAATCTCAACCTTACAACACCTCGAGTGATTCAATTCACGCCTTAATGAATTAGTTAGCTAGTTTAGAAACCCTTACCATAGCACCTAAGAACACCTTATCCTATGAACACATCTATAATGAACCTATTCATCCACCGGTTCTAATCAAACCCTACCCTTCTCATTGGAAACTTCCCACGTTTACTAAGTTCAACAACAAGGAAGATCCCCAACAACATCTCCTCACATTTAAACATGTGTGTTGTCTTATTGTGCACATGATCATGATCTACTTCTTCGCACTTTCCCTATGTCTTTTTCTGGTCCCGCGGTTGATTGGTACAACACTATCCCGCAACATTCCATATTCTCTTTTACACAACTTGCGTAATTGTTATTAGAACACTTTTTAATTAATATCACATGTAAAATCACTATCGCTGACCTATACACCATCCGATAGTTTGAAGACGAGCCCATCATCGACTTTATCGCACGATGGCATGGTGTTATAAACCAACTATCCTTCACTCTTCCGCAAACTGAACTCATTGAATTATTCTCGCATTTTTGTGAAAAACATATATCTTCTACTTTACAGATCCAATCATTCCAAACCTTTGAGGAAGCTTTCAAAATGGCTCATAAACTTGAAACCCGTGCTATTGAGAAGGGTCATCTTAAACTAAGTTCAATTAAATCAAAAATTGAATCTACTAAACCATTCACACATAACGACAAGTTTATGAGGGCGGCCAACACTATGGTCACTAAACCCTCACCTGCATCTATATCCAAAACATGGTCTCAACAACGAGCCCCTCAACCAACAGTCAACTACACTCCCTTAGGAGAATCATACAATTTTGTATTTGATAAATTGATGACTGTAAACTCCATCCAACTTCCTCCCATACGGCCCGTGGACAACTCACAAGCCAAGCCTATTTGGTATCACAAAGCCCACTATTGTAAATATCATCAAGTAAAAGGTTACGACATTGAGAGATGTCGTTACTTCAAAGATCGTGTCTAATAACTCATAAATCAAGGGGATATCCAAATCGATAGCTCCACTATTCAAACTTTAACTAATCAACCACCAACAAATAAAACTACATCCTTTATAGCTCAACTGTCAAATGCTTACACTATTAACACTGTCAATCAAGATCTTATCTCGTCAACAACTCCACATGTTCCTACAGTGGACATTATGCCCACTCCTTATGCAAAACCTGTTGCACCCACAACTATCACACCTATGACAAATTTCACTATTTGTCCTGAACCTACACCTTCTCCTATCCTTATCACATCCACATCAAATTTGACTATACCATCCACTTCCGCCACTTCAAACATACCCCAATCTACCACATTCGATTCATCCTTAGCACATATTTTGGCCCCATTCATATCCAAACATATCTCTACATCTCTCACACCTATTCCTTCACCCACATCTGCCTCAAATACACCTGTTACTACACCTACATTACTCGCAACCATCCCAACTAAACTCAGTTCTACTACATGCACCCTTACAACCCTACCTCTGAAGTCAACCCCCTTAGCAAACATATCATTCTTACCCCTCGAAACATTTATGAAATAACTAGTCCCATCTACTTCTACACCCAAAAATACTCCTGCATTTACTGCATTACCCATAAGCTCTACTCCATCGGCTATCACACCACCCACATCTCCAAAGATTCCAAATATGCCTACATCTCTATCTATCCCACCTACCCCTATATCTATCATATCAAAAAATCCACCTATCTCTACCTTGAAATCTTTACCTATATCCTCACCCATGGGCACATCACCTGGTATACCTCAATACTCTTTTCCTAATCCTTTTATAACACTAACCAAATTCTCTTGATATGTAACCCTATCAAAGATACCCTTTGGATCATCTACTGAAACGACACATCTACCTAAATCAAAGAAAGATGATTTACCTTCTCCCTCTATAAAATCAACTCTTTCCATGCTAAAAGTGAAACAATCTACATCTCACATAGATATCATTAATCACATCATACAAACACCTATCTCTCTATTAACATCCGCGTCTTGTTTTAGGACATTTTCTCCATTAATAACCACACCACCGCTATCAGATCCTCTAGTTGAATATATAATCATCCCTGCTAGAGGTAAATATTCTCGATTGAATTCTAAGGCTTGGGGTAAACATCCCCGACAATCCCCTGTGCATCCTAAAAAACATTCAGGTTTTCCCTCTTCTCAACAATCCTATGCCATAACCTCTATTTTAGGATCAATCTCTCCATCTATGATATCTTTCAACAATCCTTCAACGAAATTTTATTTGTCTTCTAAAACATGAAATTCACACATCCAATCTACATCCACTTTTTCTCCTAACTCCAAGTTGAGATATCTAATAAAAACCCACAAGAGTTACCTTCCCCATGACACTTCAATGGGGTCTTACATAGATATCTTTCAAAATTTAACTCAAATATTTTCCATCACACTTCCTCCCATTAAATCATTCAATCCCTATGGTCCCAAGCCATCATGGTTCAATCCTAATTGTAGTTGTGCTTATCATCGTACCCCAGGCCATGATATCGAACATTGTAAGGCATTTCAGACAATCGTCCATAATCTTATTGAGAAGGATGATTTCCTCATTTGGAGGAAAGTTCCTTATCCATATACATTGAATCCAATTCATATCCCATCTGTCGGGTCTCCCATAATTCCTTCATCCACATCATCCCTTAACATCCCTCCTACACACGAAATTCCTTCTAAGGAAGGTCCTCCATTGTTCATCAATAAAACTTATCTTGCCAAGCACACTTGTGGTCTCCAATCATTTATCCCATCCAAATCTAAAACAATCTCATCTAAACTCTTTCGACATCCTTTAACTCCTTCACATTTAACTCATTAGGAGAACAACCTTCCCTCGCCATTGAGTATACTATCCATACAAATCCCTTGTCACTAGGAGACTTCTCCTTGACGTTGTTTCATCTACCTTCTTTACATTCATCCAATCTAAAGTATTTCTACCCAAATCCTCACTCATTTTAAGTCCACCATTGTGGCCATGTTTATGCCTCTTTTGGGGCACCATCTTTTTTTATCAATGTCCTCTTTTGAGGCCATGTTTGTCTCTCCATTGAGGGACCTTCTTCTCAAAGTCCACCATTGTGGCCATGTTTATGCCTCTTTTGGGGCACCATCTTTTCATCAAATTCCTCTTTTGAGGCCATGTTTGTCTCTCCATTGAGGGAACTTTTTCTCGAAGTCCACCATTGTGGCTATATTTATGTCTCTTTTGGGACACCATTTTTTTCATTAAGTCCTCCTTTGAGGTCATGCTTATCCTTCTATGTTTATGTATCTCTTGGGGCATCATTTATTTTCATCTAAATCCACCATTTTGGTCATATGTTCATTTCCTTAAGGACTTAATTTTATTTCCTTCTTGTCTATCATCTCATCCCGTGGCAACTTAATGTCTTCCCTCTCTTAGTGGTAAACTAGAGACGTAACCTATTAATGCATTGCACTTGCAACCAGTCTACTATTATCATATCTACCAATGAGCACTTAGATATATCCTTAGATCATTCTTCCATCCTTAGCCCCTTCCATTTGTCATTTTAATGATCTGAATTATGTGGTCCGATTTCACTACTTTGATGTGGCCCCATAACCATTACATCCATCACCTTATCATTCTCCCATTGCATCCATGCGGAGGGTCCAGAGGTGTCTCTTATACATTCATTATCCCCTCCTAAGTGGTCTATTTCACTATTCCTAGCTCTCCCCCATGTGAAGATAAAATTCAAGTATGTGAAAGACAAAATCAAAGTTATAAAAAATAGAGTGATCCCTTGAAAGACAACTGTTCATGCAAAAAAATAAGAGAAAAAGAAAAAGAAAAGTATACAAATCAAAATCAAAGAAAAATAAAAATAAATAGACCGATCCCTTAAAGGATGGCTATCATATTATTCTTGCCATCCATATTATGTATAAAGTAGACCATACCCTCGAAGGATGGATACTCTGTTATTATGGCATCTGGAAGGTTTCTCACATTGATTAGCCTTCATTTTATCAACATTTTCCAAAAGCTTCCCACATTGATCAACTTTCTGCTATTGTTCTTTCTCTTTCCCAGAGTTGGGGCATAGACTTAAGGAACACCACCTTTGGAGAACCTTCTTCCCATGTACAAGTTACATCTCCAATCCCTTTGTCATGTCAACATTAGGATTACGAGCATCTTTCATCCATATTTCCCTCATGGTATTTTCATATAATTAACTATCGTTGGTTATGTATTAACACTTGCTATCGGTAGCAAGTGTAATGCCTTGAGTGGTAACCTTTCTTGTTTATCTCCAATCCGGTTCGAAACATAGTTTCCCTGTACGCCCTTGCTACAAATATGTTCCTTTCATCTCATCAAGGTAATATTTTATCAACATCACATCAAATTTCACACATGAATGCGCTCGCAAATACACTTTTCGATTTACAAATTCTACTTGATCGCCGTTGCAGTTTGCAAATCCTACTTGAGGATCCTTCTCAAGGAAAGTTCGTTATCCTATAGCTCCTTATCTCTCAAAATTTTCAACAACTTCTTTGATCCATTGCTCTTTGCTCCCCATTTCAACTCATGACCATTTGTCTCCACATCATCCTTCTCACCTTTTTTTCCCCTTGCACCACACCAGATATCTTACTTGTTTTTCCGCTTGAGTTTCCCTTTTATTATTTTTCTTTCAGTATGATAACCTTACTTAACCATTCATACAGCCAGAGAATCTTAGTTAAGATATATGTTCTTCCTTGGATCCTCCCGCTGTATAAGATTCTCCACCATTTCCTCTTTCAACGAACGACAATCACCACCAAAAACGTCTTTCCACTCCTCTTTTTCCACTTGACACTCTTACATCATCACTCCCACCACATGGGCATTCCAATTAAGGATTGACCTTAAAATCTTCATCTACACTGCATATGTTCCTCTATCCACTCATGTCACACTCCTTTGTTTCCTTATTATCACCTTCCTATCACCTCCTTTCATCTCTTATTTCATTTTGATATACACTTTTAGTATTTTCATCATCCTTATTTTTCTTCGGCTTGGCAATCCTACTTAACCATCCCCGTCGCAGGGCAATCTTACTTAAGAGTTCCTCTTAAGAATGGTTTTCCATCTGACCCTTCCATCTCCCATCATATCTTCCTCATCTTTTGTCTCCCACCTCTCATCGTACTCATCCACTCCAACCAACCATTCCACACCTGCATCCAATACAATGTTGTCTTTCTCCTTCCATATTATCACTACCGGTTTGGTGATCTTACTTAACTATTCCTGCGGTATGTCGATCTTACTTAAGAATACCTATTAAGCATGATCAACCATCCTACACTCGCCCACTACCCCACATTCTCTCCATCTACATTTTCTCATCATTCCCCATCATCACATCCTCTCACCTCCTCTTTCATTCTCGCAAACACCACTTCCTACTAGTCCCTTTTTCATCTCCATCATCCGTCGTTGGGTAATCTTACTTAACCATTACTTCTCCATTCATTTCATGTCTTGTTTCTTCATTTTTCTCTTATTCATTCTCATCCACTGCATCCTCTCCTCACCTTCATCTTCCTACACATAGTTATCCCTCCTTTCTTTACTCTTTCCACTCCATCTTCTAGAGTTCTCCCATATATCTACCCCCATACTTACCCATCATTGTCATTGATCATCCCCTAACATTATTTCATCATCATCTTTTGTTTCAGCAGCAGTAATTATCGGTGGACTTCTCCTAAAAATCACTCATCCTCATTCTGCACAGCCTGAATCCTTTTCTTTGACCTCCTCCATTCTATCTTCATTCCTTCCTTCCTTTGTGCCATCTGATCATTATCGAGGGACATCTCCTAACATCCCTTCATTGGTGTTTCCCCTTCCATTCTTCATTTAATTTCTTCCTCGTCTCATCTTTTGTCCCATCCTTTCCTACTGATCATTATCGGTGGATTTCCCCTAACATCCATTTGTTGGCATTGCCTCTCCTATCCCTTCCTCTCTTTTTCCTCGCCATCTCTCCATCTTCCATTCTTCCTTTCCAATTTCTTCACTTTATTCATCATACACCCTCTCTCTATTTTATCATCATCAAATTATCCTCATCTCATGCATCTTTGCTTCTTTTCCAATATGTGTCATTCCTCCCCTCAAACTTCTCTTTACATTCCTTATGCTGCTCACTCTTTATCAAATATCTCCATTCTTGGTTTCCTTCCTTCTGCCTAATTTTCTCCATTGTCTTATTGTCCTTTCTGATCCTTGTCTTATTTCACTTCCTCTACATCATCTTCTTCCCCGTTTAACCTCTCACTTCCTTCTTACTTCCCCTTCAATAACCTAACTCTTTAGTGTTGTCCCATCTCCTTTATCATCTCACCATCCACATGCATTTCCATGCGGTCAGTTCCATATTCTTTACCTTGGATTTCCTCACCATGATCTGCTTCCTTCAATTTTATTTTCTCTATCATCTCTTTCATTTTCCATTACCTCTCTACCTTCCTCTACTTCATCCTCCTTCACACCTTTTGTTTTAAATAACTCTCTCTTTTTCGTAATTTCACCCTTTGCTCTATTCTTTTCTTTTCTTCTCTTTGCTTGTCCTTCTTCATTTCCCCCTTTCTCTACAATCCTTCTTTGTTATCTTCTTCCTCCCCTTTCATTCATTATTTTCTCCTCCTCTGTCTCCATCCCTCTATCCCATACCCTTGTTGCCTTCACATTCATTCTTTCTTACTCTTCTCATAATCAACCAATCCTCTTGTCTATTCCCTTTTCTCTTTCTCAACATCCCTCACACCTGGCATTCATGTTCAATGCCAATGTTTCTCTATTTATGTACCACCATCGATCCATTTCATTATCGTTCTTGTTCTTTTCTCTGTAGCATTGACCTCTTCTCTTTTTGAGAACCCTTTCACATCTTTTATCTTCACCACTCCTCTCGTAGGGACATCATCATATCCATTTCTAAGAATCTCTTCACCTCTTCCTTTGACATTTTTGTCTTGGAAGATACCATAACGACCATCACCTATCTAATCTTGTTCTCTTCCATGAATATTTTCTCTTCTTTTGTTTTGTTGCAAAAGTATCTTGACTTCTTATCCTACTTATCGAACAAGTAGGACTGATTTTACCATCTAATTTGCTAACACTTATGTATCTTTCCTATGAAACATGATTACCATCATATTTATCACCCTTTTTAGGGAATTTTATCTCACCCTTCTATCCTATTTTCTCATCATGTCCACATTTATGATTATCCCCCTTGGGATATCTTATTTCAACATCTATCTATGTCTTATGTTGGGGCACCTTTTCTTCCTTGTACTAGTCGATGCATATAACTCACTTTGTGTCCTTCTCATGCCCCATGTTGGGGCATCATTATCTTCATCCTCCTCCCTTTTGCGGACGCATGATTTTTCATTTGATTCCTCACCGACAAAGGATTTCACACATATTTTCACATTCAGTTGCACATATTTTGATGTTTTCCTATGACCATTGGTCATCTTTGTTTACATCCATAATACAGTGGTCTTCACCCACTCACTAGTATGTAGAACATTGTCGTTTGTCTCCATTGAGACCGCAATTGTCCTCTACCGATGTGATATTGGAGTCACCGCCATAATTTTTTTCATTGTTATTGCGATCCTTTTTTACTTGAGGCATCTTGCCTTTGATCATGTCTTCATCCATTCTTGGACACATATTTCTTCTAACCCTTTTTATTTTTGTCTCATGTCTTGCTATCACAAACCACTCAATAAAAAGAGGCAAATGTAAACACCAATTTTTGGTATAGCGCCCCTCCGTCATCTCGCGTTATGCAACCTCCCTTCTCACCTTTATTTTCCCTAAATTTCAATAAACCTCATCTATATATTCAACCAAATTTAATTAATTATTAAATGGGATCCATATAAACCCATTTAATAATTGACTTTTGGCATCTCTCACATTTTATTTATGGGTATTAAAATACCCATCCGACACCCTTTTCTTAATTTCAAATGGAATCTTTGATCTCACCTACCATGTCAATCATACTCCCCACTCCATCTAATAAGTCAAACCGTGGGCCCCCCATGATCACATCATATCTCTTAACTCGGGTTACTCTACCCAACCCTGGTTACTTATTAACCCCAATCTAACTTCACCTCCAAGCTATAAATAGGGGTTTTCCCCCATATTTCAAAGGAACTTGATTGAACGGAAGAGGAGGAAATAAGTTGGAAACTATGGGAAAATACTATTTCGAATTCTAATTTTCTTATTTATCATATATTCTCATAGTGCCCCAAGTAACGAAAACTGAAATCCCCACAATACTCTACTCATGATTACTTAGTTCACCTATCATGGTTCTTGTTGTACATTGTGTTTGGATCAGATCAAGAGCATCATCTACATACCCATAGCGTCAAGTTCCTTTGTTCATCAACTTACATGTTATCTCTTTATCTTGTATTTTATCATTATCTTTTTGGACACGGGGGTTGACATCCTCCAAGGGAGTTAAAATCATCTTGGAACTGGGATTGTTTGGGAAACCCCCGCATATTGTTATCTAATCCCATCTGTTTCATTTTTACAGATCTATCTTCTTTAAATCATACATCTATCTTCTTTGTGCCCATAGATCCACATCTGCATCTGAGGTCCTAAGCCCTCCATCATTCAAAGTTACTGGTGGCTTCCTATATCGGCTTTCACCCACGCAAGAACAAAGTTTCATGTACAACACCACAACAACACAGACCTTAGTTACAATACTCAGAACAAGCCATAAACAATTTGATAAAAGTATCTGTATACTCATAAAAACATAAAGAAATGGTTGAATACTCAGTGTAATATGAGACCCCAGATCTGGGTATTAGAGTCAAGAAAAATGCAAACATAACCTCGAGCAAGGTGTCATATTTTGAGAGTTCGAGGAAGGTGACACTTCAAAGTTATTCAAAAGCATCAAGGTATTACATTCTCGGGATGAAAGAGAGCCATGAAAAGAACTACACGTACTACAATAAAATGGAAGCTCTTCAAGAAAATGATGGCCAAATCATGACTAAGGAAAAAAGTTCTAAGGGTTAGTGATTGTAATCAGGAGGCGTCGAATTACAGGTCCAAGTAAGAGCAAAACTAGAGCTTAAATACATAACCCATGGTGGAAAAATACATATAACCCGAATGAAAAAAAAATAAAAACATCCAACAGTACAAAAAACCAAATGGGTGCCAAGGTGAACTCGAATGCTAAGAATACCCCTTGAAAATATGAAACAGAGGAATATAAAGGACGAAGAACAAAAACTTACTAATTGTGGGCAAATATTCAAACCCTTGAATACTGGAGTGATAAAGCATGAAAAGAAATGATCCAAAATGAGTTTCAAATTTGAAATCTCCGAGCAAACAGAAGAAATACGAAGGGAAAAGGTAAAATATCAGTACATATCGAGGCCAATAGTGGTAGGAACAAACAAATTTTGTGCTCAAAGAACAATGACTTACCCTTTTCTTAAGTCAAATCATGTTGTGGATCTATAGTGATCATTGTCATAGAATCAGAAGCTCGGGATTCCTTTCAAATGGTGAACTTCAACGAGCTAGAGCTTAAGAGAAGTAATAATGGAAATCATAAGGAAAAATACCCAAAAGGCGAGCAATGCCAAGGCAATAACGACCATAATAAGCTTTAAACTAGATTAATCATGGTGGAAATAGAGTTTTCAGAACTTAGGACAAAGCAAAGAACCATAAAACATATAGCAGAACCAGTCGAGCTCAACACTTCAACAATGGTGGCCTGAAACAAATTTTCCAGGGCTTCACCTACGAAATGAGAAATGAAAAGTAAACAATGAGTTAGGGTTGAGTTGTTCTATCAACCCAACTCAACCTCATACAAACCATCGTTCTAACCATGGTTTGAAAGATAAACGGTGCAAAATCAGAAAGTACCAAAATTGACGATGAACATTAAATGCTAACTCACAATGCAATCACCAGGTCACCATGGATCAGATAATCGAAGGCTAGAATGAAATGGGTACTTCAATCAATGATCGAAAACCATAACCACTATCACCAACCATTTTTATTACAAGGTTGAAACCCTAACTGAGGGTACACAGATCAACAGTGTAAGATCATCAAGGACATAGATCAATGGTCGGTAATCAGTCATCAATTACCACACATACCCCTGAGTTACTCTCCATTTAATCAGGGGTTAGCTAATAATGCCATTGACAAATGTGAAGGGGTGAGTCCCCGTGGGAGGGGGCCAACCCTTATCATTTAAAAAATCATTTCATATTGACCTTTCCAAAGTCTAAAACCTTAGTCCAACAAAATAAAAGCTGAAAAATTACAATACAATGATGGCACCAAAAAGGTAAGTTAGTATATACACAATATGCTATGGTCAAAGGCTGAAGGATTATCAAAGGGGTATTATTACCTTATCCATGCAAAAAATAATCATAAGGATAAACTACATGTGCAATGATGGGCATGATGTGGACCAGAATCAAATGACAAAGACCAAGTATGCAAATCAAAAGTGGTCCCCACACATTGGATGAATTTGGTAAAGTATTGTACAGATTAATGGAATTGATTTTTCTCACATACATGGCGATAATTTTTACATGTGCATCTAAGGAGGCAAGTAGATCAGGAAGTTACAGATGTCACATCAGGTACAAGAAGATAGAAATTGCATGCACAAAGAAAGAGACTTGCTCATTAAGCAAGTTTTATTATTAGCAGAATTACTCACCCAACTTTATTAAAAATAGAACAGTCAACTGTAGTTGACTGAGTTGTAACCAAAGGCTATTAATGCCTCTTTGTATTAGCATATTATTTTTATTCCTTTGAGGGTAAAAATAGGATGCATGGGCGAGTACAGTTTTAGTCTATTTTTAGGGGGTTGGGTGAATTAATTTTGCTATATATTGTGTGCATTTGCAAGGCACAGAGGAGGAATTTTTAGATATAGGAATGCTGAAGCAAATTTTTCCAGTTTTACCCTCTGAATGAGAAGTATATTCTACCTTTCCAATTATTTGCAGTCTTGTGTATGTTTTATCAAGCCTTGTGAGTGTTGAATTCTCTTATTAATCATCTTACCCTATTACAAATTCAGTAATTTCTACATGATATTAATGTGCATGTGTAACTTAAATGTATTGTTGTGATAATCTCCCTCAATACATCAAAGTGTTTGCCTTAATATTATGCAAAAAACTATTGGCTTGTGCATCAAGAATTCATTCTCATATCAATTGTCCATGTGCTCAGTCAAAGACCTCATACAAGTTTGGTGTATCACCCCATTTTTGAATCTATTTATAGTCAATTTTTACCCTCAAACCCCTAGAAAATTAGTTTAGGATACATTAATAAGGAACCGGCCTTGATACTGGAGACTCACATCAAAATAGGCATACCCATAGACCTGAGGTGTATCCATTGTATCTACTAAAGAGAGAGATCAATTTTGTAAGCTTAGAACACCTGCATTCATCTCTCTACAACGTGCACTTTCGAGAGATAACAGTCAAGTAGGATGTCTTCATCACGTAACATCCTGAAAATAGTTGAAAACGAGCTCCCGAAAATGGAACCAATGATGTAGCATAGAATTCACTATAAATGACCTAGGCGCGCTAACACTTCACTCAGCCTGAGTTGAGCACTCACCCGAAGCACACAAAGGTGCTTGATCCCTCTTTAGAGTTGTTTGTACATAATGTTAGCATGATGATGAGCATGTATATTCAGATTCATAACTAATAATAAACAATCCACCTTGCATAAACCAGATATTGATCTTAGAATATATAAAAGATGAACTAAACAATGAATATAACAAGATTTACCATACACTAACCAGATTCAGTTATATTCAATACCATTATCCAACCAATATAATCCATTGTATTAACATTGTAAAACACCGAAGCTTCATACACTATAAAGTATCTTTATGAGTCATGCGCTCAACAAAACCAACAACATAACTCTACAATAGTTAACTCTCTAAATTGTGCAAACCAATATATATGTGTGTGTGTGTGTGTGTGTGTGTGTGGGGACTTTCCCTTCACCACCCATGCACTTTTCAAAATAGGTCACATGCTAATAATAGTCATGCGCCTTTACAAAAAGATGCACAACAAACAAGTGCTCTAAAAATAGACTTTCTATAGTTAACTCTGAGTATAAATCCTATTATTAGCCTAAACTATGCATGACGCTTAATTGTTGCTTGTTCCCAAAAAAACCATTGCGTGGACCGCAAATCTTCATTTCCTTTGTGTTCTCAGTACACTATCTCCAAAAATATCCTTTATAACAGAAACGACTGAGTCCTAATCCTGGGTGCTTCAACCCTATTGTAGCGACGTGCACTCTTTCAACGCCCTACATTCGCATGCCCAACACTTAGGCCATTTTTTTCTATTGAACACAGTACCTTTAGTTATGATGGATAGCATGGAGGTTCAGAAATTCTAATCCATTAGTTCATTGACACAATTCTTAGTTCAACATTGTGCATATCTATCTTAGGCCAAAGAGAGCGGACCTCTAAGGCATCAAATATAACCACACATTTGTCATGCTTGTATGTATTTATAAACTTATGAGGTTAATGATGATGCTAAATATCCTGGGGAGGATGCTCCATAAGCTACACATGGTTCTCAACATGATCAAAACACAAAAAACATTTTTGTTGGACGATATCATCATGATAGTGGACTTATATGATAGGCCCTTTAAAATTAATGCATATGTAGTTTTACACAAAGTTAAATGTAATTTAGTATATATATTTCATATTAAATTTTAGAAATAATTATATTAGTTCATTACAAATGAAAATTAATAACATAAAGTGTATTTGTTATAAAATTTCAACGTCAAACAATGTAGCCTATATCTCAAGCCATTTCATCACTTTTTATGTTGGTATGACAAACCCTCAGGTGTAAATTTGTGATAAATTAATAAATGTTATATGTGAAAAATTATTTTTCATGTAGTCATGTTAATCATAAAACTGTGATTTTATGTTGAACAGGTGGATGTTGGACCTTCCACATGTAGGGACATTGGTGGCAGGGTGCATGTCTTTTTTTATTGTTGGTAAATACTTTTTTGAAAGGGACTATACCCTTGTATACAAAAAGGGGGGCCTAGAAGCCAGAATAGGAGTGAAAAGCATAACAAGAAGGATCAAGATCCAGATAAGACGTAAAAACTAGTGTAACCAAAGAGCAGTTATCCCAAAACAGCCAACCAGTTCGAAAACTGCAAAACAGCAGCAAAAAAATAGCAACAAAATAGCAAAAACCTCGACTGAAGTCAGCAAGAACAACGCAGATCCACAATTATTTCTTGGCGGCTTTGGAAATTTTGGATTTGATATTCTGCCAGGAGGTGAACATAGCCAATGCCATCATATGAGTAGGGTCAGTAGTATCCAGCTGTTGGATGGTTTGTTTGCTTTCTTTTTCTGTTCCCCAAAGAGTAGCTGGTATGCCGCTGAGATTAGAGATGCAACGAATGTGCTGCTCAATAAACTCCTCAATTGCATTAAAAATAGCCATATTATAATCATGGTGAGTCTTAGTTTTGCCAAGTCTATTGTCCAGGGAGTAAAGTTTTTTGTAGATATCTTCCATCTGATTGTTGTCAGTACTAGCCTCCTCCTCCTTCATTCTCTTACCTTTTTGCTTAGACAATTGTTTTACTTCCTCTTTCAGCAGCAACATGTCAGTTTCTAATGCTTCCAACCTTTTAATGGAGCTCTCAGTGTGTGTCTCCTGAGAACCCATACTGCTAATGTGTAGGAGATTATGGGAAACCTCCAAGTCCTGAGGCACATTCCCTGAAATAGGGGTTTCCAGGTTCAGCCTTTTAGATGATCTAGTTCTAGGCCTGTTCGAGGTGGAGGTGAAAGGGGTGGGGGTAGAGGTGGGGGGGATGACAGGGGGAGCCGAGAAGGAAGGTAGAGGGGAAGCAGCCGTAGTGAAGGGTATAGAGGGAGTGGTATCCGCGGTGGTGGTGGGGAAAGAAGGAACAGAGATGGGGGAGACAGGGAAGCCGGGAAGCTTGAGAAGGCACAACTTATGTAACAAGAAAATGAGCCCTTGATGCAACGGGACCGCCCGTGCATGCTTTTGAAACTCCAAGATGGAGCGCTCAAGAGAGTTAAGTAAATAATGAGGGAAACATACCGTGTAGTTCCTGTGGAAGTGGTTGAGAAACACGAGATGCTTTAAGGGCACTGTGACAAATCTCCCCTCAAGAGAAATGTATCTCACCATCATACGGGTGACCTCGTCAAAAGGTGGAGGGATAGAGTTGACTTGCAGACCCGCCATGACAAAAATCAGTTTCTCATTGCCCTCCACAAATTTCCTCTCCTCAGCCGGCCTATCCATTCTTTTATTGAAAAATCGGTACCCATCCATTCCCAGGCCAGTAGCTTCGGTGATTAACTCTTCATTGATCAAAACTTTCTGTCCTCCATACTCGACTTTACGGTCTTTCCAGTCCTTCGCAAACTGAACGGAGATGTTTTGGTCGTGACCCTGTATCTTCTCAATGAAATTAGTGATGCCTCCCTTGTTTAGAAGATTCCAAAGCTCTTTGTTATTTTTCCACTCCGGATCTGTGTTGGGCTCGATCTGGCATGGAGCTCCTCCCATTTTCACAGAATTTGAATAACTGACAGTGTAAACCTCAAAATCCCTTTGAGAAATTTGACATAACCCACAGTTACGCCTTGCTCTGTTTTTTCTCACGCTATGGGAAAAATGCATAGTATATCTGTTGTTGTCATGGCACTTCCCACGAATGAATGCATTATTGTTGATCTGACCCTGTGAGTTCCTGCATGCGCGAGCATCAGTTTCCTTTGAAATCCACTCCAGATCATCATCAGCCTTACCACGGACTTGAGAATCTGTAAAAGACTGTTTAATAGCTGTTATAGGCATAATATTTCCCACATGTGCGGCTTTAATCTTAAGATAAAACCACTTTAAATCATCATTATACTTTGTATAACCTTGAATGCCCATCAATATCTGATTAAGCGCTGATTTAAACTTATCCATGCATGTGCAAGTCTTATTCATAAAGACCCCCTCCCAATGCTCATTAATTTTATCCCAATTTTGTATGCCCATAAGTATCTGCTTGGATGTTGTTTTGAATCTTCTCAGGGATGTGATCACTATTATCCCATATAATGTGATTAACATTTATGCCATAGGTAGCCAATGCATCTGCCACCTTGTTACCCTCCCAGTAGGTATGCTTGATCTGAATATTATTGAAGGTTTGAAAATACTTATGGACTCCAAGATGAAGTCTTTGATGTTCCAACTTGGGGGCGAACAATGATTAAGATGATTGATTATATTGAGTGAGTCTCCTTCCAGAATGAGATTTTGGATGTTATGAATCTAAGCAATTCTAAGGCCCCATAAAGTAGACAATGCTTCAAAAAAATGATTAGTTTGTATTCCCATTTTACCAGCATAAGCAGCCACCAAACTACCTTTATGATCCCTGATCACTCCTCCCCCCGCTGCAATTCCAGGGTTACCCTTAGAGGCCCCATCAAAGTTCAACTTATACCAGTTAAGATCTGGAGGATGCCAGTGTATCAAAGATCTATCAATATTGTTACCTGAAATATTTCAGGATACTATCAGCTCTAATCTACCATTGGGACAAGATATGCTCTTCATTTGCTGGGTAACTCTTGTTCTTGGGGGGTTTAAATTTAGCAATATTCTCTTTAATAGCATTAGAAATTTTCCCAATGCTGAGCTTATCATTCTGATTACTATTTCTGAAGATAATGTCATTTCTATCTTTCCATATCCTCCAAATAATATGAGGCATTACCAAATTCCAGAGCCTTCTCACTACACAATGTTTGTAGGGTGGGCTCCATTGTGTCCAGAGCTGACTCAAATCCCTCGGAACCACCCAGGAAGCTTTAAAATTAGAAAGGGAAAAACTCCACATTTTGGTAGCATACTCACAATGGATGAGCAAATGACTGATATCCTCAGAGTCTTTTTTACACAAATGACACCTATTAGGCATTATAAAACCTTTTCTTATTAGGTTGTCAGTGGTAAGAATTCTACCCCTGAGAGCAAGCCAAAAGAAAAATTTAATTTTAGGTGTTAGCTCCTTCATCCAAATTCTATTCCAATTAAACTCAGATTGATTATTGTCAAAGAAATAATTATAGCTAGTTTTAACAGAGTAGTTCCCATCAATAGAACTGCTCCAGACCAGCTCATCCTTAACCTCGAGCTGACTTAGGGGGATAAGGTCCAACTGATCCTGCAGGGAGGAAATTATCTCGGTTAGATCGTCTCTACCCACAGTGAGTTTTTTCCATTTCTTCTTGTTGCCTATTCTGACAATATAATCCTTGATTCTAGTGCCATATTTGCTTTTAATGATGTCTTTTACTGCTCCAAATCTATCCATGAGGTTGCCATTAAACCAGTTATCTTCCCAGAATTTTATATCACTACCATCTCCCACTTTCCACTTACTTCCTTGTTTTATGAAATTTATACTCTTCACTAAGTTATTCCAAAAGATGGAACCATAAGGAAGATGCTCGTCTTGAAGAAAAGAAGAAACAACTTGTTGATTAAGGTATTTAGCCTTAATTAAATCTATCCAGGGTTGCTTCTCAGTTAGCATTCTCTAGCCCATTTTCACAATAAGAGCCTCATTCATTTTCTTGATGTCTTTTATGCCCAGGCCTCCTATAGATTTTGGAGTACAAACATTATCCCAAGCAACTAAATGGTATTTAAACTTCTCCTCCATGCCCTGCCATAAGAAGTTTTTTTGGATCCTCTCAATTTTTTCTCTGAAGGTAGTAGGGATCTTATAAAGAGACATTATATAGATAGGAAAGTTTTGAAGAGTGCTTTTGATGAGTAGGAATTTACCAGCACTAGAAAGAATGGCTCCTTTCCATCTAGCCATTGTTTTTTGAAATCTCTCCAACAAATCATTCCACACCTTGGTAGAAACTTTTTTAGTGCCTAGAGGGAGTCCTAAGTAAGTGGCTGGAAGTGCACTTATTTTACATCCCAGAATTTTTGCAATTTTTAGCTGTCTTTCCTCAGGCGTATTAAAGAAGAATATGGAGCTTTTGTCATAATTGATCTCTTGCCCAGAAGCAGCTTCATAAAGTTTCAGAATAGCTTTGATAGCCTGAGCTTCAAGGACTAATGCCATTAAGAGAAGAATTGTATCATCCACAAATTGCTGATGAGAAGCTGCGTGGCTAATGGAAGTGGCAGGGTGCATGTCAGAGAATTCGCTAAGGTATATTTTAATATTTTTAATTATCATTTATGTAGATAATGAACAATATAATGTATGCAGATAATGTTAAGTAGCATATCTATGTAGTTTCATTACTTTGGTCAAATTAAATTGTTCTTAAATTTTGTCGATAACATCATTATAGTCTCCCCTCGATATTATTCAATCACTAGAGATGGGCATTGTTATGGAAATAACATCTAATACGCCTCTTGCATAGGTGTGAGCCAGTAATGTAAATTTTATCAATGATTTCTTGTATTAAGTAACATAATTTAGTATAAATAAATGACATTTTTATGTACTCTAAACTACTTCTTCATCCTTACCAAAGGAGGAGGTAGAAACTTTAGTTTGTGCACTTACCCTTAAGGTCGATGTTGAGAGGTAGAGGACAATTGAGAGGGATTATGAGTTTGTAGTAAATTTATATTTACTTATGTTATGTTGTGTATACTAATATGTATATTGTTTATTTGTATTAATAGGCTGAGCTATTATCATCCCCTGATCGTAGAAAGTCTGATTGATAGAGTGGATGTTCCAACTATATGAATGGTTTTTCATCTTCCTGGTGGGCCAAGAGATATGGATTTTTTGATGATACCTAAAAGTTTTTATGTAGACATATTATTGTATACATTCATGGCATGCATGTTTACATTTGTATTTTTCTAATGTATATAATTTTACACATATATGGATTTGCTGATAAATTTATTTTATATTCCATCATGACTTTTGGAAATCAATATATAAGACTAAACTTTTATACTTTCAAACTTATACACTGGATTTCACTCTTTATATGTAGAAGTGGACTAATAAGATTCCATGTGTATGATATGCTAATATGTTTTACTAGATTTGTATTTTTATTATGTTTTAAACATTGTTATTAAAATATATACAATTAACATACAATTTATCCACTATTATAATGATACATTGTCATTGTTTATAGTATTACAATGTTAGTGCCAATGCCATGAACTTGAAATATCAATTTCAATCTCACAACACTATGTAGAGGTCATTTGTTGAAAAATGTGCTACACATTCTGCGTAGTAAACACAACCCCTTATAAGCTATAACACATACTTTCACCGAGTACAGATATGAGTTTTCAAGAAAGTGTTTTAAGAGATTTATAAAATTCACTCCCACATCAATAAGAGAGAATTTAGGTTTTCCACACAAACTATTACAAGATATCATTATACACATATATGATAATGAGACGAGAAGTAGTTCCTATGAAAAAGATAACACATGCAACAAATCAACGACTGTAGCTTTGACGTATCTGAATCTAATGGACCACTTTTTCTATGTTAGTCCATCATTTGTCTTGACACATTATTTCCATATTAGTTCGACACGTTAGCCCCCTTTTTGAGATTTCCCATTAATTTACCTATCCTTGGAATTTATTTTTGAATCCAGACCTCCTTTGATTTTAACGGAGCAAAACCAATCTAGATTGTATGATGGGCACCATAATTTTCGCCCTCCAATTGTTCATGGTGACCTTGGCATCGCAAGAATAGTCCAATGGAAAATAAAAAGCAGGGCACATCAAATTTTGTCGATACACACAGCTTATTCCCACCCTCAATATGTCAATGAAATCTCGTCTATTTTTCTTTAAACTCAAATCTTGATAAATAAGTTACTTCTTCTATTAATTCAAATGGGTCTGGACAATGTGATCTTGTAGTTATAAATGACTGTGGATTTAAAAGCCTTTAGATTGACAACATTCCTCTTAGAATTTCCATAAACATCCCATACATTAAGTTGTATGACTGCCCTCTACCTAGCACTCATCTCCTTTCCAATAATTTATTTTCATATTCTATTCTCAATTTATTCTCTACCAGTTGTGTTGGATGATTTAATAATTCCGAAGTTAATCATGGTAGCAGTGCAAAGCATTCATCAAGGTGGATTTGGTTAAATGAAAAGGCTTAATGGGAACTTACAAGAATATGTGTAAAAATTGATCCAAGAAAACCTATTTTTCAAGATAGCAACATATTTTTCTCCATTGGGTATTGGATTTGAAGACGAACATGGGCCATAACGTTATCACGTGCCCCTTATAGCATTATAAGGAAAAATCCTCAGCAGTGAAGGAATAATATTGGCAAGCCCAACTTGGGTTTCATATGACGATATCACAAAAATTATTTTGACTTGAAGCACATACACTATGGTGGTTCAGAATCTAAATTTGGAAACCAGAAAAACGCTTTGGATGATGTTTAAAATTCACTTGGGAGCAGAGCTATCTTATATGCTTCTGCTACTAATCGATTTCCCGAAGCTAAGCATACTCCAAGTCCTCTTATTAAATTACCTTAGTCATATTTGGAGCAGCGAAAGGATTTGATTATTGTTAACACAAGATTTAGTGAACCTGCACTTTTTTACCTTCAACATTCCATTGACACCTTCATGTTGTCTAAGAAATCAAATGTTGTTAAATCAAAAATCTTTACAACGTAAAAACTATATAGTAAATATCGTTTCATAGATAAAACATACGTTTCAGTTATGACTAATCATTAGAGGGACTAAATTATCAATGATTGTTCACGCTTCACCTATTATCCTTCATCTACTCGAGCTTAAAACTAAAATGAGGGATACAAAGTGGTACATGAAGAAATCAATGTGGTTGGGTTTCGACCATGGAAACTATTGGATTTTATGCATTTTTCATTGTGGTTCCTTTAAGATCTAATTGTACTCACATGAATAATGGAGTCTTAATCTAAAAAAATCACTCGCCAAACATGTATGACCGACCATTGGAGGGATTCTATTATCAATAATTGTTCACACATCCCAAGTTTCCATACAATTATTCGATCTTAGAATTGGAAAGGGGTGCTACAAAATTCTCCAAGAAGCAAGCATTTTTGTTGGGTCTCAAATATGGAACCCATTGGATTCTCCCCATTTTTTATTTTTGGCCCTTTATGTGCTAATTGTGCTCATGTGAATAACACAAACTCAATTTTTGATGTGTGTTCACACTTCGCCTATTTCTGTGTACTTACTCAAGCATAAAATTGTAAAGGGGGACTACAAAGTGCTCCAAGCAGCAAGAATATCAGTTGGAATTTAAACATGAAAGCTATTGAAATTTCCATATTTTTTTATTTTGGCCCATTGATGACTGTTTGCATTTCATTTGTTTCCCTACACTTATTCGCACTTAGAATTGTAAAGGGGGATAAAAAGTTCTCAAATAAATAATCATTTTAGTTGGGTTTCAAAGATGATACCTATTGGATTTTCCCTAGTATTTATTTAGACCCCTTTAGGCACAAATTGCACTTGCATAAGTATTTATGTGAGCGACTTCGAGTCGCTAATGTAGAGCACAAATAATGGATATTATTTGGGTGTTACAATTTGAGCTATGGAAAAGGTGCAGTACATCCAGGTACTTAATTTTCACTTTTTCATTTCCAACTTCCCTTTGATGTCTTCGTCTTATCTAATAAATAAAGCAATATCCAATCGAAGACCTTGAGTCATTTGGGGTTGGGTTTCAACCCTGAAACATATTGGATTTTCCCCATTTTTTTGGCCCCTTTAAATGCAACTTACACTTTATGGTTGGGTTTCAAACATGATACCTATTGTAGTTTCCCCATTTCTTATTTTGGCAACTTTAAGAACAAATTACACTAACACGAATAATGTTAAATCAATTATTGATGATTGTTCGCACATTATATGTTTCTTTGCACTTACTCGAGCTTAGAATTGTAAAGGGGGATACAAAGTGCTCCAAGGAATAAGCATTTTAGTTGGGTTTCAAAGATTAAAACTATTGGATTTTCCCCACTATTTAATTTGATCCCTTTACCTGCACAAATCAAACTCACATGAATAAATGTGAGCAAGATCAAGTCAATAATGTGGAACAAAAATAACGGATATTATTTGGGTGTTACAATTTAAGATATGGAAAATTTGTAATGCATGTAAGTATTTTAATTTCATTTTTTTATTTCCAACTTTCCATTGATGTCTTCGTCTTAACTATTAAATCAAACATTGTCCAATTGAAGACCTTGAAGTTGTTTACAACTAGGTTTCCACCTTCAAACCTATTGGATTCTCCCCATTTTTTTTGTTTTGGCCCCTTTATTCAAATTACACTTGTGTGAATAATGCAAACCAAATCAAGAAGGTAAAGAGGAATATAGAAAACAAATATTATTTTGGTGTTATAATTTTAGCCATGGAAAATGTATGATACATGCATGCATTTAATTTTCACTATTTCATTTCCATCTTTCCACACAATTTATTATTTTTCAAATAAATCAAACATCATGCAATCAAAATCAAAACGACCATAAGAAAAAAAAAAGAGCAATTGATTGTTAGATAAAATCTACATGTCACTCATGCAACACTAACTGTTGGAGGGCTCTATTATCCTTGATTGTTAGTGCAATGCCTATTTTCTTTAAATTACTCGGCTTTTTTAATGAGCTTTTATTTACTAAAAAGTGGGGTGGTGAAGATCTTCTAATGCTGTTACATTAAGAGGATACCACTATGGACATGGTTGGGACTAAATATTTTCAAGAACAACTATATGTAATTTTCTACCAAATTAATTTTACATTATGTTCACTGTAAAGCTACAATTTTATTGTCTCATGATGGAATAATGGCCCATAGTCTTAAACCTAAAGAATAACCACTTCACCAACTCGTATACCAACCATTGGATGGGACTATAATCAATATCAATAAGTTAAGCATACACATCACCTATTTCCAATACAACTCAATCGATATCGATAACCATTGTCTCCCAGGGTACTACAAATGTTATTACCTCATAAGAAAATCCTTATCTAGAAGAGGATGTCAACCAATTCCACTTATTAGAATTTGGGTCTATTTTCTCCCTTGGGAAGCATAAACACTCAATTAGGATAATTGAATTCAATTAACAATGATCCACATTTTAAAAAAATACAAGTAACTTTGAGATATGGGGAAAACCTTAAATGAGGATCTATCAACTCCAAAATGGCATACATTGGTTAAATAAACATGAGTTAGAACTATTGGATTATTTTCCATCAATCAATCACGATTACTCATGGACTCCAAATGCAAAAATAAGGACCAAATTTTATGATCATCAATTGGGAAACCAACTAAAATTGATCTTATGATTATCTTGACATATCAATTTGATGAAGGACATAATAATTGCCCTTAACAATTTTATAGGTGGGGCTACATTATGCACTATAGATTTAACAAGGAATTAAATTTTTTGAACATGAACTATAGATGTTGTCTCAATTTAAAAAATTGGCCCCATCACAAGCTGTATGATATGAAAATTCACCGTAGACTATATGACAGAATGATTTGATCATATATTACAACCAATCCGTTTTATAAACACAAAAATGCGTTAGAAAAGGTGTATTTAATATCTCTTCACTTTACAACAATTCCACAATTTCATCCACCTGACCTATATAATCCATGTCTTGACTGAGTATTATCTAGGAAAATCATAATGTTATATCATCAAAAACCATGATCATCATTTGCATGCGGGCTTAAGTTTTTTCAAACTAGAAGCGAAAACCTGGATTAGAATTATGAGCATTTGTTTTTGGCCCATTAAATGTTGGACTACTCAATTTCAAATCAATGTGAGTAACATTGAGGATAAAGTGGAACATTAATAATGTATTCATTTGCCAGAGTGTGTACAATTTGAGCCACCACATGTTGACAAAGGATCCTAATTTTTAGATGAAAGTACTTAAAACTCAGATCACCGTCAAAGCTCAAGCGGATTGGGTTGGATGAATATTCCAAACATGGATGCAAAATTCTTCGAATAGTTATACGAGCCACAGATTAGCTCAAACATATTGTGAGCATTTCAACTCATAACTAATCGTTGGATTTTCAATTATCTCTAATTGCTTCAGAATCAACTGGCTTTTCACTAGCAAATGAGTACTTGATGCATTTATTCAAATTGTTAAAGTACTCATGGAACTGAGTGCTTCAAACATGAGGCACTATTGTGGAATTAAAATAATATAAAGTTGGGTTTCAAACTTGAAACCAACATCAAGAGATTTTCCCAGTGTTAGATTTCCTTTAAAAACACACTCTTAAACATTCAAATGAATCACTTAACCAGAATAATGGAGTTTGACTGTTACTTGATTTCACTAGCTGGAGAAGGTAACTAGTTGCAAGTTGTTATATTGTTATACCGTTGTTTATTTCGTAGGAATTCACCTAATCTTATTCTAACTCATGACTATCATTCAAGAGTAGATATTATTCATTAGGGACTTGATACGTTATGTAATTTTGAACCTCCATAAGGGGTATAAGTTAAACAATAATTTAATTCTTGATTAGCGGATAAGATAGCTTAACGTGGAATGTCAGTAGCATTGACATTCTTAGATTTTATGAACACCTTTTCCCCAGCAATTTGACTTGTATCTAAACATGATTCATATCATAAACAACTGGTGGTAATATGGGGAGGTGGTTATTCTTAAATCAAATAATTTATTTTCCCAATGTAAAGGTTTATAATGTGAAATAAGGAGTTTCATTTATTTCCTAATTGAAATTTCACCTCCAATTTGTACGTCAACTTACTGGATCTCTTGATGAACAAGGCTTTTATGATTGTATTGTAATACAATGTATTTGGAATTGTTCACGAGAAAGAGTTATGATCTTATTTGTTTCAGTAAGGATGAACTTCTACTCTACACATGGAAATCTAAGCAGTTTTATAAGGAAGATGGAAACCAAGAATTCATTTACCACCCTTATGGAAGGCTTTAGTATGTTCATGCCTTATTCTACCATGAAGCAAAGGTTTTGTAACTCACCAGTTGGTAAAGGACCTTTCTCTACTCTCCTCTGCTTCCTAGTCTAACAAGATTCATTATAATGCATACATTGATAGCTCTTTAGTCACAGCATAGGAAGAATATATTATTGACGACGTTGATAGCAAGCATTCTATGCATAAGTTCAAAAGGTTTCCTGACACTGAGTAAACTATTATCTTCGTAATGTATCCCACTAGTTGAAATGTGAGATTCAATCAGGCTACTGGTGTAAACTCATATCCAAATGAGCCATTATGTTGACATCCTTACTAAAAAGCTATCTTAACTATTTTTTCAAGAAATAATTTTGACTTTGAAATACAATCAATTAATGCTTTGCATCTCGATGTCAGATGTCCTTGTGACGCCTATACAACATTTTATCGCTAGACATCACTTACAGTTTTCAGGAAAGCAACAACAAGCTTCACGTAACTGATGATAATGAATATTGAGTATGACGCGCAAGAGTTCATGAGTTGCCTTTAAGACCATCAAGTGCTTGTTATAAATCTAGCAAAAGGCTTGTACTCTATGTTATTTGACGGACATCAAAAGGAATGCCTATTTTGTCTTGATAAATACATGCCGCAACAGATGTCATTATTTGGATTACATATTATCATCCTACATAATCCAATGGTAGAGGAATATTCTATTTACAGGAATCAATTATGATATGTGTCATTTTGTACAGATTAAGAACTCGACTGGACAAGCGAATGTGTTAGTTCTAGTGTGACACCATGGCTAAGATGATCAATGACATTAGTATCATAGAATCACATGATTAATCTTATGTTAAGATACTTACAAGAATCTTGTTAGGCCTTCACATAGTTGATTGCAACATGAATAAATGATCTCCTAAGAATTTATTCAATGCATGATGACACTTCTTGATACAGGCTAGAGTTAACAATAAGCTCTAACTAGATTTGGGGAAAAAGAGATTCAAATGGAAATAAAGCTGAATTATCCTTATTAGATTCATTAGGAATACAGAGGACTAATTCATGGAAATTAATTGTTACTATGGATGACAGTCAATCCTTCAATGAGTATGCAATCCGAACCATAATGTTGAACATCATTTACAAACCTTATACAACGAAAATACCCATTATGCATCAAATCGAAATAACCCTCAGAAACCAATAAGAGGTACTCCTACGAGTTACTGTCCCTAGTTTCGAAATTATTATTCTGGATACATGTTTTATAAATTTAACATGAACCTTATATCACTTCATCTCTCATGGATTTAGAGTATATTAAGCATATGTGTTAACCTGTAATCATGTTTTTCGATAAAATCCAATGTCAATGCCAATCTCAGGGATGGCATAGGGAAGGTTTGTGAGGACGTCATGATTAAAATAATCCACCTACAACGGGTCATAATTCATTCCTATGGAATTGCACACCCTCTTGCTAAGATGATACTCATAGGATCGTTTCAAGCTAGTATTAAGTGATAAGGACTGGTGCATGTTATACAGGGGTAAGTGCACCAAGTTGGGGGGCCAAAAGGGGGTCTTAAGTGGATGCATTTTTCTGAAAAAAAAAAAACTTCAACTTGTACGAGTTTTTCAAAATAGTTACACTCAAAATTGAAAGATGTTGTAGAAATATGAATCGTAGCATTTTAATTCTAGTTTCTAAGCTACTAAATTTTATTGAAAACAGATAAGTTTAAGTGGGTAAAATAACTAAAATACCAACAGATGCTCCTATTTTTGTTAAAAAACATAATAGAGTGACTTTCGTGCCCCCCACCATTTTTTTAGCACCATTTAGTATTTTTGAAAACCCTTTGGTAGAAAGATAGCTAGGAGCATCTAGTTTGTGCTCCATTTTTTTAGAGATTTTTTTAGTGAATATTTTTTTTATTTATGATTTTTCTAGTACAAAAATTTTATGTTTTGAAAAATAACAGAGCTCTGACCATGCCCCCCCTAACTACCTCAAAAAATATCAAAAATTAGATTTTTTTTTTGAATATGTATAGAATTATGCCTAGTTTGGGCTAGTATAACTTTTTTTAATTTCGATCACCCAAAAAAAAGATACACCATGAAAGATAGACATATTTACACTTCAAAAAATAGCTATAAAAAGGCATAGTTAAGAAAATAAATAATATGGAAACCTTATATTAGTCAGAAAATTTGAAAAATTATATTTTATAGAAAGAAGAAACTCTGCTCTACGTCGTGGTATAATTTTTTTAAATGGATCGATTTTTTTGATTTGATTTATCATAGAGGAAGTGTCATTTTTACATTTTCTTGTAAAAACTCGTTGTTTGTTGTGTTTGTGCATGTCCATGCCTCAGGCTTGGGGATCCAAACTGGATCCCAAGCCTTGAGGCATGTGCTTGGGAAAAGAGTAAACAAAATAACGCGTATGTACGCATATGTGTTACATAATGCGTATGCACGTTATTATTTGTTTTATATATTGTGGCCCCCCGAACGTCCCTTTCATCTCTTTCACGAGAATTCTGCAAACATTCTGTTTTTGTCTGTAATTTTCTCTACATTCTTGCACAATTTTTTAGTATTTCATTTTGTCCCCTACCCCACTAGTTGATTTTTTCTAATCATGGGTGATAAACGTCGAGCTAAGGACAAGAGGAAAGTCAAGAATAAGACACCAGAGCAATTGGAAGAGAAGAGAATAAAGAAATTGAAGAGAATGCAAAAACTTCGTGCAGGGCAAGGTACATCTGCTATATCAAATGTAGCTAATGTATTAGAAAATTGGGATGAAATACATAATGAAAATGTAGAGAATAATGATTTTTGCAATGAATAATGATATTGAATTGAATGATAATGTTGGTATGGATGAAGAAATTGATATGAATCCAATTGTTGAACCCTTACTTGAGAATCCAAATGTTAACCCTGAAATTTGTATGAAAACACTGAATGAAGAAAGTAACCTTGTAAATGAATCTTCACCTCTAAGAACACCTCCTTCCATTTTGTGAAGAAAACCAATTCACTTAATTGAAATTGATGAAAATATTATAAAACCAATGCCTAACAAAATGTCTGAAAGAAATGCAAGAAGAAAAGCTAGTGGAATTTGGGATAATTACTTTGAGAATTTAAATGACACACAAAGATGTCAATTATTTGTTACATTGATGAAATTAATTAAGATGAGACCTATAATGAAGACCCCTGGGGTTAAGAACATCTAATGTTGTTGATCAAAATGCATCAATTGTTGAAAACATACATAAAGCATACCAAACTATAGGTGGCAAAAGACACACCAAAGATAGTAATGCTACACGACGTGCACTTTCTAATTGTATAGTAAGTGATAAAACAGTTAATAAATGCTTGATTAGAAAAACAAGCAGTGCTTTGAAGCTAAACAGAAAAACACTAATGAAAGCAATAGAGAGACGTAAACGTCTTGAGTCAGTCAATAACACTGACTATTGGGATTTCTCTAGCAGAAATTCCATGAAAAGATAAGAATACATCTAATATTCTAAAATAATTAATTGTAAAATTTTGGAATGAGAACACAAGGGTGTCACCGAATAGAAGAGATATAGTAAAAAATAAGAATAGGTTCTTGTAATCATGAATCGTGTGCAAAACATTTCTTAGATATGACTCAAACAGAAATTGTTCTCTAAGTTTAAGAATGAAAATCCACAAATTAACATTAGCCTAAAGATTATTTGAAATGAGCAAACCCTTTTATGTGAAAATCAATCAGTCACGTACCACTTGTTGTTACAGGCATCATGTTGAATTTTCAATGCATTATGATGTTTTTTTATCAAATACGTCATGTTTTGCATACTGACATCATGTTGCAGGAGTGTGGATTAAATGTCCCACAAAAATATTCAAGGGAATTTATTCCGACAATATTTTTTGAAAAATCAACTAGACAATTTTTTATAACAAAGCATGTTTGGATGGAACGTGCAATGTATGTGGTGGCTTGCCAAATCTGAAAAGTTGTATCCATGAGGAGAGTACATATTCAATAGGAAAAGAATTGGTTGATTTCACCAAATATAAATTGGTGGCATATCAATTAAAAGATGGAAAAGAATCTAAGAGGTGTGAGCTTGTTACAAAACAATTACCTGTATCAGAATATATGGTCAAATTTAGAGAGAAATTTTTTTATGAGTATGCAAGGCACACACATAGAGCTCGATGGTTGGATGAACAATTCAAGTTAAGAAAGGACACATTCCCACTTGTACTATTGTTTCAGTAGTTGAATTTGTAGAGAATTACACATTGCAGCCACAAATGGATGTTCAGTCTCAATATTATAACTCAGTGCAAGTTGTCTATTTTCGTGCATATAACATTCATGCACATCTCCAGAAAGCACTGAGAAAGATTGAAAAATATTAAGAGAGTATCATTTCTACATCAGTGATGATCGGACACATTCTACAAAATATGTACAAGGGTGTTTCCAGGTGTTTTATGTGAACTTGAATGAGAGGAACATTAGTTTCGATCAACATTACATTTGGTCGGACAACTGCACATCACAATTCAAGAATGCATGGATGTTTTATTGGCTAAGCAGGATACACAAAGAAACAAATGTACAACATATATGGAGTTTTACTGAGGTAGGGCATGGAAAAGGAGAGCATGATGGTGCAGGATCATGTGTGAAAAGAGCACTTGCAAGAGAAGAGTTAAAGTTCAAGGATGGTGCTAAATTTACAAATGCAAAAAAGCATTATTGATTGGTGTGTCAACAATATGGGCCATGAATCTCAAGAGAGATCAACGGTTTGTAGATATTTTGGTTGATAGAGGAACAACATCTAGACAAACTTTGAAGATTGTATGACAGTTGTAAGATCAAGTGATATGCACTCATTATTGTAGTTCAAATGTAAATTCTTGGACTATTTATACTAGTGCATGACATGTTTTTGTATATCATGCATTGATTTTGCGTGGAATGAATGTGAGTCATAGCAGTGGGTGGATGAATGGACTTGTAGACCTCTAATTGCACTCGACACACATCAAGTTCCACGAGCATTACAACTTGCAGGGTCTTCAGATCAAATGACAACATCACCTGACTTTGACCAAGTCTCTGATTTAGTGTAACAAGGTACATACATATATGTACATGCCATGTTTTAGATTTATAAATTATTAAATGGTAAACTCTTAATGTATTTTAAATTTGACTGAACAATTTTACTTTGTGATACATAGGGCACATTTTTGCAGTTATTGCGACGAAATTTAACAAAGAGGGAACAAACTACTTCTTGTCTCATTGTGTAGAGGGGAAATTCTTTTACTTCCACAGTCATTGATAGTGAAGACCTTAAGTATCCCACTAGGTCAGTGGTAGTCATTGGAACTTGGCTTCGATGATATCCTATCAAAAAATCAAACATTTGGTTGTTTTAAGACTATGAAGTACATCGAAAGATACTTCACTATTCACATTTGGTCCTTGCAACAAATATTAAATTGATCAAATATCGAGGTCATCCATTAAACAAGAATCTGTGGAAGGTTCATGAATCAGATCATGAAGCAATTCTTGCTACTGTCAAGAAGTAGAGTTGATCCTTGTAGTTCATTGAATTGAATTTGCAAAGGTATGTTCTTCATGAATTTAATTTGAATATTTACTTAAATGATTATTTTTTTTTAAATTGTATGATTTAAAGTTTTATTTAATTGCTTACTAATATGTTTATGTAGGTTAGTGGTGCTAAAACAGCTTCCATCTTCACGTGGTTGGCACTGTCAGTAGAGAATTTATTATTCTCGAAGCCAAGTGAAGCTAAGAGAAATTAAATATTACAAAGGAGACAACAAACAAAGATTCTTATTTCACCACCTATATTATAAAAATATCTTATTAAAATTATCATTTCACCACCCATATTGTATGAACCACATATATTATTCAAGTGATTGGAAATGTACAACCTTACAATAACTCAGTTTGAATGGAGACGTAGAAAACCACGACAGGCTTTCGTAGCCCGGATGAGGTAGCCCGAAAGCATGGGGAGCATAGGGAACAAAAACATCACCCTAACGTGTTGGTGTAGTTGTTTTGGTCCCACAAGCTTCCGTTTGCAAAATACAGCATCTGACAGCCCTACACTGACTCAGACTGCACTATTTATCATGTTTACAAACAATAGGACAGCGAGAGAATAGGATGGAGAGGGAGAAAACCATGAGAGGATTTTATATAGGGCCCCGACATGGAGCTCATAGATCTGAAAAGATGTCTCTAGGTGCCACAGAGTCTGATAAATCACCCGTCGAAGATATGGCGTGTTTGGGCCTCAGGGCTCTTAAGCGACTACGCCCGGACGGGGTAGCCCGAGAGCACGGATAGCATGGGAAACCAAAACAAAGCCTCCACTAGTGTTCACTAGGCCATTTGGATGTGTTGGTGTAGTTGGTTTGGTCCCACGAGCTTCCGTTTGCAAAGTATAGCATCTAGTACCCCTACACTGACTCAGACTGCACTATTTCTCCGGTTTACAAACAATAGGACAGTGAGAGAACATGATGGAGAGGGAGAAAACCACGAGATTATTTCATAGAGGGACCCAACATGGAGTTCTTGGTTCTGACAAGACATCTCTAGGTGCCACGGAGTCCGAGAAATCACCCGTCGAAGATATGACATGTTTGGGCCTCAGGGCTCTTAAGAAACTACGCTTGGACGGGGTAGCCCAAGAGCACGGGGAGCGTAGGGAATAAAAACAAAGCCTCCACTTGTTTTCACCAAGTCATTTGAATGTGTTGGCGTAGTTGGTTCGGTCCCACGAGCTTCCATTTGCAAACTACAGCCTCTTGCAGCCCTACACTGACTCAGACTGCACTATATCTCGCGTTTACAAACAATATGACAGTGAGAGAACTAGATGGAGAGGGAGAAAACAGAGAGAGAATTTGGTAGAGTGACCTGACATGCAGCTCTCAGTTCTGAAAAGACATCTCTAGCTTCCACGAAGTCTGAGATATCACTCGTTAAAGATATGGCATGTTTGGGCCTCAAGGCTCTTAAACGGCTATGCCCAGACAGGGTAGTCCGAGAGCGTGGGGAGCATAGGGAAAAAAAACAAAGCCTCCAATAGCCTTCACCAGGCCATTTAGACGTGTTGGAAAATTTGGTTTGGTCCCACGAGCTTCCGTTTGCAAAGTGCATCTGACAGCCCTACACTGACTCAGACTGCACTATTTCTCACATTTGCAAACAATAGGACAGCGAGAGAACCAGATGGAGAGGGAGAAAACTGTGAGAGAATTTTGTAGAGTGTTGTGACATGGATCTCTTGGTTTTGACAAGATGTCTCTAGGTGCCACGGAGTCGAAGAAATCACCCGTCGAAGATATGGTGTGTTTGGGCCTCAAGGTTCTTAAGCGACTAAGCCCGGATGGGGTAGCCCGAGTTCACAGGGAGCTTAGGGAACTAAAAAAAACCTCCACTAGAATTCACCATGCCATTTGGACATTTTGGCATAGTTGGTTCACTCCCACAAGCTTCCATTTGCAAAGTACAACATCTGGTAGCCCTATATTGACTCAGACTATACTATTTCTCACGTTTACAAACAATAGGACAGTGAGAGAACATGATGGAGAGGGAGAAAACCGTGAGAGTATTTCGTAGAAGGCCTCGATGTGGAGCTTTCGATTCTGATGAGACATCTCTAGGTGCCACGGAGTCCAAGAAATCACCTGTCAAAGATATGACGTGTTTGGGCCTCAGGGCTGTTAAGCGACTATGTCCGGACGGTGTAGCCCGAGAGCACGGGGAGCATAGGGAACAAAAACAAAGCCTCCACTAGCATTCACCAAACCATTTCGATGTGTTGGCGTAGTTGGTTTGGTCCCATAAGCTTCCGTTTACAAACTACAGCCTCTGGTAGCCATACACTAACTCAGACTGCACTATTTCTCACGTTTACAAACAATAGGACAGCAAGAGAACCGAAAATAGAGGGAGAAAACTGTGAGAGGATTTCATAGAGGGCCCAGATATGGAGCTCTCGGATCTGACGAAACATCTCTAGGTGTCACGGAGTCTGAGAAATCACGCGTCAAAGATATGGTGTGTTTGGGCCTCAAGGCATTTGGATGTGTTAGCGTAGTTAGTTCGGTCCCACGAGCTTCCGTTTGCAAAGTACAACATTTGGCAGCCCTACACTGACTCAGACTGCACTATTCCTTACATTTGCAAACAATAGGATAGTGAGAGACAAGATGGAGAGGGAGAAAACTATGACAGAATTTTATAGAAGTCCCTGACGTGGAGCTCTTAGTTTTGACGAGATGTCTCTAGGTGCCACAGAGTCTAAGAAATCACTCGTCGAAGATATGGCGTGTTTGGGCCTCAGGGCTCTTAAGCGACTACGCCTGGACAGGGTAGCCTGAGAGCAAGGGGAGTGTAGGGAATTAAAAAAATCCGCCAATAGCGTTCCCTAGGCCATTTGGATGTGTTGGCGTAGTTGGTTTGGTCCCACGATCTTCCGTTTGCAAACTACAACCTTTGACAGCCCTACATTGACTTAGACTGCACTATTTCTCACGTTTTCAAATAATAGGACAACGAGAGAACCAGATGGAGAGGAAGAAAACCATGAGATTATTTCATAGAGGGACCCGACGTTGAGCTCTTGGATCTGACAAGACGTCTCTAAGTGCCACAGAGTCCGAGAAATCACCCATCGAAGATATGGCGTGTTTAGGGCTCAGGGCTCTTTAACGATTACCCGACGTGTTGGTGTAGTTGGTTCGGTCCCATGATCTTCTGTTTGCAAACTACAACATCTGGTAGCCCTACACTGACTCGGACTGCACTATTTCTCTCATTTACAAACAATAGGATAGTGAGAGAACCAGATGGAAAGGGAGAAAACCGCGAGTGCATTTTGTAAAGGGCCCCGATGTGGAGCTTTTGGATTTTATGAGACATCTCTAGGTGCCACGGAGTCTGAGAAATCACCCGTCGAAGATAGGGTGTATTTGGGCCTCAGGGATTTTAAGTGACTACTCCCGGATGAGGCAGCCTGAGAGCACGGGGAGCATAAGGAACTAAAACGAATCCTCCACTAGCTTTCTCTAGGCCATTTGGATGTGTTGGCGTAGTTTGTTTGGTCCCATGATTTTCCGTTTGCAAAGTACAACATCTGGTAGCCCTACACTGACTCAGACTACACTATTTCTCGCATTTGTAAACAATATGACATCGAGAGAACTGGATGTAGAGGGAGAAAACCTCAAGATTTTTTCATAGAGGGCCCTGATATAGAGCTCTTGCATCTGACAAGACGTCTCTAGGTGCCACGGAGTCCAATAAATCACCCATCGAAGATATGGCGTGTTTGGGCCTCAGGGCTCTTAAGCGACTATGCCCGGACGGGGTAGCCCGAGAGCACAAGGACCATAGGGAACAAAAATGAAGCCTCCATTATTGTTCACCAGGCCACCTTGATGTGTTGGCGTAGTTGGTTCGGTCCCACGAGCTTCCGTTTGCAAACTACAGCCTCGAGCAGCCCTGCACTGACTCAGACTGCACTATTTCTCGGGCTTACAAACAATAGGACAATGAGATAACTAGATAGAGAGGGACAAACCATGAGATGATTTCATAGAGGGACATGACATGGAGCTCTTGGATTTGATGAGATGTCTCTAGGTGCCACGGAGTCTGAGAAATCACCTGTCGAAGATATGGTGTGTTTGGGTCTAAGGGCTTTTAATCGACTACGTTGACTTAGAACTTGTACTAGTGCAAACGGAAGCTCGTGGGACCAAAAAATCTATGCCAACATGTTGGGGTGGCCTCGTGAACACTATTGGAGGCTTCGTTTTTGTTCCCTACACTCCCCGTGCTCTCGGGCTACCCCGTCTGGGCGTAGTCGCTTAAGAGCCCATGAGGCCCAAACATTCCATATCTTCGACATGTGATTTCTCATACTCCGTGGCACCTAGAGATGTCTCATCAGAACCAAGAGCTCCATGTTAGGGCCCTCTATGAAATCCTCTTACAGTTTTCTCCATCACCATCTGGTTCTCTCGTTGTCTTATTGTTTGCAAACACAAGAAATAGTGCAGTCTGAGTCAGTGTAGGGCTGCCAAAGGTTGTAGTTTGCAAACGGAAGCTCATGGGACCAAACCAACTCTACCAAGACATTGGGGTGTCCTAGTGAACGCTATTGGAGGATTCGTTTTGGTTCTCTACACTCCTTGTGCACTCGAGCTACTCCGTCTGTGCGTAGTCGCTTAAGATCCATAAGGCCCAAACACGCCATATCTTCGACATGTGATTTCTCGAACTCTATGGCACCTAATAACATCTCGACTGGTCCAAGAGCTCCATGTCAGGGCCCTCTACAAAATCCTCTTGTGGTTTTCTCCCTCGCCATCTGGTTCTCTTGTTGTCCTATTGTTTGCAAACACGAGAAATAGTGCAGTCTGAGTCAGTGTTAGGCTGCCAGAGGCTGTAGTTTGCAAACAGAAGCTCGTGGGACCAAACCAACTACGCCAACATGTTGGGGTGGAATTTTTAATGCTAGTGGAGGCTTCGTTTTGGTTCCCTATGCTCCACGTGCTCTCGGGCTACCCTATTCGAGCATGGTCACTTAAGAGCCCTAAGGCCCAAACACGCTATATCTTTGACATGTGATTTCTCAGACTCCATGTCACCTAGAGATGTCTTGTTAGATCTGAGAGCTCCATGTCATGGCCCTCTATGAAATTCTCTCATGGTTTTCTCCCTCTCCATCTGGTTCTCTCTCTGTCCTATTGTTTGCAAATGCGAGAAATAGTGCAGTTTGAGTTAGTGTAGGGATGTCAGATGTTGTAATTTGTAAACGGAAGCTTTTGGGACCAAACCAACTACGCCAACACGTCCAAATGGCCTAATGAACACTAGTGGAGGCTTCGTTTTTGTTTCCTACGATCCCCGTGCTCTCGGCCTACCCCATCCGGGTGTAGTCGCTTAAGAGCCCTAAGGCCCAAACACGCCATATATTTGACAGATGATTTCTCAGACTCTGTGGCACCTAGAGACATATCATCAGATCTAAGAGCTCCATGTCAGGGCCCTCTACGAAAGCCTCTCACGGTTTTCTCCTTCTCCATCTGGTTCTCTCGTTATCCTATTGTTTGTAAATGCGAGAAATAGTGCAGTCTAAGTTAGTATAGGGTTGCCAGAGGTTGTACTTTGCAAACAGAAGCTCGTGGGACCAAACCAACTATACCAACACGTCCAAATGGCCTGGTGAATGCTAGTGGAGGCTTATTTTTTGTTCCCTACGCTCCCCATGCTCTCGGGCTACCCCATCCGGGCGTAGTCACCCTGAGGTCCAAACACGCAATATCTTTGATGGGTGATGTCTTGGACTCTGTGGTACATAGAGACATCTCATTAAAACTGAGAGCTCCACATTGGGGCCTTCTACAAAAGCCTCTTGTTGTTTTCTCCCTCTCCATCATGTTCTCTTGTTGTCCTATTGTTTGTAAATGCGAGATATAATGTAGTTTGAGTCATTATAGGGCTGTCAGATGCTATACTTTGCAAATAGAAAATCGTGAGACCAAACCAACTATGCCAACACATCCAAATGGCCTAGTGAACACTATTGGAGGCTTCTTTTTTATTCCCTACTCTCCCCGTGCTCTCGGGCTACCCCATCCGGGTGTAGTCGCTTAAGAGCCTTGAGGCCTAAACACACCATATCTTCGACAGGTGATTTCTCGGACTCCATGGCACCTATAAATGTCTTGTCAGATCAGAGAGCTCCACGTCAGGGCCCTCTATGAAAGCCTCTCATGGTTTTCTCCCTCTCCATTTGGTTATCTCGTTGTTATATTGTTTGTAAACGCGAGAAATAGTGCAGTCTAAGTCAGTGTAGGGCTACCAGATGTACTTTGCAAATGGAAGCTCGTGGGACCAAACCAACTAAGCCAACACATCCAAATGGCCTAGTGAATGCTAGTGGAGGCTTCATTTTTTTTCCCTACGCTCCCCATTCTCTCAGGCTACCCCGTCTGGGTGTAGTTGTTTAAGAGCCCTGAGGCTCAAACACACCATATACTCTACAGGTGATTTCTCGGATTCTGTGGCACCTAGAGACGTCTTGCCAGAACTGAGAGCTCCATGTCAGGGCCCTCTACAAATCCTCTTTTTTTTTTCTCCCTCTCCATCAGTTCTCTCATTGTCCTATTGTTTACAAACGTGAGAAATAGTACAATCTAAATTAGTGTAGGGCAGCCAGATGTTGTACTTTGCAAACGGAAGCTTGTGGGACTGAACCAACTATGCCAATATTTCCATATGGCCTGGTGAGCACTAGTGGAGGATTTATTTTTGTTCCCTACGCTCCCTGTGCTCTCGAGCTACCCCGTCCGGGCGTAGTAGCTTAAGAGCCTTGAGGCCCAAACATGCCATATCTTTGATAGGTGATTTCTCGGACTCCGTGGCACCAAGATATGTCTCGTTAGAACCAAGAACTCTATATCAGGGCCCTCTACGAAATATTCTCATAGTTTTCTCCCTCTCCATATTGTTCTCTCACTATCTTATTGCTTGTAAATGCTAGAAATAGTGCAGTCTGAGTTAGTGTAGGGCTGCCAGATGCTATAATTTGCAAACGAAAGCTCGTGGGACAAAACCAACTACGCCAACACGTCCAAATGGCCTAGTGAACACTAGTGGAGGCTTCATTTTTGTTCCCTACTCTCCCCGTGCTATCGGGATACCCCATCCGGGCGTAGTTGCTTAAGAGCCCTGAGGCCCAAACACGACATATATTCGACGAGTGATTTATCAAACTCAGTGGTACCTAGAGATGTCTCGTCATAACCAAGAGCTCCATGTTGGGGTCCTCTACAAAAGCCTCTCGCAGTTTTCTCCCTCTCCATCATGTTCTCTCGCTGTCCTATTGTTTGTAAACAGGAGAAATAGTGTAGTTTGAGTCAGCGTAGGGTTACCAGATGTACTTTGCAATCGAAAGCTCGTGATACCGAACCTACTACGCCAACATGTCCAAATGGCCTAGTGAATGCTAGTAGAGGTTTCATTTTTGTTCCCTACGCTCCCCGTGCTCTCGGGCTACCCCGTTCGAGCGTAGTCGCTTAAGAGCCCTGAGGCCCAAACACGCCATATCTTTGACAGGTGATTTCTCAGACTCTGTGGCACCTAGAGACGTCTCGTCAAAACCGAGAGCTCCATGTTAGGGCCTTCTACGAAATAATCTTGCAGTTTTCTCCCTCTCCATCTTGTTCTCTCACTGTCCTATTGTTTGTAAACGCGAGAAATAGTGTAGTTTGAGTCATTGTAGGGCTGTCAGATGCTATAGCTTGCAAATGGAAGCTCGTGGGACCGAACCAACTATGCTAACACATCCAAATGGCTTGGTGAACGCTAGTGGAGGATTATTTTTTATTCCCTACGCTCCCCATGCTCTCGGGCTACCCCATCCGGGCGTAGTCGCTTAAGAGCCTTGAGACCTAAACACACCATATCTTCAACAGGTGATTTCTCGGACTCCGTGGCACCTAGAAACATCTCATCAGATCAGAGAGCTCCACGTTGGAGCCCTCTATGAAAGCCTCTCGTAGTTTTCTCCCTCTCCATCCAGTTATCTCGTTGTTATATTGTTTGTAAACGTGAGAAATAGTGCAGTCTGAGTCAGTGGAGGGCTACCCCGTCCAGGCGTAGTCACTTAAGAGCCTTGAATGACTAGATTGGCTTAAGAATGAATTTGATAGGGGTATGTCTAAGAACACATGGGAGTTACCAATTGCCTAGTAAATATTTCTTGTTTAGTTCTGGATGGGAGTCAACTGGCCTACGACTTAGTGACCTTCCATTCATTGATAATTTATGTTATGATAAACCCATGCATGCTTTCAATTTAAGCGCCTTAAAAAGGATATGGCTGGTGATCACACCTAGTGAAGGGTGTGATGTGATTTCCAAATAACTTGAAATGCTTACAGATTTAAAGGTAGTAACACAAATTGGATAAGATTAGACAATCAAGAATCATTGAGTTTCTGAATCAGAATGTCATTGCATCTGAAGAAATTCTCAAGCATTGGTGTAATGTATATGGAGAGACATTCTCAAAATATCAATAGATGAAAGGCATCAAATAGTGATGACTGTCAGGTGTTTTAACAGGGGATAAGACTATGAAGCATAAAATAATGTAGTAATTGCATGATAAGATATGAACCAGTATAAAGAGACCATGAGCAAGAAGAAGTGCAAGTAAGGTACATACACATATACACATTGATAAATTGAATGAATAATTACTCAGATTAGGAAAATATTTATATACATACATTATATAAATATTAATTTTCAAAGTTTGATGCATATTATACATTGAAAATGTTAGTACATACCAATAAATGAAAAAATAATCCATAATGTCTTAAATATTGTCAAGTGCACATCATATTATATTCATGGGAAAATAATCTTAGAAATGTAAGGTCTCATACAAAATTATCATGTTTCAAATAGTATTTTAATGTGCATAATAAATACAAAAATACCCAAATAGGTCATATACCATCAAGTTCAAATGCCATATAGGCTTACATACAATGTCATGTACATAGGCATACAAAAACAATGTCATGTAAGACATGTATATTTCCTACTCATCAAAATCTATCCCTCTCTTGGCCTTGATCGAAGAAGGCCCTCCCTTAGGCGAAGATGAAGATCCATGAGATGACTTTGGATGGCCCGAGTCCATGCTTTGAGTCATCTTCTGCTGAATACTCACCTGTAGCTGAGCCTGTAAATGCAAAAAATATTTTTTTGTCAAAACTTAATTTATATATGTTTTCAACATGTATTTAAGACAATGCTAGAATGAAAGTATTTACATAAATACGCAAACTTACTGCAAGTAGTCGATCACGCTGAATTTGCACCTCACTCTCAGATGAGTCATCGAGAGCTCCTGCAGAATGAATGGGGGTACGATGACAATGAGATGGAGGAGTCCGTGCCCTCGAAGTCAAAATGGAGGGGGTTAAATTTCCCAACATACATATAAGATCAGAAAATCTAACGTCAGAATTAGCAAAAATAGAGATAAGTACATGTATCTACATAATGACAATATTTTAACTAATTTTATCAATATAGAACTATTGCTTTTACCCCGCCACACTTGTGAATCAAATGAATAGGGTTGCACCCTGTCGCAGGTAACTCCTGCATACACACAATGAAGGAAATTATTAACATAATTTAATAATTCTACAATGAAAGACATTACTAACATGTAATTTAACATAATATGAATTACATGAGAAATTTAACAAAATTTATGTGTTGTTTGAATACCTCAGTGACTTTCTGCGAAGATGAAATCGCAGTGGCAACACCTTTATCTACTTGTTGCAGAGATGGTGGGGTGTCTAGTGAAGTCAAAATATTTATCAAACATGTATATCACGTGAGTTAGATGGACATACAAGAACATACATATATTTGACTTCAAAACTAATATATATATATATATATATATACATACATACACACACATGTGAAAATTTTACATAATTAACATTCTAAATTACCTCTGTGAATGTATGCATATGCATGGTGCTCGCTGCCTGTGGTCGGGATGAAAATGTGCCTCGCGCGCGCTGTAATATCAATGCATGTACATGTACAAATATAGTTATTTCAAAAATTTAACATATATAAGTAAATCAGGTACTCTTAAAATTTTATAACACACATAACAAAGCATAACAAATTTACCTGCGAAGGTGACGCCGATGAATGTAATCCAAATGTCTCACTCAAAAGTACATCTGACATAGTGACATTATCGTGTTCATCCCTAGCACCAGGTGGACCAAAATCAATACACATGAAAGTATCGTCCTCCTTGGGCCCTAAACATATGCTACCACATGATGAGAAAAAATGTGGCCTCATGTTAGTACTCCCTGAGGGAATACTCTGTGTACCTCTGCAAGCATCTGGCTCAGAAATCTCCCTCATATGTCGAATAAGGGTCGCAGATAGCCCCTGAAGCGCATTGAGTGTATCAATCTCTATTGTCTTCTTCACTGCTTGAGGGACAATCTCAGGGTGAGGGGGCTTCTATGTGGGGAATCTACTTTGTTGAATAAGTGCACGTTGTGCACCTAGTCGATCATGTGCAGATCCTTTTCCTCGGCCTTGGAAATCTTGGAAATCATAATAATTTGGGATCTCGTTGAGGATAAACTCGCAATAGAGTTTCCTTAGAACGTATAGTGGCACCTCGTTGTTATTACAAGGTGGAAAATTAAACACCATCCACCATCGGTCCCAAAAATTATTTCTAATCAAATTATTATTGCACCAATGGATGGGAAATTATCTACATGTCAACGGAACAGTAAGATTAGTGTGGGGGTCCATGAATAAGGCGCATATGAGTTCTTTTGAAATTTATTTTTTCTTTACATCCACATATGACAATTTGTTGGAATAATAAACCCTACAACCCTCTCTGTAAGTTGTCCAATGATCATTTTTCCCGTTGCCGCGTCAATTTGAACAAGTAATGCCTCCAATGTGTTTGCAAGAGAGGCGCAATGGGGGTTTGTAGATTGTGCATCCATCATTATTTTGATTAAATCCTCAATTTCAATTTTGTTTTCAACTATTTGGGCTGCTAAATCTTCTTGACTACCCGAGGGATATTGAAAAATTGTGGGAGTGTCGGGAGGGATGTCAGGAATAACAAGGTTTGGTTGTGGTTGATTCCCTCGACCTCTAACTGTAACAATAAAAAATATGTACTCAATTCAAATTTTAATCTATAATTATCATATTTCAATGCAATTTTGATAAAAGAAATGTGCTTACCTCTTCTCCGTGGTGCCATCATCGATTCAGATCTTCCCGAAGATCCAAGAACGATCCTTTGAGCTTGAGATCCATCTAAATGGAAAAATGTGAGGGCATGAACAAGCTTTGAAACTCGCTTTTGAGGGAGGAAAAATGATAGAGGCTCGGGCCTCTTTTTTTTTTATACTCAACATAACGCGTACACGCTATGTAATGCTTACACATTATGCTCTGGTGATTCCCGAGCTAAACAAACTAAAACGCGAGTGCGTTTTACTTTTTTTCACATCCTTGTCCGCTTTTTGGCCCCCCAATTTTGTGCACTTACCCATACCAAACTGGGCTATTACATATATTCTTGCAACTATCGGAAAGCAAAAATTTGATTGGTGTATGTTTTTATCGAATAAAATTTAAAAATGATATTACAAATGATTCACTTTCCAACAAACTAGTTATTCACTCCACAAACTATCTCCTTGGCCTTTATTATGAGGCTCTTTTTAATTTAAAAGATAAACCAATTCCTACTTGCACAAACGAGACAATGAAGAATTTGTCGATTCCATTTCAAGAACAATAGGTATAAGTTTGTATTTCGACATAAGACTAACATTATTCTCATTTGGAATCTAATTAATTACTGACTATTTATAGAAAATATTTTTGGAGGCCCTTCCGCGAAAAAAAGTTGAATCAAGAAGAAGAGGCCAATAACACGCTGAGGCATCGACAAATTCGCAATATGAAATGGAAGTTCACTCACCTCTGAACTGCGAAGCATTTGAATTTATTAAACACTAGAGACGTAATACCCTAACATTTACTATTTACAAATTTCCATTTTGTATTTTCAATTTACCATTTACCATATTGAATTCAAATACAATCGATTATTGCTGACATTGTAGGAACTTTGGACAATATTGGGGCTTCTCAAAGTCAACCGTTTTCACCAAATCACTCAGTTCAGTTGCATGTAATTGTCTCTTCTCAAACACCCACACAACAACACACAACTCAAACACAACCAACTACTACTCCAACACGGCCACCTCAAGCTCCGCAAAATGTTACCCCTCAACAAGGTATGTTATAATTGCTTAAATACAAGACTCAAGTTTTCAATAGTTTAACATTTTTTCATATGATTTTTATTACACATTGTTATCCTTCACATTCTTTACAAACAACAGCACCACCCCCTCCACCACTACGATTCAAAATGCCAACCAGAGGATCATGGGAAAAGAACATGGGTAATGGCATGCCAATTCCTCGGGCCCCTAGTGGGACACTAAACATTGCCTTCTCATTTCAAATTCCAACCCTCTCTCTCGGTGGCTTGCCCAATGCAACGGGCATATCCGTTTTAAATAAAATAAATTTAGATGAAGATTACTTGGGCATGATAGCAATGATGTTAGGCTGTGGAGCCTAATTTCATGTGTGAAAGTGTTGAAGACTGTACACTAAGAGTATTGTATAATTTTCATGTATCCTCATCAGAGTTCGGGGCCGGGCCGGGTCCCGAGTAGGGGTCTAGGGGCGCAGTCCCTGTGAAAAAAAATTTTGGCCTTAAAACGTGCTCGATATACCAGGAAACGTTTTTTTCTCATATGGGCGGGATTTTTCCCATAGGTTTATGGGATGGTTTTTTCCCATGGTTTTGATACCCACGGTTTTGTACAACTACTTAAGCAGTTGTCTACTTATATGATTTTATGCATATGGTAGTAACATAGTAACATTGCAGATGTGTTTTGAATTCGGGTGTGAATTCTGTAGAGTTTTTTGAGCATAGTTCCAAACAGATCTGGGTATTGTATTGAGAGAGCGGTGGCTTGTAATAAAATCTGAGCAAGTGATTCTTGGTGGACGTAGCCCAAATTGGGTGAACCACGTTAAATATTGTCTATTTGTATAATGTTATTTTATTTTGCACTTTTATTTGAGATCTGTAATATTTTCTACATATTAGTTTCTACTGTTGCGATTCTGTGAGGGATTATTCTGCATATTTTATCCCTTATTTCCTAACAAATAACCCATCAATATTTTTTAATACACGTGAGATGATTCAAGGCCAGTAGTTATACTTGAATTTCAACTTTCATTACTTTTCATTTTAGATTTATTTATTTTATCGCAAATAGGATCAGGCCACCCAAAGTTAGAAACAAGTAGCAGTCGATGATCAACAAGAAATTCCCCATACCTCTCCAACTACATCATCTTCTTCAGATACAGATAGTGAACAATTGCTACCATTTCCTTTAGAGAAATTAATTGGTAATGATTGTCAATCAAATGTCACAGAATTTATTGTACCTCATATCAGTCAACTTATAGAATGGGAGAGACAGACTAAAGTACTAATGATTGAAATAATAACTCGTTATGAAAATTATTGGCAAAGAAAATTTTTATATGTTGTAGTCCAGATACAACCTGAGAAGATCGATTCCTTACCCAAGTAAGAGGTGGGACAGTCACGTATAACAAATATAAAGATGACATTTTGGATAAAACATTAAACAAACTAGAAAATATTAGTGTTGAAGCCCAGACATATTTTAACAAATGGTCTAAGGACAAGGATCTAGTAGTAATCACAAATGCTGAAAGAGATAGAGCGGTTGTAAGTATTATCACTTTGAAACAATATTTTTTGTTAATTTGACTTTTTTTATTTTAGTAATATGTTTAATTGAGATCACTTTTTTTGTGCAGTTGAAAAATGAATATTTGAAGAGTCAAGCAAAGGTGTTCCAAGTTCACTTGGAAAATGCTAAGAACAGTTTATCTGCAACAAATAATTTGAAAGAAAATATTGTTTCTGTTAATAAACAAAATAATACACTAAAGTAGATAATTAAAGAGCATGGCTTCAACCCAAAAATTTTATTCAAAGCCAAGGAAGCTGTAGATCCTAGTTTGTTATCTCATGGAGATGCAACAAGGGAAGAACAAAGGATCGTAAAGAGTCTAGACAGTGTTGCGGAAGATCTGATTAGTTCTAGGATTATTCAAGCCATTGAGGAAAGGGGTACAAGAGGAGAAGCCATTGTGGAAAGGAGTACAACTACAGGAGTGGAAGCCATTGGAGAAAGGGGTACACAAAATTGCGGGTTAAAACTTGAAAAACTGAAACTTTGAATTTGAAAGTTTGAAATACTTTATTATCTATATTTGAAAATATGAAACTTGAGTTTGATGGTCATAATGTTTGAAAATTTGAAATAATTTATTATCTGGTTTTGAAATTTGAAACATGAATGTGATGGCATTTGAAAATTTGAAATACTTTGAAATATGGAATTTTATATCTTCTTATATATTATGTATAGAATTTCTGGATACATTCATTTGAATGTGATGGCATTATGATAATGGTTAATTATTTGTTTTAAGAAAATCTGGAATGTGGTATGACAAATGCATCATAGTACTTGTAATGATGATTGCATAGATGTTGATGATGACATTAGAATAGAATCATAGATATGGATTATCATTACTTGTATGTGAATGATGATAATGGAAAATTGCTTTAAGAAAATTTGGAATGTGGTAGGATAGAGACATTTAAACTTTCTCAAAATCTTCTAATGGATATGATATGATGACATTAGAATTGATATAGATGATGATGAATGATGATAATGGATAATTATTTTAAGAAAAATTGGAATGTTAAAATAGATATGGATGATGATAAATTGTGATTACAATGGATAAATAATTGATTTAAGAATAATTGGAGTGTGTCAGGAGTATAGTACTTACATCTTCTTATTAGGTTTATCAAAATCTTCTCCTCTCTACTTGTCAATTGAACCATGACTTACATCTTCTTTGATGACATTAGATGTGGATGGAGACATTAAAACAAATGGATTATGATGAATTGAGTGGACATAGATTGTTAGTTTCAAGCACGATCATGGAATGTGATATGATAGAGACATTTAAACCTTCTCAAAATCTTCTTCTCTCTATTTTTAATGAATAAATTATATGATGACATTAGTTTCAAGTACAATAGTGGATGATGAATTGTATAATGGATAATTGGTTTAAGAAAAATTAGAATGTGTTATGATAGAAACATCTTAATATGGAAAAATTGGAATGTGTTATGAAATAAACATCTTAATATGGAAAATAAACTTATCCAACAAAGTTTAACACTTTATCAGAGAATTTTACAAACACAAAAATAAATTAAACATAATTGTAAAAAATCAAGCAATGTCATATGATAGGGTTTAAGTTACCTTTTGTCTTTTATATGGTTGTGACAAAGCATATGAAAAGAAAATGAGAAATCATCCTTCCTAGCATGTTGCGCGCTAGAAGACCTTCGATTCAAGAAAACTCAACATGAGAAATAGATTAGTATATAGATGGGTGAGTTGCCTGACATTGTCAGTCCCGAGAAGTGAGATCTTCCTAGGATGGATGTCAACCCATGTTTTCAAAAAAAAATGAAACAATGATTGATCGGATTAAGGAAGAAACAAACGATTAAAAAAAATGTAAATGATAACATGTGCATGTCTGGACAACAGAAGTCTGGAAGAGTATAACAGTGGAAGAAGATGCATATCTGAACTCTGAATGTCTTGCAAATTAGTATGCGACAAATGCATGTAACAAAAAAAATTAAACAGAATTTCATATTGGAAAAATTCAAAATAGTAATTATATAAAACAGATTTTTATAAATAATTGTATTTAAAAATATGTAAATATATATATATACATGTAACATCTTTAATAGTAACAAGAGATGTAAAATGTCTCCTCAGTCAATATTTACATCTGTAGAGTTAATATGAAATTGAATAAATAACCACAGTCAAACAATAAAAGTAAGGTCAAGGAGATACCTATTTAAAGATGAAACAATCCATTATCAATAATTGATTCAAAGTCGATATTCTCTTCTGTAGAGTGTGATGACACACCAATTCCAGTCTCATCGTTGGGAACAATTGTACTTGTAGCTGTATTATTTACACCTCTTCTTTTAGAAAGGGAATTCCAAAGCACAATTGCTCTGTCGAAAGGAAATGTTTCTACGGTGTAGCGAGAAACATAACACCTCATGCAACTTTCTAGATTTTTATCCAACCTGTTTCTCATTTTTTATTTTATAAATGATAAAGCACTGAAAACCCTTTCGTCCTCCACAAACCCCAAAATCATTGTTTGGCATAATTCATATAATCTGAAATATTCACTGATGTCTTATTGTAAGACAATACTTTGATAGATTCCTTGCCAGAGCCTTGTAATATCACCACTCTTAGAAGGTTCGTCTAAATTTTTATATTGGTTCCTCATTATTGTTGCAAAATTTGTTGATTGAGACTTTTAATAAATGAACATTCAATATACCTTCGATTTTCATACCCTGACCTCTAAAGTCTTTGTGAAATGTTCCATTATTGTACCCATGGATTTATGGAAATGATTTCTTACAAAGTTTGCACGAGAACCTTCAACATTTCGAAAATTAGGATTCATCACACCCATTGCTTCAAGAATTTTATCTTTGGAGAAACGTTCTCTAATTTCAGATGATAAGGATTCTGAAAAAAAATTAAGCTATATTCTTGTTTCAACTATAATAGACTCAAAGAGATTACGTGTCATAGGAACATCTTCTTGTTTCGATCCTGTAATATCTTGATGTTTTTTCAAAATGTGCAGTGGTATGTCCCTCCCATCAACATCGATGCAGAGGTGATCATGGATATTAAATCTCAAATAGTTACTGGGGTTTTTAAGATCTAATAAAGCTTTCCAATTCTTAAAAACAAGTGTATCAAAACTATCTTGGGAACAGTACAAGACATCAAGACTTTGAAATACCATTTTTCTCATCCGTATAAAATCCACAATATAGATTAATCTCCCTTGTGTATGCTTCATGAGTGTATTGATCTTCTGCAACATTGGAAGAATACTAACCAATGTAAGAAATGTCTCACAATCAGTTAAACGGAACAGTAAGTCCCTCACCCTGTCAACTTCATGATGATATTTGTGCATGAAACCAACTAACGAAGGATACTCCTCGCAAACTCTACATGCAAGTTCATACAAAGAAATACATCTCGTCTCAACATCCTTCAGAATTTTTTTGCCATCTGTAATTCCAATTGTGAATTTCTGAAACTCAAGAAATCACTTTGGGCTACTTGCCATATAGGTATGAAGTTATCTTATAAGGTCTTCTAATTTAGCAAAATTTTCATATTTACTTACCATTTTATATGCTAAATTCATTCTGTGAGCCATACAGTGAATTGCTAGCATATAAGGGGCCACTGTTGTTTGCAATCTAACACACAGCCCCTTACGGTGACCCTACATGACTGATGCACCATCTGCTCCGACGCATACCAAATTCATAGCAATTTCATAATCAGTCATTCCAACAATATCTTTCAAATGGAAACAACTATTTTATGTAGGTTTTTGGCATTACAGTTTTAAACCATTTTCATAACAACTTGCAGATGAGGTGTCCTTCTATGATTTTCTAATGTATAGACGTGGATACATACCCATGCAAAGTTGTCGACTGTTATCACTTCATCAATTGAAAGAAACTTAGCTTGTTTCACATTCTCTTTCAAATCTTCCTTCTCTATCATCAAAAGGAATTTGTCCATTTCCCATGCACTACTATCAGACCAATGAGCCTGAGGTAGGTTGGGCATTCCATTATATTGATACACAACTTTGAAATCAATGAAATCTGAAATCGGTCTTCCTTTTTTTAGTATGTGAAATAAAGTAGAGAACTGTATGAGTTTTGCATGCAAATTTGTTTGATTCATCTTACCAATTTGCGATGTGATCGTTCCTCCCTTTTCTATGAGATGTCTGTGTTTTTCTGTACTGCTTTGTACTCTGTTGCATATTTAACATGCATGCATTCTTTTTCATTTTTCCACCTGAGTGTTTTGATTTTCTGGCCATCCTCCCCCGTTATAGTCAAATATTATTTTCCACAGTGTTTTTCTATAGTGTCCAACTTCAATTGCATTTTTTGTTGCTTTCCCAATTTGCACATACATATTATACATGTACATTCATATGAGATCTCTTCTGGATTAGATGATTGTACAGGCTCAATAAACAGAAATTTGGCAGCCCAACTAAACTTGTAAGTCCTCCCAATTGTCCACATATTCTTGTTCATTTTCAATGTTTTACTTTTCTTAGTGGAATTCTGAGCAATATCACAATCACCTGGTTTCCTCTTTTGTGAACCAGAATTTGAATTTGATTTTTTGTGTTCCATTTGGTTCAGTATTTGTATGTGCGATATCTTGATGCACTCCTGGTTGCACCCCAACAGAAAGAATATCTTTTGGATTTGGCATCTCAGCAGGTTTATCTTCAAGATCTTGCATGGTATCATCATAGGTGTCATTTGGTTGATACTGTCTAGAATGCATGTCCACCTCGATATTACCTTCCACACAGTCAGTACTTCGATTCTTTCCAGTGGCAGCGATATGGGTGCTAGCGGTTGCGGTATCTATAGCATCAAAGTTTCCAAAATACTTCAACAGGGACTTATGAGATTTCTTACATACTTTTTGGGTTTTCCCATTCTGAGAACTAGCACCTTCCATTATTCTGAGTCACAGGTTAGAGAAAATTGAGTCACGCGTTAGAGTATACTAAGGCGCGTGTCAGCAAACACAGTGAGTTGTGCATCAGATAAACCTATGTCACGTGTCAACAAAAAAACTAAGTCGTGTGTCAACAAACTTAGTCTTGTCGCGCGTCACCAAATGCAATGAGTCGCACGTCAACAAATATCCTTGTCGCGCATCAACAATAAACCCTTTTTCTTCTATCAGCAAATATTATTGTCGCGCATCAGCAAACACAGTGAGTCGCGTGTTAGATAGACCGATGTCAAGCGTCGGTAAAAAAACTAAGTCATGCATCACCAAACTTTGTCCTATCGCACATCAGAAAATGCAATGAGTCGCACGCCAACAAATATCTTTGTCACGCGTCAACAACAAAAACTTAGTAATCAAATGATAAATTTGTACTGTGCTCTGGTTCTTAGAGTATGTAAGTTCACAACTTCATGGTATTGGTAAGGTACTGATAGTCTAGTGGTATTATTCTACCCGGCAAATCACCTAGGCTTTTATATGAGATGTTTTCAAATGTAGGCGAAGCCAACCCCAAAAAAATATATATTGTAAATTTTAGGCGAACATGACATTGACCTACTCTAAAAAAATCGCCTTTTCAAATTTTCTTAAAATGAAATTTTCACCATATTATGAATATTCACCACTAAAATTATCTGTCTTAAATTGGCGGGGTTTAATTAATGATGCTTGTTACATTGAGAGTGAGATTAAGACGATAAAGTGGAATAGGTGCAAGACATGTAAGGTTGTAATTCCCACATTTTTATTTCCAACTTTCTATTCATTTATTTGCATTATCTAACAGATCAATTTCCTTCCACTCGATAACCTTGATGCAAGTAAATAAATAAAAACACCTATTTTATATTGGTCTCCGTGTAGCTGCCGCATGCTAACCATTTGTGCATGTTGAGCACAATTGCACTTCCTTCCAATCAAATTATTGATACTTCTTATGGATTAAGGACGTGGGAACCATTTCTTCCATGTTGAGAATGGTTGTCCTTACCGATCAAAGTATGAAGGCTCTTGAAAACCTAATACCATGTTCTCGCATTCCTTTGTTCACTGGGGTGAAGATTCATTAGTTCTAATCCAAAATTGTATATTGCACATTTCTGATTTTTCTGCGATTACTCAAGCCTACAATTGATAAGGGTGACAACAAAGTACTATAAGGAATGAGCATTATGGTGGGGTTTTGATCATGTAACCTATTTTCTTTTTCCCATTTTCCCTGAATGAGAAGAATGGAAACCCTCATCTAACCATGATAGCTAAGAGAAACCCTTTTTGCAATTGTGCATTAATTTGTTACCCCAAGATGTCTTATCCACTCCATATATTCCTATCTCTAAAGTGTTATGTGAACCACACAAGTGAATTCTCTTCACATTTACATGTTTTAAATAACCAATAAACACAATAGATAAAATTTCTAATAGCTATTGACATTGACAATATTGATGAACCACTCCTTACGATAAGAGATATCTCCAAAATATTTGGTCTTGATAATGTGCACAACACACCCCCTTCTCTTTCAAATGCTTGAAATTAATGGCATGTAATTGTAGAAAGTAAGAGTTATGTAATTGTCCCCTGCATCATTTCCACCACCCTTGCAATTATCCACCCTCAAACCCATCTTCATCACCCCCCATCCTCTCCTCTTTTTCACTTCCTCAAATTTTAATACTTTGCTCCATCCCCTTCAGTGTTTCCATCATACATTTCACTTGCGATTGCTAGTTTACCTATAAATTAAATATAGATAAATGTGATTTATTTCATTAATGCTTCAATATAAAAAATGAATAATGGTTGTTGCATCTCTAATAAACACCTACTAGTTTAGTAATTTTTTGTACATATCTGATAAATAATTTTAGAATCCTATGAGTAAGACCAATATCTAAATTAGAAATGAACATACATGTTTCAAATTTCAACTATGGGAGTTGAACCATTATTTGTACGCCATAACTTGACATCCACGTGGTACATAAATATAGTCACCAAAATCAATTTGATCTACTATAAAAAAATATGATGTGCCACAAACCAAGAACAATATCCAAATGAAGGCTATGATACCTGAAAGTATGATCTACAACACACACCCATACTGCTGAATGGGTGGAGCAACACAAAATTATTGTACAAGTTGTCAAAAAACTACTACTCGAACACTGAAAAGCTAACAACGGGCTTCACCAGAATAACTCCACAACAAAAGAGATTGTCAACATCCCTAAAAAGTTTCAAATATATAGACAAAATATACCCCTAAAAAATATTGCCATAGTGGAGATGGGAAAGTCATGCAATTGAAAGAGAGAAAAGTTCTCAAAATGGAGCACAACCATATAAAAAATACTCCATGGCTTTGTAGACTCAACATGACTACTAAAATATCCCATATAAATAACATCACCAAGTGACACATAGATCTCCATAATGTTGCAATCTCTATAGGATGTCATATAGAAGAGGATAATTACCGAAGGTAATAGTTCAAACAATAAGGAACATTACATTGTAGGAGGAGAGATGAGTGGACCAAGAATGTGAATGGAGGTGTCATCCCTATAGAGCCCTCTGAATGATCACTTACACAATCACCTATGTGATCAAAGATTCATCCCAAATGAACATGGATGGCTAAAGAATATTCTTGCATATGATTCAGTGAGAAGTGATCAATTAGAGCATGCAAGGAAATATCATAATATGTACCATGTTGATCATGTCTAACAACTAAAATCTAAGGTTTCTCAAGCCTAAGTGAAGGTGCAAAACTCTTGTGTAGCTCATGATCCTCACAAAGAGTAAAGCGAACAAAAAACAACAACTTTGTCAACAAGTGATCACAGTAAATTATCTGCATCAAAACTAATGTTGTAGTGAAAATGCCACTTAACAGGCTAAATAGGGAAAGTAATACCCTATGAATGTATACCAATACCTCTACCAAAAAATCTCAGAAAACAGAGCATGTGAGAATAAAATGCATTAGTGTTCTTCTCAAAACAACCAGATAGGTGAGTAGAGGGAGGTGAAGTGGGATACTTAGTGTGTAACTACAATAGACACAAATGAAGATGCAAAATATATAGTAACAGTCACAACAGGCTTAGGAGAAAATCTGTAATAAGAGCATATGAACATAGAAAAACTCAGAAGCTAACAAATCAAGGTTAGTGGATGCAGAAACAATTGCAAGTGGACTGGGAGCAGGGTTATGATTGTCCACAATATGAGGTTTATGTTGTACTATAGCAATTTTTTGTTGTAGGGAGTGTATGAGGTCATTCTTGTTGTGAATGAGAGTGCAAAGAAGAGAGTTTCATTGTTTGAGGTTTTTTATTTTCTTCTACAAATTTTACCATGTTCTCTTAAATGGCACAAACTTCAGAGAACAACATCTCATTCTTATTTTGTAAAGTAAAGATGTCAACACAAGAATCCATGATAAAAAGGAAAATTGAAGAAAACATAGAATCATTTACCTATGAGGGGGTGTGACCTTGAGCCATATTAAGACTTCACCCTTCATTCCTCAACACACAAAATAATAAGTGATGCCAAGTAGAGAGAAACCCAAAATTACTGGACATCGGGTTGGGGAGCAAGAGCCTAGCTGTTGCATCTCTCGGTTGGATTGAGGGATAGGGGCCCTTACAAAGTTTGGGGGAAACAACTTGGATGTGCTCCTTGTCGCGATACAAAACGAGGTCCAAGGGCAATGTCCCCGACACCAAACATAAAATAACCCTCGAGATTCCCTTTAAAAATGGAATTTTTTTTTTTGAAAAAAGACCCTCCCCTTTATAAACAATATTTTTGCTCTTTTACAAAAAAATTCCAAAAAGCAATATGAGATGTGGAGGCAAATTGGTAGATAATTGCAACAAGTTGAGCACAAAAAACAATCTTCGGTGCCTCAAACATGCAACCCCGTGGGCCTAAGACCCCTTCAACAACCAACATGCCTCGGTTGGGTTTGAATTAGGATATGAAGATTTTGGTTTTTATTGTTTTATTATTAAAGGGAGGCAATTAAAAAAATAAAGTTTAGTTGAATAGGGTTTAAACCGTAAATGGTCATTATTGAACCGATCGACCTTACCAATATTTGTCATTTTGAAAGAAAAAATGAGCCTCCACCAATCCACTCATCTCTAAAATTTCGAGTCAACATCACCAATAAAATAATCTAAAAGATTTTACTAGTTTAAAATGAAAATAGTCAACATTTTTTTCCCTATTTATCATATTTTTTGGTTAACCATTTTTTCCCCATATTTAAACCATCACTTAGTACTCAAAATTGCTACCTTATTAAGAACTACTAACTGCAACAGAATGAGGATCGAAAAGTGACTATTTTGTCTTTAATAGTTTTGTTGTCGATCTAAAATTCCCCATTTTCTAATGACTTAAACATCCATATTTTAATAATGAACAAGTTTGTAACGGCCAATACTTTTTAATGTTATGCTCGTTTTTTATTCTTTATCATTTTTATCTAAATATCAGTGACAAACTAAGGAAAGTATTAGCAGTATTTTAATCAAACTAAATATCACCCTTAAATCTGTCGTTTGGAATGGGCATATGTGAAGAGCTTTTCCCAAATATCTGTGAGTTTCCATTCTTCTCCTTGTCGCAACAACACTACCCAACCCTTTTTGCTTTCAAATGGCAGGGCTGCATACACGCCTATATCGCCTTCAACCTTGATCATCTTTAACTCTTGAATATACATGGACCCTCTTGTAAAAAGGCTTATCATTATCCATTCACATTCGTTCTCAGTTTTCACAGTGAGCATGTACTCTTGCATGGAATATTTACTTCCAAGTTTTACAATGCCCTTTTCTGAATCATGTGTCTCTCTGTCTGAGCTTTTGCACAGAGAGACCATGATGAGAGCAGCACAGGATCTGACCTCCTCTACTTCAAGTTTGCACACCCATTCAGTTGAAAACTCGAGTATTGTGATGGAAAATCTGAAAGAAGATAGAATTGAGTCTACCTCGCTTTGATCACCACCCACAGTCTTCATATTCAAAGTTATACTGAATATTTTTGAGGGCAATCTCTGGAATAGTAAAATACTTGTTAGAAATCCAATTTGTAATGGAAAAAAAAAAGAAGAAGAAGAGAGAAATGTCATGTAACTACTACATATTGAACACATTCTCTTTACGAAAATTACCGTAAGACATTGTATGCTATCCCAAACACCACTGTGACAAGCTGCAATCTGTATATCTTTTAGTAGTGGCAGATGTTGGAGTCCTTCCATCTTTGTCAACATACAACACCCATCTGCTATAAGGCGTTCCAAGGAATTCAATAGTGACATGTCCTCGATTTCTTGCAATTCCAAGCACCCACTTACATTAATGTATCTGAGCTTTTTTACATTAGACAGCCCTGATATTTTTTTCAATCTTTGGCAGCCGTGTAGGTCTAAATTTACCAGGGTTATTGGCAATGCTTTAACCTCCACTAAATTTTCACAATCTTGAATTTCAAGAGTTTCCAGGTTGGGGCACACCTCTTTACTGATGGATAAGTTTACTGTTTTTGTACGAATGAAAGTTATGGATTTAAGAGCAAACAAGGCGTAAGTCGGTCCCGAAAGCATCACGTCACCTAAAGGACTATACATGACAGACAACTCTACAAGATTAAGGAGACATGTAAGCCCCTGGGGCAAGAGGCGTACGTCGGTTTCGTATAAACTCAAGCACTCTAATTTTGTTAGTCTTGCTATAGACTCGGGTACGAGGTTGAATTTTCGGCAATTATTCAGGGTCAATGATTTCAACGAGCTGAGATTTTCCAGGGAAGACGGAAACGATGTCAGCGCCTTACTTTCAACTTTAAGAGCTCTCAAGTTGTGTAGTTCTCCAATGTCTGTGGGTAACACTTGGAGACTGGGGCAACACACACGGAGATTTCTGAGCAAGCTTTGAGATGTAATGCTGGCAGGTAACCTCTCCACTCTTGCCGATCCCATTTCAAAGTACTCAAGTGTCCTGATATTTCTAAAAATATCTTCCGAGACCGTCAAGGACTCGCAATTATACAGACATAGATATTGAACCTGTATAAGTTGACTAAAGGAATCCGGCAGGACTTTTATACTGTAACAATAACCCAAATCTAGGTGTCTCAGGTTTGTTAAATCGCCAAAGCGATTTGGAAGCGATTCTAAATTAAGGCAAGCACGTAGGTCGAGGTGATTGAGGAATTTCAACTGACACAACTCATCTGGTAAAGTTTTCAAAAAACTTCCTCTCATAACAATCTTTACCAAATGTTTGAGAAGTCCTATTGATTCCGGCAACTTCTTGAGACTACTCACATAAAGCTCACGCAACTGTGTAGGAGCCTGCAAACACAAGTTTTCTCATTCGCTGAAGAGCCTAAATAATAAGGAAACTTGGATCTCGATTAGTAATTTACAAATAAACAGTAGTGTCAGTATACCTGTTCATGACTCTGCCACAAGGTGTCCAGGTAGTGATGTCCATCTACAATTACCTCTAAAACTCTCAAATTTCGCATGGAGAAATGGGAAGGAATGCTGTTGTAGGTGTAACTATCCCATCGAAGCCACATGAGTTCCTTTGAGAAATCACTGAAGTCTCTGATGACAGATTCACCTTGGGCCGCAAGCAGCCTCAACGCACTTCCTACAACACGACCAGGGAAACCTCTAAAAATGGCTGAAACACCGCAGATCTCCAATATCTGCATCCAGCAGGCTTTCCATGTGGACAAGGGGTGCATTGTCATCGGCATTTCCATTCTTCCATATAAATCTGGTGTCGGAGATGTACAAATTCCTCGCACCTCCAAAATTAATTCCTGCAATTGCGAAAAATGAAAAGGTATTAATTTAAGTGTGCGAGAGCTTTTGCAAATAAAAAAACAAGTGAAAAAGAAGAAGATTGCATCTTTGATGATGTGTCGAGGTTACAGAGCACAGATACAATGAGCTCTACCATGTAAAAGTATCTTCATTACTTCATAAAGTTATTTATATGAAGAGCTCTAATCTGTAATCTGAACACTTTTACATCACGATCTAGATGCAATAAAAATCTCTTAGCAGCTTCTTTTTAGAAGCTCTTCTATATTAAATAATGGACTGTGGGTGTCTGAAATGCCCAGATTATCAGTTTTATCTAATATATTATATTTACTCATACAAGTTGATGCCGCGACAAGTAATTGCGAACGTCATCTGGGCGCCAGAGCCGACTGGGTGGGCTTTGATTATCTATAACATCTCTTCCCATATCTCTAAGATGATCATGCATTCGGATTACAACGCGGTCTTCCCCCCTTTTCTCATACCCTTTGTTTTCATGAACAAATTCAACAAGACATTTTTGCTCCAGGTTGTCAACACTCTGTAAACTACTCCACCCTGAACCATCCCATATTTTTATGAGCATATTTTTGTCTTCGCCAGAGAAAAACCATGCAATGTCCAGAAATATCTCTCTTTCCTCCCTATCAAGTGCCTCGAAGCTGATTTTTAATGTGTTTATAATATTAGAAGGCAATATACGCTTGCCCATTTTCTCCAGCGTTCCATTCCAATAGACGATGTTCTTTTTATAAAGAAGCGCTCCAATAACTTTCAAGGACAGGGGCAAACCAGAGCATGCAATCAAAAACTTTTCGACTAGAGTTTCGAACCCGGGAGAAGGATTAGGGAGGCAAAACGCATGCCAACAGAAGAGTTGTTTGGCATGAGCCTCTCCCATTCCTTTTACCTCATGAAATAAGGAGATTCCCGAGCTTGTGAGCACACCCTTGTCCCGAGATGTTACAATCACCAAACTCCCCGCCCCAAGCACTTCCTTCACTAGCAAGGCATCTATTTGTTCCTCATTATCGATATCATCTAAAACCATTAAAACCTCACGATTTTGAAGACGACTTCTCGATAATCCCTTTCCTTCGCTTGTATTATTGATTTTCCAGTCATAGTGCACAAGTTTTTGAAGAAGCTTACACTGTAAAGATGCCAAGCCATTTTTGGTTCCCTCCGTTCTTACATCTGACAGGAAGCAGCATCGCCCTTTATATGCCCAACTGCTCTCATTATATATCTTCTTGGCGAGAGTGGTTTTGCCGGATCCTCCCATTCCAACGATACCCACAACTTTTACATAACCGCTCTGCTGTTCATCTGATTCCAATATTGTGTTTCGGAAAGATTGAAACGCGTCATCGAGTCCAACAGGGTGTTTGGCCACTTCCAGTTCTTCTCCTTTCGCTGCTTCTAATACTCTATCCACTATACTCTTCAGCAGTATTTCCTCATCACTAGCAGGAAATAATATTGAAAAGAAAATCAATCCTTTGCTTTTATCGATAGCTTTACAAATCTACCAATTTATTTAAGAAATATGTGACGGCAGAAAAAGAGTTAAAAAATGAAACTCCGGAAAGGGTTTTTAAAAAAAATCAATCCTATGTTTTTATCTACAGCTTTACAAATCTAACCATTTGTTTAAGAAATCTATGACGGCCAACCTGTTTAGCCAGGGTTTAAAAAAAAAGAGTAATGAAAAACCAATTATGAACAACAAATGTTATTACCTGTTACCTGTACTGTCGTTGTAGAGTAAGCCCGTAGTAAAGGAAACCCGGTGAACATCATCTTTCCATTTTTCAACAATATTGGGATCAATTCTGTTCTTGCGTTGGTAGTCTGTGAAAGCCTGGGCATATAGACCAGATTTGATGTAGCGGACGTGAAAGGGCTCTACGTTATAGAAGACAGGGATGATTTTAGCCCCATTTTTAAGCATGAAAGAGAGCTCCGCAAGACACCACGGCGATTCGGCATATCTAGGAGAGAAAATTGCAACGTTTATCTTGGAAGTGGCGAGAGCATGTTGTATGGCGGCAGGTAGGAAATCTCCCGTCCGCAATTCTTTCTGATCTAAAAACACACGCAGGTTGAAAGCACTGAGATGCCTGTAGATTGCCTCGGCCAACGTCTTCTTAACATCTGGTCCTCTGTGATTTATGAATACATCGTAGGACGGAAAATCTGGAGATTGCAGAGGTTGAGATTCAGAGGAAAGTGTCAGAGGAGCGATCCCTTCAAAAGCATTCTCACTACTTGAACCCATGGTGATGAAAGCCAAGGGTTCGGAAACCCAATGCAGAAGAAGAATTATATCGGGAAACGTTAAAGCCTCCACTTCCAAGTGTGTGGTTAAAGTTCAATGCCGTATTAGACGGTGGAATTGATTAGATGTTCGTACGAGATTCTTTTTTTCCTTTCCATCTTTTTCATTCTTTCAAATAACGTGGCCCGCAGGGGTTAAATTTGACGGCCACCTATGCCAAACAAACAATTTTTTAGTGACGGTAAATTTTAAATTTTGCCCTTCAAAAATGTAAAATAGTGTTATTTTTATAATGTTAATAATATATATATATATATATATATATATATATATAATAGTGTTATTTTTATAATGTTAATAATATATAATATATATATAATAATATTATATATATATTTAACTATTTTAAGAATATATTTGTATAATTTATGTATAAATCTATATAAAAAATGATGGTCATCCTTAAAATTTGCAAGTTTTATGTGTCGGTTTTTTCAAATATTTGCAAGTATTTTAAGGCTAAAATCACGAAAAGCGTTTAAACAGCCGTCAAATTTAACCCCTGAACGTGGGTATGTTGGCATTCCCTCATTTCCTTGTTAGAAAGATTTTTCAACTGGAGTGTGGGGTCAAAGTTGGATGCCGTATTAGACGGTGTAATTGATTAGATGCTCGTACGAGATTCAAACTTTTCAAATAAAATCTTTTTTATTCTTTGAAATTGGTGAGGGTATTTGTAAAGTAAGCAGGCATTTCGTCATTTGAAAGGTTTTTCAAGTGGCTTGTGATGTGGTGTTAGGTATGTATAGGATTACATCAAAAGGGAGGGAGGCATAAATAAAGTGAAAGTTAAAAGGGATAAAAGGAGAAATATAAAAAAAGGAGAATGTTTGGTTCGTTTCTAGTGTGGATATTTAATGTTTCTTGTATGAAATATCTCAAATGCATTAAAAAAATGTCTTTGTCATTGTTATTAAGTATTTCAATTTCAAGGGATTACTATAATTATATTAGCAATTGCACCTGAGAAGTGTAATGTGAATGCCGAAAGGGATTGGGCATAGGAATAAAGAGTGGAGGAGAGAAAGCAAGGAAGAAGAGGAGGGCAAAATGGAAGGTAAAATTTGGGATCAAACACGACATAAAACAAAAACGTAATGACTTTGAAGGGTGTGCATGAACATTAGAGGAGATATTTGTGGAAAGTATGAAGATCCAAATACAGTAATGAATTGATTGAAAAGACAAAGGATTTGACATCGGGGAGAAGGTTTCATAAGATCGAGTAATTGTAAGAGAAGGCGGCAATACATGAACACTCATTGATAATTGAGCCCCTTGAAGGAATGGATGTATGAATGAAAAGAAGAATTTATTTGTTGATCAAAATGAAAGTTTAAAAAAAAAAAAAAATGATGTCAATTTTGTTGAGTGAACGACATCTAATGAAGCAGATTAGGTGAAGACATAAACGTAAAGTCAAAAATAAAAAAGGTGGGAATTATCGTCACGGGGATATGACACTATAGATATTAATTTCTTTGTTTATTAGTTTCCTCTTGAAAGAACTTCGAAGATGATGATGCTATGAACAAATTATAATGTCAATTTTCAAACAAGAATTCTATCTCTTCTCCAAAAACGAGATATAAATTATTATTATAAACAATATTTAATCTACCTAAGCTAACTTTTCTTTAATAACATGATATATATTATGTATTATTATTTCCACAGTAACAAAGCCAAGAAATAAATCGTGGATATTGGCGCTTAGCCAACTTTTAGCTCCATTATCCTTTATCTTTCCAAAAACAGACATGCACGAGCAATTCACCCTGGCCTTATAGAGGGTTTATTTATATTGCCTCCTGAACATGCAAATAAACCTAATGGGACCTACTATATCAAGTCGTTTAGAGCTTGGAGTGAGACATTTTTGGCGTCAATGCTAATGAAAAATTTCCCACAACTTCTTTGTCATCGTTTAGTGTTTGGGAGGATAACTCAATGCAGAGTGATTCAATGTCTTCACTGGCAAGAAGCAACACTCGTTATCTTATGTAAACAAGGTCAATGCAAATACATGACTAAACTTATATAAAGGATGAGCATGACTAAAGGGTAGGCATGATTAATGTATTAGTTCATGTGTGTTTTTTTGGGAAGGAACACATAGACTACAAGAAATATTTGTGATTTCCAATCAATGTTTGGGCCACGCAAAAAAAAGCTAACACAAAGAAGAGTTAACGATTTCCAAGGAGAAATGTGAGAGGACACAATATACAAAACATGGAAACTAGAAATGCAAGCAAATAGAAGCAATCACAAGTCTGGTTGATTTGGAGCGAAGAATGAAATGATAAATGGTGAAGAAAAATAGAAGTTGTAGTGCCAACTGCTATATCCATCAAATCACAATTTACAACGATATAGATTTTGTGCAATTAAAAATTGTGGCCTATAATGATTTTTACAAGACTTTTTAAATATCAAAACGATTTTCACAAATTTTGGAAACGGTTTGGTGACATTTTTATGTGCGGACATTCCTACAATTCCACCATTGAGATGAACTCTGATATATTCACTCAAAAGGAAATTATCGTTGGAAATCCAAGCTCCAAGAATGAGGCCTGCATATTTTGAGAAACAAGGAGATCCACCCATACTAATTAGTTGCACCGACTTGATGTGGATGCACCCTTATTTGTTGTAGAAACATGATGGCAGAAACCAAAAATGACCAAGCATGCTAAACACAGAAGGCTCAATTTTTTTTAATTTTTATTCTAAATTTTGCTTTACACGTCGGAGGTGGATTTTACATGTTACAAGTGGATTTGATGATGATGTAAAAAGTGATGTGAATTTTTTTATTTTTATTAATTTTTAATCCTTGAAATGGTCGTTGATGTGGACAATAAACATTGCTAGATGTTGTTGTAGACACTTAAAATTGGTTACTTAATTTAGTGTCTCTCACATTCGTTTACCTGCTTAGGTAGCCTGGGGCACGTTTACGTCACCACTATCCCCTTGGGATATTATCCGATTTGTGATTTAAGCACCTATCTTAAATTTAATTCACCCCATGAGTAATTAAATATTAACTATTTAATTACACCTCTTCCCATGTATCCTAATCACTTATCTACCCCAAATTTTTCCTAATCTATGTATCACCCCTATTTCTCCTCTTCCCCAAGCGGGATATTTTCCATATTTGGGGTAATTCTCATCTTTCTAGAAATCGTTCATTTTGGCCATCTCGGTGAGTTTGTCCCCGGTGATCGGCGCCGACCTATACGGTCGGCGCCGATTTTCTAGGAGTGGCGCCGATTATAAATACAAGGTCTAGAACTCAGTTCTAGGGGACCGAAAAACACACACGACGAAAAAGGACGCGCTACGAACAGAGAGAGACAAAGAGACAGATCGCGAAAGAGACACAGGTTGTAAGAAAGAGAGATCTTTTAGCATCAAGTGTATCAAATGAGATCAGATCCTGTCCAAATCAATCCCTGAGAGGAGCACCGTTACTCTGCTCCTATTACATCAACGTCGCACGTATCCATCAATCCTCTGGTGACTCTGTTCCAGTATCTTACCGACTTTCACACATCCAGCAGACGTCGACTATCTGTCCATCACTTTCCAATTTCCGAATCCTCTTGCACTGTCCCTGATCAACTGATCTGCTTTCAATCGACGCCGATCTGTTTTAGTCGACGCCGATCACATCAGTCGACGCCGATCACATCAGTCGACGCCGATTCTACATAATCGACGCCGATCATCCTGCAGACAGGTAAAAGGACACAGGTAACACAAATCCAGCTTTATTTCATAGTCTCCTGTTTTCTGTAGCTTTCTGTCTGCTGTTTAAATTCGGTTTCATTACTGTAATCAGAAAATCTAGTCTTATATGTACATCTTTTATCATGTATGCTTCTCTACTTAATTGAAAATGTGGACTGACATCCGCCAAGGAAGCTTATCGCTTCCCGGACCCACTTCTCGGGCAGTCCACCTAAATATCTTTTAACGCCATCTTTTTCTGTCAAGCATTGGTGTCTTGCAGGTTACTTAGATCTATTGTGCGAATTGCTCGTGTGCACCCGTCTTATCTACATCGACCTCCTTATCCGTCTACATCTTCGGATCTTGTCCATCAGGTATCGATTTCATTGGAGTTTTTCAGGGTTTTTGTGTTTAGTTTGGTGCATTAACTTGGACAGGTAACAAGCACGAAATCCTTGATCTACATTCTGGCACGCCCGGTGGGACCTAACCAAAGTCCCTTATTGGTAAGTTCATTTCTTTTCTAGTTTTGAGCTTTGATTCTTTTTCTTTACTGATTTCTATCAGTTCTGCTTGAGCATTTCTTTTCTTGCTTTTTATGCGAGATCGTTATCTTGAAATTTTTCTATTTCCTTAGAATACATTTTTTTCGTTTCATCATTATCTAGATATATCTTTCCGGATCTTGTTTGATGTTTGCTTAACCTCTTCTTGTGGAGCACTTTGCTTGATCGTGGGATTGTTCGAGGGGAAGAGCTCAACAACGCGCTTTTTGAAGTCCACATACCTTGGAGAGCTAAATCTACAGGTATTTCTCTTTTATGGTGTTTTCTCCTTTTTAGGATTTCTTTGTTGGTTGTATATCACATCCAAACATTTCAATTTTTGGTGCTTAAAAGGAATTTAATCGCATTTGGGAAAGAATCTGTTTGACTTGTCTTCATCGAAATCAAACACTTCGTTTTTAAGTGCTTAAAAAGAACCTTTTCTTTGTCATTGCTGCATGTTTCTCATCTAGTTTTAATTAGGCTGGAAAATTGATCAAAATCGGTAGTGACACTATTTGATTTTTATTTTTCACCCTTGTACACAAAGCCAAAATCACTAGGTATAAAGCATTTAAACAAAATTCCTTCCCTGGCCTTGCCTACTTGGAAGTGACATCCAAGAGGAAGAGCCTACGCGGTACTCAGGCCACGCTATAAATTCACGGAAGATTCTGATATATATTGGCAAAGCACCCGACTCCCTTATCGCAGCGGTGTGTGAAGTGCGGGGTAGGCCCCTATATCAAGCCACGTACCAGTCTTTTACTGAAGTGCCTTCGGGACTCCTCACCAAACATTCCCCAAACCATCCTTAGTTTGGCTATCTGAAGTAGTTCCTGTTCTAAAAAGCCTTCCCTAATATTTTCTTTCTTAAAAGCATCAAAACTTAAAGGAGATAATCACCTGCGCTGCTTGAATTGTCTGTGCATTAGTTAGGTCAATCTTCTTTTCTGCGTGTTTATGACGGTCATCACTCGGTTACAATCTAGAAGAATGGCTCAACTGGCCCCTTCCTCTTCTGAGATTACCACTAGTGTGGATGTTTCGACACCCCCCAAATCTTCCATGGGACCGCTGTTAGTTGGTTCCCCATCCTGGTCATATAATCCTTTCCATCAAGCCAAGGCAACCCCATCACGTCCAACTTCCCCTAGTCCTTCAGAAATATCATCTGACTCGGAGTATGTTCCTCGTGGGGATCCTGAATTTCAGGCATTCCTCGATCGCAATCTGATAGCCCTCATGGACTACCTAGTACACAAGTCTATTCAAATATCTGATCAAGGACCACCAATCCAGCAAGTGTACGATTATCCTCGTAGACCATCCCAGGCCTTTGTAGAACAGTTTGCATCATCTCTCTCGCCTCGAGCCACGGAGAAGGGTGAGGCCCATGTGCCTCCCTTTTCTCTTCCACCGACCATATTGACTAGTTCCCAAATAGTCTTACCTATTCCTAACACCGCAGTTACCTCAAATATTCCACAACCTACTTCTGAGAGGTCCTCTGCCCTGGCTATAATGAATGTGTCTGCGCATCCGCATATTGCTGTTAATTCATCTATGCCCTCCATCGTGTCCCAAGGTCAGTACCTCTTTATGAGCCAACCCCCTCCGGCTAGTCAGTTAGTTCCTGCTTCTCATCCTCTAGTGGGTCTTTCTTCCAATATTCCAGCAACAGTGACCTTCACCCATCCTTTAACATCAGCACTCTTAATGCCTAATCCGGCAGTAGAAGGCCCCTTTCAGGTCTTGTTCCCCAACATGTCCAATCAAGTCGGTACTCATGTTCCTCAATCTGTCCCGATTCAATCAACAAGCATAGGAGTCCACCAATCACAGGCTCCACCCGTCATCCAACCTTCATTTTCTCAACCACTCATTATCTCACAACCTGCCTATACACAAGCTACTTCACAGCAAATACCCCACCAGGTGTCACCCGGAACCCCTGGTTACTCCTCTTATCATCCTCTCAATCAACAGATGAATCCCCCGTTGACACCTCAACAACATCCACCATTTGCTTCTTATGTAGGACATGCCAGTGTGCCTCCTCCTCAATCTGACGTGGTTCAAATTCTCTTCAAGAAGATCGCAGACTTGGAAGCCTCCACCAAAGGGGCTCGTCCTTCATATTCCTTTGAAGAAGTGTGTAATGAACCCATTCACCCCTCAGTGGCTTTTAAGCCTTATCCTCCCCAATGGGAACTTCCTAAATTTTCAAAATTTCATAGTCGAGAGGACCCTCAACAACATTTGCGAGCATTCAAACATGCTTGCTACCTCATAGTCCAGGATCAGGAGCTTATGCTCCGTACCTTTCCAATGTCTCTAGCAGGTCCTGCTTTAGACTGGTACAATAACATTCCTCAACATTCCTTGTTTTCTTTCTCTCAATTGGCCCAGATGTTTGTTGAAAACTTTTCAATAAATATCGTGCATAAGATCTCGATTACATATCTTTATAACATTCGTCAATTCGATGATGAGTCTATTGCAGACTTTGTCGCTCGTTGGAGAGGGATAATCAACCAACTATCTTTCTCCCTTCCTCAATCCCAACAGATCGAGTTGTTTACTCGATCTTGTGCTAATCATATTTCTTCCACTTTAAGGATCCAGACTTTTCATACCTTTGAAGAAGCCTTTACGATGGCACGCAAACTTGAATCTCGCGCCATTGAACAAGGGAAGCTAAAACTTCGATCTAATCTAAACCCGATTTTTCTCGGTTTACCAAACCAAATTCTTCCCCTTCTAAAGACAAGAATCAGGGATCCACCAATGCCATCGTATTAAAAACATCACGAGTCGATAATACTTCTAATCAAACACCACGAAGAGACTCCTCATCTTCTCGAAAAGGGACTTCATCATCTCGATCCTTCGCTCCATTGGGGGAATCATATGCCTCTATCTTAGAAAAAATGTTGGAAGTTCACATGATCGAACTTCCCCCTATTAGGAATATCGATGAAAGCCAAGAACGTCCATTCTGGTATAGAGAAAATGATTTTTGTTACTATCATAGAACCAAAGGTCATGACATCGAACGATGTCAGACTTTCAAAAATCTTGTCCAGAAATTTATTGATAAAGGCGAGCTCATTCTGGATAACCCAAATGCTCCCCCAAATCAGGCACTGGATGTTTTTAAACAACCTTTTCCCAATCATTCCCCGAACCATAATGCTTCAGAGTCTCAAAAACCAAACACTCATACTATCAACTTCATCTCTACTGAAGAATCTTCTTCTGAAACCAAGCCATCTGCGAACACATCAACCGAATCAGAACCTCCTTCCACTTCGCCAATCACTGAAATTCCACCATCTTCAGATAGCCCGTCTTTGAATATTCCTACATTGCTAGATACGGGTTCATCTCTCTCCACTCCTTTGTCTAACCTTCCATCCATACCCGAGACAGTGTCATCCTCATCTGTCTCATCGTCAAACATTCTTTCAATGCTCGAGGCAATTACATCCCTTCGAGTTTCCACTACGGATACATCTACTTCTGTTGCTCCCATTCTCGCTGCAACTATGCCCCTGGTGAACGTACCTATAATTGTGCCAACTCCGACGGAAGCGTCTTCGATTTTGACTCTTCCTGTCTCTTTTCCTACAGTAGTTCCACCCATAATTACTGCACCAGAAGTAGTCCCTTCGCAAGGAACTGCTTCTTCATCACTCACTTCTTCCACCACTAGTGCTGCTTCGCCCATTAAAGGAAAATCAAAAGAAGTAGCACCAACACCTATACGCTCGGTTCCTGAACTTAAACCGAGACAACCAAAATCTAACATTGCGCCATCAGTACCTCCCCACTTGCTTCCTCCGAAAAGGTTACAATCACCTTATGCCGTTGAAGTTGTCACCATCCCTGAAAAAGGAAAGCCCATATTTCGAACCATCAAGACCCTTGGTGCTTTCCCACAAAAATCTCTCTCTACGCCCCATAAAAGATTGGATTTTCCCGCTGAGAAGGCGTCTTCTTCCACACACTTATCAAAACCATCATCTCCTTCTACAACACATTCTTCACCAACACCCCGAAAAATGGATTTACCTACTAAAAGGACGCCACCTCTTCTATCAGGATCATCATCTTCATTACCAAAAGCCAGGGCGCCCTATGTCCCTCCGATTACACCTACTTTGGGAGCTTCTTCCTCATCTAAATCGACACTATCTAAATCATCAGCAAATTCGACCAAGCAACCTCCTTCATCTTTGAAGACCACAACACTTGTCACATCTCCATCATCTTCAAAATCTATTTTAGGGGCTCCTCCTCCACCAAAATCAATCATGTCTCACTTACTTCCATCTCAAGTGCCCAAGACTGCTCCTCCAAGTGTCCAAAAGAATAAGATGATCCCTAAAAAGACTGTCAAACCTAACATGCAGGTTCTTTTGCCTCGGCAGTCTGTTAAGGCAAAAGAGGCACCTTCATCACCTCTATCCTCATCTTCATCTACCGGGTTCTACACTGAAATCCTTCGCCAACTTATCCAATCTTCATCCATATCCCTTCCTCCGATTAAACCCTATAACCCTAAAGGAGTTAAACCTACCTGGTTTAACTCTGATCTAATTTGCGCTTACCACCGTACCCCGGGTCATGATACTGAGGGATGTAAAGCTCTTCAAGCTGTTGTCAACAACCTTTTGGAAGAAAGTGATCTTTTGCTGGAGGAGGAGGAACAAGTATCTCTTGTCATCTTAGCCCCATCTGAGCCCCAATGATCCACTCAGACCTCTAATGATTCCACTCCAATTGACCTCCCACCTTCTCAAATTGACACAATCCATATCGCCACTAGAACCCAACACTATGATTATCCATCTTCATCTACAACATCTCGACCACGGGTTATCATTTCTGCAGCCCCCAAAGGAGTTCCTCCTTCCTCATTAGCCCCATGACCTAAGGTCTCTATTCGTGCTGCACCTCGGGCTCAAATTCCCGTGTCAGTTGAGGAGAGTGTTATGAAACAACTCACTCAGGCTCCGGTCAAAATGTCTCTTTTTGACCTCATCCAATCCTCTCCACAACATTGCCAGGCTCTGATTGATAATCTGCGTCGCATCGCAGTGAATTCAGATGAGCCCCAGCCCTTCGAGTTGGTTGTTGGATTGAATAGACCATCAACCGCCATTTCTTTTGAAGATTCGGAAATTCCTCCTCTTTCTTCAGAGGATTTGGAGGCTCCCCTCTTTATCACAGTCCAAATCGACAACACCACATTAAAACGCGTTATGATCGACAGTGGAGCTGCACTCAACGTCATCTCCTCGCACACATTTGAGCAACTTAAGTTACCAAAGAACGTAGTGTCACCCCCGCCTTTCGCCCTTCGATCATTTAACGATCAGTTAGCAGTTACTTTAGGAACTGTGGTCTTACCCATTCGAGTAGGTAAGAAGCTGCTTCATGAACTCTTCTACATTGTCGAAGGAAAATTCCACTATAATATGATCCTCGGACGCTCCTAGATTCGCGCAATGCATTGTGTCCCATCCACCCTCCATCGATGCTTAAAATATCAATATGAGGGCAAAATATATACTCATCCAGGAGATCCTTTTCCTTCCGCACAATGCGACATGACCACAAGGTCTGCCCCTCTAAAGGAAAATACTTCTTCTCCTGACGAGGCCTCATCTTCTTCCATACCTGCAACCAAACTACCGGATTTACAAAATCTAGAAGAGACATTGCAGCGTTTCTCACTGGGAGAGCTTCCTCTCTTTTCTTTCGACGCCCATCTCAAACCTAGTGAGTATGGTAGACCAGACAAACAACCTGAATATCAACCAGGTCTCGGTCGCATCGTCACCATTGGTCTACCCAATCAACAGACTAATTTCATCTATGGTGGTCTTGATACACCTCATTATCGCCCAGATTCTCCTCCTAGGACCAAACCTTACTTAACAGGGTTCGATTATCTACAAAATCCCACGTTTGCAAAAACTTATCTATATCGATGCGCGTGGAAGGGTTTTGGTCTAGGAAAATATGAGCAAGGTGTGCATGACCTCACATCCATTCCTACTCTCATGCCACATCAAAAATTTGGTTTAGGATTTAAACCTCTTTCAAAAGCCACCGTCACTATCCTCGATGAGCCTCTTCCTATTGAGGAACCATCTTCTCCCGCTAAGTCAGAAGCATCACTCGATGTGGACGATGACATTTCCATCCCACCTAACTTTTTTTTTTATCAATACCATTTCCTTAGGGCCGCTAGCCTATAAGACTAACAACCGGTCTACGCTTCCATACCGCTAATCTTCCCTGAAATAGTTGGAGACGAATCTCCTACTATCAACACTATCCACTGTGCGGATGATGATTCTGTCCTCACCTATCTGGGAGCAGAGGATTCATATCTTCCCAAGACTATTCCTTCTAACACGTCTACGCTTCTCAACGAAGCCACTGTCGACCTTAATATAGGGACTTCTGAAGACCCTCGCATCATTAAGGTCGGCCAATCCCTTAATCCACAGGAGTTAGGAGATTTTACCACTTTTCTTTCCAACCATCGTCAAGCCTTTGCTTGGTCATATGAGGATATGCCCGGACTCGATCCTGATATTGTGGTCCACAATATCGTTACTCTTCCCAACATCAAGCCAGTTAAACAAAAATTACGTAAAATGCACCCTAGAGTAGCCCTTCTTCTTAAAGAAGAGTTACAGCACTTGCTCTCGGCTAACTTCATCCAACCCATCAATTATCCACAATGGGTTTCCAATGTAGTACCAGTAACTAAGGCTACTGGGAAAATTCAAATTTGTACCGACTTCCGGGATCTTAATCTGGCTTGTCCAAAAGATGATTTTCCTCTACCTAATATTGACCAACTCGTGGATTTAACTGCGGGTCATGAAATGCTTTCTCTTATGGATGGTTTCTCTGGATATAATCAAATTCTCATCGCACCAGAAGACCAACATAAGACTTCTTTCATAACTCCTTGGGGGACCTTTTGCTATCGCGTCATGCCTTTCGGTCTTAAGAACGCAGGAGCAACCTATCAGCGAGCAATGACCTACATCTTCCATGATCTCTTACACAAAACTGTGGAAGATTACGTTGACGATCTCCTCGGTAAGTCCAAACGTCGTCAGGATCATCTTTTCATCCTTGCACCTCTCTTTGAGAGGCTTATCCGCTTTTGTCTTCGTCTAAATCCATCTAAGTGCATGTTTGGCGTTCTCACTGGTAAACTTTTAGGTTTTATCATTTCCATCAGGGGTATTGAAGTGGACCCCGCAAAAATAAAAGCTATCCTTGAGATGCCTCCCCCTTCTAACTTAAAGCAACTCCACAGTCTCCAAGGACGTCTTCAATCAGTGCGTCGTTTTATCTCACAATTGTCGGACCGTTGTCAACCTTTTCATCATCTCCTCCGTAAGAATGTTCATTTTGAATGGGATGAACATTGCCAAAAGGCCTTTGATGATCTCAAAGCTTATCTTCTTTCTCCACCTGTGCTTACACCTCCACGCGAGGGGGAGCCTTTCTATCTTTATATCTCTGTGACTGACCATGCTTTGGGAGCCATGATTTCGCATCGGGACACTTGCGGTAAAGAACAAGCTGTCTATTACATCAGTCGCACCCTCCATGAGTATGAAACACGTTATTCCGAAGCTGAAAAGCTGTGTTGTGCTCTCTTCTTTGCAACTTCTAAGCTTCGTCATTACCTCCTTAATCACAAAACTTATATTGTCACAAGTGTCAATCCACTCAAGACAATTCATGTAAAGCCTTATCACAATGATCGTATCACTCGTTGGCTCATGCTTATGACAGAATTTGACCTCGAGTTTATCTCGCAAAAGTCTATCAAGGGTCAGGTTATTGCAGATCAATTAGCTGATGCTCCTCTTCCGGACACTCAAAACCCCCTTGCTCAATTCCCCGATGAATATATCCAACAAATTGATTTTGGTCTATCTCCATTTAAAGTAAAGCTCTTCTTTGATGGATCCAAATGCCAGCAAGGGGGAGGTGCGGGTTTCGTGATGATTCCTCCTTGGGGTACGCCTATCCCAGTTGCACACAAATTGAACTTTGAGTGCACCAATAATATGGCTGAATACGAAGCTCTTGTCTTGGGTCTTCAAAATGCCATTAATCTCGGCGCTCGTCATATTGACATCTTTGGTGATTCTGAACTCATCATTAATCAAGTCACGGGTGTCTATCAATGCAAGAATGATATCCTTCAAAAATATCATGATATCGTTCTTGCTCAACTCCAATCTTTCGATAAATTCACTATCCAAGCTATTCCTCGCACTACAAATCGATTCGCAGACACAATGGCTTCGTTAGCCTCACTTATCCCACCTTTTACCGAAGACTCGCGACTTTATGTGGCTGTGCAACGATTAGATCAACCATCTCATCTTAGGCAACTAACTTCAATCCATGCTGTCACAACCCATACTCAGGATGAGTGGTATCAACAGATTGTTGATTATCTTCCTCCAGATCTGACTTCCAATGGTAGAAGATCTTTTCTCCAACGCGCTAATCGCTATACTATTCTAGGCGGGATTCTTTGATGGTATTTTGCTTCGGTGCCTCAAAACCCATGAATCATCTAAAGCCATCCAGGAGGTCCATGACGGTATCTGTGGTGGACATTTTAGTGGCTTGGCTGTGGCTAAACGCATCTTACGTTTGGGATATTATTGGCCTTCTCTTAATCAAGATTGTTGTGAATACACTAAGAAATGCGTCAAGTGTCAACAACATTCCAATCTTACACACATCCCTAGTCAAGCTTTGCAACCTACGGCGGATTTGTGGCCTTTTTCGCAATGGGGTCTTGATCTTATTGGTCTCATCAATCCCCGTTCTTCACAGCGTCATCATTCTATCATTACTGCCACTGAGTATTTTACTAAGTGGGTGGAGGCTATCCCTCTTTCTTCAACAAAGGCTAAACCCATAGTTGATTTCGTCTATCAACACATCATTTGTCACTTTGGTGTTCCACACAAGCTAATCACAGATAATGGCAAGTCTTTCAAGAACGTTGATTTGCAGAACCTCTGCAACGCTTTCAATATCAAACTCAGTTTTTCTTCTCCATACTATCCTCAAGCTAATGGTCAGGCCGAAGCTTCCAATAAAACTTTGCGTAATATCCTCGCAAAGGTAACTAGTCGAGCTGGTAGGGATTGGCATTTACATATCCCTTTTGCTCTCTGGGCTTATCGGACTAGCATCCATACTCCTACTGGTGCTACTCCCTTCTCTCTCGTCTATGGGTCTGAAGCTGTTCTTCCTCTGGAAGTCCAAATCCCGTCTCTCCGTATCTCTCTCAGAGAATTTGTCTCCGATGAGGACTATCGTCAAAATCGTCTAGCACAACTTGAATTATTAGATGAGCGGCGTCTCAACGCTCTTGAACATCATCAAGTCTATCTTGAGCATGTCAAACGTGCTTATAACAAGCACTTGCAGCACCGTGACTTCAAAATTGGTGATCTTGTTCTTAAAGAAAATCAAAATGTCACTACACTCGAAAGAAGTCAACGTGGTAAGTTTGCTCCCAACTGGATGGGCCCATACATTATCACTCATAAATATGGGTCTGGGGCTTATCGTTTATCTTCCATGGATGGTATAACTGAAGCGGAACCTCTTAATGCCTTGCATCTACGGCCCTTCTACTGTTAAAATCTACCTTACACAAATCTAGTCGCAACACAGATCTTTCATCCGTCTAAAACAACCAGTCATATACTTTCATGGTGATTCGAAACTATGTGGTTCTCTGCCTATTGCCTCTGTTTACCTTAAAATATGAGTATCGCGGCTCTACTCATTAGCATGTTTCTTTTGGATATGTTCCTCCTCATGGTAGGAATACCTTAATCACCACTTCATCTGTCCCAAGTGCTTATCTTAATCGGATCTACTCGGGGCATGAGTGCATGTTCTTCTATGTTCTCTTCCCCTCCATCTGATCTATCTAGGTCTAAACTCAGCTTCTTCCAAAAATATTTTCAAAAAAAAAAAAGGAAAGAAAAAAAAAAGAAGAGAAGAGATGCTATCCAAAAAGATAGACTGATCCCTTGAAGGACAGCTATCCCTACATTATCAAATGAATCAAAAAGAAAAAATATAGACCATACCCTCGAAGGATGGCTATCATTGAAATTCAAAATACAGACCGCTCCCTTGAAGGACGGCTGTTTCTCAAAGACATATTCAAGGCTTCTTGCAATTAATCAGCCTTTCAGTCAGTTTATACACTTTTTAGCATCACTGAAAGACTTCCCGCATCGATCAGTCTTTCCATATCAAGCAAACTTCCCGCATTGATCAGTTTGCTTTTCTGTCAAAATCATGAAGCTGAAATTTAAGACCTTTTGTAGATCATATGGAGAATCCTATTTTCCCACTATGGACATGTATTCTGTCCCTTGTAAATTCCGACAAGATACTTACTTACTGCTCCTTTCATTTCCCTTCTAGATCTGTTTTGCGGCTAATTAGTGTCAGGTTTATTTTAACCTCATATAGGGCCTTACATGCATGATATTGTGAGTTTTCTATCCAGATTCTATCTATGGTCGGTTGGGAGTCCAACTTATCATTTTCTTTCTTATCCGGGTGTATTTTCTTTATTCCTAGTCAAGGTCGTTTTCATTACATCCTTGGCTCTCGCAAAGAGTATTCCCCATTATTCTTTGTTTTTCATCCAGTCAAATTGACATTTCACATGTTAATTTAATCAAAATTTATCTTCTATCTAATTTCATCTTATCTATCAAAGCATGTATTATCAACACATGTGGCTCTGGCTATCTATTTTCATCAAAATTAAATTAACATCTTAACCATGCCGAGTACATCAATCACATCTATCTATCTATCCATCAAAATATCTAAAAACTTGTGCATCCAAGTTACACTACATCTATCTATATCCATTTTTCATCAAAATTAAATCCATACATCAATCATCTATCTATCATCCATCACATCAAAGTCACATCTATCTATATCCATATCAAAATAAAATCCATATCAATCATCAATCATCCATCAAAGATCGAAAAAATTGTACATCCAAGTTACATTGCATCTATCTATCTCTATTTTTCATCAAAATTATATCCACATATCTATATCCATCAAATCACATCTATTTCTATCCTCTATCAGTCTATATCTATCCAATCACATCTATTCATCATCTATCAGTCTATATCTACATCCATCACAATTACGCATTACATCTATCCATGTATATCAAAATCAAAAGCATGAGATCAATTATATGACAAATAAAATGATGAATCTATATATACATGTGTGTCTGTACAACAAAAATGGGTGGCTTTCAATCAAGCCATCTATACAATGCCTTCCAATCGAGGCTACATCACTATACAGATACAAAATACATCAATCCCTATATGGTAAAGTCCGATGCATGGAGGACACTATCTCCTCCACCCTCCTCTGGACCAGGCTGTCTCTCCTGGCCGCCTCCTATCGAGCTAGATGCACCTGCTGCTGGAGGTCTCTGTCCACCTCGATCTCTCCCGGTGCTCCCTCCGCCTGAGGCCCCGCTCGCTGTAGCCGTCGCTGCCCTCCTCCTCGCCCCCGTACCGAGGCACATCTGGGGCATGCTGCGCTAAGGCATCCTCATAGTATCTCACCTCAGCAAGGAGAGACTGATATGTGCTCAAGCTCATGGTACCCGGTGCTCGTAATGGTGCTGCTGGTGCTGCTGGGCCTGCTAGCGCTGCTGGTGGTGCTCCTCCTAGGGTCGTACCCTGCGTACCAGACTCCGACATGGTACCTGTCTCCCCATATTTGGCCCTGAGGGCCTCCCTATGTCGAAGGTAGCGATCCCTCTGCTGGATCGCTATATCTCGCTCCTGGCGAGCGGTGTCTCTCTCCAAAATTAGGGCATCCCTCTCCTCTGTCAGAGCCCTGATCTCCTCAAGAGCTACCTGATGTGTCTGTGTCAGGGTGGCATGCTCTCCCTCCAGTCTATCCAGCATCGCAGCTATGTCATCCTCATCGGCATCTATAGATGTTGGGAGATGTCGTGGAAGCTCTGTATCATACCATGCTGCATAACCCTCATCTACCCCTGCGTCATCATCGCTGTCTGTAGAGGGTGGGGCCTCTCTCAATGGATCTGCCGGGATCAAAATCGGTAGATCAGTCTCCCTGCTATCTCGCCTATAAGGCGTGTAGGTGGTCGGCACTGTCTGTACTAAGCCGAACTGTCTCAATACCCGCATAAACGGGACTCGCTCCCACATATCAGGCCTGCGGCCCCTAACCACCCTGCTCCGTCTCAGTGCCACCAAGTGGGCATCCTGACCAGCCCATGTCGGAAATGCCCGATATGGCCTCCAGATGACCTGATCCGGTGTCAGCGTCCTGAAACGCTCGCTGTACCAATCAGCCGATCTCCCTGTATCCCCCACGGCCATGTCAGCCCGCCATCGCCTGAATCCATAATCAATCCCTCCCACTGCTGCTGGCATCCAAGGAAGCCCGGATGGCCTGATCACCGCTATATGCTCATAGGCCCAGCAATGGAGCACAAAACTGACATCTATACCTGTCCTCCGGCCTGTGGTGTACATCCATAGCTCATGATATATCTGAGCTATCAGGGCATCAGCAAAAGCAAACACCTGCCTGAACTGCAGAATGTCGCAAACGCAGTCTAATAACAACAGTGGGAATCTCCCACCTCCTGAATCTGGCAGAGCAAAATAGGATATGGCCATCTGAATCAGCACTATCCGTCTGCTCTGGGGACTATCCTGTCTGTACTGTGAGGCTATCCACACTGCCCCAGACACTATCTCTGAGTCATCTGCCCTGTCTCTATATAATCGAACTAGGGCCCTCTGCTGCTGCTCTCGTGGGGTAATCTCGATCGGGTCCCCAGTGATCGGCAATCTCAGAATCCTGTATATGTCCTCATGGGTGATGGTCATCTCACCCGTCCTGAACCAAAAAGTGCACGTGTGGCTGTCCCACCGTCGCACTAGTGCCCGCATCAGCTCCACATCCCGCGGCACTCGTCTGTAGTATCTAAAGCCCCCGAGCCCGGCTAACTCTAGATGCCGCCAATCTGCATCAGTCACATCTGGGAGAATAGTCTCCAGTAACTCGGGAATAGCATCCCTCATGTGTAGAGCCTCTCGTGCCTGCACCCACGACAGCAAGAGCAATGTTAGTCTCGTATTTATCCAAATCACAACATCCAAAACAACAACAAAAAAAAATCTTCATCTATTCTAATCGGCGTCGATTTAATAAAATTGGCGTCGTTTATTTCTAGTCGACGCCGATTAATACCAATCGACGCCGCTCGTACCACAATCGACGCCGATTATACCAATCGACGCCGATTGACTGTCCGGACATAAATTGGACCATTGCCCCCACAAACAAAAAAGTCAAACAAAAAAAATAAATAAACTAAGTTCAACGGGTTCAAGAAGAACCACTTACCCCAGGTCGTGTCCTCCTGTGTTTCCTAACTGCTCCCAGAGGCTTCCATGGTGCTCAAATCTAAATTCTGGCTCTCTCTGAATCAATTGTCACGATGTAAATAAATCGTTTACGTTTTCCGTTCGCATATTTATATGCGCTACGTTTGGTCGGCGCCGATTTTCTGATCGACGCCGTTTATCTTGGTCGTCGCCGATTACTGTGATCGCCGTCGATTTTCCATGTTTGTTTGCCATAGTGTTGATGCTTGGATTATTTGTCCATCTGATCAGTATTGTGTGCTGAATTTTTCCTTTCGGCGCATCTTTTCGATATCACCGTCTTTTTCGGGTTTGTTCCCTTTGCGTGGGACACTCGTACTTTTTGGCAACTTAGAGTTAAACAGGTCTGTAGGCACTAACGTCGTCTCATGAGGAGACCGGCTAGTTTGCCCTACCAATGTGAGTTCCTTAGGTTGCTATCTTTTTATTTATTTTTGTACATCGTTAATGATCAGATCTACTCCAGACATCCGACTGGGGCATCCAGCGTTTTCATCTACCTCTTTCAAACTTGGGATCGTCTGTTCTATCACCCATCCCATCCCTAGTTTGAGGGGGATCACATCATCACTTGTTCTTCCCTTCTTCCATCTCCTTGTTTTTGTCTCATAACCTTGCTTATCGCAAGTTACTTGACAAAAAGGGGCAAAATGTAGACACTTAAAATTGGTTACTCAATTTAGTGTCTCTCACATTCGTTTACCTGCTTAGGTAGCTTGGGGCACGTTTACGTCACCACTATCCCCTTGGGATATTATCCGATTTGTGATTTAAACACCTATCTTAAATTTAATTCACCCCATGAGTAATTAAATATTAACTATTTAATTACACCTCTTCCCATGTATCCTAATCACTTATCTACCCCAAATTTGTCCTATCTATGTATCACCCCTATTTCTCCTCTTCCCCAAGCGGGATATTTTCTGTATTTGGGGTAATTCTCATCTTTCTAGAAATCGTTCATTTTGGCCATCTCGGGAGTCTGTCCCGCGATCGGCGCCGACCTATACGGTCGGCGCCGATTTTCTAGTAGCAGCGCCAATTATAAATACAAGTCCAGAACTCAGTTTTAGGGACCGAAGAAGACACGACACACGATGAAAAAGGACGCGCATGAACAGAGAGAGACAAAGAGACAGATCGCAAAAGAGACATAGGTGTGTAAGAAAGAGAAATCTTTTAGCATCAAGTGTATCGAATGAGGGCAGATCCTATCCTAATCAATCCCTGAGAGGAGCACCGTTACTCTGCTTCTATTACATCAACATCACACGCATCCATCGATCTTCTGGTGACTCTGTTCCAGTATCTTACCGACTTTCGCACATCCAACAGACGTCGACTATCTGTCCATCACTTTCCAATTTCTGAATCTTCTTGCACTGTCCCTGATCAACTGATCTGCTTTCAATCGACGCCGATCTGTTTTAGTCGACGCCGATCACATCAGTCGACGCCGATCACATCAGTCAATGCCGATTATACATAATCGACGCTGATCATCCTGCAGATAGGAAAAAGGACACAGGTAACACAAATCCAACTTTATTTCATAGTTTCCTATTTTCTTTAGCTTTCTGTCTGCTATTTAAATTCGGTTTCATTACTATAATCAGAAAATCTAGTCTTATATGTACATCTTTTATCATGTATGCTTCTCTACTTAATTGAAAACGTGGACTGACATCCGCCAAGGAAGCTTATCGCTTCCCGGACCCGTTTCTCGGGCAGTCCACCCAAATATCTTTTAACGCCATCTTTTTCTGTCAAGCATCGGTGTCTTGCAGGTTACTCGGATCTATTGTGCGAATTTCTCGTGTGCACCCGTCTTATCTACATCGACCTCCTTATCCGTCTACATCTTCGGATCTTGTCCATCAGGTATCGATTTCATTGGAGTTTTTCAGGGTTTTTGTGTTTAGTTTGGTGCATTAACTTGGACAGGTAACAAGCGCGAAATCCTTGATCTACAGTTGTCATATGAGAGGGGGCTTTCCACCCGTGAAAACAACTTTTGAATTAATTATTCTAGTTTAGATATTATGGGATCCGGGTTAATTTTATGTTAGTTTTAAAACCAAAAATGGATATGGATTACTACCACAAGTGCTTTTGCATTTGTATTCACATTGAAGTACCTACAACATGTGATTACGAGGTCAAAATTGTTTACCTAGATTTGATGGAGTTGACATTATGTGCCTTAAATACACGTTACTTCTGTTATGGGAAAGAAATTAAGGTGTAGTGCCTTAAAAATTCAAGCCACTATTAATAGCAGTCTAATTTTTAAATGTATGTAGCGTATTTGGGAAATTTTACATTGGAAAAGGGTAACATAATAGGTAATCAAGAAAATCACGAATAAAATATACAATAGTATTGTCAATAATCATATATAAACTCACGTATTGGAAAAAGTGAATAAGTCAGTCTTTGTGTAGTAAATATGTAGTTTGATAATGTATTTGTATCATAGAAATTGGTCATACTCCAACTGAAATTAGAAAAATGCAAACAAAACATCTACATACTAGACATCTGCACCTGTAAATGACATTACAAGAAGCATATAAACTTATGTCATATGCAAATGGATTAAATATATGCACATATACAATTATGGTAGTAACAAAACAGGCCTGAAAATGATAACCAAATAGTGTGTATTTTCATTCTTAGAGGTCTGTAGCAGAATTTGAAGACAATTTGAACTTCTTTAATAACATGTCTTGTTTAGGAAAACAACAAGAAGATATAAACAATGTTGAAAAACAATACTGAGTGAATACAAACATGTCCATTTTCATATGTAAACATGTTCCTTATCAAGAAATTCGATGCATAGCCAATACTGTGAAAGTTTTCAATTTGAAAATTTTACCATTACAAGCGAGAAGGATAAGTTTGATATGGGTGTATGGATTCAGTACTAAACTTGTTTATGACCATCAAACCTAACCCAATGAACAAAACTCAAGGAATTAGAAATAAAGATGTGTAAATGTTTTATATATGGATGAATTCAAAATAATATTTGAAATATCCTTTAATTAAATCTAGTGATAATCCAAGCTTTCTCATAATAACTAACTATTAAACTAGTTTTGTTGTAAGTGAGATTGATGACAAATTATGCACTAAATAACTTTTAATAATGAATTTCAGTCTTAGGGGGTTTCTTTGTGAATAATTACAAATAAAATAAGAAATAAAATCAATGAAAAAATTAAATGCACCCCACTAATTAATTAATTAATTAATTAGGAAACAAGACTGGTATAGTTATTACAACAAGATGTGTCTTGAATTGCACGACAAGTAAAAGACTAATCATAGGAACTAGTGAAACCCCATAACTGGTATCAAGTCTTTTCATAGTGAGATACATAAAAAATACCATCATGCTTCTAAAATTATTTTCATCAACTAAAGGAATTCCATCCTCCTTCATAATCTCTTCTCCACTTGCAATTGGAGTGTCTATGGACTTAAAATCTTAAATATTGCACTTTTGTAACATGTCCTGAACATGCTTATCTTGACAAATGAGTACTTCATCTTTATTTTGATGGAATTCCATGCCAATATATTAGTTCATGAGACTAATATCATTCATATCAAATTATTACTTCATAATTTCCTTGAATCTTTGCGACATCTCCATATAGCTACCTAAAAATATCAAGTCATCTGCATAGAGACAAACATATAACATGTTAGAACCCAACACTTGTTTGTAAAGATTTGGTTAATTTTGACTTCTTACGAATTCTTGATCCAATAAAAAAATATCAATTCTTTAGTACCAATCTCTTGGAGCTTTCTTCATCCCATAAATATCCTTCTTCAACTTATATACTCAAAATTCTTTATCTTTTACCTTAAAACCTTGTGGCTTCCCCAAATATACTTCTTCTATAAGTTCATTTAGGAATGAAATTTTGATATCCATTTGATTTTTTTCCATATTTATGATAAATAAAAACAAGCATTAGTATTATAATATCTTTAAAAGCCACATATGCATAATTATCCTCATAGTCAACCCCATATGTTTTATGAAAACCTTTTTGCAACTAGTCTAGATTTGAGCTTGTCAATTATACCATCATTTCTTACATTGGTCTTGAAAACCAAATTTTATCTAATAAAATATTTATAAGTTATAGGATGAATAAGATTCCATGTATCATTCCTCTTAATTTAATCCAACTCAATTTTCATAGCATCAACACATTATTTCCTTATACTAGCTTCTGGATGACTTCTAAGTTCACTAGCTATAGATGACAATGCAAACATAGCATTTTCATCATAAGCATAATCAAATAAATTACATTCTTAAGATTGAATCCTTGTTATCCCGCTCTAATAATTTTGATCCAATGTTTTATTTTTAGTATGTGGATTCAACAAACACCTATGCTTTCTTGATGTTGATGTAGATGGATGACTAGTATATTGGGAAGAACTAGTATTATTTCCGATCAAACTAGAAAAATGTGTAGGACTTTGTGAGCCCAAAAAATATTGTTCAAGAGGTTTTACCCATTTACTCATGATTTTTTTTAGAAATATGATCATGATCAATATACATCTCATTAAAAAAAATACAATGCCTAGAAACAATTGTGGATTTTCTAGTAGGATTATAAAACTTGTATGCCTTGCTTTCATCACTATATCCTATGAAAATGTGAGCAACACTCTTAGGATATAATTTTGGAATAAATAAAACATCCTTAATCTCCCCTTACCTTGAATTTTGTAGAGTTTCATGTTGTCATTTCCTTCTGGTTGGATGGACATTCAATTTTTCAATTGCACTTTGATTTTGAAGGAATTATCTAACTTGTTGAAACCATCTTTCGGAATTGACATCTGATTTGAGAAACTTGAATCAAGAAATCATAAATTATTTCCATCTTATAATCCCACATTTTTTTTATAGATGAACGCTTTTGATCAGAGTTATGAACCAGATGAACAATTTTGACCGGAGCTATGAACCAGAGTACAATCAACCAAGATATATAAGTTAAGCTCAACAATTAGCGAACCACGAGCCTCCACACAAGAACACACATCTAGAGAATCACGATCCGCCACACATGCACACATCACAAGCAAACCATGAGCCACCGCCCTTGAACACACGTCTAGTGAATCACGAGACGCCACGTATGCACACGCCATAAGTGAACCATGAGCTGCCATGCTTGAACACACATCTAGCACATGTCTTCTCAATCCAGAAACTACCTCATTGAAAACCATCCTGCTAGCAACACCACCTCAGACATTACCACCCTGAATGGGGATCCTGCCTTAGTGGAATTTCAACCTGGGTGGAACCGGAAATAACCATCCGACTTAATCGCTCTACCCAAATCCCATCGGCATATTGTAATCCCACATTACATGAAATAAAGTAATCTAGTTTATCTTTAATATTACTTTTTTTAGTTTGAAATGACTTCTTTTCACGCTCTTAATTAGCTTGATTATTTGTTGTCAATATCCTGTAATATTTCATAAAATGACCTAGATTTTTGTAATAATAAATACATTTTTATTACTTCTAAGATTAAGGGAAGAAGATTAGAAATCTTTTTATTCAAAGCTTTAGCAATAATATTGTATGACATGTTAAAAAAAGTAACAGGGCACCAATTGGATTTTTTTTTGGGATCACCTGATTTAAGAATGAATTTCATATTACCTTAATTGATTAAGTGACCAAAAGAGTTAGTTTCCAAAGATTCCATGTAGACATTGTGGAGAACAAAACCTTACAGTGTCCTCAAAGAGTTGATCATAAAATGTCAGCATATTTTTGTAAACCATCAACTCCGGGAGATTTGTCCTGAAGCCATTTGAAAGGTAGCCTCTTTATAGATTCTCCATAAAGAGATAAGGGCTATATAATAAGCCATTCGCTAGGTTTGATGAAATATTATGCTAAGGTACAACTTGTCTAGACATTTTAAAAGGGCCACTTCCTGAGCTGGAGTGGAAGGGCTTGAGAAAAATATACCCCATGTATTACATGATGAACAAAAGCCTTGATAGAATAGTCATGTAAAGGTGGTCCCATGCCTAATGGAATTTTTACTTCATGTAATCTTATCAAAAGATTGTTTGGATCTATGAAGCACTTTGGAAATAGAAAAAGCTCCTTGGAAGCTAGGTCCCTAATTCTTAAGCCAATGCAGGTGAACTCTGAAGCTGATCTCTCTCGGGCTCTGATAGGGTTTGTGAGACTTTAATAGTATGCCTACCTATATTTGGAGTGCAACCATGGGCTTGCAAAGAATGATTCCCAAGGAGAGGTGTTTAGCTCTTGTAAGATTATAGAGAACTCATGATATGAGGCTTCATGCACATGTTGCCTAAAAATGGAAGCTTGCTTCTCATATATGTGGAGAAAGGTGGTGGTATGTTTGATGACATCATTCCACCAAGTGAATCAAGCTAGACCCATCATGATAGGTTGATCAAAAAACCCTTCTATACATTTCGTTAATGATGATATGACACCAAATCCAAGCATGCTTAATGTGTGGAGTGGTGTTACAGGAAGATATCTGAGAATTGACCCTTGAAATGATTTTTTGTAGGAACATACCAATCTTAATTAGATTCACAAACTATTGGAGAATTAGTATTGAAAGCAATGCGGTGTCAGATTGATAACAACATGATGACCTAGAATAGACTTGTAATAGATAGACAAAATTCTAACAAGTCATGAGGGAGTTTATTTGTGTTAGGAAATAAGAGATAAAATATGTGGAATAATCCCTTACAGAATCGCAACAGTAGAAACTAATATGCAGAAAAATATTATCGATCACAAATAAAAGTGCAAAATAAATAACACAACACAGAGAGACAAGATTTAACGTGGTTCACCCAATTTGGGCTACGTCCACCAAGAATCACTTGCTCAGATTTTATTACAAGCCTCCACTCTCTCAATACAATACCCAGATCCGTTTGGAGCTATGCTCAACAAACTCTACAGAATTCACACCCGAATTCAAAACACATCTGCAATACATTTGCTTGTCTATCTATCATATGCATAAGACCATATAAATAGACAACTACTTAAGTAGTTTTACAAAACTGTGGGTATCAAACAATGGGCAAAAACAAAACCGTCCCATAAACCTATGGGTAACTGAAGAGGTGGTTTTAAAAAAAAATGGGTACCGAAAAAAAAAACCATGGGCCCAAAAACAGCCCATAACGGTTACCCATTACCCATGGGTTAATAACCGACCCATGAAAATTTACTTCGGGGGCTTCACCCCCGAACCCCCGAACCCCCTGACCCGCTCACCGGCAGCGGGACTGCCGTAAAACTACCCGAGTGTAACACATGGAAGGTGTACCACACTCTAACATGAAAATAGGCTCCACAAACATAACAATCTCCCACTTGGAGACTAATTTCCACTGAGCAAGCTTCTCAACCCTTCACTGTCATCCGCAAAGGCCAACCAAAGCTGAACATAGCTTTAGTTTATCCCTTGTGACCACCTTGGTCATCATGTCTGACAGGATTCTGACTGGTATGAATCTTCTCCAACTTCAACTTATCTTCCTCCAAAGCTGTCCTGATGAAGTGATATCTCAACTGTATATGCTTCGTCCTGGAGTGGAAAGCAGAGTTCTTAGCTAGGTGTATAGCACTCTGACTATCACTATGTAGCTTACATTCCTCCTGCTTATGCCCCAACTCCTCAAGAAATTGTTGTAACCAAATCATCTCTTTGCTTGCCTCTGTGGCAGCAACATACTTAGCCTCTGTGGTTGACAAAGCCACCAGCTTCTGTAGTCGTGAAATCCAACTCACTGCTGTCCCACCTACAGTGTAAATATAACCTATCATGCTCCTCCTGTTGTCTACATCTCCAGCCATGTCTGAATCTACATAACCATGTAAAGTGGTGTTTGATCCACTGTAGCACAAAACTGTCCCCATGGTCCCTCTCAAATACTGAAGGATCCACTTTACTGCTTGCCAATGCTCTTTACCTGGATCACTCATAAATCTACTCACAGCTCCCACTGCATGGGCAATATCAGGCCTAGTGCACACCATAGCATACATCAAACTGCCAACTATTGATGAGTAAGGTACCTTGGACATCTGGTTTCTTTCCTGCTCTGTCTTGGGACACTGCTCCTTTGATAACTTGAAATGGCCTGCCAAAGGAGTCCCAACCAGTTTAGCATCCTGCATATTAAACCTATCTAATACCTTCTTAATGTACTCTTCCTGAGATAAAGTCAACTTCCATTCCTTCCTATCCCGAGTTATCCTCATACCAAGGATTTGTCTGGCTACCCCCAAATCCTTCATATCAAAGGATTCACTTAGCTGTTTCTTGAGTACTTTTATTTCCTGCATGTTTTTACCTGCAACCAACATGTCATCAACATACAAACACAAGATAATATAACTTCCATCCTCAAATTTCTTTGTATACACGCAATGGTCAGAATGACATCTAATATAACCTTGCTCCATCATGAAGCTATCAAACTTCTTATACCATTGACGTGGAGCTTGTTTCAGGCCATACAAGCTCTTCTTCAGTTTGCACACCATCTCCTCTTTACCTTTGACCTCATAGCCCTCTGGTTGCTGCATATATAGTTCCTCCTCCAAATCACCATGGAGAAATGCAGTCTTTACATCTAACTGTTCTAAGTGCAAGTCTTCTGCTTCCACTATTCCAAGAACAGTTCTAATAGAAGTCATTTTTACTACAGGAGAAAAAATCTCATCAAAATCAATACCTTGTTTCTGTGCAAACCCCTTGACCACCAACCGGGCCTTATATCTTTTCTTTCCTCCTTCTTCATCTTTAACTTTGCACACCCACTTGTTCTACAATGCTCTTTTTCCTTCCAGTAGCTTCACCAAATCCCAAGTCTGGTTCTCCATGAGAGACTTATGCTCCTCATCCATGGCTTGCTCCCACTTCTTACTTGGCATCTACCTGCATTGCTTCATCAAAGCTCTCTGGCTCTCCACTATTAGTGAGTAATAAATAATAAAGAGAAGGAGAAAAATGTTCAGGTTCTTTTCTTACCCTAGAAGACCTCCTCACTGTAGGAGTTTGGGGTTCCTGTTGAGTAGGTTCCTGAACTGATTCATGGGTCACTTTCCCATCTGGAAGATCCTCTACCACTGCATATTCTTTCTTGGATTCTTCCCTGTTTTCCTGCAACTGTTGCTTATACATGACTTTCTCATTAAAGACCACATCCCTAGACCGAATGATTTTCTTGTCCTTAATACTCCAACATTTAAACCCAAAGTCATCACCACCATAACCAATGAAAGTACATTTTTCTGATTTAGCCTCTAGCTTGGTCCTATCATCCTTGTCTATATGAACAAACACCTCACATCCAAAGACTCTAAGAAATGAATAATCAACTTTCTTACCATACCATGCCTCCTCAGGTATGCCTCCATCCAAGGCACTTGAGGGTCCTCTGTTTATCAAGTACACAGCTGTGCTCACCGCTTCTACCCAAAAAGAAAGAGGCAGTCCTGCATGTAACCTCATGCTCCTAGCACGTTCCATTATTGTTCTGTTCATCCTTTCTGATACCCCATTCTGCTGTGGAGTTCCTGGAACCGTCTTTTTCCTGTGGATTCCATTCTTAGAACAATAATCATTAAATTCATTGTTGCAATACTCCCCTCCATTATCTGACCTGAGACATTTTAGCTTAAGACCTGTTTCATTCTCTACCAAGGCTTTCCATTTAACAAAAGTGTCAAATACATCAGATTTGTTTCTAATACAATAAACCCAAACTTTCCTTGTTGCATCATCAATAAAAGTAACATAATAACTTGAACCCCCAAGAGATGATACCTGAGCCGGCCCCCACACATTATAATGTACCAGCTCTAACTTACTCTCTTTCTTCGTAGGTCCAACCTTGAGAAACCTTACTCGCTTCTATTTCCCATATATGCAGTTCTCACAGAAATCCAAACATGTTTCCGTATATCTAGGCAAATTCTTCTTTATGATGTTCATGCCCTTATGGCTCATATGACCGAGCCTATAGTGCCATAATGTTGTATCTACATCTGAAGCCACAAGATTACAATCATTAGTACTATCAGTGGTTAAATACAAGGTTCCAACCTTCTTACCTCTTGCCACCACAAGAGCACCCTTGGTAACCTTCCAAGAGTTAGTTGTAAATATCACAGTACAACCATCACTTCCCAATTGCCCTGCCGATATCAAATTTCTCCTTAATGTAGGCACATGTCTGACATCCTTCAATAGCCATGTATTCCCATTCTACATCTTAACCTGAACAAAACCTTTTCCAACTATACTGCAAGGCTCATCATCACCAAGAAAAACATGCCCAAAATCCCCTTGAACATAATCAACAAAATAATGCCTATGTGGAGTAGCATGAAAAGAAGCCCCTGAATCTAAAACCCAAGATTCAGTAATATTATGCAAAGAAAGAATCAAAGCATCCTGACATACATTACCCGATGCCACATTTGCCTCCTTGTTTTCTTCCTGTTGTTTCTTCTTGTCCCGAAGCTCCCAACAGTCCTTCTTTGCATGCCCAGACTTTCCACAGTTCCAACATACAATCTTGCTCTTGGATTTTGACCTTGCCCGATCTTTCGATTTTCCACGGTTTCCTCTATTCTTCTGTCTCCCTCTAGTTTCCATTGTCAAAGCATTCCCTGAAGTAGAAGATTCCCCAGAGCTTTTTCTTCGCATTTCCTCGCTTAGAATCACCCCTACAACATCCTCAAACTTCAACTTTGAGTTAGCTGGAACCGAGTTACTTACCGCCATTACCAGGCTATTCCAACTCTCAGGTAAAGAGCACAGAATTAATAAAGCCCTAACTTCTTCATCAAATTCTATTGTAACCGAAGCTAGCATATTCACAACCGTATTGAAATCATTTAAATGATCTGCTACTGAACTATTCTTAGACATCTTCATATTAAACAACTTTTTCATTAAAAATATCTTGTTAGAGGCAGAGGGTTTTTCATACAACTTCCCTAATGCATCCATTAGATCTTTTGTAGTCTTTTCCTTTGAAACATTAAATAATACCGAAGATGCAAGACACAGCCGGATCGTTCCAAGTGCCTTCCGATCCAACAAATCCCATTCCGCATCTGTCATACTCGAGGGTTTGTTCACCTTCTCAGACAACGGAGTATAAAGATCCTTCTGATAAAGGTAATCTTCCATCTGCATCTTCCAAAGACTGAAATTCTACCCGTTGAATTTATCAACCCTAGATCTTCCATCATCTACCATAGCTCCCACTCAAGCTAAAAACTTTCCCTGTGATTCAACACTTCAACAAACCAAACCAGGCTCTGATACCAATTGTTAGGAAATAAGAGATAAAATATGCGGAATAATCCCTTACAGAATCGCAACAGTAGAAACTAATATGCAGAAAATATTACAGATCTCAAATAAAAGTGCAGAATAAATAACACAACACAGAGAGACAAGATTTAACGTGGTTCACCCAATTTGGGCTACGTCCACCAAGAATCACTTGCTTAGATTTTATTACAAGCCTCCACTCTCTCAATACAATACCCAGATCCGTTTGGAGCTATGCTCAACAAACTCTACAGAATTCACACCCGAATTCAAAACACATATGCAATACATTTGCTTATCTATCTATCATATGCATAAGACCATATAAATAGACAACTACTTAAGCAGTTTTACAAAACCGTGGGTATCAAACAATGGGCAAAAACAAAACCATCTCATAAACCTATGGGTAGCCGAAGAGGCAGTTTTACAAAACAATGGGGGAAAAAAACCATGGGCCCAAAAAACAGCCCATAACAGTTACCCATTACCTCATGGGTTAATAAACCACCCATGAAAATTTACTTTGGGGGCTTCGCCCCCGAACCCCCTTCAATCGGGGGGGCTTCAACCCCCCGAACCCCCCTGACCCGCTCACCAAGCGGGACCGCCGTAAAAATACCCGAGTGTAACACATGGAAGGTGACCATACTCTGAAACTATGAAAATAGGCTTCACAAACATGAGAACAAACCTCCTTTCAATACTATCAATACAACTAAGGCTAGGGAAATTAGTTCCATATCAAATCCCATTTCCTTTGTTCAAATTTTCTACCAATGATTTATGTGTAACTCTACATTGGCTTAGGAACACGGCCCTGATATAGTCATACAACATCTACCTCTCAACTCGTATGACAAGTAAAAGACTATGTAATAGACAACTAACAAGTGTGGCACCTGTGAGCATCACTTGCCTTCCTTTGATTAAGAACCGATTTATTTCGAATCAACATCATCATCATCGAAAACTACCTCAATGTACTGGTTGACCCTTTACTATAGACGTCAATGGTTTAAGTGAGGACATGGGTACTACCCATAATTGCATCAGTAAACGAGTCTTACGCACTTCTAACCTCTATTTCTAATCAATGGAATGCACCATGGCCTTAGCTCCAAAACCTTGGAGATCAACTTAGCCCCATAAGGAGTGCAGTCCTAAATGGTGTGCCCACCTCTAACATGTTGAATTGTTAACCCTGGTTGCTTTAACTGAGTCCTTTAGATGCCCATCAAAGTGATGTCAACATTTTTAATCTTAAACTATCATATTTTTCCTTTAGTGGAAATAGATTTCTCAAATCCAATGAACATTCTTAACAATCAAATTATAGAGACCCAAGGAAATAAGCCATTTTGACTAGGACCTACAAATGCTCTCCAAGACATTCAATAAACAAAAACACTAATTCTGCCTCATCATTGGCATCATACTCCAACACAGGTGTCTATGGAAGTCCCTATGAAATGTAGGAAGGGTATCCTTGTTCAGAAGACACCTTACTTGCATCAAGCCAAAAATCCCATTGAAATTGGTAACTCCAGATTTGTGTCTATGCAAACCTTCCAGGTACATATTTTTTTGTTGTTCATATGGAAGAGTACCTCAAACCATGCCCTTCTGCATGTCATAGAAGATATTCCATTAACATGTATCCCTGGAGAATGTAAAGAAACATCTGCCCCAGTGCTTGTTGTTGAAGAAATGCCTAATTTCAATGACACCGATATATGTCCTAATTTCTGTAACCAAACTCTAACAAATCATACAGTTCCTGAACCACACAAGTTTGTTCTAGAGTTTTTTAGGCATGAGGACTAACTTACCTCATGTTATGTAGTTCTTACTGGATTCTCTCTAGAGCTACAAAGCTCTTAAGGAAAGTTCCTTTAAATCCCATTCAATATTCTTCATTTGGCATATAGATGTCTAGAATGAAGAAAGATCTCTCAAACTCTATAACCAATGGATGGGAAACTCTGATATTATTCCCCATAGAAGGTAATATGAGCCATTAAATACAAAGACTTGTGAACCTATTGTTACAGTGCATAGGTTGATGTCCTACATCTTTGGAAAGTACTAATGGATCTAAAAATTTGATGTGGATGCTTGGTGGATGACCACGAATAACTAGTCCAAATTGAGAAACTTCCTAAACCGCATGTGTTGGACCTATTCCTGAGATTTGTAGCATATATTGTGCCCTTGTAGATCAATTTTTACAGTAATACCATGAAGGGAATTGATAGAATGTCATCACACATTAAATCTTGTTGATTATTCCCTGGTGTATATGACCATTGTTGGAATGTAACTCAATTACTGTCATTGTTCACCTAGCATACAATGTAAACTTAGCTCATCAATAAGAGGATTCTTTGAGGTAGTATACTCGTCATCTATATATTTCTCTAGGAACAATGGTTGATACATATTGTGATTCATAGCTTACTCACAACACATTACTTATTACATGCTTCTAGGACATTGAATGATATACCTCTTGATTTACAAGCTTAGGTCCTAACACATTGATTGTTACATTCATATCTCTAATGCCCATTGAATGATGTATTATTACAATTAAAGTATCATCGCTTATTATTGTAATTTCTCTAGGACATTAATTGTCCTACATTCTATAAAATCTAAGAATAATGTTTAGACACATACTTAATTTTGTACACACAAGCTATGATTAACTTAAAATTACGAACAACTAGTCAAAAGTTGGTCATGTTTTTTCAGTTATGTCTATTTATGATGAAGAAAACATCTTGTCATGGGTGTGTTATATTGCATCATAGGTCATTGTGGATCCATTAGAGAGGTTGGAATCGTTGTTATTATCATACTATTCTATTGATCATTGTTATGGTATTTGTAATGGATTATTGGGCATTCTCATGATATGCCTCACGATTGGTGGCACTAAATTCTTGTTCAAAAATGTCTCTATATCTAATTGATAACACATAAATAAATAATAATATGTTGAATTAAGATGTGATATTATTTAGATCTTATATATGTAATGGTTAGTACTATAGGTAATGTATCCAAATCAATTAATAGACATTCACACAAAAATAAAAATAGTCATTATCAACCTCTAGTTGTAAGATATAATATTAGAAACGATTGCAAAGAGATTGCACTTAGCTGATTGCATACTTAGGAAATTGATATGGTAGTGTTGTATGACTATAAATATGGAAATGACTTGCAAGTGATTTTTCTTCAAATTTGGGAGTACAAACTAAGTAGGGAAAAAACCTTTTAGGCTATATGGAGCCATCAAACAATTCCTTAACTAGAAAATGGTTTTGTATGTGAGATGGTGTTCTATAAATGTTTTTTCCCTTTTAACTAAATGCAGATGGTAATTATAAACTGACATCAAATGTAAATATTTTCACACGTGCAAAAACCATCTATATGATGTCTTCTCACACTAACGTTTAACCTTAACTATGGGTAGGAGACACCTAAATAATGTTAGTGCTTGGGTATGAAGAGAAATCTATACCACCACTTGCATTTACCTAATACTCAATAGAGTTCTCAAACCACACATATTTCCCTTCACAAGGATCATTATGTTATATCTATATGGATGCAACATAGATTTGGAAATTTGATCACTTTATCTATAAAAAAATTTGGTGTGATTATCTTTATATAAGTGCCAATTTGTAGAAACAAAATCATGCACTTTAGACATTATTTAGTCTTGGTCTCAAACTATAATTTAGAAGGTTTTTGAGTGAAGAAAGTACTAATTAACCCTCATCTTTTAGTCATCTTACTTTATTTTCTTTCTTCATTCCCGACCTCTTACACCCATCATGCCCAGTCAGCAAGTTTCATCACTTTGTGTCATTTTAGCTTTGACTGGGGCACCCAGGCTAGTACTGGGGTGCCCTGGTCCCACCAAGGGGCACCTCAATCCTTTTTAACTTTCCCGACCACTTTTTGGGCACTTTCTAGCCATTTGAGATCTTCTTATCTTTTTGGTGGTCAGCCATTTCGGGGTTAATTACGAAATTATATCAAGAGAACCCTATAAATATAAAGTTATGAGACCATAATGAGGGATCAAGCACTAAGTCACTACTATCATCCATCTAGAGTTGCATCCATTTGGAGATCATTTACATCCATTAGCTCCATCACAAGGACAAGGTTGGTTCATCTGCATCACACAAGCACAAGGGGAGGGATTCTATTCTATTCCATGCACACATTCTATTACATTTTCTACATCTAGTTATTTCTTGATACTTCACATAGTGCGACTGACACAAGAGCACCTAGGGCACATGATGTGTGCACACACACATATCAACTACATGTGGGTCTAAAATGTAGTGCAATCGACTCAGTTAGTAAGCCCACCATATTGTGGCAGTTGAGGTCAGTCTGACCCCCTTCATTTGCATTTTTTTATTTTTAGGGTTTTGATACTTCTTCTTAGGGTTTTTGCAAGTCTTTTCTATCATCTTGGATTATCAGCGACACCTACGACGCAGTGCAAGCAAAAGTTAATGCGACACATAAGCAAGGGTTTCAGAGCACCTGTCAAGTAACCTGTGAAATTCAGTTCTTGGACTTTTACACAGACTGAGGGTGCCCATTCTATAGACCAGAGTGCCCATAGGCACCCCGTCCTATCTCTAGGCACCTCCGAGTCCAGCTTAGATCAATCTTGGATCCATCCTTTTTTGGGCTCTCTACATAGTCGTTTTAGCTTCCTGTTTCTCCAATCACTTCTGCGACACAGTCCAAACAAGCTCATCTAATCAGTATGAGTTCATTCTAACTCTCTTAGTACTTTAGGCTTTAATATTTACATTTTCATAGTTGTTTGGGTCATTTTTGTATTTATTTACTACATTTATTTACTGTATTGGCATGTCGTTCTAGATCATATTAACTATCCATATATCCACTATTATTAGTTAATTTTAGTTAATCAACCAACAAAGAGTCGATAAAGATATGGGAAGACAAGTGACTCTATAGCTTGCAAAAAAGTAATGTAGACCACAGTTTTGAGTAGGGTCAAGATTATAATAATTAGGTCAAGACCATGATAAACATTCTTTCCCCTATTGTATGGTCCTACCCAGAAGTATCTTCAAGTCACATTTTTAGTTTCAAAGATATTCTCGATGAGTCCATATCCCTTGTTCTACCATTCAGATCACCCGAACTCGCTCATAATCAGTCTATAATCAGACTAAGTGCACTGTAATCCCATGGGGTATTTATGAACTTGTTTTGTATTAAGGCTATACCCATGAGGAAAATACCAACCCATGCAAGTATTAATGCATTATTGATAATATTGACCATTGGTTAGATGGGGATGAACTTATTTAACTCAAAACCGAACCCTTGGATAGATTGATCCTAGATGATTGGTCATATACATGTGGGTACTAGGATTTTGTAAACTTCTAGAAATTATGCTTAAGAGGAATATACTACTATGGACTAGTGCAAGTAGTTATGTGAGAAACTGAGCAGTGGGAATAAGGAAGAAAGTCATATAATAGGGATAAGGATGTGAAATTAATATTGGAATAGGTGTGCATGTCATGATTTAGGTAACAATTAAATGTTGTCATTTTCAAGTGATAAATTACCAAATTTAGGTGTATACACTAATGCACATTACTCATCTTGTACATGTTAGTTGATATTATAATAGATATTGTTTATATCCTTGATTTCATGCTTATGCACTTTATATGATTAAAAATTTCTATTTTGAGCTAAGTGATCCTTTGTAACATCCTTCATATCAAAAGGAGGGAATATTATAGGAATTTTCTAACAAGTTTGTGCAGATTATAACTAACATGGGCTTTAGTTGATATTGTATGATGACACTCACATAATTTTTCTGAACACATTATGAGCTTTTGCACATTATGTTATTTTTCTCCTCTTTCATATCAGGTCCCGAATTTAGTCACGAAATCACACACTTTCTATTTACATCAGGCCTCTAAGTATGTCATTATATGCATGATTCCTAAGTGAGAAAACTAGATGTTAACAACACGTGTTTTACTTTTACATTGATTTATCCTCTTACACACTCTTCTTATTTGCTTCTCTAGAATGATTAATTTACTCTTGGACATTAGAAAACATATGACCCAAATTTGTATTTACCATTATATCCTCTGATCATCCCAAACAATACCACCCATTAGGGATAGGAGTTCTTAGGCGCTACTGTCCCCTTTGGGTGCTTTGGCCACTTTTGTCTTTTTCCCTCCTCCTGATTTACAAATGTCACATCATTTGGTACCCTTTATAAAATATTTCTTATTACTTTGGGTCAGATTTTCTTATTTTTAATGATTAAATTCAAACAAGGGAATCATATATATATATATATATATATATATATATATATATATATATATATATATATATATATATATATATATATATATATATATATATATATATACACATGAATTACTATCATTAGGGGTTGGAAAATTTGGGGCTAATACTTACTATCTAGTATTTGGGAAAAGATAAACATTTAAGGATTGCATTTGGGCTGCATAGGAAGGGATATTTGTGAATTTCATCTCACACATTCATATTGGGGTAAAAAATAGTTGTATCCCAATATCTTGGTGTGACTAGCACAAGGGAAAATTAGTTTCAAGGGACAAAATTCAAATCACACACACATAAGAACTACATAGAGTCTAAAATGTAATGCAACACTCGGTGAAAATCACATTGGGGTGACCACCAAGGTTAGTCCGACTCAAGCATATGCATTATTTATTCCATATAATTTTTACTTGAGCCTTGTGTAGGTAGCTAGGATTTCTTTTTTATGTATAGGTGTGACACAAGGAACCTACAACAAAGTGGATGTGATAGATAATGAAAGGAAGAAGCTAAGTTTGAACCCTAAAAATAATAAAAGTAGAGCATCTACTAGGATGCTAGCACCTAGTTCATATAATTGTTCCTAAGAAGTCATGTCTACATCTAGGTGCTCCCATCTAAAGAGGGTCCAGATCCTAGTTTCTCAAAAAAAGTTGGCACAAATCAGATCCAGCGTTTCTAACCTATTTTCCAGCCCACAATCATCTGAGATCTCCTGATACAAGCTAAGTCACTCTTTTCTCTTATCTTCAACACTTGCTTGTACTTTGCATGATAGATCTTGTTTATTAGTGCTATATATCTATTTGATATCAATCCTCTAATAAAGGTTTAAATTTATTTAAATCATTTGGTGAACCTAATCCCTTGCATGCTCTTTAATAGATCCATTCTACTCAAAAACCAAACCCTAGTTGCATTAGGATTCTTATATACATATTATATTAAGATCCAAACCTGATTTTCATCTATCACATATCATAAGTCAAATCTGTAAGAAAATTCCTAGGATTTCATGCTTCATCCTACCCTTTGGGTCACTTTCTAGGGCTCCCAATTTTCAAAACACATTTTGTTTCATATCTCAAGCATAACGACTCTATTTTTAAATTCCTTTGAGGTTATTTTTCATTTTTATATATTTAACAAAAACCTCTTTTTTGTTTTCCTTATTCTTTGTACAATTTTCAAAAATTCAAAATTACACTTTTTGGGTAATTACGACATAATTCAAAAATACACACTTTTGAGAAAATCCCTTAGAGGTTTGTATTTGACATCATTAGATTCAAAAAAATCCTCTTTTTGTTTTATAAATCTATTTTGAGATATGGTCATTTTATTAATTTGATGACCATCACTTTTCGATCAATATCACTTTCAACATAAATGTATTTGTCTATTTGGCTTGCTTCTATAAAATTATTTTATGGCTTGCTTTAGAATTGATGACAACGCTTCTCCATTATATATTCAAGTTCAAATTAGTAATTTGTTTCTTAAGTGTGCTTTAGTTAATCATGGATCCGGTTTTAATGTATGCAACATATCCTTTCTCCATAAAATAGGACTTTATGTTATTGATCTAGCTCCATCTACTCTATGTATCTGTAGCTTTGATAACACACATAAGAAAGTGTTGGGAGAAATCACTCTACTCATTAATGTTGGTTGATGCAGGAGCATCACTCCTAGAGGTGGTTTAGATGTATCTAGTCAAATTTTGGATTGTGTAGGTATCAGAAGTGTCATTAGAGGGTTATAGTTTTCATTAGATGGTCCTTTTAGGCTTTGGAGGTTCAAATTTTGAATTTGGAGATTCTCCCTCCATTTTTCCTATTTGAAAATTTGAATCTCTTGGAGCCAATTTTTGGCTTAATATGTGGTGTAAGGGATTTCTAGGTGCTTTTCATGCATATTATAGGTTGTTTTAAGTTTAGTTGTGTTAATGGAGCCACCTTTTGTGGTGCAATTGGTGTAATAAGCTCTTAAAAGCTTCATGTAAGCCCTTAATGGCAAGATAAGCCTCCATATGACCTCTTCAAGAGGAAACTAGCATGTAAACTAGATTTTACATTGTGTTTAGGTGGTTATGTCATCAGCAATCCGGCACTATGATAATTCTTCACCGGGAACTCCTCGTGCTATGATTATTTGCTAATGCACAGCCTTTAGTTTGGTGGATGTAATCTGGAAACAAAACAACAACCGAACACAAGAATACCATTGACTATGATAAGACAAAATGACGACAAATTTGAAATATCAAAATAAATTATAATATTCACATGAAACTGTTACAATCTCACCCATGAGATACTTCAACAAGACTATGGGAGAAACTTTACAATTACACCTCTTGATGGCTTCTTCAACACACCTTTAACTGATGGCTTCCTTTGCACACTTCCTACAATATTTCTCACTACTTCTTTCTATGCTAAATGAGGGGGGTAGCCTCTCTATTTATAGAACTTACAGGCTTATCCATCTTATCTCTAAGATAGGATAAGAAATCCACTCTGACGAATCATATTCCATACCTTAACTCTTATCTGTACATGTAAGCTTATCTCTTAAGATAAGATAAACCTTATCATTTTACATGGGTTCCACATTTTTAGAATTTTTACAAATAAAATACACAAAATATTTATGACCTCACTCCTTGTCCTTATTACTAATATAATATTCTAATTCCTAATCATGTAGACCCTACTTCTCTAATTACCCAAACTTTGACATTTTAACATTACCGGACCACTTACGACAAATATTTACTTTTTACAACATTCCTATTGTACTTTGACTGTTACCGTACTCCACATTATTTGCGGCGTCGTACTGGCAGCGCCGTTATCTTCTATCGGACGCTACTACTAATTACACTTAACAACATTCTATTCCTAATACATACATTAATGAAATAGAAATTATGGAGGAAAATTTTAGTGTCGACAGTTACAACTTGAGTAGGGGACATATAAGGATGTTTTGTAACTAATTTGATTCATTGACCAATCTATGGTTCAAATTTTGGAGCTCCAAAATAGAGAAATTTTGAGTTTTGATGTATGTATACTATGAAAGAGTATGTTCATGCGTGTGTTAGAAAATTAAAGTTCTTAACAACTCCATAAGGACTCAATACTAGTAAGAGGTCTTGCAAATGATCCATCGAATGCAGAATAAGATAAGAAGTCTCCAAGAATTATATGGTGTCTTTAAACATTTCATGACTGTCTCGAAGAAGAAACTATGTAAAACTATGATGAAAATTTGATATGTGTAAATGTGTAGGGTATTTTGTCTTGAATTGATGATCTTGTGATGATATTGTGTTCATTAAGAAGGAAACAAAACTATATATTGATATCTCTTGTAGGGTATATCATCCCCTGTCCTCAGGACTGAAGTTAGTCTTTTGATATCTCTCATAAGTTTGATTCAAGGATTTACTCCTTGTTGTAGATTTTTATGCATGGTGTCATCTTAGAAAAGGGAAGATAAGGGTTTTATAACTCTTGTTTTATATGTATTCATGCCCAATTGATAGGCTAGAGTTTTGAAATCTCTTGCACAATAGTGTACATACAAGTTAAGACTGTCTTTCATGTTATAATAATTGAAGGAAGCTTTATTATTGAAACCTAAGAATTTAGAAGGTTGAAAGTAGACTGTCCAGATCCTTTGAACCTAGCAGTAGTCTGTAGAATGTTTCCAAATTCAAGAAAGAGCTAATTCTTCCTTCTTGGGTAAGTTATAGAAACCTTCCTAGGGTTTATCAGAAGATAGATAGTTGAGTGATTAAAACGTGATATTGAGAGCTAAAAATTCACACTAAGTATCCTCATATCTACCTCATCAAGATTAAAATACAATTTTGCAATATTATTACATCATTAAGGAGAATAAGATAACAGTTTAAAAACTTTCTTGTAGTTATCTATGTGATACCTAATTGGAGGCTTATAATAAGGAGATTAATCATACTTTGCAAAGTAACATACTGTGTTAGATTAATCATCTGATAGAAAACCTAAATGGGTATTTAAAACAAACCTTAGTTGATTACATTAGGTCTCTAAATACAAATTATGTCAATCTTGCACTGATACAAGGACTAGTAACAACAATAAGGCAAGGAGAAGAAGTTATTAAAGGAAGAGACTTTTTTGGTCAAATTTTATGCAAAACATTTTGTCCACACCTCAAACTTTGAAAAGGGTACCCAATAATGTAATTAATTTATTTAGGAACATAGTGGTTTATTCTAACTCATGACAATCCATTTGCATTGTCTTAATAAGCCAAAACATGGTTGTATTTGTAAAAGTGAAACAAGTAGTTGATTTAGTTTGGTTGAGCTAGTTTGTTGAGGGTATTGGCATGGTAAGAGGCTAGTGGAAGTGTGAAAAATGTTTTCATTGATCCATTACTCATTTGGAATACAAAAAGTGCTAAATTACATGATTTTATGTGTTGAGAATCCTTTCTAGGCAGTGGTGTGCAATATAGAGAAACTTGACTTTTTGATGATTCCCAAATTACTCTAAAGGTGATATTGGCATAGTTAAGGAATGAGATCATGTTGTAGAGGCTGGTGAAGTGAAATAAGGAAGGAAAACACAGGAAATTTGTTTATTAAGTTTATAAAGAAGAGTGTAGAGACAAGATTTTTCCAAAATAGGTGTGAGTTCAGAGATAATGATGGGGTGCATACATCATTGGCCCTTACACTCTTAATGTTTTAATACATGTTATGACTAATAATATCAATTATAATATCCTTCTAGGTCATCCTTGGTTACATACTATGCATGTAACTCTTTTTACACATGCCCTTGTCACTCCTTCCATGAATGGTTCTATAATAGATTCTACATCTCATGTTGCTAATTTTTGTAATATCATTTTAATACATGATAATGAAATTACTACTTAAATTGTACATCATTATTCTCTTATGAAGGACTACAGTGTTATTGGTTTACATCAAGAAATTTTTATTGGAACCCGTGATACTTCTCCCACTATGTCTCATTCTCATCCACATGATACTCGATCCCTAATGCATATTACTGCACACTTACCTATATGTAGAACTTTATCCTTAATGATAGTTGTTACATCTACGATACCTAAGCTTTTGGGAGACACTCATATACCCATTCACAATTTCACCATGACCATGCCTTTAAATGTGTTTCTTGGCATAGCTATTGATGCACTTATAATTTATTGATTCCAATGTTACATCACTCACCTCAACCTCCTCATCATAAGTAAGAACAAAGTGTGTTGATCTAATTATTGATGCTCTTAACTCACTCACTGTCCAAAATTTTATGCATGACTCATATACTATGGCTACACCTCATCTTGTTACATCCATGGTGTAAATCAATTCCCCTCTTTCCACATTTATGTCTATGAACATAGGGGACACTACATGTAACTTTAATTCTTCAAATATTTCCAAGTTGCAAATATTACTTATGACAAGTATTGTGTCTCTTCCTCCATTATTTTCGGTCAATATTGATGAGCCTCCTAAAACTACATATGTTACACATATTTTGGCTCACACATTGATCCTTATGTTTGCACTTATTTTTAACGCTATTACCAACAAGCCTAATGTTTCACCTATTTTATTTTCTCCTACTAGACCTCTTATTATTTATTTCATTACACTTACTACTCATGTAGTTGGAATCATTGAATCTGTAGGGTTTTCCCCTCACTCTATTGACATTGTTCTTTGGTAGTTCTTATGTTATCCCCCTTACTACTCGATGATGCTCTATTGCTCTAAGTCCAAACATGACTATTGAGGGCACATTTACTTACATGTACCTCACTTTTCACTCATACACTAGGTGGAAAAATTTCTCCCCTCTCCTAGTTGTTCTATTTCATGTTCACATATTTGTAAAAATTCAAAAATACTAGCTTAGATCTTGATTGGGTGTATCCTTGCTTGCTCATTCTATTTTATGTGGCACATTAATTATCATGTTACTTGGATTCATAGTATGCTCTATCATTTTTCCATACACACATGCACACTCACATGGTACTCTTTAAGGTGAATGTAGATCACTTACATATTTCTATATGATCTACTACGCTTGGCAATATACTATACCAGTCCCACTGAGGCTCTTAGGAGCATCTATATTTTATATTTCTCTATACTCAAGTTCTATCATTGTGATATAAACTAATTTCATTACCTTTTCCAATTCTATACATTGTGGAATACTATCAATTTTTCCTAACATCCTAACGAGTGCTTCATGTGTAGCATTTGTATTGCATGCCTACTTCCTATCACAGTTCTTTGATTTTCTTATATATTGATTTTCATTGTTTATGGGCTATTCCCTATGCTTCATTGGTTGTTTTCTTGTATTACCTTGAAGGATTCAAGTGTTTTGTAACATCTTGAGTGGTTTCCCATGTATTCAACCAACTACTCGTGTCTTTTGCCATACTACTGTGTGTTTTGACTTGGTTATATTGCATAATGCATACTTTTTTGTGACTAACACTTTTAGCTAGTCTTTTCCCATTTGTTTGCATGCACCATGGTTGTTACCATGCATATTCCATATTCCCCTTACATGAGCTCTATTTCAGATGTGTGCACATCAATTTTAGCTTTCCTTGTTTGGGCCACATTCACCTTTGTTCATCTCATGCACCCCAAACAAGTGGGGGAAATAATCATCTGACTATTTCACCCTTTCAGCAGTTCAGAGACCAGACACATAATGATAAAGAAAAAAATTAGGATAAAAAAGAACTAATACACAGGTTCAAAATCAAAATTAGGCCTAAAATTAGTGCAGGACAGAAGCACACAACATAGACATGAAAGGTAGGCGTTAGCGTCCCACCTCGACATTCTTGTTCTAGGGACAAAAACAACTATATTACAAAATCAATAGGTTCTCAGTGACAATATCTTCCAATTTACAACAGCACATGCTCAGTTACAGGTTACTATTAGGAGCAATAGGAGAAAAATTAGTGGCTCATTACACAATTTGCGCAATGGAACTAATTACTTCATTTTTCTCTGTGACCATTTTCTATCGGGTTTGTGACCATCTGCAGTGGCACTTATCTGTGGGGAAGCATTAAATGTTGGAGGGAAAATATAACCTCTCTCCCAAATACTCTTCCCTTGACGACATGACACTCACATCATTCATACTTGTTTATAGGTAGCTAGGTCTCTTCATTTTCAAAATTTGGCTTGGAAAGTGTTTTCTTGCCCAATACCAAATTTGAATTTCCTAGTTATGAAATTGGGCATTTTGACTGATTTTGGTCATGATTAGGTGTCTTAAACATCCCTTGAAGGTGGACTCGAGTAGAAATATAGTAATGTTTCAAAATTCATGCTTTCTCTTTAAAATTATTTGAACTTTCTTAAGCATTAAGGTGTTTTTACATATAAAGATATATAAACTCAATAAAAGGATTAAATGGAGGTAGTTAGGATGTTAGTTTTCAAGAGAGGAAGATCAAGAAGGAGGGAGAGACTCAAGTTAGGTATGAGCGAGGGAAATTTTTGTGTGGAAGGACTATATGAAATAGGACAGTCAAGTCTAGACACTAAATCACGCACTTTAGGTATCTATCTAGTCCTGATCACATATAACTATTCATATTATTCCTAAGTAAGAAAATTACTAATTGATCCCTGTCTTTGGCCATCTTTGCTTGTTTCCCATTGCTTCTGTTGATCTTACACTTCTTCTAGCCCAGTTTTTCTTTTTATACTTTAGCATTTCCCACCCTGGACACCAACACCCAACTAGGATGTCAGTGTCAGGCACCCCTATCCCCTATGGGGGCCCCCAACCTCTTTTTACTTTGTTCACATCTTGTAGGTCCTTTATAGTCGTTTGGGCATCTTATATTTTTGGTAGTCAACCTTTTCGGGGTTAATTATGAAATTCAAGCAAGGGAATCATATAAATATAAATTTAGGTGATCCTAATAAAGTACCAAACACTAAGCATTAGATATCACCACCTAAGGTTGCATTCAAAGGCCATTACAAGAGCACTCAAGCATCCATGTAACATCCACACACAAGGGTAAGGGATTGATACTTCTGCATACACGCATAAGATGGTAAGTTCATTCTTTCATGCACACATCTATTTACATTTATTACATCTAACTACTTGCTCGCTATCAAGTGTGACATGCACAAGATCCATCTAGGGCACAATTCCACACACACACACATAGAACTACATTGAGTCTAATATGTAGTGCAGTACTAGGTCATAATTTCACTACGTGACAGCTGAGAGAAGTTTGACCCCTCATTTGCATTATTTTCTTATTGGGATTTAATGTGTTTTGGGGTTTTACAAATCATTTATTAATTGCACGTTACAAGTGACATCTACGAACTTGGTGTGATAGCAATAAGAAGAAAAGGACAACAAACATCTCATGACCTAGGGAAACTAGATTTTAGAGCTTCTGAGCAGTCACGGGTGCCAAGAACAGGTCTAAAATGCCCCAAGAGCCCCTAAACTTCCATAGGCGCCCCAGTATAGCATATTCTGAAACCTCTGTGTTTTTCAGGGATTTGTTATGATAGTTTGCACTTCATATTTTCCAGTTTGTCGGTTCTGTACACCTTCAGGATCATAGAAAACCAGTTAAGTCATTTTATCTCCTCATTTGCACTTAGGGTTTTAAATATTATTTGCTTATTTTCTTGGGTCTATTTTTTACTTAATTGCTTATTCATTTACTACTACATTGCAATCAAATTCAGGCATTTATAAATTCTATATTTTCTTAATCATTTGGTGAACCCGTCACTTAAACACACTTTACTTCTATGGCTTTTATCTTCTTTTTCATCATGGCGCAATCCTATGGTGATTTCATTGAAGCCCATAACTAAGAGCTTAATGATCATCTTGATGTACATCCTCAAAATCTAGACCTGCTTTTATTCATTGTTTGTGAGGAGGACACTAATCTTATAGAGCTTAATGCTTCTACCACCATCCCCACCTCCATTGCTACTCAAACACCCACTTCCACTCTTTCAACGTATTCTATTGTTCCTATTTCTGTCCCTACTCCCACAAATCCTTTCACTCTGCCTATTGTTTCTCATACACATAAAGTTTCTTTGGTTGGCACTCAATATTTAGCCTCTCTTTATCAGCACCTTCAAGTTCATATCTGTCAATTGCAATAAGCTACTTTGTGTGCATCTCCATCTTTGGATTCCACATTTTTGCTTCATTCCCTTTTTACACCTTTCATTGCCGCTTACGTGATTCTACCTAATTTTTTCACTCACAAGATGCTCATTTTCAATGGCCGTGGTGACCCCCAATAATATCTCTAAGAATTTCATGTGGCATGTCTAAATTTTTTGGATGACCATACTCTCTTAGCTAAGCCTTTTCCTCACAGTCTTCACGATTATGTGATGTGTTGGTTCTATAATCTAGATATCCACTCGGTAACATATTTCATGCATCTCGCCAATGCTTTTCTTTCCCACTTCTCCATAAATATCAGCTCTAAGATCTCATATGCTTAACTGGAACAACTTAAACAAGTATCTAAAGAACATCTAGCGGATTATGTCTTGCGATATAATTTTTTTTTAGCTAAGATGTCTAATGTGCTTGCGGACTTCAAGATTCAAGATTTATTCGTATAAATTATATTGCCACCTCTCCAAGAGAGTGTTATCATTGAAACATATACTTCATGTTATCATTTGTGTCATACTCTTAAGCTACGTGAAACTAAACTCTTATCTATAGGAAAGATTAAGTATCAGGAACACGCTCCATCTTCGGCATGTTTTTAAAGCAAAAAAACTTTCAAGCCATCAGAAAAACCTATTGAAGATAAAGTTACTATCAATTATGTATCTAACACTAAAGAGCTGCAATGGAAACCGCCTAAGTGTACATATACAAAATTGACTATCGCTCTGCATATTCTATTGCCACAACTTCTTGAGAAAAACCTTATTATGTTTCCTCCTCCCCTCAATTTGGACTCTTCTCGTCCAAAAGGTCATAATTATAACAAAAATTTTAGATGCGACTATCACCAATGTGTTGGAAATTCTACAGATCATTGTTTTAAAATTCACAATCTCATTCAAGACCAGATCGATAATAATGCAATAGATCTTCCTGAGCCTACGACTTTAGCACCTGTCAATGAAAATCATAATCTGAAGATCTTTAAAAATCATATTCCGAAACATGATAAACAAGTGGCCGATTCCTCGTCCAATCATATATATCACGCAGTGCCTCCTGCATCAGCGGCTCTTGATTTTCTAGTTGCTCATACTGAGACATCCCCGCCGAGTATTACTTTCTCTGATCATGAATATCACGCTACATTCTCTTCTGATCACTTACATATTAGTGCTTCTATTAGATCTAATTATATCAATACCGTTATGGTCGATCCTTCATTTCACATTAGCACGTGTTCTATTGTGTTTCTTGTCACTATTGGTTATCCACTCTTGCAGATTTCATATCCAATTCCTAATTTATATGGATATTTTAAGCTTCTAGTAATAGTCAGTCCCCTTACCCTTCTCGTTCCTTTTCTTATGGCACCTTCAATCAAAGGGTGTTACATGCTCTTAGGTCTTCTCTAGCTACATGTTACTAAGCCTATTATCTCCATGCATCAATTGTTTCTAAAGTTCATTCACAACAGGTAAGTCATTACTATCAATGGTGTTTAACCATCCACTCCATGGCCACAACCTTCACTTGAGGTTGTCATTGCACTGGTTAGAGGATATAGGTCCCCGAGGCCTATCGAAACTAAAGAACGCTCTTCTCCTAGCTCACTTGTTTGCACACGATCTACACGGTCTCATTATTATTCTAGTCCATCACTCAGACAACTCCATCACATAGATATATTTCACCTCCTCGATTCATTCCACATAGGTGCTCATCACCTCCATGCTCTTCTGTACTACAATCTAAATCATCTTTGTAGTCTTCTCCACATATGTGCTTATCACCTCCGCAATCTCATTCACATAGATGCACATTTCCTTTGAGGTATCTTTCACCTAGGTCTCTATTATCTCCTAGGTCTCATGCACATTCACCAATACAACATTTGTCTCATACACTGCCAGTCTTATAGCATGGTCACTGTATGCCGGAAAAGTGACAAGCGAGCGTGCTAATCTACAGGTAACTCTTCCGCGTACCCGACCTCCTGAGGTCGTGCCGAGACAGCCGGTGGGGATGGAAAATGCGTAGAATGCAGACAAACTAGTTAGGAAATCTAATATCTTCGACACACACTAATGGAATCTGCGAATCTAAGGCAAAGAAGGCCCTTCTAACCTGGACTGGTGTGATAGATCGATCGGCAAGGATGACTGCTCGAAGGCTCCAATCAATATCGAGCTCTGGCGTGATTCGATCTATGGGTTGTGGAATACGTGGAAAATGACCCTGTATAGTTTCGTGTCTTTCTCCGGATAGGGTCATATGGTGGATGGTAAATATAGTCAATTCTATAGACGGTTCTCTGGCCTAGTCCAGAATTCTCTAGCTTTGTTAGCTGTTGCATCCAGCAAGGATAATTGTTCGATGATAATGGGTGGAAGTGGAGTAGACTGAAATACTAGTGTGCGTAGGCCAGTGTCTATGTCTAATTCTCTTATGGATTCGTTGGGCTGCGGGATCTGTGGGTCACAACCATAGGTTCGTGGTTGTTGTGGACCAGCTATGGTCATAGGTGGAATCAAGTCCTGATCCCTAGTATCCAATAATCATAGGCTTTCTCAGCTTCTATGTTTAGAATCAACAGTTGTGCGATCTTCTCAGAATACCTCACAGGTGTTCTTGCAACCTGGATTCTTAGGCTGGTATCTATGTCTGTGAGGGTGTCTCCTACGTCTGGTTGTGGAACTAAAGGATCACACCCGAATGTTTGTTCTTTTTCAAACCCTTCTACAGTCATGTGGATGTTTTCCTAGGGTAATCTGTAGTTTGACTGATTTGACCAAAACATATGTGCTTGGTCGTCTTCTATGTTTAATCCTCTTAACTGAGATCTGATCTGCTGGAAGTCTGCTGTTGTTTGGAAGACTTGGATTCTAAGATTCTAGTCAATATCAGTTATTGCTGTTATGAGATTGGGCTGAGGCACTATTGGCTCGAATACGTATTCTCTGGGCTCCCTAGGTCCCGTGATGGTCATGAAAAAGCAACAACGTAAACAAACTGTAATAAAATGAAAGTCTAACTATTTGCAATATATTTATGGCATATATGATTTCACTATTTTTGTATTTTCTGATGAACTATATGGAATTCAAGAAAACAGCTTTTTAAAATATTTAGAATTGATAACTAAACTTAATAATTTAAAACAAACAAAATAGCCGAGTGTAGCTATTTGTCTGTGCAATTTGTAGATCTATTCTAAACAATGAAATAACTTCCCTAATCTATTTGCAAGATTCTCGATCCTACCTCAGAAGTGAGGAGTGAATCATAGTTTCTCAGAAACTATCAATCCCCACAGCTTCCCTGGTAACATCGCGAATAGAATTTTACTAAAATAAAGCAATTAACTACTTTATTTGATATGACTCTTAACTAGAACTTTGAAAGCTAGAACCTGGATTCCACAGAACAGTGGCGAATCCGATGGTGTGTGTGATCTTTTCCCCTCAGTATGATCTCTTCGTTCTTTGTGCTCACGTAGATCCAGAAAAGCGTGTAATGCTTGCATCAATAGGGGTAGGTGTTTGGAACAATGGAACAACCTTCAGAATACAGACTGAATAGAACGCGAATAGGAGAGGGATAGCGCAAGAGTACAGAGCTTGGCTTATGCAATTCCTAGCGGGATCTATTGCGAAGCATGCAACATAATGCGTCCAGAACCTGAAACCATCTTGTTTGAAGAGCAAAACCTGCAACTTTAATGGCTTCCTAAGCTATTCTACTCCAATGGATTAGATAAAACAACAACACTGTTTGCACAAGCTGGATATGTGGCTTACCAACAGCTGGACAATGCTAACTAAGCATGCAAAGAATTAAAACTATGGCTTCTAAACAGAACTAAAAGACTAAACTATCAAAAGAGAGCATGAAAATGAATGAGGGGCAGACCATTTTTTTGAGTACAAGCCATTCATTTATAGGAGTTCAATCACCCAAAGATCAAAACCAAACTGAACTCCTAAACAATAAACAAAGGAAAAACACTATTCCAGGGGACCAAAAACATAAATGCAAGCTTAAGTCGGCAAGAAAAGCTGGTGAAACGTTGATCTTTACGTGAGTTATGTCAAAAGAACATTCTGGAAAACGCGTAAAGGACCGCCGCCCTGCTCAGGGCGGTGGTTATAGGACCGCCGCCCTATTCAGGGTGGCAGTTACAGGACCACCACCTAGTCAAGGTGGCGGTTTCATTACTACAGAGAAAAGGGGCAAGAAAAGAGGGGAAAAGGGGAAAACAAAGCACGCGGTGGCTAAGCAGGGCATGTGGGATGTTATTGCATATTCGGAGAGCTTTTCTGGATCCTGAACACCTTGCGAAGAGACCTGTATCATCATTGGGGCACTTATTATGCTTGTTCCGCAGTACAGTACCTTACAATTTTGGGTACGTACATATTGCCCCCTCGGAGAAGTGTTTTAGCCATAAAGAGGAATAAAACGGTGGGTCCGAGTATGGCAGTCCTGAAATGGGAAGTTAGAAGTTATACCTTACACGTCCGTGTGTTGAAATTACGCCATCCAAAATTCCCACTATCTGCAAGACGAAAGGAGAAATCAAGTGCAGATAGATACAATAATTTGGAAAATAAACGCTAAAATAATAGGGAAGGAGAACGTACCATTCATGGGGGATAGGAACTTACCTCCATCAATGCTCCAAACCTGTGAAAAGTCATTTTAAAATGGAACAGAAGCGATATATATATGAAAGTGGGCCCATTTTCCTATTCATTTGTGCGAGTTGATTTGATTGTTTTTGAGCTCTGGGACCCATGGTGACGGTTTCTTGCGTGAGTATAGTCAAAACGTCTGCAGGGAGATCGTGATCATACCTCCACGCGTGGAACACCGTCCTGCTAGATCACAGGTTGGTTTTCTTCAATTTTGTGTTTTTTTTCCCCTTTAAATTTGAAATGGCAAATTTGTCGTAATGGGGGGGTTATTTTTGAAAATATTAGGTTCAAAAGGTCCACCTAGGGGGGGCGCCTACTAGGTAGGCTCCATATTTAGGTTAAATGGTCATTTTTTGCTTATTTTAGGCTTTTTAGGATTAAAAACCCGCGTGGGTTTTCGGACCACGACCGGCGCCCTGGCCAGGGCGGCGGTTACTCGACCGCCGCCCTGTTCAGGGTGACAGTTACATGACCGCCGCCTTTAAGGTGACAGTTACAAAACCACCTCCCTGCTTAGGGCGGCGGTTCTGCACAGAATGCAAAAGAACTTATATTTGAGATTATGTTTGTATTTTTTTGCACTTCTACGTATTTTTATGACTCTCTTGGTATTGTTCAGATATTAACTTGCTCTGTTTTGTGTGTTTTTCGGTGTATGCAGGCGAGGGAGGAGTACATTAGATGGAGCCGAGAGAGAGAGTGTGATTGGCTGTCAGGGGTACTGGATGCCCTCTCACAGGACGAGGAGGACACACTACAGAGGGCTGGTATACTGCGCATATCGCGCGTGCCCCATGTCGCACCATCTAGTCACATCCTTTGTGACTTATTCTCATATTGGGATGCAGACTCGGAAGACATTCCGACTGCCAAGGGTCCATGGTGAGTGGACCATCACATTGGAGGATGTCTACCATATTCTGGGGGTCCCGATCATCGGGAGGAGACTCACATTAGAGACAGCAGGCTCACGGGCATAGATTGCACAGTGGGCAGCTTATATGGGAGATGCAGTCATCTCCACGGGGTCGAAGAAGGGAGTGAGATTTCGATCCATTCCTTCTTTTCCTATCCCCGTACTTCGACAGGCCATCATGGGGATCCTTGCCTCGAGATTGATCGGGGACAAGGGAGGGGACACTTTGTTATATTGCTGGGCCCCCATCATTGCACAGATAGAGGGGCATGGCCAGATATATGCCTGGGGCGTAGATATTCTGGGGACCACCTACCATGATTTATATAGGGTGGTCCGTTTACAGGGACAGTCATTGAGCCACCCAACTCTAGTTATGAGTTGGGTGTATGAGCATTTTATCCCTTATGGCAGAGGCGTGGAGGTGGCAGATCCTGGGGCTGTGAGGGCAGCCAGATGGTTAGATATGTCAGTGCTTAGAGCACATCACCAGCCAGTTTCCTTCCTTACTAGAGCAGACATGGAGGCGACACCGTACCAGCTTATGGCTGGTATATGGGGAGAGGAGACTCTTACCTTGATCTCTTGCTCCACCACAGGGCAGCTCATCGACCGAGTGGGACGAGTGGAGGTGCACCCTTTTGGCAGAGTTCCCTAGCAGTTTGGCCTTCCATATACGGGCATGCTTCCCCCAGTGGCGCCGGTTTATAGATCAGTTCGTGAGGCCAGAGGGGGACCTAAAGGCCGAGGCTAGACAGTAGTCACTCTTAGCATTCCTATTACGGCCAGGAGGATAGTTCGGGCTAGAGGGAGAGTCGGTGCACCTCGGGCACCTTTGCTTCAGATTGTTGCGGGTCCTACTCATAGTAGCGATGACCCCATAGATATTGACTCCGATTTTGAGGATCTTACAGAGGGCGGGTCAGAGGAGGAGACTGACGACAGTGATCTTGAGTGGCATGACACTCAGGATATTATGCAGGCAGAGAGGGCCGAGGACAGCACAGAGAGGGTGACTCTAGTTTCAAAGGATCCACTCTCCCAGGGCCATGGTGGAGAGGATGAGTCCGTTGCAGGGTGCCATGTTGCCCCTACTACAGGAGCAACCCCTCAGTCGGTAGTGGCATCCGCGGTGGGTGCTGGCCCCAACAACCCATCTTGGAGGCCTGGTGATCTAAGTAAGTTATCCTTTCTTCCTTTCAAAGTTTGTTTAATTTAGGATTTGCTATCTCTCCTTGTGTTTTTATCTTGTATCTTTTGCCTCTTGCCTAGTTTCTAATTCGTTTTTCTATTTTGTTTGCAGGGACTGTTGACGAGTGGCAGGATCTGCTCCGCAAGGTATGCACTGATTCCCTGATGATCCCCATGGATAGGACCCGCGTGGAGCTATCCGTAGATGCCGGGGAGCCCTCAGCAACCGGTAGGCATACCGACGTCTTCGCTCCCATTTGGCACGTGGCCAGGATGGTGTCGACCCTCCGTACAGAGTTGGCGGGCTATAAGACAGCTGAGCATCTTATGAGGAGCCACTCTCGTGGTGAGACCGCAGCTGCTCCTCGAGACCCTGAGCCCTCCGTTCATTCAGAGCGTCAGCGTAGCCGGAGTCCTAGGCGAGGGCGCGCACCTTCAGAGGGGTCGCGTAGGGGTTGAGAGGCCACTTTGGCTCTTATGTATTTTGTATTATAGATTCTTTTGTATATCACGGGCTCTTTGAGCGTTTTGACCATGCTTAGTGCATGATGGCATTTTATATAAACATTGATTATTTATATACATTCGTTTTTGGATCAAAAGCTCGTCACTCATGTTTTCCCTTTCTATTTCAAGTTTCTTTGTGTATACTGTGATGTATGCTTATATGCTTTCTAGAGTATATGCAGTGGTGAACAAATGATGTAAATGCTTGCTTTCCTTTATGTTTCATGATGCTGATACATGATAATGTAAATATATTGTGATTTTGAATCTTAGCTTCTGTGAGCAATTTGGATACCTCGTGTTTGTTTTGGCAAAGTGATGAAAATAACAAATATGATGAACAGATTAACCTGCCCAATTCCTAACTCCACGTAACCAGTAAGATGCGAGGGCTAATCACCAAGAGCTAAGAAGGGCACAAGTTATGAAATGTGGTGAAATGACAGTGATGAAAGACAGACAAAACTTTGGTGGAACCAAATTGGAAGCTACAAGCCGACTCCACCCGAGTGACTCCATAGTTTTGGATGCAACTTGCCCTGCGGTTTATCCAGACTTAGACCCATAGATGGCCACATAGTAGACAAAATCTGGGTTTTTTGGATTCTTAACTCTTTCAGGATTTTGAACATCTGCTTCATTTATTTTTGACTCAAAGTTTGAAAGTTTGAATTGTTTACGTATGACCATTTGCATTTATTTGTCAAGAAGACCCCCTACGCTTTGCCCCATGCTACTAGTAAGAAGCGTGGGTTTATCACCATGGGCAAAGTATAGGTGAGTAAGGGCATTTCCATCCTTTTCCAACCCTACGTCACTAGTAAGAGACGCAAGCTCATCACCGAAGGTTGGTGGGGCAGGGAAATGTGTAAAATTAAAATTTTCTGTTTGATCAACATTTGATTTGTTTATTTGAGTAAAATGTCAATATGTGCTTATTCCCAAAGAGATATGTACATGGGATAGATGTGACACCATGAAGCTTCTAGAAGAGACCATAGGCAAGATACCTGTCCTAAGAAGAAATCAAAGCGAGAATAAACTTTCAGTTTTTGGTATGGTTATCGTTAAGACTTCGTCATGTCTGAATTTATTTGATAAAAGATTCTGAGATATTCTGATGACATCATGAAAATGGAGAGATATGATTAAAGAGTTTATGCCAACAACATCATGAGTTTGTAGTGAATTGCTTTGAGAATAGATTCCTTGATCACAATTTGTGTAAGAAACGAGTGGACAATATGATCCTAATCTGTATGAAAATGCAATGTAGATAGTTATATAAGTAGCGTTAGCTGCTTATGCGTAGAAACGCTTGAGGTGCAGGGAATTGACTGTTTCACCAAACTCCTCACCTTCTAGCATACATAAGAGGTACGCACCATTTCCATAGTCCTTCATGACTCGGTATGGGCCCAACCATTTGGGCCGAAATTTCCTTCCTTCGCCGGTCTTCTTATCGATCCGGTTGTCCAGCCTTAGAACTAGATCACCTTCGTATATGTCACGTTCATAGACCTTCTTGTTATACTTCCGGCACATCCGTTTAGCATAGACTCTATGTCATTGTTCGGAATCTAACCTAGTTTCGTCTAGGCTTTCTAGTTGGGAAAGATGTGCTTCTCTGTAAGCGTCTTCATCTAGGATCCCTTGTAATGAAATGCGGAGACTGGGTATTTCAACCTCAAGCGGGAGAACTGCTTCTGCCCAAAATACTAGCGAGAAAGGGGTTGCTCCCGTTGGTGTTCTTATTGAGGTTTAGTGGGCCCATAAGGCCGGATATAACTTTAAATGCCAATCTCGTTTGTTTTCTTTTACCGTTTTAAGGAGAATGGCTTTCAGTGTCTTGTTTGTTGCTTCAGCCTACCCATTGGCTTGGGGATAATACAAGGAAGCCGTATGATGACTTATGTTAAATTTATTACATAGCTCACGAACCTCTTCATTTTTAAAAGAAGTTCCATTATCAGAGATAATGATTTGCGGGATACCGTACCTGCAAATGATTTGGTTCAAAATGAACTTGGCGATTACAGAACCAGGTACAGTGGTAAGAGGCATAGCCTCTACCCATTTGGTGAAATATTCAGTGGCCGTGATTATAAAATTATGGCTGTCTGTGGATGAGGGAGAGAATTTCCCTATTAAGTCTAGGCCCCATGTGGAAAAGGGCCATGGAGTAGTGATTGGTTGTAGGACTTGTGCCGGCATATGGATCTCATGGGAGAATTCTCGGCACTTGTAACACCTGCGTACAAACTCTATTGTGTCATGTTCTAGAGTGGGCCAGAAATAGCCCATTCGATGTATTTTTCGAGTAGTGGCGTGGCCACCGAAATGACCTCCACATATTCCGCTATGTGATTCATGGAGAATCTTCTTGGATTCCTCCATGTCGACACACCTTAGGAGCATTCCATCGAACGCCTTTCGATAGAGAACTTGCTCTACAATGACGTACTTAGCTACGATGATGCGTAACCATCTTCTTTGTTGGGGTGTAGCTCCATCTGGATATGTATGGTCTATGATGTGGTTAATAATATCAGCGTACCAAGGACACTCAGAGATGGCAGGTTGGGTTTCGATGTAGTATACGCACTCATCTGGAAAATCCAAATCTACTAGATCACCTCCATCTAATGGGTTATCAGCTAACCAATCCACAATGATTTTTCCTTTAACTGACTTCTGATTTACAAACATTAATTCGAATTCTCCCATTAAGGTTATAAAACGCCCAGCCTTTTTAGACAAGAACCCTTGTGTGAGGAAAGTTCATAAGTGGTCCATTTTTACCACGACCCTTGTTTCTTGGTTTAGCATATAGTGTCTTAGGCGTTTGGTTGCAAAGACTATGGCGAGACATTCTCGTTCTGCTTGTGTATAGCGTGTTTCATAGTCGAGCAGTGTTCGGCTAATGAAATAAATCGCGCGTTCTCTTTTTTGTCATCGTCTTCTTGGGCCAACATGCAAGCTAACGAGACATTGGTAGCTCATGAGTATAAAATCAACGGGCGGTCTAGCTTAGGTGGCATTAGTGTAGGTGGTGACAGCAAGAAACGCTTAACTGCATTGAAATATTCATTGCAATCTTCGGTCCAATCAATGCTATAGTCTTTCTTGAGTAAATTGTTGATTGGATGAATGGCAAAGCTTAAGTCTGGGATGAATCTTCGGATTGCACCTAGCTTTCCGAGAAATGACCTGATTCCAGATTCATCCGAAGGTGGAACCATTTTGAGGACAGCCCGAATTTTGGTTGGGTCAACATCTATTCCTCGTGATGATATAATATAACCTAGGAGCTTCCCTCCCGTTACACCAAAGATGCATTTCTCTAGATTTAGCATGACTCCTTATTCTATTAGACGCGAAAGAATGACGCGGAGTACTTCCGGATGGTCACAGCGCTTCTTGGCCTTAGCCAACAAGTCATCTACATAGGATTCCATGATTTTATGAATTAGATCGTGAAATATATACGTCATAGCCCGCTGGTACGTAGCACCAGCATTTTTGAGACCGAAAGGCATAACAGCATAGCAATAGGTTCCCCAAGGAGTTATAAACGTAGTTTTGGCTTGATCTTGCTCAGATATTCTGATTTGATTGTATCCCGAGAATCCATCCATAAGAGACAAAAGTTCAAATCCAGTTGTTGCATCAACAATGACATCAATAGATGGTAACGGGAAGTCGTCCTTGGAACACGCTTTATTAATGTCTTGGAAATCTATGCAGATGTGTATCTTCCTGTTCTTTTTGAGAACGGGAACAATATTAGATACCCACTGAGAGTAATCAACTGGTTTAATGAATCCTACTTGGAGAAGTTTTATTACCTCTTCTTTTACCATGAGGGCTACTTTGGGTTTCATAGGTCTTGATTTTTGTTTAACTGGCTTTGCATCTGTTTTAAGTGACAAGGTTGTGCACCGCAATGTGGGGTGCAACTCCTGTCATTTCCTTATAATTAAATGCAAACGCCTTCTGATGTTCTTTGAGGATCCAAGTGTGTATTTCTACTTCTTCTAGGGTTAAGGAGGATCCTAGTTTCAATATCCTTGGTTCATCTTCCGTTCCGATGTTGACATCGATTGTTTCTTTGATCAAAGAGGTGTTACCCTCTTCAAATTCAGGCGGTGCTAAGGGTAAATCCAGATCATCCCCATTTTCTACTGCGTATATGCTAGGTTCCATTTGTGAGGGAAAACTCATCATGGGATTTCTGAAATAGGAAGACGAATGTGGAATTAAGGACAAATCTAGCATATGATGGGAGAGATGTAATGCTGCATAGGCATTTAAGTATTCCAAAGTGGCCATATCATTATCAACATGGTTTGGGGTGGTAGATTCACTTCTTCTTGAAAGGGGATTTGTCATTGTTTTTATCAATGGTTCGTCACGAATGGATACTGTGAAATGAGTATCTTCTAACTCATTACTTGGAGTAAAACGTGATGCTGAAGTTGCTATTGAGTCGGCGAGAAGATTTTTCTCTCGTGGGATCGCTTCAATGGATATGAAGTTAAATGCCTTGCTTAAATCTAATACAACGTTTTTGTAGAGTTGCAAATGTTCAAATTTAGTTTCATATACCTCTAAAACTTGGTTTTCCACTAATTGTGAGTCTCCTAAGACTCTGATGCTGTCAATACCAATTCTCTTGGCTAAGGTGAGGCCAAGGAGGAGGGCTTCGTATTCTGCGCCGTTATTTGTGCATTCGAAATTTAGTTTGAAGGCAAATGGCATGACTTTCCTTTCGGGCGAAGTAAGAATTATACCTGCCCCCGCTCCATAACGGCACCTAGCCCCATCAAAATGGAGAGTCCAATACTTAGTTGGGAATATAGATGTTGGGGTATTAGCTGTGTTTGTGCACTCTACTTCCACCATGTCGAGATCCTCTGCTGGAAGAGAACCAACCCCTAGGGAATATCCTATGCCTACTGAATCAAATGGTAAGAACATTGGTAAATCTTGTTCTATCAACTCAACGATTTTTGCAGTAGTCCCTAATGATACTATTTCTATAGTGTTAGCCTTATCTTTGGGGGTTGGAGTTGTCTTGGTTATGCTGATAGTTTCAAGATCCGTTGTAGGTACCAACTTCTCCTCTGGTTTTGCGTTAGTGGGTTTATTAAGTTGGTTTGTTGGAAGTTCAAATTCCGAGTGCACACCTGGTCTTTTCTTTAAATCAGCTAGGTGTAAATCGAAAGGTTTTGGATCACCTTTGGCTACAAATACCTTTCCTAGATGCAAGAATCTTACTTCTTGAAATAACGTAGAAGGGATTGCCTTCATGCGGTGTATCCATGGTCGGCCGAGGATCATATTATAATTAGTTTCCCGATCTATAATATAAAACTCAGTTAGGATTGTTTTGGGTCCTAAGGTGACTGGTAGTATTATGGTTCCTATCGAAGTGGCTTTAAGGCTATCATAGCCTCTTAATGTATTTCGAGTGGTGGAACAATTTGTTTCCCCATATCCTAGTTTTTGGAGGAAAGAGAAGGGGACTATGTTAACTACGGCCCCATTGTCAACCATTGCCCATTTTACGTAGTTGTTATAAACCCATACTTGTAAGTGTAAGGCTGGATCGCCTCAGCGTGTGATCTCAGCATCTGTAGGCATTTTACTTATTTCGAATATGAATTCGACATCCCTATCTGCCTGTCCCGGAGGATGAACATCAAAGTCTATATGATTTACCTGTGTTTCAGGTGGTGGAGTGATGTTAATTAAATGGCCTAAACCTAATGCTTCTAAAAGAGCAGCCCTGTGGGCAGGAGAGTTCTTTAGCAAGTCGAGAAACGAAATATGCGAGAAGGTTTTTGTTAGATCATTAATTAAATCGTAAGCACCCACAGGTTTTGTTATGTTTTGCTGGATGTTATCTGTTTCTGGCAGGTGATTTGGACTTGTTTGAGAGAAATACTCTCGTGTTCTTGTTACAGCTTCAATGGGTAATTCCGAGTCTAACTCTACTAATCTGACTACCTTAGGTCGTGGTTGACTTCCTAGTTGGGGAGCAACTAATGGATTTAGTGAAGTCGAGGCTTCATGATCATTGTTTCCTGTCATTGCACTTTTGTTTGTTTCAGTTCAACCTATTGCTATCATGATTTGGGAGTGGATCGTTAAATATCTTGAGAGGAGCATTCTGAGGGGAAACTGCCCCTGCAAGTGTATTTGGTGGTGATGATACGGGATCTGCCAAAAACAAATCTGTGAAGAACTGTCTTTGTTCTTCTGGTAAACGTTGCATGAATTTATTGTAGTCACGACACGTTCTAGTATCATGACCCCGAATTTTGTGGAAGCCACAATAAGAATTGGGATTATAATTCCTGTTTTGTTGGTTTGGTATATATTGTGGCCTAAAATTCTGATCAAACTGTTGCCTATTAGGATTAAAAATTTTGCATTTGCTGTTTCTGACTTTGGTTTTGATAACCAAATGAGTTTTGGCTTGGCCCTTGTATGGGATTTTTCCATTGTTGTTGTTGTTGTTGTGGATGGTGAATAAAAATCCAATGTATTGATTGTCGGGGTAAAGTTGTTGTTTCGTTGGTTGTTTTTTTGTGATGGAGTATTGACTACATTTACCTTTTTGGGCTGGTTGGTTACTCCATCGGCTGTTACACCCCGGTTTTTGTTAAGGATTTTAGGTCCTTGGTTGACATTTGTGGTAGCAGGATAATTTGTAGTGTTCTAGGTGGAGATGATTAACCTCCCGTTTGCTCCATATGTCTTACGACCACTATCTATCGCTGCTTGGTCTATTCGAAGAGCGCTCTCAAGTACTTCATCGTAAGTTCTTAATGGGAACTTCTGGACTTCTTCTTTCACTTCTCTGCTGAGAGAATGAAGGAATAAATCACATAGTTCCATTTGATCCATGTTTGGAGCACTTGCCGAAGAATAAAGAACTGTATGCCACCTTTGGATGAAATGGGCGACAGATTCGTTATGTTCTTGTTTGATGTGTAAGAACTCCCTGATTCCTGTCCTTAGCAGTTTGTTCATGTCGAAGGCCTTGATGAACTCAGACACAAATTGTTTAAATGAATGTATGGAAGCCTCAGGTATTCTATAATACCAATCGAGAGCGATGCCTTCCAAAGTTTTGGGGAATATTTTAGCAACAACCCCATCCCATGGGAGTAGTTCTCGAATGGTTGTAGCATAAGCTTTGATATGTGCATGTGGATCTCCCTCGCCTTTGTACTTGGGTAAATCAGGAAGGGGTCTTGGAAGCATGACGCTTCGTATGGTGAAGTCTAAGGGTTCCTTCAGATATTCTGAATAAGTCCCTATCACATAGTTTTCGACCATTGATGGTGTTTGCTGAGGGAATGGTGGTGGGACAGGTTGTTGGTATGCACTGGAAGGGGCATAGGGAAGTCCTTGTGTTTGAGCAAACATGCCAGGAGAGGAGAACATATCCCCTTGTGGCGATTTGGAGTACATGTTTAATTACGGAGGGGTATTATCCAGGAATGGATTGTTCTGCGCTAGAACAGGAGGAATGGTGCTAGAGATGGTGGGTCTAGTTGGCATTTGTTGTGAATACTGAGGAGTCATGCCTAATGTGCCTACTCCTGTGAGGAGATCTACTTGGCTAGAATGGTGTGGAGGATTGGAACTCCCTGTTTGCATGAATTGCGAGTTTTGACTTGCTTGAGCAAGCTCTAACCCTCTAACCTTTTCTATTAGAGTTGAGATGACTTCATTTGGTGAAGTCACGATATTCTGCCTTGATGGCATTCGTTGTATACCATGATTTTGTATAGGCATGTGATATCCTGCTATGAACTGATCGCTGTCTTGCCAAGTTTCTCCGAGAGTATTTTCTATATGTAATGGTATAGAGGTATTTTCTTGAAAAGAGACCTCGGTTTGTGGTTGTAAACCTCCTACAGGTGGATACATGTTCCGAGAGTGTTGTTCGTTCGGAAATAACGCGCTGAGTACTCATCATCTAGGACTAAGTATGGGTCTGATTGTCTACTAATGTGTGGTCTAAGTAGTACCTGAGGAGATGAAACAGATTCTCCAGTGAACGTCATATTATTTGAGCCTGAAGGCTCTGTTTGTTGTGTTTGAGCGATTTGTTCCAACCCCTCAGTTTGGAAAGATGAATTATATCTAGTCTTTGGGGTTTGTGTTGACAACTGACTAGTTGAATAGTTGTCGCCCCACATTGAGAGTGAGGGTGATGATTGTCTATTCTGTTGGGCATAGTATGCCTCAAGACCCAAGAGGGGTCTGCCATATGCATCGAATCCCGACATATTCGGGGGGTATATGAATACCCGTAGAATAATGGGAAGGAGCGAAGGTGATTTGTGAAAACGTAGAAGGTGAAACAGTTGTTTGATTTCACGTCGGGTTCACCAATTTTGTTGGTGAAGCTGATGTGAAGGCTAAAGAGGTACAGAAGGTGAAACAGTTGTTTGTTTCACGTCGGGTTCACCAATTTTGTACGCTGGAAGCTGATGTGACAAGCGAGCATGAGGAATCTACAGGTAAACAGTCTTCACCTCGGGTTCACGTACCCGAAGTTCCTCCCGAGGTCGTGCCGAGACAGCGCCAGGTGGGGATGGAATCTACATAACTCTTCCGCGTACCCGACCTCCCATGCAGACAAACTAGTTAGGTTAATCTAATATCTTCGACACGCACTAATGGAATCTGCGAATCTAAGGCAAAGAAGGCCCTTCTAACCTGGACTGGTGTGATAGATTCGGTCAGCAAGGATGACTGCTCAAAGGCTCCAATCAATATCGAGCTCTGCCGTGATTCGATCTATGGGTTGTGGAATACGTGGAAAATGACCCGGAATAGTTTCGTATATTTCTCCGGATAGGGTCATATGGTGGACGGTAAATATAGTCAACTCTATGGACGGTTCTCTGGCCTAGTCCAGAATTCTCTAGCTTTGTTAGCTGTTGTGTCCAGCAAGGATAGTTGTTCAATGATAATAGGTGGAAGTGGAGGTAGACTGAAATACTAGTGTGCGTAGGCCAGTGTTCTATATCTAATTCTCTTATATATTCGTTGGACTGTGGGATTTTTGGGTCACAACCGTAGGTTCGTGTTTGTTGTGGGCCAAGCTATGGTCATACGTAGAATCAAGTCCTGATCCCTAGTATCCAATAATCATAACGCTTTCTCAGCTTCTGTGTTTAGAACCAACAGTTGTGTGATTTTCTCAGAATACCTCACAGGCGTTCTCGCAACCTGGATTCTTAAGGCTGGTATCTATATTTATGAGGGTGTCTCCTGTGTCTGGTTGTGGAACTAAAGGATCCACACCCGAATGTTTGTTCTCTTTCAAACCCTTCTACGGTCATGTGGATGTTTTTCTAGGGTAATCTGTAGTTTGACTGACTTGACCAAAATGTATGTTGCTTGGTCGTCTTCTATGTTTAACCCTCTTAACTGAGATCTGACCTATTGGAAGTCTGCTGTTGTTTAGAAGACCTGGATTCTAAGATTATGGTCAATATCAATTATTGCTGTTGTGAGATTGGGTTGAGGCACGATTGGCTCGAAAATGTATTCTTTGGGCTCCCTAGGTCCCGTAATAGTCATACGAAACGCAATAATATAGATAAACTACAATAAAGTGAACTCTGAGTATACGAAACACATTTATAGCATATATGACTTCTTTTTTGTATTTTCTGATGATTTATAAGAATTCAAGAAAGCAACTATTTAAAATATTCAGAATTGACAACTAAACTTAATAATTTAAAACAAACAAAATAGCCGAGTGTAGCTATTTGTCTGTGCAATTTGTATATCTATTCTAAATAATGAAATAACAAATCTATTTGCAAGATTCTCGATCCTACCTCAGAAGTGGGGAGTGAATCATAGTTTCTCAGAAACTATCAATCCCCACAGCTTCCACTGGCAATATCGAGAATAGAAGTTTATCTGAAATAAAGCGATTAAACTACTCTATTTGATATGATTCTTAACTAGAAACTTTGAAAGCTAGAACTTGGATTCCGTAGAATAGTGGCAAATCCGATGGCATGTGTGATCTTGTCCCCTCAGTATGATCTCTTCATTCTCTGTGCTCACGTAGATCCAGAAAAGTGTGTAATGCTTGCATCAGCAGGAGTAGGTGTTGGAACAAGGGACAACCTTTGGAATACAGACTGAACAGAACGTGAATAGGAGAGGGATAGCGCAAGAGTTACAGAGCTTGGCTTATGCAATTCCTAGCGGGATCTATTGCGAATCATGCAAAATAAACGCGTCCAGAACTTGAAAACTATCCTGTCTGAGGAGCAAAACCTGCAACTTTAATGGCTTCCTAAGCTATTCTACTCTAATGGATTAGATAAAACAGCAACACTGTCTTGCACAAGCTAGATATGTGGCGTACTAACAGCTGGACAATGCTAACTAAGCATGTATTGAAAGAAACTATGGAATTCTAAGCAAAAGGAAAACTAAACCTATTGCAACAAGAAATCCAGAAGCAAACTTCAGGGGCAAAACTCAGAGGCCATTTGTCTTGAGCACAAGCCATGCATTTACTAGGAATTCAATCACCCAAAGATCAAAACCAAAACTGAACTCCTAAACAATAAATAAAGGAAAAAACACTATTCCAGGGGACCAAAAAACATAAATGCAAGCTTAAGTTGGCAAGAAAAGTTGGTGAAACGTTGATTTTTACGTGAGTTACGTCAAAAGAGAATTCTAGAAAACACGTAAAGGGACCGTCGCCTTGCTTAGGGCGGCGGTTACAGGACCGCCGCCCTGTTCATGGCGGTGGTTACAGGACACACCGCCCAGTCAGGGCGATAGTTTCGTTACTAAAGAGAAAAGGGGCAAGAAAAGAGGGGAAAAAGGGGAAAACAAAGCACGCGGGGGATAAGCGGGGCCTACGGGATGTTAACACATACTTGGAGAGATCTTTTCTGGATCCCGAACACCTTGCGAAGAGACCTGTATCATCATTGGGGCACTTATTACGCTTGTTCCACAGTACAGTACCTTACAATTTTGGGTACGTATAGTCACACACCTTTATCTCCACAAACATCAGATAGAGGACCCTCTTCTTTTGCTATCATCAGATAACACATACATAAACACTCACTTGAGGGGCATCATGCTTATTCTTTCCCCCTCCTCTAGCACTACACTTCTCATCTAGTCTTTCACATACATTACACACATTTTGATACACTCGTGTATCATCATTACTTGATGATGCACTCTAGTACTTCGGTTCACACTTGAACGTTGAGGGCATACTATACACACAAACCAAACACACTATACCAAACACACTACACACTTCATACGTCCCACATTCATTACATATATTTTCTACGCAGGCATCTAATGTACATCATACACTATGTACACTCCACACATTCATAAAATATCTTTCTTAGCATCTAATTCTCACATGTTGTGCATTCATTACCATATGATGCGAACTCTAGTTCCATGGTCCATACTTGACTATTGAGGGTCTACATCTTAAATGGACCTCACCACACTCACACGTTCACTCACTCATTCATTCTGCTCTGCTCTACACTATGCTTTATCGATCTCACATCTTTCTAGCACACACATTCAAACCATTTCCTAATGATGCACTCTTTTTTTATGGTTCATTCTTTACTGCTAATGAGGAATGCATAAATGAACCTCATTCTCATGCATACACATCCACTCAGGGGGCACACGACTCCTACCAAACTCACACCGCATTCCATTCTATTTAATCCACAACATACTTGCATATCTTGGTCACATTTACTCTTGCTTACTTATACTCATATGATACATCTTGCTTACTATGTACTAGCTAGATACATTGTATGTCATTATATTTTCTATATACACATGCACATTCACTTGCCTTCTAGTTGTGATCACAGATTCTACAGATTGATACACGCAACACAAGATGTTTGGCACAATACCTCTTACCAGTCCCACAGTGGATCCTGGGGGCATCCACTTTCATACACTACACGTGTTATTGTTTCATTTTTCATAACACATCTATTATCATATTATACACACTTTGACATAATGTTTTATCTTTCTAACATGCTAATGGGTGCTTCATGTGCAACATTTGTCTTGCAAGTCTATTTTCTTCCATGGTTATTTGTTACATTGCTCTTGTCTATCATTGTCATTGCTTGTACAGGCTTTCCCTATGTCTTGGGATTTTCTTTGATTGTCTGTATTTGATTTTGGCTATGTACGGTCCTTGATTGTCTTGTAACGTCATGAGTGATGTCCCATGTTTTAAACCCAATTTTTGCAGTCTACTTTGTCTTATTACATGTTTACACTGTCTTTTTACATGCTTAGCTTACACATTGTATTTTACATGTGTGTTTATCTTGCTTGTACTAACAAAATTATCCTATCCATTTTGTTTGTGTGTGCCTTGGTTTCTACCAAGCACACTCCCTCTCCCCTGTAAGGGAATTAATTTCAGCACAATGGTCAGTCCTCCTTTGGGCCGCATACTCCTCAACAACATCACATGCACCCCAAATAAGGGGGGAATCTATCAGGTGAATCAGTCACCCCATACAACAGTTCTACAGTCACCACACAACACATTTCAGTACCAGTACAACACAGTCATCAGTCTCAACAATGACCTAGATCTTGACTTGGGTCCTTAGCACAACACAGACACCAGCGCCTAGACCCAAAAAGTAGTAGCACTAGGCATGCCCTTGACCCTTCCTAAACGCCTGTGACCAAGGGGAAGTTACACATCATTTTTCAGTTCAACATTTAGTTCAACACTTCACAACACTTCAACATTATTTTATAGGATAACAGTCCTTCAACACTCGACATGCATGCATATACATAACATTTTCTACTTTCGTGTTGGATCAGAACTGTTTGAAATGGATCATATTTTTACACACCATCTGTAGTGGTGTTCTACATTACAGGAAGAAGTTAAAGGTTGGAGGATGACACCAGACTTTTCTCCCTACACTTCTTCCATTTCTTGGTGTGAGATCACCCAAAAAACTCGCACACAACACAACTGGCATGAGATCGCCCAAAAAAATCATTCTTCTACATCATCTTCATAGGATCCTTTCTATCTCATTCACTCATCATGGATCAGGTGCACATGTTCCTTTTTTTATTTTCACATATTTCTTACATAATTTTTACTCATTTTGATCATATACACACATATTTGACTACTTGATCATTCTTCTCTTTTGTAGGTTTGTCCTTATGGGAAGCAGTAGTCACATCACATCAACATATCATTCAATCAATCAAATCAACACATCAACAAAAATCAACATAAAAAGCATGCACACTCATGACATCTACACATACACTCTCTCCCTAGGGTCATCATCATCACTTTTTCACTTCCTCTTCTCTAGCTTCCATGCTTCACATTTTTATCAATCCATGCTTTTCCTTGTCTCTCAACACACTTTTTGCCATCGATCTACATGGTTATCAGGTACGCATCTCTTATCTACTTTATGTTATCGATATTTCACTCAACAACATAAAGTGGGGGAAAATGTAGACACTAAATCATGCACTTTGGGTATCTATCTAGTCCTGATCACATACTACTATTCATATGATTCCTAAGAAAGAAAAGTACTAATTGATCCATGTCTTTGGCCATATTTGCTTTCTTTTTATTGTTTATGTTGATCTTACACTTCTTCTAGCCCAGTTTTTCTTTTTATACTTCAGCATTTCTCACCTTGGACACCAACAACCCAGCCAGGATGCCAGCGCCAGGTGCCCCCATCCCCTCTGGGCACCCCCGACCTCTTTGTACTTTGTTCACATATTTTGGGTCCTTTCCATCCTTTTAGGCATCTTATCTTTTTGGTAGTCATCCTTTTTAGGGTTAATTTCAAAATTTAAGCAAGGGAATCATATAAATATAAATTTATGTGATCCTAATAAAGGACCAAGCACTAAGCATTAGCTATCACCAATTAAGGTTGCATTCAAAGGCCATTATAAGAGCACTCAAGCATCCATATAGCATCCACACATAAGGGTAAGGGACTGATGATACTTCTGCATACACACATAGGAGGGGAAGTTCATTCTTTCATGCACACATCTATTTACATTTCTTACATCTAGCTAATTACTTGCTATCAAGTGTAACATTCACAAGAGCCACCTAGGGCACAATTCTGCACACACACATAGAACTACATTGGGTCTGAGATGTAGTGCAATTCTCATTTGTAAGTTCACTATGTGACAGCCAAGGACAACCTAACCCCTCATTTTCATTATTTTATTTTTGGGATCTGATGCATTTTAGGGTGTTACAGGTCATTTCTTCATTGCATGTTACAAGCGACATTTGCGAACTTGGTGCAACATACTAGTGACAAGAAGCGAAGGAAAACAAACATCTCACGACCAAACAGATCTGGTTTTTAGATCTTTTAAGCAATCATGGGTGTCCAAATAGAACTAAAGTTCCCCAGGCACCCCATTCCAGCATATTTCAACACCTTTGCATTTTTTTGGGCTTCGTTGTGACAGTCTGCACTTCATATTTTCTAGTTCTTCAATTCTATACACCTTCAGGATCATAGCGAATCAACTAAGTCATTTTATCTCCTCATTTTCACTTAGGGTTTTAAATCTTAATTGTTTATTTACTTGGGTCTATTTTGTACTTAATTACTTATTCATTTACTGCTACGTTGCAATAAATTCTATATTTTCTTAATCATTAGAAGGTTTCATTTTTTAATACAAAATTTAAGTTCTCTTTCATAAATATTGTTGAATCTCTATGCATCTTTGTTTATTTAGTTCCTTTTGAATGTAACTTACTTGTTTCAATATTTTTAAGTAAGGAAAGCATGGATTTGTCTATGAACCATCTCCAGACCTGTCTTGGTAAGAAAACCCTACTTTGGTGAGGAAAAATCTTTTGTTTCATGATATTGTTTGTGTTTCTATTTTTAAAATATTCTCAGGAACATGGAAACAATCTGTATAGAACTCCAAACATAATATTAGAGTTCCAAAACTTGATAAATTTCTAGATAGTCATTCTCTCCCTATTCGAATATGTGAAAAACCCTAGCTAGGTTTTAATAGGAAAATATTGTTTGAAGGACTTATATAGTGGCTCAAGGTCTAATACTTGCAAAAAAACTTCTGAGCCCTCTCCTTGTACATATTTTCAAGGTTTTAGTTTGTGGTAAGTCTCCATAAGTATGGAATTCATGACAATTTGTAGTCTAGGTGAAATAGTCCTAATAGAGGCCTAATTGACAAGATCAATTTAGCAAAATCAGGGGTTTAAAAGAGAGTTAGGTTCTAAATATTTACACTGAGCTTAAGTACCCAAAAGGTAATTTAAAAGTGTTTAGAATTTTCTAAGCTTCTTTTTGGTTTACTCTAGGCTATAGGGTTTATGTGTGAGAAGGGCTAGAAGGAGGACATGACATGTTTGTTATGAAGTAATACAAACTTTATATATTTTTTATCGATAACCACATCCAAGGTTGTGAATGCATGGAGAATTAGGAGTTGAATATATATTTGGAATCCATAAATATCAAGATCCTCCTTAAGATGAAACTATAAGTGTTAATCCTAGTGTCAAGAAACCATCAGAATTTCAAGGTGAATGACTTTAAGAAGGGGAATTATGACTAGAGAGTGAAAACTTGTAGATAAATTGTTTGGAGATTAGAATAGAGTTATCAATATAGTTTGAAGGATTATTGAGCCCAAAATACCGTTTGGAGTATATAGACAAAGAGCTTGTAAACCTATCCTAATTGAAGAAACGAGGTAACTTGAAGAGATTTTTCATACTGAAGTTGGTGTATATATGTTTAAGCCCCCATCTTTGTATCAGTAGTGTGCATGTGCTTTTATATATAACTTGTGAGAATGGTTTCTCGCTAAATTAACCCTAAGCCAACAAGGGTAAGATATGCATTTGAAAAATTGACCATTAGAAGTGCTTAGGATAGAAATATGAGCATACATTAGATTCTTTAGTGAACTTTTCCCATACCATGATTATACACCTATTGGGTAATTATTACCCTACTTAGTTTGGTGATTTAAATAAATTTAAACTTTATCAGAAGATTGATATCAAATAGATATATAGCAGTAATATACAATATCTACCATGCAAAGTACAAGCAAACTTGAAATATAGGAGATAAGAGCGACTTAGCTTGTATTGGGAGATCTAGGCTGGAAAATAGGTTGGGAAGGTTGGATCTAATTTATGTAAGCTATGTCTGAGAAACTAGGATCTGGAACCTCTTGGTACAGGAGTACCCAGATGAGGACATGACCATCCCGACGATAGTGTCTGAATTGGGCGCTAGTGTCTTGGTAGATGCTCTACTTCTATTATTTTAAAGGTTTGAACTTAGATTCTTCCTTCCTTTATATTTCAAATCCACTTTGTTATAGGGTTCCTATGTTGCACCTATACCTACAAAAAAATCTTATCTACCTGCACAAGGATCAAGCAAACATTAGATAGAATAAATAATGCATATTCTTGAGTCGTACTAGCCTCAGTGGTCGCTCCAACGTGATTTTCACAGAGTGTTACACTACATGTCAGACTCTATGTAGTTCTTATGTGTGTGTGAATGATTTGAATTGTGTCTCTTGAAACTAAGTTTCCCTTGTGTCAATCGTACCAAGATAGTTGGATATAACTAATTTTCCCCCAAGATGAATGTGTTAGATGGAATTCATAAATAACCCTTCCTATGAAGTGAATGATGTAGCCCAAACGCAGTCCTTGAATGTTGTTTTTTCCCAAATAATAGATAGTAAATATTAGCTCCAAATTACCTAACCCTTAATGATAGTAAGTAAGTCATGTATATATATGATTCCCTTGTTTGAATGTCATTATTAACAATAAGAAAATCAAACCCAAAGTAATAAGAAATATTTTAGAAAAGGTACCCAATGATGTGACATTTGAAAGTTGGGAAAAGGAGTGAAAATGACATAAGTGTCCAAAGGGGATGGTAGAGCCTGAGTGTTCATGTCCTTAATGGGAAGAAATGTCTAGGATGTTTAAAGGATATGACGATGAATAAAAATTTCGGTCAAATGTTATCTAATGTCTAATAGTAAAGTGGTCATTCTAGAAAAGTAAATAAGAAGAGTGTGTAAGAGGATAAAATGATGTAAAGAAAAACACGTGTTGTTAATGTCTAGTTTTATCACTTAGGAATCATGCATATAATGACATACTTAGAAACCTTATGTAAATAGAAAGTGAATGATTTTGTGACTACATTTTCCCCCACTTTATGTTGGTGAATGAATATTCGGTAGCATAAAGTAGATAAGAAGAGCCTGCCTTATGGAGAGTCAAACAGAGTTGTAATCGATAATGTTCCGAATGAGGAATGTTCTTGATACCATTCCGAATGGAGATTGTGAATTTTGTATCATGGAATCTAGAAGAGAGGATAAGGATCTTAGGGGTGATCTTGTGTGCATTGTAGAAGTGATGTATGCATATGGTCATTGGATATTTCCTTTATCAGAGTGTCTTGTGCTTTAGATTGTTCCTTTTTCCATTTATGTGTTGTCTTTTTAACCAGAGTAAGGTCGGACCTCTAAAAGAAAATAAGTGTAGTTAATGCTCATGATAAATGAAATAAAAATTTAACTCAGTACCTGTCAAAATATAAATGTGTATTGAAAAATAAGTGAATCAAGGATAGAATACACCTATGTGTCGTGAGAGAAGAGATAGAATTGTTCCTGTATGTTTTCTTCCTTAGATATGGTTGGAATAGTACTACATATTTGGGCATTCTGACGCCAAACTATAGATCTGGGTGTCTTGTCGCTAGACTAAGGATTTGAGCATGATGTTGCTAAATGAATGATGTGAGTGTCATGTCGTCAAGGGATGAGTATTTGGGAGAGAGGTTATATTTTCCCTCCAACCTTTAATGCTTCCCCACAGATAACTGCCACTACAGATGGTCACAAACCCGATAGAAAATGGTCACAGAGAAAAATGAAGTAATTAGTTCCATTGCGCAAATTGTGTAATGTGCCACTAATTTTTCTCCTATTGCTCCTAATAGTACAACCTGTAACTGAGCATGTGATGTTGTAAATTGGAAGATATTGTCACTGAGAACCTATTGATTTTGTAATATAGTTGTTTTTGTCCCTAGAACAAGAATGTCGAGGTGGGACGCTAACACCCACCTTTCATGTCTATGTTGTGTGCTTCTGTCCTGCACTGATTTTAGGCCTAATTTTGATTTTGAACCTGTGTATTAGTTCTTTTTTATCCTAATTTTTTTCTTTATCATTATGTGTTTGGTCTCTAAACTGCTGAGAGGGTGAAATAGTCAGATGATTATTTCCCCCACTTGTTTGGGGTGCATGAGATGAACAAAGGTGAATGTGGCCCAAACAAGGAAAGCTAAAATTGATGTGCACACATCTGAAATAGAGCTCATGTAAGGGGAATATGGAATATGCATGGTAACAACCATGGTGCATGCAAACAAATGGGAAAAGACTAGCTAAAAGTGTTAGTCACAAAAAAGTATGCATTATGCAATATAACCAAGTCAAAACACACAATAGTATGGCAAAAGACACGAGTAGTTGGTTGAATACATGGGGCACCACTCAAGATGGCCCAAATCATTATACTATCACTCATTAGAGCATATCAATAGTTATCAAATTTTAACATATTTCATATTACTTCCCTAGATTACTCTCATGCTACAAATCACATATAATTTTCCCAAAAATGATTTATTTGCGAGGAAGGGGTGAAATTCCTTTTACATAACTCAATTTTAGATTAGATTTAGAATCACAATGTATATTGAAATTATTAATTAAGCATGTAGAATAGAATATACATATATAGTAATTTATAACATAGATGAATTAGAGCATATGATAAATAGAGTAAAACATGAGAAATCAAGTTCACTTATCTATTTGACTGATCTAGGTGTGACAGGGTGATGAATATACTAGGAATGTCTTGTAGATGCTTCACATTTTTTTTTGGAGTGCAAAATGTACTGGGACCAACCCATCAAACACAAACCAAACATTTTATCACTTCCATCTCTAACTAGTGGTTCCATCTATGGAGATGGTGGAGCTTGGAACCGTTTTTCCCCTTGTGATTGAATATGATAAGCTTTTCTATAAGATATCAGGTCTCAAAAATGTGTGAAACCCTTTATAATCAACCAAAAATACTCAAATTCCTAACCATAGGTGAAATCCTTGCACAAAGGTTGATGGTGGGTTGATGTTTGAGTTCAAGTGCAATTTTTACACCACCTATATTGGCACTACTATAAATATGCCTCAAACCACACATATTTACTCACCTAGAGATGTGATATTTGTATAGATACAACTATATTTGACAATTTAATCACTTAAATTATTTTTAGTAACTTGCTTAGTTTTTGACTTGGATGTGATGGAAATTGGCTTGGGAACCTTGACTTAGAACCTATTTTGTAGTGTTTTATATCTATGTAGGGGTTTTTCCTAATGCTTTCTACTAATTTAGGGAAATTTAGGGGATATTTGAATGCCTTTTGATTAATTTGAACTTGATAGTGCTAGGTAATTTCTAGGTGAGTAAATGAGTGGGTTTTCCTTTCTTATATAGGGTTCAGTAAGCATAATTTTGCATTAAGGATGGCCCATGAACCATAAAAGACATAAAATTGACAAAATTACCATTAGAAGGGTCATGAAAAAGCCACCAGTTTTAGAAAAAATCATTTAGTAGTTTGGTTAAGGAAGGGTGTGTAGTGGTGGAAAGTTTTGTGCGTGACAATTATGACTAATAGATTGCTTTAGACTGAAGTAAGATTTTATGTGATTGATTAAGTAGTGCAATGAGGAGAGAAATTATAACAATGGGACAAGGGATATATCAATTAGGCTCATAATAGGTACACAATTCATGATTTAGAAATTAAGCCAATATTGACATTATTGGGTGATTAATAACCAATTTTAGGTGTCCACATTTACCCCCTTTAAGCTAGGAAATGAAAATTTCCTGCTTATAGGAAAATAATACCTGAGCATGAAAAAACACTTTGTTTTTTCTTGATTTTATTCTTGGTTTCTTGAGATGCTTAAGGTGGTTACAAGATACCAAATGTGAAAACCTGCAACATAGAATGTAGTTAATGTAAATATATAAAAAATTAAACTTTAATGCTATATTGAAATTCCATTTGAACTTTTTATAATTGAAATATAACAAAACATGGCAGGAATACACATATTTTCCTTGCCAAAGGATAAGATACGTTGTTGAAGCACTTATAAATATGGATTCAAACTATGCCATCAATTAGATTGGGGTTGATCAGTCCCCACTTTGGAGAAGCAAATGTAACCACGAAGTGAAATGCTTTCCTTAACACACCAGAGAAGGGTGTCAAAGGCATCTAGTTTCCCCTTAAAGCCTTCCCGAGAGATAAGAAGAGTTTCATAACATGTTTAGTCTCCCTTTAAATCTTCCAAAGAGAGTGAGAGGAAGAGTGTCACAAGGTATTTAGTTGTCCCTTAAATCTTCCACCCATGGAACCACAACATTGTAAAAGGATATAGGTCTCAAATGAGTAAATAATGAAAATTAACAAGGGAATAAAGTAGTATCACTCTCCCATTGTCGATTGTAACAATTTTGATGTACCAAATTTATAAAGTACAATGAGAATGATGCAATGATCATGCCTCACACCTTTCAGTTACATTATGTAAGTTTTCATGATTCCAAGATGATACAATTTGAAAGGGAGCGAAGTATTCATCCTCCCACACTTTATAGTGAAATGTAGTAAAATCTAGTTTAAACTATGTAATATGTATCTGAACTTGTATTAGAAACATATAAAGCTTGTATATTCTAGAAAATGTAATTTGGATGCTAGAAAGCTACTTGAGATGATAACATCTATTTTGGGAGAGTAACATTTATCATTTTCATCCCTAATATATGGTTTTTTCTTGAATGAGATTTTGTAAATGTTTTCTGTTTGTTATTGTTTTTGTATTATGTTCCTCAGTATTCTATATTCTATAATCTATCCATTTTACTAAATTACATAGATATTTGTGTGATAACCCCACTAAATTCCTCATATTTTAAGGTGAGTGAGATAGTATATAAATTATTTGGATTAAAAGAATAAAAGTGTGCCTATGTTGGATGTAGCACATAATAATTGCTAGATCACATAAAAAATAGCTATAGGTTGGCATCATATAGAACTGGGACCTACAAAAGATGACGTGGTAGAAAATATGACATTAAGAGATAACTTAGATAACAAACATACAATTAGATAAACATGAACACATTTAAGCATACAAGTACATCGATAACCGTGACATAATTAGTCATATAGATGGCCAATGTTGCACATAAGGGACACAATAGTTTCACACACATGATCAAGGGCCTCATGGCTACAACATAAAAGGTCACAAACAAGGTACATATAAGTGTCACACAAAATAGATAAGGTCAAAGAATGCACTCACTAGACAAGAAAGTAAATATATGATGATGAAAAATAGAAAGAAGTGAATAGGAGTATAAAATAAGATATACTAGTCCTACACAATTCACATGTATGAATCTCAAATATGTAGATAAGTAACATATATCAGTGTATAATTTAAGCATACTTACTAGTGTAGGAGATGCCACCAAATTTGTATGGCCATCGGGTAAGAGGAGAATCCCAACGTCTATAAGCATTATAGAGTCTTGTGTATGTTACCTCATAAAATGCATGTGTGTAAAGAGTACAAAATTTGTTATCTATAAAATCATATGAATAAAAACATATGTAAAGTAGAGAAATAGTAGATAAATCCATTTTTAGGTCCTCTTTTTACATTTTTGAAATATTTGCATGTTTTTAGATTATTAGCATATTTGAATGTTTTTACATTTTTAGAATATTTGAATGTTTTTATCTTTTTAGAAATATGTTTTTAGCAAAGGTTACCCTATGATATAATCTAGAGGGTGAGGAGGTGGATCCAAAAGTGTGGGAGAATTGGGCCTTCAAATTGTACTATGCATCATGGATTAGGATGTATCACATTAAGTTTAGGTTGTGGGATAGACTTAGGAGATTAATTTCTTATAGGAGGAGATCTATCATGAGTAGGATTTATAGGCATGGGCTTAGAGATATTTCTTTTTTAGAAGGGGGGATAGGTAAAGGAACATCATAAGGGATGCTTTTAACTATAACAATTTGATTTCCATAAGTATGTTTTACAATTTTATGGATAATATAAGGAATAACCCTAAGCAAATGAATCCAATCGTATCCTAGAAGCATGTCACATGTGCTAACAATACTAGTAACCAAGAAAGGTGTAGAAATGATAGCTACCCCCACTTGAAGGGGAAGAATATTTTGTTCAATAAATTGATTAGGATATTCTACATTGAATTGAATATGTTCATTAATATATCCCAAAGAAGTAAGTACTGCAAGAGTGCATATATGGTACCTAGCGCCATTATCAACCATGCCACTATGAATATGTTGTTTATTGACAAAAGATCAAATATAAAGTGCATTATAACTAATACCATAATCCAGTATGTCAGTATCATCAAATGTAATAATAGGCCTAGGAGGTGAAGATTAATTGGTTGTACCAATAAGATAATTAGGTGGATGATCATATATATCAGGAGGGAGTTGTGCTTTATATGCATGACATGCACCTACTAAGTTTCTCATATATTTCAAATTTTGATGATTAGGAAGTGGATCATTGAATATTTAAAGATTAGAATTGTCATTGACTTATGGCTTGGATTGATTAGGAGGATAATCAAATTTAATAGTTCATTGGTATCAATTAGATATTGAATAACATGTTGAAGTTTGAAGCATTTATTAGTATAATTACCAATACATATATGATAGTCACGATAGGAATTACCATTGAAAATTTTTCTAGAGGATTTCTCATATTAACCTCAATAGGGTAAGGGAGAGATATAAGGTTACACTTAAGAATTTTCGAGTGATTAAGATCACATATGGAGGAGAGGAAAACTATGTTAATTTAGATTTTAGGAGATGTACTTGTAGTTTTAGATATGTAGGTTGAGATATGACATTGAAAATTTATTTTAGCATTTAACTTTATTATCATTAAAGTTTACCTTTTTAATTAGATTTTCCTTGGAATTTAGATATAAATGCATTAGGTGGGGCAGACCCATACTTAATCTTATTCAATGCTAACAGATTGACTTTTCTTTCTTTAAAAATATGACATAACTCATCAAAATATTGAAATTTGATAAACATAAAATATTCTTACAAAGGAGATATGAAACTTAGAGTAATTAAATATTGAATCTTATTTTCTACAAGGATGTTGTTCACTTTATTAAGTGTTGTTTTAAAGTGCATTAGATTATAATCATTGATGGGTTTATTATATCCTTGTTGCATTTTATCCATTCAATACATAGGATGTATCTTATCACCAATGTTAATGGATAAGTGTGAAAGAAATTGATTGGATAATGAATTTAAATCCCTTATGGATTGAATAGGTAGATCATAGAACTATTGTAAAACATAATCCTTAAGACTTCAATGAAAAATCTTAGTGAGAAGTTTATAATTGTGAAGCATAGTCTAAGAAAGTAACATGGAAAGAGAAAATATGTTTCTCAAGTATCCCTTTTACCCTCATAGAGAGGAAGCTTATGAGACACAAAAACTAGGGTAAAGGGCAAGAGGCCACCTCAAGTGAAAATGGATTATAAAGTAATTGATTACATTCCATGACATTAGAAGGTCTAGATACACTTTTCTCTAATTTTAGAACCTTAGATTTTCAAATCATGGATGATATGTCCAAGGGAATGTATAGTTAAAGAAGTGTGTGAAGCCTCATGAGTGTGCACAAGAGATGTGGGAATAGTATTAGACATATGAATAGACATTGTAACATTTTAAAGGGGTGTAACGAATGCCCCCATAGATATAGTTGCAATAGATGTAGCAATAGTAGATGCAATGATAAGAGATGAAACCATAGTGGATTCAAGAATATCAAACTTAGGGATTTTATATGCAACCAAATGATTCTATTCATTTGTGACTATACATAATAGTACATCAATGTCTTAGGGGTTAGCTTTTAGGAATTATGAAAATTATTTCTCATCAATATTGTCAAATTTATGGGGAGGATCAAAATTATCACAAGAATGTTCTCCTTAGAAAGAAAAGGTGGCCACAATAGAATGGATGAAGAGAAATTATGAAGACCTGGTGGAAGAATAATTAGGAGATGAGGGATCCTCAATAAGAAAACTAAAGGTGTTATGATCCCGGTGTGTGGATTCACTTACGCATCGAAGTTTTGGTGTAAATGTTTATTACATTTGGTATCAAAGTGACCACCTAGGTTCAAGTCCTGACACGGGTGGCTATGACATCATTGCAGTGTGTGCTCGGGGTTCAGGCTATGGAGCATGGTGGGATGTTATGATCATGATGTGTGGATTCACTAATGCTTCGAGGTTTTAATGCAATGGTTTATTACAAAAAGTAGGAAATGACATGGAATCATGAAATAAAGGCCTTATATCATATATATTATCTAGAGAATCATCATTGATATTGTCACATAATTCATTTGTATCATCAGTAAAAGAAGTATGTTCACTATTGCTAATAAATAAAAAGTAGAGTAATCATGTGTAACGTTTTCCATTTCAATAGGAGAAAGAGACTCATTGAAAAAAAAATCACCTTAACATGTACAAGGAAAAGATAAGTATCATTTGATTGAACATCATTTCCACTATCATTAAAAGTTTCATTGGAATCATCATCATAATCACAATGACTATGACTATAATTAGAACATGCATCATATGTATTCTCAAGACTAGGTACAATTGATTGGTCACAAATAAGGGAAGTATTAAGGAGGGGAGAGGATTTAGTTACCTATGTACCAAATTAAATTATTAAGCGCAAAGTATGAAGATAGATAGATGAGATAGCACGAGATTAACTCGGCCCTTTTTATGTGTGTGTAGCTCTAAACACCAAACACCCGAAGCCGGTCTTAGTGATGACATGCACCCTAGATCTATTTATGCATGTATGGGTGTTGAAATGCCACCAATGTGGGAAAGATGAGATAACATGAGATTAACTCGGCCCTATTTATGTGCATGTAGCTCCAAACACCAAACTAGATCTATTTATGCATATTGTGGTTTTACATTAGTAGGGATCATTATTTGTTATAACACCATATGGACAATATCTTTATATGTATGGTTTGCTTTGAAGTAGCTTAAGAAAGGAAAATTTTACGCTGGTATTGTACAATTGTCACTTAAAGCTATAGGATATGCAAGGGAATAATCTAGATAGGACATAAAAGTAAAAATGAGAACAAACCCTAAGGTTAGGACAAAGATCATACATTAAATAAGAAAGGGAAGACCTAGAGATTTGTAACCAAAACCTGTTTTGACCTTGGTCTCAAGGAGATGGTGGAGTTTTTAAAACTATTTTTCCCTTGTAAATGACTATGATATGCTTCACTATAAGAAATTAGGTCTCACAAATGTGTGAAACCATGTATAATCAACCAAAAATACTCAAAACCCTAACTATGGGTGAAACCCTTATAAAAAGGTTAGTATTGGGTTGAAATACAATCCTTACACCACCTAAATTGGCACTACTCCAAAGAGGCCTCAAATTGCACATAGATCTACACCTAATATTTTATGTATGTATGGATGCAGCGCAAGTATATTTGATAATTTTCTCACTTGATAATGTTTGCAATGACTTGTTTGCTTAGTGATTGACTTGCATTTTATGGTCTTTGGCTGGGGAATCTTGACTTTAGAACGTAGTTTGGAATACTTCATATATGTATAGGGGATTCTCCTAATATGTGCTACTTCTTTAGGAAAATTTAGGAGTGTTTTGAATTGCTTTTGAGTGATTTGAACTTAAGAGTTTCAGGTTATTATTAGGTGAGTAAAAGAGTGCATTTTCCTCACTTATATAGAGCTTTGTAGACATATAATTTTGTGTTCAAGCCAACCCTTGAGGAAAGTAATGTCCCATAAAAGATATCAAATTGAGAAAATTACCGTTGGAAATACTGGGAAAGACCCACTAGTTTCCAACCAAACTATTTGGTATTTTGGTATTTATTTGGTAGTTTGGTCCAGAAGGGCGTGTAGTGCTAGAAATTATTGTGCATGACAATTATGGTTGATATATTGCTTTGGAATAATTTAATATTTTCTATGAGTGATTGAGTAGTGCAATGAGAAAAACAAGTCTTGCAATCGGACTAGGGATATGTCAATTAGGCTTGGAATAGGTACATAAGCCATGATTTAGGGATTAGGGATTACACAAATATTGACATTATCAAGTGAATAATTGCCAAATTTATGATTTTACAACACTAAATATCATTTTCAAGTCTCTAAAGGCCTTATTAAGGTCTTTCCAAATCACTATTTATTGCACATTTGCACACATTCATTATGAGGAAGAAATATGTGCAGATTGATCCCTCTTCGGAGTATTGTACATAATGCAACATCATCACACCACTGGGGGTGGGGTGAGGTCAATCTAGCCCAATCAAACTAACCCCATTTGAAGGTATTCAAGCAAAGAGCTAGGGTTTTATAAGAGGAGAAACCATTTATATGTATTGAGTGCGATCACATGATTTTGAGCACATATTCCAGATCCAGGGACAAAGAAACTAAGGTTCCATAATATACTTTCATATGAGAGCAACAAAGGAAAAAATTTCCCACAAAGGTCAAGAAATGCCCAGACATCTTTGTCTAATTTGGGTGAAACTGTTATGCACTTAGTTTCAAAACTTCAGATTTTGCAGTCAATCTAATGACACTATGCACAATTTATTTTAATGGTCTCATGAGTCCTTTGTCCAACTTCTCGATCATGTATAACATTGTAATCTTTCAAAGCCTAAACTAATTTAACTTTGTCGAGCTTTCAAGAACTATGTTTGATTCGTATTTTATCATTACATGGTTTAAGTTTTTTGTATTTACTACTTTACTATATTTCTGATTCTCAATCACCATTTACACACTAATAATTAATCTCAATTAAACTAACCCTAATTTTGATATTACAATTCATATGTAACTATTACTTGAATTATTTATATTATATAAATAAAAAATATTTTCAACTTTATTAATAATAATTTTTTAAGTAAAAATAATTCAAAAATAACTTGTATTTTTTTGTTTTTCAAATATGACAATAATTTAGGTCCCGTAGATATATATGCGTACGAGAACAACTTATACTCCTTATATAACTAGTATGCATAAATAAGGAGCCACTGATTTGTACTACTTTTTCCTCTTGAAATTTATGTAAATTTTTAAATTTTTTTTTTTACATTCTACTATCCATATAAATTATTGAATTTGTAATGATTAATTTTACATAAAGAAGCATATAAATGACACTTTTAATTTAATAAAAAATGAAACTTTAATCAAGTGTTAACAAATTGTTTTAGTAATTGTAAGGATTGGTAAATATTTAATGATTTGAAGTTCTGAATAGAGAAACTCTAGCATAAGACGAATGTTATGGATCAGTCCCATTTAAAATAACACACTTCAAACTCTCAATATATACTACAAATAAATTGTAAAATTTATGGTAAACCACCTAAAAACAATAGCCAAAGAGAAAATGGTCAAAAAAGAAAAAGACACACACATGGGTCAAAAATCTAAAGGACACACACATGGGTTCCTATGGTTTGCTTTTAACATTGGATTCTAAAATACTTTGTCGTTTGCCTCGGGAAATCTTCTTTAATTCATTGCAATGATGAACGCAATCATATGCGGCTTAAAAAGTCCCAAATATGAAAGAGTGCCTAAGAAAATTTATGGAATCTTTGTTTAAAGGTGTTATATGTACGTTAGTACTCGCTCGTCCATTAATATAAGACTTGTACATTCGATTCCTTATAACGTGCCTTGAAATTTGTTAATTAGGATGTTTATCTTTCAAGAAAAAGTAGTTCTTTAATTAGTTTCCTTTTAAGTGTATAAGGTTAGATTTGTCACTCGACTTTTGCACTAATAGTGGGGAGTAAGATATTTGTGATGAAATTCTAGGGGAGATGACTTTATAGACGTGCATTCTAATTATAGGGGTGTGTAGAGCTAGATAGGTGTCTCGTCACCATAAAAAATTATATCATTGTGTAGCATATGATCATGTCACATTAGGGTATGTGTTTCGTGTGTTTATTTGGAGGGAAAAGTAGATTTTGAATTGATTTACTATAAAGAAAATTTGTAAGGTCAGCGAATTAATAGCAAACGGTTTCCTTCTTTCATAGGTAGAAGGGTTTGTTTGGCTTTCAGTGGGGATGTTGGTGAGGGAGTTGGACAAGTTGTTTGGTGAGAAGCCCTGCGAGAACTATGTGGGAAGCTCACTTATGTGAGAAATGAATGTGATTTTCATATGCCCTTGTATCAAACTTGTGACAGGGCCTTTAACTTATAACACCACGAGTACAACAAATCAATGTATGGAGTGTATAGAGTCTATATTACATATATTTTAAAGTTTTATAGCAAGTTTCAAAATCTATTGATTGGTGCCTACACTTTTTTGTAGGTCTCTTGTTTATTTGATGTTCATGCCTAGAATTCGATATTGAGGTTTATATTTGTACATATCAAGATAATGTTGTGTGCTTTTAATCTATTTGTTTTTTCCCATGTGTATTGTGTTTGAGCATGTTGAGTTTTTTGTGCATGAGTTGTAAACACACTTTCAAAAATTGGTGCACCCTAACATTTTAGTGTAAAATGTTTTTTGTGGTTTCCTATATTACTGAACATTTTTTAATAAATTGATGGAATTTTTGGTTTTAAGAACCTTAAATATTTTAAATTGGAAGGAAAGATTGCATTAGAATGTTTCAAAACCCATTTCAACAAAATTTCACTTATCTAATGTTTAATATGTTTTTTGAGAGCTTTTATAAATACTCAATTTAATGCCAACACTTTTAAATTTGTGTTGCCTATGTTTGTTCCTTCATAACTTGTGGTTTGTGTGAAGAAAAATATTTACATATCTTCTTAAGGTTTACAATTTAGTAGAGTGTTGGAGAGTGAGCTAGGCTAGCAACTCAACTAGCTGGGTACAACAAAACTCCACAATTTGCATCAACGTCCTCTTATTGTGTGCCGATTTTGGAGCTTTATAATAGGGCACAAACATCCCTCAAAGAAATATATAAACATAGGCTTGCAGAAATGGATTTGGCAGGTGTAAAGCCAAACTCTGTAGCATTTGCTAGCATCCTCTTACCTTGTGCCAAAATGGGAGCTTTAAAAATGGGTGTGGGAATTGCATCAACGAAATATAGAAAAGGGATTTTTGATAGATGGTGTAGTATGGAATGTTCGGTTAATATGAAGGAAACATGTGGAAATATATCCAAGACATGTGAATTATTTGAAAAAATGCCTAAGAGAAATTTCATCTCATGAAATGCAATGATTTCAACACACAAGGCATGAGAAAGTTTTCCAAATGCCTCAAAAACATGTGGTCTCATGGATTACTATGATGGTAGGGTATGCACAAAAATGAGTTTGTTGAAAAGGCTTTGAAAAATTTGAGGTAAATATAATTTGAAGGTGTAAATACAAAGTCTGCACTCTTCGTCACCATACATCTAGCCTATGTGAAAATGGATCTTTAGAGTACGAAATGGATATACAAAAAATTATAATAGAAAGGAGATTTTTATTATATTTCATAGTTGCAAATGACCAAATGGATATGTATATATAAAATGTGCAAACATGTATAGGGTAAGGGAATAAATGACAAAATACCTCTAAATAATGCTATTGCATGGATTGTAATAATTGCAAGATATGGAAAAGAAAATTTCATTACGAAAAACTATCACTAATTGATACAAAAGGTCAAAAGTAATTTAACCACGGGTAACTTAGACAATATGCACAATGACTAAAATAATTCCCTACAACAAACATCTAACCAATTGAGAAAATAAATTGCTTACAAATTAATGTTACATGTGTATTCTAAACATTCAAATCTTCATAACAAAGATTGGACAATAGCCTCCATACTAAACTAAGTAATTATAATGTTCTTATCTTTTTAATGGGTGATTTTCATTTTTTGAAATTGGCTAATATTTTATCCTCTTCCTTGTCGTTACATGCTATGATGAATCTTAATTGTTCTTTAAATGTGGTGGATGTTGAGGCATTGGATCACAAACTTGTTTATTGTAATATCTACAATACACATTATGTATAAAACTCCCTCAGGAAGACTAGTGTTATTTCATCTTTCTAAATTTGTCTCCCCTTATAACTACAGAGTATAAAACTAATTAGGTCCCATCTTCCAAGGTCAATCTCTATGGATTTCCATATCCACTTCCTTATAAGGATAATGAGATTATGGTGGTTATTTCCCACACTAGACAAAAAGTTAAGAGAAAAACATGGGGGTGACAATTTTGCAGGAGTTCACCAACTATCATGTTACAATATTATCAATGCACCAAGCAATTTAACCATGACAAGATAAGGAGGGTCTATTAACAACCAAAATCCTTACCCAATACATACACCACATGAAAAAATGTCAACTTCCTAGTAATTTTTAATAGAGCTTGAAAACTAGGTTAATATAATAGATGTCCAAAGATTTATATACTTGTATATCCATATACATAAATCGGTGGCCTCATTTGGTAAACCTAGATCATGGTAGGATATCTACACATAAGGAGGCATACACTATATAATCCCAAAACTAGGAAAATACAAGAGATGTATAAATATTTATGGACTTACATATGCATATGGATCAATCACTAACCTTATACGGTAAACTTGGATCATGATAGGATCTCTACCCATTAGGAGGCTTGTCCTATACCATCTCAAAAACTAGAATTGGCTTCTTCAATCAACACATTTGGCAATGATACATTTTATTGGAAATTTAAGAGAAACAAATTTGCTAAAAATGCTAAAATGAGCTTAATAAATAATTTTTACTACTTGAAAATTCTATGTGCTTCCTAAACTACATTTTGACTCTCAACCATAGATATTGTTTCATAAATAATACTAATACATTAAAAAATTGTTACATAGTTTCTTCTAAAAACATGATCTCTAGTCATATGGGTTGTTCAAACATTATATCTATAAGTAATACATATGCAATCCTTTCTAATACCTCTAGTTATATATTTCATCAAGCAAGCTAATGTTAGTAATATTCCCTTCCTATGGTTATGCAATTGTATCATTTAAACAAGTGTTTTCCTCATGGAAAAAATGTATCAAATTAATCCTTTGGATTTATTCATTCAGTGCATAAACTATTTGATTTTAATCCTTTCTCAAAATATCCTTCATCCATAGGATTTTGTAATGGGATTATATGAAGTCTTAGTCTTATCTCAATTCCCAAATTCCCAATTTGCATGACCATTCATTTAACCAAGTAGAGAAGTGGTTTCTTCTAGTGACAATGTTACCACCAAACTGGATGCCTTGGATTCAGGATTCAATAATGGAACCAAATAATTTGTCATCAAAGGTACTTTTGGAGATGGATATAAGGTCCCACTTATAGGAGGCATTGCATGATACACTTGATCATTGTATGAAATAATCATAATATCTTCATTAGAGGTAGACTTGTCTGATATAAACACCATTATGTTCTTATTAACTAATTTTTTCCCATCTACACATGATGTAGGGAAAAAAATATTTCTACAAATCTTAAGTTGAATCTACAACTTGCTTTCCTTTTTGAAATGGAAGGTGTAAATGTTGTTATATCCTCTTTATTATAATTCAAGGTTCATTTTAAGACACCTCTATAAAATTGTAGGTGGAAAATACCTGGCGAATATCTCTGGAACCGGTTTCAGCGAAAGGTGAATTTGACAGTATTCAAAAACCAAATTTTTGCCTTGTTACATCATTGACGCATGGCAATAAGACGTCAATAATCATGCTTGACGCATGTCAAGGCAACATCAATGGCCTCTATTGATGCACACCAGTAGAACCCAGTGACACGCGACAACAGAACCCACTGATGCACGTCAATGGCTTCTGTTGATGGGTGTCAATGGCCTCATTTGACGCGCGTCAATGGCTTCAGTTGACATGTGTCAATGGATTTAGTTGACGCGTGTTAATGGCTTCTATTGACGCGAGTCAATGGCTCCAGTTGACGTGCGTCAACAGAGGCCTTTGACGCGCGTCAACTAAATCCATTGACACACGTCAACTGAAGCCATTGACGTGCGTAAACTAAAACCATTGATGCATGTCAACTGAAGCCAATGACGCACGTTAATGTCTTCTATTGACGCGCGTCAACAGGTTCTGTTGACGTGCTTCAAAAGAAGCCATTAACACGTGTCAATAGAAGCCATTGATGCGCGATTAAGCCTATAAATACCCTCATGCCAGTCATTTTCTTGTTTACACTTTCCGGCTCTTGATTTTTTGCAGATGTCCCTCATTGTCAAAGACACAAGCACAATTATAATGTTGACTTCGCATGCTTCCCAACTGCAGGTTCAGGAAAAAAATCAAGAAGAGAATCCAATCCAATCCATGGCCAAGATCATCTACAGGAATCCCTTGTGCCCTCACATCCATACTGTTTTAAAGATGTCTTCTGAATATAAAGATTTGACGGATGCGTGTGAGTTTACAGGGCTCATTAATATGCCCCATTTCGAAACAGATCTGGATATTTTGAATTTCCTTTTGTCGTCCTACAATTCAAAGGACGGCCTTTTTTATGTGACTCTGAACGACGGCCGAATGTTCCAATTTAGTATCGAAGCAAATGACATCCATCGGTTTACGAGCCTTCCATTCAGAAATTTACCAATTGTTACAACCAAAGTAACACTCCTGGAAGAAGACAAGAAATTTCTCGAATCAACGTTCGGTTTCCATGTTGATTGTAAGTATAATTCGTTTTAATTCATATTTTTTATTCTATTTTTTATTCTGATAAATGTAAATATATAGACCTGTAACATCTTTAATGATAACAAGAGCTAAAAAAATGAATAGTAACAAACAATAAGATTAAGGTGAAGAAGATACCTCTTTAAAGTTGAAATCATCACTGCCATCGGTAATGTGCTAGATCTGTGTTGTAAGAAAACCCAACACGAGAAATGGATTAGTAGATAGATGGGTGAATTGCCTGAAATTTTAAGTCCCGAGAAGTACCAATAAAAATATTGTAGTTAAATAAATTTAAATATATAGACCTGTAACATCTTTAATGATAAAAAGATCTGAAAAAAATGTAAAGTGACAAACAATAAGATTAAGATAAAGATAAATAAGATACCTATTTAAAGTTGAAACAATCCATTATCAATAGCTTCATCAAACTCGATGTTGTCATCTGTAGAATGTGACAATGAGCCAATTACACTCTCAAGGTTGGGAATATTTGTACTTGTAGCTGTATTATTCACACCTCTTCTTTCGTAAAGGGAATTCCAATGCGCAATTGCTTTGTCGAACGGAAAGGTTTCGATTGAGTATCGAGAAACATAACACCTCATGCAAATTTCCAAATTTTTATCCAACTTGTTTCTCAGTTTTGATTTTATAAATGATAATGCACTGAAAAGCCTTTCATCCTCCACAAACCACAAAATCATTGTTTGGCATAACTCATATAATCTGAAATATTCACTGATATCTTCTTGTAAGATAGAACATTGATAGATTCCTCGCCACAGCCTTGTAATAGCACCACTTTCAGAAGGTTTGTCTAAATTCTTATATTGGTTCCTTATTGTTGTTGCAAAATTTGTTGATTGAAACTTTAATAAATCAGCATTCAATATACCTTTGATTTCCATACCCTTGAGCTCTGAATTCTTTGTAAATTGTTCCATTATTGTACCCATGGATTTATGGAAATGCTTTCTGAAAAAGTCTGCATGACCACCTTCAGTATTCTAAAAATTAGGATTCATCACACCCATGGCTTCCAGAATTTTATCTTTACAGAAACGTTCCCTAATTTATGATGACAAGGTTTCTGAATTTTTTTTAAGCTTTATTCTTGTTTCAACTATAATAGACTCAAACAGATTACGTGTCACCGGAACATCTTCTCGTTCCGATCCTGTAATATCTTGACATTTTTGCAAAATGTGTAGTGGTATTTCCCTCCCATTAATAGTGATGCAGAGGTGATCGTGGATATTAAATCTCAAAAAGGTGTTAGGATTTTTAAGATCTGATAAAGCTTTCCAATTCTCAAAAACAGGTGCATCAAAACTATCTTGGGAACAATACAATATATCAAGACTTTGACATACCATTTTTCTCATCCATATTAAATCCACAATATAGATTAAACTGCCCTATGCATGCTTCATCAGTGTATTGATCTCCTTTAACACTGGAAGAATACCAACCAATGTAAGCAATGTCTCCAAATCAGTTAAACGGAAGAACAAGTCCCTCGCCCTATCAACTTCATGACAGTATTTGTGCATGAAACCAACCAATGAAGGATACTCCTCACGAACTCTGCATGCAAGTTCATACAAAGAGATCCATCTAGTCTCCACATCCTTTAGAAGTTTTTTGCCATCTGTAATTCCAATTGCAAATTTTTGGAACTCGAGAAATCGCTTTGGGCTACTTGACATATAGGCATGAATTTCTCTTATAAGGTCTTCTAATTTAGCAACATTTTCGTGGTTGCTTACCATTTTATACGCTAAATTCATTCTGTGAGCCATACAGTGAATTGGTAGGAAATATGGGGCCACTGTTGTTTGTAATCTAACACACAACCTTGTTTAGTGCCCCTGCATAACAGATGCACCATCTGCTCCAATGCATACCAACTTCGTAGCAATTTCATAATCAGTCATTCCAACAATATCTTTTGAATGAGAAACAACTATTTTATGTAGGTTTTTGGCATTGCAGTTTTCAACCATTTTCATAACACCCAATAGATGAGGTGTCCTTATATGATTTACTAAAGTATAGATATAGATACATACCCATGCAGTGTTGTCGACTGCTGTCACTTCATCAATTGAAAGAGAGATAAAGTTTGCTTTTTTTACATTCTCTTTCAAATCTTCCTTCTCGATCATCGAGAGGCATTTTTTCATTTCCCATCCACTACTTTCAGACCAATGAGACTGAGGTACAGTCAACATTCCGTTAAATTGATACAAAACTTTGAAATCGAGGAAATCTGAAATCGCTCTTCCTTTTTTTAGTATGTGAAAAAGAGTAGAGAATTGTATGAATTTTGCATGTAGATTTGTTTCTTTCATCTTACCAATATGCGATGTGATCGTTCCTCCCTTTTCTAAGAGATGTCTGTGTTTTTTTTGCTCTGCCTCATATTCCGCTGCGTATCTAACATGCATGCATTATTTTTTAGTTTTCCACCTGTGTGTTTTGATTTTCTGGCCATCCGCCCCCGTTACAGTCAAATATTGTTTTCCACAATGTTTTTCTATAGTGTCCAACTTCAGTTGCATTTTTTGTTGCTTTCCCAATTTCCACATACATATTGTACGTGTACATTTAGATGGGATCTCTTCAGAATTAGATGATTGTACAAGTTCAATAAATGGAAATTTAGATGCCCAATCAAACTTGTATGTCCTACCAATGGTCCACATATTCTTGTTCGTTTTCAATGCTTTAATTTTTTGAGTAGAATTTTGAGCAATATCACAATCACCTAGTTTCCTCTTTCTTGGACCAGAGTTTGAATTTGATTTCTGTGTTCCATTTTTCTGAGTATTTGTATGTGTGATATCTTGATGCACTTCTGGTTGCACCCCAACAGGAACAATATCTTCAAGATCTGGCATATTATCGTAGGTTTCATTTGTTTGACTTTGATACTATGCAGAATGCATGTCCACCTCAATAATACCTTCCACACAGTCATTATTCTGATTCTTTGTGGTGGCATCTATATGGTTGGTATTTTCAATATCTGTATCCGCAGAGTTTCCAAAATACTTGAAGAGTGATTTCTGAGATTTCTTACTTACTTTCAAGTTATTCGCATTCTTTGAGCTAGCACCTTCCATTATTCTGAAGAGATTCCTACATCAGCAAAAGAACCAAGTAGTGACTTTGTCCACTGTCTGAGGTCTCTGTTGTGCATCCCCTGTCTAAGGTCTCTGTCGCACCAACAACATATTCCTTGTCGCGCATCCACTATGAAGTTACGGTCGTGCATCAACACTGCCCTTGTCACACATCAACTGCTATGCCCAAGTCACGCGTCAACACTGCCCTTGCCACACGTCTGCAATATCTCTTTGTCACGCATCTGCAATAACTCTTTATCGTGCGTCAACAATGTCCCTATCGTGTGTCAACAACGAACCCTCACAGGCTAATAGTAATCTCTGGTGCTTAAGGGTAGGTGAGTTCAAATTTCATAGTATTGGTAATTTGGTAAGCTACTTGAGGTATACTACCCGGCAAATCACCTAGGTTTTTATAGGAGATGTTTTCAAATGAAGGTGAAGCTGACCCCTAAAAAAAAATATACTATATATTTTAGGTGAACAAGACACTGACCCGCTCTGAATAATTTGCCTTTTCAAATTTTCCTAAAATGAAAATTTCACCATATTACGAATATTCGCCACTAAAATTATCCCTGTTATAATTCCTTACAGTGATGGTTTTCTCTTTCTTCCTTGACACATTTTTTTATCCTTGTTGGGCCTGTTTTCCCTATTCTTGATCAAATAATTTGGTTGAGAAAGTGATGACAACATGTTACTTTCAACCTTTCATTTTCTTATTAGAATGGTTTGCAAGTAATATCATTCTATCATTCATTATTTTGCATCCCACACTGACATTGTTAGGAGTACACATTTCTAAAAACTTGAAAATATGTATCCTCATCTTTGGTTTGTTTTTGTTATTGCATACTCGCTAAAAAATGCAAGCATATCCTTCTTCAATATCATTAACATTTGAAAAATTACTCCACCCTGCACTCAATTTTGGTCTTTCCATGTTTCCACGCATTACAACTTTTTGAAGCAATTCTTGAAAGAAATAATAGTCCACTTTTATTTTTTGGGGGGATACTCTCTCTTACTAAATAAATGAATTCTTCACAAGAAAGATATTTTTTTATAATATTGAAACTAAAAAAATATGGTCAGGAAAAATAAGAAAATCATGTGTGGCACATCCTTTAATGTAAACATTATGTGTTGTGTTTCACCATTTGAGCTAATGGGAAATAATTAAGTATGGAAGAGATGTTATTAAAATGACTAGTTTTGTTCATTTTTCTTTTAATACATATGGGTTTTTCTTCATAGTAAGCAGATAAAAAATTGTTCTTCCTCCATTTGTACAATCATAATTGCAAAATTAATGTTAGCAACATGGAATATCATGCGACGGGTGGGTGAATCATAGAGATATCAAATAACAAATACCTATGGTCTGGATAATTTTGAAGAGGTGGAGGAAGTTGAGAATTTTTATGTGTTCTATGTCAAAACATAACTATCCCAAAACCCAAAAAATATGGAAATTTAAAATTTTGAGCATAAATGACACCATATCATGTTTTTTTATTTTGTAGACTCATTTATTTTTTATTTTTTTCTAATGATATACATCAAATTAAGAAACTATCCATTCCTAACTTATCCCTCACCTCTTCCTAGAATGGGTAGGGAGGGGATATATTGCTGGAGGAAACAAGGAAGTACCATGCAATATTTTATTAATCTATAAAATAATCAGATTACAAGGCATATGAGGTTTTCAATATATATATATATATATATATTATATATATATTAATGTATGTATGTATGTATGTATTGTACGTACGTATGTATACGTAATGTATGTATGTATGTGTGTATGTGTATGTGTATGTATTGCACAATCATGTATAGACAAACTCATGGTTTTACGGATGCAACAACCCAACCAAAAATCCAACAAATAAGCCATAAAACTATACTAGAATATAAAAAATATGGTTATAAAACTATATAACAATCAACCAACTAATTTTTTTGCTAAGTAAACACTTTTTACTGGAGCTATGAAATGGAGGGTTGAGGGGACCCCACCCTTACAGTATTAAGATCGATCAAAATACAGGGAAACCAATACATTTTACGTTAATTGTTTCCACCCTAATATCAAAACTACAAAAAACTATACTATATATCGAAAACTATAAACTATATTGTAGCTTCTAATAAGATAGATCAATGATTTCTACCTTGACTTGGGCGTCGGGATCCACCTGCTTCTTTCCACTGACCTTGGCCGCATCCATGGATTTTACTTTCCTTTTGTATTGGTTAGTTCGATGCCTTAATCCCCCTGCCATCGTCTCCTTCAGGAGGAAAGTATAGGAAGATTTTCCCTTGGCTAAGATTTGGGAGAGGAAAGAAGGAACCAGGCCAATAGGAGTGACCAGGGAATCCAAATCCAGAGGTTCGATGTAAGCAAGGCCAAAGCTCTTCATTATGCAAATCTTATGAACCGTGACCACAAACTCTAGGAGCATTGTATTCCTCTTTACCAACTCTGCCATGTAAGCCCCAACGTCCAAATCGGGCTCCCCTACCATAAATATTTGAAAGAAGGCAGAGGAGAGACTAAAATTGGAAACCACTTCTTCTAACCCTATTGCATGCTTCTATTGTATTATATGGTGAGCAATCCACAGTGTCTCCTCTTTGTTTTTTTCCAATTAATATAAGGTAATAGACAAAGGTAGAAGCTATTTTTATGTTAACCTTTGCTCTTCCGCTCCCCTGGAGATATATCTTCCCTACGATGCACTCCACTGCGTTACTGACCGAGCTAGAATCAATGTGGAAGAATTTCTTAAGTCAAGCTTGAGAAATAGAACCATAAAATTCCATTTGCCTAGACTCTCCTTTCAAAAATAGGTTGGGGAATGGATGAATCACCATGATACAGTAGCCAAACACCGGCCTGTTACACACAGAAAACCAAGAGAGAGGGGCAATGATGAAGTGGAATGAACCGAGCGCCTTTTCCTCAAGGATTATAATCACACGAGCCCTTCCTGACACACATGATAATTATTGGGATGGGATTCCCTTTCAATGATTCTCCACCAAGCCTAACCACTTAGTAACGTCACTTGAAGTGATGATCTCCTTTGCTTGCATCACCCCTTCATTTGCCAATAGGTTATCTATTGAGTTGGCCTCTCTTAAAACATGACTAATATACCATGATTCTAGCTTGGCTAACCAAAAGAGGATGATCGAGATAAAATCATCTAAGGCCCAATGGAAAGCTTTACCATTCTTTACAACCTAGACAATAATTTGGGAATCACCTTCAATGAAAAGGTGGGAGCTCCCACATTCCACTGTCAATTTCACCTCGAAGAGGAGGGCTTAAGCTTCAACTATATTTCAAGTCCCATATTACAAATGGAATGAGATGCCACTAATCAAATCACATTTCTCATTACAAAGGATACATCCCACCCCTGAAAGACCTGGGTTCCCTTTGGAAGCCCCATTAAAATCAACTTTGCGATACCCAAGGGGTGGAAGCCACTTGAATTCCTTTAGTAGAAAACACTTATCCCACTTTGATTTACTTACCTTTAAAATTGCGCCTGGGGTTGGGAGCTTGATGAGGGGCCAAGCTTTACTTATTGTTTCATCCTTATTGGATAAATTTGCTATGTTTTTTCATTTAGAGAAAACATTTTCAGAAATTATTATTTCTAATCTTGAGGTGACCAAATGGAGATCCGATGAAACTTCTCTAAAGAGGAGGATATTCCTTTCCCACCAGATATGCCAAATAAGAAGCATGGGACTGCATATCCAAATTGATCCCAATGAGTGACCTCTTCCTAATGCGGGACAAGATTGGAGAACCTCCTTATTTGTTGCCCCCGAAACCCATGCTAAGTCCAACTTATGATAGAGCCAAGACCAACATTGAGACGAAAACGGGCAGTGAAGAAAAAGATGATCTATATCCTCTTCTTCCCACTCACATAATGGGCATCTTGATGGACCGTGATAACCCCACTACTTGCGTCGAGCTTGTGTTAGAAAGTAACCAACTAATTACCTATACTAAATAGTAAAAGATAACTTACCTATGGTAAAAACTAACCAAGTTAAAATACAATGCTAAATTACATATAATAAACTGAGTTTTACCTAACATTCCCCCCCTTAATTTTGCATTACCTCAAGAGATGATGAGAATAAATCTCTTAACAACTTGAATTTTTCACATGCAAGTGACTTCATGAAAATATCTTCTCATTGTTAATCTATTGGGAAAAATTGAAGATATATATTGTGTTTAAAAACATGCTTATGAATGAAATAAACATGTACTTCAATATGTTTGGTTCTCTCATGAAACACTGGATTGCGAACAAGTTTGGGAACACCCTCATTGTCAACATACAAGGTAGTGGATTTATCCTATGGTACTCCAAGACCCTCAAGTATGTGACATAGCCATATCACTTCTTAGATAGCTCCACTTGCAACACGATATTCAACCTTTGTAGAAGAGTGATTTTTTTTTGTTTCTTTCTTCCCTGTGATATCGGTCAAGATCCCAAAAAGTATACAGATATAGAAGTGGATTTCATGTCATCAATGTTACCTACATGATTTGAATCTGAATATCATATCAAGAAGAAATGATCATTCTTCTTGTACTCTAGACTAAGATCCATAGTACCCTTGAGATATCTCAAGATCTACCTTGCTGCTTTCCAATGAAAAAATATGGGTTCCTATATGAACCGATAAAGATATCTAACTGCAAAGTTGATATTTGGTCTAGTATATGTCAGGTAAATGAGACTCCTAATTAATTTTTGATAGAGAGTTAAATTTACCAAAGGAGATGGATCTGTACGAGATAACTAAAGTCTCATCTCTATGGGTATAACAATCGGTGTGTAATCCAACATCCTAAATTTCTCAAGAATGTTATTGGTATATTTCAACTGAGAAACAAGAACATGATTCTCCCTTTGTCATACTTCCAATCCAAAATGGTAGTGCCTGAGCCCGAGATCTATCTTGTCGAACAATCGATTAATATCTTTCTTCGTAGCATCAATCATCTTCACTATACTGCTAATGATGATTAGATTGTTGACATACAAAACAAAAATCATAATCTCTCCTCACCTCTTGAGGTAGAGATTGGGATCATATGGATTTCTCGCAAATCTATGTCGAACAATATGCTTATCAATCTTGATGTATCAAGCCTTGGGTGCCTTTTTAAGGCCATACAAAGACTTTTAGAGTCTACATACCTTTTTTTTTGATCTAGGCATGAAAAAACCCTCATGTTGAGTTATGTATACTTTGTCTTGTAGATATCTATTCAGAAAGGAACTTTTCACATCCACCTGAAAGATTTTTCATCCAAACTGAGAAACTAGAGAAAATATCATCCTGACCATTTTTATCTTAGTCGTGGGAGAAAATGTCTCCTCATAGTCTATGCCTTCCTTTTTTCAATACCATTTTTCTACCAATATCACTTTGAACTTGTTAATAGTCCCACATACTTTGCACTTTGTTTTGAATATCCATTTATAACCAATGGGTTTCTTCCTTGGTGGAAGATTGACAGCTGCCAAGTGTTTTTTTCATCACCAAATGATACTCAACATCTATGGAATCTTTCCTCTATTTTTAATGTATTGTTTCCTGGACAGTAAAGGGCTCAATAGTTTCAACAAATCTACTCATCAAATCAAAATTTACCTCTTCTCGAGCTTTATTACAAGTCCGTGGTCCAGTGGTGGATGTATCAAGAGGAACATCTAACTTTGCATCTCAAATTATATTTGTATACCACTTGGGCATACATTGTATTGTTTTTGTGGGTTATGGCCATGTCTGATCATTACCCTCGTTCCCATAATCATTGTCATCATTAGTGGGAACATCTGCTTCTATTTTCACAACATGTGTGCTATCTACGTTAGGCGAGTCTATGGAAGGAGTCTTGGCTTCTTTCTTCTCAAAGAACTCAACATCTCTACTGGTGTATAATTTTATGGTATTTGGATCCATTGATATGTACCCAAGAGCCTTTTCATTATAGCCAACGAAGATGAGTTTTTATTATTTCGTGTTTAAATTATTTATTTTATGTTTGGGTATGTGCATGTTAGATTTTCACTCAAATATTATGAAGTGTAAAATGGATGGATTCTGATTCAACCATGCCCCATGTGGTGTTACTCCGTCAAGAGCAAATGTGGGAACTTTTTTCAGTAAATATACTACTTTCTTCGATACTTCGGCCCAGAATGTCCTCACCACTCTTGAATCATCGACCATATAATGCATTATCTCCATGATAGTATGATTCCTTCTCTCAATAACACTACTTTTATGCGATGTGTTCAGAGTAGGAATGTGTTGACGAAACCTGTGAGCTTCTAGGTAGGCTTTGAAATTGGTACTGGTGAATTCCCCCCTTGATCTAAGTGGAGAGATTTGATATGGTGACAAGTCTCATTCTCAACAACCACTTTGAACTTATTGAAGTCCTCAAAAGATATGATTTTGTTATGAAGACAAACAAGCCACATTTTCCTTAAATAATCATCAACACATAACATGAAATACTGAAATCCAAAATGACAAGGTTGCATCAAAGTGCAAAGATCGATATGAGACAAATGAAGCTTACCTAGAGCTTGATAAGTACTTTTTTGGAATGAAGCTCTGTGTTGTTTTCCTGGAACACAATTAGGACACTTGTCTATATAATTTTTGAGAGATGAAAAACCTCTCACTATATTATACCAGCGAAGTGTATCGAGATATCCAAAACTAATGTGACCAAGTATCTCATGCCACAACCGTGCAGAAGAAGTGTTCTTAACAACTAGTTACTGATCATCCATGTGGAAAAAGTAAATTTGGAACATACGTTCCACATTTGAGGTGTTTGTAACAATTTTCGGCCCTCTAGATTTATCTCAAATCAAACACATTTTCTTACTGAAATGACTATCAAAATCAATCTTCATATTATTATTTAGAAGCTAACTAACTAGTAATAAGTTCTTTGTTAATCCAAGGGCATATAATACATTTGATAATATACAATTTCATGAACCAAGAGGTAGAGAAATCTTCCCAATACCTTATATAATATACAAATATTCATCAACTAATGAAACATGATTTTTCAAAGGTGTTTCCTTAATGGTGGTGAACCAATCTTTGTGCCCAGTCATGCGTTGAGTGGCTCCCGAATCAACATACTAGATAACATTAGATGGCATGGATGGTTCAATAGAATGGGAAGTGTAAAAGAAATCCTCATCATCTGAATGGTCTTATTGTTGAACTACATTACCTTGTTGACTTGGTTTCTTTCTCTAGTTTCCCTTCTTCTGCCCTTGCTTGTAGTGTGACTCTCCCTTTTGTGATTATTTAATTTGAGGTCCAGAACTGCTTGATGAACCTTTCTTGTATGTGTTATACCAACAATATTTTAAGTCATGTCCTTGTTTACAAATAGGAAATTTATTCATTTTTCTTTTCCCCTTATTGATGTTGTTTTTTGGACTTTGGGAAGATTTTTCTTTCCCCTTCCCTTTCTGATGAGAAGATATTATATGCTCTTCTTCTTCTTCTTCTTCTTTGTTGTATAGGGCCTCTTTTTGTTACAAAAAAACTTAACAAATTCTAAAAAATGGTGGTTTGATCTAACAAGTTAATTTTTGTCACAAAATGTGGTAAGATGGAGGAAGTGTTCTCAACATAATGTGAATAAGAGCTACATCAAAAACCTCATCTCCCAGGGCTAGAAGTGAAACCCTCAATGTTATAACTCTCCACGATAAATCTTCCACTTTCTCGTTTGAATTGAATTTTAGTGTAAGCAACTGACTTTACAAATCTAATATTGTGTTCTTGTTTTGGGCCTCATCCATTGTGATCAACTTGTCCCATGATTATTTTTCTATTTTAACATCTTGAATGTGGGGTTGCACATCATTAGACACTACAAACAAGATTATCAACTTGGAATTTTGATTGGCCCTATCAAATTTTTGCCTTTTGGGCTGCATCATTTTCTGATTTGGTTGTTTAACCATTTACAACCCTCTAAATTTGTTCAAAATCGAGATGATTTTGAATTTTGGTCTTCCACGTGGCGTAATTATCACTACGGAGTAATTGTGAGTCGAGAAAGAAAAAATTTGGAGCATTGTTTGCCATAGTGGGTTGTTAGACTATTCCCAACTAGAGGACACGTTAGCAAAAAATAATGCAAAAATACACTGAAAATATGTAATTATAACCGAATGTGAAAAAAGTTGAATGATAGGATTTCTTTTTGTTTTTTGAGGCCCAGGTGGTCTCCGGAGCTCAAAATGAGAAAAATCACAAAAACTGCTGAAAAAAACCCTTTCAGGCACCCCTCCTTTTACAAATTTTTCTTGGAATAAATTTTTAGGGTTCATAAGAGAATTTGTTTTTTCCCAAAATAGTGTTTTTGTCACTAAATTTGGGGGGTTGGCGGTGTTTAACTAGTTTAGTGGAGGTTTTTGCTGCTAACTATGTCGCTTATCGTTATAATATCCTCCAAAATTCAATATTAAAAAAATGGTTTGGCGGGGGGGAGGGGGGTTTGACACCTACCCTCCCCAAAACCTTGCATCTAACCACAAAAGAGCCTATAGCAAATGCAATGTAAACTAGAGGAATCAATATATAAAGAATTTTCAAAATGCTAGCCTTTGAAAATGAAATTTGGCACCTTCTTGGGTGGTCCATGTGGCAAAATGTGGGTGGATGAAGTAGTTTAGGGTTTCACCTAAAAAACCAGATTGTTTTTTTGAATACTTCACTATGTTTTTGCATTGTTTCCATTATTGCTTGTTATGATTTTCAATGTAATTGTCTTGGTTGCCACTATTTTTTTATGGTTTATCTTCGCTCATAGGTCACTATGTTTATCTGCCACAAGGTGTAGGATTCCCACCTCTCTTCATAGGTCTTAGGGTTAGTGATGTCTTCTACCCAGGGTATTGGAAGCCTTTCCCGCAAGTTCTTGGCTTGAGCTCATAGATGGCTCGGTGGTGGTTGAGGGCTCGACGAGGAGTGACATGGAATAACTCGACACATGGGTGATCAATCTTCCAATGCAACTCAGGCTCAATCCGCTAACATGGGTAACTCGTTGATTAAGCTAAAATGTAAATAAGAGCCTAATCTGATTGCTATTGCAACAATAAATAAATGAACAAAGAAATACATAAATTACACCCAAGAAAACTAAGTAATAAATAATGAAATCCTAATTGTAAGGAGAGGGAAGAAAGGCTTAGCTTATTCGTAATAAAATTTTGACTGGATCAAAGCTCTGACTAGCTTAACAGAGAGGTAGAAACATAAAAAAGAAGCCCTAGAAAATGCAGAATTGGGGGACCAAGCTAGACTTGGGCAACTCAAGAGGGACCGGGGCACCCATGGGTTCCCTAGACCTATTTCTAGGAGCTCAAGTCTGTGGAAAAGTTTAGTAAACCTCCTCTGAGGTGTCAAAAGGTTTTCACCTTTATTCACCTTATAGACACAAAATCACACACTTTGGGTAATTATCTAGTCCTAATTACATACTACTATTCATATGATTCCTAAGTAAGAAAATTACTAGTTAACCCATGTCTTTGGCCACCTTTCTTTGATTTATTTTGCTACTTTTAGTCTTGTACCCTTACTTGCTCAATATGCATTTTTACTCGTCAACATTTTTCATCCTGGACACTAGCGCCCAACCAGGATGCCAGCACCAAGCGTCCTCATCCCTATTAGGTGCCCTTATCCCCTTTATATTTTACTCATAGTTTTTTAGTCCTTTCTAGTCGTTTGAGCATTTCATCTTTTTGGTAGTTGGCCTTTTTGTGGTTAATTACAAAATTTGAGCAAAGGAATCATATAAATATAAAGTTATGTGATCATAATAAAGGACTAACCACTAAGCATTAGCTATCATCACCTAAGGTTACATCTTTCAAGGTATCTAAGAGCTTTATTGCATCCATCTAGCACCATCATAAGGGAGACAAAGGATGGTTTTATGCATCACACTTCATAGGAGGGAAGTTAATTATATTCCATGTACACATTTATTACATTCTACATTTAGCTACTTGCTCACTATCCAAGTGCGACATGCACAAGAGCAACCTAGGGCACAATTCCGTACACACACACATAGAACTACATTGGGTCTGAGATGTAGTGTAGTGCTCAGCCATAAGTTCACCATTGTGACAGCTGAGGACAGTCAGACTCCTCATTTTGCATCTTTCATTTTTGGCTATTTGAGGTTTTATTAGGTACATTCTTCAGTTCAAGTTTACAGCGACCTCAGAAATCTTAATGTGACCTCAGAGTAATCAAAGGATACTAAAGGAAAACACCTTGTGACACCTCGAAGGAGGTTTTATGAGAATTTCCTCAGACCTAGGTGCAAAAAATCATGTCTAGGGCACCCCTATCCCTCTCTAGGCACCTCAGTCCAGCCTATTCCTCCATTTCTACACTTTTATGAGCTTTGGTGTGACAATCAATGCTTCATCTTTTCTAGTTTGCTAACTCTGTGCATTCTCCAGAAATCTGTGAATCAACTAAGTATTTTTACTCTCTTTACACTTACAGTTTTTACTTTATTTCTTAGTTTTCTTGAGTGTATTGTTGTACTTTATTTATTATTCATTTACTAAAATCTTGCATTTATATTAGGCCCATATTTTATATTTTAGCTTAATCATTTTGGTGAACCTGACTGATCCAACTCATTACTTACGAGTATGTCTTCACCTTATCAAGTCATGACTCGATCGTCTTATCCTTCTTTCACTCCCACTAGGATCTCTGACATACTTACTACTCCTACTGATTTCATGCAAGTTCATACTCAACATACTCCTCTCTTTGTTATGTATATGGTTGATCCTTCTATCAAGGTCATAACTACCTACAACACTCATCCTCCTATGGCCACACCCATTTTTATTCCACCACCTATTATGTTTGTGGCTCCTCCTACTTCTTATACTCCTAAAGGTTGTGATATCATTCAAACACTTAAGAATACATTGACCAAAATCTTTCTCTATGAATTATTGCGCAATGCACCTAATTGTCGTCAAACATTAGAGGCTTCCCTTCATTCGATTCATATAAAAAGTGATAATTCTTCGGCGGCCTTCACACACCTCATCCAGTCTCTTAAAATTTTTATGCGTGCTATATCATTCACTAATGAGGACATATTGTCATTTGCTAATGACAACCCATGTGTGCATTTGCTTATCACCACCATTATTGACACCACTTGCATTAAAAAATTACTTATTGATAATGGATCAGCTGTTAACTTATGTGCTCATTCCCTTCTAAAACATATGGGCATTAATGGTATTCTAATTTCTAAAAACTCTACTCTTATTCAAGGATATGATTCAACTACTTGTGCATGCCTAAGCACCATTTCACTGCATATTTGAGTTGGGCCTAAGACTATCCTCACAGAATTATTTGTTACAGATGCTTCATTTCAATTCAATTTGTTACTAGGTAGACATTGGATTCATGCAATGCAAGTAGTCCCTTTTACTATACACCAATGCATCAAATTCTTGCATGATTGCTATGAACATACTATTGTTATAGATCCTGAGCCCTTCAAATTCTGTTGCATATACCCCATTACTTCTATGCATATTCCTCCTATGCAACTTATTCCATATAGTAGTATTGATACATATAACGTTGGTCAGTCTAGTGTTTCGCAATATTCTTGTACCGCTCCAATCACTCCAGTTATTTATACTCATACTACTACCATCATTTGACCCACAATGTCTGCTTCTATACAAACTACTAATATGCCTGTTGACAATCCTCTTACATCTAGTGCACCACTAACCAACATACTTGATACAACAATACAACATGAAAATGCAAATACAGATGACTCTAATGAAAAATTTGATCATATTGAACTTATTGATGAAGAATTAGGTAAAATCAGCTTCACTCCTATTGATATAGATGAATTATATTTCAATGACACTTTTGTGGCCAATGGCCTTGGTGAATAAAAATTCAAAACCCCTCCCTCTACTAGTTCCATGGTACTTTAGTAGGGGTCTATCCATACTTTGGACGTTGTTTCACCCTCTCTCGAGCAGTCTGCATATACACCACCTCCTTTCACATACACACTCTTAATCAAAAAATCTTATTGGCATCATATTCCAGTGGACCATACTTGTTCTGATACTATTTACATGTATGATGGCTTAGCTAGGCTTGGATTTACGCTTAATGAAATTTTACCACCTCCTCACTCACCTCATTTTAATCATAGATATTTTCACATCAAGGCTGCCCAAAATTTTAATTTAGCAGTATTCATTGCATGTATTTCCCACACTTCTCCATTGACACTCATAAAATCATGGCTTTAGAGACACTTTAGACTCCAATCACACTTCTATCACTTTTCCCATGCCATTTGGAAACATTTCTATTGACCTAGTGATTCATCTCCTGGACATTCTCAAAATATTACTCGTTGGTATGCATATGGGTGTTCACCAGCATCTTTCACTGATGAAGAATATGTAATGACCATGTATACTTTGCGTTGCAATGACTCTCTATATTATCCTCCTCATACTATTGCCTATCAAGTCTCCAATGCCACTCCATTCGGCTTCAATATGGATAATTATGATCTCCTAGACAATGACACTTGATCTTCCTTATTGTCACACACTTGGAGGTCATCACACATATTTCTTCCGCCCCCACCCCCCTAATATCAACATGCGTCTTACATTCACCTTATTACACACCTAACTTCTAGTATATACATATTCACACACACTTGTATCATTATTTCCCTATGACGCACTCTTGTGATTTGGTTCACACTTGACTGTTGAGGGCATCCTATACACATTACACATTACACATTACATATTACACATTACGCATTACGCATTACGCATTACACATTACACATTACACACTACACATTACACACTGCACACTTCGCATTCTCAACACATTATTCTATGCATTGCACATCCTACACATCTTCACCATCATCTTTTTACATATATTGTACATCATACATGCTTTGCACTTCCCATACTCACACAATCTATACATATTTTTCTGCACGTTATACATCATCACACTCGACACATTCAACACATATATTTCTAGCATCACAATTTCAAACCACATTTTACAATTTAAATCATTCTAACACATCCTCTTAGTACATCATACTATTCTCTTCTACATTCTACACATTCTATATCCAACTTATAAAGTGCACACTATCTGACGACTCATTCTAGTCCCATGGTTCATACTCGATTACTAAGGGTCTAATTATTAATTGAACCTCACCACCTCATCATGATTGCCTCATTTTCTATGCTTCTATCACACTATGTGACATTCCTAATGATCACCTTATTCATACATTTCATGATACACACTTTATGCTAAATCATCAAGCCTTCTAACATCATATCCATATATTTCATGATATACACTTCATGTTAAATCATCATGCTTTCTATCATATTCCTTACACATGTAGTGACATAATATTTAGGATAAATCATCACGCATTCTACCACCTCCTTTTATATAGCTTCAGGATCAATTTTCCTTTGTTGCATTCAATCCTACACATCACACGACACCCTATAATCAACATCTTTCTTGGGCACACATTTAAAATCATTTCCCGATGACACACTCTTCTTTATGGTTCATTATTGACTGCTGAGGGGGCATAAATAAATGAGCCTCATTGCATACATACACATCTTCTCAGGGGGCACATTGCTCCTATCATTCATTTTGCATTCCATTCCACATCATACTGCATATATTGGTTGTATTTACTCTTGCTTACATTTGATTGTACATGCTCATCTTATTACACATGTTAGATATATATCTTGTATGTAATTATCTTTATCATATATACATACACGTTCACTTTCCTTTGTAGTTGTGATTGCAGATTTTATAGATCTATTACACACAACATGGATGCTTGGTGCAATACTTAGTACCAGTCCCACGGAGGCTCTTAGGGGCATCCACATTCGTACACTACAGGTGTTATTGTTTCATTTTGTTTCATAACACATGAATTTATCAGCTTATATACGCTTTAACATACTTTTTATATTTCTAACATGTTAACGAGTGCTTCATGTACACCATTTATTTTACAGGTCTATTTTACACCATGGTTTTTTGTTACATTGCTTGTCCTAGTTTATCATTGTATGTCATTGTTTGCGGGCTTTACCCTTTGTATTTTGTGCATACCTGTCTTCTTGTGTCCACTATGGCCTTGATTGTCTTGCAAAATCGTGAGTGGTGTCCTATATTTGCAATCCACTTTTCGTGGTCTACATTGTCTTCTTGCGTGTTTACTTGTGTTTTATCTTACACATTGTTTGCTCTTGTATTTTATATGCATGTTTATATTTTCTTGTACTAACACTTGTTTCCCAACCACTTTGTTTGCATGTGACTTGGTTTCTACCAAGCACATTCCCTTCCCCCTGTAGGGCACAGTTTTAACACAATGGTCGGTCCTCTTTTGGGCCACATATTCCTTCAGCGACATCGCATGCACCCTAAATGAGGAGGCATCATTTGGGTGAATCAGTCACCCAATACAACATTATACACAACACAACATGGTACCAGTATAACACAATTTTCACTTTCTGATAGGGCTCAAAATTAGACTTGGATTCTTAACACAATGGCCTTTCCTAGATTCCTAAAACTAGGGGGAAATTACATAGTGATTTGGAGTTCAACATAGTCTACAGAACTCCACACAACGGCTTTTACATGGCATACATCCCTTAGCACATGCATTTATACACACCATTTGCAGTAGTGTTCTACATTGTGGGAAGCAGTTAAAGGTTGGAGGATGACACTAGACTATTCTCCCTACACTTTTTCCATTTCATTGGCATGATATCACCCAAAAAAATCATGTTTCGACATCATCTACATGATCCTTTTCTACACCATTTCCTCATCATGGATCACATGCACATGTTCCTTTTTCACACTTTCAACGTTTTTACATACTTTTCTTACACATTTTCTTACATATTTTGATCATATACATGCGTATTTGACTACTTGTTCGACTTCTAATTTTGTAATTCTATCCATATGGGAAGCGATAGTCAACATCAACAATGAAAACATCACACACATCATCATCGTCATCAACATCAACAACAAACACATCGTGGCATCTACACATGTGTTTCTGCCCTAGGTTCATTTTCATCACTTTTTTTAATTTCTCCTCCTTAACATCCACACTTATTATTTTTATCATTCCATGCATTGTCTAGTCCCTCAACATGCTTTTCATCATCGATCTACGTGGTTATCAAGTACACATCTCTATCTGCTTTATGTTATTGAGTGTTCCACTCACCAACATAAAGTGGTGGAAAATGTAGACATAAAATCATGCACTTTGGGTAATTATCTAGTCCTAATTACATACTACTAATCATACGATTCCTAAGTAAGAAAAGTACTAATTAACCCATGTCTTTGGACACCTTTCTTTTATTTCTATTGCTACTTTCAATCTTGCACCCTTACTTGCTCAGTCTGTATTTTTGCTCTTCAACATTTTCATCCTAGATACCAGCTCCCAACCAGGACGCCAACGTCAGGCGTCCTCGTCCCCTCTGGGTGCTCCTATCCCTTTTATACTTTACTCACACTTTTTGGGTCCATTCTAGCCATTTGAGCATCTTATCTTTTTGGTAGTCGGCCTTGTCAGGGTTAATCACAAAATTCAAGTAAAGGAATCATATAAATATAAAGTTATGTGATCATAATAAAGGACCAAACACTAAGCATTAGCTATCACCACCTAAGGTTGCATCCATCAAGGCATCTAAGAGTTCTGTTTCATCCATCTAACATGATCACAAGGGACACAAGGGCTAGTTTTTTACATCACACTTCATATGAGGGAAGTTCATTCTATTCCATGCACACATTTATTACATTGTACATCTAGCTACTTGCTCGCTATCCAAGTGTGACGTCTACAAGAGAAACCCAGGGAACAGTTCCCACTCATAAACATAGAACTACATTAGGTATAAGATGTAGTGCAAATATTAGTCGTAAGTTCACCATTATGACAGATGAGGATAGTTCGACCTCTCATTCTGCATCTTTCTTTTTTTGGATTTGATGTCTATTTGAGGGTTTTGTAGGTACATTCCTCAGTGTAGGTTTACAACAACCTCGACGATCTTGATGCAACCTCAGATTGGGTTCAAACTAATTTAATCTTTCTTTTCATTTATTATAGCCTCTCTTAAACTAATGTTCAAACTTGCATGCATTTATCGAATTAGATTATGCTTTCATGAAAGTACCCTCTCAAAAACATATTTATTGATTAATTGTAGGCTAAGTATATTTTTTGTCTTTCCACCCAAGTCGAATACGCCTCTTTAGTACATTTTGGAATTGCTTCGATGAATTAAAAAATCCCCATACTTAGTTATCAGTGTAACCATTGCACCTCCTTTCAATGTAAGTGCTAGTTATAATATGTGAGGAGTGTTATTTTTTGTGATATCTCATTGAATTCCTCTTACTACTGACATAAAAGTGGTAGTAAAATAATTCACATATTGTTTTTCTACCCCTCATCTTTAACAGAGAAGTTAGAAGTTTCATCTTGTAAAATTTTTGTTAATGGCGTGAAAACAAGAGTTATTTTCCCCTCCCCTGAATTAGGAGTACCCATGCATCTCATTATGTAGGCTAACAATTAGGATGGGTCAGTGGGGTCAAATATACCAATAGGGGATCCCTTTTTTGGGCTGATATCCCTCCTCGAGATGATCCACATGCCACCTCCTTTCATTGTTGCTTCACATGCTTAGTATGGTTAAGTGATATTTTATTCCTTCTTGGAAATATTTATATAGGTTGAATCTTGGTTTATGGCCGTGAATAATAATTGAGTATAATTTTATAGTTTGTGAAAGCCAACTAACCACATTTTTATTATTAACTATCTATATACTTTAACTCTATTATTTTATTAGTATATGATGATGCATTTCCAATTAAAATTTACATTGATATTCTTTTAAAAATATTTTATGAATGTTTTATAACACAATTTACATTGATATTATTTTAAAGTTGAAGTAGATACTTTGATATGGCTTGAAAATTTATCATTAAAAACATATTAACAAGAACCACTATTTGACTATTCAAGTAAATATGTTCACATAAATTTTTTTTTACATAATAATTACGCCAAAGGCATTGCCCCTATTATATTTGGGGTTGTTTTCTTTGACAAAAAACAAAGAGTGAATGAATAGGATATTATTTGCAAAGATGTTGATGGTACCTATAAATTTTCATCGTTCGCGTATAGACATACGTTTTGGTTAACCCATCAGAAAATACATTGTTTAGCAAAATCAAATATTAGACAACAAATATGCACGTGACAAAATACATTCATCCTTATTTTCCATGGTGTTGGAAGCAGGTGTGATCAAAGCGAAGTAGGAAGTGGAAAATAGACCTTCCACCACAAGCCCCGTCTTTTGATCCTTCTCTTCCTTTTCCTCCCTCCTTCTCCTCTTTTTTTCTAGTATAAAACTAGCTTCTACATACTGAAAACTACTCCATTTAGTAGGCACTTGGCCATCACTGAAATTACCTTATTTTTCTTTCCTCCAATGTTTATATTTTTCATTTACATGGTTCTCATTTCATTATCTGCACCTCCACACTCCAAATCTTGAAAATATTCCTTGGTCATGCAAGTCTTTTCCATTACAAACACCAACCTTTGAAAGCCTTGCAACAAGAGACTAATTTAACCTCGGTTGTAGAAACACATTCTTAACCATATCTAAAGTATTTAACTATGATGAAATATTTATTCCCTGTGTGTATTTATTTACTTTTGACTAGTTACATAACTCGACTGCAAACTGCCCCCTTTCGAAAGATAGACAAGGTACGCTTGCGATCTACTCAGAATTTGTTCATTGCAATTTTGACACGCAACAAAAATATTTTTGTAGAACGGTGATGTTTTCCTTGTAAGTATTTTGGATATTTGACAACTATGTTGGAATAGGCGATACGATGGGTGCTTCTAATGGCATTAGTTTGCTTTGTTGCTGGTGCATTATTTATTCCAAATTATTTGTTTTAGTCGAATATATATTGAACCTTGTTCACACTTTTTACACCCAAATGTCTTCCCTTTTCCCTCATTATTCCTAGAACTCTTGTATGTATGTTTGTATTTTGATTACAAAGTTAAATTTAAATATTTGTAATTATTTTGTGGTTAATATCATGAAAAATGTCTAAACGACTTTAAGATAGTAAAGTAGATAACATATAGTAGATATTATTTGGGTAGGGATAATATGAATCATGGAAGAGGTGTGTGACATGCATATATTTAATCACTTCCTTTTTCTTTCCAACTTTTGATTCATATATTTGTCTTATATGATAAATAGAACGTTGTCCAATTGAAAGTCTCGACACTGTAAAAAAATAACAAAGACTATTTTCCCCATATTTTCTAAACAAGTTTGATTTATTTCAGTTGTGTAAGGGTCGTGTGTTGACGACAGAGAACTAATGGATAAGGTAACATTGTTGACTTAATGAACCCTCCATATGGCTTTTAATAGATGTAGTAAATCTTTACTCTTAATCTCACTACTATTTTTATCAGATTGAAGCATATTACATTTTGTAAATGTACTTGTCTACGTTGGGAAAGACCCCAAGTATGAATGTTTTGATCTGCAACTTGTCACCCACTATATAATAATAGAAAAAAATCACAAATAAAAAGCTTTAATTGCATTGCGAAAACACATGTTGTTAAAGCAAATACCATCACTTATATACACACAAAAATTTATAGGCCAGCTATGAATTATCCATAAAAAATGCTAAACAATATAAGTTGGATTTATAATGTTAAAACGTAATTACATTGATATCATTTTCTCTAAGATAAATCGTTTAGAGTAAATTATGATAGCTCTGTGTTCTTTGTTCTTTTCCTTATAACCATATATGTGTCATGAACAATTTTAGAGGACTTGTCATTTAGGAAAGGAGTTCCCACAGAAGGGTCTTGTGTTCCTCATTCCACACATGAATACACCTTTTGTTATCTACCCTAGATCATTCTCCTTCACATACCCCTGTAAAGTGAATTCCTTTTCTCTCTCTTTCACCTCACTTGGCTCCATGTTAGCGTTGAACATTACACTTTAACTGAGCTCGACTAGATATATCAAATTTGATCTGTACTAGATTTGCATATGGTTTTGGAATTAATAAACATCAACCTTTGTATTGTTGGTCCTCCGACCAACTCGACATTGTATTACATTATGGATCATATATTGAGTATTGCGAGCCATTCTTGCATCTAGGATTTCCTCGTACCACTAAGAATATTGGTTGATTTTTCATCCTCCTTTGGATTTCCCACCATTTCACATTATATGTGGTGGTTAAACATTGCATTGGTTGAATCTCCAAACAACTAGATGATATTGGCTACTCATGTACCAATGCCTCAACATACAAGTATTTATCTCTTCCAATTGTCCTCCATTGAAATACATGAATTCAATAGATTCCCTAAATTCAATTTTTTTGCCTCATCAATAGATTGTAGTCTCTAAACCAACCTTTCAAATTATAATCTTCCAACCGATCCACTGAATTATAATCTTAAAATTCACATGTTCCCTTTTTGTAACCTTAGATGACATAGACAATCAAAAGAGGCATGATACACTTGGAAAACAAATCCCTCTTTTACCAACGACTCGACCATTGATTATGCTAAAAATCATGTTTCCAAATGAAAGTCTCAGTAACTAGTACTATTAAGCTTCATGTAAATGAGAGGTCAACAAGCATCTGTATTTGTATTGTCGACCCTTCTACCAACTCAAAATTATATTGAAATATGGATCATTTATTGATTATTGTGATCCATACTTACTCGTATCTAGAATCTCCTCACACCAATGATAGGATCATGATTTTCATCTCTTCAAAATATCCTCCATCGACATCCATATATTAAACAAATTCCATGCATTCATATTTGTTGGCTCATCAATATATTATAATCTTCACACTGACACATTCCCTTTTTGTAACCTTGGATGACCTGGATGATCGAAGGAGGACATGATGTGTGTAGAAGTAATCCCCTCTCTTGCCAATGTCTCAACCATTGATTAAGCTAAAAAACATTTCCAAATACAAGTATCGCTAAATGTTCCTTTCAAGCATAAAGGAAAAGAGAGGTTAAGGTGTTATGACTTCTCCTCCCCCAATCTTCTTCTTTGTCGCCATCCTCCTCCTCCCACATTTATTTCCCTCAAGTTTAACTTCTTCAATGTATCCCCTTCAGCATTTTCATCACACATTTCACATTCGATTGCTAGTGTTAGATCCATCAAAATATAATTAAAAGGATGGTTTTTACCGATGTTGTTATTGTGACTACATTAATAAGAATATATGTAAAATGATGTCTTGAATGCAATGTGGTAGTAACCATTGGTAATGTAAACTCACCTTGAACAAAAATGAGAATTTTTGGATGGAAATCTGTAAATAATAATTGAAAGCCAGTTTTTGTTTTTTTAAAGCTTTAATGTTTTGTTAGTAAAAGAATTTGGAAAATATGAAACAAAACTATTTGATGATGCTAATATCCTCATAGCTTGTGTAGAATAGAAGCTTGGAACATGTGTAAATCCGTATGCATATTTGGAAAACATAACTATAAAAATATAAAGGCTACTTTGAAAAATAATAATTGTAATTATTTTTGTTCAAGCCAACATCACTTTTTTTATTTCATTAGGAGTTTCTTATAATGAGATTGTCTTTTTTGCGATTTTTTGGCAAATGTTTATTTGAAACATATGCGATATGGCCATTTGGAGGTTGTAATTTATCTAGTGAAAGCCACTTTTTGATCAAAATGTTAATTATTATAGGCATATTAATATAATTAATAAATATATTTAAATTTAAAAATTAGTTCGGTGTAGTTAATAAAGGTAGTTATGATAGTTATCATTTCCCGTTTACAATTTATATGTTCATGTTAACTATGTGATGATGGATTATTGTATATGAATATTTCAAAAGCTTATTATGTTGTAATTGTCCATACTCACACATATCAAGAGATGAAACGAGTCCTACTGAAGTGATATGGATTATATGGCGACATATATTCCTAAGTGTTGACTTTTATTCATACAATATTTCCCCTACTTTAGCCTCAATAGGGTTTTATCCAAGTTGGTGTGATTGGTAAAGAAATGAGATATAGAATGTAAAATATAGTAGAAGCTACACTCAGGATAGTCAATACCCAACCACTCTATGTGGCTATGTAAATCAAGAACCTCAAATTTTCATGTGGGATTTTATAACTTGATTGTATCGCACTAATGTTTATCATAATTTTGACTAGGGGATAATGGGAAAAATAATTAAACACTTATGTGTCACTAAAACATAAAAATTTAAAGAGTTTTCAAAAGGAAGATCACAATTTTCTCATTAGATTCATTCCTTACCCACTTTCTGAGTTGGTGTTGGTATGTTTGGAAAATTTTCTAATAGATTTTTTTACTCAATTGTTATTGATGTTGAAAGATCATGTGGTGGGTTACATGCTTTCAAAAAGGAATTCCTTCTACACATTTTTTAATTACCATAATAATTTCATATGGTTATTGTTAGTGCAAATCAGCAGCACCCTCTGGATGTTCTATCAGATTTCTAGTTTGACATTTGAGCATCCAGTGTGATTGCACAAAATTGAATCTTTTCCCCAAGTGTGGGACTTGCAAAATGGGAAAAGAATCTCCAAATTAGAGGCTGGTTCCTCAAATCCTCTGATCAAGTGTGCATGAACATTTGCAGAGGTTTAATAGTAGATCTTAATCAAATTTTTTACCAAGGAGACAGGGTTAGAAGAATGCAAAAATAAAACTAATCTAAAAGGTGATGCACCAAAGGAGTAGTAGACATCTGCTTACTGCAAAAACATACACAATTCACAAGAAATACAACACAAAACATGCATAAATTGCCAAAATGTAATGAGAGATCAAAAATAATGATAAACACATGAAAGGATTGAGAAATTTTAGTCACAGAACATACATTATCATTTTTAGGTCCAATACAGTGCATTACAATGGCCAAGAGGCAAAAGGGATGTTGTAGTTGCATGAAAAGGTAAAAAACTCCACAAATCCACCTGATGAGGAAGAAAAGAGAAGTTTGCAGAGCAAGAAAATGTCCAACCCTTACAAAATGAGCCAAATTTGGGTTTTAACCATGCTAATTTGAGCCCAGGAGAGAGAAATGCGGGAAAACAAGAAAAGAAGCTTCAACCACCAACCAAATGGCATTAAAACAACATGGGAACCCTCAAAATTCTATTCCCTGACATTTTCAACCATGCTGGGAGAGAATGCAAGCCATACTTCATTAAAAATGGTGGTTGAAATGTCAATTTTGTAATTTTTTGTGCCAGGGACGTTTCTCCATTTTTCTCCCACAAATATTCATAAAAATTCAAAAATAATCATGGAATCATGTAGATAATTTCACCATCTTTCCAATGATATAAATAACGTGAAAAACTGAGCTCTGGATCAAAAGTTATGCCCCTCTGAAGATTTAGGGCAAAACAAGGCTGAAAATGGTTGGCGGGACAAAATTTTAAAATTTTCCCACTTTTTGCATTTGGGAAAATTTCCCCAAAATTCTCCATATCCCATTGTCTTGGTGCCACATGGCATGATTTGATTGGCTACAGGCCCTTTCTGCTTCATTTCCCATCATTTTGGCTCTTGGAAAATTTTCCAAAAATTCTTCGTCGACTGGATGACCCGAGGACACGTGGCAGCCTTTGATTCGCCGCGGGCTTTTGCTCTTAACTCTCCCATTGCTATTGATCATCTTCCCTGAGCTAGACACATGGTAGAATCCCATTGGACGTGGGCCTCTCATGTTCATTTTCCTCTGCGGGCCTGCCTTGTAATTTTTGCTGCCACGTGGACATGTGGCATGATCCCATTGGCCCGGGCCTTGGGAGGCGGGCCTTCCTTTTGAAATTTTCCTTCAATTTTGCTTTGGGAAAATTTCCTAATTTTTTTCTCAGGCTCTGCTATCCGAAGGACACGTGGCAGGTTTCTATTGGTTGCGGGCCTTGGGGGAAAAATGTCTCCTTTGAGCTAACCTTTGTGGAAAATTCCAAACTTTTCCCCGGTGGTTGAAACCCCACGGCCCCCTGGGACACGTGGCACAATTCTGTTGGATCGGGCCTTGGGGGCATGGGCTTTCCCTTTAAAATATTTTCTTTTCCAAACAGAAAATTTTTCTCCACGTCTCCAACCTCTGCTGGCCAAAGACACATGGCGTGATGTCACTGGATGCGGGCCTGGGTCCCGAAAAATTTGCTTGTGCCAACCCTTGGGAAAAATTTTCAACTCTTCCCCGCCTGGACACATGGCCACATCTTATTTTCCGGCGGGCCCTCAAGCAAAAAATTCCCTTTGAGACCCCCGCCAAAACTTGGTAAAAATTCAAGTTTACCTCCGCCTCCGCCCTTCCGAGGACACGTGGCCTCCTCCCATTGGCTCGGGCCTTTCATGGGAAAATTTTCCATCACACCAACACTTAGTAAAATTTTCAAAATTCTCCTCTGCCACTCCTATGCTAACGTGGCAGCTTCTGATTGGCTGGCGGGCCTGTCTAGGGAAAATTTCCCACAAAAACTCCGCCGAGCCATAACTTCAAAAATACATGGAGTTAGGAGGAAAAATTTACCTTTCTGGAAAGCTGAGAAGGAGCTCTATCCAATGGTGCCATTTCCAAAAGGTTTTGAGAGCCTAAAAAGTGAAAAATTCTGACTGAGGCACAAGGGAGGAAGGAATGAAGGGAGTTAGCCAAAAAAAAGCAAGGGGCTTATTTTGGATAACAATTTTGGCGACTCAGAGGGGTCATCTACCTGCTGGATGAAGTTACCAGTTTCCTGAAGCAATCCATTGGGCATGGAGTCATCAAATTCTCTACTTGGTACCCCAACTGATTAGAACAATGCAAGGAGGAAGATGGAGGATAGAACACCATCTGATGGGAGCAAGGCCTGCAAAAAAAATACACTTCCTGGAACAGCAAGCTTGTGCCAAAGCACTTAGGGAAAGCAAAACTAAACTACAACAAAACAATGTGCATAAGCACTTGGAGGAATGAAAACCTAAGCTATTATGTACAAGGTGGAGAATTTCCCTTTAGTAGCAATGCTTCAGATGGATTCCATTGACTGGAATCTGTAATTCTTCACCATCCAATGTAGACAATTGGAATGCATTGTTGTCCTTACACTTTGTGACCATGTAGGGGCCACTCCAAATGGCATCAAATTTTGAATGCCTCCCCGGTTTTGCTCTTTCTGCATCCCACTTTAACACTAGATCCCCAACTTGGAATGATCTATCCTTGGCCTTTCTATCAAAGGTCTTCTTGATCAAAGCTTGATCCTTCTCCATTGCTTGGGATGCCTGATTTCTGATTTCTTGGAGTTCCATCAATTCTGCATACCTAACCTCCATGGGCTCAAACTCCAACAACTCCAACTGCTTCATGAGTTCCAATGTTGGCAACTCAAGTGACATGGGAAAAATTGCCTCTCTTCCATAAACAAGCTTGAATGGAGAATTACCTATAGATCTCTTGGGGGTTATCCTATCAGCCCACAAGGCTGATTTCAATTTAGTATGCCAAGACCTCTGATTTTCATCAAGAGTCCTCTTGATGATCCTTAACAAGTTCTTGTTTGTAGACTCAGCTTGGCCATTACCCTGAGGATAATAATTTGATGAAGTGCTTAGGTAGATCCCATTCTTGACAGCCCATTCAGTTACCTTGGATCCAATGAATGCCAATGCATTATCTGATATTATTGTAGCAGGTATGCCAAATCTGGTTGCTATCCCTTCATAGAAGTCTAGGATGCTAGATTCATTTGCTTCTTTGAGTGCCACTGCCTCAGTCCACTTGGTGAAGTAATCTGTTGCTGTTAGAATCCACTTGTGTCCTTGGCTTGAATTTGGGTTAATGACTCCAATGAAGTCCAAACCCTATTGCATGAATGGCTGGTCAACTGAAATTGGATGCAATGGAAGGGCGGCTAGTCTCTCCTTACCTATGAAGAATGCACAATTCTTGCACCTCTTGATCCATGCATAACAGTCACTGAAAATCTTGGGCCAATAATAGCCAGCCCTCATGATCTTGAGAGCTATCACTCTTGGTGAAAAATGACCCCCAACTGATCCACCATGGAACTCTTCCAACACTCTGTGAATCTGATTTGTACCAATGCATCTCAGTAGCACTCCATTCACATCCTTTTTGAACAAAACACCATCAACAAGGGCATATGGGACAACCTGCAATCTGAAGTGTCTCCTTTTGGTTTTGTTCATCTCTGGAGGGCATAGGCCTATGTTTAGGAAGTGCATTATATCTTGGGTCTAGTAAGGAGTGAGGACACCATCATTTCCTTCTTGAGTGCTTCCTTGTTCATGGCTATCTTGCAACACCAAAACAACCTCTTTCTCATTGTATGCTTCCATTTGCTTGCTCAAGACCAGCTGCTCACACAATCCTTTTCCTCTGACCAACTTGGTGACTTTGATCTCAATGTCATACTCCATGACACGAGTAATCCACCCTGCTCTCTTTTCATTTAGGTCTTTATTGAGGAGGAAGTCTTTAACTCCCACATGAGAAACCAACAGTTGAACCTTGTTGTTTGAAACTAGATGCTTAAATTTCTTCAAGCTCCTAATCACTGCAAGAACATGCCTCTCAATGAAGGAATATCTCACCTCATAGTCCTCCAGGCTTTGGCTGAAGAAAGCAATTGGCTGCTCATCATTGTCTTTGTTCTGTTGTACCAAAATTGCAGAGATAGTATCATCACCTCCAAATGCATAGAGGATGAAATATTTGGAGAAATATGGGTTAATGGGAGTTGGAGCTTATGAGATGGCCTCTTTGATTGCTTCAAATCTTGCCTTGCCTTCTATTGTCTATTTGAAAGCTATACTTTTCTTCAACATCTTGGTGATAGGCTTGACTAGGGCTGCAAAATTTGGGACAAACCTCTGAACAAAATTTATCCTTCCCAAGAAACTTTGAAGGGATTTCTTGTGGCTTGGCAATGGTAGTGCTCTTATGGCTTCAACTCTTTCTGGATCAATTGCTAATCCTTCTTTGGAGACAATGTGGCCAAGGAGCTTTCCTTCATGAGCTAGAAAACTACACTTTTTGGGATTCAAAGATACCCCAAATCTTTTTCACCTTTGGAACACTTGTCTCAAATGAGAGAGATAGTCTGCTGCATTTCTTGAAAAAATAGTGATATCATCTAGATATATCAGCACCATTTTGTTAATCAAATCCTTGAACGCCATGTCCATTGCCCTTTGGAATGTAGCTCCAGCGTTGGACAACCCAAATGGCATTTTTCTATATGCATAAGTCCCCCATTTGGTTGTGAAGGCTGTCTTGAACTGATCCTCTTCCTTCACCATGATCTGATTGTACCCTGAATAGCCATCAAGCAATGAAAACCTTTCAGAGCCAGCAACAACTTGTAAAATCTGCTCCATAGAAGGAAGTGGGTAATGATCCTTGAGAGATGCTCTATTCAAATCTCTGAAGTCAACACACAATCTGATTTCTCCACTCTTCTTTCTAACTGGAACCAAGTTGGCTACCCAACTAGAATGCTTGATAGGAAATATGATACTTGCCTCTATCAACTTATTCAACCTTTTCTCATGAGAGGCTCCATGTGTGGATTGATTGGCCTTTGTTTTTGTCTGATGGGTTTAGCACTTGGGTCCAATTCAATAGTGTGTTGAGCTAACTTGGGATTGAAACCTTTCAAATCTTCATAGCTCCAAGAAAACACATCAGGGAATTCTTGACAAAGCTGTATGAACTCATACCTTTCTTGCTCAGTTGTCACTTTACCAATTTGGAGTGACTTACCTTCTTCCACCAAGATGGGCACTGAATCTTCTCCCTTGACTTGGATGTTTGCTTTCTCTTTCCTAAACTGATCATTAGGATTGAAAATCAACTCCAAAGTGAAAAGTCCTTTTGGTAGCTTGTTGGTTCTCAGCTGTACCACTTGATCACCATACTGCTGTTCCAACTTTTCCTGATTTTTAGCTGAGAACTCAGCCTCTTCCTGCAAGAAATGGATGATTTGTTGATCATTTTCAAACACTTGCCAACTTACATTGTTGTCTGGCACTGAAGGCCTTACAATCACATGAATGCTTGGCTGTACCTTTTCTTTCTTGATGCTTTCAACAACATCAAAGGCTGCTCCAACTGCTGCAAGCCTGTCAGCAGCTTGGTTCTCTTTTCTAGGAATGGATTTGATGCTAAAGCCCTCAAAATCTTCAATGAGGTCCCACACCCTATTTTTGTAGCACTTGAGTAGATCATTCTTGGCAGCATGCTGCCCCTTAACTTGGTTGACAATCAACTCACTATTACCAAAGACTTGCAAGTTCTTTATTCCTCTCTTGATTGACCAATGCAATCCTTGTATCAGAGCTTCATATTCAGCAGTGTTATTAGAACATGCAAACTAAAATCTAAAAGTTGAATAATACTTAACTCCTTGAGGTGAAACAAGCATAGCTCCCCCTCCTGCACCTTGTCTACTTCTTGATCCATCAAAGAACAACTACCATACCTCATTGTCATCCTTGTGGTCTGGCTTGGTGATGCTAGGAATAGGCTGATTTTCCTCATGCATGCAATAGACTCCTAGCTCATATTATTCTATTTCTTGATAAGGATCAAAAGCATGCACCTTGCTTTCCCATTCATCAAGAGTCAAATCTGGGATGCTTCCAACCTTGGTGTCAGCTTCATCAGTGCTTGGATAATCCTCTTGATCAAACGCTGAACAGTTGGTATTGATTTGGCTTGGAGTGTGAGGCTCAATGTGAAAGTTTGCAATAGGCTCAGATCTGATTGTGGCCTTGGTTCCATATCTTGTTCTGAACAACATGTGTGACCAATCAGCAGATAAGTAACCTCCAATCTTAGCTGTGAAATCCCTTGAAAAACATAGGGCAAAGAGTGGTGGAAGATCTATCACTGAGACATCTTGCAAAACAACAATGTTGGGGCATGCATGCAAAGTAAGACTCAAGTTTTTAATCACTCCCACTGTTGTCATTTTTGTTCCATCCAATTGCACTACACCCTTGGACATGAATTCATATTGGAGCCCCAACTGATCAGCTATTTTCTTGGGCATTACTGAACTACTTGCCCCAGAATCAATCATGCAATTGTGCACTAATTGGTCCCCAATGATTAATGAAACATAGAATGGAGGGGGTTTCAACATTTTACCTTGCTGTCCTCCATGATTCCCTTCAGGCTGGGTAGCATTTGTGAGTACCTTCTCTTGCATTTAGACCTGCGGATTTGAAGTTGACCAGTCCTTCATGGCAGCTTATAGCAAATCTCTTTGGCCTGGGATGGATAGTGATTCCCACATTGATATGTTTACATTTGTCTTCTTCATCTGATCAATGATGTTGAATGGAGATGAAGCATCTCTCTGTTGCCCTTTGGCCTGCACATTCATTCCTTGCACATGGGCAGCAATAACTGGCATCTGAGTTTGTCTAGGAGTTGACCTGGGCAGTCCTTGCATGTTTGGAACTGCATTTTGTTTGCCAACATTTTGGGGAGTGGTAGAAGGCTGTGGATCACTTAGAGCCAATGGTTTCCCTTCACCCAAATTTCTCCTTTTTGACCTTGTGTTGGCTGCAACACTTTGAGAGATTGTTTGATTCATGCCACAAAAGTCTTCTGCCTGCCATTTTACGAGTGTGGTATCATTTGGAGCTGATTGTTGTTGGGATGTTTCTTGTTGTTGGTTATTTCCTTAACTCCCTTCACTCTCCACACTAGTTGTTGTTACCATTAAGGCTTGATTTAGAGCACCATTGAAGCACATAGACTGGTTGTGAGGTTCATTGCATGGGAAACACTAGTCATACTCTTGATCTATGTTGTTTTGTACTGATACTAGTGATTTAGAGGCAGATACAACATTGGGATCATAAGGCTAAAATGGTCTGTTGGCTGGAGGCCTTGCTTGATTTTGATTTGCAGCTGGGTTGGGTGGTCTTTGAGGCTGATATGGCTACTTGTTAGGCTGAGCTTAGTACTGATATGAAGGTCTGAAACTTTGGGCTTGTTGCCTATTGAGTGTAACTAGCTCATTACCTAAATTTTGTAATTGCTTCATGACTTCTTGAAGTTCATTTGGGGCACTAGAAGATGAAGTAGAAGCTTCATTTGAATTCTAATTTCTAGGAGTGGGAATAGGAGCTAAATTAGGTGCTTGACTAGTGCTTGGACTTTCTAAATTTGGATACAATGGCATTGGAGGCCTAGGAGCTAGCTTACCAGCTTGAATCAGACAATTTTCAGCTCTAATGGCAATGCTATAAGCAGCAGGGATAGTTGTGCCTCCCATGGATTGAATTAACATAGAAATATTAGAATTTAAGGCTTTAAGGTAATATAGAAAAGCACCTTCTGTTGTTGGCCTTACTACCATTGGAATTCTCTTCCAAGTCCTTTGAAATCTGAAGTTGAAGTCAGTTAACTGCTTATTGGGAGCTCTCTTGATAGTTGTCAATTGTTCCAAAAGGGACAAGTCATCTCCCTTTTCTCCGAACTGCTCATGGAGGGATATACATAACTGGTTCCAATTTTGGATAGATCCTGAAGCAAGGATCCTGAACCATTGCAAAGCTTTCCCTTTGAATGAAGACGCCAATAGTTTGACAGTAACTTGCATCTCATCAATCTCATGGATTGCACAACTATTAGCAATATCCTTGACATGATCACTAGGAGTGGTCTGATTCTCTCCAGTAAAGTATGGAATGTTCTTCAATGCTACAAATGGGATTGGATTTTGTGCATTGAGAGCAAGTGGGATGCTGCCAGTGAAATTGACATATGGGTTGTGTTGTGCCATTCTGATTGGCCTTAGAACCCTTGTTGATTGGATGAAAGGTCTACCAGGTGGAGGAGTTGATAGAGTTTTGTTTGGTGGAGATGGAGACCTTTGAATTCTCCTCCCTCTTTGTCTTCTTCTTGGAGATAACTACAAATACTCAAACAATACTTCTTCTTCTCCAACTCTTGACCTTGTGGTGATTCTTCTCATGAGTTTTCAGGTCTGGAATGCTAAAACCAACTAATTATTCTTCCTTTGAGTCATTAGATGTGCAATTCAGGGCTCTTTTAAGCAAGAAACTTGCAACAAATGCACATCAATCTTGTTGCAATGAAGATGAAGACCTCTAGGTCCCACCAGGTGTGACAAAACTGTTAGTTCAAATCAGTAGCACCCTCTGGATGTTCTATCAGATTTCTAGTTTGACATTTGAGCATCTAGTGTGATTGCACAACATTGAATCTTTTCCCCAAGTGTGGGACTTGCAAAATGGGAAAAGAATCTCCAGATTAAAGGTTGGTTCCATCACTCCTCTGATCAGCTGTATGTATGAAATTTGCAGAGGTTTAATAATAGATCTTACTCTAAATTCCAAGGGGACAGAGATAAAAGATGCAGAAGAAATAAAACTGATTGAAAATGGTGATACACCAAAGGAGTGGTGAACATCTGCTTGCAAAATTTACACAAATCATAAGAAATACAACACAAAACATGCACATATTTCCATATGTAATGAGAGATCAAATGACAATTATAGACACATAAAAAGGATTGGGAAAAATCAATCACAGAACATGCATTAGCATTTTTAGGTTCAATACAAAGCATTACAATGGCTAGGAGGATAAACACATGTTGTAGTCTATATGAGAGGTATGAAACTCCACAAATCCACCTGTTGAGGAAGAAAAGAGAGTTTGCAGAGCAAAGGTATGTCCAACCCTTACAAAATGAGCCAAATCTGGGTTTTAACCATGCCAATTCAAGCCTAGGAGAGAGAAACATGGGAAAACAAGAAAAGAAGCTTCAACCACTGACTAAATGGCATTAGAACAGTATCGGTACCCTCAAAGGTCCATTCCCTGAAATTTTCAACCATGCTGGGAGAGAATGCGAGCCATACTTCATTAAAATGGTGGTTGAAATGTCAGTTTTGTAATTTTTTCATACTAAGGACGTTTCTCCATTTTTATCCCATTAATATTCATCAAAATGAAAAAATGAACCTGGAAACATGTAGAGAATTTCACCAGCTTTCCAATGATATAAAGAACATGAAAAACCAAGCTCTGGATCGAAAGTTATGTCCCTCTGAAGATTTAGGGCAAAAGAGGGCCGAAAATGGTTGGCGGGACAAAATTTTAAAATTTTCCCACTTTTTACATTTGGGAAAATTTCCCCAAAATTCTCTACACCCCATTTTCCTGGTGCCATGTGGCATAATTTGATTGGCTGCTGGCCCTTTCTGCTTCATTTCCCATCATTTCAGCTCTTGGAAAACTTTCCAAAAATTCTCCGCCAGCTAGATGACCTGAGGACACGTGGCAACTTTTGATTCATCGCGAGATTTTTCTCTTAACTCTCCCATCGCTATTGATCATCTTCCCTGAGTTGGACATGTGGTAGAATCCCATTGGACGTGGGCCTCTCATGTTCATTTTCCTCTGTGGGCTTACCTTGTAATTTTTGCCGCCAAGTGGTCACGTGGCATGATCCCATCAGCTCGGGCCTTGGGAGGCGGGATTTCCTTTTGAAATTTTCCTTCGATTTTGCTTTGGGAAAATTTCCCAATTTTTTCCTGGGCTCCACGGGCTAAAGGACACGTGGCAGGTTTCTATTGGTTGCGAGCCTTGGGGGAAAAATGTCTCCTTTGCGCTAACCTTTTGCGAAAATTCCCAAGTTTTCCCCGGCGGTTGAAACTCTGCGGCTCCCTGGGACACGTGGCATAATTCTATTGGATCGGGCCTTAGGGGGACAAGCTTTCCCTTCGAAATATTTTCTTTGCCAAACGGGAAAATTTTTCTCCATGTCTCCGACCTCCGCTGGCCAAAGACACGTGGCGCGATGTCACTGGATGCGGGCCTGGGTCCCGAAAAATTTGCTTGTGCTAACCCTTGGGAAAAGGTTTCAAATCTTCCCCACCTAGACACATGGCCACATCTTATTCGTCGGCGGGCCCTCATGCCAAAAATTCCCTTTGAGACCCCCGCCAAAACTTGGTAAAAATTCAAGTTTACCTCCGCCTCTGCCCTTCTGAGGACACGTGCCCTCCTCCCATTGGCTCGGGCCTTTCATGGGAAAATTTTCCATTGCACCAACACTTAGTAAATTTTTTTAAATTCTCCTCTACCCTCTGCCACTCTTATGCTGATGTGGTAGCTTCTGATTGGCCGGCGGGCCTATCTAGGGAAAATTTCCCACAAAAACTCCACCGAGCCATAACTTCAAAAACACATGGAGTTAGGAGGAAAACTTTACCTTTCTGGAAAGCTGAGAAAAATATCTATCCAATGGTGCCATTTCTAGAAGGTTTTGAGAGCCTAAAAAGTGAAAATTTCTGAATGAGGAACAAGGGAGGAAAGAAATGAAGCGAGTTAGCCAAAACAAGCAAGGGGCTTATTTTGGATAACAGTTATTAGATGTGGGTTAATATTGTTGGCATAAAGGATGAAATTTATCTTAGTATCATAAATATCTATACGGAGTGAAATTTATCTCATCCCTAAACACCACCTTGATGGTATCTTCATAGTTTTTATAGGTTTTTTTTTATTAAAATGGTATTATATAGAGTCATAAATTTATCTTTCTAATATATTTGGTAAACAAATTATTGTATAGTAGCATGTAAAGTTCACCTTAAAAAATGGTATAAATGTGTGTGTGTGTGTGTGTGTGTGTGTGTGTGTGTGTGTGTTGAGATAAAACATCCAACCCCATTAAAACCCTAGAAATTTGAGAGTCCCATAATTATTTAGAGTAAATAGAGTCCGACAACCAAAACCTAGACAACACTACTGAATTGTGAAAATACACTCCTCATACATTGGAGTGCATTCCAACCTTTTCAATAATGCATCAAGAATGTTAGATTTTGATCTGCCATTTTTTGGTTTTTATTATAAAAAGAAAGTACTTGAACCCTAATAGACACTACTGTGGGAAAGAAAAGCCAAACCTTGAAATTCCAAGGCAAAAATAATTATATGATGAAATAAAATCATACACATTATTAACAAGGATAAAATGAGGATAAAAAAGTATTTAGATGAAAGGCACACATGTCCTTTCTAGTTGGGTGTGTATTTGCATCTTATTTTATTTCATTGTTTTATTTACATAGTAGTTTTTTTTTTATGAAATAGACTATATTACTTTAAAAAAATATTACAGCTATCCACAAAAAATATGGGTGGTAAAGGGCACACCCCACATTCAAACTAGCCGAGGCTAGGAGGCCAAAGTATCAAAAGGCAACAATTCCACAAAACAAAAGGAAAATAAATTAAGCTTCCGCAACAAACATAGCAGTAGGGGGTGGTGGTGGGGTCCCTTTATCCTTCAGGTTACCACTTGGAAGATCATTTCCATCCAGAAGGGGTGGCCATCTGGTGCTAACTTCTTCTTCTTCGTTGTCATCCTGCAGATTAGGTGATATGGCAAGATCCAACTGGGGGAATTTTCCAGAATCCCATCCATCCCATTGCGCAGAAGGTGGGGAGTGGTGGTGGGAGCCCTAGCCATTGTGATGCATGGGCCGCTGTAGGGACCCCCAACCACCCCGATTAATAGGGTTTCGTCGATGATCTGGTTGCCGCCTGGGAGAGCGATGATGGTGGGTACGTTCATTCGACTGGCCACGTCCACGGGTGACCTCTTGAATGAACACTCCTAGAAGGGGAGGTGGGGGGATCTAGTGCCACAGTGCAAGGAGCATTGGCCCAGTGACCCAGGAGGGTCTGGAGGTGCCACACTTCCAGCTCAACCTTGCGGGCATGATTCTGGATCTGTAAGAACACATTCGAGATAAGCAAGGCCTTATCATACTGCGAAAGAAAGAAAGAAACTGCGGAATTAGCAAAAAAAACAAAATCACGTTCTTTCCATATAAAAAAAGGGATCTCCACTCTGAAATTATGCCACACTTTCAAAAAATCATGGGGAATGGAAATAGAATCCCCAAGCAAAATATGTTGCCAAAGAAAAGGAGCTGGGTGAAACGGCTGAAAAAATCATGGATCCAGACCCAAATAGCCTGAGCTTTTGAGCAGTATCAGAATAGATGCGTAAGTATCTCAATATGCCCACAAAAAGGGCAAAGCCAAGGAGCGATCCCGTAATGAGCTAATATGCGCCCAATAGGGAGGCCTTGAAAGAGAAGGCACCAAGTAAAACAGGCTAGCTTGGGCTAAAGGATGGCCTTCCAGATTGTGTGAAATCTAGCTTCCCATGAGGACCATCCAGAGTTAAAGGACCACCTGGAGTTTAGCAAAGCCACCATTGGTAGTCTGGGGGTGAGAAGAGCACACCCTTTACTTGGGGAGTAATTTAAGAATGGGGTATCTGGAAACCATTTCCAATCCTTCCACCAAGGCCTGAGAGAGACAATACCCACTTTGTGAAGCATCTCAGCAGGAATGGAATCAAGAATTTCCTGATAAGACTCTTTGTCAACTGAAACAATCCAAAATTTGGCTTTAGCTTGAGGCCAAGGGAGAAGCATTCTGGACTTCCTACAAAATATGTCATTAAGAGTGTGTAAGCCTCGATGATATAACTTAAGGGCATGAACCTATGGCACTTGGTCAAGTGGCACATCATGAAAATTGATGAGGGGAGACCACCAGATTCCATGGTCATTAATGGAAATCCCATTACGGAATCCATCCCCTTCCTAGATTAAAAAGGTTTTGAGCAACTCCTAGGATTTCCATATGCTTTTGACAACAAAGGTGCTCAAAATCTTGACCGAGGCTTTGAGAATGAGTAAACTGTGAAAATACAGCCCTTGCCAAGTGTTACACCCTTGAGGGGAACCTTGGAAAATACAGTTATGAATTAGGACTTTCCAAGCTTCATTGCCAGTGCAGGCCTGAATGATCCACTTAGAAGCCAATGCAGTCCCCTGGCGGCCAATTTTTGTCAGCCCAATCCCACCAGAATCCCTAGGGAGGTAACAATACTCTCAGGAAAATCTGTGAAAACCTTTTCCAAGCTCCGAGTTAGCCCAAAGGAAATCTCTGAGAACTTTTTCTAGCTTCTTGTAGGAGGCTTTGGCCAACACCCAACATGAAGAATAAGAAACATGTGTGGTAGCCAAAATCTTGGAGCAAATATGAAATTTTCTTGCCAGCGAAAGGGGTTTAGTAATCCAGTACTCCAACTTGCGGGTGACTCTGTCAATAACATACTACCAAAGTTGACTGGGGGCAGCATCAAAAGAAAAGGGGATGCCAAGAAATTTAAAAATTTCTCCATGCTGGATGTACTTCCAATCAAAATGATTAAGCCAACCAGGCTTGGGGAGAAAAGATTTCCTGAAGCACTAGTTCTTATTCCATTGGATACAGGAACCTGAAGCTAAACAATACGTGTCCAAACATTGCATGGCATTAGTAATATTAGTTTCTTCCTCCAAGAGCATGAGGAAGGATTCATCCAAAAAATGCCCATTGATAAGCTGAAGGGGAGTAAGAGAAGGGAGCTGAATTCCATGCACAAGCCCTTGGTCCTGAGCATGGGAAAGGAAAAACCCAAAACCTTCAGTGGTAAGTACATATAGAGTAGGTGCTAAAGGACAACCTTGCCTAATAGAGCAGAAAATCCTAAACTAGTTAGAAGTATGACCATTTATAGAAAGGGAGGAAGAGGCATCAGCAAAAATCATTTTGACAGAGGCGATGAAGACCGAACCGAAGCCTAATGCTTCAAGCATTGCCAAAATGAAATGCCATTCAATCCTGTCGTAAGCTTTTTCAAAGTCAATTTTGACAAACATGGCAGATTGCTTAGAGGTTCTAGCCCACACTATGCCTTCCCAAACAACCAAAATACTATCCATAATTTACCTACTCTGTATGAAACCAGTCTGCTCAGCACTGACGATAACTGGAAAGATGGGCCGAAGCCGAAGAGTTAAAGCCTTAGCTATGATCTTATATGAGACATTGAGTAAAGTAATCGACCACCAATTGCATATGAGTTCTGGGTCTCCTGCTTTAGGGATGAACTTAATGTGACCTTGATTAATAAGGGTGCCGAGGGAGCCTAAGTGGAGAGCTTCGAGATATACTTGAAGCATATCCCAACCCACCATGTCCCAAAGGGCTTTATAGAACTCACAAGGAAAGCCATCCATGTCAGGGGCTTTGTCATTGGCCATGAGGGAGATAGCTTCATATAAATCATCTAAGGTAAGTAGTCTGTCATAGATAACCTGATGTGCATTCAAGAGTGTGCATGAAACCATCGAGAGGCATTTAGCGAGCGCAGCTTGTTGCTGAGGAGATTCCTCCTGGGCTTTGAAAACCTGAACATAGTGCCTAACAAAGGCTTGGACCATCTAAGGAGTGTCTGTAATCCGAACACCAGCATCAACAATAACAAAAAAAAATTGGTTTATGTGCTTGGCTTTGAGCCATTGGTAAAACTCTTTGGTGTTACTGTCTCCAATTTTAAGCCAATGCAGCCGAGATTTGATCTACGCACCCCGCACTGTGTAATCATCATTAATGTAGATTTACTACCATAATTTAGCAACTTGGAGTTACAGAGCCACATTGAAAGGAGCCTAGGTGAGCACCACTGTGGAGCGTCTCAGCTCGGCAGAGGTGGTGGAGTAAGCTCGCCACCGAAATTTAGCAAGCTGGACACCGTATATCCGGAGGAATTTAGTTAGCCGAATTATAACATCCTTCCACTAGCTTATCCATTCAACCTTACACCAAGAGGGCGAGGTGTGAGGTTCTAAATTTGGTGAATGTGTGCCAACGTGGGGTCATGATGCAATAAATTAGTATTTAAATAAAACTATAATTTTTTAATTTGTGGCAGTTGAAAATTCCATTCAGTACGGAACCGGATCGGAATGTGGTCAGAAAGGACAACAGCCGGCAAAGCTTCCACCGAAAGAGAATAACAACTGGAAAATTTAAAGAAAGGTTGTAAAGAGATAATTGCATGATCCAACCTTTTAAAAACTTGGCCATTTCTGAGATTAGACCAAGTGTAGCATGGCAGCGTATTGGTGTGACGTGAAAAATTGGGGTCATAAAATCCAAATTTATTGCACATGTAAAACCAAGCCTCCCTTTCACCAGTTTGCCACCTCATGGGTAAAAGACCCAGTTTATCATTAGGCTGCTCCACCATATTAAAATCCCCATTAATCAGCTAGTGTGCAATTGGAAGGTTGTCATCCACCCACCGCCAAAGCTCCGTCCTTTTTGACGTGTCATTAGGTGCATAAACATTGATAATCCCAAAGGAGATGTTTTCAATATTGAATAACACCTAGAGAATTCGGTTTTTAGGGTCACATCCATGATTGATGTAATGCGGTTTCCATTTCGGAGAAATAAATGTGATCATTCCACCTCTGTTAGTAACATGGTTGCTAGAGATAGCTAAACTGTCAGGCCAAATAGTCCTGGCCACAGAATCAAGTAAAAAGCCTAAAACTTTGATTTCCTGTAAACACAGAATATCTATATCCAGGAAGCTTTTCCTAAAATCTCGCATAATGTATTTACGAGTGGAGTCTCTGAGACCCCGCACATTCCATGAGTATCAATTCATGAGGAAACATTATCAAGATGCATCTCTAAGTCTAGCTCACTTAAACCATCAAGGGATCCAAACCTATTCTACAAGAACCATTGCTAGTTAACTAAAAAAAAATCAGATAGTTGAGCAGCCCATTGGCTAGTAGTGCTATACTCCCCTTCCTCGTGCTCATAAGGAGGGCTACGAGAACGTTGAACTTCTTGCTTTCATGGAGAAACTAGTTTGTTAGGTATGAGTAACGGTTGAAGTCAACCCTCATGCTACAAAACTGCAGGCTGAGAGCTTGAGGCCAGAGGTGCCAATTTACTTGAAGAACCAACCATACTACTAACTAATACCTTCGTGTGGGCTAGAGGCAACTTGGTATCTGAAGGTTGCTTCATAGCTGAGTTGGAAACATTTAGAGGCACCTTTCCGGCTTCAGTAGCTAAACCATGTTGCGAAGGCCCGATATGAGTGGCCTTGCTTTTGTTGGTTTTATGGTCACCCACAGTGTGCCATCCCTCCTCCTCAGGTTAAGGGTGGGGATCACCCATGGGTTTTGAAGCAGTGTGGCGAGCGGCCAACAAGGGACAAGCCCTAATTTTATGCTCAAAAGATTGACAATGAAAACAAGTATTCGAGAAGGTTGATGTATACCACCTTCTGTGTAAAAGATACATCACCAACCTGAATGACAATCGATTCTTTCAGGTCCTTCGAAAGGTCCAATTCAATGCAAACCCTTTTTTGCAGACAAGCTGCAAAGAACCTAGAAGGATTTGTGTAAATAACACGACCGAGAGTTGCAGCAATACGTTCTAAGAAATACCAACACGACATAGGAAGCCCTGGGAATTCAACCCAAACGGGGACTTTAAGGGCCGTTTGGTTAGAGACAACAAAGTCTCTGGTCCAAGGTGACAAAACCAACAAGGAGCTTCTCACATACTAGGTTTGTTGCTTTTTCAGAATAAGGGAAGCATGGCTAGGGTCAGGAAATCAAAGGCAAAAAAAACCACGGGTTAGGTTCTGGATGGAATCCAACTTAATATCATGCGTTGTCCAAGCAGATTGGACCCAATATTTAAGCATACTTTCAGAGGGAGTCCTTCCCACAAAATATCCTATTAAACAGAATTGTTCTAGCCATTTACAAGCGGAATCAAATTCTGAAAGTGGTAAAAAAATATCAGGGGGAGAATCATTACCTCGTGGAATAATTTCGGCACAAACTTGCGAGGGCGCTTCCCCGGAGCCATTGTTTGCAATCTTACGTTGCTCTCCGTCATAGTTGAAACAACTGGACCAGAGTCGTGTAAAGTCATATTTAAAGCCCACCAAGCGGTGAGGATCTAGAAAAGAGGCCAAATAAATGAGTTAATGGTAATAGATCTCTTACTGCAGACAAACTTGTTGTTCTCGGCATGTAAAACCCTAGTTTTGCAGCCAGAACCCTAAAAGCTTTGAATTTACATAGTTTGAAATTATATAGTCATTCAAAAATAATTAATTAATAGGATCGATTAAAATTAGTAATAGTACATTATGTTGAGGCAAGATAAGAAATTCAGAATTTAGATCAATTACTTTGAAAATATAAGTCCACATTAAAACATCAATTAATTAATTTTCCTCAATGATAGATCGAAATGTGCATGTGTGATTTTTTATTGGTCTATAATAAAGATATAAATACTTTCGTATTTAGAAATGTATAAAATATTTAAATGCTTTTGTTTCAAGGTAGAATTATTTGTCTTGTGATTATTATGAAAAATAGATGAAGACAAATATCCACAAATCAGCCATTATTTATGGTAATTATCTTGAGATGAGTTAAATATACACAAATAAAAATATCATAAAAACTAATTATTTAATAAAAAGAGCTTCTGTCTATTGTAAATAAATTGTTTTACAATATGGCAATTAAGATTAGTTAAATACACACAAATAAAAAATCTCACAAAAATTAATTATATCGAGAGGTGTTCCTACAATGGTAGCCAAGAACTGTAATGACATGAGTTGTTCATTTTTATTCTCAACATTAAATTTGACATCCATTTGACCTTCATATGGCAATTAATCCATAAATTTAATGTCCACTTGACCTTCATTTATATGTTTTTTAAATTTTTCTTAGAGAATTCAATCGAAAAATAGTAATATTTTGGCCATATGGTAATGTTTTAGATTTTTGTTTCGTGAATAGATTGTTTTGAGACCAATGCAATGGTGTAGTAAAATTAATGTCATTTTCCACAAATCAATGGGAAATTGGCAAAGAATGAAGTTTCTAATCAATGTGGTATGTGAACAAATTTAAGATAAGAACCATGAAATTGATATCTATTAGCATATTTTAGATACATATATTTATTATATTGGATTAATTTTTACGTTTATTTTTTAATTTTTAGTATACTTATAATATAATAGCATACATATCTTAAATACTAATATTTAAAATAGACTTAGATATATCAATCTTGAAACACATATATTGGATTTTTCACATACGTTAGATAGGTTCTCAAGATTGATATCTCTCTGCAAATTTTAGATAGCTATATTTAAGATATCTATGCTAGTTACTTAACAAATAAGAATCTTCCATCAATTGTAAATAAATTTATTTAACAATATATTTCACTTTAATAATATAATTTATATTAAATCTCCTCTCCAAATATATTATTTAGCATGTTTTATATTCATTTCATAATATATAGTATTTTATTTTTAACATTTTAAAGTCTCGATCTTGCACATATGCACATGATATTAAATTTCAATACATGGCATGTCTGCAACTCCCAATAATACAGTTCCAACTAATCTATTTAGTTTCACAAGTCCCTTTTACATATAAATAAATGTATTTAACAATACTAAAAACAAAAATAAGAATTTAAGTTTAATTAATTTTTTCTTTTAAAGTTATAAAATTAGTTTTATTTGTGAAGAAGGGTACAACATAACTTTTCAATTTATGTGAATGATGGAATTTATAATTATTACTCTATTTATTAAGTTACAACTTATAGAGGCTCGCAAATAAATCTAACACAATAAATACCCTACTTTAACATTAATTTAAAGCAGACCAAATCCTCCCATATTAATTAGTGTTGGCTTGTTCTCCAACTTAAAATTATAACAAAATCAAAACCATTAATAAATTTCCTTAATTTTTAAATAATTTTTACTTTTGTTATATATCCTCTCCAAATATATTATTTCGAGTGTATTTTATGTTCATTCCACAATACATAATTTCAATTTTTAATATTTTAAAACCCCTCACTTGTAAGTTCCTATGGGATATTGGCTTCCAATGTAGTATGCAGATGACTCTATGTAGTATGTCCCCAAATAATCTATGCAATTTCACAAGTCCCTCTTACACAATTAAGAGGTTATATATAGTACATAGAAAAAGGGCCTTTAAAATCTTCAATGTGGACGTGTAAAATGTCTCAAGTAATTGGTGTGTGATCTTGTGTTTTATTAAAATTATTTATACACCATTCTATTATGAAACCTTTGTTTAATATTATTAGTCTCATTATTTTTCTAATCCCTTCCATTCTAGGTCAACTCAGTGAATATAATTTATTCTTACTTCAATGCATTACATTCAATCATAAAATGTGTATGTATTATTTTTTAACTTTATTTTTGGAAATAAAATTATGATGCTAATCGAAAATTTGATAGAAGAATTTTAATAACTTGTACCATTTATTTGGAATATAAGTTATATATGATCTATATGTAAGGATGAAATAAAGTGCTTACATATTTGCAAAATACTACAGTGGCTCCACCTAGCATTAAAGTTTCAATGATTTGAGAATTTTCTTTACTCATTTTTTACGAACACATTTTTTGATATTATTGTTTATTCTCTATCGAAGTGTAACAATTGATGCTAGTGTTAGTAGCTATCTATAATTAAAATTTTTAATTCTTAACTCACCATATGTTTTAGCACAAGATCATTTCTTTCATGAGATTTCATTACATATAAATTTATAATGCATGATTGAAACTTATACATATGATCATGTATTGTTTCTGTGCTTATGTGAGATCAACCAATTTGTTATTTTTTTGATGTGATAGGCTGTAATGGCTACATTTTAGAAAACCATTACTTATAAAATTCACACTTAATAACTTCTATAAAAACAAATTTAAATAAAGTGAGGCTTTAACCTAGCTAATTAATATGGTGTTAGAGCAGACACTTATTAGGATATTAGTTTTGGGAAGCTTTTTTAAATTCATTTCTAGTTAAATGAGGAAAAATGACTCCCTTAAAATATGGATCCAATGGAAGTTTCTACCCTTATTGGTTCACACCTCTCCTCCTTGCATTCCTTTGATTTAATATTGTGAGGTTTCTCATTGGTACTACTTTTTCCTCCTTTTGTTTAGCCTTTGATGCTCACAAGTCTGCATTTTTATCCTCTGACTTTAACCCAACATTTTTTTTGGATGTTATTTATCTCTCTCTATTTTAGGAATTTTTGAGAGCTCCATTACTGCAACAGTTTTCCTCTCCTCTTATTTGGATCCCTTATTTTTAATCATCTCCTTTGTATCCCTATGGTAGTTTCAAATGTAGTAGTTCTAGAAGCAACTCAAGCAATGATTCTAGATATTCCTCTAGTGGTGGTGTTGGATCCCAAATCTCTACCCTGTGGATTAGTGAAGAGAGATGAAAGTAGGTCAATTGTAGCAAGCGGTTCTCTTCATAAATCAGATCAAATTTAAGATCAATTGATGTGAGAAGGGGGTCACTTCTCTACTTCTTTTGGTTCTACAAGGCCAAGGTAAGAGACCATCAAAATTATATATAAAATTAATTGAAATTCACTCAAGGGATCTATCTACGGATGTAACTTCCATGACTAAGAACTCAATTAAGTATCCCTTATAACATAATCACACATTTATAATGAAATAAATAGATCAAAGTTTCTTTAATGTAGAAATGCAAGTATATCCATGACTTTTTATATTTCTAATAGAGGTTTGAAAAAATATAGAGAAAATCCAGTCAACTATGAAGCTAAATATAGATGAAAACTAAAGTCTCAAAAGGGGAAGAACAACAAACTTTTATGAAAGAGGGGGTTGATCATTCCAACTTCAACTAGTTCCTTTTCCATTGGGATAAATATACAAGAATTTGATGGAGTCATAAATTAAAAAGGGATGCACTAATTTACACAATTTTTACAAACTTCCCATACTTCAAAAAAATATTAAACCACATACAATGAAATTTAATGAATTATGAAACTATCATAACCCAGAATCTAAAATATAGCATGTAGACAAGTTAATGAGTGCAAATGAAACCGTAATTTCAAAAAAAAAATTATAATTAAATGCTTTAGTGAGTACACATCAGACCTATGAAACCTATTACCAAATGAAAACACTAATAATAAGAGTGAATACACTTCAAAACCTAATGATATATTCCTTCTAAATCCATCATCTCATTTATGAATCAATTAAAAAATATAGCTACTCTCCTAGATATGAACTACAACATCCTTGAATTGTTCACAATTATTCATATCCTAAACACCCAAAAAAAAGCTAAACTAAATACCTATATACTAAACAATGAAGGAACTAGAATTTTGATGAAAATGAGAAGCTTGATTTGGTAAGCTAGAAGATGATTGATGAAAGAAACACTTAATCCATTTATCCAATTAGTTATAACTTTCTAGAATTGGAGAGAGGAGAAAAGGAGGTAATTTGGTATGAGTGGAACCAATAAGAAAGATGAAAGAGGCATGACACACATTACTTAAAAATTCCACCCATGTTCAAGTGATAATTCGCACTCAGAGTTTCATATGTAATCCAAAGGCCTCAATTCACATAAATGAGAATAAAATAACACTATAGGGGCCTAAACATGTATAGAAGTGAGAAATATAGATTAGAAGATTGATAAATGGGAAAAATAGGTGTCACAACCTATCATTAAATAATTACAAACTAGAGACCAATTATCTCCCAAATCAATACAAAAATTTATCCATCGAAATAAGCTTTCTAATGGTAATAAATATTCTAAAAATATATTATCTATCAAAAGTTATGAGAAAAACACCAGAGCTCTATTTGTAACTACTCCTTTAAAATTGTGATTTTTTTTTCTAAACTATAGTCTATTTCTAGCTTTGTGATTTTTCCACATGTCTTATTTGGAATGGTCCATGTGTCACTCTGTGGTTGGCTATGAGTTCCAAGTTCTATCTCCATTCTCTCCTAACTAACACCCAAGCTTATGGATATGTGCCACATGGAGGCATATGCTTGGTTCATTACTACCATGTGATTGGGCCACGTGGCACAATCACATGCCTTCATTTCCTTGGATTATCTAAATTTACCTTCAATAAATATGCCAATTGAGCACCTATAAATAGTCCATGGGGCCCAATCATGGGTCCCTATTTCTTGGGCAAAAAAGTGTCTAAAATCATGCCACATGTCTACCTTTGATTGGTTGTGGAATTCAATGTACCTATTATTTCACTACCTCAACTTTTTTTCTCTAATTTTACCCAAGTAACAAAATGCTTGTGATTAGGCTGCATGTCCCAATCACATGTTCCCAAATTTCATGCCTTCAATGCCTCAATTTTTCTTCTTCAATTTTTTTCTTGGGCAAGTGAGTATCCATAATTATGCTATGTGGAGCAAAGTGAGATTCTCCACTTTTCCTTTTCTAAATTTTCAAATTTTCTTTACGACTAGGAAATCAACGAACCTACTAACACGTCTCCTCATTATGGTCATTTGAATTTATTTTTTATTTGGAAAAAGGGCTCAATGGGCAGAGCCTTGACCATTTAACACAAGTGTTCCCATATAAATATATCAAGTGCTACCCCTTCTCAATGGATGTGGGATAAATGCCCAAGAATGAAACGATAAGGAATCCATCTTTAAAGCTCCAAAGGAATGATTCTCAAACCAAGAGGAAGAAAAATGAATATCGAGGCATTAGAAAAATAAACAACCATAACTTAGAACATTTTATGCCATCAAACCCCTATAATCATCTACACATTTATAAGGAAACTCATATTGGCTTAAAATTTGATCCCATGTCTCTAAATAGAGTGAAATATTTTGGGTGCCAACATTGGCTTTGATTGTAAGATGAGTATCCCATATGGGTACCTAGATATCTAGATCTCAGTTGAAGAAAAATGATGCCTCTAAAAAATTGAGACCCTGGTCAACGTAACTCTACAAAGGAACTAACAGTTGAACCATATCTAATTCCACCACTATAACAAAAAATCTACAATATCATTTTGATTGAAAACTTTACATGACCCTAGTTGCTTAGCTATGAAAAATCACTTATTCAAAAACAAAAACTATGTACAAACATTTACAAAAAGTAGAAGGTAAAGGGTGTCCAATTTCATTTAACCAATAATCTCATTCAAATGAATGAATGAATGAATAATATCCCTTTCTCAATAATGTAGAGTGTCTTCCTATCAAACTGTAGCAACATAATATTAGCATTATACTCCAAATAGCATACACAACATATTACTCAGTATAAAAGCCTCAAATGTGACATTAACTCAAAAATATGAATACCAATCAAAACAAGGCTCTTGCTAAAAGTAAAATAATATGTCCAATCTTAAATCTTTGATCCAAGTTAAAACATAAATAGAAAATCAATATCAATGTGCATATCAAAGGGATAAATTCACAAACTATTAGTAGAATATGAGCTTATAACATCATGTTTAAAATAAATTTAGGAAAATAGAATAGTGGGTTTATAAATATTAAACTTCTTAACATCAATGTACCCAAACTTTTGACTAGTAACCAAATCATTATCAAGAAAAACTTAGATTGCTCCAGCAAATAAAAAACTAGTTTGTGACTTCTCATTTGGGTGTTCTACTTGCTGCTCCAAAACTTTACTCATATAAAAAATAAATATTCTTAGCAACACGGTTAGCAATATAGGCATCAATATTCATATTTTAAATTTCACCACAAGGGGACAACTTAATGTTCTGTAAATAAATTTCAGGACCAGGCACAAAAAATGTATTTACATTCTTCTTATTGAAAATACCTAGCTTGTTTGTAAAAAAATAAATGAGTCATACTCATACTCATCCTTTGAAACACATTCATTACATAACTCATCACCATAACACTTATATAACATATCACACACTGGCTCCTACAAAAAAATTCATTTACCAACTATGGAAATAGGCTCAGGTTCAATAAAATGAAAGAAATCATAATTAGGTTGAAATGGAGGATCACAAATATGAAGGTGCTTGTGGTGATCCAATAAATGAAATTTTTTGATTCATTGTTATAATAAAAAAAAATCATACTCAACTTTATTTAAAAGAGCATAAGGAGAAGGATATTGGGAATATTCAACAAGTATAGGAGAGAATTCCCCATAATACAAAGTATTCATATATTCATCATCCTCTATATTGTAAAATTCATTAATCTTGTCACATGAGGATAATGTGTGTATTAGAAGTTTCTACGAATAAATTTTTTATTTTTCTACTTTTATGATAAGGTTATAATCTGAATCAATGACTAGTTCATTTATGTTTTCACGATATTTTTCATTTATAACTAATAAAGAGCCCTCATTCTCACAATTCTCAGTGCGAATCAAAATAGTGTCATCATATGCTTGTAAATAATCACAAACAGAGAGCCATGCAACTTCATCCTCATAAGCATAACTAGTGAAAAGATGAATTAGGCAGTTGAACACATCCTTGTGCAAAAATTCAGGATGTTGGGATGCTGATAAGAGACACATATCACCCAATGTTTTTACAATAAAATAATTAATCTATTGAATTTATTATTTTAAACATAATTACTACTTTGAACAACAACCCCATCATTAATTACAATATATTCACTGAGTACTAAACATTCTGTAGTAAATGGAAAGGAATGTGTAGTAGAATGCAAAGTATGAACATATTCTTCTTCAGTTCTAAAAACATGGAAAACTTAACTAGATCCATCAAATTTACTAAGGATCCCACTATCACATGCAAATGCACAATAAAATTCACCAAATTATTCATAAAGTGCATCATCATGTAAAGGGGAAAAAAATGTAGGATCAACCACTCTATTATCAGACCCACCATGTGTTTGAAACTTGACAGAGTCATTATCATGACAGAAATATGGCTCCAACATATGTGAAAGTGAGGCATATTGATTATTTCTCAAACCATAAACATAGGGATGTATATCAACAAACTTGTCTACATTACCATCACTGAAATCATACGCAATAATTATATATTCTTTCACCAAATTATTTACGTTTTCACTGGTATTTAAAAAAATAAAATCAAAAATTTCTTCACAATCATCTAATTTAGATTCAAACTCAATAGTAAGTAAATTTGAGGCGTGGGAAATAATTTCAAACTTCAACACCAAGTGAAAGCATGAGTGTTTTTTAGAGGGAAATTATCTCTAAAATAATATTTAAATTCAACACTAAATGCATCACCTTAAATAATAAGAGCATAAGATTCACTTGGTCTAATGTGCACAAGGAATCTATTCCATGTCTTTTAGAAATGTGAGACTAAAAATTTGAATTATTTCATCCTTTTCTCTCATAATATTATAAAAATAATTCCAAAGAGCAGCATGATATATCTTATCACCATATTGCTTAGTAAAGAGATATATAAACTTATCCTAGTAGTCAATAATTCAAGTGGGAATATCATAATACCAATCCCAAGATTCCTCAGTAAGACTTTGAATAAACAATCTAACAACCACACCTTCATTATCAATTTCATAATCATTAACCAAATTAATAAATGATTCTAAATTAATTTCCACTTTTTTCTATAATTATCATCAAAACTGGGTAATACTTGTATACACCTAATTTTTCACTTTTCATCTTTCACACCTACTATTAACAATTTCCTATGTGCAAATAAGGGCCACTAATGCATCTATTTCTTGAGTGGGCACCTTAAGGGGCCTATCAAGAATGGGGAATGATAATTCATGTAATCATTATGGGTTAGAGATAGTACACAAAGAGAGTATTGCTATTTGATCCTGGCCTTATTTGTCCTTGCATTAGTCATCCTTGTCCCTTTATGTCTCATATACATGATATAGTTGATACCTTTCTTGTATCTCACCATTTGGCACTTTGTTCATCCATTTTCTTGACCTATAACACATATTTTCACTTTGCATAACACATTACCTCGTGTTATCATCTTTGGATGATGCCATCGCCTATGGGCAATGGTGTCGGTGTTAGGTTTTTCCCTAGTTGATGCCATCGGCCATGAGTGATGGTGGCGTATATATAATTTCCACATCTAGAAATTTATGAAGGAAGGAATATTGAATCTTAGGAACTGCCATCTTCTCTGCTATTTTGCACCAACTTTCATCTACTTGCCAAGCTCTTAGTTCATCTTGCACTTGGCTTGGATTGGATTGGACACTCTTCTTCTTGGTTGGATTGCTTGCACTATTGGCTCATCTATAGTGAGTTTAGGACAAGAATGATGTTCCCTTTCTCCTCTTTATAACGATTCTCTCTTGGTGTGTTTCTTCTCTAGAGAGATATATGCATAAACGACCACCCACAGGTAAGTGCTCTAACTCTCTTTGTCAATTTACATAGACGATTTCATTTCCCTTCCCCATTTTTCTATGCTTTCTTAGTTTTACATGTACATTGATGCTAATTAGCATAGTGCTCTTATTTGATCAGCCCCTTAGCTTTCCTCTATTTACATTTTAGTCATATTGTGCATGTTTATCTTATCTACTATCAATTTATACTTCTTCTCACCCATTTACAATTATCTTAGGAGGTTACTCTTCTCCATCTTGACTGCGGGCCTTGGAAACCCTAGGTTGACCTAGTGTAGGGATTAATTCCCTTTGGATATGCGACCCTAGTGCTCGTTATAGCCCCTTTAAATCTATCCATTGTATTCCAGTTCATGTGTGTTTCTTACTTGTTACCTTGATACCCTTGTAAAATAGAATACTTAGGAGTGAAAGTTATTGAATCTTACAGACCTTATGATTGAGAAAAACTCATTAAAATCATCCATCTTAAATCTCGATCTCATCTCAAACCTCCAAAAATCAGTAAAACCAGTCACCACAGAAACCATCGCCCAGGGGCGATCTTATCTATTTTAGCATACTTATTTCAAAATTCCATTGGCCCATGTGCAAACCTACTTACATAAATAATCCCTTCTGTTTTTCTAAATTTGTTCCTGAACATCGTTGGACCCTATTTAAACTTTTCTATGTGGTCGATTGTGTCTATAACCTCCATCTTAGGACCTATTCTCAACCAAAACATCACTCCATCATGGAGTATTTGGGCCTGGGGTCTTCTGATTATGTTGTGAAGACATTTCCTAAATCCTATCATCCTGAAGTTGAGTTTCCCTTTTGCATTGAATGTTGTGTCATAGGAGCACCTGGTTTAGACACAAAAATCACTCATTTACTACTGGTTACTATACCACTAAGTATGTTGTTTTATATATGGATCTTGCGTAAGGAAAGTGTTCACTAGTGACACATTGTCTAGTTCATCTTCTTGCTTTGAGTGTCTCATATTGTTGTTATCTCTCACCTCTCTACCTTCTCCATCCATTTATGGTCAGGTCACAGGGATCCATGTCTATCAGTCTTCGCACATTTTTCATGAGTTGTCTCTGGAAACCAACACCCAAGACTGGAAACTGGCACCCAAGCGCTCCTATCCATCCTGGGTGCCTGTGTCCTCTTTGTTATTGTTCATATTTTTAACATTTGTGGTTAACCTTTTCAATTTTCTCTCCTCTTATCCCGAGGTCCTAGTCAGTATGTCGGGTCACTATTGTCAAAATTCAAGCAAGAGATCCTATATAAACACAACATACATACCATTATAATGGTAGACAATTTCTATCAAGGGCTATCTATCTACATATCAAAGGGACAACATCTTGGGCTTATTACTCTACATACACACTGCATAGGAAGGAGAAGCTCATTTTTCCATCCACACATTTACATTCTATCTAGCTACTGCCCGCTATCTTGGCATCACTGGCGTAAGGGAAACCTAGGAGCACTATAGCACACACAAGCACATGAAACTACATTGGGTATGAGATGTAGTGTAGCGCTCAGTCATAAGTTCACTTTGTTTATAGCTAAGGATAGTATGACCCCTCATTTTGCATCTTTCTTTTTAGCATTTGATGTGGTTTGAGGGTTTTATATGAGATTATTTTTGTTGCATATTTATAGGTACCTTGGTGATCTAAGTGCGACATATAAGTGATCATATTCGAATAAGTGTGAAACCCTAGCGATGTTGAAGAAATCATGTTCAGACCCTTTCGAAAGACTACAACCCCCCACAGAGTTCTCGAGTGCCACATGTGCCCTCGCTCCTGACCAAGCACCCATGTCCAGGCCATTTTGTAGCTTTTAAGATTCATATCGAGTAATCCCAGCATTCTTCTCAACCTTTTCATCAGTTCATCTAATCTAGATATACTTCAACATAAAAAAATCAAGATAAATGCCTTACCTCTCTCATTTACTTTCACAATTGCATCTATAAAAATTGCTTAGCATTTTTATCTTATTGTACATCATTGTAGAAGTTTCTAAACTTGGTTTTAATAAAATATATCATATTTTATTGAATAATTTTGGCGATCACGAATCTTAGAACTCCTTGCCATAGGATCCAAAAACCCTAATGGTTAAAGTATCTCTTCTTCTCCTAGGAAAGCTATGCATCATGAGAGTGTTAATCCTATCCTTGATGATGTTATTGAGGCTGAATTTCTTGATCTTTATCGGTATTCTCAATTTGATACTAATGTTCAAAGATTTCTTGATGCTAATGAACACATGATTCCTAATAGTTTTGAACACTCTACTCTCAACATTATGCATAACGCTCAAAGCTTCTCTCAATGTACTCCTTATTCTATAGGCACTAGGAGTACTACACCTTCTACTTCTACTAAAACTCTTGATGATGCTATTATTGATTATATGATTGGTCTGGATTGCGATAGTGTAGATAAAATCATGATGAAAATATACATGTGCATGATGTTATTTCTCATACTAGTCAAGATGAATGTAAAGTTATATATCATGTTTCTCCTATTTTTGAACATACTTCTAATGATTGTTATGATACATCTCATGATAGTTCTTCTCCTACTTCATTATATGTTGATGACACGCTTGATGTAATACTTGCATGTGAAACTTTGTCTAATAATGAGTATATTTTTTAGCATGAACATGTTAGTGCTGATTCTACTTCTCGTAAGACTGCTGAATATGAATTTTCTACTCTGCTTTCATCTATTTTTGAGGTTGTACCTAATAACATACATGATGATTATCCTCCTATTATTTCATCCCTTATCACTTCTTCTGATGTTACTCCTAATGTTTCTATCGATATTCCATCTTCTTCCCCTCCTATTATTCCTCCTCTTATTTCTTTGAATATCATTCATTCTATTGTTCCTCTTGATGTTTCATGTTCATCCCCACCCATTTCTTCTTCTTTAGAATCTATTCATGTTGCTTCTTCTAATCCTCCTGGTATACCACCTCTTACATCTTCATCCTCTAACTTTTCTTCTTATGTTCCCATGATCACTCATAAAAATAAATTGCAACATCTCAATGTCCCTTTCACATCTTCTACAATTCCTTCACATGACATTTTATCACTCATGCATGCTGTTGGAAAATCACAATCTCAATTACAATCTCTCACTCTTGAAAGAAAAGCCTACTATGTGTCTAGTGATAATAATTCCCTTCATGGCAATCCCATTCCAAAGAAAATTTACAATTCAACATTTCCTAAGGATTTCATTATGCAAACATTTTCATGCTTTGACAGCACTAGCAATCCATATCTACATCTCAAGCATTATCGTTTAGCTATGGCATCCTATTCGAATGATCTATTATTGATAAAATATTTTTAACAGAGTCTAGTTGGTGAAGCTCTTCAATGGAACACTCATCTACCTTTTGGATCTATATATACATATTATGACATGGAAGATGCTTTTCTTAGACCCTTTATGATAAAAAATTATCCTAGAGTCACACATGATTGCCTACTTGGCTTGCATCAAGGAAAGAAAGAACCCATTCTTGATTACATTCTATGCTTCAATTCTTGCATGCATCAGCTAGTATTTTAGCTTCTTGATTTAAAGAAGCAATTTATCTTTTGTCATGGCTTGATTCTTGCTTTAAAATAACGGTTACAATATGACACATGTGAATCATTTACACTCTTATTCTATAAGGCCATTGATCTGGAACAAGATTTAATTACTACACATGTTATAGATCCACCTTCTACTTCTTCTACTATTGTATCATCTTCTACTTCTTCACCTTTTCCATCTTTTTAGCGTCTACCAAGGTCTCCATATCCTCTACCTCACAAGAATATTCCATATCCTCAGCCGAATAAGAGTCCTCCATCTCCACCACTGCGTCATTATCCACCTAAGTATTCACCATCTCCTACTCGAGAACCATTACATTTCTTGCATTCTTATAGGCCTCATGATGTGCTGCATGATTTTCTTGATAAGCATTGATTTCTTTCCTTCTAATCAATCATGCTTTGCATCACTTTGCATCACCAGTGAATCATCCTTATTAAAAATATCATCACATCAATTACCATCGTGACAATGATTGTTATTCCCTTCATGACAAACTACAACAATTAGAGGACAAGGGTGTCATTTGATTTTTACTTCACTCTCATGAGCGGTCTATTTCTCTAATTCTGTGAGCAAGTGTGCTACTACTTTGGTTCACTTATGTCCCTTATCCTACTTCTTAGGTAGTTATTCATCCACCACCTAAGGTCATCATTCATGCACAGTCTCCATCTCACTCATCCACCATTGCACCATCTCATACATCTGCATAGTTCTTCCTACTTCACATTGGCTTCCTAATCCATTGAATCTATGCTTCCCACCATTACATATCCCATCATTAGCACCATCTCATCAGACATTTAGTTTGGCTCATACACTCATGTTGCTTCCACTTCACATGCTTCCACCACTCCATGCTCGCTTAATCTTTAGTAGGTGGTTTTGTTCACCTCACCACCCGATGACATAGTCATGTTCCCATGGTTCTTACATGACTGTTCAGGGATATTTTACAATAAGAACCTCATCTCATATTACACTATATATCTTCATTAATCTATCTATCTAGTGTACACCATCAACCACTTCTTGATGACACACTCTTGCTTTATGGTTCATTCTTGATTGTTGAGGGGTCTTATATAAATGAACCTCATCCTCATACATACACACTGGGGGAATTGCTATTCTTCCCCCCCTCTTCATCATATTAACATGCAATTACATACATCTTTTTACATCATTTCATTCATATTATTATAACATATCATTTTATTTCATTACCATCTCATATTCATTCATACAATACAATTTTTATATCACTCATCTATCTACTATTAATCAACATGATATCATCCATTCATCAATCTCATATTTTCACAACACAAATCAAACATTTACACAATTTAAATAATAATCATCATAAAATACAAATATAACATCAACACATACAATAACGCCAATCATCCAACATGATAATAACCATATATATATATATATAATATATCATATAATTACAAAATACAATCATTGGGGGTAAAGCCCCCATACATCACTACATCAATACATGGCATGCATCATCATCAATATCATTATATACAACTGTAGGAAACTCCAGAAATATATACTTCACCACTTCAATTTATACCATTGTTCACGACCTCTATATCTCTCCATTTGTCTGTGTAATAATTCCAACTCGATCAATACTCCATACAAACCATATAACTCCACAAACTTCATAAAAACATCTTGCACTAGGGATCCTCTACCTACAACCTCCTCACCTCGATGAGTCTCTACACGTGCCTTGTCTCACTCACTCAACAATATAGTACATGTTGTACTGCTATTACCACTAGCTCGAACAAATGAGCATGGTTACCCACAATAACATCCACTCACTCTAACATCCACCTCCCATGAGCACATTGGTGGGCACATTCATCAAGGTGTGGATAGATGTATCAACAATCAATGAAACCAATAAGCATCCCTTGCAATTATCCATTTACGAATAACATTAATTACTACATACAACAATCACATTCCAATAACTAATTACCAAATCACAACTATCAACAAAAAAATACTTACATGCTCTACTATCATCGCTGTTATACCATCACCATCAGGGGCAGGTGCCTACCCCTTTACTCCTCTAACTTCTAGTGCTCCCACTGCATTCACAAAAAATGGAAACAATATCATCCATTGGTATGTTTTCCCATCACGTGTTATATGCCTCAATACATCCTACATCATCGACCTGTATTGGATCTATCACCGCATCTACCTCATCTAGACCAAGGGGGTACTAATTGTGCTCCGATGGGTCTTGGTCTTTCCCCTGGTCTCCTTATTTCTCTCATATCTCACACCCATACATATGGCTCTAGGGGAACATCTTGAGCCATACCAAACTACCGTGAAATACGCTCTACCTGGAATAGCTTGGCCACACCTTAGGAAATCATTCCTCTAACCACATAGTACACTAGAATAAATCATAGTCTCTACCCCATCCTCTAGCCACCTTCCATAGGCTCGATATGGCCTCCATATAATGGCCCTTGGCCCCATGCGATCCAAGCATCGACTATATAAATCAGTATTCCAACCTATCTTACTATTGTACTAGTCCACCTTGCTATGAATATCAGACCTAGAATCGGCCTTCGGCCCACTAAGTGGCCTCAATATCATAATGTGATCATATGCCCATAGATGTAATAATGTGGTGGCTCCAATCCCACCACCATGGTCCTTATGCGTAAACCTGTATAATGTCCTTATATAAATGTGCCAATACACATTGTGTCCCATGCATATCTCTAGTCACCATCCTCCTCTATATACCAAAATATATCATGCATCTTATAAAAGATGCCCACTCCTCCACCATCCACTGCCACCGATGAAAAGAATCACCACCGTAATGAAATTCTGCAATCATGGAACACCTCATATCTGTATGGCATCCAAGATAATATGGGTCTCATATGTATCTCGTGTCCCTATAAAATACCACCTAGCTCATATCATATGACACTACACACCTCTACTACCATCACTTGACTCTCTCTCACCCACAACTGGAAGTCACAATATGTGATATACATCCTAAAGGGTCACATTCATCTCCCCGTAGGAAACCAAAAAGTACAAGTGTATGTGCATGACCTGTTCCACATAATGTAATAAATGTCATATTATGGGGTACCTCTGACAATCTAGCTATGTTTCACAGGCCAAACAGTCTAGTATATCCCACTCTGAATTAGATAAGCCTAATCCCAACAACGTACTCAAATGTCAACCTCCACAGAACTCTCTTGAATGGATATCCCTCTGTACAACACAAAACACCAACTAAAACATGACATTAGCACCTCATATACACACAAAAATGACTATTAATAACATAAAAATGCATCAATTTTTACATTCATCACATTCTAGGCTAGAAACAACCTCCTTGGTCTCCAATGCCCAAGGAGACAAGATGATGGGTGCCCAGGAGCAAGTCACCAATGCCTAGATAAAGCACTGGCATCTTGAGGGATGTTAACACCTTGGCCACTCTTTCCTAGGTCAGAAATGCCTAGAAATTAAAAAAACACAAATTTTGTAAAAATTCACAAAAATGAGCTCATTTCTACAAATTTTTCAAAAACAATCATACTTACCAACTTAGCCTGTCATGTGCCATGCCACGACCTCCACCACTATCGTCGAACCGAATCAATATCACTACTCTAATTTGTGGCATCGTCACAAGCTCAAATCTCAAAATCACACTCACTCAAGGTTCAAATTAATTTCTTATTAACCTCTTCTTGTTACTATTTATGGAAACTTTCAATTTCTCACTTGGCTATAGTTACTATTTGCACATATTTCTTCAACTAATACACGCCACACATTTTCACTCATATCTTAAGCTCCATCACTCTGTTTTCTTCCCCATCTGCACATTTGGTTCAGAATTTCTCCTACTATTGTATGATACACATTCCACATCATTATGTTTAATCTCTATCATCTTCAACTCGATATACACACACTTTCTGCGACGTCTACTATACTTGATTTTACTAGCTATCACATCATTGCATATCTACTTTTGGCTCAACATTCATTTTTACTATCATTCCCCCTTTTACTGAAAGTGGGGACATACAATCAGGATCACTTTATGATCCCCCTCACATTGCTACACAATCATTTCAAATTTCCAATTTGTTGTTATCATCAAAACTTTTCTCATACATTATGCTACATTTCATACCACTTTCTATCAATTCCCCCCTAATGACCTAATCTAGGGGAAACAAGCAAAAAATATCTCCATGAGTAATCTATCATATACACATTCAATCTCAACACAATTTTCCATTACTCGAATCAAATCAATCAATTCAAAACACAACATTTTACTACTCCTCCGAGATGATAACTTGGGAGTTACATCACTACTTTCCCACATGACTCAACATGGGAAGTCACTATACATTTTCTATCACTTCCAAATGACCTAACATGGAAGGCACATACACATCGTAGAAACCCTTGGAGTGGGGGCAATGAGACGTCGTTTCCTTTCCTATACTACTCCTATATGGGTTATTCATTGTATCAGAATGAATCAAAATGAACAAAATTTGGTCTTATTCCATCTACAACGGCTAGACCTTTTGAGGATGTAGTTATAGTTGGAGGGTAAAATTATACCTCTCTCCATAACAATCTTCCTTTGGTGGCAGAATGCCAAAATCCTTCAGTTTTTCACATATACAAAATCAGGTTGGGAACTGATCAGTCCCTACCCCGTCAAATCTCCATTAGTGATAAATTTGAAATATCCAAATTCTTCAAATCAAATAATCAATTTCTCCGAAGTTCTCCTTACAATGGTTCACCATCTCTATTTACACCACATGGATCAACACGTTGATCTATGGTTCACCACACTATATGTTCTCATATTATTGTGCGTACTTCTGCAATAAGGATTCTCTGAATTCTCAAAGGTATGTTCCTTACTTCCTTTACACTACTTGAATTTCATTCAAATAACATAAAGGGGAGGGGAAATGTAGACAAAAAATCATTCACTTACTACTATTTACTATACTAGTAATTATGTTGTTTTATATAAGGATCTTGAGTAAGAAAATATTCACTAGTGACACACTATCTAGTCTGTTTTCTTGCTTTAAGTGTATCATATTATTTTTATCTCTCACCTATCTCACTTTTTCAACCATTTCTGGTCAGGTCACAAGGATCCCTATTTTTCAGTATTCTCACATTTGTTGTTAGTTGTCTCTAGAAATTAGCACCCATGACTAAACACTATCACCCTGATGATCCTTTCCAACCTAGGTGCTTATGTCCTCTTCATTTCTTGTTCACAATTTTGACATTTGTGGTCATGGCATTTTAAGTTTTCATACTCCTATCCTGAAGTCATAGTCAGCATGTCATGTCACTAGTGTCTAAATTAAAGCAATAAATCCCTATATAAACACATCATACATACCATTATGGAGGGTGGGTAATTTCTATCAAAGGTTATCTATCTACATATCAAAGGGACTCACATCTTGGGCTTATTAGTCTTCATACACACTGTATAGGAAGGGGAATTTCATTTTTACATCCACACATTTTCATTCTATCTAGCTACCACTCACTATCTTGGCATCATCAGCGCATGAGGGAAACCTTAGAGAACTATTACACACACAAGTACATAGAACTACATTAGGTCTGATATGTAGTGCAGTGCTCGGTCATAAGTTTACTTTGTTGACAGCTGAGGATAGTCTGACCCCTCATTTTGCATATTTCTTTTTAGGATTTGATTTGGTTTTGAGGGTTTTATAGGAGATTATTTGTCTTTTAGATTTATAGGTACCTCAATGATCTAAGTGTAACATACATGCGATCATTGATGAATAATTGTAAAAACCTAGTGATGTTGAAGAAATAAAGTTCTGACTCTTTTGGAAGACTCCAGTGCCCCACAGAGGTCTCAACATCCTAGGCACCCTTTCCCCTACCCTGATGCTCGTGTCCAAGACAATTTGTAGCTTCCAGGATTCATATCGAGCAATCCCAACATTTTACTCAATATTTTCATCAGTTCATCTAGTATAAATATACTTTGGGATAAGCAAAATCAAGATAAGTGCCCTACCTCTCTCATTTAATTTTCATAGTTGCATTTATAAAAATTGCTTGGTATTCGTATCTTAGTTTACATCATTGTAGTAGTTTCTAAACTCAGATTTTAATAAAATATATCAGATTTTGTTGAATCACCTAGAAAGAATCCTTCTACCCGCTGCAATGACCCACATGAGGATGAAAAAAAAGAAACCTAAAATTATGATACCTTTGATAACCCTCCTGAGATTCAAATGTTTTTCTCTCAATTTTCCCAATACAAAAATGAATCAAAAGAAATGCTTGAAAAGTGCCTTCTTGAATTTGTTTCCAAACAACTTGACAATAGGGAAGAAAAATGGAAAGGTTCTAAAGTAGGTTCATATCAGAATCTATCTAATTCTCACACTATTAATCTCATTCTCCAACTTATTGATATGATGAGCCAACAACAATCTCCTACTGCAACTCAATTCCTTTAAATGTAAGGCAACATGGCTCAATTAGTCACCTACCCTACAATAGGCTCTTAGGGTACCATGCCCCCTCATTTTATAAATGGCCTAATGAGATGCCCATCACCCAATACCTATCTAAAATAAAGTCTTAAGAGTAGTCCAATAAGAGCCTCTATAACCTTATATAGCTAGCATGGATATTGGCGCCATTTCTCCTTCTATATCATACGAAAGGTCTAGTGATCCCACCGTTCATATCAAGGCCTTTGGTAATATTTACAAGGTGTGGATCAGAAAAAATTCATACACTACCACTAGATTCCTAGCTAAGACTCTCACTGGAGATGTTTTGGATTGGTATGATGCTTTACCTCCTAATTCCATAAATGAGCTAGAGTCCTTGGTGACAGCCTTGGTAAAAAAAATTTAATATCATGATCTACCTAAGAACAATATCAACACTTTCATCAATTTCTAATAATTTGAAAATTAATCAGTGCAAGCTTTCATTAAGCATTAGAATACCCTATCTACATAAGAAAAACATAATATGCCAAATGACAGCCTCTTCCATCTTTTCTTACGAGCTCTTGAACCTTGCCTTCAATAGAAGGTGAGTTCATTTTATCCCACTTACCTATAGTAAGCCTTTGAACAAGATAAAAGGTGATATTATCTCATGAGGGAGTTCAAGAACGCTCTTCCTAAGACACAAACTAACAAGTAAGTCCAAATCCTCTAATGTTCTAAGAACAAGAATGCTACATACGATAGAGTCTCTAATACTCTTCCTCTTTTCACTTCTTCAAATAGATATGTTTTTAACATTGATCAAAAACTTAATAGTAACAAGATTCGGCCAAAATATCATCAACCATTGAGTAAGGAAGAATTGAAACATCACTTACCTAAGCCATTTACCATGATATTTGATCCTTCTTAACCTATTCCTCATTGGCATGATGAAAGTAATTTGTTTTGGTGGCATGATAATTGGGGTCACTCTCATGAAAAATGTCATGCATTAAGAATGGTTGCTATCAAATTTTTTCTAGTTCCCTAATTTGACTATGATGTCATCACTCAAGAGTGTTTAATTGAAGCATTCAAATCCTATGATGTGGTTTAACAAAAGGATCTTCATGAAGCTATCAACCAATCTAATGAGAAGCTATAGATATTATCAATCTCATACCTAATCATAATGTAGCCAATATTTTTAAGAAGCAATAAAATTCTACAGCTAACGTAGTCGACATGGACTATCCTCTTGAAAATACGGTTGTAATTCAAAATGTAAATTGTGTCATAGATTATGTAGAACCTAAATATCATGTAGCATTCCAGCCTCGAAATCACAAGGTTATATATCCTCATGTACCTTAAATCCCGACTTCCCAAAGTAAAAAATTTTCTCCTCCAGTCGTAATCAACCCATGTGGAAATTATTCTACAAGGTTGATGGTGTCTCTATTTGTTTCTCTGACCATAGAACCCATCAGCCACTATGTAAATGTAACTTGTAGGGCCAATGGCTTAAAAAATTAGTAAAAATATATATCAGATGTCTCCTTAATCATACTTACTCCTTTTGGATCTTTTTCTGAGGACTCCTAACACTCTCAACCTACTGCACAGTTGATTCATGACTAGTGGGATAAAATTGAAGCACTTTCCCAACTTCCCAGCACACTCCCATTTTTTAGAACTCACGCACACATCACCTCACCACCATGAAAATATCATGATAAAATTGTTTGAGATGAACATTCCCTTTACGTCCTCTTTAGGGTAAATCCCCGCATTACATGGTTTAGAGGAAAGCATTCACCGTTGTTGGTGAAATGATTTGTCGTGTTACAAATTATATTTTTCCACCAATTCTTACGGGGCTATGCCCCTCCTTCTTATGTATGGGGAGGCTCTTATTATTTAATGTAAACTATCCTAATTCTATATAAATGTTTTGGGAGTGGTTAGATAGGTCGGGGATCAAATAGGAACACTTCACTGAACTTGTGGAAAAGTGCTTGTGCAGAGTACAAGGGATGACTTTGTAGCGATGAGGAGTAAAGGAAAAAAATTAGGAAAGGGAGGGTTATTTTTGTGAGTAGGCACTAACAGAGTTCACACACAATAACCAGAGTAGTTCAACATTCAATTAGAGGAAATCAACAATGTACGCATTTAGCAAGACTAAAAAACTAGAGACACACAGTTATTTAGATTCATTAATCAAGGACACCAAGTTCCTTCTTAGTTATTTAAGATTATTATGCTTTCAAATTGTAGAAAAGAGAGAGAATAGAGGAAAACATGAGAAATGGAAATGGAAGAAATGAATATTTTATTTCTTGTATAGTGGTGATACAAATCTTCATAATATAAAACAAACCACAATTGATACAGAAAGAATAATTTTTAAGATCCTTCATAATGGAGTAGCCATTCCAATTTATAGCATTGCAGATTTCCTTCTCATCTACCCCTGATATGACCCTTTGAATTTTCCTTCCACTTGTGACTTTACAATTTCCATTAGAAGAGACAAATTAAGTACCTCTCTTATAATTTTGAGAGATTACTTTTACAACTTGTAAACATTTTGTTGTCACTTAAGTGAATAAGAAAAAATAACAAAATGTAAATTATCAATTGAAAATTATAATATGGAGAGAGAGAGAGATAAGAAAGAAAGGAAATGGATTGAATAATCTACTATTGATGAAGAACTTACTGATCTTATGCATGGTGATCACAATCTCCTCCTTCTACAAGATGCACAGACACCTTGCACTATCGAATGAGTGTTTAGAAACATTATTGTGAGACTATATGATGTGAGCTTGAGACAAAAACGGGCATCACTTATGATGGTTCCTTATTGATATCATAGTGATAGTGAGGGCTACTTTATTCTTCCATATGCTTTCAAAATTGGCCTTTGATCATGATAAACAACTCAAAGTGCTCAAGTTTCTTGATGCTTCTCCTTCACTTAATGAAATAGGCCTTCACAATGCAGATGAAAAGGATGGCCCTTGAACATAATTCTTGAGAAGTGGCCACTGTTTTGAATGATATGAGGATATGACAATGATCACACCACAAGGTTTGAGGTGAGTGTTTAGGAACACTACCAAGTGGATGGACGTAAATGGAACAAAGTTGATTTATCATTAAACGAAGATCATACCTTTTTGGCTCAAGGTTAGCTTTGTAATGGAAGTTGATTCATGGATGTTGATGCAGAGTGTATCATTGAAAACTGAAAGATATGATGACTAAGTTTTTGGCAATCAACACTTGGTCAATTTTAACACAGTCAAACTGCAGATCTAAAACTGAATTTTCCAAGTGTCAATTAAAGTTTTCCACAACAGAGGCTTAACTAAGTCTTTGATTTCCTTTAAATATCTATTTAGTTTGGGTCTAACATGCAACAACACAACAGATAAAGAATATTTTTTTTGTATGCTGCAGTCTAGTTGTGGTTTTTTAAATAAAACAGAGAGTCTCTATTATGAGTACATCTCAATTTTTTATATAGAATGTTATTTTTCTTGTAGTTATTCTACCTGAACATATAATATCAATCTTGTTTTTAATATTTGGAAATTTTCTTTTTGGGGTTGTGAATTCATTTCATTTAAGTCCCTGTTCAGTTTTTCAATTAGTATCAGAGCTTCATAAATAAGTTTTTTATTTGACTGTTGTAAGGAAGTATAATGGCCCAGACTAACAATATTGTGCAATATCAAATTCCTCTTTTCAGTGGAGAGAACTATGAGTATTAGAGTGTGAAGATGAGAACTATGCTAATCTCACAAGAATTGTGGATGCTTGTTTCTTTAGGCTATTCAAATCCAACTGATGAAGCCACCTATAATCTTCTATCTGTTGATCGAAAGAAAAAGTTGAAGAAGAATAAAAAAAAATATGCCAAAGCTTTGTTCATTCTTCAAATAGGGGTTGACATATCAATATTTCCAAATATTGCAGAATGTTTGATGTCTCGTGATGCTTTGGAATCCTTGGAAAAGACCTATAAAGGTTCCATCAAGGTAAAAATTGTCAAACTCCAAATGCTAAGCAGAGATTTTGAGTCTATTTCTATGAATGAAAGTGAAAGTGTCGAATCTTTTATTACTAGAGTTCAAAATATTGTGAATGCTATTCATGCCCATGGAGAATCTCTTGTAGATAGGAAGGTTATTGAAAAATTGTTAAGAAGTCTTCCTAAAGTTTTTGATCCCATTACCATTGATATAGAAGAGTCAAGGGATTAATCACAACGAACTATTACTGATTTATTTGGAAGCCTTGAAGTACATGAAAACATGTTGAAAAGGAATGAGGAGCCTCCAAAACAAGCCCTCCAAATCAAGTTGAAGGTTGATGATAAGAAAAATAAATCTTCCATCAACGAGGCTTCTATTTTTTTCCTCATCATATAGAGGAGGTAGAGACCATGGAAGATTTCATGGAAGAGGAGGCCATGGTAGAGGAAGAAGCAACAATCTTGGGAGAGGCCACCTTCATTTTAGCTATTGTGCTAAAGATGGTCATATTGAACAATATTGTTTTAAAAAGAAAAGAAACACCTCTCAGGAAAATTTTAGTAAAGATGAAGGTGAGAAATCTCAAAAATTATTTTTCACATCAAATAGCTTTAAATCCGAAGATGATTTTGTTTTGTATTTAGATATTGGTTGTTCAAATCACATGACTAGAGATAAAAGTTTGTCTGCAAATTTAGATGAGAGTGTAAAGGGGAAAGTCAATTTTTGTAATGATAATCAATTAGAAGTAATGGGAAAAGGTGTTCTTGCTTTAAAAACAAAGAATGGGAGTACTATGTATGTACATGACATTTTGTTTTTTCCAATTTTAAAGCATAATTTGATTAGCATAGTGAAACTAAATACTAAAAATTACAAGACTATTTTTGAAGGATAGTCTTGTAGGATTTTTAACAACAATGGACTAGTTGTTGAAGCTCCTATGACACATAATAGGATGTTTTTGCTAAGAATGGAATCTGATGTAGCTTGTTTTAAGGTATTTGTTGATGATTCTTGGCTTTGGCACAAGAGGTTTGGGCATCTTAATTTTTGATCTATCTCGTTCATGTAAAAGAAGAACTTGGCAAGAGGTTTTCCTTCTTTCATAAAGCCAGAAAAAAGGTATGTGAAGGTTGTGCAATAGGGAAGCAACATAGAGAAAGTTTTCCTAATCATCACTTTAGAGAAATTGAGCCTTTGGATTTAGTACATGTAGATATTTGTGGTCCCATGCAAACTTTGTCTCTTGGAAAGAAAAAATATTTTCTTCTCTTTGTAGATGATTTTTCAAGGATGTCTTGGGTCTATTTCTTAAGTGAGAAGTCTAAAGCTTTTAGTTACTTTCAAATATTTAAATCACTCATTGAGAAGGAATCATGTTTCTATTTTGAAAGTTTTAAGAACTGGTAGAGGTGGAGAATTCACCTCTAATGCATTCAAAGCATTTTGCAGTTCACATGGCAATAAAAAGAGCTAACTACAACTTAGACTCCTCAACAAAATGGAGTAGCAGAGAGGAAAAATAGAACAATTGTAGAGATGACTAATTGTATGTTGAAAGAAATGTGTTTGCCAAACATGTATTGGGTAGAAGGAGTGCATTTAGCTATTTATATTCTCAATAGAATTCCTATCAAGATGGTAAAAAATTCTACTCCTTATGAGGCTTGGTTTTGTAGAAAGACAAATGTTTTTCATCTAAATTTTTTTGGGTCTATATGTTTTGTTCATATTCCTCAACAACAAAGAAAGAAGTAGGATGAGAAATTTGTGAAATGTATTTTTATTGGATATTATGAAGAAATTAAATCTTATAGATGTGATGATCCTCTCACTAATAAGTTTTATACTAGTAGAGATGTGATCTTTGATGAAGGGGGGGTTTTATTTTAAAACTAAAGGAGAAGATAAGATAATTACTCCTCATATTGAAAATTTAATTCTTGATAATAGTATTCAATCAATGCAGCCCTCTACAACAAAAAATATGGGCTAACCTTCAAGGATTTCTCCCTCAAAGGAATCTTCTTCTACTTCATCAATTGGTTCTCATGGTGACACCCAAGTAAGGACTCCATGTAGCTCTCCTAGAACGATAAGAAGTTTGAAGGAAATATATGAGACAACCAGGTATGTTGATGATAATTTTGCTTTTATTTCTTCTACACATGTTGACCCTTATAATTTTAAAGAAGCTTGCACTAATGAGCTATGGATGTAAGCCATGAATGCTGAGATGTCTCTGATTAATAAGAATGCTATATGGGAGTTAGTTGATCTACCTGATGGAAAATAAACGGTTGGAGTAAAGTGGATTTACAAGATAAAATTCAATATGGATGGAAGTATTTCAAAATATAAAGCACAGATAGTCGCAAAAGGATATGTGCAACAAGAAGGAATTGACTATAATGAGAAATTTTCTCTGGTAGCAAGAATGGAAACTGTAAGAACCTTTCTTTCCATTCCATCCCAGTTACAATTGACAATTTATCAAATGGATGTTAAATTTGCATTCTTAAATGGATATTTGAAGGAATAAGTTTATGTGGACCAACCACAAGGTTTCATTGCTCAGGGAAATGAAAATAAGGTTTATATGCTTAAAAGGGATCTTTATGGTCTTAAACAAGCCCCTAGATCTTGGTACTCTAGAATAGATAATTATTTTCTTGATCATGGATTTTTTGAATGTTCTTCTGAGAGTATTGTTTACAAAAAGGTTGTAGGATCAGATTTCATCATTCTTTGCTTATATGTGGATGACTTAATATTTTTGGGCACCTCATTCTCACTTGTGGAGGAGTCCAAAGAGGATATGAAATCTGAATTTGAGATGTCTAATTTGGGAAGAATGTAATATTTGTTGGGTTTGGAAATTATCCAAGAAGTTGTTGCTATATCTATCTATCAATCCAAATGTGTTGAAAAGGATTAATATGCAAGGTTGTAAATCAATGGGCACTCCTCTTGTTGTTGGGAGTAAATTGATGAAGGAAGATGAAACTCCACCTTGTAATGCCACTCTGTATAGATCTCTGGTTGGAAGTCTTATGTATCTAACATCTACTAGACCAAACATTTTGTTTGTTGTAAGTCTAGTTGCTAGATTCATGCAACAACCTTGTGAGTCTCATTGGTAGGAAACTAAAAGAATTATCAGATATATAAGTGGAACTAAATATTTTGGATTGTTTTATAAAGCTATAAATGATTTCAATGTTGTAGCCTACACAAATGCAGATTGGGCAGGTAGCTTGGATGATCGAAAGAGTACCTCTAGATATGCTTTCTTCTATGGAGAAAATATCATTTCTTAGAGCAGTAGAAAGCAACTCACTATCGCTTTATCTACCGCTGAAGCATAATATATTGCGGCATCATCAACAAGCACACAAGCCATTTGGATGGAACAACTATTTTAAGATTTGGGAATGGAAGTATGTAAGCCCATTAAAATTTATTGTGACAATAAAATCACAATATCCATGACAAAGAATCTTGTTTTCTATAGTAGGAGAAAACACATTGATATCCGACATCATTTCATTTGTGATCTTGTTCAACAACAATTCATTTACTTTGAATTTTTTCAATCTGAACATCAACTTACAGACATTTTTACTAAGGCCCTTCCAAAGGATAGATTTGAGCATTTTCGATCACTCTTAGGAATTCAAAAAACTTCGCATCAAGGGGGAGATCAAAAGTTGTGATGACTAAGTTTTTGGCAATCAACACTTGGTCAATTTTTACACAGTCAAACTGTAGGTCAAAAACTAAATTTTCCAAGTGTCAATTAAATTTTTCCACAATAGAGGCTTAATTGAGTCTTTGATTTCCTTTAAATATATATTAAGTTTGGGTCTAACATGCAACAACAAATCAAAATAAAGAAGATATTTGTTTGTACGCATAAATCTATTTATGGCCTAAAACTTGCTCAAATATCAAGAATGTATTAAAACATTGTACTCAAGGTTAAATTATCTTCAAATGTGCTTAGAAACATTTGATAAACATGATCATGTAAACTTTTCAAAATATCATACCTTTAATTTTCATCACTTGTCATTTAGACCTCCACCTAAGCCAATAGCCCTGCAAATTGGCATTTTTCCTTGAAATTAACAAAATAGGATGAATTTTACTTGATTGGTAAGGTTTTAAGATACCCTTTAAGCTCCTTAAGGAGACTAAAAAGTTTCACACTCTAACTCTGAGCCCATTTTATTTTATTCTCTAATTACCATTTTCACCCAAATCTTACAATTAGCCTTCGAATCTGACAAATCCTAGTGTCAAAAATAATTGGTAAGCATTTAGAAAAAAATTAATACCTTTTCAAGTACCCATTTAGCCAATATTACTTCATACAAATTTTCATTGCTCAATCCCTTACCTATTTTTCTCAGCTCACACATTCATCTTTCCTTCAGTAGACCACTAGGTCTCTTCTAGGGTTTTGTAGTAACTTATTAGGGTTTAACACTTACGGCTATTTTCTAACTTCTAATACACCTATAATCACACAAATTTACCTTGCTCATGGATTTTTAAATGTTTCTAAACCTTCCCATTACCATCTCTTCCCATTTCCAAGTTTTGGTTCCAAGGGCTTGTTGTATTATCTCAAGCACCTCTTGTGGACTAGAATTTGTACTATCTTTGCCAACACTTCCTATAAATTATTTTTGATTTCCTCATCACCTCCTTGACCTTTTATCCCTCTTATTCAATTCCTCAACTTAACTTTTTATCCCTTCAAACACTTAATGTTAAATAAGACATATTCTTCACTTAAGTCACCCACTAGACTATGACACTACAGTCAAGGTATTTTATTTTAGTTTAAGGTTTCACAAGGAATATTTACTCTTTTAAAATATTAATTGGTGGTCATTTAACTTCTCTAAGACCCTAGGCTTGTCTATTCCTTTTCATTTCTTGTCTTTCTAACATTTCACCACTAGGACTATTATGCTACCAAGGACTAGACCTAAATGGAGTTTTATAGTATTTCTTCACTCTTGAACAAATAATATTACTTAAATATATTTTACACACTTCAATTAGACTCCCAATAATCTACAGTAGCATAATTGAGCTCCTTTCTTCATGATATGATGTCTTGTTCTTGAAAGGCATTGATTATACTAAAATGTAAAATAATAGCCTAATATAATGCTATGGTAGCAGTAAATAAATGAATACTAAAATGATAAAATAATAACAAAGAAAACTAAGCTATAAAATATGAAACCCCAATGTGAAAAGAGGGTTAGAAGATCCTTTAATGATTTGCAGAGGTTATTGGACTGTGTCGTAGTGGAGACATGTTGAACATAGATGGAGGGTCATCACACAAAAGCCTGAAAAATGCAGATCCAACAAATTTGACTAGACTGGGGTGCCTTGAGAAGAATAAGGGTGCCCTTGGATGCCATGGTCTAGATTTTAGGTGCCTTGGTCTATTTATAAAACCTCCTCTGAGGTATCACAAGAGGTTCACACTTATTCATCTTTTCTTGAGTGTATGTCGTTGAACTCTGCCAAATGCTTCTATAAATTTGGAATGAATGAAGCACCTGCAAAACATCAAACCCTAAAAAATAAAGATGCAAATAAAGGGGTCATATTTTTCGTAGTTTCCAAAATGATGGACTTATCACTGAGCATTGTACTACATCTTAGACCCAGTGTAGTTCTATGTGTGTGTGTGTGCAGAATTGTTCCTTAGGTTGCTCTTGTGTTAGTCACACATGAAGTAGTGAGAAAGTACCTAGATGTAGAATGTAAATAATGTGTGCATGGAAAAAATATACTCTCCTCATATGATTGTGATGTAAATTAACCAGCATTTTTTCCTTGTGATGGAGCTAGATGGATGCAAATGGAGCTATAGATGCCTTTGATGGATGCAACCTTAGGTGGAGATAGTAGATGCTTAGTGCTTGTCCCTTATTATGATCACATAACTTTATATTTATATGATTCCCTTACTTTAATTTCGTAATTAAACCCAAAAAGTATGACTACCAAAAATATAAGATGCTTAAACAGATAGAAAGGGCCCAAAAAGTGTGACCAAAGTACAAAGAGGACAAGGACACCCAGAGGGGATGGGGGCACCTGTCGCTGGTGTCCTGGCTAGGTGATGGTGTCTAGAATGAATTTTTTTAAAGGTTAAAAGACAGGATGATCAAGTAAGAGTGCAAGACTGAAAGCAAAAGCATAAAGCAAAGAAATGTGGTCAAAGACATGGGTTAATATGCACTTTTCTTACTTAGGAACCATATGAATAGTAGTATGCGGTCTAGACTAGATAATTACCCAAAGTGCATGATTTTGTGTCTAAATTTTCCCCCACTTTATGTTGGTGAGCATAATACTCGGTAACATAAATTAGATAGAGATGCATACATGATATCCATGTAGATGGATGTAGAAAATGTGCCAAGGGACTAGAAAAAGCGTGGAGTGATAAAAAGATGGAGTGTAGAGACTAAAGATGAAAAAGTGTAAAAAGGTGATGAGAATGAACCTAGGGTAGAAACACGTGCATATATGCTGATGTGTGTGATGTACCTATTGTTGGTATCAATGTGTGTAATTTTGGTGATGTTTTTTGACTTCTTTCTTCCCATACAGGTGGACTTGCAAAAGAGAAGACGATCAAGTAGTCAAATACACATGTATATGTATAAAAAGCATGTAATGAAGTATGTAAAATAAAATGTTAAAAAAGGAACATGTTCACCTAATCCATGAAGAAGAAAGAGTATAGAAAGGATCTTGTTGATGAATCGTGAGTTTTTTTGGGTGATCTTACGCCACTAGACGAATAACTATAGGGAGGAAAGTCTTATTTATCTTCCAAACTTTAACCTCTTCCCAAAATTATAGAGATATCTATATAGTCTGGTTTTTTGGGAGATCTGATGCCATGATAGAAGTAGTGTAGAGAGGAAGGTCTAGTGTTATACTATATCCTTTAACTACTCCCCAGAATAAAACACCACTATAGATGGTGTGTACTAACGCATGTGCTAAGGACAATCTACCCTATAAAATATGTTGTGTAGAGTTTTGTAGATTGTGTTGAACCCAATTTCTATGTAACTACCCCTGGTTATAGGTGCTCTAGGAAAGGCATCGTTGTACTAAGGACCCAAGTCTGATTTTTAGCCCTGAACTGTGTTGTACCAGTACTGTGTTGTGATTTGTATACTATGTATGGAGTAACCGATTCAACCAAATGATGCCCTCCTCTTTAGGGGTGCATGCGACGTCGTTGAAAGGAGAATGCGGTCCAAAAGAGGACCAACCAATGAAATTGTGCCCTACAGGGGGAAGGGGATGTGCTTGGTAGAAACCAAGGAATATGCAAACAAGTGGCTAGGAGACAAGTGTTAGTACATGAAAATACATACATGCATGTATAAGATGAAATGTAAGATAAACAAACAATGTGTAAACACACACAAAGACAATGTAAACCACGAAAGTGGGTTGTAAACATGGTACATCACTCATGATGTCGTAAGACAATCAAGGTCGATGAATCCAAATACATTAGTGTGCACACAAGACAAAGGACAAAGCCCGCAAAAAATGGCATACAATGACAAACAAGTAGAAGAAATGTAACAGATAACCATGGTGGCAAATAGTCCTGCAAAAAAATGTTGCACATGAAGCACCCATTAGCATGTTAGAAAGATAAGAAGTATGCCAAAGCATGTATAATATGATAAAGTAGTGTGTTATGAAACAAAATGAAACAATAACACCTGTAGTGTTTGAAATTGAATGCCCTCAGGAGCCACTGTGGGACTAGTACTAGGTACTACGCCAAGCATCAATGCTGCATGTAAGGCATCTATAGAATCTATGATCACAACTAGAAAGTAAGTAAACGTGCATGTGTGTATGATAAATATAATGGCATACAAGATATCTATCTGACATGTGGAATAAAGTGAACATGTACAAGTAAATGCAAGCAAGAGTAAATGAAACCAAGATATGTAGTATGTTGTGGATGGATGGAATGGAATGCAAAGTCAATGATAGGGGCCACTTTCCCCCCAAGTGATTGGAATTTTATGCAGTGAGGTTCATTTGTTTATGCTCCCTCAGCATTCAAGAATGAATCATAAACACAAGTGCGTCATCGGGAAATTGTCAAACTATATGTGTGTAATTTGATGTGGTGAATGTGTAATGATGATATGCGACACATAGATGAGGTGTGATAATGTGTGATGATGTAAACTAAAGTGTATATCACAAGAATATAATGGAAGAAGTGATGATTTATCCTAAATCTTATATCACTAAAGGATGCTAGAAGAAGTAATGATGTAGCATATGACGTATATCACTAATCTAGGAATGTCGCATGAGAAAAATATTGCATAGTTGAATGTGTGAGTGTGATAAGGTTTGTTTGATTTGTAAACCCTCAACAGTCTAGTATGGACCATGAGACTAGATTTTTTCATGGGGTAGTGAGTGCAACACATATAAGTAGATGTGTAGGATGTGTAATATGTGTAGTATATGTGGTGAGGAGAAATCGTCATGTGATGTGTAATGTGTAGTTTGTAAAGTATGATGTATGCAAGATGCATAAATGATATAATATGTGTGGATGCATGTAAGATGTGATAAGTAAGATGCAAGATGTAGGATGTATGTATATAATATGTGTGAAGATGTGTGATGTGTAGTGTCGATTGTGTAGTGTGTGAGGTGCATGTGTATAGGATTCTCTCTATAGTCAAGTGTGAACCAAAGCATAAGAGTGTATCATCAAGAAATGGTCGAATGATGTGTTATGTGTAACATAAGATGTGTGTTCTCAATTGGGGGGAATACACATGATTCCCCCCAAGTATGTAGTAGTGAGTGAACTATCTAATGAAAGTGAAGGATGAAGGTCCTATACTCAATGATTGTGGTGACAAAAGCATGTGATCATGCTCTATAAGTGGTGGTATAGCAGATAAACATTACACAAGTGAGTGAAGTCTATACGCATGCGATGGTATAGTATATGGTGGGTACCGTGGTGTAACAAAATGTGTGGGTGATGGAGACCTATGTGCAACAGAACTCTATGGTTATGGACACTTATGTGGAATAAAATGAGGTGGTGATTTGTGCCTAGATGCAGTAATTGTCCTAGGAATGGGCCTATATTGGTGCATTAGACTAGTAGAGTGATGAGGTTGCATGAGGTGTGTGTGAGTAGGTGAGATAGGAGTACATTTTTCTTTATGTGTTAGAGGCCTTGACTCAATAGATGGTCTTGGTGATGTAGTGGTGCATGCGAGAGGAGATCACGACCATGGATTATATGGAGGTACACCATCAATAAAAATGACTTGATTGTTGTGAATTAACTTTAGACATAAATGATTCATGGAGATGATAGACTTAGACCTACATATCCAATTGAGACCTAAGACCATGTCACACTTGTCAATTTCTTATCCGAGAAGAAAGGGAACAAGAATAGTAAGAGGACCTACCATAACGTGAAGTTAACAAAACCATATGAATTGTTCGCTGGGTATGAAATTTGTGATAGTGGATAGCCAATAGTGATGAGAAGTGGAATAGAACATGCATTGATGGGCCAAGACATATCAACCTTAGTATTGTTGATATGGATAGATCCGATAGAGGCATGAATATGTAAGTGGTTAGAAGAAAATTCCACATGATAATCGTGATTTGAGAAAGAGATGATAGGTGGAGAAATTTCAATATTAGTAACTAGGAAATAAAGATCCTCTGATGTAGGAGCAGGCGTTACGTGATATTTATGATTAGTCAATGCATTAGCGACTTTCTAGTCATGTTTTGGAAGCATGTTATTAAATATTTTGAGGTTATGATTTTCGTTGACTAGTGCAGAGTCTGTGGGCTCTGGGAGTTCCAAATTGTTGTTTTCAATAAGATCTTGGATGATTGTGTGGAGTTTGAAACACAGATTTGTAGAGTTCCCCACACATCGGTGATAGTCGCATCGAAATTTCTCATTACAATTTATTCCTTTTGTTCGCGATGGGTCTAATTCAAGCGGTAGAGGAAGCGTGATAAGATTTCTCTCAAGAAGTTGTTATAATATGAGATGTGGAGAAATAGGGAAGTTGGTGAATGTATGTTGAGGTGGTTTCCATTGAAGCTCTTTGGTTGTGGATATAACATTGACATTGATTTTTTGTTAGTTTACTTGGTCATTGATAGTTTGAATGTTGATTTATTTTGAAAACGTGTAGAAGATGATGCTTGCTCTCGATATTTAAGCTTTCCAATGGATAAAATCTTGGTTTCACGAAGCTTAAGAGTATGACATAGTTGATCGAATGAAGGAGATATCTCAAAAATAACACTCTCCTAGAGAGGTGATAATAGAATCTGAATGAATAAATCTTGAAGCTCATATTCGGCGAGCCCATTTGACATCTTAGCTAAGTTACATTTGTATCGCAAAACATAGTCCACTAAGTGTTCATTAGATCCTTGTTTTAATTGTGCGAGTTGGGAATATGAGATCTTTGAGCCGATATTGATAGATAATTGAGTGAGAAAAACATCGATAAGATGCGTAAAAGATGTTATCAAGTGAACATGTAGGTCATAGAACTAACACATTGCATAATCATGAATACTATGAGGAAAGAGCTTAGTTAGGATAATGTGATCATCCACGAAATCTAGACAAGCCACATTGAATGCTCAGAGATGTTCTTGTGGGTCACCATGGCCATTGAAAATGGGTAGTTTAGGGGTGAGGAAATTTGGTGGGAGTGAATAAGTTGATATAGCGGGTGCAAATCGAGTATGCAGTAATAGAGTTAAATCCAAAGATGGAGATGCACGAGAAGTATCCTGCCGTAATTGATGAATTTATGGTTGAAGGTCTTGATAAAGGGAGGCTAGATCTTGAGTGCCAGCAGAAGGAGCTTGCCGCATATGAGAAACAAGATGAGGGATATAATGATTAGTAGGAGTAGGGACAGAAATGGGAATGGTGGAAATGGGTGGAAGGGTAGAAGCAAGTTGTTGAGTAGCAACGATGGTGGGAATAGTGTTAGAAGCATTAAGCTTCACAAGGTTTGTATCGTCCTCAGGAGCAGCATATAAAATAAAGTCTAGATCTTGGGGAAGATCAATGATATGATCATTGAGGGATTTAAGATAGGTTTCAATAAATTATTCATTCGATTGAGCCATAATAATAAGAGAAGAAGATCCTTAGAAAGAAGGTGGATTCAGGCATGGGGTTCACCAAAATTATTATTCTAAAATGTAAAATAATAACCTAATCTAATACTATGGTAGCATTAAATAAATGAATACAAAACTATTGAAATAATACCCAAGAAAACTAAGCTAGAAAATATGAAACCCTAATGTGCAAAGAGGGTTAGAAGAGCCTTAGATGATTGTCAGAGGTTGCTATACTGTGTTGTAGTGGAGACCGACAGAACAGAGATAGAGGACCATCACAAAAAATCTTGGAAAAATGCAGATCCAGAAGATTCAACTAGAATGGGGCACCTGGAGAAGGATAAAGGCACCCATGGAACCCCTGGTCTAGATTTTAGGCACCATGGTCTGCGTAGATGCTAAGAAAACCTCCTATGAGGTATCACAAAAGGTTCAAACTTGTTCTCCCTTTGTAGCATGTATGTCATTGAATTCCACCGAATGTCTTTGTAAATCTAGAATGAATGAATCACCTACAAAACCCCAAACAAAGCATCAAACCCTAAAAAATAAATATGCAAATAAAGGGGTCAGATTGTCCTTGGTTATCAAAATGATGGACTTATCATTGAGCATTGCACTACATATTGTTCTATGTGTGTGTGCGGAATTATGCCTTAGGTTTCTCCTTTGCCAATCACACGTGAAGTAGCGAGAAAGTAGCTATATGTAGAATGTAAATAATGTGTGCATGGAAACAATAGACTCTTGTAGTCAAAAAATTATGCACATTAGACATTATTTAGCCATGTCTCATACTACTATTTAGAACGTTCTTAAGTGAAGAAAGTACTAATTAACCCCCATCTTGTAGCCATTTTATTTTACTTTTATTTCATCATTCATAAACCTTTTTACCTACATGACTAGTCTATTTTGAAACTTTCCCATCATTTTAGCCTATACTAGGGTGCCTTGAGGAGCCCCGGTCCCACCTGGAGTGCCCGAATCCTTTTTAAATCCTCCCACTACTTTTTGGGCCTTTTCTGACCAATTTTTATCTTTATCTTTTTCCTAGTCGGCCATTTCGGGGTTAATTACAAAATTTGATCAAGAGAACCTTTTAAATATAAGTTATGAGACCATAATGAGGGTCCTAGCGTCATCTACTACTATCAATCCATCTATAGTTGCATCCATTTCATCACTTGCATCCACGTAGTTCCATGCATCAAGGCTAGGAGATTTGCATCAACACACACTTCATAAGGGGGATTCTATTATATTCCATGCAAACATGTTATTACATTTTCTACATTAAGTTAGTACTCCCTATTTCGAAAAGTGTGACTAGCACAAGAGCACTTAGGGAACAACATGCGCGCACACACACACACCAGAACTACATGTGGGTCTGAAATATAGTACAATGCTCAGAGTAGTAAGCCCACTGTTGTGGCAGCTGATGTCAGTCTGACCCATTCATTTGTATTTTTCTATTTTTAGGGTTTGATACTCATTTTGTCTCTTGCAGGTTGTCATTACATTATTTTATAAATTTGGCGCAGTTAAGTAAATCCAGTGTGATAGACAGCAAAGGTCCCATGTCATCTTCTGACCTTGAAAGAATCAAATTTTGAGCTTTTTCATAGACCAGGGTGCATATTTCTGCATACCAGAGTGCCCTGAGGTGCCCCAATACCCTTCTAGGTGCTCCAGTCTGCTCATATCTTCCAGATCCACCCTTTTCGGGACCTCTGTGCAGTTGTTCCTTCTTCTGGAATTTCTTGTCATACCTGCGACACCCTGCGACAGTCATCTACAATCAACTGAGTTCTTTCCTCACTTTATTATTACATATTATGGTTTTATTTCTATTAGTTTTAATTATTTAGTCATTTTATATTACTTTAGCATAGTCATTTACAACATTTTATGTCCTCCTATATTAGATTAACTATATGTTGTCGTGTAAATGTGCAACAGGTAAATTGACAATTTTCAAGCATGACAACGATACTCTTGTAGAAATTTTTCATGTTTTTATCATTCCTATGCACCTTAGGTCTGCCCAGTCAATCCAGTAACCTCCTAGTTGGTGTTAATTCATTCCCCTAGGTTATTTAGGAAAGTAAAATCAACCCCTAAGTGATTTTAGGAGTTCTTTAAAAAATTACTATCTCTGGGCAGTGTTGGGAAGGGCTATCATTGGCCCTCCCAAGAATGGAGAAACCCCCTGGAGTGTAACAGAGGATATAAAACCAAAATTTAGGTGAATTGAAGGCATATATGCATCATGGAAGTGATTTTGGAAGATTCAGGGAAGATTTGGGGAGTTTGAAGTAGTATGATTAAAATAAGGTTTCACAGGCCTATGCAATGTACAGACCAAAACAATTGTTAAGCTTCCGAAGGTGATTTCGGGAGCTCCAAATGGAATGAAGAAATAACAAATTTTACCAGAATTTAAACATCATGTGCCTTTCTATTCTCTGTGTACTCCTCATTCTATGCATCCAATATTTCTTGCACAACCATCAAAGTTAAAAAACAAAATATAGAACTTGAATGCACAGCAAAAACCCTTCCATGGTTTAAAAAGTTAATAAACACAAACAAACTAACTAAATAAGGTGGAAAGTGGAATAAATCCATGGCCATTGCATAGATTTTCATGAGAAAGCACAACTCTAATTATTATAAAGGGGATCCACTTTAATTTATAACCTCAATTCTCAATCTCTAATGGGGAGAATTTTGTAATTTTATTCCAAGCGGTAACCATTTAACAATCAGATGGGGTTCTAAAAGTGTCAATCTGTGAGTTCCTATGTCGTAAGTAGTATTTTTATAAAGACGATGTAAAATGCAAGTCGAGCTTCATGGATGATAAATTGCTAAATAGTCAAATGCCAAAAAATATTGCATGTCTGAGAGGCCAAGGTACACATTTCAAGGTTACCTCGGGACATACAATGTGTCAATGTTTTTTGTATAAGTTAGCCTGTCGATACGTATTTACCATCTATGCACCAAAGCAACATGACACACCATATTTTGCCTCAACCCAATTAATCATATAAAGGTGAAGAAATTATTTTACAATTTACTTTATATATTTGTTTCAAATTTATAATTTGAGATAACCGTGAATTACCAATCTGACTATTCCCCTGCAACATACAAGTCAAATTCAATGGGTTGTTGGTTGGTTAGAGCCCATATACAAAGGATGTACAATACAAACTTTCAAAGAAATATAAGGCCCCGGAAGAGCTGAGCCACCCTTTACAGGTAAGACATGTTTCCTTTTTTTGGGGGGTACTTTTTTTGTCTTTGCATTATCTCCTTCCATCCATTATATGCATTTTATAAATTTTAGATGAGAAGCAACATCATAAATTGGGCACTTCCCCATTGCTCACATTCATCTCTAGATGTGAGATATTATAATATGGTACAAACATAAATGTGGAAGAATTATAATTACATATTTCATTTTTGTTCTCATTGATTTATAACTTAAAGGTTGACCTGGTGGCAAGGTTCAAACTACAAGGCATTTCCATCTCATTACCAGGACTTTAGATGTTGTCATTTTTCTAGAAACACAATGACAATTATAGATCTAAAGACTTCTTTTCAATCATATCGGATTATATTCTAAACTCTAGTGGTGCCTTCACTGAGGTTAAGACAATGGCCAGAAATCTCAAATGGATGTCCCTCAAGTCAAAGATAGCCATCCATGGTAGAAACTCAATAGTTGGACAAACCATTTTTATAACCAATGTCATTTATCTAGGAAAATAATCTATCAAGTAGTGTCATCATATCAATATGAAAAGAAATACAAGTTAATTATTCACAGAATGTCAACACATTATACAGAGATAAACCACCCATGCATAAAATAAACGATTCATCAATTGTGTATTAACCTTCGGCAATATAAAAGTAGCCTCCTACCGACTAAGCTCTCCACTGGTTCAAGTATTCATGATGTCAAACACGCATCATAAAAGGATTCCTTAATAGTAAATTATAGTAAATAAAAATGACTAAGATGAAGCTCCACTAAAAAACGACTAAATAAATTTCATCATTTACAAAATTCTATAGAAAAAAAACGTAAAATGTCAAGTTTTGAGTACTTGCAAAACCATATAATAAGAACCTAAATGTTGCAATTCCTGCAACCTAGAACACAGTCATCCCTTTCACTTGGTTTCAAATATTCAACAATATCTTCATTTAAATCATCTAAAATCAATATCTTATAACTTCTCCTTTAGCCAAAGAAAGTAAAAAGTGTTCAATTAAAGACATAATTAAAGAATAGCTTTCAAATAATATAACAACAAACAAACAATAGAAAAATGATGGGATATAAGTAAGAATTAAATACAACACACTATAATAAACTTGAGAATGTCCAATGGTTGAAAAATAGTGTTTTGAGCACCATGAATGATATATTATTTGAATTAAATGTAGAAATTACAACCTAGGATTTGCGACAAGCAAAGTATTCAGGTAGATAAAACAAAGCCTTCAAGGTTCAACAACTTAAATTTTGGTATATAGTTGCTCTCTTCATTTTTTCCTACCAAAGTAACTTTCCATTTAAGTTACTTTTCTAGGACTATGGTCCAACCTTGATTCTCCCAGTACAATAATATATGAACATCATATGGTCCAATCCATCATAGTGAATTTTCTAAGGGAGACATAATTCACTCATAATCAAATTTTGAGCTTAAGCTTGCACATGCTCAATTTTCCAAATTTTTTGTGAAGGGAAGGTATGCTTATAAAAAAGCAATACCATAAACAAAATCTAACCACCAACAACCATTTCACATAAGCATTGAGATACAAGTGATTAATAAATTAAAATAAGGACAAGTATGAAAATTACACTAAATAAAACCAAATTTCACCATGGGACCGAAAAAAACGTGGATTAGCTAAATTGTAAACTAACACCCTTCTATTTTTTATGGATTTTATTATGCAAATCCTATGTGCAATTTTGTTAAAAATTATTTCAAAACGGCGATATTTATTCATCCCAAGCTTTTAATGAGACTTAAGAAGCAAAAAATCAAAGAATATTTATTAGTTTTATGTATTTACTAGACATGCTCTTTTGCCATTGCTACTATGAAAATAAGAATAGGATACAAATAGGGATGATACAATGAAAATGCAATGCAACCAAGCTTTCTAATACCTTCACACACACAAACCCCTTAGAATTGAACAAATAGAAGCACAATAGAAAAACAAAGTCATGCCCATAAAACATATTCCTCAAGAAATAAATTTTAAAAATGGCAATGTTAATTTAAGTGAAGCAAAATGCAATATATATTTTGAAAATTGTAAAGTGTAACTAATCACATAAGATTATACTGGAATACACCTTGACCATAAATGCACATCGAGATTACAAGCACTCTAGAATGTGCAAAACAATGAGAAAGGAAAATAGAACTTGATATGATTCACCAAGAAGGATAAGGAATATATTAAAAAAATTGTTTGTGGGTTTAATATATTTGGTCATTTACATATTTTTCTACCTCATTACATCCAAAAATAATTCACATGTCTTCTAACACCGTAGTCTCTCAGATCTTCCAATCTTGGAATTATGCACAGTTCCTACCTCAGATCTAATCTTCACCATATCCCGGCATCGTCGACCAAGATCAGTCACTACGGACCTGATCTCCATTTGTTTTTTTTTCTATTCCCTACTTCAGAGCCTTCCATTGCTTTGAGCCGCCTATTCAAGAGCTCAATGTTTCACTCGGAATGTTTCGGCTTTTGGGAATAGAGTTGCTTCTATTCTTTCATTCCTTTTAGAAACAGATAAGGTTATGGCTAGGAGGAATACCTGTTGAATGTCGAGATGGTGTGCGCGTACCGTAGAGAGAGATCAGGTTGATTGCGAAGAACTCCTTTTTGTCTTGGAAGGACTACCTACAAATAAGAACACAAGACCACAAGATTTTGATTAGACAATAAATGAGGAAACTGCCTTGGGCCCAGGAAATATAAAACTTCCTTTCGAAGGTGGTCAGTTCCCTTGCTAATATGAATTAACACAAAAAGATTGCAAAATAATAATTTAATTGCTTCGTTGAGACGGGTAGAGGAAAAGGCTGGTTTCTGGTGTTCAGTCACAGTAACCGATACCGGTTTCTGATAACCGATATCGGTATGGTCTATGTTTTTGGAACTGTAGGCTGGTTGTGTTATGGGGTGGTTGTGTTGTTTGTAAGGTTGGTATATGAGTGATATTAGGTAATGAGATGATGAGAGGCAAATGAATGATAGTTAGATGTAATATGTTGCTGGGTAGTGGATCTAGGAATGGATTTATGAGGACTGGGATTCAAAAGTCTAAGAAATATTATTAAAGAGGGCATGTAAGATATAACTTACTGGTTATTGACGAAGATGCAGGTCTAAGAGCTGTGATGACAAAGGTTGAACTCAGGTAGGATGGCCTAACAATCAGAAGATGAGATATCTCCCTCTCGATGATCATCTGAGTGTCACAGGACTCTAACTATGTAGTTGCAGTCTTGGGCTTGATCCCCTTCACTGCAAACTCTTCTGGTTTCTTTACTCGTCTTTGCTTGGCCAAGTAAAAGATCCGGATTCTCCTGATCACTTATGATGATTCCGATTGATCCAAAAATCCTTCGACATTTCTTTCTGGTTAGGGGAGCCCATTTACAGGGAACCGATGGCGGTTACGTAACCAACGGCGGTCGAGTAGGAACCGGTATCGATCAGGAAAAAGTAGGCTATTTTTAGCAAAATAGCCCACTTTCCCTGCTTTTCTCCCGAGGGATTAGTTGCGGGCTTGGTCAAGTGACTAGAAGGTCGGTTTTGGGTGCGAGAAAGGGGTCATTAGTCATGGTGTAGGTGTAGACCAAGTTATAGGTCTTAATTAGGTTAGTTTTAGGGTTAGGACTAGGTCATGATGAGGTGGCAAAATGAGGTGGCAGGTAAGGTGATGTGGATTTATCAATTACAAGGTAATTAATAAATAATTGTGTAAGGTTTAGGTGATGAGGTTAGGTTGTGAAATGAGATGCGGGTCACAAGGGGTCGTAAGACACAAATTTGGTGTCTACATTAGCCCCTTATTGTCGTGTAGCTTGTTTTGTAAAGCTGCACGGACAATAATATGAAGTGGTTTCTCCTGTTAAGGGTATAGGTAATCCCCCTCAAATCTATCACGGATTGAGAGAACGTGAAATCAGGGATAGAGTTGATAAAGGATAAATGGTGTAGAGATGATGGTGAGAGGGTGGGGTAGGTCCAAGGAAGCAGACGCACGTTGAAATGCAATAGTGCGACTAGGGTACATGATTTGACGAGCAAACCAACAATGCATAGGCAAAGGTCGATAGTTTATCCAAACAAGGGTGATATAATCCTGGTATCCAAGGCATAGGAAGTAACTCCAGGGTATATAACGAGTAAGGTATAGGAACATTTTAGGCTTGTTCGGAAGGTACCAACTGGTTGGGTTTGGTTGAGATAAACGTCACGGTCTAGGTCTAGGCAAAGTTGGTCGACAGATCAAGTCAAGGACCCTAATCATGCTAAAACACGAACAGGTGATCTCGATTGAACAAAAAGCTACATGATGGGTGGATAAAAGTGTATGTTGTTGATGTTGGGCGAGGTATCGAAGTGGTACGGCCTTGGGTATGGCCAAGTTGTGGGGTTGTGGCCTTGGGTCGGGCCAAATGGTTGGGGTGAGGCCTTGGGTCGGGCCAAATGGTTAGGGTGAGGCCTTGGGTCGGGCCAGATGGGTAGGGTGAGGCCTTGGGTCGGGCCAGATGGGTAGGGTGAGGCCTTGGGTCGGGCCGGATGGGTAGGTTATGGCCTTAGGTCGGGCCAAATAGGTTGGTTGCGGCCTGAGGTCGGGCCAAATGGTTAGGGTGCGACCTTGGGTTGGGCCAAATGGTTAGGGTGCGGCCTTGGGTCGGGCCAAATAGGTTAACAAACGGTGTTCAACAAAGGTGGATATAGGCGATGTTGTGAGAAAGGGCGTTTAGTAAATAGGGGCAGAAATTGGGGGAAAGTTGGAATGAAACCGATGTCGATTATACATGAGTGATATCGGTTAAAGAACCGATACCGGTTCCTTAGGGCATAATAAAACCGATATCGGTTAGGGGCGAAAAACCTATAAAAAGAAAAATACGGCCTGTCATTGTCACTTTTGCAATTTGAAAACCAAATTGAGTTGTCTGACGTGGAGAGTTGATATTGGAGCATTTGTTGCATGAGGTGGCGCTATTTGACTAGAGGAGTTAGTTGTTAGTGGGCCCGAGTGAGGAGGAGGCAGTAGTTGATTGGTGGAGGACCTAGAAGAGGACATTTGGAGCCATGGCACAACCAAGAGGAGCAGGAGGGGCTGGACCAGCTGGACCACCACCACCCATCCCACCACGACGACGTGTCGTCGTACGGGTAGGTTTGAAACCCCTCATTGTGTGCATTTTATTGCATTATGCTATATTTGGGGTTTGGGTAGGAATGTACATTTTTTAGGAAATAATTAGAAAATGGAAATGATTTGAAAAAGGGAGAGGGTAGATAGGTGAAATAAGCCAAGGTGGATGGGTGGGTAGGTTTTTAGGGTATTTGGGTGGGTAAATTGGTAGAAAAATGAAAAATGTAGGTGGGGGGGGCCACGCGGGGTTCGGCTCCGGGAAGTTACAGTGACCGATGTCGGTCGCTAAGCAACCGGCATCAGTCTCGAAATGTTGGGGTAGGTCGAGTTTTGGAGTTGACCGCAGTCGGTCTGTCTTTGACCGGCGTCGGTTGTAAGGGACCGATACCGGTCCTTGCCTTGGTTTATTTCAATTGGGTGTTGTGGGTATGGTTTGGGATGTGGTGGAGGTTTTGTTGGTATGATTTGGGTTGTTTTGGTTGTTGGTTTGGTTGTTGGTTTGGGTGTTGTGGGTATGGTTTGGGATGTGGTGGAGGTTTTGTTGGTATGATTTGGGTTGTTTTGGTTGTTGGTTTGGTTGTTTTGGTGTTTTGGTATTGTGTAGGTTGTTGGTTTGGGTGTTGTGGGGTATGGTTTGGGATGTGGGTGGAGGTTTTTTTTGGTATGATTTGGGTTGTTTTGGTTGTTGGTTTGGTTGTTTTGGTGTTTTGGTATTGTGTAGGTTGTTGGTTTGGGTGTGAAGAGGGAGGGGGATAGTGGAGAAGATAGGTGGGTAGAGGGGTTTGTTAGAGAGTTGGGTTGTGGTCGGGGAGATAGAGGGTATAAGTAGATGTTGTGATAAAGAGTAGGGCTAATACTGTGGGTTGGTTTTGCAGGCACGTCAGCAGCTGACGATGTGGGACAGGATGCCCCCGCTGTTGGTACGGATGCGGCCACGTGTATCCGCAGCACACTCGGCCATCCTGCGCAAGGTGGGACTCGACAGAGTCCAGAGGTACAGGGCGATTGATAGGGATCATAGTTTGATGGTCGCCCTCATCGAGAGATGGGACCCGGTGACCAATGTGTTCCATCTCCCAACTGGGGAGATGACTATCACATTGGAGGATGTATATCGCATCCTTAGACTGCCGATCGATGGAGAGGCAGTCTTCCAGGTAGATTCAAAGATAGCCATGGATAGCATCCTACACGTATTCGGGAATGCAGCCGCGCTATTGGCGTATCACAGCGCAAGCATCAGGTATGGGGATATGTACCGTGTGCACTGCCATGAGACACGGCTTGCCGTGTTGATGATGATCGGGATCACCTGCTTTGCCCTCCCGGACTCAGAGGGAGGCCGCTTTCCACGGGCGCTTATGGGGGTGCTACATGAGATGGTGGAGGAGCACACCATTTATGCTTGGGCACCAGTATACAAGGTATAGTTGTATCGAGAGTTGTGGGGCTATCGCCGGATGAGGTGATTCGGGATTTGTTCAACGTTTTTGCTGCATTGTTGGGCATATGAGCACATCATATGCCTTAGACCAGTAGGGCTGCCCCAGCAGCCAGGGCCACAGGTCATATATAGATACGACTTTCAGAGGTGGTTGGGGGTCGTGGGCCAGCCACGAGCAGTGCTTGCAGGGCGGGACGTCGCTTATTACAGGAATTTATTAGAGGGCCTGACAGCGGCAGATATCGTATGGAGACCTTACAGAGGTCATCACCCTCGCAGAGGAGCCCGAGTACAGTTACGCTTGATCCAGTACACTTTCTGGATAGCAGGACGGATGCCGAGAGAGTATGAGAGGATACCCCTGGAGAGGGTACGCTGGCAGATGGGGCTACGACAGGATGAGCCACCTCCCTTCCCTCAGTATCGGAGGGATGATGTAGAGGCCTCACTGCCTGCACCACAGCCCGTGGACCCAGATTGGGTTGCAGAGAGTCCAACAGATGACACCATGGATGACGCCGGCTGTACGGGAGCATATATGGTTTGGTGGGCTGGTCAGAGAGTAGCGAGGGTAGCACAGCCTGCATAGCCAGACTTGGCAGCTGTGACGGCAGAGAGGGATCAGCTCAGGGGCCAGGTACAGTTATTACAGGGGCAGCTTACTGCTGCACAAGCACAGATAGGTGTTTTACAGGGGCAGCTAGCCCAGGCTCAGGTATAGGCACAGGTACCACCACCAGCAGCGGCACAACCACAGCCCCAGGCACAGGTATAGGTACCACCACGGCCACAGGCACCACCAGCGGCACCAGCACAGGCACAGGGGGCACTGGTATTAGGAGTTAGGGGACCAGCCCCAGCAGAGATGGTGGCACGGGACAGGTATATGGAGGCGAGAGCGGAGGCCCGGTACTATTAGGATGTTCTAGATGGTACCGGAGCTGAGTATCAGCCATATGCGGCCTATAGAGCAGAGACCTCTCACAGTCAGAGATCTCAGGGAGGTGTAGCCACAGCCGGTGTGTCTGTTACAGGCAGGAGGCGAGAGGCACCACAGGGACCAGCAGGGAGAGGTGTTGAGGGCGGTGGGGAGAGCTGAGGGATCCCTGCATTGTTTTTGTATTTGTATATTGGATATGGGCACCGGTCTGTGAACCGGTTGTGTTGATAGAGGCCTGCATGCCTACATATTATTCATGTATTCATTCATTTATTGTATATACCGGCCTGCGAGCCGAGTACGGGTTGTACAGTTGATACCGGCCTGTGAGCCAAGTATGTTTGTGATATGAGAGACCGGCCTGCGAGCCGAGTCGAGATTATTGACGGTTATTACGGCCTGCGTGCCGGCTTTGTTGTATTATGAGATCACAGAGGCCCCTATGCAGGGCACATTGTATATTTGAAACTTTGGATATATATAGATATGATGTTTTGACCCACATGCTGTGCGTAAAATGTATTAAGTGTTTTGTCGATGGTTTGTGATATTTGATGTATGATGAGTTTGATTTACATGGTGTTATGTATTAATGATGTTGATGTCTTTTGTTGATGGGATGTATATAGATATAAATGATGAGTTTAATTGACATGTTATATTATGAAATGTTGTATGTTTTGGTTTTGTGAAATTGAATGTATGTAGCTGGTAAGTTGGATCCAAATGGTGTATAAATTAATGGTTTTTGATATCGTTTGTTGATGATTTGTTTGTTTTGGTAATGTAGATAGATGTTATGGATGAAATTGTAATGAGATGTGGATTTAATGTATGATTATAGATAACGGTGTTGTTATGCAAGAAAAAGGGACTGCGCCACGAAAAAATTAGGTAGAAAATAAAGAAAAGGACTATATTTGAAAAAGGTAGGTGAATGAATGGTATCGGTTATGTAACCGATGTCGGTAGTAAATAGACCGATATCGGTTAGATAACCGATACCGGTTATCTTTAGAAAAGTAGATTTTCTAAAAATAGAAAAGCGGTGGTGGCAACTGAAGTTATTATTTTGAGAGCCATGCAAGAAGTTAAATACGCGAACGCGACGGTTTTTTGACGACTGAGACAGGTAATTGCATGAGAGATTTGAGTGATAAGGAGAAAAGAGACAGGGAAAGTGAATGTGATATGAGATTCAGAAGGCAGAAAGGCAAATTTGAAAAGGGTGGTGAACATGGCAGAATGAGGAGAAACATCCAGCAAGCAGGGACGAGAGGGAAGACAAGTGCCACCTCAAGCTGCTGCAGCCCAAGAGGTAAACGGTTTGGTTGTAATTTGATTTTTGCATGTTTTGTGAATAGGATGAGAGAAGTGTAAGTGGGTAGATATGAGAAAGAAAACGTGATAGCAAGGGTTATAGATGAGGTGAGTGTTATAGGGTAGGGAATCAGGGGTTTTCGGGTATGTTTGTATGTACAGAAAGGAGTAAACGATCAAATTACTGTCGTAGGTGGTGTGTTTTGGCAAGGTGTATAAAATTAACAGTGACCGATAGCAGTTAGAGATAACCGATATCGGTTACTGAACCGGTAGCGGTTAGCCAATAACCGATACCGGTTACTGCAGGGATTTCTAGCATGTGAGAAAAAAACCCTTGGGGATTTGATGGATTGAATGGTTGTTTGTTGTTTTGACGTATGCAGGCAGAGGCAGGGTTGAGGATGAATGATAGTGTGCCAGCGCTGTTGTCACGAATCCGAGCGGATGTAACACCAGCTGAATGGACATTGATAAATCGTTTGGGGTTAAGTGGAATCTGCTATTATTCATGAATCACACGTAACCATGCTATGTTGCAAGCGTTGATTGAGAGATGGAATCCCGAGAAAAATACCTTCTATCTGCCAACAGGGGAGATGACAGTGACATTGGAAGATGTGTTCCGTATTTTGAGACTCCCAATTATAGGAACACTAGTATATCAGGCAATGCCTAGCGCGGGGCGGGCAGCGATAACAGCAGTATTTGGTCCATACGCACGAGATTTGACACAGCGAGGTTTGACATTTACATATGGCATAATGTATGCAGCACACCCAGAGGAGACAAGGTTAGCGGTGATATTAATGATAGCGGTAGGGTATTATGCGTTGCCGAGGGCGGATGGGGGAAGATTTCCAAAAGCATTGATGTGTGTTATTTGGGAGATGATAGAAAGGAACGTGACTTTTGCATGGGCACCTGCATATTTGGCGGAGCTATACAGGGGTTTATGGGCTTGTAGGCGAAATCACAGGACGACACTGGATTGTTCATACTTATTACACTGTTGGGCCTATGAGCACATTGTTTGTGTGCGACCAATAGGCCGACCCATCCAGTCAGGAGAGACCGGAGTACAGAGGTTGGGATTCAGACGATGGGTCCAGACAGAACAAGAGGCAAGATCCCAGGTCGTGACGGGTGACATTGAGTATTATAGGCAGGTATGGGAGATGGTGACGATTGCGGATATCTTTTGGAGGCCGTACGGGAATTATATGGTAACAGAGAATATAGCGGAGGAGTTGAGGGGTGTAGAGCGATTGAGGTGGATCGCAGGGCACAGGCCAGGTGAGTATGAGAGGATTCCTCTAGATCGCGTGCGGCGACAATTTGGATTTGTGCAGGACATACCCCTGGCTTATAGACCATATATGAGGATCGACGCTGAGGCAGCATTCTCACCTCCCCGGCCAACACCTCCAGAAGGGCCAGAGGAGATAGCAGCCGATCGCAGGGTAATGGATGCAGGAACGACAGAGGCCTATAGATTATGGTGGGTAGCAGAACTGCGAGGTGTACGTGATCGTCCTGACATAGCTATGATTACAGCAGAGAGAGATCGTCTGCAGAGTTTAGTTCAGTAGCTCCAAACGCAGGTGAATGAGGCAAGAGGATTGTTAGTGGTTACGGAGTCATGAGCATAGGGACTAGAGACAAGGTACCTCCATGCGAGGGGCGTATTCATATGTTACAGGAGAGATTGGCAGATCAGTGGGTGGTACCAATAGCCGTGGTACCTTTGAGGACAGAGAGGCCTGGTGAGAGGCGTCGACGATCATGATCATCCCCTAGTTCGGGATGAGGCGTGAGGGTCTAAGTAAATGTTAGCAAGGTATAAGAATAAATAAGGATGCCGACCTGCGTGTCGATGATAGAGAAGATGTATTTGTTTAACATCTAAATAAAACTGAATATGTATGTTGATTTGAGTTATGATAATAATAAGAATGTTTGCGTTTTGACTTTTGGTGTTTTGAAAAAGGATAAAGAGGAATGTGATTAAATAGAAATACACAAAAATATTTATATTTACCACACATGATAGGTTATGGTAGGGGATGGTCGAGCTAACCTTGGGAGACCCCATGTCTCCGAAGTGCTGCCTACATAGCCCATTGCACAAAGCAAGGAGGGGCCTCAGACCGATGTAGTTCTCCCTTAGGACCAGGGAGAGGTGAATTCAGGCAATTTGGTACGGTTAGGCAATTGGTTGGTTGGTAAAAATATTGATATTAATATTGGTAAGGTAAGGTTGTTGGTGTTGGTAATGAATTGGTGATGTTGTAAAAGGTATAAGGGAAGCGAAAGTTAGCCTACCCAAGTGGTAGGGAACCATGTCCTGATTAAGATCAACACATAATCCTAGATGCGAGGCAAAGAGGAAAGAGTGCTCCATAGGTGAAAAGAGCTAAACAAACCACATAATAACGTAGAACGAGCTTGAACCCCTAGGTACCGGTGCATAGACGAGAAGTCAATAGGTGAAAAGAGTTGTATGATCACAATATATCGGGTGTACGTCACGTCCCTTGAGTTGAAACAAATGGTGAGGTGAGGTGGATGGTATAGCTGAGGTACGGAGAACTTGTTACAAAGTGAGTGTTCTGACGAAAGAGAACCTACCCTAAATAGACAAGTCCATGACTCAAAAGTTCTTTTGAATGAGGCTTTTATTTTACTGAATATAGACTGATCGATGTGGGAAGTCTACAAGGGATATTGATTGTATTATTCTTGAGGTCTTCACAAAGCTGATCAATGCGAGAAGCTTCTGATAAAGGCTGACTGTGTATAGCTGTCCTTCGAGGGAGCAGTCTATTTATAGTAGCAGCTGTGATTTTAGTGCATAGCTGTCCTTCGGGGGAGCAGTCTATATATAATAGCAGCAATAGTTTGGCATATAGCTGTCCTTCGAGGGAGCAGTCTATATATAATGTAGATAGCTAGATGTCCTTTTGGCGTGAAGCATCTAGTTTGGTAGGAAGTTTGACTCAAGAAAATCCCGTAAGAATGTGTTATTTTAATACTTTGAAGTCATGGACTAGACTAAAAAGGGAAGGCATTGCTAAGGTGAGGTGAGAATCAAACTATGTGAGCTTGATTTTTATTATGAGGTGTAGGAAACAAAGTGTATGTGGTGGTAAGTGAGCTCAAGGGACGAGCGGCAGGTAGATAAGAAGTGATATAACACTAAATTCAATAGTAGAATGGTCGAAGATGCAAGGCATTAAGGGGTTCAGGCTCAGGTTTACCATTAAGCGAAGCTAAACGATAAGTGCCCGATCCATAAGTGTGAGTGATTATCTAAGGCCCAATCCAATTGGGAGCAAATTTTCCACGTTTGCTCTTTTCTAGTTTGGTTACATGTTGATTCTCTTTGAGGACAAGATCACCAACCTGAAAGGTACGCTCATGAAGTCGCTTATCATAAGCACGCTTGATACGTTTTTGATAGATTTGAAGGTGATCAAGAGCTGTAAGACGACGCTCGTCAAGAAGCTCCAATTGGGCTAACCGCTCTTGGCGGAAGTCATCGTTGGTGAGAATATCCTGAAGAGATATTCTAAGGGAGGGTATTTGTATTTCGAGAGGCAAGACAGCCTCGGTACCATATACCAAAGAAAAAGGTGTGGCATTAGTGGAGGTACGAATGCTAGTACGATAAGCCCAAAGGGCAAAGGGGATGTGATCATGCCAATTTCTTCCGGACTCACTGACAACTTTCATGAGGATTTTGGTTAGGGTTTTATTAGAGGATTCGGCTTGTCCATTCGCTTGTGGATAGTAGGGTGATGAGAAGCTAAGTTTGATACCAAAGTTGTCACAAAGGTCTTGCAACAACTTATTTTTGAAAGATTTTCCATTATCTGTTATCAGGCGATGAGGAACACCAAAACGACAGATAATGTGGTGGTTAATGAATTCTACAATTTTTTCTTTTTTAGTTGAAATGAGCAGAATAGCCTCCACCCATTTGGTGTAATATTCGGTTGCTGTGATAATCCATCGGTGACGTTGCGAAGAGGACGGATGAATCTCACCAATAAGGTCTAAACCCCATTGTGAGAAAGGCCAAAGATCTCGGGCGACCTGTAGCGGGTGGCTAGGAGTATGTTGAAGGTTGGCATGTTGTTGACACATAACACAACGCTTAACATATTCGTAGCAGTCGTTATTGAGAGTAGGCCAATAATAACCTAGGCGAAGGATTCGTTTGGCCACGGCAAGGCCGCTAAAATGTCCACCACAAATACCGTCATGGACCTGTTGGATGGTATGGGTGACCTCCTCGCCGGTGAGACATCGAAGGAGGATGCCATCAAAGCCACGTTTATAAAGGAGTCCCCCCATAACGACATAACGAGAAACACGTTTAAGAAACGCGCGTTTGCCGGTACTAGTAAGGTCAGATGGGAGAACAGAGGTTGTAAGGTAGTCGTGGAATTGGTGATACCAAGTATCCTGCGAATTAGCAGACACCGTATTTATCGTACAAACAACCGGGGCTGAATAAGATGGGGCAAAGAGTTGTTGGACCAAGACGAAAATGTCAGAGTCAGTTGATGAAGCTGGAATTTGCGAGGCTAAGCAAGCCATAGTATCCGCAAATTTGTTAGTGGAGCGGGGAATGGTTTGGATAGAATAGTGAGTAAATAAGGCTAGAAGTGAATCCACGTAGTGTTTGTACTTTTGAAGTTCCTCATTTTTGCATTGGTAGATGCCCATAACTTGATTGACTACCAATTGAGAGTCGCCAAAAATATTGATAGATTTGATACCTAAGTGTAACGCAACCTGGAGACCCAGAACAAGGGCCTCGTATTCCGCTGTATTATTAGTGCAAGGGAAATCGAGTCGGAATGAAAGAGGCATAGGCTCAGCGTCGAGAGGAATGAGAACAACGCCGGCTCCTCCGCCGCGCTGGCATTTGGATCCATCGAAGAAGAGGGTCATTGGATACGACTCCTCCCTGAGTGAAAGAGTGGCGATGAGTTCGTCGGGGAATGTAAAATTAGTAAATTGTTCCCCAGGTAAAGGGGCTTCCGCAAGTTGGTCTGCGATGGTTTGTCCTTTGATTGATTTCTGGTGGACAAACTCAAGGTCGAGGTCGGCGAGGAGCATGAGCCATCGGGCGATGCGTTGGTTTAGATGAGGTTTGGCATACATGTAATGGATGGGGTCCGTGTTGGTGATGACGAAAGTTTTGTGATTCAGAAGGTAGTGTCGGAGTTTGGTAGCCACGAATGATAGGGCTAGGCACAACTTTTCTACATGTGTATACCTAGTCTCATAGTCCACCAAAGTACGACTTATATAATAAACGGCTTGTTCTCGATTCTCGGAGTCACGATGTGCAAGCATGGCCCCTACAGCGTGGTCAGTGGCGGAAAGGTAAAGGTAGAAAGGGCGGTCGTCCTGGGGTGGGATAAGCACGGGTGGCTGCAAGAGATAAGCTTTGAGAGCCTCAAAGGCTTGGTGGCACTCTTCGCTCCATTGAAAGTCAATGTCTTTTTTAAGGAGGTGATGGAAGGGTTGACATCGATCCGAGAGTTGGGAGATGAAACGTCGGATAGATTGGAGCTTACCTTGTAAACTACGCAATTGTTTGAGATTAGTAGGTGGGGGCATTTCTAGAATGGCTTTGACTTTAGATGGGTCGACCTCAATGCCACGCAAAGAGACGATAAAGCCAAGAAGTTTTCCCGAAAGGACACCAAAGACACATTTCTTTGGTTGAAGACGGACAGAATATTGTAACAGGCGATCAAAAATAATGGTTAAAACATCGAGATGTTCACTGCGATGTTTAGATTTGCCAAGAAGATCATCGACGTAATCTTCCAGGATAGTGTGCATAATGTCATGAAAAATGTAGGTCATAGCCCGCTGATAGGTTGCACCAGCATTCTTAAGGCCAAATGGCATGACACGATAACAGAAAGTTCCCCAAGGGGTTATGAAGGCAGTTTTATGTTGATCGGCAGGGGCAACCAAAATTTGGTTGTATCCTGAAAAGCCATCCATGAGAGAGAGCATCTCATGGCCTGCAGTGAGATCAACAAGTTGGTCAATACTAGGTAGGGGGAAGTCATCCTTAGGGCAAGCGAGGTTAAGATCCCAGAAATCCGTGCATATCCGAAGTCCCCCCGTCGCTTTAGTGACAGGTACGATGTTAGAAATCCATTGAGGATAGTCAATAGGCAGGATGAAGGAAACAGAAAGGAGTCGTTGAAGCTCTTCTTTGACCAAGAGGGCAATGCGTGGATGCATTTTTCTCAGTTTTTGTTTAATTGGCTTGGAATCGGGTTTCAGTGTAATGTTATGGACGGCAATGTCAGGATCAATTCCAGGCATGTCAGCGTAGGACCAAGCGAAAGCTTGGTTGCGAGCACGGAGAAAGGTGGTAAAGGCGACTTGTTCTGATGCGTTAAGGGATTGTCCGATCTTCACAATGTGAGGATCTTCCTCTGTGTGGATGTTGATTTCTATAGTAGACTCGTTCAACATGGTTTGAGTTTCAGATGGTAAGGCACGTTGAATATAAGAGTCGTCCGCACCAAGGTAGGTGAGGATGGAGTCATCATCCTGGCACTCAACAACATTAATTGAAGGCGAGTCCTCTTCAATCATGTCTGGATATAGAAGGGGAATAGAAGAGGGGTCCTCATTATCGCGTTGATAAGTGAGAGGACCTAGGAAGATAGCATTTATGAAAAAAAAAAGTTAGGAGGGATAGATTCGGGATCTATCGACTCTGTGGGTGACGATGGCAAAATGGGTGATGATGGTTCGGTAGGGGTGACGTCGTCATCTTCTAGAAGACAACTGACACGAGGTTCCTTCGGTGTAAGTGTTCCCGGAAATCCGAGACCACTACGATCATTGTGCTTGCGTGTAGTTACGGGGATGATTGTATGTCGGCCTTGTTCATAAAGACCAAAACCAAAGCCTTTCCAAGCACAGCGAGTCAAGAAGGTGAGGGCGAAACGACGATTTGTCAGGTATTGAAAATCGGATTGGAAAGGAACCACACCAAGAGGAGGCTCAGGGACAACGGAAGATGCGTCGACACCTCCATATGTTAGGTTAGTGCGGCAGTGAGGTGGTCCGTAGGGGATTACTTCCCCCACACGACGGTCATAGGTAGGATGTGCATGTACCTGTCCGTACTCCTGTGGGGTATGGAAAGAACTAACGTTATATAGGCGATACTCCCCCAGCGTAAGGCGTTGAAAAACATCTACTAAGGGGTCTGCGGTTGGGATATTAGCTGCGGGAAGGGAAGTGGCTTTTGCGACGGTGATTTCATGGGTTGAAGGTGTAGGTGCTGTTGAAGTGAATGGTAGAGGTGTGGTTGAAGTGGATGGTTGAGTTGGATGAACGGGCGTCTTGATTGGTACAAGCACATCATTAGGGCGATATAACATATTGCAGGTTTTGAATGGGGGAGGATCAGCTTTTACAGTGTAGGATTTCCCCTCGTACTCAAATTTAATGCATCTATGCAAGGTTGAGGGAACGCATCCCATAGCCCGGATCCAAGGGCGACCTAACAATATATTGTATTGGAACTCTCCCTCAAGGACATAGAAGAGTTCGGGTAAAGTGCGTGGTCCTACACGAATGTTGAGGATCACGGTGCCTAAGGTAGAGGTAATAGCGTCATTGAATGACCGCAACATGATGGGATTGGCACACATGTAGCTAGAAGGGATATTCATTTGTTGGAAGGCTTTTGAAGAGATGATGTTTAGGCTAGCGCCCCCGTCAATCATAACACGACGTACCCGAATGTCCCGGACGTAGGCTGAGATGAAAAGAGCAGGGTCAGGATCTTCTGTACCAAAGTCAACAATTTCGTCTTCGGAGAAACTGACTGCAGCAGCTTGTTGTACAGAGATAGAAGTGGTTGGGGCAGTGGGTTGTTTGGTGAGAGAAGCAACGTGATTGGGTGTTAGAATGGAGGCAACAGGCAGGGTTTCATTAGGTAAGACCTCGATCCCTTGAAGAATTTCAACGAGAGCTTGTCGATGAGATTCAGAAGTCTGAATGAGATCATATAGTGTCATTTTTACGGGTGATTGGTGAAGCTGTTTGATCATGGCTCGATGGGCAACTCCATTAGAGACGGGGTAAGCGGGTCCACGAATAACCACTTTGGGTGGTGGTGCAATCGGGATGGTGGACGGAGAAAGAGAGGACGCAGGTGTGCTTTCTTTCGCTTTCTCGTTGTTTTTCTGCGCTCGAGTAGCAACACTGATCATGTTGATCTCGTGAACACAAGAGGAGGAAGATGGTAGTGACGAATCATGGGCTTCAAGAGGTGGGGTTGTAATAATGATAGATCTTGGTGAGGCGGGGACAGATGGTATAGGAGAGGGAATTGAAGCTAAAGGTCTCTCCCTTCGTAAGTTGTCTTTCTTAACCTTTCTATCTGAGAGAGGTGACTGACGAAGGATGGTTTTTAAAGCTTTGCATCCCTCCACATCATGTCCTGGTGTGTGATGGTAAGCGCAGATTTTAGACTCATCATAACCTATAGGTCGAGGTTTAGACGGGTCATAAGGTCTAAGTGGGGGTAGGGAAATGGTCGCATTCTCCACCAACATAGCAAGGATTTTGGCGTAAGATCCTTTGAGTGGGTCAAAATCGGAGGAGGATGAGGGTATTGATTGTGCGGGTTTTGGTAATGTTTGGGCATGGTTGGTTCGTATGGGTGGTGGTTTAGCCAAGGGGTGTTGACACGTGGTTTTCACTAAACGTGGTTTCTTTGGCGCAGGAGCTATGTTCCGCTGGTTAGATGATGAGGCTACAGATGACGCGGTAGCGGGAAACAACCACGGAGAAAGGGGAGTGACAGAAAATAAATCCTTTGATGATGGAGTTTGTTTAGGGTTGATGGGTGGACAGGATACGTGGGGTGATAATGTTGATATACCCTTAGATCTCTGTATGGGTGCAGAAGGCGTAGGTCATTTTAAAGAAAACGCAGGAGGTATGATATATTGATGCAAGGTGGAGGGATGAGGTCCCAATATGGAAGGTAGGTGTGACGATGATGGTTTTGATTGTGATAGAGGCACGGATTGAGTTTGTCTCCTAAGTGGCGGGGCGGCTTTATTTTTGGATAAATCTAGTCGCTTAGGCGGGTGTGTTAGACTGGGTATTGGTGAGGTCCCAAGTGTAGGGGAAGATTTGGTTAAGCTGACAGAGGTGGATGAGATACTTGGTAGAGATGCGGGGAGTGATGATGAGGCCATAGGCATTTTGAGTTTCTGCAAACACTTCGGGTATATGGTAGAGGTGTCTGGATCGGTCATTTGCATTTGAGTAGAATAGGGGGTACTCAAACGTTCCCATAGGACTCGTCTATCTTCTGGAGAATGACAGTCTTCAGGTGTGAATGGGAATTTTTGTATGGAAGAAAGGTGGGTTGTGATTCCGGTCCACTGTGGGTGTGATACAGGGGGTAGATGAGGCAATGTATCAATAGGTGTTAAGAGGTCAACCGGTCGCTGAAAAGATTTAGGCGATGAAGAACTAATAGGTAGGAGGGCATGTTTAAGAGGATCCGTCATGGTTAAAGAATTTGGTGATGTCGGTGCAAGGGGTTTCTCGTCTAAGGATGTCAAAAGGAGTGGCGAGCCTTCCTCTTGTGCAGCAAGAGCGGTAGAAGGGGACGTTTGGGAAATAGATAGGTTAGATAACATCCGCTCGCAGTCTTGTAGGGATGTGGTGTAAGAAGACTCATCTATGAGAAGAGAACTCTGGGCGGTTAACTCCTTTATGGGTAAAGGAATAATTTCGCTTTGGCTTGATGGTGGTGAAGGAGGTTCGGGTCTCTGGGTCAGTGAAGAGACTTGATTCAAAATTTTCTCGATAGAGGCTTTTGGCTGGGAGTCGAAGACTGCATGGATCTCATGGACACTCTCCTCGGCTAAGATATCCTGGTTTACATTACTGTTAGAAGAGTGATTTGGGAATGGTTTGTTGAAGATTTTCAAATTTCGGTTGGCAGGGGCATTAGGATTATCGAGGGTTATATCCCCTGCGTCAACCATTTCCTGCACTATGTTTTTCAACATCTTGCAGTTTTCATGACTATGTCCTTTTACGCGGTGAAAGTTACAGAAGTCATTTTCTTTGTACCAGGAAGGTATAGCGCGGGTGGAGTCAAACCCGGAGTGAGGTTTAACAGGAGGCAAGGTGATAGCTCCGGCTTTGAGCAATTTTTCCAAGATGACACCATAAGTTTCTCCCAAGGGAGTGTAATTGATGGGCTCGGCTTTATACTTATAGGAGGTTTTTGGTGGGGTATTAGACGGTGCTTGAGATTTGACCATCACCGCGTGGACAGCTCCTTTTGATTTCGAAGAAGTGGATGTGTGAGGAGTGGTGGTGTTTGGTTTATTGGTAGAATTTGGAGTTCAGAAATTGGGGTTTTTGTTGCGCAACCGCAATTTTTCTTCTTCTAAGGCTCAAATTTCTAGTTTCCGAGCCATGGTAAAGGCCTCATCAAATGTGCGGAAAGTTTGAATTTGAAGAGTAGGAGAAATGTGCTTAGCACATGCCCGCGTAAAAAGTTCGATAAGTTCAGCCTGAGGCAAGGCATATGTAAGTTGGTTGATAAGGCCGCGCCATCGTCCAACGAAATCTGCGATAGATTCATCTTCGAATTGTCGGATGGCATAAAGGTCGGTGATAGATACTTTCTTGGCAATGTTAATGGAGAAATGATCCAAGAAAGATTGGGCTAGTTGGTTAAAAGAGAAGATTGAGTGCTGGGTTAAAGCACTGTACCACTCCAAGGCGGGTCCTGATAAGGACATGGGAAAGGTGCGGAGTAACAAGGCATCATCATGAGCAATCAAATAACAAGCATGTCTAAATGATCGCAAGTGTTGTTGAGGATCCTCTTTACTATTAAAACGAGTAAATTTCGGCAATTCCCATTGAGGAGGATATGAATGAAGGGGGACAGAAGGGTGAATAGGCTCCCGACAAACTTGCTCGTATGTCAAGGCGCTACGACTTCCCGATACAGAAGCCTCCAGATTTTGCATTTTGTCCATCATTTGTTTGATGAAATCCGTGGTTGGATGAGATGATGGTGCGGTTGTGGTAAACGGAGGCAAATTGGGCCAAGGGCCTCCGCTAGACAATGGTGGGGTTAAGTGTTGATAAGGTATGGAGGATGAATATGTTGAGGCGACCGAATAGGGATGTCCCATATAGGATGTTGAGGTCACTGGATACATGTATGGGAATGAAAAGGTAGGCGGAGCTTGAGAAGGAAAGCTCGTGTGGATAGGTGGCAGAGAGCAAGTCATGAACGGAGCAGTCTGCAAGAGAGATGAGGTAGGAGCCATCGGTGGTAATGATATGTGGGGTCCAAGATTAACCAAAGGAAAGCCAATCTGTGTCGTATGAACCTCTGAAGCCATCGGATTGGGAGACGGGGCTAAAGATGCAGGAAGCAAGGCGGTGTCATTAGGCGGAGTGGGAGCTAGATGAGCAGCTATACTAATGGGCATGCCAACAAGGAGTTGACCATCGGGCGTACGGTCAGGGGCATGAGACAAATAGTATTGTACAGCGCTAGGATTAGCATCCAGAAATTTGGCAAATTCCTTATCTCCTACAGGAATTTTGGGGACCTCACTGGTGTCCGTAGGGTTCCCTATAGAATGTGAAGGGGGTGATTCAGGCAAAGGCACAGAGCAGGCATGTGAAACCATGGCGGCGGCTTGCTTCCGAGTGATAACAACCATGGACAAGAGTACACAGTAAGGTTTCAATCTATCAGGAACAGAAACAGCCTCAGAATGGTGAAATTGGCAGGTTGCTGGTTTGTCAGGGGCTGTAAAGGACAGTAACCGATATCGGTCTAATAACCGATGTCGGTCAGATCATAGACGACGTCGGTCAGTTAACCGATGCCGGTGTAAGAAGACTGGTATAACAAGATATAAAAGGCTGCTAATTTGATTTTTAACAACGTTTAGTACACTTATCAAATTATTCTGAGGTGATCACAGAAGACAGAGTATGACAGAGAAAACAGAACTGAAAACAAGCAAGATGCACACGCAAATCCAGAGACTAACCCTAGGGTTAATTTTAATTATCGTGTGCTTATGCCTTTAGACGTAGAATGATGTCAGAATCCTAAACAAAAGACTTAGGGGAAATGTCAAGTTTGTTTTGGCTTATAAGGTTACCTCAATCGGGCGGAGGAATACCGCGGAAAAGGGGGGATGTTTGAGCTGTTGAGTTAATTGTGAAGTGATTCGGTATGTGTTGTGCAGTGAAAGTAAGATTAATTTCTTGTCAATACCGTGGATATCACCCCCACGTGTACGACCTGTTACTTAATCTATGTTCACTAGAATTGAAAACAACAAGCAGGAATGCGATGCAGGTGTTTTAAACCCAAATCGAAAATGATATTCGATGAAGCAAAAGAGATGACTTTCACTAATGCAAGATGTAAAAGCAAAGCAAGTTCTTTTACCAAAACAATAAAATACCTTGTGAATATCTTTAGAAGAAGAAAACAGCAAGTATGCTCCCTATATGAAAGCAAGCAAGAAAGAAAGAAACCCAAAATGGGTCCCACCGGGCGTGCCAAAATGTTTCGCTCGGAATGTTTCGGCTTTTGGGAATAGAGTTGCTTCTATTCTTTCATTCCTTTTAGAAACAGATAAGGTTAGGGCTAGGAGGAATACCTGTTGAATGTCGAGATGGTGTGCGCGTACCGTAGAGAGAGATCAGGTTGATTGCGAAGAACTCCTTTTTGTCTTGGAAGGACTACCTGCAAATAAGAACACAAGACCACAAGATTTTGATTAGACAATAAATGAGGAAACTGCCTTGGGCCCAGGAAATATAAAACTTCCTTTCGAAGGTGGTCAGTTCCCTTGCTAATATGAATTAACACAAAAAGATTGCAAAATAATAATTTAATTGCTTCGTTGAGATGGGTAGAGGAAAAGGCTGGTTTCTGGTTTTGAGTCACAGTAACCGATACCGGTTTCTGATAACCGATATCGGTATGGTCTATGTTTTTGGAACTGTAGGCTGGTTGTGTTGTGGGGTGGTTGTGTTGTTTGTAAGGTTGGTATATGAGTGATATTAGGTAATGAGATGATGAGAGGCAAATGAATGATAGTTAGATGTAATATGTTGCTGGGTAGTGGATCTAGGAATGGATTTATGAGGACTGTGATTCAAAAGTCTAAGAAATATTATTAAAGAGGGCATGCAAGATATAACTTACTGGTTATTGACGAAGATGCAGGTCCAAGAGCTGTGATGACAAAGGCAGAACTCAGGTAGGATGGCCTGACAATCAGAAGATGAGATATCTCCCTCCCGATGATCAGCTGAGTGTCACAGGACTCTGGCTATGCAGTTGCAGTCTTGGGCTTGATCCCCTTCACTGCAAACTCTTCTGGTTTCTTCACTCGTCTCTGCTTGGCCAAGTAAAAGATCCGGATTCTCCTGATCGCTTCTGATGATTCCGATTGATCCAAAAATCCTTCCACCTTTCTTTCTGGTTAGGGGAGCCCATTTACAGGGAACCGATGGCGGTTACGTAACCGACGGCGGTCGAGTAGGAACCGGTATCGGTCAGGAAAAAGTAGGCTATTTTTAGTAAAATAGCCCACTTTCCCTGCTTTTCTCCCGAGGGATTAGTTGCGGGCTTGGTCAAGTGACTAGAAGGTCGGTTTTGGGTGCGAGAAAGGGGTCATTAGTCATGGGTGTAGGTGTAGACCAAGTTATAGGTCTTAATTAGGTTAGTTTTAGGGTTAGGACTAGGTCATGATGAGGTGGCAAAATGAGGTGGCAGGTAAGGTGATGTGGATTTATCAATTACAAGGTAATTAATAAATAATTGTGTAAGGTTTAGGTGATGAGGTTAGGTTGCGAAATGAGATGCGGGTCTGACATTGTCAAACAACCCACCATCATATCTACTAATAATTTTCTTATGGAATTTGTCTTTGTTGTGTAGATAATTAAGCTCATTGCGAGGAGAATCTTTTGTGCTCGTATCCATCACCATCGTATTTAGAGGTAGCCTTAAACCCTCTCACTATTGGAGTTGCTTATTTTCTTTTTCACCATTTCACTAACTTGAAACAGGAGTGAGAAAATTCAATCAACGTTATGGATCGCCCAGTGGGACACTAACCTCGTAGGTGAAATCTTCACATGCTTGTGTGTGTGGTGGATTTCTTACTTGGATTGACAACACATTTGATTAAAATAAAATAAAAAGGAAAATAGCATTATCGAAGTATTCTTCATTTTTCCATGTTTGCTCTTTTTTTATCTCTCTTCCCTTCTTTGACTACATGTTTTCTCTTTTTTGCATCCCTCTTACATTTCACTAAATTCTGTTTTGCAATGCACGCAATTATTTCATTGGTGTCTTGTCCATATATAAAATTATTTCAATAGTGTATTGGTAACAACATAAAAGGATATCTGAAAATCATTTCTCTTAATATTGATGTAGATTTGATTGCTTATGAAGTATGTGATAATTGAATCAACCTTCCTACTCTTACACTAGGGTGAGAATGCAACTAATTTACTTAGCATAAATCATGATGAAAGTCCTGAGTTTCTTCCTCCATAGAAAGTAAATGAATGTGTAGAAGATTTTGCACATTTTCACCTACTCTTACCCTATCTTTTTTTTAGTGTTATAAATATATCGATGTGATGTAGTCTTTTAGCTTCTATCTCTTCAATTTATATCTTATTCTTCTATTTAACAAATGAAGATATTATGGGGTCCTTAGATGAATCATCTTCTTACCCACACCTTATTATTTTTAATCTATGTTATAAGGATCATAGAATTATATACATACCAACACAGAAACTAAGGTCACTCCCTTGCATTGTTGATTGTGAGGATCACTTGAGTGGTCCTCTTAAAGATGCATGCCCTAAACTTGTAAACTAGGTACTCATCCATAGTATGATTCTACCATATTCTAAGACGAAATTAAGGATTCAACTCCATGCTCATGGGAAAATTCATGAGTCCATATATTTGATCAATTGTTGCTATCTTTGGGAGTTACATGGTTTGTAAATTCTAATTTTGAAACATCTAACACTCCTACAAATGTAAGTAAACAATCCAAAATGCCTCAAAACCTAAACAATAACTATAGTATTTCCCAAAATAGACATTGATTGTAAAATTTAAACCCTAAAAGTTTTAGGCCGAATGTTGGAATTAAAAAAAAAGTCTATATAATAACCAAATTAAATTATAAAAACTATCTCTTAAACCGCGACTCATGGAACTGCGAGACTAGTTCTATAAGGTGCAGAGTGACCCTAATTTTTTATATTTACTAAATTAAATTTAAAATATAAGAAATACAAAACTATAAAAATTACTAAATATATACCTCCCAAATGCATATATACCACATTACAAATAGTAACACGCTCGCATTATAGCGCGAGTACGTTTCATCTTCTATGGGTTTGAAATTACCAATTCATAAGTTTAGATTTACCAATGATATCCAAACCTGATGTTTGGACCGTGTAATCCGTGTTTTACAAAATAAAATAAAATCGCATGTATACACCCCGATATCTCATGCATTATAACATTATATTCCAAAAAAATTATAGTACGGCGTCAAACTCGATTTTACCTTGGTGACGATATACTTCTTTCTAAAATCCTATTAGTTCAAGGTTTTCATCCTTAATTTCTTTTACTAGTGCCTTCTTTTTTTGCCAAAATGTATGCATATGTTTTTGTACGCAATTCATGATTTTTTCATCCAAATTTCAAAAAAAAAAAGGCTTCATCTAAACTTTATTCTACACAAATTTTAAAAAGCTAAAAAATCAACTATTTTTCTCAAAGTTACGGGGGTGTACACGCAAATATTTCATTTTTTACGATGTTTGTACTTTGAAAATTAGTAAAAAATTATATATTCATCCAAAAATTATGAAAAATTAATAGGACCTCATGAATGGTCTTAGTTAACTTTCTACATAAGGGATTTGAGAAATAATTTGTAGAACTCAAAAAATGGGGTAACATACACACAATAAGTTGTTATCTTTTTGACACAAAAATAGACACACTTTGTGTGCGCACCAAATTTGACCTTCTTAATCTAGACCATTTTTTAAAAAAATTAGTAGTTTTGAAACAAAATTCCAAGCACTACGTTTCTTATTCTTATGTTATTGTCAAAATTTGAGCATATGCATGTCAATTTATTAGATGAAATTTGATTTCAAAGAAAATGTGTCCACTTTTGACCCCCTTTTGATCCCCCATTTCCATGCACTTACCCTTAACTTATTGATGTTGACATTTTAATGATGTTAGTTGGGTTTTGGATGGAGTCAAAAATTATTATTTAAATGCTAATGTTCCCAATATGTCACTTCAAACATGTTTTGAATTAATAAGTGTATTAATTATGTAAATTTTATAAACATTTTGAAAAATATTAGATTTGTGCAAATATGCCCACTTATTGGGTCCCCTCAACTATATTAATTTGAATTTTTTTGTCCATTTAGTCAACCCCACCCTCACAAAAAGGTACATATTTGTTGGTGCATGTTCACCAATTGGTGTCTTTCCCCTACACACTTTTTAAAGTCGTTAATATTGTTTAAGAATGTAAATGAAAAAAAGGTTTGAAACAAGTGTGAATAATGTGAATTAGGACAAGTAGTATTGATCTTCGAATACATCCAAATTTTTATCTACTGAACAACTTAATCACTTTACCTTGCAAAAAACAAGATACAATTAATCCGACAAATAATTTGTGACAAAAATAAATATTAAGAATAAAAATAGAAACACCAAATACAATTAATTTTATATATTTTTTAATCGAAAATCAAATTTATTAATAAAAAATTTAAAGTGTAGAGTTAATCATACAAAAAATTGGATTGTATGATAAATATACTCCACAATTTACATTTACAAAAGGTTTGAGAGTTAAATTAGCACAATAGCCAAATCATTAACAATTACTATGAGTTAACAAAAATTGTTCAATAAAAATATATAAAAAAAAGAGCACCAAAGACAAAGACATTAAGTTGTAGTGGCAAACATGGAATCCGACATGGAGGCAGATGGCGGTTTGATTTGTCACCCCACCCATCAACTCCAAGACATGATTTATTTTGACTTGACTTTAATATTTTTTTAAAAACATATTATAGAATTCTTAGGTTATGTTATTAACGATAAAAGAATTGTATTTCACTAAATTTGTTTAGAGTATGATCTTGGTCTCATCTCTTATTTAGTGATCTCTTAAAATTCAAAGTTAGTAAATGACTAAGCAACAACTACACCACAATCAATTCTACTTTGACACATATTTGATAACTGATTTGGCAAAAAAAACTCGTGCCTAAGTATATATCAGTTGCTAGTTTGTAGTTTAAAAACAAATTCACCTTTTCAATCAATTTTTTTGGTTCTCGAGCAGTATTTTTTCTATGGTGGTTTATAAACAGCAATTTTGCATTTTAGCAATTCCTGATTTAATAATAACTTTCCATAATTAATAATAAATATGTTTTGGGTTTCTGTTTTGAGAGCACACATAATTTGTTAAACCAGGCTCATTTACTCTTATTAATTTTATCTTATATACATCAGTTGCAAACTAACGGAAGTATTAGAAGTATTTTAATCATACTCTGTATCACTCTTTACAGCATCAAATGTGTTGTTTGGAGTAGGCATATGTGAACAGCTTTTCCCAAATTTCTGACATTTTCCATTCTTCTCCTCGTCGCAACAAGACTACCCACCCCTTTTTTGTTTCAAAAGGCAGGCCTGCACGCACACCCATATCGTTCTCATCCATGATGCTTGTCTGTAAGTCTTGAATAAACGCGGATTGTGTTGTAAAGAGGCTTATAATTATCCATTCACATTCGTTCTCAATCTTCACGTTGACCATGTACTCTTGCATTGAATATTTACCTCCCAGTTTCACGAGGCCGTGCTTTGGACTCTCTACGCCTGAGCTTTTGCACAGAAAAATCATGATAAGAGCAGCACAGCATCTGACCTCATCCAGTTCGAGTTTGCACACCCATTCAGATGAAAACTCAAGTATTGAGATTGGAAATCTGAAAGAACATAGAATTGAGTCCACCTCTCTTTCATCGCCACCCACAGTGTTCATATTCAAAGTTATACCAGATACTTTCGAGGGCAATCTCTGAAATATTACAATACTCTTTAGAAATCCGCTTGTACAAAAAGAAAATCTATAACTGGGACATGTAAATGTAGCTATTTCATATTGAACAAATTGTATTTTAAAAAATTACCTCTAAACATTTTATGCCTTTCCAAACACCACTGTGAGAAGCTGCAATTTGTATGTCTTTAAGTAGTGGCAGATGCTGGAGTCCTTCCATTTTTGTCAGCATGCAGCATCCATCTGCTATAAGGCGTTCCAAGGAATTCAATTGGGACATGTCCTCGAGCTCTTGCAATTCGAAGCACCTACTTAAATTGAGGTATCTGAGCTTTGTTATATTAGAAAGCCCTGATAAATTTTTCAGTCTTTGGCACCCATACAGGTCTAAGTTTACCAGTGTTATTGGCAACGCCTTAACCTCCACTAAATTTTCGCACCATCGAACTTCAAGAGATTCAAGGTTGGGGCACACTTCTTTACTAATAGATAGGTTCACTGTTTTTGTAAAACTTAAAGTTACGGATTTAAGTCGAAACATGGCGTGGGGAAAATGGAGTGAACTGGATAAACCTACACTATATTCTTCATCTCCTGTATATGTTAGGCTTGAAAGCATCACATCAACTAGGGGACTACTGAATACAGACAACTCTACAAGATTAACGAGACGCGAAAGCCCTGGGGGAAAAACGCGTACGTCAGTTCCCTTTAAAGTTAAGTGTTCCAAATTTTTGTGTCGTCCAATGGACTCGGGGAGGCAGTTGAACTTTATGCAATGGCTCAGAATCAACGACTTTAACAGGCTGAGATTTTCGAGGGAAGACGGAAATGATGTAAACGCCTTACATTCGACTTCTAAAGATTTTAAATTGCGTAGATTTCCAATGTCTGTGGGTAACACTTGAAGAATCGGGGAAGAGACACGGAGATTTTTTAAGAAAGTTTGGGATGTAATGTGGGTAGGCAACCTCTCCACGCAAAGAGATTCCAAGTCCAAGTACTGAAGTGTCCTGATATTTCTAAGAATATTTTCGGAGACTGTCAAGGAATCGCAGTTATCCAAACATAGATATTGAAGCTGTATTAATTGATTGAAGGAATCTGGCAAAGCTTTCATATTCCTGCAATGACCTAAATCTAGGTGTCTCAGGTTTGTTAAATCGCCAAAGCGATCTGGAAGCGATTTTAATTCTTGGCAAAACCTTAGGTCGAGGTGATTCAGGAATTTCAACTGACACAGCTCATCTGGTAAAGAATTCATTGAAGCTGCACTCAAAACAATTTTTATCAAATGTTTGAGAAGTCCTATTGATTCGGGAAACTTCTTGAGCCTTACGACAGAAAGCTCACGCAACTGTATTGGAGCCTGCAAACACAAGTTTTATCAACGGCTGATAAGCATAATTGACCACGAAACTTGGCTCCCATGTAGTAATTTACAAACAAACAGTAGATTTGCTGTACCTGTTCATGACTCTGCCACAAGGTGTCCAGCTCGCAAAATTCATCTAAAAGCTGTAAAACTCTCAAATTTGCCATGGAGAACTGGCACGGAATGCAGGTGGTGGAGTAATCATCCCATCGAAGCCACAAGAGTTCTCTCGAGAAATCGCTGAACTCTCTGATGACAGATTCACCTTGGGCTGCAAGCAGTTTTAATGCGCTTCCTACAACACGAACAGGGGAACCTCTAAACATTGCTGAAACACCACAAATTTCCAATATCTGCATCCAGCAGGTTTTCCATGTGGACAAGGGACGCATTGCCATTGGCATTTCCATTCTTCCATATAAATCTGGAGTTGGAGATGCACAAATTCCTCGCACCTCCATGACTAATCCCTGCTCGATTGATGAAATAAAATTTACGAGAAAAATGAAATGTTATTAATTTAAGACTAGAAGAGTTTCTTGGAAAAAAAAAAATTTGAAAAAAATTAAGATCGCATTTAAATGATGCTGGAGGATGTGTTAAGATATTCAAATAATCAGTTATATCTAATATATTATATTTACTCATACAAGTTGATGCCGCGCCAAATAATTGCGAATGTCATCTGAGCGCCAGAGCCGACTGGGCGGTCTTTGATTATCTATAACATCTCTTCCCATGTCTCTAAGGTGATCGTGCATTCGGACTACAACGCGGTCTTCCCCCTTTTTCTCATACCCTCTGTTTTCGTGAACAAATTCAACAAGGCATTTTTGCTCCAGGTTGTCAAGACTCTGCAAACTACTCCACCCCGAACCGTCCCATATTTTTATGAGCATATTTTTGTCTTCGCCGGAAAAAAACCATGCGATGTCCAGAAATATCTCTTTTTCCTCCCTATCAAGAGCCTCGAAGCTGATTTTTAATGTGTTTATAATATTAGAAGGCAATATATGCTTGCCGATTTTCTCCAGGGTTCCATTCCAATAGACGATGTTCTTTTTATAAAGAAGCGCTCCAATAACTTTCAAGGACAGGGGCAAACCAGAGCATGCAATCAAAAACTTTTCAACCAGAGTTTCGAACCCTGGAGAAGGATTAGGGAGGCAAAACGCATGCCAACAGAAGAGCTGTTTGGCATGAGCCTCTCCCATTCCTTTTACCTCATGAAATAAGGAGATTCCGGAGCTTGTGAGCACACCCTTGTCCCGAGATGTTACAATCACCAAACTCCCCGCCCCAATTACTTCCTTCACTAGCAAGGCATCTATTTGCTCCTCATTATCGATATCATCTAAGACCATTAAAACCTCAACATTTTGCAGACGACTCTTCAGAAATTCCTTTCCTTCGCTTATATTATCAATTTTCCAGTCATAATGCACAAGTTTTTGAAGAAGTCTACACTGTAAAGACGCCAAGCCATTTTTGGTTCCCTCCGATCTCACATCTGACAAGAAGCAGCAACGCCCCTTATATGCCCAACTCCTCTCATTATATATCTTCTTGGCAAGAGTGGTTTTGCCGGATCCTCCCATTCCAACAATACCCACAACTTTTACATAACCGCTCTGCAGTTCATCTGATTCCAATATTGTGTTTCGGAAAGATTGAAACGCGTCATCCAGTCCAACAGGGTGTTTGGCCACTTCCAGTTCTTCTCCTTTCGCTGCTTCTAATACTCTATCCACTATACTCTTCAACAGTATTTCCTCATCACTAGCAGGAAACAATATTGAAAAGAAAATCAATCCTTTGCTTTTATCGACAGCTTTACAAATCTACCAATTTATTTAAAAAATATGTGACGGCAGAAAAAGGGTTAAAAAATGAAACTACGGAAAGGGTTTTTAAAAAAAATCAATCCTATGTTTTTATCTACAGCTTTACAAACCTAACCATTTGTTTAAGAAATCTATGACGGCCAACCTGTTTAGCCAGGGTTTAAAAAAAAAGAGTAATGAAAAAACAATTATGAACAACAAATGTTATTACCTGTTAACTGTACTGTCGTTGTAAAGTAAGCCCGTAGAAAAGGAAACACGGTGAAGATCATCTTTCCATTTTTCAACAATACTGGGATCAATTCTTTTCTTGCGTTGGTAGTCTGTGAAAGCCTGGGCATATGGACCAGATTTGATGTAGCGGACGTGGAAGGGCTCTACATTATAGAAGACAGGGATGATTTTAGCCCCATTTTTAAGCATGAAAGAGAGCTCCGCAAGACACCACGGCGATTCGGCATATCTAGGAGAGAAAATTGCAACAAATTTGAAGGGCTAGTCCCAATTTCATTGTGAAGGGTAAATATTGGACCAACCCTTCAACTATGAAAAGTATTATAATCATTTTACACTTCATATGAAAATAGTAAAGAAATCACACATGTCGTAAAAAATTGAACACTTTTTACAAAGAGAGTGTCTCCCCTTAAAATGTAATAAATTCCATTTCATAAATAATGTATGAATAAGTTATATTGCGAGATCCAATAAAAAATTTAAAATTAAACTCTCTAATTGACATTGGAATTACACAGTGACAAACAAAATTTTTAACACACATAATGAACCTAAAAATTAATGACAACACAAGGTTCTTTTACTCAAATTTAATTTGTTAAATATAAGAGAAAAAATAATTAGTTGTATAAAAATAATTCATGTTTCATCTAATAAATAGTATCAAGAAAAATATCAAACTACCAAAAAAATTGTGATCTAAATAGAAAGTTTCTCGTGTTCACCTCAATGTAAGCAAAACATATCACCAACACATTTTTTAGGCTCCCTTCAAAAAAGAAAATACCTGAAACACAAAATGAGATATAAGTCATTACAAGACACATTGATCAACATTTAGACCAAGTCAAATGTTCTTGACAAGTATTCATCAATTATTTCGAAAAAAAATCTTATTAAATTAGTAGTAAAATATTGAAAACACTTATCTAAACTTCCAAAGAATTTTTTTTATAAATAAAAAACAATAAAGAACATATTTTATAGAAAGAACTTCCAAAAACTCACCATCTATTTGTCTAAAGGAAGCGGTTTTCGAGTTTTTTTATTCTTCCATGCATCATAAATAGCATCCCAATCTACCTCATTTAGAGCATGAGGTGCACAAAGAGATAGAAACATTAGCATATCCAATGTGCTCAAAGAAAGCCTGGATCTATCATCATTCTTTATCCTATTTAACTTTGAAAAACCTCTTTCACATACGGCTGTGCTTGCTGGAATTACAAGAATAGCTTGCCATAGTTTCATCAGACATGGAAACCCGTCAAACCATTCAGGTTCACTGCCACATAGATCTCATGCTCCAAACATATGTTTTTTTGGATATGATCTATAAATAGTACAAATAAATTCATCCATCTCACCCAAACATTTAACATTGTCCACAATAGGCGAGTTTCCAACACTAAATTTGTCACATAAACATGTTAGCCATCTTTTTGTTTGACGATCTCTATCTTCTGTCTCCTCGTAGTAATTACGAGGACTGAAAAATTTAGCAGCATTAAATATAGGTAAATCTGTGAATCTTGTATCAAGAGAATCAATTACCTTAATTATAAAGCTTTTCCCCAATTCAATGCAATCATCTAGTGTCCCTGATCTGTGTGACTTAGGCAAGCTCTCAAATCTCAATGCATGTACATGTAATGTACCTGTTCCATCTGCAAACTCAAGAGATCCTCCTTGTGCCCTGGTTAGAAAAGATGATGTATGTAGAGTACCTGTCCCAAATATGCCTCTTTGAAATCTCCTACGAAGCATGTCAACTGTGATATCTAATGTAGTCCCAATGGAAGTAATATCAATATGATCCTCTTGAAATTTTTTATTCAGCTTATTTAACTCAATAAGCACATCTGCAAGTAAATGGATGCAAAATTGTACCTGAAATATTGTTGCCAAATCATACATGTTTTTCTCCTCTAATTCCCATTCTTTCAACAAAGCAGGCATGAGTTTGACAAGTCTTTCCATGACCTTTCCTCTAGAAAGCCACCTAATTTGATGAATTTGTAACACTTCCAACCTGTTGATTTGAAATGACTCCATCAACTCTCTCAATGCTCCATGTCTTTTAGCAGATTTTCCAAGCCATGAATATATTTTATTTGCAAATTTATCAATAAACTGCAACTCTGGAAAATGAGATGAAGCATCATTTGCTGCTAATGCTTCTCGATGAGCTATGCAATGAATATCTAATAAATGAGGAGCATCTCGACGAAGCTTTGTGGACAAACCTTCACGAATTCCCCTCATGGCAGACGCCCCATCAGATCCAAATCCAACTAACTTCATTAAGGATAAATTCATCTCTGTCAAAAGAGTGATCACGGCATCATACATAGCTTGAGCTGTTCCATCCTTTATTTCAAGGAGTCGTATAAATTTTGTTACACATTGACCTCTTCCTCCATTTGTCAAGTATGTAATATAAACAATCAAATGTTGTTCCATAGTACAATCAGTGCTTTCATCAACTAAAATAGAATAAAATGGACTATGAAATATATCATCTTTCAACTTTTTCCAGTAAACCTCCTTAGCAGCTTGTAAAAACTCTTTTCCGGATGTTGTATTTGTATATGCAGAATATTCATCTGTGAGAGGCATGTGTGGAGTTCCTTTATACCTGTTCAAGTCACAAATCGGCTTATAGAGCTCCAAAGATAAATCATGTATGGCAACAAAATACATATTTTCCATCACTGATATGATTCTCTCCTTCTCAGCATCTACCATTAGTTCTATGTGTTTAGTGATTGGAATGTTACTTTGTTTATTTTCTCCCTCCAAACGTTGTGATGAAAATTTATGAGGATCTGATTCTGCATGGGTAAGAAGGCCACTAACTTGAAGGGTGGTGCTTCCATCTTTAGCAAATGGAGTATCTCTCTTATATTTGACACACCAAGAACATTTTATCCTTTCTACACCATTGCAGTCTTTTATAGCATAAGCCCATGGAAATCTTGTTTTCCATTTGGCCTTGAATGTCCTTTTAGGTTTCTTTGATGGGTGTTCCTCTTCCCCAAATTCTGCTCCATCTAACTCATGCTCTTCTTGTGCAAGAATATCAAATTCTTCATTTTGAGAATCACATGGTTGACTAGAACGCCGAGAGATGCCAAATGCATCAGCAAGTGACAATTGTTTTTTATCCTTCTTTGGACGACCAATGGAAGCCATTTTCTCAAACTTCTTACACGACACTTGTCACCTATTCCAATGAAATAATTATAAAAATATCAAAATAGTGTTTTCACATGAATTTTTGTGTATTATTTTGATAATTTACAATTAGAGATTAGAGAATATTTAAGAAAATAATTTAGAGTAATTTGTAAAATCATGCAACACTAAAATTTCAAATATAAGATTGCACTAACAATAATATCTAATTTTAAGATGGAGAAGTGTTTAATCAATACTTTTAGTAATGAAAATATAAACTGTGCAGAGTTTATTCTATTTTTCAGTATAAGCTGACTCACAAGTGTACCTGTTTCAATGTCTGAAGCAAGATGAAAGCAATACCCCAACTGGTCCCTTTGATTCTGTACCTTAATTTGTATGAACCAGTCTGCCCCTCAGTGCTGAATAGATATCTGAAAATGATGAAATACTTATTTAACTTACAAACTCATACAGCGTATTGGCCCTCTCCAGTTCCACAATCCAAATGAGATTTTTAATGTGTAGCTGCATTAACTACTCATGCTCATTCCCGAACCTGCTTAACCCTTTTAAGTACACTGTATGTACAGCACACAATAAGTTCTGATTCAATTTGTATGAAAGCTCTAAGTACTACTTAAGCATGTATGGGCGGGTACCTATGCTCAATCACGCCTTGATTTGTCAACTATTAAGCTCCAAAAGATTGTAAGCAATGCATGGTTACAAAACCAGACACCCTGCGCGGTCTCCCAATTTCCAATTATGATGTTCAAACGAGCTGCTCTGCAAATCACATGCCTGCGGCAAATTTGATTGCCCATTAGCCAAATTTCACTGGTTTGAGTCTGTGCGAAAAGGACATGATCATACATGATACGATACAGATAACAGATTATCTGCGCAGATATATAGTTTTAATTGTAAATAATAGTGAATCGTGATAATACTGAAGTCTTGCGGGCCGCTGGCAGCAGGCACTATAGGCAGCATGTAAATAGGAAGATGGCGTCAAACATTATTGAATGGTAGAGGGATAGTAATTAACACTGTATTATAGATATAATAACAAATCAGTACGCTATGGGTAAGGTAACACCGTAAGTTGTAACAGACTAACAGTTTCCCAATTTCACGAGCAATAGCATCTAGAGTCTAGGAATCTAGACTCCCGAGTCCACTGTCCTCTATTGGCAAATTCAATGGCATTCAATACAGTGCGCTGAATCTACAATTAATTTTTTTTTTTATTCATTTGCACATGGTGATGGGATACAGACTTACAGTTTGAGTTAATGTTTATGTGGACTTCCAGTTCCAGGCTTCAACTGTGGAGTTGGACGGTGTCAAATTGTCAATGCAAATCTTTACAAATTACAACACATAATTAATATGATAACTGCACTTTGTTCTTTGTCAATGGTGTCACTGTCCCGACTCCCTCCAAAGCCGTGTTTTAGCAAATTCAATGACACATAATTAATTTGATTCAACTGTATGCTGTTCTTTGTCAATGGTGATTCACTGATTGGTGTCCAGTTCCACTGTCACTGTCCCTCCGCAGCCTGTCCCTCCAAATTCTCAACTACCTGCGTCTGCCTGTCCCTCCAAATTCTCAACTACCTGTAACCTAAGTGACATTTTCGAATTTTGCCCTTCATATGACATTTTTACTAAAATGCTACGCTTCCACATTGTCAAGCAATTTTTATATTTTGAATTTTTTTTTACGGGCCAAAATGTTTCTGCACTTTTCTGACGGGTTAGAAGCCCTTTGACGGGCTCTGACGGGCTCAATTTTGAACACTGCGGGTAAATGATGAAGAGATGCAAGGCACTTTTTTTTTTTCATTTCTGATTTTTATATAAGTGTTGCGAGACATCTTAGAGAAACGTTTGAATGAGGAAGGATGGGGAAGGATGTGGAAGGAGGAGGTTGAAAAGTGAGGGGACTAGGGAGAGTGTTGTAAACATAAGACCTTACCTTTCCGCACCTCCAATATCTATAATAGTTTTTTGTAGTGTCAACCCTTGGGATTTGTGGATTCTCAACATCCAAGCCATTTTGAGAGGGAGTTTCTATTGGTTGCTTCTTGAAATAGGAGGCAGGGGAACATGACGAGGCTTGTTTGCATCCCATGATGGCCCAATATACCATCTAAATTTGATGGAACTCTGGAGGTATTTCAAAGGCATTGTAGATTATGCTAATGACTTCACCAATAACACCATTTACAAGCCCTACTTCAACCCATAAGTTAGTTGTAAACATAACCTTTTGGTGTTTACAAAGACATATTTTGTGCTACATTTGATTATCATAAAGTTTTTAGATGTGACATGCCACGCGAGTTGTGTATTACAAGGGATTACAAGAAGATTTAATGATTTTAACATTTTTAGGTTCTAGTGGTCAACAATGGGCGTTTATTACGAAAAATGAGGGAAGGACCAGAATTTGTTTATTTCTTGTTTGCAAATATGAGCATGAGTTTGAGACATAAGGATCTCCTAATCTTCTAGACGGGGTTCAACATTTCTAATGTTGAGAAACAGGCGACAAAAAGACACGTGCTCAATCAGAGCCTTATTGATGGAAAATAATTGTTAATGTGACTAGTGCATAGTATATCTTTTAAAGGTTTTCCTCATATGAGTGACCACCATACATTGGTATACCATTGACATAAGGCAATTGGCCAAGGTGGCCAATGAGAATGATAAACTTGTTATCGAATGAGGATGTTCTATCATGGGGGAAGGCCTCTTGAAGATGAAATCTGACAAAGGTAAGTAATTTGGACTAAATGAATCTCATTCAATCAATCAGAATATATTGGACGTGCTCAAGGGAGTCCTAAAAAGTTGATAAGGCCTGCCCTTTTAACAATTTCATTTCCTTGATGGGTATGTAAAGGAATCCATGTATGGTGGATGCCGAAATGTTGATGGAAGAAACATTGGTAGGTGTAAGCAATAAAAGAGGTGACTTATTCAAATTATGTGTGGAAGAGCCCATGTAAATTAGATAGTATTTAAGAGATATGATTTCCACATTTCCTATGATACTTTGAATGATCAATGTCAAAGGTGATAGTTTGTCTTTGCAGGTGAAGTGTTGAAGAATAATATTATATTCAAGTTATTTCTCTAGAGAAAAAATACATACAGGTGTTATAGAAGAGTCTTGAAGCTCATTGTAGACACCTAGAATTCAGTCAAGCAATTTTACTACTTAAATAGCACTAACTATCCTCTTTTCCGTCATTTCGACAATTGATGACACTTCATCAATGAACCACCATTGTCCCTCTATCATCATTAATTAATTACATTTAGCTAATTAATTATCCCTCGTATCATTCATGATGCCGATTAATGACCTTTAGTTAATTAATGTTCACTTCTACCTAGGTTAATTAATTATTCTTAATTAATTACTATCACTAATCTAAACTAATGAATCATCATTTATTGAACCAATTCCTCTCTTACAACCCTCAATTCATACTAATTTTCCTCTAATAAGCCTCTATAGGCATACCCCTTCTATTAATTAATCACCTTTGATTGATTAAACATCTATCATCCATTTCACCATATACTCTTGCTTATTCTTTCATCACCTATCATAGTGGTATACACCATAGGTTAAATCACCACTCTTTGCATCGCTTCTACATCACCCTATTAGATTCTATCATATCATCATATACTTTTCTCAATTCCAAAACTATTCCATTACATTGTCATCCCTTCAATCATTGCGTCGTGGTATACACCTTAGGTTAAATCACCACTCCTTTCATCATTTCCATTTATTTTATCATGCACTCATCCGCATGATCTACTTCATCCTATCATCACGTAGTGGTATACACCTTATGTTAAATCACCACTCCCTTTATCAATCCCTTATTATCTCACATCCTCTCATTACATATTATATTATCCTACTTTACGTCATTCTATTACATCATCTATCCTACTCATCACTTAGTGGTATACGCTTTAGGCTAAACTATCACCCTCACCTTATTCATCACGTCATGGTATACGTTTAGGCTATAGGGTCCACACTTATTCTTCCATATGTCTCCTCACCATACAATTCTTCCATAGTGATATACGCTTAGGGCTAAATCATCATTCGCCTATTCAACGAAGCAGTGGTATAAGCTTTCACTATAGGGTCCACGCACATCATCTTCCCATGTCGCATGTCATCACCATTATATCTACACACTCATCAAAGTGTGCTAGACAAACCAACACTACTTAACCATTTCCCGATGACACAATCTCATTTATGATTCATTCTTGACAGCTGAGGGCACAAAAAATGAACCTCACTAAATACCACTTCCATACATTCGGGGGGCACATTGCTCATATCATTCAATATTGCATTCCATTCCATCCATCCACAACATATTGTATTATCTTGGTAGCATTTAGTTTTGCTTACTAGTGTTTTGCATGTTCATTCTATTACACATGTTAGCTTGCTTTCCTATATGTTATTATCATATACACATGTGTGTTTAGTGCGATCTCAGATAGAGGAAATTTCCATGCGACATGGATGCTCGCCTTCTACCCTTACTATATTGGTCGTCGTGGTCATCCACACTTGTCATATCCAGGTGTTATTATATAATTTTGTACTTCACATCTTTTACTACTTTCTCATACATGTTTTTAACATATTGGTTATCATCCTAACATGCTCACATTGTCTCATGTGCGGCACTTGTTTTGCAGGATTCTATATTTCCATCCCTACTTGTATTTCTACTTGTCTACTTTGTTTGATATTATTTGCAGGCTTTGATGTTTGTCTGTGTGCACACCTGGTTGTTGTTTGTGGCCAAAATGGCCTTGCATGTATTGCAACATCATGGATGATGTCCCATGTTTGAAACCCACTTTGTGTGTGAACCTTAGCACAAGAGTGCGTCATAGGGTAGTGACGATATAAAGTGTATAATTTCAAGTTGTGTAAATTTCCTAAAAATAGGAAGTATGAAGCACATAGTGTAATAATAGAAATGATAGAAAATTGATGATGCTAGGAGGGAGGAGGAAGTTTGATGCCCCCAAATGTGTCAGTGATGGAGAGCTAGGTGACAATATAAGAATGACATTGCGAGGGTGACAGAGTTTGAAATGTATCGTAAGAAAGCATATTGTTATCACAATGGCAGGTCGGAGCAAGAGTAAAATAAGGACCACATTTTGTGTTGAATGGAGGAAGTTAAAAAAGGCCCTCTAGTGTTTGTTGGTCTTTCTTAGTGATTGGTTTCTTATGTGGGATTGATAACGTTTTCACAAGACTTAAGAGGAGGATTTGTTGGACTGATTTTGAGAGGAAGTTGTTTAGTTATAATGGGTTGAACAGACAGCTCTTGACTTATCAGAGTAAGAACATTAGCGATTATGGAATGATGCTCACTACACATAGATGCATGAGATTTAGGAACCTAGTAAGATTTATCAATTGGAGATTAACATGTGGCTGTGTTTTTGTGTAGCAAATGAATTGAGACCATAATGCTTAAGATGGCTAATTTGTCATTTTAGAGCATACAAATCATTTTCTTTATATCCATTAACTCGATGATAATAACAGTATGGGTGCCCTTCGTATTTTGCAAGCCGATAAGGAGATAAGAATGAGTAAATGACAATTTGATTAATTGATGAGTTATGATTTGAATAAGAATATATTATAAATTAACATTGAAATCAAACTTGAGAGGTGTGGGTAGTGGAAAGACTTGGGGTTCACTGATATGAGCACATGCAAAATACATAAAAGCGAGAGGAGATGTAGAAGAACTAACATGGGATTGAGAAATGGCCTTAAGATATTGGATTTCAGATGTGAGAGATGTAATCATGGATTCCATAACATGAATTTTATCTTGAAATAAAGAATATACAACTTGAATAGAATTAAAAATGGATTGATTAATATTAGGACTAATAGAATCATCGGAGAGATGATTGAAGATGGCATTGACTTGTGAAGATGACATATTCTTAAGGAGATACATAATGTCTAGGGTTTTGTGGAGAGCATCTTTACAATGTGGGTACATTTAAAGCAATTGATGCAAGGAGACTTAAGAAACCTTAGGAGCCATGAGAGAATAAAAATGAGGATCCAATAGTATTCGAATGCAAGTTCACCAAATGATTTTAAAAAATAGAATATGTGTTAAACCCTAATTTATAAAATAACTGAATGTAAACTATGAAGATACAGATGTGAGATACAATTTGACATAAGCAATAAGCTAATAAATTACGAAACCTTAAATATAAGAGAGATAGACTTAGACATTTTTAATTTTTCTAAAACTGGTCTATATTGGGGAAACTAGTGAACAGACGGAGGACCCTCATAACCGTTCACTGTAAATTCTAGAACTGTTAGATAAGGCCGTACTAGGGCGCCTGGATTGGGTCAAGGGCGCATGGGTGCCAAAGTCTTCTAATGGGCACCCGTGACTATGAAAGTGGTCGGAATCTAATCTTTCTTGTGTCACACAAGTGTCATTGATAGTCACTTATGTGTCGCACATTGATCGCTAGATGTACCTATAACATGCAAAAACCACAACACCACATCAAATCCAAAAAAAAAGATGCAATACGAGGAGTCGAACTGACCTCGACGGTCACCCAACAAAGTGAACTTATGACCGAGAGCTGCACTACATCTCATAATCCATGTGGTTCTTGTGAGTGTGTAAGAGAATCATGTCCTTGAATGCCCTTGTGCCAGCGCACTTGATAATGGGTTGTAGCTAGATGTGGTAATGTAAATAGATGTATGGATGGAATAATGAACTTCCCCTTCCTATGCAGTGTATGAAGAAAATACAGTCCCTTGTCCCTTGTATGGATGCTAGATGAATGCCTTTAGTGCTCTTATATTCCTTTGGATGCAATCTTAGGTGATGATATTAGATTTTTAGACCTTGATCCTTTATTTTGGTCACATAGCTATGTATTTATATGATTACCTTGGTTTAATTTTGTAATTGATAACTGGAAGGCTGATCCATAAGAAATAAGATGCCTAAAAGATAAAATAGACCCAAAAGAAACAAGTAAGCTAGAAATGGGTCAGAGGCACCGAGATGGGATGAGTGCGCATGGGTGTTGGCACCCTGGATGGGAACTGGTGTCCAAAGTCATAAAAGATAAGCATGTAAAGTACCAACTGGAATGTAGGGTTTAAAAAATAGAAATAAGACAAGAAACAAAGTAAAGATGCCGAAGATAGTGGCAAATTACTAGTTTTATTGCTTAGGAATCATATAAATACTAGAATGTTATTAGGACCTAGAAATGTACCCAAGTAAGTGATTTTGTGTCTACAAGTACTTGCAAAAAGGGCATGAGACTTGGATTTGAGTTCTCCCATTTGAATCAACTTATCCTATTCTAGAATGAGTTGGAATGAAAAGTTGTCAAATGAGGGAATTTTCAAAGTAGCCCTTAGAGCTTCTTTCATGGCGTGGAAGGTAGAAATGAAGACAAAGTATTACAAACCAAGCTTAAAATGAATCAACAAGATCAACTAGCCATATTTTTTCTTAACTCTTCATTCCTTTAACAACAATAGTGTGGGAACATCTTGAGAAGAAAGCCTCTAGGTTATTAGATTTACAAGGAGTTAATCCTAGCAGTTTATTCTCCAACTCGTGCTCTCTCATGTCATCTTGCTTCCCGAACATATCATCTAGATTTTTCCAGGATCCATCTAATTTTAAGGAAGTCTCAATGTGGAAGATAAAGTCGGGAGAGATTGACATACAAAGAAGACCCAAGGCTTCATCACAACTATTAAACCACCTAGATTTTTTGGGTTCAAAAGTTGGCTCTTTCTCTACTCCTATGGTGACACAAAATAACCCCTTACTACGTAATGAAATAGCCATCTTAGATCTCAATTCAGACAAATTAAATGGTGTGAGAAAATGAGTTGAAGTAACATCCATTGTGAAGAGATATAAATAAGGAATACAGAAAGAAAAGAAACACACACACCCCACAATAATATTTTCACCCCCCGTTTGTGGAACTTTATAGTTTATTGCACTGATTACAATCAGGTGCAAATGTTCATCGTGAAACAATCATCTTCTCACCTTACAATCAGCGTAAAGATGCACAAGTTTGGAGACCACAATCAAGTGTCGTCAGTTGTGATAGTTCGACATCGCAAGAAAACAATATATACTAAATCACGCACTTTGGGTATCTATCTAGTCCTGATCACATACTACTATTCATATGATTCTTAAGTAAGAAACATATTAATTAACCCATGTCTTTGGCCATATTTGTTTTCTTTTTATCGTCACTTTTGGTCTTGCACTCTTTCTATCCCATTTTTTCTTTTTATACTTCGGTATTTCTCATCCTCGACACCAACACCTAGCTAAAATGTCAGCGCCAGGTGCCCCCATCCCCTCTGGGCGCACCTAACCACTTTGTACTTTACTCGCATCTTTTGGGTACTTTCTAGCCATTTGGGAATCTTATCTTTTTGGTAGTTTTCCTTTTCGGGGTTAATTACAAAATTCAAGTAAGGGAATCATATAAATATAAAGTTATGTGATCACAATAAAGGACCAAGTACTAAGCATTAGCTATCACCACCTAAGGTTTCATTCAAAGGCTATTATCAATAGCATTCAAGTATCCATCTAGCATCCAAACACAAGGGCATTGGACTGATACTTCTACATACACGTATAGGAGGTGAAGGTCATTCTTTCATTTACTCATCCATTTACATTTCTTACATCTAGCTACTTGCTCGCTATCAAGTGCAACATGCACAAGAGTCACCTAGGGCATGATTCCACACACACACACATAGAACTACATTGGTTCTAAGATGTAGTGTAGCGATCAATCATAAGATCACTTGTTTGACAGCTGATGACAGTCTGACCCCTCATTTTCATTATTTTATTTTTGGGATTTAATGCACTTTTGAGAGTTTTACAGGTCATTTCTTTATTACAGGTTACAGGTGACATCTGCGAACTTGGTGTGACATACTAGCGAAAAGAGATGAAGGAAAACAAACATCTCGTGACCCAACAAAGTTGTTTTTCTATGTTTTTGAGCACTCACAGAAACCCAAAAAGGTATGTAGTGCCCCAGGCACCCTTGACCCTACACAAGCGCCTGATCCAACACACTCCGACATCTCTACATTTTTCTAGGTTTTATTACGACAATTTGAACTTTATATATTCCAGTTCTCCAGTTCTGCAAGCCTTCGTGATCTTTGCGAATCAGCTAAGTCTCTTTATCTCTCTTTTACAACTAGGGTTTCGATATTTAATTACTTATTTTCTTGGGTTTATTTTGTACTTAATTGTTCTATCATTTGTGTTGTTACATATTTAGTATTAGGCATCTATTTATTGAATATTTTCTTAATCATTTAGTGAACCTGTTGACAATTTTTTCCCCCATGCGAAATTTTTTCTAACAGGGTCCTTAGTGGAAGCTTGGCATCAGAGGAGTGTAGAGCACCGACTTGCAGACAGAATAAAGGCTTAGCTAGTTCGGCATAGAAACGGAGCTCTGCTAAGCCGAAAGGATGGTGAGTGAGAGAAAACTCGGACAGAAAATGATGTTGGAGGCAAGAATGGAATAATGGCTCATCATTCGAGCCTACATATCAGGATCACACGAGTTTATGGAAGCCGAGCCATAAGGTCGGCATAGAGATCACAAAATGAGCCAAGTTGAATGAATTCGGAAAGCACCGATTCAACTCGGCCATGAAGGACTTGGAAAAGATAGAACCTAGGCCCAAAATCAAGCTAAGCGAAAAATGGGGACTCTGAAGTCCGAAGTTTTTAGACTTCAGAGGTCTTAAATTTCAGAGTTTTGGTGGCCAAGCAGGGAAAAAACAAGAAAATTTCCCAAAAACCTAAAACTCCGAAGTCCAAAAGGACTTGGCTGTTTTTGAGGTCAAATCCCCTTTCAGGATCAATGACACTAGCAAAGTCTGAAACCTGAACTCCGAATTTTAGACTTCGGGGTTTCAGAGGTTCAGAGTTTGGAGGTTTGGGGTCTTCACTGAAAGCACAAGCCAAAGACTGAAAGCCCAAAATTTAGAAGTCCGAAAGGGATCGCTATTTCAGAGGTCAACGTCGATTTCGGGGTCAATGTGGTAGAAATTTCAGACTTTCAGAGGTCCCAATTTCAGACTTTCGGAGGTCTTGGTTTTGGAGTTTCGGCACTTTGGAGACCCAAAACACAAAAATCGCAACTCGAAGTCCGAAACCCGAATTCCAAATTTCAGACTTCGAAGTTTCAAAGGTTTCATGCGCCCATTCGGGTGAACAATAACATCAACCTTCGAAGTCAAAATGTCTGAAAGTCCAAAATTTCATGTTTCAGAGGTTACATGCAATTTCAGACTCTGAAAAAGGAAGATCAACAACCTGCCATTTTTGCATAATGACATCCCTACCTTCATATGGCCATAACGTTTGACTGGGAGCTCAAATTTGCACAAGAAAGGACTTTTTGGAAAGCTCGTAGCGTCCTCTACACAACTACAAAGGTAAAATATTAATTTAAGTGAGAATAATTTCATAAAATGAGCAATACAGTCCGCCATTGAATGAAGTCGTTAAAGGTAAAATATCAGTTAACATCTAGGGAAAAAACATGCATATCTTCTAGTGAACTTCACCATATCTTGCAAAATTACAGTCATTGGAAAGGTGATTTTGGAATCCATAGTTTGGGATCATCAAATTTTAGATTTCGGGGGTTTTGAACCTCTGAAATGGCAGAGATGAAGTGGTAGGTGAGGCCCTTAATGAAGGTTTGTAAGGAGTAAGAGTCATCATGAGCCTACAGGGCCTAGACTAGACAAGAGGTGCAATCATAGTCAATTTCTTCAAGCACAAGGTAAACATTAAATGAAAAGAGAGCCTTTGAATATCAAAATGCACTTATCACATGATTAAACAATGATTTTTGGAGGATTTTGGGAAAATTTGGGATTCTATTTTCTCTCTCCTCTTTTGCAAATCTTCTTCTTTAAATTGTAATAAGGGGCATCATTCTAATGCTGGATAATTTTTCTTTACACCCTCCCTTTTTCCTTATCTGTAAGTGAATTTTTGGAGTTTAAACCTCCCATTCAAGGTGTAATACAATTTTTTGCCTCTTGGCTATTACAATGTACTATATCAAATTTGTGGAGCAATAATATAAGTCTGTGGATAATCTCAACCCTCTCTTATGTTCATTGCATTCCCCTGATCTCTCATCACAATCTTTGTTATCTGTGCATGGTTATTATATTACATGTTTAATGGTTTGCATTTAATGGTTGGTGGATTTTCATCAGTAGATTGATCTGTGGTGTATTTTCACCCTTCTTAATCTATTTTTGGTTTCTATCTCTATGCAAATCAGGTATTCAACATTCCTTTTGGTATATTACCTATGTAGTTTAGGTGTAGTTTCTTGTAGTCTTCTTAACCTTGTCTCTTTAACAAGTTAGAGTAGATTATAGGATAGATCCTCTACAATTTGGATGTGTGTATCAGAATAGAGGAATAGGAACTGACCTTCATTCAGAGAGCTTTCCCAATTGCAAAGTCCCACACTTTGGGAAAATCTCCATGTTATTAAATCACACTGATGGTCTCAATCCTTTGAATTGCAAACAGTTAGGGGTGTTGTGATTATACATCAATAGAGTGGTCATTTTGGGTCTTTTGAGCATCATGAGCTCCCCCATATTTCCGTAGGGTTTCTAAATCAATGGTTGAAATCGAGTGTTGGGTTTAAACCATATAACAATGTTGCACATATCTAAAATCAGATAAAACATACAAGTAATGAATGCAAAAATAAACTAGAAGATAAAATAAACAAGAGAAAGATAACACCATATTTAACATGGTTCACCCAGTGTGGGCTACGTCCACCAAGAAATGACCAATATTATTATTTAGTACTTTACATAGGAAATACAATGAAGATTTTTTGTCTTTCAACACCTCACAGGATGTTCAATGCTTTTCCCTCACTGAGTTATTCTTTCTTGCTCACCAAGAAAACTAACATGCAAGCAATTATTGTTTTGTTCTCTCTTACCCTCATACAATGTATACATGCATATGTAAATATTATGGGAACCTAACTATGCTTGTACAATCAAGAAATCATCTTTAAAGAAAAATATTTATTCTAATTCTCGACCAAAAAAAGCACAGTTGCACAGGTGACCGATGCCGGTCACTTCCTGACTGATGGCGGTCACTCCTTGATCGATGCTGGTTATAATATGATTGATGTCAGTTGCTTCCTAACCAATTACAGTCACTGTCAAAACCATCAACATCTAAAAGAAAGCTATTTGTGAAGCAATTAAGCTCCACACTCAACAATATCCCACTTGGAGATCAATTGTTGCATTGTACTATACATCACCATCCTTGGATTCTTTTCCTCAACTCGGTTCTTCCTCTTCAAGTCTCAAACTCAAACACCAACATAAGTGGAGTGACGCTCCAACTTATCCTTTACCAATGGCTTCGTTAGCATATCTGCAAGGTTCTCATACATATGGATTTTATCTAACTTTAGTTTCCCATCCTCCAACACCTGCCGTATGAAGTGATACCTCAACTGAATATGTTTTGTTCTTGAATGAAATGTTGAGTTCTTTGCTAGATGGATCACGCTCTGAATATCACTGTATAATCTGCAATCCTCTTGCTCCTTTCCCAACTCTTCCATGAATCTACTCATCCATATCATCTCTTTGCTAGCTTTTGTAGTTGCAACATACTTTGCCTTTGTAGAAGACAAAGCCACAACCTTCTACAATCTAGAAATCTAGCTAACTATCATTCTACCTACTATGAAAACATATCCAGTGGTGCTCCTCCTGCCATCCAAATCTCCAGCAATATCTGAATCAACATATCTGTGTAAATAAGTATTTGACCCTCCATAGCATAATTCCATATCGGATGTCCCTCTCAAATACTTGAGAATCCATTGGACTGCTTTCCAATGTTCTTTACCAGGATTAGCCATAAACCTGCTCACAACTCCCACTACCTGTGCAATGTTTGGTCTGGTACAAACTATGGCATACATAAGACTTCATACTACTGAAGCATACGAAACACATGCCATGTACTCAACCTCCTTGTGTGATGAAGGACATTGATCTTTGCTCAATTTGAAGTGTCCAGTCATAGGTGTAATAACATGTTTTGAATCTTACATGTTAAACCTTTCCAACACCTTATTGATATAAGCCTCCTGAGACAAATACAACTTATGGTTTTTCCTGTCTTGGTGAATTTGCATGCCAAGGATTTTCTTTGCAACTCCTAAATCCTTCATTGCAAATGTGTGAGCTAACCTTTCTTTAATTTTACCAATGTTCTGCATACTAGATCCTGCAATCAACATATCATCCACATACAGTAACAAAATAAAATAGCTCTCATTTTCAATCTTTTGAAAATAAACACAATGGTTAGATTCACATCTCATATAACCATGTTCATGCATAAAATTGTCAAATTTCAAATACCATTGTCTTAGAGCTTGCTTGAGCCCATATAGGCTCTTTTTCAACCCGCGCACTAATTTCTCCTTACCCTTGACTTCATACCCAAGTGGTTACTGCATATGAATATCTTCCTCCAAATCACCATGAAGAAAATTTTTCTTAACATCAAGCTGTTCTAAATCCAAATATTTTGTTGAAACCAAACTTAGAATAATACAAATAGAAGTCATCTTAACTACAGGAGAAAAAATATCATCAAATTTAATACTTAAATTCTATGCAAATCCCTTTACCACAAGCCTCGACTTGTACCTTTTTAGTTCACCCTCTTCTTCCTTGATTCTGTAAACCCATTTGTTCTATAGTTTTTTCTTACCTGCTGGCAACTTGACCAAATCTCATGTCTTATTTTTTTCCAAGGAGTCCATCTCCTCATCCATGCCATGTTCCCACTTCATGTGAGTATCTACCTACATTGCTTCTTCAAAGTTTTCTGGTTCACCATTATCAGTGAACAATAAATAAGAAAAGGAAGGTGAAAATCTCTCTAGAGGTCTATTTACTCTTTGTGACCTTCTTACTGAGATATGAGATGTTTGGGGCTCATTCTATGCCTATTACACATTCATATCAATTTCTATCAATGACTGACGTTGGTCACTTGATACTGACTGTGGTTCTGTAACCGATCGTGATTCCTCTGTCTGTCGACCGACTGCGGTTGCCTCACCGAAACCGGTTCGAGAAGTATCGACACCAATTCCAGTAGCTATCTGTTATGAACCCGATCATGTTTGTCAATGTCAGTTAGCCTGACTGACATCGGTTTCTGTATAACCAACGTTGGTGTCTGTGGATGTCTATTTTAGATCTGAAAGTTGATTTTCCTTCAAAATCTCATCAACCTGTTCATGTTTAGGCACCAAAACCTGATCCCTGTACATTAGTTTTTCATTCCAATCAACGTCACGACTCCTAAAAACCTTAGAATCTTCTAAATCCCAAAAATGAAATCCGAAATCACTAGATCCACAATCAATGAAAGTACATCTCTTAGATTTAACATCCAAATTATTCCTATTTTCCCTATCAACATGCACAAAAGCTTTTGAGCCAATAAATCTAAGAAAATAAAAATCTACCTCTTTTCCAGACCAAGATTTTTTTGGTATTCCACCATCCAGTTTTGTTGAAGGCCCGAGATTGATCAAGTACACTCTTGTATCCACTACTTCTGCCTAAAACTTCAAAGGCAAACTGACATGTATCGTCATGCTTCTAGCACGTTCCATGATTTTTTTGTTCATTCTTTCCGTAATTCCATTATCCTATGGAGTTCTAGGAACCGTTCTTTCTCTTCGTATTTCATTCTCTGAACAATAATAATTGAAACCCTTGTTACAGTACTCATCACCATTGTCATATCTAAGGCACTTTAGTTTTAAGTTTGTTTCATTTTCCACAAGGGATTTCCACCTTTTAAAAGTCTCAAAAACATCAAATTTACGCTTAATACAATAAATACATACCTTTCTTGTGGCATCATCAATGAAAGTCACATAATATTGGGATCCTTCAATAGAAGCTACCTGAGCTGGTCCCCACACATCTGAGTGTACAAGCTCTAATTTCTGCTCCTTCTTTGTTGACCCAACCTTGAGAAATATCATTTTCTTCTGCTTTCCAAATATGTAATGCTCACAAAATTCAAGATCTAATTGTTTCAAATCTGATAACTTACCCTTAGCCTTTAAGATATGCATTCCTTTTTCACTTATATGGCCTAGCCGATTATGCCACATGGTTACATCTGAATCTGTAGTAGATAACACAGAAAAGGAATCGGTAACACAGGTAAAAAAATATAAATTTCCTACCTTCTTACCTCTTTCCAAAACAAGAGATCCCCTGGTAACCTTCCAAGAATCAACTGTGAATGTAACCACACATCTAGATTCACCTAGTTACCATGCAAATATTAGATTTCTCCTTAGGCTTGGCACATGCCTCACATCTTTCAATACCCATGGAGTTCCATTCTGTAAATTTAGATGAACATGACCTTTACCATTAATATTGCATCGCTCATCATCTCCTAAATAAACTTGTCCAAAATCACCCTGAACATAATTTTTAAAAATAACCCTTATTAGGGGTAGCATGGAAAGAAGATCCAGAATCTAAAACCCAATATTCTAATCTATTATCCAAGGAGAGACTAAGGGCATATTACTTTACCTCACTTGCAACATTTTCCTCTTTACCTTTGTTTGATGTATTCGCTTTGTTTTCCTTGGACCAACACTCCTTTACGTGTCCTTTATTTCCACAATTCCAACAAAGTAATCTTATGTACCTGGATCTAGATCTTCCATGTCTTGACTTTGATCCCCCATTCTTCTTTCTCTTTGATGATCTCTCCTTAGATCTTCACCTGCTTTCTACATTTAAAACATTTCCAAATGATGCTTCTCCATAGCTTTTCCTATGTATTTCCTCATTAAGGATTACATTGACCACATCATCAAATTTCAAACCTTTAGAAGCATTAATTGTATTACTTACAACCATTACCAAGTTATCCCAACTATCTGGCAAAGAGCATAAGGAAAAAAGTACTTTCACTTCATCATTAAACGGAATTTCTACCAATTTTAATTAATTTACAATAGAAAGTAAATCATTCAAATGATTAGATACAGATCCACCTTCTTGAATCTTATAATTAAAAAAAAAATCATCAAATAAACCTTATTTAAAGCACTAGGAGTTTCATACAAATTTGCTAAAGAATTCATCAACTCTACCGTGGTTTTTACATCTGTAAAATTTGAATCCACCGATGTTGTCAGTCTCAATCTTATAGATCCTAGATCCTTTCTGTCAAGAACCTTCCATTCTTCATTAGTCATCTTGTTCGATTGTCCATGTTCATCCAATGGTAAGTATACGTCTTTCTGATACAAATAATCCTCCACCTGCATCTTCCATAGTTGATAATTACGACCATCAAATTTCTCTACTCGATATTTACTATCTTTTACCATTGCTCTGCTCCCACTCTATAAGAAAACCCTCTATGAGTAAATCCTATCAACACACAAAACCTGCAAAGCTCTAATACCAGTTGTTGGGGTTAAACCATATAAAAGTGTTTCACAGATATAAAATTAGATAAAACATACAAGCAATGAATGCGGAAATAAACCAGAAGATAAAATAAACAAGAGAAAGATAACACCAGATTTATCATGGTTCACCCAGTGTGAGCTACATCCACCAAGAAATGAAAAATATTCTTATTCACTACTTTACAGAGGAAATACGATGAAGATATGTCGTCTTCCAACACCTCACAAGATGTTCAATGTTTTTCCCTCACTCATCTACTCTTTCTTGCTTACCAAGAAAAATAACATGCAAGAAATTATTATTTTCTTCTCTCTTACCCGCATATAATGTATACACACATATATATCTATTATGGGCACCTAACTATGCTTTTAGAATCAAGAAATCATCTTTAAAGCCAAATATTTATTCTAATTCTCGACCAAACAAAAAATCACCATCGCATAGGTGGCCGATGCCGGTCATTGCTTGATCGATGCCGGTCACTCCTTGACTAATGTCGGTTATAGTTTCACTGATGTCGATTGCTTCCTGACCAATGTTGGTCAGTGTAAAAACTAACAACATGTAAAAGCAAGCTTTTTATGAAGCAATTAAGCTCCACACTCAACATCGAGAATCTATTTACCAACTCTCACCAAATACCTCTTGAAAACATTGTGATGAAGACACAGATGTTGACCAAGAAAAATTAGACAGGATTACAAATTTTCATCAAGATTTACGGGATAATACCCATCTTATGTATATTATTTATGATCTGATTGCTACTAAAAACACTCGTGATGCTTTGACACTGCTTGTAAGTTCTTCTTTAGGTTTCATGGCCTCCACTCAACCCCTTCATATTCCCACTTCTATTTTTACCACTACCTCTCCCATCATTCAGCCTAATGCTTATAATGAATAGCCTGATGCTTCTTTAAATACTCTTGATTTAACTTCTTTATATCAGGATCTGTAGATGCAAATTTTCTAACTCCAATTGGCTACCTCTTGTTCATCTCCATCTTTGGAATCCACTTCTTCATACTCCTTTTGCACATGTCATTTCCATCTATCATATTCCTTTATATTTTTTCACTCCCAAGTTACCTCTGTTAAAAGGCCATGACGACCCTCAAGAGCATCTTTGAGTATTTCATGTAGCATGTCTAGACTATGCCAATGATCACATTTTGCTAGCAAAAATATTTCCTCGCAATCTCCAAGACTATGCAATGTGTTGGTTATATGACATACCTATCCACTCGGTTACATCTTTCACACATATTTTTGATGCTTTTCTTGCTCACTTCTCTATAAATATCAGCTCTAAGGTCTCATATGCTCAACTCACACAACTTAAACAAGGATCTAATAAACATCTAGCAGATTATGTCTTACACTACAAAAATAACTTAGCTAAAATGTCTAATGTGTTTAATGACTTTGAGCTTCAATATTTATTTATACAAAGTCTATTGCTACCTCTATAGGAGAGTGTTATATTTGATGCACCACCTTCATTTGATCATTTGTGTCATACTCTTTTAGACATAAAATCACGCACTTTGGGTAATTATCTAGTCCTAATTGCATATTACTATTCATATAATTCCTAAGTAAGAAAAGTACTAATCAAACCATGTCTTTAGACACCTTTCTTTGCTTTATATGTTGACACTTTTGGTCTTACACCCTTACTTTCTCAGTCCACCTCTTTATACTTTAGTATTTTTCATCCTGGACACCAACGTCCAGTCATGACACTAGCACCAGGTGCCCTCATCCCCTCTGGGTGCCTCTGAGCCCTTTGTACTTTATTCACATCTTTTGGGTCCTTTCTAGCCATTTGAGCATCTTATCTTTTGTGTAGTTTGTCTTTTGGGGGTTAACTATGAAATTCAAGTAAAGGAATCATATAAATATATGGTTATGTGACCATAATAAAGGACCAAGCACTAAACACTAGCTATCACCACATAAGGTTACATCCATCAAGCATCTAAGAGCTCCATTATATCCATATAACACCATCAAAGGGACACAAGGGCTGGTTATTTTGAATACATTTCATAGGAGGGAAGTTCATTTTATTCTATGCACACATATATTACATTTCTTTACATCTATCTTACTTGCTCGTTATCAAGTGTAACTCGCACAAGAGCCACCTAGGGCACGATTCCGCATACACACACATAACTACATTGTGTTTGAGATGTAGTGCAACACTTATTCATAAGATCACCAATGTGACAACTGAGGAAAGTCTGACCCCTCACTTTACATCTTTCCTTTTTAGGATTTGATGTCTATTTGAGGGTTTTACAGGTCATTACTTCATTGCAGGTTTTCAATGACATTGAAAATCTTGGTGTGACCTCATAGTGACTGTACGATAGAAAAGTGACATGTGAGCATGAGAATCTACAAGCAACTCTTCTTCATACCCGACCTCCCGAGGTCGTGCCAAGACAGACGGTGAGAATGGAATATATGTGGGTATAGACAAACTAGTTGGGAAATCTTATATCCTCAACACACAATAATGGAATCTACGGCAAAGAAGGCCCTCCTAACCTGAATTGGTGTAATGGATCATTCAGATATAATAACTGCTCGGAGGCTCCAATCAATGTCGAGCTCTACCGAGATCCTATCTATTAGCTATTGGATACGTGGAAAATGATCTGTAGGTGCTTCGTGTATATTTCCAGACAAGGTCATGAAAATGGTGATGAGAGGTGTAGTGGATCCTATAGATTTTTATGGATGATTTGCTGGTCTAGTCCATAAATCCCTAGCCTGATTGGCTGCTACGTTTAATATGGAGAATTGTGTAATAATGTCTGGCGGAAATGAGGATCTTAATATTAGTGTGCGTAAACCATCGTCAATATCTGATTGATTAGTAGGCCCGTTAGGTTGTGGGACCTGTGGATTATAACCGTAAGTTCGTGGTTGTGGCGGACCTCCTATGGTCATATGAGTAGTCATTCTCTTCTTCCGACTATCCAATAATCATAAGCTTTTTTAGCTTCTATGTTTAGAACTAGAAGTTGTATGATTTTCTCAGAACACCTTACGGGTGTTCTAGCAACTTGAATACGTAAGCCAGTATCTATTTCGATGAGGAGGTCTCCTGAGTTGGGTTGTGGAACTAAAGGATCGCAACCAAATATTTGTTCTCTTTCGAGTTCTTGTACGGTCATGCGGATATCCTATCAAGGCAGTTTGTAGTTGGGTTGATTTGACCAGAATGTGTATGCCTTGTCGTCTTCAATATTTAACTCTCTCAATTGTTCACTAATTTCTTGTAGGTTTATTTTCGTTCGAAAAACATTAATCCTAAGGTCTTGATCTATATCAGCTAGTGCTGTGGGGAGATTTTGTTGAGGTACCACCGGTTCGAAAACGTAATCTCTGGGCTCTCTAGGTCCCGTGATTTTCATACAAAGATGATTCAATTTTAACTGAAATGAATAAACTAATTATGAAAGATGTATCTACACTATGGATATATTCTTTTATTTTTGTATTTTTGATGAAGTATTTTAACAAAATTAAAAGAGCAGTTACTCTAATATATTCAGAAAATGGATGATTAATCTAATAACAGAATCAAAACAAGCAAGGTATCCTAGTATAGCTATTTGCCTGTGCTGTTGTGAATTTATCCTAAATATTTAAATAACTAACTAATTTAATTGAAAGACATATGATCCTGCCTCAGAAGTGAAGAATGAATCATAGTTTCTCATAAACTGTCATTCCCCACAGCTTCCCTGGCAATATCGAAAGCGAGCTTTAACTGAAATGAAATAATTTACTACTCTATTTGATATATTGTAACTAGAACTTTGATAGCTCAAACATGGATTTTACAGAATAGTGGTAAATCCAGTTGTGTCATGACTTGTCCCCTCAGTGTGATCTCCTCGTTCCTTCGTGCTCTCATGAATCCAGAAAAGCATGTACGTGATAGTATCAGCAGCAGAAGATACTCGAACAATGGCAGCTTTGGATATAAACCGAATACAATGCAAGTAAGAGAGGGATAGTGCAAGTGAATAGAGCTTGACTATGCAATTCCTAGCAAGATTTATTGCAGTGATACAATGCAAATATGCCAAGAATTTTGGAATCTATCTTTTGTGACAAAACAAAACTTGCAACTCTAAATGTATTCTAATCTAAGAAAATAAACTACCTCATTTTAAACTAATTGTATGGGATAGCAATGAAGTAAGATGTAAGCAAGAAGATCAAGTGATCTTTAAAACAGAAATGAGAGGTTGATAATTCATGCTAAAGATAAAACTATTGAAACTCCTGCAAGAACTTCAAATAAACTGAATAATCAATACAGGAGGACATGGGCCATTTGTTTGAAAACAAGCTGTCTATTTATAATATTTGGATTTACCAGAGGGTAACTTGGAATTGATCTCCTTTACTATAAATAAAGGGAAAACACTATTTACCAGGCGGCCAAAACATAAATTTAAGCCAAAGTGGTTGAAGAATGCGGGTGAAAGTTGAATTTTTACGTTTGACGTGATCATTGGAAAGTTCTGGAAAATGCGCACAGGACCGTTGCCCTGTGGAGGGAAGCAGTTACAGGACCGCCACCCTATCCTAGGTGGCAGTCACAGGACCACCGCCCAAACAGGGTGGCGGTCCTGTCACTAAGACTAAAAAGCAAAGAAAAGGGGGACAAAGGATAGAACAAAGCACATGAAGCTTGGATAGAGCATTTGGGATGAAAAAATATACTTCGCGAGCTTTTCTGGATTCCGAACACCTTGCGAAGAGACCTAAATCATCATTGGGGCTTCCGTAACCTCTTTCTGGCAGTACATTACCTACATTTTTTGGTACGTACATATTGCCCCCTCGAAGAGGCCTTTTAGCCATGAAGAGGCATAAAACAGTGGGTTTGAGTATGACAGTCCAAAAATGGGGAGTTAGAGGTTATACCTGACACGCCTGTGTGTCAAAATGTCACCATCCAGATTCCTGCTACCTGCAAAATGAAAAGAGGACTCAAGTGCAGATAGATAAAATAAATCGAAAAATAAAACTAAATTAATATGGAATGAGGACTTACCACTCGTGCGGGGATTAGAACTTACCTCCGTCGATGCTCCAACTCTGCGTAAAAACAATCAAAACCAAATTAGAATACTATATATATTTAAAATGAGCTCATTTTACTATTCATTTGCGCATGTTGATTTGGTGGTTTTTGAGCTCTGGGACCCACGGTGATCATTTTCGACGAGAGTACAGTCAAAATGTCTGTTGCGAGATCGTGATCATGCCTCCGAGAGCAGGACGTCGACTCATGAAGTCTCATATTAGTTCTTCTCATTTTATTGTTTTTAAATCCAAAATATAGAAATGTCGAAATATTTTTCGTGGGGGGATTATTTTTGAAAATGTTATTCTTAAATGAGTCTCTAGGGGTGGACGCCCATAGGGTAGGTTTTCATTTCATCCAAAATGATGTATTTTTACCTTTTTAAAGTCTTTTTAGGGCTTCCGAGCCGTTTGGTAATTCGGGATAGGACCACCGCCCTACACAGGCTGGCAGTCATGGGACCGCTGCCCTATGAAGGCGGTGGTTATAGGACCACCGCCACAGAAGGTGGCAGTTACGAAACCGCCACTCTGCACAGGGTGGCAGTTTTGAATAGAATGTAAAAAGAGATGTATCACTTGATTGTTTTTGCATTTTTGGCATTTTTATATGTTCCTGATGATTTTTCCAGTTGGATTATATTACTAACTTACTCCTTTTCTGTGTTTTGGGTGAATTCAGAAGGAGGAATACATCAAATGGAGCAGAAAGAGGGAATGTGATTGGCTCCCTGCAGTGCTAGAGGCACTTACTCAGGCAGAGTGGGATACTCTATAGAGGGCTGGCATTTGGAGGATTGCTCAGGTCCCTCATGTTGTATCTGCTAGTCACATATTGTGGGACTTATTTTCATATTGGGATGCATATTGGAACAGTTTCCGATTTCCACAAGTTAGGGGTGAGTGGTCCATCACCCTTGAGGATGTTTACCGTATATTGGGGGTCCCGATTCTTAGGAGGCGACTATCTCTTAAGACAGCACTGTCTAGATTTCAGATGGTTCAGTGGGCCACATATATGGGAGATGTTGTTGTTTCCATGGGGTCAAAGAAGGGGGTGAACATCCATTCTATTGTTGGTTCAGATATCCTTGTGTTTTGCCAGGCTATTATGGGTATCCTTGCTTCACTGTTGATTGGGGACAAGGGAGGGGATACTCTCTTATACTATTGGGCTCCTATCATTGCACAGATTGAGGCACATGGCCATGTTTACGCTTAGGGATCAGACATCCTTGGGACCACCTATCATGATTTGTATAGGGCGGTTAGATTACAGGGGTAGTCATTGAGTCATCCTACTCTAGTCATGAGTTGGGTGTATGAGTGCAACATTCCCTATGGGATAGGTGTACAAGCAGAGGATCCCATGCTATCAGGGTAGTGAGTTGGACAGGGATGACCGTACTTAGGATGCCACACCAGCTAGTGGCTTCTTTGACTATTGCGGACATGGAGGCCACTCCTTATCAGGCCATGGCAGGGTTATGGGGAGAGGAGGCACACACATTGATCGCTTGCTATACTACTAGTCAGCTGATAGACAGGACGAGGAAGTTGGAGATCCACCCCTTTGAAAGAGTACCACAACAATTTCACCTCCCCTACATTGATATGTTTCCTCCAGCGGGGCCCATATATAGGTTTGTTCATGAGGCCAGGGGAGGTCCTAGAGGCTGAGGTTGGACTACGATCACTCTTGGAGTTCCCATTGCAGCTAGGCGGGTGGTTCATGCCCGAGGGGTAGCCAGTGCTCCTCGAGCACATTTACTTCAAATCAGAGCCGGTCCTACTCATAGTGGAGAGAGCGATGAGCCTATTGATGTGGACTCAAACTCTTAAGGAATTCACAGGAGAGGAGACGGAGGGAGGCGAGACAGGTGGGACGGCTGGGGATGATGAGAGTGACCCTGAGTGGCATGACACTCAGGACATCTTGAGGGCTGAGAGGGCGGAGGAGAGTGCAGAGAAGGTGACCCTAATCTCAGAGGAGTTACCTTCTCAGGGCATTGGGGGAGATGATGAGTCTGTAGCAGGACATCACCTCTTTCTAGATTTGAGGAAGGTTCCACAGTCAGCGGCAGGGTCAGTGGCAGGTGCAGATCCTAGAGATCCCACCTAGATGCCTGGAGATCCAAGTGAGTTACTACTCTTTTCTCGATTTCATTTTAGTTAGAATTGTTTAGTTGATATTTCCCTTTTGTTGTTTCGTTTGTTTTTTACTTTATCATGGACAACTTTCTAACTTGTTTATTTCTCCTTTTTTATTTGCAGCGACTGTTGAGGGATGGCGAGACTTGATTCGCTAGGTGTGCGCAGACACTCTACTGCTCCTTTCAGAGAGTACATGGGTCGAGCTTAAAGTGGATGTGGGAGAGCCTTCAGCAGTTGGTAGACATACCGACGTGTTTTCCCCTATTTGGAAGGCGGTGAAGATCATGACTTCTCTCCGCGCTGAGGTAGTTGGATATAAGACTGTTGAGCGCTTGATGAGGAGGAGTCATTCTCACAGTGAGACCACAACTACAGGCTATGATCGTGAGCCCTCATTTCATTCAAAATGTTGTCACAGCAGGAGTCCTAGATGAGGCCGTGCACCTTCTGAGGGATCTCACAGGGATTGAGAGATCGTGGTGTCTTTTTGTAGTGATTTTTGGTCGGACATTTATACGAGTGTTTTTGTATTTTCTGAGCTCATTGAGTGTTTTGACCATGCCTAGTACATGATGGCATTGTACATAAAATAGGATTCATATATATATATATATGTATATCTCTTTTTGGATCTAGATCTTCTTATGTCTAGAATTTTTGTGATTCGTTTCCTATGTGTATACTAGATGTTTTTAGAATCTTTGATTTTATATGCTTTTCAGAATGTATGCAATGGATGACAAGTGATAACATAATGTTTCTCTTTGATTTTTTTTGTAATGCTGATATATGATGATGCAAACATATTGTAGTACTGAAATTTTTGCTTCTCTGGGTAATGTTCATTGTTTCTTCTTGTTTCGGCAAAACGTGATGAATGTATAATGATAACGAGATGAACTTGCCCCACTCCTAACTTCACACAAATAGTAAGATGCGAGGGCTCATCACCAAGAGTTGGGAAGGGTGCAAGTTGTATGAGTTTGACTGAATGAAATGAGGAGAGATAGACAAACTAGTGACAGGAACCAAACCTATACCTACACACTTACCCTACTCAAAACTACCACCAAGTTCAGAAGGCAACTTACTTTCCAGTTTATCTAGACTTAGATCTTATAAATGGCAACCTGGTTGAAAAAATATGGTTTTGAGGATTTGATCTCTTTGGAATTTGGATGCTTATTTTCACTTGATATAATTTGATTTGTATTTCTAAAATACCAAGATTTGTTAATTTGTGTGACTGGACCCCCCACACCCTTCCCCATGCCACTAGTAAGAAGCATGGGTTTGTCACCAAAGGTAGGATATAAATGAGTAAGAGCACTTATTTCCTTTCACAACCTCGCATCACTAGTAAGATATGCAGGCTTATCACTGAAGGTTGGTGGGGCAAAGAAGTTTGTAAAATAAAATATTATGTTTGCTTGGTATTTTTGATTCTATTTGATTTTAACACTTTTGATTTGTGATTTTAGAATATCCTTGTTTCAAAGAGATGTAAGAGGGATAGATGTGACACAAGGAAGCTTCTAGAACAGACCGTAGGTAAGAACAACTTCACCTAGTAGAAATAAATAGCAAAACCAAGTATGCAGACCTTGGTATGGTTTTCGTCAATATTTTTCTGTCGATCTTGATGAAAAGATTTTGGAATTATTTGATGATATTATGAAAACTTGAAGAGATATGATTTTGAATGTTTTTTCCAATACTTTCAGAAGTTTGTAATGAATTGCTTAGGAATAAGTTCCTTGAATAGAATATTTACGAAACGAGTGAACAAAATGAGACAACTAAATGACTAATGCAATGTAGGTAGATATAATATACAAATGGTGACGTTGATGCCTTATGCGTAAAATCGTTTAAGATGCAAGGAATTGTCTGTTTCATTGAACTCCTCACCTTCTAATGTACATAAGATATACGCACCATTTCTGTAGTCTTTCATGACTTGGTATGGGCCCAACCACTTGGGCCGGAATTTCCTTCCTTCACCGGTTTTCTTATCAATCCGGTTGTCTAGTCTTAGAACTAGATCTCCCTCATATATTTCTCGCTCGTAGACCTTTTTGTTATATTTCTGGCACATCCGGTCAGCATAGGCTCTGTATCGTTGTTCGACGTTCAGCCTGGCCTCATCAAGGCTTTCTAATTGAGAGAGGCGTGCCTCTCTATAGGCTTCTTCTCCCAAAATCCCTTGTAATGAGATGCGGAGATTGGGTATTTCGACCTCAAGTGGGAAAACTACTTCTGCCCTGAATACTAATGAGAAAGGGGTTGCTCCTGTTGGTGTTCTTATTAAGGTTCAATGGGCCCACAAGGCCACATATAATTCTAAATGCTAATCTCGTTTGTTCTCCTTAACTATTTTGAGGAGAATAGATTTTAATGTTTTGTTTGTGGCTTTAGCTTGTCCGTTGGCTTGAGGGTAGTAAACAGAAGCCGTATGATGGTTTATCTTGAATTTACTACATAATTCACAAACCTCATCATTCTTAAAGGATGTGCCATTATCTGAGATAATGACTTGCGGGACACCATACCTACAAGTGATTTGATTCAAAATAAACTTAGCAATTACAAAACCTGGTACGGTGGTGAGAGGCATGGCCTCTACCCATTTGGTAAAATATTATATGGCCGTAATTATAAAGTTATGGCCATCTGTTGATGAGGGAGAGAATTTCCCTATCAAATTTGGACCCCACGAGGAAACAGGCCATGGGGTTGCGATTGGTTACAGAGCCTGTGTTAGCATGTGAATCTCGTGAGAGAATTCTTGGCATTTACGACATTTGTGCACAAACTCTACCACGTCATGTTCCAGAGTGGGCCAGAAATAGCCCATCTGATGTATTTTGTGAGCAGTGGTGTGACCACCAAAGTGGCCTCCACATATCCCACTATCTAAAGAGAAACATTTAAAATGCCTAATGTGTTTAATAACTCTGAGCTTCAAGATTTATTTATACAAAGTCTATTGATGCCTCTGTAGGAGAGTGTTATATTTGATGCACCACCTTCATTCGATCATTTGTGTCATACTCTTTTAGACATAAAATCATGCACTTTGGGTAATTATCTAGTCTTGATAGCATATTACTATTCATATAATTCCTAAGTAAGAAAATTACTAATCAATCCATGTCTTTAGCCACCTTTCTTTGCTTTATATGTTGACACTTTTGGTCTTACACCCTTACTTTCTCAGTCCACCTCTTTATACTTTAGTATTTTTAATCCTAGAAACTAGCGTCATGCCATGACACTAGCACCAGGTGCCCTCATCCCCTCTGGGTGCCCCTGAGCCCTTTGTACTTTATTCACATCTTTTGGGTCCTTTCTAGCCATTTGAGCATCTTATCTTTTGTGAAGTTTGTCTTTTTGGGGTTAATTATGAAATTCAAGCAAAGGAATCATATAAATATATGGTTATGTGACCATAATAAAGGACCAAGCACTAAACACTAGCTATCACCACATAAGGTTACATCCATCAAGCATTTAAGAGCTCCATTATACCCATATAACACCATCAAAGGGACACAAGGGTTGGTTATTCTGAATACATTTCATAGGAGGGAACTTCATTTTATTCTATGCACACATATATTACATTTCTTTACATCTATCTTACTTGCTCGTTATTAAGTGTGACTCGCACAAGAGCCACCTAGGGCACGATTCCACATACACACACTTAACTACATTGGGTTTGAGATGTAGTGTAACGCTTATTCATAAGATCACCAATGTGACAACTGAGGAAAGTCTGACCCCTCACTTTACATCTTTCCTTTTTAGGATTTGATGTCTATTTGAGGGTTTTACAGGTCATTACTTCATTTTAGGTTTTCAATGACATCGAAAATCTTGGTGCGACCTCATAGTGACTGTATGATAGAAAAGTGACATGTGAGCATGAGAATCTACAAGCAACTCTTCTTCGTACCTGACCTCCCGAGGTCATACCGAGACAGCCGATGAGAATGGAATATATGTGGGTATAGACAAACTAGTTGGGCAATCTTATATCCTCAACACGTAATAATGGAATCTATGAATCTAAGGCAAAGAAGGCCCTCCTAACTTGAATTGGTGTAATGGATCGTTCGGATATAATAACTACTTGGAGGCTCCAATCAATGTCGAGCTCTGTCGAAATCCTATCTATTGGCTATTGGATACGTGGAAAATGACCTGTAGGTGCTTCGTGTATATTTCCAGACAAGGTCATGAAAATGGTGATGAGAGGTGTAGTGGATCCTCCAAAGTTTTATGGATTATTTTCTGGTCTAGTCCAGAAATCCCTAACCTAATTGGCTGCTACGTTTAATACGGAGAATTGTGTAATAATGTCTGGTGTAAGTGGCAAGGATCTGAATATTAGTGTGAGTAAACCATCGTCAATATCTGATTGAGTAGTAGGCCCGTTAGGTTGTGGGACCTGTGGATCATAACCGTAAGTTTGTGGTTGTGGCGGACCTCCTATGGTCATATGAGGAGTCATTCTCTTCTTCCGACTATCCAATAGTCATAAGCTTTTTTAGCTTCTATGTTTAGAACTAGAATTTGTATGATTTTCTCATAATACCTTACGGGTGTTCTGGCAACTTGAATACATAAGCCAGTATCTATGTCGATGAGGAGGTCTCCTGTGTTAGGTTGTGGAACTAAAGGATCGCAACCAAATATTTGTTCACTTTCGAGTTCTTGTACAGTCATGCAGATATCCTATCAAGGCAGTCTGTAGTTGGGTTGATTTGACTAGAATGTGTATGCCTTGTCGTCTTCAATATTTAACTCTCTCAATTGTTCACTAATTTCTTGTAGGTTTATTTTCGTTCGAAAAACATTAATCCTAAGGTCTTGATCTATATCAGCTAGTGCTGTGGGGAGATTTTGTTGAGGTACCACCGGTTCGAAAACGTAATCTCTGGGCTCTCTAGGTCCCGTGATTGTCATACAAAGATGATTCAATTTTAACTGAAATGAATAAACTAATTATGAAAGATGTATCTACACTATGGATATATTCTTTTATTTTTGTATTTTTGATGAAGTATTTTAACAAAATTAAAAGAGCAGTTACTCTAATATATTCAGAAAATGGATGATTAATCTAATAATAGAATCAAAACAAACAACGTAGCCTAGTATAGCTATTTGCCTGTGCAGTTGTGAATTTATCCTAAATATTTAAATAACTAACTAATTTAATCGAAAGACTTCTGATCCTACCTTAGAAGTGAAGAATGAATCATAGTTTCTTAGAAACTATCATTCCCCATAGCTTCCCTGGCAATATCAAAAGCAAGCTTTAACTGAAATGAAATAATTTACTACTCTATTTGATATATTATAACTAGAACTTTAATAGCTCAAACCTAGAGTTTACAGAACAATGGTAAACCCAGTTGTGTCGTGACTTGTCCCCTCAGTGTGATATCCTCATTCCTTCGTGCTTCATGCTCTCATGAATCTAGAAAAGCGTGTACGTGATAGTGTCAGCAGCAAAAAATACTTGAACAATGGCAGCTTTGGATATAAACTGAATACAATTAAAGTAAGAGACGGATAGTGCAAGTGAACAGAGCTTGACTATGCAATTCCTAGCAGGATTTACTACAGGGATAGAATGCAAATACGCCGAGAATTTTGGAATCTATCTTTTGTGACAAAACAAAACCTGCAACTCTAAATGGATTCTAATCTAAGAAAAGAAACTACCTTATTCTAAACTGATTGTATGGGAGAGCAATGAAGTAAGATGTAAGTAAGAAGATCAAATGATCTCTAAAACAGAAATGAGAGGTTGATAATTCATGCTAAAGATAAATTTATTGAAACTCATGCAAGAACTTCAAATAAACTGAATAATTAATACAGAAGGAGAGGGGCCATTTGTTTGAAAACAAGCTGGCTATTTATAACATTTGGATTTACCAGAGGGTAACTTGGAATTGATCTCCTTTACTATAAACAAAGGGAAAACACTATTTACCAGGTGGCCAAAACATAAATGTAAGCCAAAGTGGTTGAAGAATGTGGGTGAAAGTTGAATTTTTACATTTGACGTGATCGTCAGAACATTCTGGATAACACGCACATGACCACTACCCTATGTAGGGAGACGGTTACTAGACCATTGCCCTATCCTGGGTGGCGGTCCTATCACTTAAGACCAAAAAGTAAAGAAAAAGGGGTTCGAGGACAGAACAAAGCACACGAAGCTTGGATAGAGCTTTTGGGATGCAAACATATACTTGGCGTAGCTTTTCTGGATTTTGAACACCTTGCGAAGAGACCTGAATCATCATTGGGGGTTATGTAACCTCTTTCTGGCAGTACAGTACCTTCATTTTTGGGTACGTATAGTGACCAAAGGTGAACAATAGTGAATACCTCACAACCACCTAGAGGAGGTTATCTGAGCATTTCCATAGACATAGGCACCCAGAAATAGGACTATGGCGCCCATAAGCACCCCTTTCCCTCTCTAGGCACCCATTCCAGGAAAATTGTTAGCTCAAAAAATTTTCTGAGGCTCTATGTGATGTTTATCCCTCTCTGTTCATCTGATCATCACTTCAAAATAAACTCAATTTCATTATGAATCAACTAAGTATTTTTACCCTCTCTTTATACTCAGGGTTTCATATTTTCTTGCTCAGTTTGTGTTGGAGCTCAGAAATGCACCCTGGATATGATCGTGAAAGACCAATAATATTGAGGTAACATGGGTACTATGTCCAAGTTTGTGGAACTTGCTACTTGACATAGACCTCCATAGAAGGTTAGTTCCTCTTCCTAATCTAATGCAAAAAATACTCCTACTCCTTGAAAGGAAAATGTAGCTAACTAATCCTAAACTAACCATGCCAAGGGACCAAGGAGAGAGAGAGTGGGTTAGAAAGATGCATGAAAGGGAAATCCTAAGATAAAAGGTGGTGATAGCACCAGAAAAGGGGTGAGAGACAATCGAGTGAGGGAGAAAGAGAAAGAAATGAAGAAGGGAGAGGCCAGACACAAGTGACACAGACTAAATCTTCCTTTACCATCTATTATCACATGAAATATAACACAATGAACTTGCAAGGAGAAATATATGCACAACACAATGCAATAAGTAAAAGAGATATAAGGTTGCAGTTAAAATGAGCAAGGACAAAAAAATGTGTCATAAAACAAGTTTTATTGCAATAAAATTATGCATAGACCATTACAGTTGTAGAATAAGGCACAAAAACACATTGCCAAGCTAAAAATGGAGGCTTGATAGCTCATAGCTGGTTTGGAACAAATTTTATAGAGTTCCATTACAGTTTTTGAATGTCCATCCTTTCAAAATGAAATATTTTACAATGTATCACTCGAATGAAAGAGAAAGAAGAAAGAGAATAGGAGAGAGAAGAAAGGGGATGAATTTTCAGTCTTCAACCTTTGACAATCTGTCTTAATGACCTCTACAAAGAACATGAGCACTTCACAAAGCCATTATTATGTCAATTATGTCATGTAGAATCAAATAGAGCCATGCTTCATCAAGTCTGGTAGTTGGGATATCTAATTCAACCGTTTGCGTGTAAAAATAGATCTCCTCTTCCTTTGAAAGCTGTGTTTACCATTTTGACCCACCAAAGCCAACAAAATCAGATTTTGATGATGTTAGATTGAAGAGCTCGATGAGATATTGCTAGCGATATAAATTTTTTTTGGTTTGGCACTCGGGGTCGAAAGATATGGCCATTTGAAGATTTACCTATCGGGAGACACAAAAAATTCACATGCAGAAAAATTTGATTAGTTTCAAGATCAATCTCTACCAACGTGTACTTGCTTCTCCTTTTTCCAAGTGTCTACCTCCCAGTGGGTTGCAATATTAGGCTTTAGTTTTCAATTTGCCATCTGTCCTTGTCTTTTAACTTTTTCGAGTTGCCTTTATAAAAAAAGGGCCAGTAAAAATTTGCCACATTCCTTCGAGATGTTAGGTTGTCCTTTACCTTTGTCAGTCCCTATGACACATGGACCAATAAAGAGGATCTATGCTCTTACACATTTTAGACCCTGATAGACCCCCAGAAACATGAGCAAATAAGAAACGACCATATTTCTTTGCAATTTACCCCTCGACTGACAGATACGAAATGCGAGCCAATGGGAAGGTTCCACGCACTATGCATATCAGTCCCTTTGATTACCATCCTCTAAGATCTGTGAAGTATTAGCCAATGAGGAAGCTCCATGCCTTGATGTGTTGTCAGACTTTGACTAGTCAATTTATGAAGTGCGAGCCAATAGAAAGGCTCCACGCACTTCACGTTGTTATTATTTTAGATAACCCATTGACAATTGCGAAACGTGAGAAAATGAGAAAGCTCCACATTTCCATAATGTCATAACATGTCAGTATTTTTCTTTGTGCTTGGATTTGATTGGAAGGGCCTTCGAATTTGTCAAATTTGTGAAATGCGAGCTAATGAATTGGCACCGTATAGCTCTTTGCTTTCCTTTATACCATGGATCTTCTCTTCCCATGAGTCTAAGAAAAACCCACCTAAGTCTTTGGTCGAGCTCCTTTGTTTTTGACTGAGTTCCTAAGTCTTTAATTGAGCTCCTTCATTTTATGGATTTTCAAACATAAAATCTGCTAATGTTTTTAAACTATGTTCCCACAGGTTTTTGAATACCAATGGCAAGTGCATTTGGGAAGTGCAATTTGATGACCATTTGACCGTCACAGACCTATAAAAATGGCTAAGTCTATTTTTAAAGCATGTTAAAGCCAAAATAACCTTGGGGGTAATTTTGGATAAAATTTTGGTGATCTCTCGGGGTAATCTTCCTACTAGATTAGATCAGTAGCCTTATACCTTCCATTGGGCATGAAGTCAAGCTAAAACTTAAAAATTGATCTGCAACATTTAAAATTCTTACCATGGGGTCGTATTGAAGAATGAAATGATCTCAGGAAGGTTTGGAAGCTTGAAGTTGATATGCGGAGCTCTGAATGAAACTTTAAAATTGTTCCAACTATCTGATTTTGCCATTAAATTTCTCAAGCTTGAGGTGAAGCTAGATTTGACCATCTCATTATGAAAAGTCTTCTGATTTTGATTTTATGAGAGTGGAAAAGTGTAAAAGCTCAAGAATTCACTCTGTTTTCTTTGCTTTAGATCTAATGAGACAAAGAAAAACATTTGAAGTTTCCTGAAATATGATTTTTGCCAAGTTTTGGAGAAAATTGAATTAAAAACTTGACAAATAATGAAGTATTTTAGATTTCTGAATCTCATGGTTATTTAGCAATGAAATGCATGTAATTGGAACTATCCCAAGCAGTGAATTTGACTAAAGAAGAGACACCATGGGCTCTTGACTGCAACTGATCTCTTGGGGTCTAAAAATTAAAAATTAAAGCTAGTCCAAAGTTTGATTTGGCTAAGAAAGTTACCATGAACTGAAATGGGATATGCAACACACAAAAACTATATACAAACATGAAAAATCATACATGCTCCAAGTGGAAACATGAAAAATGTGCATATTGCACTTTTTCTACTAGAAATAGACCTACCTACCCTACTCTAACCAAAATAAGGAGAAGCTAAACAAAGTCTGCAACAGGCAGGGATAAATAGTATCCCTTGTTTACAAAGTGTAGCCATGTAATTAATTTAACAATGGACATGACCTGTAATGAGAGTGGAAAATTTCCTTCAACCAACTAGCCAAAGTATCAACATCAAACAAAATGAATACCTCCTCAAGATGCTCATTATTTGGGTTCTGAAGGCTTTGGTGTTGATCTTTGGTGTTATGAGATTCATCCTCATGCTCTAAAATGAGCATGACTAGTTGTGGTTCCTCCCTTGGCTCCAGTGAAGCCAAATAATTGATTGGGCATGGGACCTTAGGAACCAATGGGTTGATCCTTATGATTTTCCCATTCATCTAAAACTTAACTCCAAGAATGGAGTGTTCCTTCAGACCTGCCTGAAAAAAGGGGTTGCTTGTATGCTGATTTGTGCTTTGCATTGCTCCTGCAAGCAATTGATCCTCTGCCTTGATGACTGGTGTGGAAATGATGTCATCTTTGTTCTCTTCCTTCTCCTTGCCTAATGAAAAAAATGGAAGATTTCAATCCTCCAATATTTTCCCAAAAGGACTGTTATGAGATGCAGGCTACTCTTATATGCTTTTCCCCATGACAGTGGGCTCTTGTTGTTGTAGGACGAGTGATGGAGAAGAAAAAGTGGTGATTTCTATGGGATCCTCTCCATGAAAGAATTCATCCATGTCAGATAAGAAATCAAGCTCATCATTTTTGTGTTGTGCTAAATGCTCTTCTTCCTCCATGATGACCTTTGAATTCACAACTTGTCATCATGGTTCCCGTCATCTTTGAACATGAAGTTTAAGAGATCAAAATTCTCTTCATCATCATATTTTTGGGAGGATGAAGTGGAAGGAATGCTTGAAGCTTGTTGTGTGGCCTACTTTGTATCCAAGACCTCTAGGTATGTTTTGTTCTCCTCCATAATATGGACATGCTCCTCTTCTTTTGGATTTAGAGTTGCTTGTTCTTCCCCTTCTTGGACTGATTTTGTAACTTGAATTAGATCAACATTATCTTCAAATAGAGTGTCGTTATGGACACTACATTTAGAACATATAGATTACTGATATTCTTCTTCTTCCACTTTTGCTACAAAATCAGCCTCAGCCACCACTTGTTCTTCACTTCCTCCTTTTGCTTCACCATCAAGGGTATCTTTTCAATACCGAACCTAAGAGCCCATATTTTAAGATCCTATGTCATTTCTTCTTGACTAGACTCTCTTTGTTGTTTCCCTTGAATGATAAATCTGGAGCTATCTTGATCACTTGAATGTGGAGATCTACCTCCTCTTGAATAAAATTTTCCTCTTCCTCCTCTCTACCCATGTTAACTGAAACTTGGCTCTTAAAGGCATGTTCTAAAGAGGAACTTCCAGATATGTTATTTTTTTGCTCATGGGATAACAAAGATCCCATTAGCTCATCTACAGAGAGTTGAGTCAAATCCTTAGACTCTTCAATGACAAAAACAATGGAGTCGAACTTGGCTGGTAGACTCCTAAGGATTTTTTCTATGATCCTTCTTTGGATGTATCCTAAACTAAATTAATGTGGGGTTTAAGGGTACAATATGGCTAGAAATGAAATTAAAATGGGGTGATACACCAAAAGTATTAAGGGGGTTGACTGAGAAACATGCACAATATTATAAGAACAAATTAATAAAGCATGATCCAATGGGTTTTAGTTGAGTGAATAATCACAACAATACAACAAATGATTACACACTAAAACTATGCAGAAACACAAATTTTCAGCAAGGTTAATAGCATAAGCAAGCTTAATTAATTTAAGGAATGCAAATTCACAACAATTACTATTTAAAACACACCATTGCAAGTATTGGAAAGGCAATAACTGGTTCTCATTCAAGGACAATCTGGCAAAAATATGCTTCAGCACTTAGTACAAAAGTGCTCCTATCAAAAAACTAACTTGTTTTTTATTAATGCACACAATAAATAGTAAAATATTCACCCACCCCTCCTAAAAATGGACTCAAACTATACATGCATGATAATTTTAGCCTGTGCAATGAATAAATAATAAGACATAAAATAACATGTTATTTACAAGAGGAAAAAATAGCCTTAATTTCAAAAAATACAATCTCAGTCAACTGTAGTTGACTCCTCTAATTCTCAAAGCATGAAAGTGTACTGTGCATCTTTGGAAGAATAAGGCATTGGGCGAATAATTAAAAGTGGATGGATATAGAGAGTTGTTGACAAAGTCGGTCAAGATGATTAACCACAGGAAAAGAGAACAAGAAGAGAGAGAGAGGAAATGAGGAAGAAAAGAGAGATGTGGTTTCAGTAAGAGATTACAAAGTTGAAGCAAGAAGTAGCACAACTGATGGTGCTCATAGAAAGAGAGAAATAAGAGCAAATTCAAGAAACAAGGATTGAATCTGTGTTGAGAAAGAGAGTAAAATGGCCAATTAGAGTGTTTGTAGATAAGAGGAAAATAATTCAGCTGAGGGAAATGATTAAGCAAGAAGAAAGAAGAAAAAATGAGATGTAAAGGAAGATGGATAAGCGAGAAAGAGAGGTAGTCAAGGAATTGGTGCTGATGGAGGAAAAGAATGATGATGAAGAGATAATAGAAGCATTTTTGGCTTCCCTTGAGTTGGGTGAACATAAAGATGGCAAATTTCATGCAATGAAGGAAGAACAAAAGTTCTAAGAGGAACAAGACGAAGAGGTGGCATGGAAAGGAGAGTTTATAGGGTCGGAAAAGCCTCAAATTTTTTATTCTAACATTATGTGCAAGTGTGTGAATGTAGGTATGAAGAGTAAAAAAACACGTAACCAATTAGAGGCATTGAGCCTTGAGATGAATGATGAGAAAAAAGAAGACAAAACAGAAATAACACCAAATGACAAGTGAAGAAAAAGTGATACAAGAAAGTAAATTTGTTTATAAAAGCCTTTAAAAATTAGAGATCAAGATATCATCCTTAGAACATGTCATACATGGAGAAAACTCATGTGAAGTAGAGAATGAAAAAAGTCTAAGCAAAGGGGAAGAACATCATGATACAATGATGAATAAGAGAAAATAAGCAATGGCAAAAGAACCTGAAGATTATATCAAAGCAAAGGATGAATGCAAAATGGACATAAGTTATGAAGAGTTATTGAAACATGAAGAGTTATTGAAACAGACAGTGGCAGCTAGATCGTCGGTCCCTGTTGGATCTGCAAGAGCCGTAGGGATACTGAAAAGGCTCCACCTGTGCTGGATGCAGGAACAGAGTCACCAGGAGATTGATGGAGGCTCGCGATGTCAATGTGGTAGGAGCATAGTAACGGTGCTCCTCTCAGGGATTGATTTGGACATAATTCACTTTCGCTAGATAGATAACGCTCAGAATAGATGCTCAAAACTTTCTGTCTCTATGTCTCTCTCTCTCTCTGTCTCTATGTCTCTATCCGTGTCCATGTCCGTGTCCAACTAGAACTGAATTCTAGCCTTCTATTTGTAATCGGCGTCGACCGAGATGAAATCGGCGCCGTTCCAAAAAATCGGCGTCGACTGAGTACCGGTCGGCGCCGATCAGGGAATAGACTCCCAAAATGGCCAAAAGGGGCGATTTTGGAAGGATTTCAGTGATCCTTCTGACTCAAATATGGGAAATATCCTGCTACTTGGTTTGGGAGGAGGAGAAATACGGGGGATAGATGGATAAAATAGGTATGGGAGGTTAGGAATTGATATGGGGTAGATAAGTGGTTAGGATATATGTAAAAAGGTATAATTAAATAGTTAATATTTAATTACCTATGGGTAAGACATAATGGGGTGCAATAAACTTAGGATAGATGTTTAAATCAAATATTAAATAATACCCTAAGGGAGAAGTGGTGATATAAACGTGCCCTAGGTTACCCGAGAAGGAAAACGCGCATGAGGGACACCAAATTAGATAACCAATTTTAGGTGTCTACATTTTTCCCCTTTTTGTTGAGTAACTTGCGATAAGCAAAGTTACAAGACAAAAACAAGGATGTGGAAGAAAGAAAAAAAAAGTGATGATGCGATCCCCCTCAAACTAGGGATGGGATGGGTAATAGAACAAATGATCCCAAATTTGAAAAAGGTAGATGAAAACGCAGGATTCCCCAGCTAGATGCCTGTAATAGATCTGATCATTAATAGCGCACAAAAATATAAAAGGCAACAACGTAAGGAACTCACATTGGTAGGGCAGATTAAATGGTCTCCCCATGAGACGGCGTTAGTACCTACAGACCCGTGAGTGTAAGGAGGGCTGCAAAATAGTTAGCACCAAAATAGAGACACATTGGTAGGGACAACCAGATGGTCTGCAAAGCAGATGACGTTAGTGCCTATAGACCCGTTAACTCTAAGCTGCCAAAAATGCGAGTGCCCCATGCAAAGGGAACAAACTCAAAATGGGTGATAATATCAAAAAAGTATGTGCCAAAAGGCAAAACTCAGGGCACAATAATGACCAGATAAATAAGCCAAACATCAACACTATGGCAAGAAGATCAGGAGATGGAAGAAAGCGACGTGGAGAAGCAAAACTGCAACCCATCAGCAACAGTGTAATTGTGATGGATATAGACATAGAGGATAGATAGATGTGATGTAATTTGATGTGATTAATATGTGGACTTAATTTTGAAGAAAAATAGATATAGATAGATGTAATGTAACTTGGACGTACAAGTTTTTAGATGACTTGATGGATAGATGGGTAGACGTGATTGATAGATTTGATATGTTTAAGATGTTAATTTGATTTTGATGAAAATAGATAGGTAGATAGGTAGATTCACATGTGTTGACAATACATGCTTTGATATGTTTTTTGGACAAAGTAGATAAGATGAATATAGATTAGATGATAGATTTTGACTAAATTAACATGTTAAAGGTCAATTTAATTGGATGAATAATAAAGAATAATGGGAAATGCGCTCTGTGAGAGCAAAGGACGTAATGAAATGACCTTTGATGAGAAATAAAGGCAATACACCCAGACAAGAAAAATAATGATAAGTTAGGCCCCTAACCGACCATAAATGGAGACTATGATAGGAAACCAAAAGACCATGCACACAAGGCCACATACGAGGTTAGAATAAACCTGACACTAGCTAGCCGCAAACCAAATCTAAGAGGGGAATGGAAGGAGTAGTAAGTATATATCTTGTCAAAATTTACAAGGGACAGAATACATGCTCATATTGGGAAAATAGGATTCTCCATATGATTGACAAAAGGTCTTATATCTCAGCTTCATGATTTTTGTTTTGGCAGAAGAGCAAACTGATCAATGCGGGAAGTTTGCTAGATACGGAAAGACTTATCGATACAGGAAGTCTTTCAGTGATGCTAAAGAGTGAACAAATTGGCCAAAAGGCTGATCAATGCGAGAAGCCTTGGGAATTCCATGAGAGAAACAACCGTCCTTCAAGGGAGCAGTCTATATTTTGAATTTAATAATAGCCATCCTTCAAGGGCATGGTCTATATATAATTTTTTTTTGATTCATTTGATAAAGCATGGATAGTTGTCCTTCAAGGGATCAGTCTATCTTGTAGGAATTTTGGATAGCATCTTTCTTTATTTTATTTTTTTGAAAGAAGCTGAGTTTAGACCAAATAGATTAGATAGAGGGGAAGAAAACGTATAAAAAGTACATACTCATGCCCCGGGTAGATCCGATTAAGATAGACACTTGGGACAGATGAAGAAGTGATTAAGGTGTTCCTACCATGAGGAGGAACATATCCATAAGAAAAATGCCATGAGGAGAGCCGCGATACTCATATTTAAGGTAGAAAAGAAATAACGTGGAGAACCACATAGTTTCGAATCACTATGAAAATATATGGCTGGTTGTTAGATGGATGAAGGATCTATTTTGCGACTAAGACCGCGTAAGATAGATTCTAACAGTAGAAGGGCCTTAGATGCAAGGCATTAAGAGGTTCCATTTCAAGAATACCATCCATGGAAGATAAACGATAAGCCCCAGACCCATATTTATGAGTGATTACGTACGGACCCATCCAGTTAGGAGCAAACTTACCACGTTGACTCCGTTATAGTGTAGTGACATTTTGGTTTTCTTTAAGAACAAGATCACCAACTTTAAAGTCACGGTGTTGCAAGTGCTTGTTATAAGCACGTTTGACACGCTCAAGATAGACTTGATGATGTTCAAGAGCATCGAGACATCGCTCATCTAACAACTCAATATGTGCTAGATGATTTTGATGATAGTCCTCATCAGAGACAAATTCTCTAAGAGAAACACGAAGAGATGGGATCTGGACTTCCAAAGGAAGAACAACCTTAGACCCATAGATGAGAGAGAAGGGAGTAGCACCCGTAGGAGTACGAATGCTAGTCTGATAATCCCGGAGAGTGAAAGGGATATATAAATGTCAATCCTTACCAGCCCTACTAGTTACCTTTGCTAGGATATTACGCAAAGTTTTATTGGAAGCTTCGGCCTGGCCGTTAGCTTGGGGATAGTATGGAGAAGAAAAGATGAGTTTGATATTGAAAGCATCACAGAGGTTCTGCAAATCAATGTTTTTGAAAGATTTACCATTGTCTGTGATGAGTTTATGTGGAACACCAAAGCGACAAATGATGTGTTGATAGACAAAATCAACTATGGGTTTGGCTTTGGTTGATGAAAGAGGGATAGCTTCCACCCACTTAATAAAGTATTATGTGGCAGTAATGATAGAATGATGATGTTGTGAAGAGCGAGGATTGATGAGACCAATGAGATCAAGACCCCATTACGAAAAAGGCCAAAAATCCGCTGCAGGTTGCAAAGCCTGACTAGGGATATGTGTGAGATTGGAATGTTGTTGACATTTGACACATTTCTTAGTATATTCACAAAAATCTCGATTAAGAGAAGGCCAATAACAGCCTAAGCATAAGATGCATTTAGCTATGGCCAAGCCACTAAAATGTCCACCACAGATACCGTCCTGGACCTCTTGGATAGCTTTAGATGATTCAGGGGTTTTGAGGCACAGAAGCCAAATACCATCAAAGCCGCATTTGTAGAGGATCCCGCCCAGAATAGTATAGCGATTAGCGCATAGGATAAAATATCTTCTACCATTGGAAGTCAAATCTGGAGAAAGCACTGAATGAGATAGATAATCAATGATCTTTTGATACCACTCATCTTGAGTATTGGTGGTGATGACATTGATTGAAGTTAGTTGCCTAAGATGAGATGGTTGATCTAATCGTTGCACCGCCACATAAAGTCGCAAGTCCTCAGTAAAAGGCGGAATAAGCGAGGCTAACGAAGCCATCGTATCTGTGAATTGATTTGCAGTGTGAGGAATATCTTGGATAGTGAATTTATCGAAAGATTGGAGTTGAAAGAGAACGATATCACGATATTTTTGAAGGATATCATTCTTGCATTGATAGACACCCATGACTTGATTAACGATGAGTTCACAGTCACCAAAGATGTCAATATGTAGGGGTGACACTACATGCTTTGGTAACTTGAGTTGCTCGAATGTGTACGAGGAAATGACGTTGAGTGCAGCACCACTGTCAATCATAGTGCGTTTTAACGTAGTGTTGTTGACTTGAACTGTGATAAAGAGGGGAGCCTCCAAATCCTCGAAAGACAGGGAAGGAATTTCTGAATCTTCAAAAGAAAAGGCGGTTGATGGTCTATTCAATCCAACAACCATCTCGAAGGGTTGGGGCTCATCTGAATTCACTGTGATGCGACGTAGATTATCAATCAGAGCCTGGCGATGCTGCGGAGAGGTTTGAATGAGGTCAAGAAGAGACATTTTGACCGGAGCATGGGTGAGTTGTTTCATAACACTCTCCTCAACTGACACGGGAATTTGACCCCGAGGTGAAGCACGAATAGAGACCCGAGGTCTTGGGGCTGATGAGGAAGGAAGAACTCCTTCGGGGGCTGCAGAAATGACAACCTGTGGTCGAGATGCTATAGATGTGATGGATTATCATACTGTTGGGTTCTAGTGGTGATATGAATTGTGTCGATTTGAGAAGGTGGAAGACCATCCGGCGTGGAATTAATAGAACTAGAGGTCTGAGTAGATCGTTGAGGCTCAGATGTGGTTGAGATGACATGAGACACTTGTTCCTCCTCCTCTTCCAGCAAAAGATCACTTTCTTCCAAAAGACTGTTGGCGACAGATTGAAGAGCTTTACATCCCTCGTGTCATGACCTGGAGTACGGTGGTAAGCACAAATCAAATTAGAGTTAAACCAGGAAGGTTTTACTCCTTTAGGATTATAGGGTTTGATCGGGGGAAGGGATATGGATGAAGATTGGATAAGTTGGTGGAGGATTTCAGTATAGAATCCGGTAGACAAAGATGAGGACAGAGATGATGAAGGCACCTCTTTTACTTTAACAGACTACCGAGGTAAAAGAACATGCATGTCTTGTTTGACAGTCTCTTTAGGGATTGTCTTACTTTTTTGGACATCGGGAGGAGCAGCCTTGGGCACTTGAGATGGAAGTAAGTGAGACATGATTGATTTCGATGGAGGAGGAGCTCCTAAGATAGATTTTGAAGATGATGGAGATGTGACAAGTGTTGTGGTCTTCAAAGATAAGGGAGGCTGCTTGGTCGAAACAGATGATGATTTAGATAATACTAATTTAGATGAGGGAGGAGTTCCCAAAGTAGGTCTGATTGGAGGAAAAGAGGGTGCCCTGGCTTTCGGTGACAAAGATGATGGTCTTGATAAAAGAGGTGACGTCTTTCTGGTAGGTAAATCCACTTTACGAGGCATTGGTGAAGAAGGTGTTGTAGAAGAAGATGATGGTTTTGTAGAAGAAGACGCTTTCTCAGTGGAAAAATCCAATCTTTTATGAGGCGCAGAGAGATATTTTTGAGGGAAAGGACCAAGAGTCTTGTTGGTTTGAAATATGGGTTTTCCCTTTTCAGGGATGGTGACAACTTCAACTGCATAAGGTGATTGTAACCTTTTCAGGGGAAGCAGATGGGTAGGTACTGATGATGCAACGTCAGACTTGGATTGTCTCGGTTTAAGTTCAGGAACTGAGAGTGTAGGTGCCGGTGCTATTTCTTTAGATTTTCCCTTAACAGGAAAAGTAGCATCAGTGATGGAAGAAGTGGATGATGAAGAAGCAGTTCCTTGCGAGGGAGCTACTTCTGGTACAGTAATTGTGGGTGTAACTACTGTAGGAAAGGAAACGAAAAGAGTCAAAATCGAAGATGCTTCCGTCGAAATTGGTACAACTATAGGTATGTTTACCAATGGCATAGTCGAAGCAAAAATGGGAGAAACAAAAGTAGATGTATTCGCGGTGGAAACTCGAAGGGATGTAATTGTCTCGAGCATCGAAAGAATATCTGATGATGAGACAGATGAGGATGACACTGTCTTGGGTATGGACGGAAGATCAGACAAAGAAGAAAAGAGAGATGAATCTGTTTCTAACAATGTAGGAATATTCAAATACGGACTATCTGAAGATGGTGGAATCACAGCGATTAGCAAAGCGGAAGGAGGTTCCGATTCGGTCGATGTGTTCGCAGATGGCTTAGGTTCAGAAGAAGATTCTTCAGTAGAGATGAAGCTGATAGTATGAGTGTTTGGTTTTTGAGACTCTAAAGCATCATGGTTTGGGGAATGATTGGGAAAACGTTGTTAAAAAACATCAAACGCCTGATTTGGGGGAGCATTTGGGTTATCCAGAATGAGCTCACCTTTATCAATGAATTTCTGGACAAGATTTTTAAAGGTCTGACATCGTTCAATGTCATGACCTTTGGTTCTATGATAATGACAGAAGTCATTCTCCCTATACCAGAATGGACGTTCTTGGCTTTCATCGAAATTCCTAATGGGGGAAGTTCAATCATGTGAACTTCCAACATCTTTTCTAAGATAGAAGCATACGATTCCCCCAACGAAGTGAAAGATCGAGATAATGAGGGTCCCTTTCTAGAAGATGAGGAGTCTCTTCGTGGTGTTTGATTATAACTATTATCGGTACGTGGTGTTTTTAATACGATAGCGTTAGTGGATCCCTGATTCTTGTCTTTAGAAGTGGAAGGGTTCATTTTTGTAAACCGAAAAAAACCTGGTTTAGATTTAGAGTGAAGTTTTAACTTCCCTTGTTCAATGGCGTGAGACTCAAGTTTACGTGCCATTGTAAAGGCTTCTTCAAATGTATGAAAGGTCTGGATCCTTAAAGTGGAAGAAATATGATTAGCACAAGATCGAGTAAACAACTTGATCTGTTGAGATTGAGGAAGGGAGAAAGACAATTGGTTTATTATCCCTCTCCAACGAGTGACAAAGTCTACAATAGACTCATCATCGAATTGGCGAATGTTATAAAGATCTGTAATCGAGATCTTATGTGCAATGTTTATTGAAAAATTTTCAACAAACATCTGGGCCAATTGAGAGAAGGAGAATAGGGAATGTTGAGGAATGTTATTATACCAGTCTAAAGCAGGACCTGCTAGAGACATAGGAAAAGTACGGAGCATAAGCTCTTGATCTTGGACTATAAGGTAGCAAGCGTGTTTGAATGCTCATAGATGCTGTTGAGGGTCCTCCCGACTATGAAATTTTGAAAATTTAGGAAGTTCCCATTGGGGAGGATAAGGCTTAAAAGCCACTGATGGATGAATGGGTTCATTACACACTTCTTCAAAAGAGTATGAAGGACGAGCCCCTTTGGTGGATGCTTCTAAGTCTGTGATTTTCTTGAAAAGAATTTGGACCACATCAGATTGAGGAGGAGGCATACTAGTATGTCCTGTATAAGAAGCAATTGGTGGATTTTGTAGCAGTGTTAATGGAGGATTCATCTGCTGGTTAACAGGATGATAAGAGGAGTAACTAGGCATTCTGTGTGATGTCTGGTGAGGTATTTGTTGTGAAGGAGCCTGTGTATAGATAGGCTATGAGATGACAAATGGTTGAGAAAAAGGTGGCTGAATGAAAGCCGGAGCCTGTGATTGGAGGGCTCCTACACTTGTCTATTGAATCGGAATGGATTGAGGAACATGGGTATTGATTTTATTGGACATGGTGGGAAACAAGGTCTGAATGAGGATTTTGACTGCCGGATTGGTTATTAAGGGCGCTGATGCTAGAGGATGGGTGAAGGTCACTATCGCTAGAACATTGGAAGAAAGACGAATTGGAGGACGAGGAGCAGGAATCAACTGACTCACGGAAGGGGGTTGAATCATAAAGAGGTACTGACCCTGGGACGCAATGGATGGCATAGATGAATTAACAACAATCTACGGGTGCACAGGTGCACCCATTATAGCTAGAGAAGAGGAATTCTTAGAAGTAGGTTGTGGAATAGCCGAGGTAACTGTGGCGCTAGGAATAGGCAAGAATATTTGAGATCTAGTTGACATGGTCGGTGGAAGAGAAAAAGGAGGCACATGTGCACCACCTTCTTCTCTGGTTCGAGGCGAGAAAAAGGATGCTAATTATTCTACAAAAGCCTGGGATGGTTCACGAGGATAATCGTAAACTTGCTGGATTGGTGGTCCCTGATCAGATATTCGAATAGACTTGTGTACAAGGTAGTCCATAAGGGCTATCGGATTGTGATCAAGGAGCGCTTGAAATTCAGGATCCCCACGAGGAACATACTCTACATCAGAAGCAGATGATATTTCTAAAGGACTAGGGGAAGCTGGACATGATGGGATTGCTTTAGGCTGATAGAAAGGATTATATGACCAAGATGGGGAACCAACTAACAGCAGTCCCGAGGAAGACCTGGGAGGTGCCGAAACATCGACACTAGTGGTGATCTCGGAGGAAGAAGGGGCCAGTTGAGCCATTCTCCTAGATTGTAACCAAGTGATGACCATCATAAACAAGTAGAAATATAGAAAAAGAAGATTGACCTAACTAATGCACAGACAATTCAAGCAGCGTAGGTGATTATCTCTTTTAAATTTTCATGCTTTTAAGAAAGAAAATATTAGGGAAGGCTTTTTAGAATAGGAACTACTCAGATAGCCAAACTAAGGATGGTTTGGGGAATGTTTTGGTGAGGAGTCTCGGAGGCACTTCAGTAAAAGACCGGTACGTGGCTTGATATAGGGGCCTACCCCCGCACTTCACACACCGCTGCAATAAGGGAGTTAGGTGCTTTGCCAATATATACCAGAACTTCCGTGAATTTATAGCGTGGCCCGAGTACCGCGTAGGCTCTTCCTCTTGGATGTCACTTCCAAGTAGGCGAGGCCAGGGGAGGAATTTTTATTTAAATGCTTTATACCTAGTGATTTTGGCTTTGTGTGCAAGGGTGAAAAATAAAAATAAAATAGTGTCACTACCGATTTTGATCAATTTCCCAACCTAATTAAAACTATATGAAAAACATATAGCAGAAATGACAAAGAAAGAGTTCTTTTTAAGCACTAAAAATGAAGTGTTTGATTTCGATGAAGACAAGTCAAACAGATTCTTTCCCAAATGCGATTAAATTCTTTTTAAGCACCAAAATTGAAATGTTTGAATGTGATAGAAAACAAACAAACAAGTTCTTTTTAAGTTCTTAAAAAGGAGAAAACACCGTAAAAGAGGAATACCTGTATGTTTAGCTCTCCAAGGTGTGTGGACTTGAAAAAGCACGTTGTTGAGCTCTTCCCCTCGAACAATCCCATGAAAAAGCAACGTGCTCTACAAGAAAAGGTTAAGAAAACACCAAACAAATCCAGAAAGATATATCCAGATGATAATAGAATGAAAATTTCTATTTCAAGGAACTAATAAACTTTCGAGAAAATAACAATTTTGCATAAAGAGATGGATCAAAAATGCAATCTTGAAATCAAATGAAATATTTGCCAATCTTTGAAATAGAAATTAAGATTTAGATTTGCAAGAAAGGAAAAAAAATTGACTTTACAAATTATAAATGAAAGAAGCAAGACCAAAATGAAGGAAATGCTACGGAAAACCGACGAAAAACAATGAAGAAACAGAACAAAAGTTCAAAACCGGAAAAGAAATGAACTTACCAATAAGGGACTATGGTTCAGTCCCACCGGGTGTGCCAGAATGTAGATCAAGAATTTCGCACTTGTTACCTATCCAAGTTAATGTACCAAACTAAACACAAAAACCTTGAAAAACTCAAATGAAATTGATACCTGATAGATTAGACAAGATTTGAAGATGTAGATGGAAACGAAAGCCGATGTAGACAAGATGTGTGCACACAAACGATCCTACAAAGTAGATCCAAGAAACCTGCGAGACACAGATGCTTGACAGAAAAAGACCACGTTAAAAGATATTTGGGTGGACTGCCCGAAAAGCGGGTCCGGGAAGCGATAAGCTCCCTCGACGGATGTCAGTCCATGTTTTCAATTAAGGAAAGAAGCATGCATGATAAAATATGTAATTAAATGTCTATATTTTGATTAAAAATGACAGACAGAAAAGTAAACAGCAGACATAAACCAATAAAAATAAGGAAAGTGTGAAAACAATGCTGGATTTGTGTTCCCTGAATTATTTTACCTGTCCGCAGGGAGATTGGCGTCGATTAATGAAATCGGAGTCGACTGATAGAAATTGGTGACGACTGAGATAGGTCGGCATCGATTTGATGGAATCGACGTCAACTGTGTATGGTCGGCGTCGACTCGAGGAAAATTGGAGGAAGCTTCGGAAATAGACAGTGGCAACTAGATCGTCGGTCCCTGCTGGATCTACAAGAGCCGTAGGGATACTAACGAGGCTCCACCTGTGCTGGATGTAGGAACAGAGTCACTAGGAGATCGATGGAGGCTCACGATGTCGATGTGGTAGGAGCAGAGTAACGGTGCTCCTCTTAGGGATTGATTTGGATAGAATTCACTTTCGCTAGATAGATAACGCTCAGACTAGATGCTCAAAATTTTTTGTATCTGTGTCTCTCTCTCTGTCTGTCTCTATGTCTCTATTTGTGTCTGTGTCCGTGTCCAACCAGAACTGAATTCTGGCCTTTTATTTGTAATTGGTGCCGAATGAGATGAAATCGGTGCCGTTTCGAAAAATTGGCGTCGACCGAGTACCGGTCGGCGCCAATCAGGGAACAAACTCCTGAAATGGCCAGAAGGGGTGATTTTGGAAGGATGTCAGTGATCCTTCTGACTCAAATACAGGAAATATCCCACTACTTGGTTTGGGAGGAGGAGAAATACGGGGGACAGATGGATAAAATAGGTATGGGAGGTTAGGAATTGATATGGGGTAGATAAGTGGTTAGGATATATGTAAAAAGGTATAGTTAAATAGTTAATATTTAATTACCTATGGGTAAGACATAATGGGGTGCAATAAACTTAGGATAGATGTTTAAATCGAATATTAAATAATACCCTAAGGGAGAAGTGGTGATATAAACGTGCCCCAGGTTACCCAAGAAGGCAAACGTGCACGAGGGACACCAAATTAGATAACCAATTTTAGGTGTCTACACTAGGGAACCCATTTCTTAGAATATGATGCCCACAGGTGCCCCTGCACCTATCTAGGAACCCCAATCTACTCAAATAACTCAGATTTGTACTTTACAGTGCCTCTGCATGTTTGTTCCTTCTTCTAGAATATTCATTTTATTTTACAACATATTCCAGATCAACTTCTGAATCAGCTAAGCTCTTTCTTAACCCCTCTTTCACATTAGGTTTTACATTTCTATTTTCCTAGTCACTTGGGTCAATTTCTATATTTCTTTACTATTTCTATTTACTGTTGTTCCTAGTTTAGATTAACTGCCATTCTCCCACATTTTAGTTAATCACATATATACATGTATTAGCCTTTTATGGGCATGTAAGCCTAAGAGAGTTATTTAGGGTTGGTTATGAGAAGGAGGAAATGAGTTAAAGCTTTAATGAAGTAGTGAAGATTCATTCCTCGAGGAAGAGGATGGAGAAACCTGAGGAATATGAAATTTTGTAGTATGTATATGCTTTATGGTAATAACACTTTTGGGGGTGAACTTGTGTGTTTCCTTTAGATTAGCAATTCCGAGTATTGAAGTCTGAGACTCAAAAAGGTAGATGATTATGATGTGATAAACATGCAAGATTTTTTTTCGTAGGATCCTCTAGAGGTTGGTCACTCACTTATATGTTTTGTTTTAGTATTGTTTGTGGACTATGCAAGGATTTTGCATAAACAGTGAGGCTGATTTCATTAAAGTATAGGTTATTTGAATATGATCATGGTGTCAAATACCTCTTTGTCAATAGCCTCAAGATGGTGAGTATTATAGTTAATATTTCAAATTGGAAGATGAATGTTATGTCACTTTCCTTCATTACATGTATTCAAGTAGTTCAATGCTCAAAGTCTGGGACTGTGTGTACATGTTTTGTATAAGATTGACCCTATTGTTACTGATATGGATTGAGAGAGAGGGGAGAGATACCATAGGATTAAGGATTATATTTTATTTAAGTTCAAATTTGAAGGGAATAAATCTAGCATTGTAAGCTCGAACTTGCAAGAGAAATCGTGTCTCCACGGTGTACCTATAGGCAAACAAGAAGAGCTCAGTTGATGTTGAGTGTATGAAAGGATTGTTTTTCCTCACTATTAAATATTTCACGTGGTATATGATGAAACAAAACTCCAATTAAATTTTTAAGTCTTAAAATTGATTTATATGAAAGTTACATCAAGATTAAGCCTCTCGGGTTTTTAGGAATTCCTCTTTAGGGTTTTTCTAGGGCTCACAAATTGAGGGCACAAACAAATGAATATTAGTCTCAAATTTGGTATTAATGATGTTGAATAGGTTCCCTAAGAGATTAAAAAAAAATAAAAATTCTCTAGATGGTTTTGGAGCTTTTCCTGACAATATTAGGAGGGAGTGATGCATGCAGGGCAAAAACCTAATTCGAAGAACCACTTTACAAAGGAAGTCACATTTTTCTTCTGAGTTAGGGCCTGAAATTTTAGAGGGAGGATAAATGCAAAAATGGGTATCCAAAAGCAATGATTATGTGTCTTGAAATTCCCAAAAGGAGGATTTGTGCATGATAGTGTAGTTAAGGAAACCTGAATGAGGGTTTTAAAAGAAAATTGCAAAAGGTGAACTATAAGGAGATACACAGAGAGTTTAGCCTTGATACTTTAGGAGCATATTAGAAGATTTGAGAGACAAATAATGGAGGTGATAAATCCTGATGGGTAACTCTAGAAGTTTTTTTACATGATTGAACCAAGCAACCTTGCCTTAAGGGTTAAGAAGGCAGTTTGTGCAAAGAGTATGTTATTGTGTTTTGAGCCTATTAAATTCATGTTGATGGGAATTATAATAGTAGTTTGAGGTTTTGAATAGGTGGAGAGTAATGAGAATCTTAGTGTGGACCAAATGAGGCTACAAACCCTTAACATGGTAAGAACTAGTGAGTGTTGAGTGACAACAAGTAAAGGTAAGTAAAGAAGTGAATCATTGGTGACTAAGTAACATTTAATGAAGAGTGATATTATGAGATAGGGAGATGTATGTAGGGTATGAAGCTTGGTGAAGACCATTTGAGAGTTATTTCCAAGATTATATAAGATTTGAGAAAAATAAACAAGTCTTTAGCCATAATAGGCTCATTATTGATCCTCCAAGTACTAAGTAAGTTGGAATTGGTTGTTGTAAACCTTTGATAGTAGATTTGATGGTTGTTATTGTTTCTTGGCTACATAATTTTGGTATTAGAGCTTGGGCTCTTATTGAAGTTATTTTGATGGTTGAAGTTGTTTTGATCAAAAAACTTGTGATTGCAGGCTCCTACACATTTGTGTGAGCTTTCTATGGATTACATCAACAAGTTTCCCTACTTAATAGGACTTCTCAAACAATTGTAAAAGATAATTTTGAGAAAAGGTTTAATGGAAACTTTACCAGATGAGTTGTGTTGGTTGAAATTCCTGCATCACCTTGACCTGTGTTTTTGTAACCACTTACAATCGCTTCCAAATCGTTTGGGCAATTTAACATACCTGAGCCACCTAGATTTGAGTCATTGTGCAACAATGAAAGATTTGTCAAAATCCTTTAGGAAATTAATACAACTTTAATATATATGTTTGGATGAATGCAATTCCCTGATAACCCCCCATGATGTTCTTATAAATATCATGACACTTGAGTACTTTAAGTTAGGATCGTTAAGTATGGATAGGTTACCTACCCATATTACATCTCAGAGATTTCTCACAAATTTTAATATGAATATCCCCAGTCTGTGAGTGTTACCTGTAGACATAGGATACAAAATTTTAGAGTTCTAGAAGTCAGAAGTGAGGTGTTTACATCATTTTTGTCTTCCCTCAAAAACCTCAGCTTGTTAAAAGTCATTGAATGTGTGGGGTTGCCAAAACTTCACCTATCTACCAAAGTCTATTGAACGACTTAAATATTTGGAACACTTGTATTTAGCCGACACTGACATATGACATTTACCCCAAGGATTAGTAAGACTCAATAATCTTGTAAAGTTGTCTATATCTAATAGTCCCTTATGTGATGTGAAGATTTCGAGACTAATATCAAGAGAAGATGAACAAAATACTTAGATTTTCCTAGCCAATTAGACTCATTGTATTTTTCCAACACCATGTTTCGACTTAAATCCATAATTTTAAGGTTTATAAAAATAGTTAACCTATCCATTAGTAAAGAGGTGCGCCCCAACCTAGAAACTCTTGAAGTTCAAGAGTGCGTAAATTTAGTGAAGGTTGAAGGCTTGCCGACAACATTGGTAAATTTAGACCTACACATGTGCGAAAGATTGAAAAAAATATCAAGGATTTCTAGTTTAACATAGCATAGGTACCTCACTATGTGTGGGTGTCTGGAATTGTAAGAGCTTGAGGACATGTCACAATTTAGCTTCTTGGAACACCTTATAGTAAATGGGTGTTTTATGCTGACAAAGATGGAAGGACTCCAACATCTGCCACTACTAAAAGACATAAAAATTGCAGTTTGTCACACTTTTGTTTGGAAAAGCATAAAATGTTTAAAGGTAATTTTCTTACATACAATTTATTCACTATAAAATAGTTGCATTTCATTTCTCAGTTTTAGATTTTCTATATACAAGTGGATTTCTGAAGAGTATTGTGATATTTCAGAGATTTCCCTCAAAAGTATCCAGTATTACTTTGAATATGAAAACGGTGGGTGGTGATAAAAGAGAGGTGGACCCAATTCTATCTTCTTTGAAATTTTCAATCTCAATACTTGAGTTATCAACTGAATGGGTGTGCAAACTTAAACTAGAGGAGGTCAGATAATGTGTTGCTCTTATCATGGTATTTTTGTGTAAAAAATCAAGGACAAAGAGGTATATTCCAAAGCGGGACCTCGTAACACTGGGAATTTGATATTCCATGCAACAGCACATGATCATTGTGAAAAGTGAGAGCAAATGTGAATGGATAATTGTAAGCCTATTTACAGAGTTTGTGTATATTCAAGGCTTAAAATAATCAAGGTTGAAACAAATATGTGTGTGCGTGTCGTCTTGCCTTTTGAAAGGAAAAAGGGCTGGGTAGTGTTGTTGCGAGGAGGGGAATGTAAAATGCAAGAAATTTGGGAAAAGTTGTTCACACATGCCTACTCCAAACAACAAATTTAATGGGAAAGCCTTATCTTGCCAGTGTGTTAACTCGGCGAAGTCAAAACCACATTGTTATATCCCCCTTTTCTTAAGAGATCTCATATACAAACAACCTGGTCCATATTTGTTAGACAATGCACTTTCTATTGGTTTCAAGATCTACAACCTTCTAGCGGTTGATTTGTTGTTCCTTTTTTCTGGAGATGTTTTGACACTCCCTTTTTGTTTTGATTCTTGGTTTGTATTTTTCTGTGTCATAGGCCATTTTTGGTAAACTAAATTAAACAGAAAGTATTAAATGGTGGACATAAAATATGGATAAACACGGAAAAAAATAAAAATAAATTATAGATAAACACGGAAAAAAATAAAAATAAATTATATATATATAATTGTTGAAAGCTTTGAAAAATAATTGTTTTTACCTCCTGCTAGTGGTTATACACTCTCACTGTGTAATTGCCTTTAATTAATAATAAATACTAAATACCAATGGGTTATTATAATAATAGAACCATCAGTTCCAAACAGATTCGGTGGATTCTAGGTGACTATTGCCGCAGTTTTTTATAGTTGCCACAGTTTTTGGCTGTTGCTTTTTGGGAAACAGAATTAGTAAATTTTTTATTATTTACAACTGCCCTTTTTCCAAAATTTTAACCACCAAAACCTAAAAGTTTCGAAGTTTCATATAGTGGTCTCAAGAAAACAAAAAAATACGTTCCAAGGAAGTGGCAGAGGAGGCCACAGAGGCATTCCCATCGGAGCAACGTAAAATTCCTGTATAGATACATTCCTCACAGTACATTTGGTGCAATGGATGATCATGCTCAAGTTTACACAATAGTATGATAGTGCTAGACTCTCCTCACATTGAGATAAATTAGACCTTTTCCCTTCATGTGGAAGTGATGCCATATTTCATCCTTTCAGACCTTTTCCTATTTGATTTCACATCATCTAGCAAGATAGGTGACCCTTTTGTCATAAAGGTCAAATTTTTCTTGATATTGTCTTGATGACACACAAGCCCACTCTCAATAATATCAAAAGTGTGTGGAATGTATCACCTCTGCCTAGTCACCTGCAACATTATCATCCACCTCTTCATTCCCATTGAACCCAATAGTGTGAGGACGCGATGACTAGGAAGACCAAATTCATCAGAATCTACAGTCGACAGCTGACAAAAATTTAGCATAGATCATACTCCGCTACCTCCTCCACTCTTAGTCGGACTGTGGTGGAACATGAAGGAAACCCTTTTTCTGAAACAATGTAACTCCAAGTGTGTAACGCCTGCTAAAAATGCCCACACGAGACCCAAGAAAAACCTAGGGTTAACTAGAAAAAATTATAGAATTTTTTTTTTTGAAAAGCATGCCCATAAAAGGTTTTGAAAACAATGGTTGTCACAATGACGTTTCTAGGAAATTATATTTAATAGATTAATTTTTCCCATTATAATAATATTAAACCAACATTAAAACTAATGAGTATAATTATCTCAAGCATGGTTAAGTTCTCTCTAAGTGTTAATTTAATAAACAATTAAATTCCTACTATAGTTAACTATTCCGTAATTAAATTTTGGGGGTTAAAGGGGCCAAAATAAATAAATACCCAAGGTATTTAATTCCAAAATGTTCAAATAATTAACAAGGTCCCCATTTTATATGGAGTTACAATAAACATTCCCTCACCCCATAAAGTGACCCCTTAAAAAGTCAACTCATGTTTTGAAATTAAAACATTTAAATTAAAAAGGTAATCTCCACTCACCCACTCTCCACCTAATTTTTGTAGGGATTAATCTCATCCCTTGGATGGATTCATTTAGGACCCTTGATGAAAAAGGGCAACCATTAACCCTAAATTTTACACAATGAAGACTCCTTTCTCATTTGGCTCACTTGGTTTCTTTATGTTTTGCAAGTTGCTTGGAGGAGGAAGATAATCCATTAGAGGTCATTCGCAAGCTTTTGGAGAGGCCTAATTGTTCCATTTATTTTCTTAATTTTCTTACACCCTCTCCTAGGGTTTCAATACATTTGTATATTTCATTTAGCATAGTTTTCTTTGATTTTCCCAAATGGCTTGTGCGTTTTGACCCATTTTATTTGTAATAGCTATATTTAGTATGAATTTTCATTTTGATAGGGTATATATACAACCTAATATATATATATATATATATATATATATATATATATATATATATATATATATATATATATTCCTAACTCAATGTATTTTAGGTAATATCTCATGGAAAATGTGCACATGGTTATATATACTGAGAGTATAAGCAGTGTTTGTATGTAGGGGTGGCGGTTCATTATATGCAAGTCCAATCAAAAAAATGTCATAGGTTTTGTTTAGTTTGGACTGCATAATGTTAAAGTCTTTGGGGGGTGGGGACCGGTCAGCGACCCCAACCCCCACCCCATTTAATATTAAATGGGGTGGGGGTTGGGGTTGCCGACTCCTCCCCACCCCATATCCAATTACATACCACAGCTGTGGCCCGCAACCCAAAGGTTTTTAAAATTTATACTTAATACCTTTAAATTTTATTGATCTAATATAATATATATTATATATATATATACAATTACATACATACATACATACATATATATACCACCATTATTTTATATTTTGTAATAATAATATTATAACATTAGTAATAAATATAATAATAATAATAATAATAATATTGTTACAAAAATAATGCTTAAGTAATTAGTAATATAAAAATTAGTAAAACTAATGGATGTTATTGGCACTTTAATGTTACATTACATTAGTTTTAACATTATTATCAAAGTAGTAAGATTTATATAGTCATTAGGGTCATCAAATTTTAGTTCTAAATTTAAATTGTCTTTATAAAAATTGGGTAGTATTTTTTTTTTAATAAGAGGCATGAGAAGAATAGTAACTCAAATTTTACTTATTGCTATATCAAGGTTATAATGGTTTATAAGAAAAGTTACAATCTATTAATATTAATTTTACATAATCCAAGAGGCTAAAGCCTAAGTTGTAAATGGGTAAGTTGTTCTTTCCACTAGATTTAGGAATTTAAACTATTTGATTGACCAATGAAAAACAAAAAATTAATTTTAAGCTCTTTCTATCCAACATGGATAAAATTTAACTTTCTTTCAACTACTATAAGAGAATAACAAATGTAACTTTTCACTTCACAATTTATAAACAAGGAAGTCCATCGAATACAAACTACTAGAACCATTCACACCAACAATTATAACCAAGTTTTTTAAATATTAAGATACAAATTTCCAACACACTTTTATTATCCAAACTTACTTCACTAAAGAGTCTTTCCTTTCCACATACATCACAACTATGATAATAAAATCAATACAACTTTCCTTCAAAAGATTAATACAACATCTTCCACTTAAAGTGGGAAAAATTTACAAAAATGAAAGCTAAAAGGAATACAATATTACAAGTTTTCCACCCTAAGTGGGAATAACAAGAAGGTTTTCTCACAAGGAAATATTTCATGAGGACACCAACAAAATATCCATGCTTCACATCACCAACAAGAGAGATCCACCATGCTTCATTTGATCCACAACAAAAAAGGGGGAGAGGCAACACTCTCCACCCAACTAAGAATTCCAATGAGGAGGAGAAGCCATCCTCCTCATTAGCCCTCGAGCCCCAACCACATTACAATGATAGGTGATTCAAACACATGGAAACAACAAGCTTCCACATCACAAACCAAGTATTTCACAACCATTCCAAATGCACATTCAACTCAAACTACAAACACAAGAAGGAATAACAACAAAACAAACAAGGCTTAAAATGAAAGCCAAATGAGCATGAACCTATGGGGAGGCCACTTATGTCTCCCAATGGGAAATGGGTGCCCACCTTAAAAACCTCCAATACATATCTAAAATCCCCTACATGCTCTTATGCCTCCCTCAAGTACCTCTTATGCCTCTCACATACTCTTATGCCTCCCTCATTCTCTTATGCCTCCCTCATACAAGAATAAGTAAGAAATGCAAGTATTCCTTGTCCAAGGTGGGGCACCCAACCCAAACTCCCTCCAAAACATGAAATAAATCTTATGCCTCCATACATGAATTCTCCCCATAGTCCCCTCCTACACCACACTTAGGAAATATACCCAAGCACCCAACAAACATTCCAAACACTCAAAAAAAGATAAGCACACAAACACAAAATAAAGGAAAGACATAAGCAAGAGTAAAGCTCATACCTTTCCATAGTAGAGCTTTTTCCAAGAGTTAATCTCCAAGCTTCTTCAAACCAAAGCAATCACCAACAAGCTCCCAAAAATACCACAAGCTCTCAAAAATCCTCTAACTCCAAGAAATGCAAGAGCACAAAAGAATGAAGTAACCCCCAAACAAGCAAAAGAACTTGAATAAATAGAAAAGGGAGAGAGGAGGGTGAGGTGGCTCCATGTAGGATGCCACATCACTCATCCTCAACTCCACATCACAAGTCAAACCTCAACCCAATGCACCATAAATTGGTGGGTGAGAGGAATGACAAGTTACTTACACACACAACCCAAGCCCACACCCCCTTAAGGACAATTAATTACATGAAAGAAAGTGCAATAAACATTTAACCTTTTTATCTTCCCAAAACACCTAATGGGGTATATTTTTTACCTCCCCAACCCATAGGTAGGGTTGGCATAGAAATTTAAGAGGTGTGGGACAAGTTTAAATTTTCCCACAAGCCTTAAAAATTGGCCCTTAAGGTCAAATTCGAAAATCTATGAGGGGGTAGAGTGTACAACAGTCAAGATCACAAACACTCACTCTTACAACAAAAAACCCAAGAGCCATCTAGTCTAATAAATGAAAACTTTTGGTCACATCCATAATTAGTTAATAACAAGATTAATTAACTTTAATTGAGACACGTAAACCCATTAAGATAAAGGGGAAGAATACATCATTTTCTAAATAATTAAAACAAGGAAATTACATCACTAAAAATCACATACTACATTAAATAAAAGAAACTAAATAAAGGACAACACATAACCCCTTGGTCACAATTTCCCCCTAACAATAATTCAAACACACACAAACACATGTTTCCATGGTGACCCTTGTTGAATTCACCTAGAATTCCAATGTGGTTGGTCTCCAATCCCCCCGTTGTTTGTTGTGAATAAATTTACCTACAAACACATAAATACCTCCTTCGGCCTCGTGGCCACATTAAAACATCCAAGATAAAATATGTAATATAAATCCACAATCATCTATATATGCATCAAATCATCATCTAATCAATTATGATATCATTTACAATTTCTAACAACATCTCAATTCTACATTTCATCAATATCCATATGATCATAAGATTAGTTCAATTGTCTAGGTCTACTCAATATGACGAAATATCACATGTCTGAAATATATAATTATAACCATGTCAACAACATATCAACATCAATATAAAATATCTCTAATAATCCACACGCATCATGTATGAATCGAAAACAACAACAGTCCAGTATCTCTAACATCTAAAATCATGATTAAACAAAAGCTACAATAATATCCATAAGTATAGTCGACAACATCGAAATCAATAAATAAAGGTGTCGAAGGGAAGTGGGAACTACAAAGTGGCAGATCTCTGCCAAAAGATTCAAATTGTGGATAAATTTAATGCTCGAGGCACTCAAATCCATTCCCGTTTGTATTGGCTTAAAGTGGGGGATTAGGTTTTAAAGGAATTTTTTCTTTTCCTCAAATCCAAGTGTTCCATTTCAGCAAATACGAGCTATCAATGATGGTGGTACTCAGCTTTTAGACCCCCAACATATGTTGTAGGACTTTTTCAACCATTACAAGTTAGTTTTTAAAGTTCAATATCCTTCGGATGAGTGTTTTGTTGCTTTGGAAGAATGTTTAGTTGTGGTTCCCTGCAAGCTATCTCAGGCACAGAAGACCATCTGCAATCTCATGTTTAGTCCTAATGACCTCCTGAAGTGGTCATCCAAATGGATGATGACAAGGCTCCCGATTGTGATGGGTCTCCCCGCGAGTTCTAAAAATCACTATGGGATATTGTCCATCCGAACCTCTTCCAAGTTTATCTTGAAGGTTTCCAGAATCAGTCGCTTGGTGCTCATATTAATAAAGGGAATATCAAGTTCATACCCAAGCCTAGGGACCCTAAGTTGATCACCAATTGGCTTCCTATCACCTTGCTCAATGTTTCCTATAAGATTATTGCCAAAGCCCTTACCATTCGGCTACAGTACATTCTACTGGCCATTATTCAGACGATGCAAACTGGCTTTATCTAAGGGTGATACATTCTGGAAACCATCATAACCATCTAGGAAGGTATGGAATGGGCCCACCAGTCTAGTCAGCTAACCCTTTTCATTAAAATTAATTTTGAGAATGCCTACGATGGGATATAATGGCCTTTTATCTTGGCCATGCTCCAGGTAGTGGGCTTTAGTCCTATTTTCATTCAATCTATCAAGATTCTCTTCACTAATTCCTCGGCTCAAATCACCATTAATGGGAACATATCAGCTCTATTTTTACTTTTATGTTCCATACATCAAGATTTCCCCTTGGCATTGGCTCTTTATGTTCTTGCAACGGAAGGTTTTGGTTACCTGCTTGTTAAAGCAAAATCTCAAGGGTTGGTCAGGGGGATTGCCATGCCTTCTTCCAATAGTTCCCAACTACTCAATGCCCACTTTGCTTTTGGTTCATCCATTAAGTGGCACAAAGTGCAGTGCTATAGACAATATTTCCTTCTCGCGCCCCCTAGATGGCTTGGTATGATTGGAAAATGATTGCTCATGGCGAGATGTTCAAATTTTTTGGCATCTCCTTTGCCTTCCAAACGTCATCTGTTGATCTTTAGAAATATATTTTTCAACGAGTTGCTAAAAAAATGGAGTATTGGATAACCAAACCGTTGTCTTTAGAGGGTAAACTCCATATTTTCTCAAATGTGCTTGAAGCCACTCATGGTTTTTACTCCTCCTGCTAGGTCCCATACAAAAAATATGTGCATGACTTCTTAAAGAGTTTCTCTGGTCCAACATTATTTCTGGAAAATGATTTCATACAGTTACATGGGAAACATTTTGCCTATCCAGAGAATCTATAGGAATGGGCCTTATTGACATCTTGCGGTAAGGACAAGTGCTTTGTGCTAAATGGATAATTCACAGCATTAAAGTACAAGAATCTTGGAAAGTCCTTCTGCATCATGGCATAGAGGAGGGTTCCCCTTATGGCTGGACAACTTGGAAGGGTTTAGGTTTCACCAATCTTCTCATTGCCCCTATGCCTATCAAAGTGGTCAGCACGTTCATTCTTAAAAGTATATGGAAAGAATGGAAACAAATCAAACTATGGCTCTAATGGAAGGGTGATGGCTTTTGTAATGGTGTTTATGTTAACCACCACTCCTTGTGGTGGTTTCCTGTCATCCAATTCCATGGTCGGTGTCTTGCAGAGGTCCTTGGGATCCCTTTTCTCAAGTTTTTCAAGTGTGGAATTCATTCCATCTAGGAACTCTTTTGCAAACACCTTCAAACTTGGTGTCCTTGGAATGATCTCAGAGCCAAATTCCACCTTTCCTATCAGGATCGGGCCAACATTGCTAGCATTGCTGACATTATCACCTCTATTCTGGATCATATGTGCCACAAAATTGTTGTGATCTCCTCTTGTCCATGGTGGAAATATTGGAAATGGTTCATGGATAATCCCTTCATGAATTACTCTGCCAGCAAAGGCTACTCTTAACTATCTCCGCATCTCCCCATGGTTGATAAACCCAAAAATCAATGGTGGCTTCATTCTTCCCCTTCTATTTGGAGAAGGAGATTTGATATTGTTTGGTCAACATGTGTGGAACCTAAAATTACTCATTTTCTATTGTATATTCTCCACAAAGGCTTGTTGATTACTGATAGTTTGGTTCAGATTGGTGTTCTAGCTCCCAAATGTCCAATCTATGGGAACTTGGAAACACTATCCCACATTTTTTGGCTTTGCAGTAAAGCCCAAAAGGCTTGGAATTGGAACCATTCTTTCTTTCTCCCTTTCAGACCACTGGAAGCATGTTTTGCTAGGTGAAAATCCCAGGATGCCTCCCATGTTTAGCCAAATTTGGAATTATTTCAAAGCCAAAATTCTTTTTTGGATATAGAAAGAAATGAACTCTTGCTTATTTTCTCATGCTGAAGTTGATCAACAATTTTCTATTTATAATAAGTTGATGGTTATCTTCAATGTGTAACTGCAGATACCAGTGCAAGAGAATAAAGTGGCCCTCATATTAGAGCACCTCCAGACTCTCCTCTAACATTAGGGAAATGTTCCGTATAATGTGGCTCAGGATCCACCCTCTCCTACCAGGTGCTCTCTGCCCCATGGCGATCGTTCGCGAGGTGGTCGTCGGAACCGCTCTTAGCATTGCTCTTTCAGTTGGGCTCGTCGCTCCCCTCGTATTTAGCCACTGAGGTATAACTTATCTCCCCTGCCACCATCTTATCACCACTGGTAGGGATCCCCCCTTCCAGTTGGCCAACTTGGTTAGGGCTTGTCATTCCCCCTTCCCTCCCCCCCCCCCCCCCCCGAGCCGTGCACTAGTGATAGGTGGAGTCTTCTCACCCCACTAGATAAATTTTCATGTATGGCATTAGCCATCTTGCCCACTTGTGGCACTGTAGAGAAAAATAAAGAAGAGGTACGTGTTGGCTTAGGCTGGGAGGTGCCATATAGTGTCCAAAACCTTCCTAGATATAGCTGACCTGATGACCATGATTCGCCCGTATCTAGTCAACTCTTTGTGGATGCCACTTAGTTTCTTTTTCGTTGTGACTATGTATTAGTTGTTTGTTTGTGGCTTTGGGATGTGCTCTCATACCACCCATTTGTTTTTTGAATTATCTTGTATCATTTTACTTGTTAATATAATATAAGATCTTATTCGTAAAAATAATTGAGTTGTTTGGTCATTATATTTGATTTGTTCTTTGAATTATTATAGACTTGATAAATACTTTGAGATTAAAAAAACATTAATTAACCTTTTTAGATCAATATTTTCTTATGTGTTTTTGTATCTTTGGATTTGATTTTTTGGACTTCTTGCATTCTTGTGACTTGAATTTCATCATTATGTTATTATTTAGCTCATCATATAATACCTTGTGTAAATGTGGGATTTGAATAACAAGCCCTCATATGTGTTTCCATTTTGGTAAGAGGAATGAGAGACTCGAATCAAATGAATTGAAATTAAAATTGATAGAAGTATGAGATAGATAGTATTACCGAATTAATCAAGTGTATGTCATTTCATTGTATAGAGTGGTGAGTTTCCTTGAGATATATTGAATATATGTGCAAAGTTGTCAATGTTTTTTCATAGTAGAATGAGTATATTGATATGTTAGATGGAGAAATGATGATTTCAATTCCACTAATGGTGAAAATTATTGATAAAATTTTTGCTAGAGATACTGTGTGTAGAAATTTGAGTAGGGAAGTAAATTAGGTTGATTAAACCAATATTGAAGACAATAGTTGAAAATTTGCCATATTAACTATAGGTAAAGCTGAATAGTCCATCATATATCATTAATTACTTTGGTTGATATGATTTGACAAAGTATATAAGTTCAAATAGGGAAATCATTATGAATTCAATCTTATCTCATAAAATGTTTCATGGAGTAGTAAACAACAAACAATCATTTATTTTTATTTTATGGAGATATATTACAAGGTTGAAAGCTATGTAGCAAAAAATCTAGTTTGGTTGTAACATATTCTTCATGACATAGGTCTTCATCAAAGGCATGCAAATGTTTTGTTTCATGACAACTAGATTAATATTCAACAAGAAAATATTCATCTTTGAGGTGAAAGGATTAAAAACATATAAATCCATAGCTATTTTGTTTGAGAATTAATCCAAAATAAGGACTTATAAACCCAATATTGCAACCATAGAAGATCAAGAAGGAGATATCATGAAGAAAATCTTGTAAAATATATTCATAAATTGGGGGTGATGTGATTTGTGTAAATGAGTACCTAATATGGTATAAGAGCTAAAAAACAAAAATCAAGTTCATATTTTGGTGTTTTGTGTGTCTAGATCTGGATCACTTGCTACATGGATTAGCCAATAACAATAACCAAATCAATGCTACTAAAACAAAATGGGTTTATGATGCCATTATGAAGAGAGGGACAAATGTAGTTTCTTTCATTGAATAAAGTAGGTAAAAAATCTTCAAATTTGAATCTAAACATGCACAGAAGCACACTTGAACAATGTTAGTTATTTATGGTGGTTAGGGGACCTTCTTCAGTCAGATCCCTAACCCTTTTAAGGATATAAAAGAAAATTTATTGATGTAAAATGACAAGGTGGTAAATGAAAATAAAAAGTATACCTGAATTAGATCACGGGATAATCACAATTGTGTTTTGTCGAAAATCGCTCTGAGATCCCAAGCCAATCGCATTTGTGTTTTCGACTTGTGTTGAGATTTCGCTAGAACAGTGTTGCAACAAACTGGATTTATACTTTTTGCTTCACTTTTCCTTTTTCAAGACCTGTAAAACTAAGATATGTGAGCAAGAGAGCAAGAAAACTCAAGTATATATAGGATATCAAGAGTTGCTAAGAAAACATAAGAGAGTGAAATGATGAGGATGATGATGATTTTATAGATTTCAAGTGCATGGGGGAGTAGGAAACACATGGGTGTAATGTACATTGGGCATAAACATGGGTAAGTGTGATGGAACATAATTAAATGTGAGTGGGTGAGGGTTAGTAAATTGGTGGTGAGTTGTCTTTTATCCCCATTTTGTGGGGTTTTATGATTTTTTCGTATTTTTGTGTTTTATAATGTTTTTGTTGTTTCTGAATAAGGGACCTTATGTGTAAAGTGTATTATCTAGTGTCTACATCTTGCCCCTTTTGGGTTGCGTGTTGCAGCAGGAAGGTTGAAGTGTAAAAACTGAAGACGAGATGGGGGTCGTCTAACCCTATTATGGTGTTTGTCGTAGTTGCAGGCTCAGATGGTTGACTGGATAGACATGAACCTATAAATGTGATCGATGGGCCACTTTAGCCAGAGTCTGTGAAGGGACGGAAAGGTTGATTTCGCAAGGCAAAGACTATAGAGTTAGTTGATTGATGATTATTGATTGAGTGTCATAGAATTGGATGAGAATGGTTATTGTATAATTCCCCCTCAAGTGAAATGTTTTGGAGCCGTAGGTTGCCCCAGCATAGCACGAGACAAAAAGTGAAAATTGAAGATAAGGTAAGAAACGAGCCTTGGAAAAAGGTGTGTTGAGTGAGAGCCACGACAGTGTTTTCCCAGTCTTATGCATGTGAAAAATTGATAATGGGTATGTAAAAAATGGATGAAAGCACAAAATTCGTGATGTGAAAAGGGGGAGTTGAGGAGTTGATTGACTTGAAGTTAATGGTGAATGGGCTAAGTGGTTGCAGCGACAAGTGATGTGAGCTAACAGTGAGCTAAGTGAGTTGGAGGTAAGATGGGAGCAAGAAAAATGAGTTGGAGGTTAACCGAGTCAAGTTGGATGCGTTGGAAGGGAGTTGGGTCGAGCTAGATGAGTTGGCTAAAGAGATGGACAAGATCGTTACAAATTTGGCCGAGCTGGGAGAGTTGGTAAGAGAGTTGGGTGAGCTGGGCAAGCTAGTTTGTAATTTTCAAGAGCGACTCATAGGCTTGTAAAGGATCGAGTTGGGGGTCAGCCAAGTCGTTATGGTGATTCGACGGGGTGGTTAATAAGGTGAGGGGTAGGGAGGAGGGAATCATTGAGTTAGTCGGGAGACGGATGGGTGAGGTGGGGAAATATGATGATAGTGCAGATGTGAGACTAGGAAAGAAGAAAAAGTGAGATATATATAAATGAATACAATACACATGAGATGAATGGGTATAATGTAAAGGATTAAAAATGACATAATGAGGCAACATAAAATTAAAATAAATGAAGAGGCATGATGACGTAATGCAAAATGACATGAAAAGTGAAGGATGTAAAAGGTGTATAGAAGGAAACACATGTCCACAGATGTTCATTCCAAACGATAATGGAATGCAAGCATAAAAATGATATGCAAGTTGCAAAAAATGGAGTGTTATAGGTGTGTAGATGTAGGAATACAACTTGTGGGTGTAAAAATAGATGTTATAAAGCTTTAGGAGCTTCTTCACAATGCTTTGTATCCTATTGGGAATGCTAAGAAGAAATATATATATATATATATATATATATATATATATATATAATGACATGTGATTAAAAAAAGCTGACTAATATTGGAGATATTGAGACAATCTTAAACTGTGAGAAATAAAATAATGTTGAGAGGTTACAAGAATAAAGTTAGCTAGTCAACATAGGTCCACAAACTTATGATACGAGATACATTGTGAGAAAGGTGGCATTTGATCTATAACAACATGAGAGGACCTGAAGCTAATGATTATTGATGGAGAGAAAATCTTCGAGGTGATATTAACAACTCGATAAGAAGTTGAAGACATGAAATACCTACACATGAGTCACACACAAAAGTAAATCTGAAGGAAGTTAAGTCGTGCTCAACGGTGATTAAGTTTATAGTGATACGAGAATAAACTACGAAGCTGGGATGACAATAAAACACAAGTAATAGAAGTAAAGAGCTTGAAACCAATTAGAAGAATAAATTGCAAAATGTGAAGTGTCGGTCGGGCCTATGCATATCCCTACCTATTTGATTTTGAATTATTGATCACATGTATTAAGTTTTGAACTCACACATTACAATGTAATATTAGCTCAGGATAAATGCAATGTTAACTATTGGTTGTTTTATTTTAGGATCCTATGCAATCCGGTGCTAGTATCTCAAAATGTAATGGCTTAGAATTCAATTAGAATACTCCTTATAATCTTAGTGGCTATCTACATCACCTTCAATTTTAATTTCCAATCTTAGTTCCTTACCCATCTTGTGCATACATTGCCATCATACAAGTCCATGAGACCACATTTCTCTGAGGCATTCTATAAAATAATTTTGGTGCTTTGTGTATTGAAATCATTGCATTTCATGAGATGAAATCTCTTTGAGGCATTTTGTCAAACAATTCACACACCTTGTATACATTTCCATATTTTTTGTTCATATCAATTGGGCATTTCAATAATTTACAATAATTTTTTTCTTCTCATTGGTGATTGGGTTTCTCACACACGAACAACACAGTAAAAGACAGGATATTTTTTTTTTTGACTTGCTTCCACACATAACACGACACAACATGTCGTCAAAAAGTTACAACCAACTCTAGGAACCACTTGTTACGGGGATGACCACAAGGTCAGCACGGAAACGTTCACACCCAAAAGGATAATACACTTTTTTCTTTTTTTTTGACAAGACAACATAGAAGTCCTACCACAGAACACACTTACAATTAGGGCCAACCACAATGAGATATTCTTGAGGGTTATTTATTTTAAAAAGACATCTTGCAATTCTTAGCTTACGTTTTCAAGGAGGCTCAAGATATGATTCATACAATTCATCTTACCAAGCTAAGTTTATTCTTTTTACACTGAGTAATCATCTTTAAATCTTCTCTATTATGACATTTATTTGCTTAATTCGTTTATTTAGAGAAAGGGGTAATTTAATTCCACAAGGCCATCTATTTACACTTACGCTACTAGAACTTGCTCATGCCCATATGACAACATGGGTTTGCGTTCAACATACTCAAGAGAAGAAAGACAAAGCACCTTGGAAAAAAAGAGGTTAGAGGAAGAAGGTTGAGTTGAAATCATCTTCAAGACCTCATTTGTTATTACCAAGATTTAATTGAAGCTTGAGAACTTAACCAGAATTATTAAAGATTTTACTTGGGCTTTACTAAATGAGTTTTATAAAAATAAAACAATTTACCTTCCAATGGTTGAGAGATAGATTGCGTGGTTTCTAAATTGTTTTCTCCTGCTTATTAAATCTTATTATCTTCCAGAACTAACCATAGATTTCCCTTAAGTTTGTTTAAGAATTTCACCATGAAAGGGATAGTGTTCACTAGTGTAGCTAGGGATATCAAGTTATATAATGTTACTTAACAAAGGATAGTTTCATCTTTGATCACTTATGGAATTACATGCTCTCAAGTTGGTCACCTCTACACAAATTTATTTGCAATATAAAATTTTAGTTTAACTTCTATAAGTATTAAACAACCCATTTTATTTTACTTATAACACACTATTACTAAGTCTTAGAAAGATTTAACTCAACATTTAATCGTAGGGATAAAGTTTAACAATACTCATTTACGAACACGAAAAAAAGGTTACATCAACTCTTAGAATACCGATAATCCATTAAGGTCTCCCAACAAGTGGTAAACAAATTTTCTTATAGTTTCCAAGATAGACAGACAATTCAAGGTTCCAAGGTTAAGACGACATAATCCACGATACAAAATACTAAGACATTGATCCTCTTCTAAATTTTCCACTAGATGTTATCAATAGTTGAACAATATAAAAAGGATTCATGCAAAAGAACTTCTCAACTGAGGTTGATGTAAAAATCTACAAGTCTATCCCTCATCTACTCGCAAAATCCATCTGCAACAAATTTTTTCCACAAGAGTCAGTTCGCGAGAACTGAGCAAGATAAGGCTACACAAAACCACCATAACTATTATCTAACAATACCACAAAAAGGAAGCACTTTATTACAAGAATTGGGTCAAACCTCTAAACACTATCAACACATCAAGTTATAATAAAGTCTCTATCATGCCAATCAAAGAAGGAGAAGACCTTGTACTTCAGTTAGGAGTAAAAGCAACGAAAGTATAACAATCGTATGAGAATGGCCCTTGGCCCTATAAGGAGAAAATAAACAATCTAGCAAAAACAGAATTCCCATCAAGTAGGTAATTAAACAATAATTACAAGATTGAGATTCGATATATAGACCAACCATCTAGAAATTTATCAAAGGTACCAAACGCATAGGCTAAAATAATATATTTCTAAAAGAACAAGAGTTGATCGGCCCAAGAAAGGGGAACCACGGGTTTCAAAAATTAACACAAAAAGCCATGTATAATTGAGTTTCAAACCGGAAATCAAATAGAGTATACACACAACATAAGTTTTGAAGCGAAGGCAAAGTATACTAGTTTTGACCATTAACTCCAAGAGATTTTCCAATCATTCAAGAAGGGCCAATGTCTTACAGGCTAGTAGCAAACACACGAGAGAAGAAGGGAGTTCCATCAAACAAGAGTATACAATAATGTCATCAACAAATTTTATAACACTAAAGATTTGCAAACCTCCACAACAATTCTAGTGTTTGGTTAATTTAAAATAAATTACCTATTTCCCAAAACAACCATATTTTAAGGCAACCCTTGGTAACACAGTCAACCGTCACACATAGATACAAACATAATTTCTAAGTGACATTATCAAAACAAAACCTTCCGCTATGAATCCATAAGACTATCAAATGAAAGATGAGTTTTTCCCGAAGATTAATCACATTTAAGGAAATTTCCATCACAAAATATTAAGGTAATTACGTGCATAAAAACCGACCAATATTAATTAATAGCGTTAACACTACAAAGGAGAAATAATGCAAGTTAGGAAAAATAGAAGAGCGCCATCAACAATAATTCTGAGAGGGGGATTAGACCAAAACTATTCTAGTGTCAACGAGGTACTGGATTCGCACAATGAAACCTCGAGCTTAGTTGATCCGAAAAGCTAGTTATGGTTCAAGTTGATAGGGATGGTCAAGGTACTTCTTGAGGATGGCCTTAAAAGCCTAGAAACAAGATGAAAGATAATATAAGAGTCTAAACACGCGAGACGGAAAACACATTGCACACAAACCTTTTCATTCTAAAAGTTTTAATACCGAAACTCTAAGCTGGCTAGCCCAAGCATTGATCACACTAATCCTACAACCTTTCTTTCTCGATGCCAAAAGGTTATCAAAGGGACTTGCGAAGGAGCTAACAAAAAACGTCAAAGACAAACTTGGGTGCTAGGGAGGGGCTTCATAGTTATCGTAAACTTACTTCCATGATATCGAAAATACTAGTTTGATCAACATAATAACTTGCAACTCAATCGCAGAGAAGAATAAATACATAAACAACAGACGAAGGTCTATCACTCGAGAAAGAGAAACATAACACCCAGAGGAGAGGGCACACGCATCCTTTCGACCAACATACTGACAACGATAAAAGCTAAAACAAGAAGAAACAAGCAGAAAGGGGAAATCTCCCATCATGACATCCAACTGACAAATCAATGCAAGGAAAAAGTGGTTCGATTTCACAATAATTTTAAATAAAATAATAGTAGAAAAGTGTAGAAATATCTTGCCTTTTTCTCCAGATTCAATAGGTTCATGCCCTCCTGCCTCTTCCATTGCTTTGGATGCCCTCCCGAAATCCCACACCCAACAAAACATGCCAGACTGAAGAGGAAGCCAGTGGAAGCTGGAAACGTGGGAGGAGAAGAGGCATCCATCGCCCAAGTCACAGAGGAGAAGATAATGAAAGGAAGAGGGTTCGTTGCAGGAAACAGGAACAAAACTGAGTAGAGGGAAAAAGAACAGCACCCAAACATACTTCCCTCCTTCCAAGGGCCAGCAGTGCAAGAAAAATGCCCTGACAGAAAGGATTTCTATGGCCTCTCTACCCATGAAACCAGGTCAAAAAGATAGACTGGAACAGGTGCGGCATCCATCCACGCGCGCAGGGTAAGAAGAGGAGGATCTCCCACAAAAAAAAAAACCAACAAGAGCCGAAGCAAAACAGTCTGCCACGTTTTCCAGCAAGTTCATAAATGTAAAGCAAAATGTGCTTCATGAATATTCTGATAAGAAACAGATCCACGCCTATGAGATTCTCTTCCATGAGTTACATCGTAAAACAAGTAAGATCTCAATAAAGAATCTTTGTAAATAAATTTCATCAGGTCTCCTGGTAACACTCTCACTGTCACATAGTCGATTTTGATAAAAATATCTTGAAGGAGAATCCTGAATTTGAGGATGCATTCGATACTGAACAGATAACAACATAGTTGGACAACCTGCTTGTTGGAAGTGCTCAAAAAGCTTCTACTAAACTGTAACCTGCCTGCCGCCTGGCTAAATCCTGTCACCCCAACCTTTCTTGAACCATTTTCCTTCAACCACTTCACAGACACCATAATATCTTTAACAGCACCTTGCCAATCAAGGTCATCCATCAAATGTTGTGCTTCTGCAGCATCTAAACCAACTTTCCCATGGTACAAGTCAGGAATGAGCGTCTTATAACCAGAATCCAGTTTAGCTATATTAGCTACATGATTCTTAATCTCGTAGTCAACTCCCCACCACTCCTGCAACACCACAATCCCAGGTGCATCTTCTTTACCCATCACATATGCATCAAACGGTTGTATCATCACGCTGAAATTGAATTTTTTTTTTGAAGCTCTGGAGTTGCAGGTGTAGCCATAGCACGCACAAGAACAATAGATCTAGTGCTCAGAGAATTTAGAGAGATCGCAATGGATATCGAGCGCCCGAGGTTTGACAACAATCTTACCCACCAATCTCGTCACACTCATCCTCTAGTCACTATCACCTGTCTATCGTTCACGAGCTCCTAGAGACTTGATAGATCAATCTGGAAACTTCGAATGAAGGTTCTCTTACCTATTCCTTTCTTCCATGCTGAAAATCACTCCTTCTGCACTAGCCTGTAGCTTCATCTAAAACCGCCATACAAACCCACGCGGCCAGCAGGGAAGGCGTCCAAGGAGAAACCAAGAAGAAAATGCCTGGACAGAACAGGTTTCGATGGCCTCTCTGCTCACGCAACCATCCAAGGAAAATATCACGCGGTCAGAGAAGGATATGCAGGCAGTCAATCAAGAAACCAAGAAGATTTGCAAATCAGAATAATAAATGAAGGCAGTGCGGCCACCAGCAAGAAAGAGTCCAACCATCCAACTCAATGTTGTCCGCCACCAACCAGGGAGAAAAGGTGCTTCAACTACTACCAAAAAGAATAAAATACAGTCTCCCACTGTCTCACGCCAAACATGAAATTAAAAGTTCATTAAAGAATTGACAAGCAATACCTCCCATCCGCCAACTAACCACATCACAAGGATAATACATTTCATTTTATTTTATTTTTGGAGCCCACGCTTTGGGGATAGGCCGCTTGCCAGGAGAAACAAGGCTGGTATATAAAACATTAATTTTAGAAATTATCAAGGGTCCTTCAACATAAAAAAAAAAACATAGTCCCCACCTTCAAAGGCGCCACCACAAATCATACTCTTCCTCGTTTGCGCAACGAGGCTCGATCAGCGGGAGCGACAAACAAATTAAAAGGATAGTTTAAAGATATCAAAGGATGATGTCGATAACAATCGACATAAAGAAAATAATAACAAAATACAATCGTTGATCGATAATACAATCATAATGTCATTATTATTATTATTATTATCATTATTACTAGCAACCAACAGTTAAACTCGACAAGGCGAAACACTAACGTTTCAAAGGAAATGCAACAACGTTCAACTCTAAGAAGCACGGTCGTCGCAGAAGCAAAGGAGCAACGATGAACGGGGCATTACAATTTCGAGTAAGTGCATCAAGTTGGTGGGCTAAAAGGGGGTCTTAAGTGGACGCATTTTTGTAATAATAAAAAAAATCAACTTGTACAAGTTTTTCGGAATAGTTATACTCAAAATTAGAAGATGTTGTAGAAATACGAATCGTAGCATTTTGAGTCTAGTTTCTAAGATAATAAGTTTTATTGAAAACAGATAAGTTTAAGTGGGTCAAACAACTAAAATACCAATAGATACTCCTGTTTTTGTTAAAAAAACATTATAGAGTGACTTTCGTGCCCCCCACCATTTTTTGAGCACCATTTAGTATTTTTGAAAACCCTTTGGTAGAAAGATAGCTAGGAGCATCTAGTTTGGGATCCATTTTTTTAGATGTTTTTAGTGAATATATTTTTATTTATGATTTTTCTAGTATAGAAATTTTATGTTTTGAAAAATAACGGAGCTCCAACCGTGCCCCCCCCCCCCAACTACCTCACAAAATATCGAAAATTAGTTTTTTTTTTTAATATGTATAGAATTATTCCTAGTTTGGGCTAGTATATTTTTTAAAAAAAAATTGATCACCCAAAAAAAATATACACCATGAAAGATAGACATATTTACACTTCAAAAAATAGCTATAAAAAGGCATAGTTAGAAAATAAATAATATGGAAACCTTATATTAGTCAGAAAATTTAAAAAATAATATTTTTGCAAAGAAGAGACTCTGCTCTACGTCGTGGTATAATTTTTAAAAAATGGATCGATTGTTTTATTTTGATTTATCATAGGGGAAGTGGCATTTTTACATTTTCTTGTAAAAACACGTTGTTTGTTGTGTTTGTGCAGGTCTATGCCTCAGGCTTGGGGATCCAAACCGGAACCCAAGCCTTAAGGCATGGCTGGGGAAAAGAGAAAACACAAAACGTGTACGCGTTATATAACGCGTACACATTCTGTTTAGTATAAACAATATGCATGATTTTGACATGCTTCTATTTATATAAATAAATGTTTATATTTATATTTTTCATTTTATATTTATATTTATATTTATAAGTATAATTTTTTCATTTATTATTATTTATATTTTATTAGTTCTTATACATTAAATTTATTTATGTAAATATAAGAAATTAGGGTCACTCTGCACCTTATGGAATCAGTCTCACAGCTCCATGAGTCATGGTTTAGGAGATAGTTTTTTAAAGTATAATCTAGTCAATACATAGCTAATTTTTTAGGATTTCAGCATTCAGCCTGAATCTTTTAGTGTTTAATGTCTACAATCGAAACCCTAAACCATAGGCCATAAAACTAAACACTAAATTGTAAACCTTGAACCCTAAACCTTGAACCATGATCCCTAGACCCTAAAACCTAAACCCTAAACCCTAAACCTTAAACATTCAGCCCTTACCCGTGAGCCCTAAACCCTGAGCCTTAAGCCCTAAACCCTAATCCACAAGCCCTAAACCCTAAACCCTAAACCCTAAACCATGAACCATGAGCCCTAAATGCTAAACCCTAAACCCTGAACCGTAAAAACTAAATCCTAAACCCTAAACCCTAAACCTTAAAATCTGATTCCTAAACCCTAAACCCTAAGCCTTGAACCCTACACCCCTTATCCCTGAGCCCTAAAATCTAAACCCTAAACCCTAGACCATATACCCTAAGCCCTAAGCCCTAAAACCTAAACCCTAAACCCTAAAACCTAAACATTAAACCTTGAGCCCTAAACCATAAACCCTAAAACCTGAACCGTAAACCATAAACCCTTATCCCTAAACACTAAATCCTTAACCCAAAACCCTAAAACCTAAACCCTAAACCTTAAATCCTAAATCCTTAACCTCGATCCGTAAACCCTAACCATAAAAACTAAACCCTAAACCCTAAACCTAAAACCTAAATCCTAAACCATAACCCTGAGCCCTAAACCCTAAGCCTTATACCCTGAACCATGAACCCTAAACTGTAAACCCCAAACCATATTTCATCAATATTTCCTAGTCTCGTGCCTAGAACCATCATTTAGTCTACTTATAGAACTACCTTGTTTATGAGAGGTGGGACAAGTAACTAAATGGATATGACATCTACTTTGTGCCTTGTAATGCATAGATTACACATCTCTTCCAAACTTGTTTCTCCCCACATATACTTGTGCTCTTGAATGTAAATTTATTCACACTTTGAAACAAATTTCACATTTCTCATATTTCCATGTACATGGTTTTATGCAAGCCAGGATGACCCATTGGAAGATGGAAAAAATAACCATCACAACAAAAAAATTAATCTTAAAGGAAATAAAAGAAACATAGAGAATATATCAATGCATAGGTGTACGATCATAATTGAATTTAATGTAGTATCCTCTCCTTTGGATAAAGATAAAGTTTAAGTGTTCTACTGGAATGGATAGTAAATTTGAAAGAACTTCCTAAAGTGTTCAAAATAAGCATAGAAACAGAGGAATGACTAAGAACACTAAGGGGTTATCAATCGCCTAGTAAATCTTTCTTGTTTAGTTCTAAATGGGATTTACCAAGCCCACGACTTAGTGACCTTCCATTCATTTATAATTCCTTATATGATAAACCCATGGATGTTTTCAAAATATCAACAGATGAAAAACATCAAATTTTGATGACACTCTTTGAATGTTATGCCTACAAATTTGATGACCCCTGAACTCTGTGACCTAAACCCTTAACCCTCAACCATGAGACCTAAACCCTAAACCCTAAAACCAAAATAATAAATCCTAAACCCTAAACACTAAATACTAAACCCTAAAACATAAACCCTAAACCCTTGACCCTAGACCCTAAACCCTGAGCCCTAAGCCCTAAACCCTCAATACTAAATCCAAAGCCCCGAGCTCTAACCCCCAAATCTTAAACCAGTAACTCTGAACCCTGAACCTTAAGTCATAAACCATGAACCATGAACCCTAAACCCTAATCCCTAAACCATAAACCCTAAACCTTAAGCCTTGAACCCTACACCCTAATCCTTGAGCCCCAAACCCTTAACCTTAAACCCTGAGCCCTAAACCCTAAATCTAGAGTTCTGATCTCTAAACCCTAAACCCTAAACCCGTAAATAACCCCTAAATCTTAAACCCATAACTCTGAATGCCAAACCCTGAGTCGTAAACCTTAAACCATGCACCCTAACCCCTAAACCCTAAACCCCGAGCCCTGAGCCCTAAACCGTAAACCCTAAACCTTAATGACTAAATGTTAAATCCTAAAGGTCCCTAAACCCTAAACCATAAACCCTAAAAACTAAATCATAAACCGTAAACCCTGACCCCTAAACCCTAAACCTCGAGCCTTAAACCCTAAAACCTAAACCCTTTTCCCTAAACCCTGAACCCTGACCTTTAAACCTTAAACCCTAACTCCTAAACCGTAAACCCTAAATCCTCAACCCAAAACCTTAAACCCCAAGCCCTAAACCCTAAACCCTACACCATAAAACCTAATCCCTAAACCCTAAACTCTAAGCCCTAAATCCTAATCCTAAACCCTAAAACCTAAAACCTAAACCATGCCCCTAAACCCTAAACCTTGAGCCCTAAACCCTAAACCCTAAGCCTTGAACCCTAAGCCTTAAGCCATAAGCCCTAAGCCAAAACCCTAAACCTTGAACCCTTAAACATAAACCCTAAACCCTAAACCCTAAAAACTAAACCCTAAACCTTGAACCCTTAACTCTAAACCCTAAACCCTAAACCCTCAACCCTGATCCCTAAACCCTAAACCCTGAACCCTTTGCCCTAAACCCTGAACCCTGAACTTTATACCTTAAACCCTAACTCCTAAACCCTGAAGTGTAAACCCTAAATCCTCAACCCTAAACCTTAAACCCTAACTCCTAAACCCTAAATTGTAAACCCTAAATCCTCAACCCTAAACCCTAAAAAGTAAACCCTGAACCCTAAACCCTAAACCCTCAACTCTCAACCCTAAACCTAAACCCTCAACCCTCAACCCTGATCCCTAAACCCTAAACCCTGAACCTTGAGCCATAAACCCTAAACCCTCAACCTTGACCCCTAAACCCTAAACCTTGAACCTTGAGCCCTAAACCCTCAAACCTTAACCCTGAACCATAAACCCAAAACTCTAAACCATAGACCATAAACCCTAAACCATGAACCCTAAGCTTTGAGCCCTAAACCCTAAACCCTAAAATCTGAACTATGAGCCTTAAACACTAAACCTTAAACCCTAAACTCTAAATCTTGAGTCCTAAACCCTAAACCCTAGATCATAAACCCTCGCCCAAAGGAAAGTCCTAAACATATCATTTAACGTGTTTCGGTGTGTAGGGAATAGTGTTTAAGGTGATCGATCAACTCATTTAGTTTTTATGAGAGACTACTTCCTTTGAAGGCCTAAAAAGGCATTTTTGGCCATTTTGTAGTTAATTGAACACCCTTTAGAACAAGCTAAAATGATCGAGTCGTGTCACCGAGTTATCAAGGACCATTATTTGTGAACTATTAAGGCATCGTTTGTCTCCATAAGAGACATATGAGCAAAAGCATGTATGAGAATCTTGAATTTGATTTCATGAAAGGATGTTTTTAGAGCTAGGAAAGGTGAGGGGATGATCTTTATATGGAGCACCATGTTTCTAAGAATGAGCAATCATCTGAGTTCACTTGATGCAATTGACTTGGTACTATTCATAACAACACATTCAACACCTAGTAGTGTTATCACACCTTAAGGAGGAGGCACATTACAATCACCTCATTTTGGCCATAGGATAGGAATCCCATTCAGGGAACAATCCTCTATCTACAAAGTGAGGATCTCTTTTTAGTAAGAAGTAGACAAACATAATAGAGTTAATTCATGGTCACTAAAGTGAATTATGGACCAAATTTAAAAATTAGTACCAATTCAAGAAGTGGTAGGGCCAAAATCCATTTTAGAAGGTTAAAAAACCTAAAAAATGACTAATGCTTTCCCAAAACAAAGACCAAATACAATATATATGCCCTAACAATTTTAGGTCGTTTACTGAAATCCTGAAAATGAGTAAGTACTGACCAGATTAGATTTTGAAAAACTATCTTCTAGATTATAACTGTTGGAGCTACGAGACCACTTCCATAAGGTGTAGAGTGAGCCTAATTTCTTATATTTACTAAAATAAATTTAAATGATAAGAAATAATAAAAGAAATCTAGCCATTTATTTTTGGAAGTATAACCCACCACAATACATATGCATGGTCCATACTACACAAAACGCGTACGTGTTATAACTCATACACGTTTTGGCTTGTTTGAAATGCGTATGCGTTATGGTTCAGTGATTCCCAAGCCAAACAAATTAAAACATGTGTGCATTTTAGCAAAACGCATACGCGTTTTGCTTTTTTCAGATTCTTGTCCGCTTTTTGGCCCCCCAACTTCGTGCACTTACCCTATCTTTACAATATATATTTTTGTATTGTCAATTGTGTGTGTAGTATATAATAGACACCATTTCCCTGTCTATTCTCTGGCTGGTTTTTCATGAAATGTATTAGTGATAGGTATTTGGTCATTGTATTTGTTGAATTTGAATTATGGTTTAATGGGAGATCCTCGATTGTTTAATATGTTGAATCAAAATTTTGGTTTAGTGACAAGTACTAGATCGTTGAATTTGCTAAATTTGATTATCTAAAATAATTGACATCTTGTTCAAGTTAACGGTTATAGATCTTATTTCTCATGACATGTTTGGGAAAAATGAGAATCATCTCCTTCAGGAACTCAAAGAGAGATTGTCTACTATATTGAGTTGAATCTACAAGGATTTGTAGATACCTTTCTCTCCTACAGATGACGATGGTGTAACAAACCCAAAACTGCTTGAATTTGTTTTGATAGAGATAAGAAGTATCTATTTCATTTTGTTTTTGTTAATCAAGCATCATGATATGATTTCTATTAAGTTTATTCTAAAAAAATGTTAAGGCATAATGATAATAACTGGTAACTTCATTCTCAAAATATCTGATAGAAGTATTTAAGTAGTAATAGTTGTTGAAATGTTATAACAGATTAACATTGATGTAGTAGCCAAACTATACATGTTTTTAGATTCAATGTACACTTTCGCATAAAAAAATTTCTCTATCTAGTAAATATATAGCTTTCTCGTAGCATTTTGGGAATTTGATGATCTTAATGTATGTATAGATATACTTAATCAAGATCTATTTTTGTTGGATTCTGACCCCTACCTTTTGCCCGATATTATTAAGGTAAAAAAGAAGTTTCAAAATTCAACATTTTATAATTTTCAAACCAACATAATCGACAACTATATCAACAATGCATCTAAATAGTCATAGAACAAAACCTTGTCCGTATGAGAAAGTTGAGATAGGACAATATTTGATCCCTATGACACATCATTAGCATATGTATGCTAGTGGACTTCCATGCATATTATCAAACATACTAGTGGAAGAAATACCAACTAGAAAAACAATTATTCTTTTAATTTTTGTCAATAAACTATTTATAGTATTATATGTACAACCACTCATACAATTATCACATTAAGCAACCACCATGAATATGATTTATATAATTGTTATACTCTACTATACAACATTTGTCTCCCGAAAAGGAAAATCTTGGAATAAATAATAATAGAAGCATGTTTGATATATTCCATTCATTGTATTTGACATTGCAAAATATAATTATGATTATAATGATAAATTTAATGTCTTATTCAATTTCACTTGGAACATACAATTTATGATACTTAGGTTTTCCATTATCATTAGAAATGCACTTGTAGTTTTTGTATTGGTTACAACCTACAAATAGACTAAAAAACTACTTACAAGTACAACAATTTACAATTATTTAAATCCTAAAAAAAGACAAATCTACCTAACATGTAAAAAGTCAAGACACGCTTTACGACTCTTAGAATTCAGGATGAAATCATAAACTTAATACAATTTTTTTTTGAAAAAAAATTGTGGAGTTAATACAACTTTTATCGTCGTAGTTTGCAACTAGTACTTGAAAATTTCATTGTATTTTCGTGGCCGACGTAACCAAGGTGAACATAGAGATCGTCTTGCCCATAAAACGTTGCAGCTCGGTTACACAAATGATTCCAACCCCCATTTCTTTTTAAAATAGTCCAACAATTTATCACCACCAGGCAGGGTCGATTTCACCACTTGGTTGTTAATCAAGCTTTGACCCCATCTGTGTAAGCCTGGACATTTCTCACCATCAACAATCTTAAACCCCATCATTTTCTCCAAAGGACCAGCCCAGGCCAGCGATGGAGCATAAAATACATCCATGTATTTCAGATCTTGACCGTCGTAAAGGCATCCTCTTCTCTCCAATTCTGCAACTCCACACTCCAAAGTCTGCCCCATTTCTGCATACTCGGCTTCCACCTTCTTCAACATACCCCTTCTTTCCTTCGCGCTCTTAGACTTAAAATCCCCAAAATATGCCCATATCTTCCATCTCTGCAAAACCAACGATAAATGTATCATCTTTCGTAGAAAAAGGTATATAAATGAACTTATAATTTACTTATCAGACGGGATCTGTTCATAATCACTTACAATGGCGGTGAATGCACATACCTTATTGTTAATGAAATCTGACCAGAAGCGTACAAGATAACGGTCATATGGGTTGTCGGGAAGCAATCGTGGCGTTGCAGGCCAAGTCTCGTCTATGTATTCAACGATCACACGAGATTCGCATATGGATTTTCCATTGTGAACGAGAATAGGAACCTTCTTATACACTGGATTGCTGCTCAATAAAAGCTGACTCTTGTTAGACAGATCTTGCTCGATATATTGGTACTTAATTCCTTTGGCTTCGAGAGCGAGCTGCGCTCTCATTCCAAACCCGCTGGCCCAGCAACTCAATAACTTCACCTCTTCCTCCATCTCTGTTTGCCTGGCGATATCTGTGAAAGGGGCTTCTGAGCATATGGTGTTATTATAGCTTCTTGGACTGCATATGGTCAAATTTCTAACCAGTCGGTGGATTAAATAATTCAGAAGTACAATACTAATTCAGTTGTTGGTATCTTGGGCGGCAAGAAATGGAGAGCGAGACTTTCTTATCTAAACAGTAGATATTTAATTGCGTACAAAAGCATTCACGCGCGGCAACCAGGAATAGTCCACGTAATTGGCCAAGGCCCAAGAGGAAGCGGATTTTCTTCGAAACGTGTCTTTTCATCTTTTTTAATATTTTAATTTGTTTCCTAGGGGAAAGGACCCCATCTCCGAGCAGGGGCCTTTGACCGAGACTGTTTTGGCACAATTAAATATTATTCTTTGCCAATTTTAACATGTGCAAATTTTCTAATTTATAAACATAATTAAATGTCATTTCCTACAACTTGAAGGTCACATTTAAAATTTAGAAACTCCCACATGAATATAATAATATCATCTCCATTACTATTTTGACCCCATTTACATTGCTGATGGGCTTCGACATGTACAAATATTATTATTTTTTGCACAATTATACATCCATTCCTTATCAATACACATATCCTTGAGCAAACATTGTTCATCTATATTTATCCAACCTCCAGTGCCTTTTCTTCAATTAATAGGGGTACCTGCAAACATAAAAAAATCATTAAGGCTCACCATTTACAAGAAAAAGTCACCATTATTACAGATTTGTAGCAAATTTCAAAAAACAACATTCAATAAAACAACTGTAATTCAAAATTTTTAAAATAAAAATGATACATTTCCCTCCCAAATTCCCAATTCCCACCAAAATCTCTCACATCCACTTTAATACAAATCCATATCAACAAGACTTTTAAATCCAACCGCTCCTCAATCAATCCGTGCCAACCCCTCTCAGCCAATAGAATCCAATGCCAGATTTACCAAAGAAAAATTCAAAGCAATAAAATCTATAAATTGAGATGATGAGTCGAATGTATCTTTGTTACTTTTTTGCTGCACTTTTCCATGTTCAATTTTCTTGTTGCACAAATACAGAAGAACACTTTTCCATCATCAATTTTCTTGTTGCACAGATACAGAAGAACACTTTTCCATCATCAAATTTCTTGCTGCACAGATACAAAAGAATAGAATACTTCCAAATCACTGATTTTCTTGCTCCACAAATACAAAATAGTTAAATATTTCTGTAATTTCCAGGTGCAATAGTTGTTTACCTTTTGTATTAAGCACTATTTTTAAAAATTGTATCTTTTTTTCTCTGAACATTTTTAGATCTCACAGTTAACCATTAAATTTGTTATGAACATTAGGAAGTCTGAATATGTAGATAGTTTACAAACATCATTAAATTTGCAAGAATGAACAACTTCGTTATTGCAAATTCAAAATTGTTTATACTCTATCTACAAATTTAAACTCACTCGTGTGCATAATTAGTTTAATGTTCACTTGTTCCTCCAAATATGATTTTTGTGCTACATAAATCATAATTTTCTTAAATTTTGAACAGATTTTTTGAAATGTATAGGAATCTGTAGAAGTAATGATTTTTGTGTTTCTCTTTGCCGTAAAAAGATAAAATCCAGAAATAGCTTTTTTTTTTGTTTTTTATGAAATAGCCATGTAGCTTTTCCAATATTCAAAATAAAAATTTATTTATTTTCCAAACTAGCCACTACTTCTTTCGCAGCCTCTAAAATTCTACATGCATAGTATTAGATGTACACATTCATAAGGTGTTAAATTTACCTCCATATACATAGTGCATCCAAATATGCTAACATAAGACTAATGCAAACTACAAATTTCCTTGTATTTCACAATGGCACGTGCAAAACAGACATCCAAAGGACCAGTGAGAAGGTTGAGAAGCAACTTGCAAAGAAGGGCAAAGTTTACAAATTTGTCTTTTGATGAAGATAAAATCGTTGGGACACAAGCTCAAAAAACCAAAACTTCCAACAGAAAGAATAATCCTTCAAGAGCCAAATCACAAGATCCAGGCATGGATAACGCTGCTCAATTACAACCTCAAAAAAATATGTCTTCCACTCGAAGGAGTAATTCATCAAAAGGAAAAGAACAATTTGTTGATGAGAATATCACAATTACACATGAACCTGAATTCAACACTAGTATGAACCCAAATGTTGAAGTAACTGGAGGGTCTTCTATAACAAAGAAAGTATACATAAGAGGACAATGGACAAAAGTAGACATGAAGGCTGCCATGAGCGATGTGGAGGAGAATGGAATGTCAACAAGAAAAGCAACATCTAAGTGGGGTATCCCTGCCACAAACATGACTGATTGGTTGTATGGAAAAAGAACCACTAAGAGGCTGGGACCTCCAACAGTTCTGACAGAGAATGAAGAGCAGGAAATTGTGACATGGTGCAAAGATATGGTTGAACTTGGCCATGGTCTTGAATTCATTCACTTAAAGGCCTATGTAGCTCATATATGTCAAAGCAGACCAAATCCATTCAATGATGGTCTACCAGGAAAATCATGGTGGTATGGGTTCCGTAGGTGCCATCCCGATTTGACAATAAGAACTGCGGAGGGCCTTGATAGAGATAGAGCAGTCATGTTACGACCAAGAATCGTTGCTGCTTTCTATGATAACTTGCAAAAAATGTATACAACAAATCAATATGGGCCCGATAAAATATGGAATTGTGATGAAACTGGTGTACAAGCAGGAAGGAATTGTGGCATGCGTGTGATTTCTAAATTAGGTTGTAGAAGTGTTCCACACATTATGTCAAAAAGTAGAGAATGGATTACTGTATTATGTTGTGTTAATGCAGCAGGACAAAGCATTCCTGGATTTTATCTTTTTAAGGCAAAGAGACAACTTAAAAACTATATAGTTGGATGTGAACCTAGAGCATGCATGGTAGCGCAACCACATGCGTGGATGACAAAGGAGCTATTTTTGAATTGGCTGCATCATTTTCTAAGATCTGTGCATGGTGGAGTTTCACCAACAAATAGGCATCTTCTAATATTTGATGGTCATGGCAGCCATGTAGCTTTTGGCACAATCCAAGAAGCTAGAAATCTAGGAATTGACCTTGTGACTTTGTCAGCTCATACCAGTCACAAACTTCAACCATTAGATGTTAGTGTTTTCTCTCCATTCAAGATCTACTTCAAATCAATGAGGTCCAAATGGATGGAAAAGAACTCAGGTCTTGAAATCAAGAGGACATAATTGGAAACACTTAGCAGTCAAGCTTTCCAACTCACACTTACTCCTAAAAACAGCAAAGCAGGTTTTCATAGGACAGGTATATGGCCACTTGATCATAATGTTGTTTCTAATGATATGAGGCCAAGTGAAGCCTTTCATGTTGAAGAAGACGAGGTGGCAGCTGTTGAAAACATATTGAGGATGGCAGGAATAGAAGATGGAGATGTAGAACGATGTTCAGAAGAAATTAGGAATAATGTGTCAGATAATGAGGATGCACAGAAAACAAAGGAAGTGCATGTTGAGACAAATTTTTTTGGCATGCCTAAAGATTTAAATCAGCCACATACAATCAATGAAGAAGATGATCACATTAGTTCAACAACTCATGTGAGCCAAACACAAGAAGCCACAGATGTTGATGATATCTTGACTTTGCCAACACAGCTCAGCCCACCTCAATGGGTTAAAGAAGGGGCCATAAATCTCAACATGAAAATTGATTTCAATAATGAGGAAGTTTCTCTTTCAATGCCATCCCCTCCCCCGCCTCTTCCAAGTGAGGTGGTACACTATTATGCTGATAATTTGGAGTAGGAGGCACGTGATGCATCCCAATTAAATGCCCCAAATTTATTCACACAACATATGGATAAAGGTAACTTCGAAGTTGCTGATTTCATAGCCACACAAGACACTGAAGAGGTGGTCTGCACCCAAAATGACAACCAATCAGTAAGTAAATTCTTAAAGCTACCAATTGAGAGGGTTCACAACAACCCTGTGCGGCTAAGTGATGGTGCAATTAGAATTGGTAGGCAATCCCAAATACTTATCTCTGATGAATACTTGAATTTACTTCAAGATCAAGAAGCAAGAAAAAGAGAAATTGAATATTTGAAGGCAAAGAGAAGGGAGCAGGTAGAAGAAAGGAAAGCCCACATGTTGGTAGAAAAAGAAAAGAAGGGGCAACTTAAAATTGAAAGAGAATTGAAAAGGAAGAAAAAATAAGAAGATAAGTTGCAGCGAAAAAATGAGGAGTTGAAAAGGGAACAAGCCAGACTGTCAAAAGAACATGATAAAAGGATGAAGGAATGGTAACAAGCACAGAAGGAGCCTGATCGACAAAATAGATGTTTGAGTAATCCCTCTAATCCCCTTCCTGATCAGCGTCACATTTTTTTGGACATGTATAACACATTCATGCCTGCTTTTTCTTCCATTATCAATAACCAATCCAGTTGCCCATCTTCTCCTTCAAACAAAGAGACATCCAGGAAAATTAGAGCAAGCATTGTTTGGTCAAATTGGCCAACTTTCAAGAACTTTGACATATGTTCCAGGTAAGTCTCCTACTATGCTACCTCATGTTCTCCAATCTATGAATGCTAGCACATCAAAGAGTCATGAGGAAGAGCAGACTCAAGCATTTCCAGGATTTTGGTCCAGCGGTTAAGTTTGGCTTTAAAAAATTTGTCCAATATTAGAAAGAATTTCTAAAAATCTACCCATTTAGTAAGTTTTGGCAGATTTTTTCGAATATGTATATATGATTTTGATAAATGTTAGACTGACTTTAATCCTTTGGAAGTCGGATTTAACGTAAATTTTTGTAAGTCTATCAAAATGAATATAAAACAATATATGTTTTCTTGTGTGTGAAATAAGGACTATCCATATATGTATTTTTTATGTTGTCTCCCATTTTATGGGTCCTTGCCAGCATTTGTAAACATAATTAAGGCATGCAAATAAAATATACCATATAAAACTAGAATACAACTCAATTATCTCATAGACAAACAGTTGTAGACAAAACATTTTGGATTAAGATAAACAGATCATTGCGTTAGTAAGGTCACAGATGACCTTACCTATCCAATAAATTTGTGGTCTTCATTCTCATTCACGTATCACTGGCATTGTTATTCTTTTCTACCCTGTAACAAGAACATTACACGAAAAACAAGAACTTATCACTGGCATTGTGGTCTGTGTTGCAGGCTAAAACATTACACGAAAAACAAGAACTCAATAGACCCTGACACACATTCACAACAGTTTCAAAAGTTCAGAATATGATCACAGATCTCTAAATCTTCCAGGTAAACACTGTTAGGAAAAATAATAATGAAATCAAAGGATTTTTTTTGTAGGCTATAATACCCAATTCAGAAAGGAAAAACTCATTCGGCTTCCATTCCAACAGGTATGTGTTCACCATTATCATAGACTAGCTCTCCTTCAACTATTGAGAGGCATTTGATTTGGGTACTATCGTTCCTCTCCACACGACCAGCGTAGCCAATTCCTCTCCCATATTTGTGCAGACTTGGTTGTTGACACAGTAAGTACCTGCGCAGTATATAAAACAAGGATAGTATATCATACATTAAGCTAACTTAAATTGAGTTAACATATTCTCAAACTGAAGAAGATTGAAGATTGGAAAGCAAATCCAAGAACTAAAAGGAAATTCAATCTATTTGCTTGAACAAGATTGTGTAGAAGAAGCGCTTTGAATACCTGCAACCTGAGTGACAAGATTCATGTTCAAGTTCCATGTTCGATGACAGCAAACACGTACAACACGTACATAATTTCTTGAGAAAAGCACAGATACAGTAGAAAACTAGACCTGCCTACAAAGCCCTGTGAAATCTACGCGTGAATGCATAGTTATGGGGGTCGAATGCACAGTTTCTGGGAGGATGAATGCACAGATGTAGGGGTGGTGGTGGAAAATAATGGTGAGTCGGTGGAGGTATAAAACCACCTGTTCGAGCTTTAATTAAACAACTGTACATTACATTCAATACAAAATGTGTGGCATCCCACTATTCTACGTGTTGTCATCAGGTGTTAAAAGCAGCGGTGATGGGTCTGTCCAAATATTCAGACTGATTTAATGAAGTGCATGGAATCCTCATTACACGTGTCATTCATCTATGTGAATAGGTTTAAAAATTAGATTTTAAGATTCATAAAACCCATGCTAATTTGGAGTGCTGATTAGCAATCTATGTGGTTGTGTAACCTGCGGAACTTATGGTGCTCGGAGATGGGGTCCTTTCCTTTATTCCAAACGTGATTCTTTTAGTTTTCTATTTCTATGTAGAATACCAATGGGCATCGGCGTAATTTCAACATTCTCGTAAATAGGCTCGCGTCATGTACAACCATATCACAGCATTACAATTCTTCAGGCAGATTCATAAGCTCCTACCTTTCGTGGGGCCTTTTCTCAATCTAATGGAGATTTTCCACAAGGGCTAGGGGGCAGAGGAAGCAATGTTTTCCTGTTGTTCTTCGATCTCCATAGAAATTAGAATAGTAGAATCAATGTAGAGGGAAGGATGAGAGAGTAAAAGAAATCCATAGAAATTGAGCAACTATCCCAAATATTATGAACAATAATCAGATTCTAGTAGTGTCTGATTAATGATTTGTGGAAATTTCTGATATGAAATGAGTGGATTTATGGTAGATCCACAAGGGTTTTGTGTAGGGCTTTCCGGAGTGAAGTTTTCATGTCTTTAGCTGGAGCTGAACAAAATTAAAGTCGTGACCTCTTGTCTACAATCCACCCATTCAACCACTGTACTAAATTTACAAAATCAAGCTTAGTTTAGATTTGGATTAAAGGTTTAATAGTGTAATGTCTCCCATTGAATATTGTAGAGGTTTCCACTCCGGATCTGGAGTTGTTACAAAATTATTTTTTATTTTGAGTTCCCTATTTGAGCCAAAACCTACCTCCATTAATATGTATGATATTGAGCACTTTTAATTATTCATTTGAAGATTTACTCGCTTTGAACAATGAAATTTTACCTTCATTTTCTTGTTAGATGTTTCCTCTTTAATTTTTACAAGCTTAAATTTTAGTTAGACCAAGTTTAAAATTTGCATAGGCACGGATTTATATTTTTCCGTCATTAGTGATAGAACCGCTGCCCAAAGTAGGTCGGTGGTCCTAGGACCTCCGCCCTACTTGGGTGATGATTCACGAACCGTCGCCTTTCCTGAGCAATGGTTCTGAGACTGCCGCCTTGCCTGAGCGGCAATTACGAGACTGCCGCTCTGCACAGGGTGGCAGCCTGTTCCTTAGAAACATAACCTTCAAATCTAAGATTTTTCAAAAAACAAAAATCATTGGAGTGTTTTAAAATTCATCCTGAACTCAAATTTATGTGCCTAAAGTTTCCAGTTGAAAGGTTTAATCCATCTATTCATTCCCTAGTAAAATTACTCATTTTAAAGCATTTCCTATTTCAATAGTAACAAAAACAACTACAAGATCATTTTCATTTCGTTCGACAAATTTGCTTTCAAGTCCAAAGGTAGAAATGAAACTAGATCTACTTCTAATGTTGATTTTCCTTACTACAAAATGCATTATTTCAACATAATAATTTACTTAAAATTTATTGCATCTTTCCATTTCCAATACAACCATTTGTTCAAATAACCACTAACAACTTTGTTTCACATTCAAGGTTTCCAAGCATGCACTATTAGTATTTTACAACTTCTATGTTCTTTCTTTCCTTTTTACAATACTATAACTTCAAAAATGATAATGAACTTTATTTTCCTTGAGCATAGCTCATTTCTTTTAATGCAAAGAACTTACTTTCTCACAATACAAATTTATAACTAAAATTTTAAACATGATTTCCATTTTGATTCATTTCTTTACATAGTACAATTTGAGGAGAAAGAAAATTATACAATTCCTCAACGAGCTTCCTTCAAAATAATAATACAACTTGGTAAATGAAACTTATAATGCAACATTTCTTTTTAAAAATACAATACTACAAGTCTTCCACCTCAAGTGGGAATAACAAGAAGGTTTTCTCACAAGGAAGGATTTCTTTTGGACATCGACAAATGCTCCAAGTTTCACATCACCAATGAGAGCTCCACCATGTCTTCACTTGATCATAACAACTAAAAATGGGGGAGAGGCAACACTCTCCACCCAACCAATAATCCAATGAGGAGAAGAAGATATCCTCCTTATTGGCCCTCGAGCCCCAACCACAATGCAATAAAAGGTGGATCCAACTCATGACAACAATACAAAGCTTCCACATCACAATAAAAATATTTCACAACCATACAAAAGCACAATCAACATAAAATACAATCACAAGAAGAAAACTAACAAAATATACAAGGCTTCAGAATGCAAAGCCAATGGAGCAAGAATCTATGGAGAGATCACTTATGCCTCCCAATGGGAATTAGGTTCCCACCTTAAAACCCTCCAATATATATCTCAAAATCCCTACACAACTCTTATGCCTCCCTTAAGATCCTTTTATTCCTCTCACATTCTCTTATGCCTCCCTATTATCTCTTATGTCTCCCTCATAAAAACCAAGTAAGAAATGCAAGCATTTTCTTGTCCAAGGTGGGGCACCCAACACAACTACCTCTAAAACATGAAATAAACTCTTATGCCTCCCTACATATAAGATCCACATAGCCCTCTCATACACCACACTTAGGCAATCTACCCAAGAACCCAGCAAGCATACGAAAACACTCAATAACATACACATATACAAAAATAAAAGAAAACATTTAAACAAGAGTGTAGCTCCTACCTTTCCATGGTAGATTTTGATCCAAGAATCACATACCAAGCTCCTTCAAGACCACTCCAACACTAACAAGCTCCACAAGCACTCCAAAATTCTCGAACTCCAAAATACAAGTGCACACAAATGAAATGAAGTAACCCCCAAACAAGCAAAAGAACTAGCATAAATAGAAAAGGGAGAGAGGAGGGTGAGATGGCTCCATGTAGGATGCCACATCACTTATCCTCAACTCCACCTAACAAGTAAAACCTCAACCTCAATGCACAATAAATTGGTAGTTGAGAGGAATGACAACCCTCTTACACACACAATCCAAACTCGCACCTCCTAAGGACAAACTTTAAAACCCATGTAAGAAAAATGCAATAAATGTCACTTTTTGTCTTACAAAACACATAATGGGGTCTATTTTTGACCTCCCAATCCATAGGTAGGGTTGGTATAGTAATTTAAGAGGTGTGCCTCCAAAATTGGCCCTTAAGGCCAAATCCGAATTTCCAAGATGAGATAGAGTGTACAAAACTCAAGATCACAAGTACTCAACTTACAACACATAACCTAAAGAGCCATCTAATATAATAAATGAATTCTTTTGTCCAGTCCATAATTTGTTTAGTAGCATGATTGATTTACTAATCTAGACACAATTTAAATAATTAATAAAAGGGAAAAACATCACTATAAAATCACATACTAAACTTAAATAAAGGAAATATAAAAGAATAACACACAAGCCCCCTTGCTCACTGTTGGTACCTAGATTTAACCTCCTTCAAAGACCAAGCAGTGTCATGGATTAGACAGGACACTTAGAGGCAGATAGACAATCATGTATGTCGTGTTGTAGTCGGGGAACCAATCTATCTTACTTGTTATCACTCAGGCCTTGAAAAGAGTGGGCAACACATTAAAAAGGATGTGATCTGATCCTAACTATTTTAGGTTATGCCTTTCAACCAAGGTAAGAGAACCTATTTTGTAACCTCTGTTATATGAAAGGAGATACAGGTACCTTTGTTTTGCATATATTTTATAGAGAATACCTTGGGGAAAATATGATCAACACACCAGATCTGACTCTCACAAGATGTCACTTTCAGATCATGGAGATACTTTCACAACAAGGAAAAGGTTACTAAAGACATTTTAGACCCTAATTTCTCCTACATGTTTTGGTGATGAGGATTATGCATTGGCATACACACATGACAAACAGGGGTAGTATGGGTAGGATTTGGTTGTTGTTAAATGAATTTTTGGTGGGAGGTAGGGAAGGGTGAAACTAGATTCACCAGATCCTTGAGGAACCTTACAAAATGGAAGGTCAGACGAACAGAATGCCACAGAACAGTTAAAATGTTTCTTCAACTAGAATATATGCTTCAATGGAGGCCCAAATTAGCACTCTTTCACACAATCTTTGATATTCTATCACGAAGGCTCAAGTTAGAAAACCCAACAAAGCATCAAGATCTAAGCCAAATCACGCCTAAGGTACTGTACGTACCCAAAATTGTAAGGTACTGTACTGCCGGAACAGTGTAATAAGTGCCCCGATGATGATATAGGTCTCCTTGCAAGGTGTTTGGGATCTGGAAGAGCTCTCCGAGTGTGCGTTAACATCCCGCATGCTCCGCTTAGCCCCCGCGTGCTTTATTTTCTCCCTTTTTCCTCTTTTCTTAGCCTTTTTCTCTTCAGTTACGAAACCGCTGCCCTGCCTGGGCGGCGGTCTCGTGACCGCCGCCCTGCTCAGAGCGGCGGTCCTTTACGCATTTTCCAGAAGGCTATTTTTACATGAGTCACATAAATTCAACGATTTACCTGCTTTCTTTTACTGCCTTGGGCTTGCATTTATGTTTTTGGTCCCCTGGAATAGTGTTTGGCCATTGTTTATGGTTTAAAGAGTTCAATTTTGCTTTTACCTTGGGTAAATGCAAATGCGATAAATAGATAGCTTGTGCTCAAGCAAATGGCCACCATTTCTTGCTCCAACCTTCTCATTTTCAGTAGTTTAGTCTGTTAGTTTGCTTAGAGTTGATAGTATAGTTCATTTCATGCTTGGTTAGCATTGTATTGCAGCTAGTAAGCCACATACTCATCTTGTGCAAGTGCTATCATTGCTTCAACCCCTCAGGTCTGCCCCTCATTCACTTTCAGGCTCTCATTTTCATAGTTCAGTCTTTTATTCTGTTTAGAAGCCATAGTTTTAATTCTTTGCATGCTTAGTTAGCATTGTTCAGCTGTTGGTAAGCCACATATCCAGCTTGTGCAAACAGTGTTGTTTTTTCATCCAATCCATTGGAAGTTGAATAGCTTAGGAAGCCATTAAAGTTGCAGGTTTTTCTCCTCAAATCGGATAGTTTCAGGTTCTGGACGCTCTATGTTGCATGACTCGCAATAGATCCCGCTAGGAATTGCATAAGCCAAGATCTGTACTCTTGCGCTATCCCTCTCCTACTCGCATTATATTTAGTCAGTGTTCTGAGCTGCCTTTATCCCAATATCTATTTCTGTTGATGCTAGCATTACACGCTTTTCTAGATCCAAGTGAACATGAAAGAACAAGGAGATCACACTAAGGGGACGAGATCACATATACCATCGGATTTGCCACTGTTCTGCAGAATCCAGGTTCTAGCTTTCAAAGTTATAGTTAGAATCATATCAAATAGAGTAGTTAATTGCTTCATTTCAGTTAGTTCTACTCTCGATATTGCCAGGGAAGCTGTGGGGATTGATAGTTTCCGAGAAACTATGATTCATTCCTCACTTCTGAGGTAAGATCGAGGGTCTTTCAAATAGATTAGGAAAGTTGTTTTATTGTTTAGAATAGGACTACAAATTACACAGACAAATAGCTACACTCGGTTATTCTGTTTGTTTTAAATTATTAAGCTTAGCTGTCAATTCTAGATATTTTAAATAGCTACTTTCTTGAATTCTTAAAAGCTCGTCAGAAAATACAAAAAAAATAGAGAAATCATATATGCTATAGATATATTACAAGTAGTTAAATTCCATTTTACTACAGTTCATTTTACATGGTTGCTTTTGTATGACAATCACGGGACCTAGGGAGCCCAGAGAATATGTATTCGAGCCAATAGTGCCTCAGCGCAATCTCATCACAACAATAACTGATATAGACCAAAATCTTAGGATTCAAGTCTTCCGAACAACGGTAAGCTTCCAACAAATCAATTCTCAGTTAAACGGGTTAAACAGAGAAGACGACCAAGCACACACGTTTTGGTCAAATCACCCAAATTACAGATTACCCTAGGTATATATGACTGTAGGAGGATTAGAAAGAGAACAAACCTTTGGTTGTGATCCTTTGGTCCCACAGCCAGGTGCAGGAGACACTCTCACAGACATAGATACTAGTTTAAGGATCCATGTTGCACGAACGCCTGTGAGATATTCTGAGAAGATCACACAGTTATTAAGTGTAAACATAGAGGCTGAGAAAGCATATGATTACTGGATACTGGGGATTAGGACTTGATTCCACGCATGACCATAACAAGTCCACAACAACCGCGAGTTTACGGTTGTGACCCACAAGTCCCGCAACCTAACGAATCCATAGGTGAATCAAACATAGATACTGGCCTACGCACACTAGTATTCCAATCCACTCCACTTCCACCTATCATCGTTGAACAATTATCTTCACTAGATGCAGCAGCTAATAGAGCTAGGGAATTCTGGACTAGGCTAGAGAATCACCCATAGGATTAACTATATTCATCATCCATCTCATGACCCTATCTGGAGAGATACACTAGACTATCCCGGGTCATTTCCCACGTATTCCACAACCAATAGACCGAATCATGCTAGAGCTTGATATTGATTGGAGCCTTCGAGCAGTCATCCTTGCTGATCGATCTATCACGCCAGTTCAGGTTAGAAGGGCCTTCTTTGCCTTAGATTCACAAATTCCACTAGTGCGTATTGAGGACATTAGATTTCCTAACTAAGTTGTCTGCATTCCATACATTTTCCATCCCCACCGGCTGTCTTGGCACGACCTCGGGAGGTTGGGTGCGCGGAAGAGTTACTTGTAGATTCTCACGCTCGCTTGTCACTTTTCCAGCGTATAGGTACATCCAAAGGCTTACAGACAATCTCTGTCAACAGATGAGAGAAAAGTCATTTTAAATTGTTTATTCTAATCCCAAATGAAAGCTCTTCTAAGAAATGGAATTACAGATGCCAGTAAACTGTCACAAGGATTGAGGCATGTGTGATCGAATCAAATTGTAATACAAGATTGCAATAGAAACAAGAAAAACTACTTGCATACATTCAGAAGTAAAATCAACACATTTTACTCAAGACAACACAAAAATAACTCGAATTTGATTAAATCTATCAGCATGGAAACTTTTCTAGAAGAGTCTCAGAGCTTATAAATGGTTGTACACTTGCAACCACCTTGACATGATCAGATCTTAATACAAAAGAGATATACAAGCTTCTTGAATGGTTTCTCAAAAGGGATGGGATCTATCAAGCTTTTGATTAGAAAAATCAGTCCAGACCCCTCACACTCCAACCATTTGCACAAAAAAATCATGCCATTTATAACATTTACAACAGAGCCTCTTCTCCCCAAAAGACAAAAAAAGTTTAATGCACCAGTGTTCGCCATGATTCTTTCGTGATTCACATAATCATATCTGTAAAAGTCTCCATGTTCTTGAGGGGGTAGATTTCATCGAATACCTCCCGCATTCAACTCCTTGCTCTGGTAGATCACTCTTCCTTCAATTTGTAGACCAATTCCACCCCTAATCTGTCAAATTTGGCCCCTTGCATGCTCGGGAGAGGAAAAATAGAAAATCCGATTGGGCACAAAAGTTAGACCATTTTAATGGTGAAAGACGTCCTCCAGATCTTCCCACCAAACTTCAGATATCAATATCAACTTCCTTCTTTGATTGGCGTGTAGAAAAGACCAAAAAATCATAGAGACTCGCACTTCTAGATGTGTTTCAGAGAAATAAGGGGAAAATCAGATTTAGACTCACAACTGTCGTTGATCTCTCACTTTGAATTTGGGCCGTACACGTGGCAGATTCAAACTTTAGAACAGACCCAAGGGCTTCTATATGACGAAAAAGTGACAAGCGAGCTTGGGAATCTACAAGTAACTTTTCCTCGCACCCGACCTCCTGAGGTCGTGCCGAGACAGCCGGTGGGGATGGAATATGTGTGGGATGTAGACAAACTAGCTAGGCAATCTGATGTCTTCAATACGCACTAGTGGAATTTACGAATCTAAGGCAAAGAAGGCCCTCCTAACCTAAACTGGTGTGATAGATCGATCGGCAAGGATGACTACTCGAAGGCTCTAATCAATATCAAGCTCTGGCGTGATTCGATCTATGGGTTTTGCAGAATACGTGGAAAATGACCTGGGATAGTTTCGTGTATGTCTCCAGACAGGGTCATAAAATGAATGATGGCTATAGTTGTTTCTATGGGCGATTCTCTGGCCTAGTCCATAATTCCCTAGTTTCGTTAGCTGCTATGTTCAATAAGGATAACTGTTCGATGATGATAGGTGGAAGTGGAGTAGACCGGAATACTAGTGTACGTAGGCCAGCGTCTATGTTTGATTCACCTACGGATTCGTGGGGCTGTGGGATTTGTGGGTCACAACCGTAGACTCGTGGTTGCTGTGGACCCTACTATGGTCATGTACGGAATCAGTTCCTTAATCCCTAGTGTCCAGTAATTGTATGCTTTCTCAGCTTCTATATTCAAAATTAATAACTGTGTGATCTTCTCAGAATATCTTATGGGTGTTCGTGCAACCTGAATCCTTAGGCTAGTATCTATGTCTGTGAGGGTATCTCCTACGCCTGGCTGTGGAACCAAAGGGTCACACCTAAATGTTTGCTCTCTTTCAAGCCTTCCTACAGTCATGTGGATGTTTACCTAGGGTAATCTGTAGTTTGGCTGATTTGACCAAAACGTGTGTGCTTGGTCGTCTTCTATGTTCAATCCGCTCAACTGGGAATCAATTTGTTGCAAGCTTACCGTTGTTCGGAAGACTTGGATCCTAAGATTTTGATCTATATTAGTTATTGCTGTGATGAGATTGGGTTGGGGCACGATTGGCTCGAATACGTATTCTCTAGGCTCCCTAGGTCTCGTGATTGTCATACAAAAGCAACAATGTAAATGTAATTGCAGCAAAGTGAAATTTAACTACATGAAGTATATCTATAACATATATGATTTCTCTCTTTTTGTATTTTCTGATGAACTATTCGAATGAATTTAAAAGAGCAACTATTTTAATATATCTAGAAATTGACCATTAATCTAATGACGAAATTAAAACAAACAAAGCAACCGAGTATAGCTACTTGCTTGTGCAACTGTGAACCTATTCTAAATAATGAAATACTTGATCTAGTCTATTTGCAAGACTCTCGATCCTACCTCAGAAGCGAGGAATGAATCATAGTCTCTCAGAAACTATCAATCCCTACAGCTTCCCTGGTAATATCGAAAGTAAATTTGACTGAAATAAAGTGATTGGCTACTCTATTTGATATGCTTCTAATTTAGAACTTTGAAAGCTAGAACCTGGATTCTACAGAACAGTGGCGAATCCGATGGTGTGTGTGATTTTGTCCCCTCAGTGTGATCTCCTCGTTCCTTCGTGTTCACATAGATCCAGAAAAGTGTGTAATGCTAGCATCAATAGAAGTAGATATTGGGACAAAGGCAGCTTAAGATACAGACTGAATACAATGCGAGTAGGAGAGGGATAGCGCAAGAGTACAGAGCTTGGCTTATGCAATTCCTAGCGGGATTTATTGCGAGTCATGCAACATAAGACGTCCAGAACCTAAAACTATCCTGTTTGAAGAACAAAACCTACAACTTTAATGGCTTCCTATTGATAAACAAACTATTTCAATCCAATGGATTGGATGAAAGAACAACATCACCTGCACAAGATAGATATGTAGCTTCTTAATAGTAAAACAACACTAACTAGGCATGCAATGAATGAAACTAAGAATTCTAAGCAAAATGAAAGACTAATCTATTGCAAAGAGAAATTCAGAGGCAAATTTGAGGGGCCATTTGCTTGAGCACAAGCCAACTATTTATAGCATTTGCATTTACCCAAGGTAAAAACCAAATTGAACTCTTAAACTATAAACAATGGCAAAACACTATTCCAGGGAACCAAAATCATAAATGCAAGCTTATGGTGGTGAAAGCAAGCTGGTAAAATGTTGAAATTAAGTGAGTCGTGTTAAAAGAGCTTTCTAGAAAATGCGTAAAGGACCACCATCCTGAGCAGGGCAGCGGTTACAGGACCGCCGCCCAGGCAGGGCAACGGTTTCATCACTAAAGAGAAAAAGGCAAAGAAAAGAGGAAAAAGGGGAAAAAAAAAGCACGCAGGGGCTGAGCGGGGTATGCGGGATGTTAACGCACACTTAGAGGATTTTTTCTCGGATCCTGAACACCTTACGAGCAGACCTATATCATCATTGGGGCACGTGTTATAGTTGTTTTGGTAGTACAATACCTTACAATTTTAGGTACATACATATTGCCCCCTTGGAGAAGCGTTTTAACCATAAAGAGGTGTAAAATGGTGGGTCCGAGTATGGTGATCCTCGAAATGCGAAGTTTAGAAGTTATACCTGATACATTCGTGTGTTGAAATGATGCCATCCAAAATTCCTACTACCTGCAAAATGAAAAGAGAACTCAAGTGTAGATCGACACAATAATTTGGAAAATAAATGCTGAAATATTAGGAAATGTGAACGTACCATTCGTGTGGGGATAAGAACTTACCTCCATCGGCACTCCAAACCTGCGAAAAAGGCATTTAAAATGAGTCAGGTTGCTATATATATGAAAGTGGGCCCATTTTTCTATTCATTTACACGTGTTGATTTGATTGATTCTGAGCTCTGGGACCCACGGTGATGGTTTCTTGCGTGAGTAAAGTCAAAACGTCCATGACGGGATAGTGATCATGCCTCCATGAGCGGAACATCGGCCCGCGAGATCACAAGTTAGTTTTCTTCGATTTATCGTTTTTCCCCCTTAATTTTAAAATGCTAAAATCTTTGTCATGGGAGGGTAATTTTTGAAAATGTTAGGTTCAAAAGGTCCATCTAGGGGGGGCGCCTACTGGGTAGGCTTTGTTTTAGTTAAAAAGGTCATTTTTTGGTGTTTTTAGGCTTTTTAAGCTATAAAACCTGCATGGGTTTTCGGGACACGACCAACCGCCCTACCCAGGGCGGCGGTTACACGACCGCCGCCCTGATCAGGGCGGGCGGTTACAAGACCGCCACCCTTAAGGCGGGTGGTTACGAAACTGCTACCCTACTCAGGGTGGTGGTTCTTCACAGAATGTCAAAAGAACACTTGTTTAAGATTGTTTTTGCATTTTTAGCATTTCTATGTGTTTTCATGATTTTTCTAATGTCATTTGGATGCTAACTTGCTCTGTTTTGTGTGTTTTTGGGTGTATGTAGGCGAGAGAGGAGTACATTCGGTGGAGCCGAGAGAGGGAGTGTGACTGGCTCCCAGCAGTGTTAGATGCCCTCTCACAGGATGAGGAGGATACTCTTCAGAGGGCTGGTATACTGCGTATATCGCGTGTGCCCCATGTTGCACCATCCAGTCACATACTCTGTGACTTGTTTTCCTACTGGGATGCTGATCGGAACACCTTCCGATTACCAGGGGTCCATGGTGAGTGGACCATCACTTTGGAGGATGTTTATCGTATCTTGGGGGTCCCGATCATCGAGAGACGACTCACCCTAGAGACAGCAGGTTCACGGGCCCAGATAGCACAATGGGCTTCTTATATGGGAGATGCAGTCATCTCCACGGGTTCGAAGAAGGGGGTCAGAGTTCGATCTATTCCTAGTTTTCCCATCCCCTTGATTCGCCAGGCTATTATGGGGATCCTTGCCTCAAGATTGATCGGGGACAAGGGAGGAGACACACTGCTATACTGCTGGTCCCCCATCATTGCAAAGATCGAGGGACATGGCCGGATTTACACCTGGGGAGCAGATATACTTGGGACTACCTACCATGACTTATACAGGGTAGTCCGTTTATAGGGGCAGTCCTTGAGCCACCCAACCCTGGTCATGAGTTGGGTTTACGAGCGCTTCTTTCCTTATGGCAGAGGTGTAGAGGTGACAGATCCTGGAGCTGTGAGGGCAGCTAGATGGACAGATATGTCGGTGCTCAGAGCACCTCATCAGCCAGTTGCTTCTCTGACCACCGATGACATGGAGGCCACACCATATCAGACCATGGCAGGTATATGGGGCGAGGAGGCTCTTACTTTGATCTCCTGCTCCACCACAGGGTAGCTTATTGACAGAGTGGGGTGAGTGGAGGTACACCCCTTCGTCTGAGTTCCTCAACAGTTTGGCCTACCTTGCATGGGCATGCTTCCCTCGGTAGCACCAGTATACAGGTCAGTTCGAGAGGCCAGAGGGGGTCCCTAGAGGCTGGGGTTGGACAGTTGTTACTCCTGGCATTCCTATTGCGGCCAGGCGGGTAGTACGTGCCTCGAGGGAGAGCTGGTGCTCCTCAGGCACCTTTACTTCAGATTACCATGGGTCCTGCCCATAGCAGCCATGATCCCATTGACATAGACTCTGAGTCCGAGGAGTTTACAGGGGGAGAGACAGAGGAGGAGACTGAGGAGGAGAGTGATCCTGAGTGGCATGATACTCAAGATATCATGCAGGTAGAGAGGGCCGAGCAGAGTGTAAGAGAGGGTGACTCTGGTTTCAGAGGAGCCACTCTCCAAGGGCCATGGTGGGGAGGATGAGTCCATTGTGGGGTGCTATGTTGCTCCAGCCACAGGAGGAGTACCTCAGTCGGCGGCGGCATCTGTGGCAGGTGCTGACCCTAGAGATCCATCCTGGAGGCCTGGTGATCCGAGTAAGTTACCATCCCTCCTTTTAATGTTTGTTTTTAATTAGGATTGCTTTAGTTAGTATTTCTCCTTCTGTGTTTACGTCTTGTATTTATCTCTTGTTTATTTCTAATTTGTCTTTGTTTCCTTTGTTTGCAAAGACCGCCAATGAGTGGTGAGACTTGATTCGCAGGGTATACACCGATACCCTAATGATCCCCATGGAGAGGACCCGTGCAGAGCTGTCTGTGGATGCTGGGGAGCCCTCAGCAGCTGGTAGACACACTGATGTCTTTGCCCCAGTCTGGCATGTGGCTAGGATGGTATCGACTCTCCGCACGGAGCTAGCAGGGTATAGGACAGCCGAGCGCCTGATGAGGAGTCATTCTCGTGGTGAGACTGTGGCTACCCCTCGGGATCCTGAGCCCTCCGTGCACTCAGAGCGCCGGCGTAGCCGGAGTCCTAGGCGTGGGCGTGCACCTTCAGAGGGGTCTCATAGGGATTGAGAAGCCACTTGGCTCTCCTAGATTTTATATGATATATTCTTTTGTATATCCCAGGCTCTTTGAGCGTTTTGACCATGCTTAGCGCATGATGGCATTGTATAGAAACTTGATCATTTATATATTGTATTGTTTTTGGATAAAACCCTTGGCATTTATGGCTTTGCTTCTATTTTTGTTTCCATATGTTAAACTATGATGTATGTTTTTATATGCTCTTTTAGAATGTATGCAATGGAGAACAAATGATGCAAGTGTTTTACTTTCTTTTTTGTATTTCATGATGCTGATATATGATAATGTAGCTATAATGTGATTTTGAATCTTAGTTTCTATAAGCAATTTTTGGACACTTCATATTTGTTTTGGCAAAGTGGTGAAGATAAACTGAGTATGATGAGCAGATAAACTTGCCCCTACTCCTAACTCCACACAACTAGTAAGATGTGAGGGCTCATCACCGAGAGCTAGAAAGGGCGCAAGTTATGAAATGTATTGAAATGATAGTGATGAAGAGATAGACAAAGCTTTGGTGGAACCAAATTAGGATGCTACAAGCCTATTCTACCCGAGTGACTCCATAGTTTTTGGGATGCAACTTGCTTTGCGGTTTATCTAGACTTAGATCCGTAGATGGCCACATAGTAGACAAAATCTGGGTTTTTAGGATTTTAACTCTCTTGGAATTTTGAACATCTGATTCATTTGTTTTTGATTCAAGGCTTCAAGATTTGAATTGTTTGCTTATGACCTTTTACGTTTGTTTGTCAAGAAGACCCCCTACACCTTGCCCCATGCTACTAGTAAGAAGCGTGGGCTTATCACCGTGGGCAAGGCATAGGCGAGTAAGGGAATTTCCATCCTTTCCCAACCCTATGTCACTAGTAAGAGATGCAAGCTTATCACCAAAGGTTGGTGGGGTAAGGAAATTTGTAAAATTAAAATTTTCTGTTTGATCTACATTTGATTTGTTTACTTGAGCAAACTGTCAGTGTGCTCTTATTTCCAAAGAGATATACATACAGGATAGATGTGACACGATGAAGCTTCTAGAACAAACCATAGGCAAGACATCTATCCTAAGAAGAAACCAAAAGTGAGAATAAGCATGCAGATCTTGGTATGGTTACCAGTAAGACTTTTTCATTTCTAACTTTATTTGATGAAATGATTCCGAAATAGTTTGATGATATCATGGAAATGGAGAAGTATGATTAGAGTGTTTATGCCAACAACATCATGAAGTTTGTAATGAATTGCTTTGAGAATAAATTCCTTGATCACAAGATTTGTACGAAACATGCAGACAAAATGATCCTAACTATATGAAGATGCAATGTAGATATAATTATACAAGTAGCACTAGTTGCTTACGCGTAGAATCGTTTGAGGTGCAAGGAATTGACTGTTTCACCAAATTCCTCACCTTCCAGCATACATAGGAGATATGCACCATTTCCGTAGTCCTTCATGACTCAGTATGGGCCCAGCCATTTGGGCTGGAACTTCCTTCCTTCGCCGGTCCTTTTATCGATCTGGTTGTCTAGCCTTAGAACTAGATCACCTTCATATATGTCGCGTTCATAGACCTTCTTGTTATACTGCCGGCACATCCGGTCAGCATAGACTCTGTGCCGCTGTTCAACATCTAACCTAGCTTCATCTAGGATTTCTAGTTGGGAGAGATGTGCTTCTCTGTAAGCGTCTTCATCCAGAATCCCTTGTAATGAAATACGGAGACTGGGTATTTCAACCTCAAGTGGGAGAACTGCCTCTGCCCCGAATACTAGTGAGAAAGGAGTCACTCCTGTTGGTGTTCTTATTGAGGTTCGGTGGGCCCATAAGGCCGGATATAACTTCAAATGCCAATCTCATTTGTTTTCTTTCACCGTTTTAAGGAGAATGGCTTTTAATGTTTTGTTTGTCGCTTCAGCCTGTCCATTGGCTTGAGGGTAATATAAGGAAGCCGTATGATGGCTTATTTTAAATTTTTTACATAGTTCGTGAACTTCGTCATTCTTAAAAGAAGTTCCATTATCTGAGATAATGACTTGCATGATACCGTATCTACAAATGATTTGGTTCAAAATGAACTTGGCGATTACAGAACCCAGTACAGTAGTAAGAGGCATAGCCTCTACCCACTTGGTAAAATATTCGGTGGCCGTGATTATAAAATTATGGCCGTCTGTAGACGAGGGAGATAATTTCCCTATCAAATCGAGACCCCACGTAGAAAAGGGCCATGGAGTAGCAATTGGTTGTAGAGCTTGTGCTGGCATGTGAATCTCGTGGGAGAATTCTTGACACTTATGACACCTGCGTACAAACTCTACTGCGTCGTGTTCTAGAGTGGGCCAAAAATAGCCCATTCGATGTATTTTGCGAGCGGTGGCATGGCCACCGAAGTGGCCTCCACACATTCCACTGTGAGATTCGTGGAGAATCTTCTTGGATTCTTCTGTGTCGACACATCTTAGAAGCATTCCATCGAATGCTTTTCGATAGAGCACTTGCTCTATAACGACGTATTTGGCTACAATAATGCGTAACCGCCTTCTTTGTTGCGGTGTAGCCCCTTCTGGATATGTACGGTCCATGATATAATTAATGATATCAGTGTACCAAGGACACTCAGAGATAGAAGGTCGGCTTTCAATGTAGTATACGCATTCATCAGGAAAGTCTAGATTTACTAGATCACCTCCGTCTAATGGGTTATCAGCTAACCAATCCGTGATGATTTGTCCCTTAACGGACTTCTGATTTACAAATGTTAATTCAAATTCCCCCAATAAGGTTATAAAACGTCCAGCCTTTTTAGAAAAGGACCCTTGTGTGAGGAAAGTTCGTAAATGGTCCGTTTTTACCATGACCCTTGTTTCTTGATTTAGCATATAATGTCTCAAGCATTTGGTAGCAAATAATATGGCAAGGCATTCTTGTTATGCCTGTGTATAACATGTTTCGTAGTCGAGCAATGTTCGACTAATGAAATAAATCACGCATTCTCTCTTGTCATCGTCCTCTTGGGCCAACATACAAGCTAGCGAGACATTGGTAGCTCGCGAGTATAGAATTAACGGGTGATCTGGCTTAGGTGGCGATAACAGGAAATGCTTAACTGCGTCAAAAGCTTCATTACAGTCTTCGGTCCAATCAATACTATAATCTTTCTTGAGTAGATTGTTGATTGGATGGATGGCGAAACTTAAGTCCGGGATGAATCTCCGGATTGCACCAAGCTTTCTGAGAAATGACCTGATTCCAGATTCATCTGAAGGTGGGACCATTTCAAGGACAGCCTGAATTTTGGTTGGGTCAACATCTATCCCTCGTGACGATATGATGTAACCTAGGAGCTTCCCTCCTGTTACACCAAAGATGCATTTCTCTGGATTTAGCGTGACTCCGTATTCTATTAGACGTGAAAGAATGACGCGGAGCACTTCCAGATGGTCACAACGCTTCTTGGCCTTAGCCAACAAGTCATCTATGTAGGATTCCACGATTTTATGAATTAGATCGTGAAATATATATGTCATAGCTCGCTGGTATGTAGCGCCAGTGTTCTTGAGACCGAATGGCATAACAACGTAGCAATAGGTTCCCCAAGGAGTTATAAACGTGGTTTTAGCTTGATCTTGTTCAGATATTCTGATTTGATTGTATCCTGAGAACCCATCCATGAGGGACAAGAGTTCAAATCCAGCTGTTGCATCAACAATGACATCTATGGATGGCAACGGGAAGTCGTCTTTAGGACACGCTTTGTTAATGTCTCGGAAATCTATGCAGATGCGTATCTTCCCATTCTTTTTAAGAACGGGAACGATATTAGATACCCATTGAGAGTAATCGACTGGTTTGATGAATCCTACTTGGAGGAGTTTTATTACTTCCTCTTTTACCATGAGAGCTACCTTAGGTTTCATGGGTCTTGATTTTTGTTTAATCGGTTTTGCATCTGATTTAGTGACGAGGTTGTGTACCGCAATGTGTGGTGCAACGCCTGTCATTTCTTTATAACTAAATGCGAAAGCCTTCTGATGTTCTTTGAGGATTTGAGTGTGTATTTCTACTTCTTCTGGGGTTAACGAGGATCCTAGTTTCAAGATCTTTGGTTCATCCTCCGTTCCGATGTTAACATCAATTGTTTCTTCGATTAAAGAGGCGTTACCTTCTTCAAACTCAGGCGGGGCTGGAGGTAAATCCAAATCGTCCACATTTTCTAGTGTGTATATGCTAGGTTCCATTTGTGAGGGAAGCTCCATCATGGGATTTCCGAAGTAGGAAGATGAATGTGGGATTAAGGATGAATCTATCACGTGATGGGAGAGATGTAATGTCGCATAGGCGTTTAAGTAATTCAGAGTGGCCATATCACTATCAACGTGGTCTAGGATAGTAAATTTGTTCTCATCCTTGTTCATTAATAGAGAATTTGACAACAATTTTTTTACCAATGGTTCAGTACGAAGGGACACCATGAAACGGGTATCTTGGAATTCATTGTTTGGAGTGAAGCGTGATGCCGAGGTTGCTATAGAATCGGTGAGAAGATTTTGTTCTCGCGGGATTGCTTCAATTGATATGAAGTCAAACTCTTTGCTTAAATCTAATACAGCTGTTTTGTAAAGTTGTAAGTGCTCGGCTTTGGTTTCATATATCTCAGAGACTTGGTTTGCTACCAATTGTGAGTCTCCTAACACCCTGATGTTATTAACACCGATCCTCTTGGCTAAAATGAGGCCAAGGAGGAGGGCTTCGTACTCAGTGCCATTGTTTGTACATTCAAAATTTAGTTTAAAGGAAAATGGTAGGACTTTTCCTTTAGGGGAAGTAAAGATTACATCTGCCCCAGCTCCGTAACAACATCTAGCTCCATCAAAATGGAGAGTCCAATATTTAGCTGGGAATATGGAAATTGGGATATTTGTTGTGTATACGCATTCTACTTCCACCATGCAAAGATCCTCTACTGGAAGAGAACCAACACCTAGGGAATATCCCATGCCTACAGAATCAAATTGTAGGAACATTGGTAAATCCTGTTCTAGTAATTCAACGATTTTTGCAATAGTTCCTAATGATACTGTTTCTACAATATTTGCTTCATCCTTGCAGGCTGGGATTGTCTTAACTAGGCTCATAGTCTCAAGATCTGTTGTAGGTACCAACTTTTCCACTGGTTTTGTGTCGGTGGGTTTATTAAGTTGGTTTGTTGGGAGTTCAAACTCTGAGTGCACGCCTGGTATTTTCTTTAAGTCAGCTAGGTGTATATCAAATGGTTTTGGATCACCTTTGGCTACGAATATCTTTCCTAAGTGTAAAAACCTTACTTCTTGAAATAACGTAGAAGGGATTGCCTTCATGCGGTGTATCCATGGTCGGCCGAGGATCATATTATAGTTAGTTTCCTGATCTATAATATAAAACTTAGTCAGGATGGTTTCTGGTCCTAAGGTGACTGGTAATATTATAGTTCCAATCGAGGTGGCTTTAAGGCTATCATAGCCTCTTAGTGTATTTCGAGTCGTGGAACAATTGGTTTCTCCATACCCTAGCTTTTGAAGGAAAGAGAAGGGGACTATGTTAACTGCTGCTCCATTGTCAATCATCACACACTTTACATAGTTGTTATAAACCCATACTTGCAAATGTAAGGCTGGATCACCTCGGCATGCAATCTTAGCATCTGTTGGCATTTTGTTTATTTCGAATATGAATTCGACATCCCTATCCGCCTGCCCCAGAGGATGAATATCAAAGTCTATATGATTTACCTGTGTTTTGGGAGGTGGAGTGATGTTAATTAAATGACCTAAACCTAATGCCTCTAAAAGAGCAGCCCTGTGGGCAGGAGAGTTCTTTAGTAAGTCCAAAAATGAAATGTGCGAGAAGGTTTTTGTTAGATCGTTAATTAAATCATAGGCACCCACAGGTTTTACTACTATTTGTTGGATGTTATCTGTCCCTGGCAGGTGGCTTGGACTTGGCTGAGAGAAATACTCTCGTGTCCTTGTTATAGCTTCGATGGGTAGTTCGGCGTCTAACTCTACTAAACTGACTATCTTGGGTCGCGGCTGACTTCCTAATTGTGGCGCAACTGATGGATTTAGTGAAGTCGAGGCTTCATGATCATTGTTTCCTGTCATTACGCTCTTGTTTGTCCCATTTAGATTTAGCCTTTTGTTATCGTGATTTGGGAGTGGATCATTAAAGATCTTCAGGGGTGCGTTTTGAGGGGAAACTGCCCCCATAAAAGTATTTGATGCTGGTGACACAGGATCTGCCAAAAACATATCTATGAAAAGTTGTCTTTGTTCTTCTGGCAAGCGTTGCATGAATTTATTGTAGTCACGACATGTTCTAGTGTCGTGGCCCTGAATTTTGTGGAAACCACAATACGAATTAGGATTGTAATTCCTAGTTTGTTGGTTTGGTGCATATTGTGGCCCAAAACTTTGATTAAACCGTTGCCTATTAGGATTAAAGTTTTACATTTGCTGCTTTTGATTTTGATTTTGGTTTTGATAACCAGTTGAGTTTTGGCTCGAACCCTGTGTAAGGTTTCGCCGTCATTGTTGTTGTTGTTGTGGATGATTAAAATCCACTGCATTGATTGTTGGGGTAAAGTTGTTGTTTCGTTGGTTGTTTATTTGTGATGAAGTATTGACAACATTTACCTTCTTAGGCTGATCGGCTACTCCATCCATTGTTACGCCGTAATTTTTATTAAGGATTTTAGGTCCTTGATTGACATTTGTGGTAATAGGATAAGTTGTAGTGTTTTGGTTGGAGGTGATTAACCTCCCTTTTGTTCCATACGTTTTGCGACCACTATCAATTGCCGCTTGATCTATTCGAAGAGCGCTCTCAAGTACTTCATCGTAAGTCCTTAGTGGAAACTTCTGGACTTCTTCCTTCACTTCTCTGCTGAGAGAATGAAGGAATAAATTACATAGTTCCATCTGATCCATATTTGGAGCACTTGCCGAAGAATAAAGAACTGTACGCCACCTCTGGATGAAATGGGTGACAGATTCATTGTGTTCTTGCTTAATGTGCAAGAATTCCTTGATTCCTGTTCTTAATAGTTTGTTCATGTCAAATGCCTTAATGAACTCTGAAACGAGTTGTTTAAATGAATGTATGGAAGCCTCAGGTATTCTATAATACCAATCGAGAGCGATGCCTTCCAAAGTTTTGGGGAATATTTTAGCGACAACCCCATCCCAAGGGAGTAGTTCCCGAATGGCTGTGGCGTAAGCCTTGATATGTGCATTCGGATCTCCCTCTCCTTTGTATTTGGGCAAATCAGGAAGAGGTCTTGGAAGCATGACGCTTCGTATGGTGAAATCTAAGGGCTCTTTCAAATATTCTGAGTAAGTCCCTATCGCGTAGGTTTCGACCATTGATGGTGCTTGCTGGGGGAGCGGTGGTGGAATGGGTTGTTGACATGGCGTAGCGTATGCATTGGTAGGGGCATAAGGAAACCCCTGTGTTTGAGCAAACATGTCGGGAGAGGAGAACATGTCCCCTTGTGGTGATTTGGAGTACATGTTTAAGTATGAGGGGGTATTGTCTAGGAATGGATTATTTTGTACTAGACCGGGAGGAGAACGGTGTTAGAAATGGCGGTTCTAGTTGGCATTTGTTGTGAATACTGGGGAGTCATGCCTAACGTGCCTATTCCTGTGAGAAGGTCTACTTGGCTAGGATGGTGTGGAGGATTAGAATTTCCTACCTGCATGAATTGAGAATGGTGATTTGCTTGAGCAAGTTCTAACCCCCTAACCTTTTCTACCAGAGTTGAAATGACCTCGTTTTGTGAAGTCACGCTATTTTTCCTTAGTGGCGTTTGTTGTATACCCTGCTGTTGTATAGGTCATGTGATATCCTGCTATGAATTGATCATGCTGCCTTGCCAAGTTTCTCCGAGGGCATTTTCTATATGCAGTGGTATAGAGGTATTTTCTTGAAAAGAGACCTCGGGTTGTGTTTGAAAACTCCCTATGGGTGGGTACATACTCTCGAGAGTGTTGTTCATTCCTGGCATAACATATCGAACGTTCATCATCTAAAACCAGGTATGGGTCTGATTGTCTACTAATTTGTGTTCTAAGTAGTACCTGAGGAGACGAACCAGACTCTCCTGTGAACGTCATATTGTTCAAGCCTGAAGGCTCTATTTGTTGTGCTTGGGTGAGCTGATCCAACTCCTCTATTTGGAAAGATGAGCTATATCTGATCCTTGGAGTTTGTGTTGACAACTGGTTAGTTGAGTAGTTGTCACCCCATACTGAGAGCGAGGGTGATGATTGTCTATTCTGTTGGGCGTAGTATGCCTCAAGACCCAAGAGGGGTCTGCCATATGCATCGAATCCCGACATATTCGGGGGGTATATGAATACCCACAGAATAATGGGAAGGAGAGCGAAGGAAGAAGCAAGGAAGAAGGTTAGAAACAAGGAGAGATATGACTCCGAACCAGAAAGTAGGAAGTTCACGTTGGGTTCACCAATTTTGTTGGTGAAGCTGATGGTGAAAGCAATGAGAGTGAGAAAGATGAAAAGTATTTTAATTGACTCCGAAGAGATATGACTCCGAACTAGAAAGTAGAAATTTCACGTTGGGTTCACCAATTTTGTACGACGGAAAAGTGACAAGTGAGCTTGGGAATCTACAAGTAACTTTTCCTCACACCTGACCTCCTGAGGTCGTGCCGAGACAGTCGGTGGGGATGGAATATGTGTGGGATGCAGACAAACTAGTTAGGCAATCTAATGTCTTCAATACGCACTAGTGGAACTTGCGAATCTAAGGCAAAGAAGGCCCTCCTAACCTGAACTGGTGTGATAGATCGATCAGCAAGGATGACTGCTCGAAGGCTCCAATCAATATCGAGCTCTGGCGTGATTCAATCTATGGGTTGTGGAATACGTGGAAAATGACCTGGGATAGTTTCGTGTATGTCTCCAGACAGGGTCATAAAATGAACGATGGATATAGTTGTTTCTATGGGCGATTCTCTGGCCTAGTCCAGAATTCCCTAGCTTCGTTAGCTGCTATGTTTAATAAGGATAACTGTTCAATGATGATAGGTGGAAGTGGAGTAGACCGGAATACTAGTGTACGTAGGCCAGTGTCTATGTCTGATTCACCTATGGATTCGTTGGGTTGCGGGATTTGTGGGTCACAACCGTAGACTCATGGTTATTGTGGACCTGCTATGGTCATGTACGGAATCAGTCCCTAATCCCCAGTATCCAATAATCGTATGCTTTCTCAGCTTCTATATTCAGAATCAATAACTGTGTGATCTTCTCAGAATATCTTACAGGCGTTCGTGCAACCTAAATTCTTAGGCTAGTATCTATGTCTGTGAGAGTATCTCCTGCATCTGGCTGTGGGACCAACAGATCACAACCAAATTTTTGCTCTCTTTCAATCCCTTTTACAGTCATGTGGATGTTTACCTAGGGTAATCTGTAGTTCGGTTGATTTGACCAAAACGTGTGTGCTTGGTCGTCTTCTATGTTTAGCCCACTCAACTGGGAATTGATTTTTTGCAAGCTTACCGTTGTTCGAAAGACTTGGATCCTAAGATTTTGATCTATATCAGTTATTGTTGTGATGAGATTGGGCTGAGGCACGATTGGCTCGAATATGTATTCCCTAGGCTCCCTAGGTCCCGTAATTGTCATACAAAAGCAACAATGTAAATTGACTGTAGCAAAATGAAATTTAACTACGTGAAGTATATCTATGGCATATATGGTTTCTCTATTTTTTTGTGTTTTCTGATGAACTATATGAATTTAAGAAAGTAGCTATTTAAAATATCTATAATTGACAGCTAAAATAACAACTTAAAACAAACAAAATAACCGAGTATAGCTATTTGTTTGTGTAATTTGTAGATCTATTCTAAACAATGAAATAACTTATCTAATCTATTTGCAAGACTCTCAGTCCTACCTCAGAAGTGAGGCATGAATCATAGTTTCTCAGAAACTATCAATCCCCACAGCTTCCCTGGCAATATCGAGAGTAACATTAACTAAAATAAAGTGATTGGCTACTTTATTTGATATGTTTCTAACTAGAACTTTGAAAGCTGGAACCTGGATTCTGCATAACAGTGGCGAATCCGATGGTGTGTGTGATCTTGTCCCCTCAGTGTGATCTCCCCGTTCCTTCGTGTTCACGTGGATCCAGAAAAACATGTAATGCTAGCATCAACAGAAGTAGATATTGGGATAAAGGCAACTTAGGATACAGACTGAATACAATGCGAGTAGGAGAGGGATAGCGCAAGAGTACAGAGCTTGGCTTATGCAATTCCTAGCAGGATTTATTGTGAGTCATGCAACTTAAAGCATCCAGAACCTGAAACTATCCTATTTGAAGAACAAAACCTGTAACTTTAATGGCTTCCTATTGAAAACAAGCTATTCTACTCCAATGGATTGGATGAAATATCAACAGCACTTGCACAAGATGGATATGTGGCTTCTTAACAGCAAAACAACACTAACTAAGCACGCAATGAAAGAAACTAAGAACTCTAAGCAAAATGAAAGACTAAATCTATTGCAAAGAGAAATTCAGAGGCAAATTTGAGGGGCCATTTGCTTGAGCACAAGCCAACTATTTATAGCATTTGCATTTACCCAAGGTAAAAACCAAATATAACTCTTAAACTATAAACAATGGCAAAACACTATTCCAGGGAACCAGAATCATAAATGCAAGCTTATGGCTAGTGAAAGAAAGCTGGTAAAACGTTGAAATTACATGAGTCGTGTTAAAAGAAATTTATGGAAAACGCGTAAAGGATCGCCACCCTGAGCAGGGCGGCGGTTACAGGATTGCCGCCCTGTTTAGGGCAGCGGTCACGAGACCGCCGCCCAGGCAGGGCAGCGGTTTCGTCACTGAAGAGCAAAAGGCCAAGAAAAGAGGGGAAAAGGGAAAAACAAAGAACGCGGGGGCTAAGCGGGGCATGCGGGATGTTAACACACACTTGGAGATATTTTTTGGATCCCGAACACCTTGCGAGGAGACTTGTATCATCATTGGGGCACCTGTCACGTTGTTCTAGCAGTACAGTACCTTACAATTTTGGGTACGTACAGCAACCTCATCATATATAGGGTTAACATTGAAATGAGACATGATGGGTAAAGAAGATCAACTACTCTTTTCCATTAGTGTTTTAAAGGATCCTAGGGTAAGGTATTATAAAATACAGGTACACCAAAATGATTAACTAAAATAGGAATTTTATATGTTAATTTATACCAATAACAACAATGAAATAACTGATATAAATGTAATGTAAATACTGATAATTTTCCATTTGATATTTTAATGGAACCTGAGAAGGGATAGGATAATAAGCCTGCCACATTAACATACCTTGATTATGTGCAGGACTAGACAAGATGATGTGTGGATAGGGCTTTTGAATGATGGTGCTACCCAGGAAATTACAAAATGAAGATCTGTTTCCTACTGGGGCTCCTGGGAGAGGACTGGACCTCCGCCATAACCGAGGCACCATTGACTAGTTCTGTAATTGAGCGCCCTAGTCATTTTGAAATTTTAATCCTTAAGGATCTGAATCCGACAATGTCACAAGGTCTTCACAATGGTCTTCATCTTGGTCGTTTGGCTGTCACAATACCTTCACTTATGTCATTGTAGTTGTGTGATGAAGACTAACCTGTAAAACCCCATACAAAACATCAAATCCCTAAAAATGCAAAGATAGCAAATGAAAGGGTCAAACTGACTTCTTTAACTAAACTCAAAATGGTGGACTTATGAACTAAGTGTTGTTCTTCCACATTCTATGGCCCAATGTAATTATGTGTGCCCAAAGTGTGCAGACCTTGAATGTTCACTAGGGTGCCCTAGTGTCAATGACGTAGAAGTAGGGGCAATAACTAGATGTAAGATGTCTAAGTCTGTGGATGGAATAGGAATGAATACAACCCTTTCCCCCTATGCTTGTGTGATTCCATATGTAGCAAGAAGCCCAAAAGTCAGTCCTCAAATTCGTGCCTCCACGTAGATAGCTAGCTCTTGATATTGAGATTGTCTACCCATAAGATAGTATTTGTGTTTATATAGCTGATATCTTGTTCAACCAACACTAGGTGGCCTGACAATGCCAAGTAGCACCTAGAGGAATGCAGATAAAAACCCATAGAATACCAACCTCAACATTCTAAATGATAACAAAGACCATGTAACCTTGGGAATCGAGGTTCCCAAAAAGAGGACCGGGGTTTAACAATTGTTACAGGGCCAACATACTTTCTTCAGGGATACATCCTTTCCAGAGGCTTCAAGTACAACAGGGTGACCAAATAACGACAGCTAAGACCTCCTGAGAGATGACTAAAACTGTGTAAATAACATGACGGACTATTCCAAACAAGTGATGAGAATGACCAGCTAACTGACGAAAGGACCCAAGGGATACAGACCATTAGTGAATACTTTCTTACGTGAGATCCATATATAAAATAACATACTTGGTAGTAAAAATGTAATAATAAGTGCGTGATTTTGTGACTACACAAACAAACCTCTTCTTGGAGCTCTCCTCTAATTCTCATTCGAATGGAATGAATCAAGTTTGAGTTACCATTCATAGGCTTAAATTAGGGATGGGCACTCCCCTTAGTGCCACAAGGTAGACCAAGTGCCAAAAATATCTGTTAACCCTTTTTCAATATAAGGTTGATTTAACTACATGATTATGAGACTCTCTAACCAAGACCTCTTAAGATCAAGCACAAACCATCTTGTCATGATTCCTAATCTTAGAGAGGACCTAAGAACTCTTTTTATGCCTTATTTCATCCTTTACAAAGCTTATTTTCTCCAATAAATACATTATAACTCTTAAACCAAGCCAAAATGGCCTTTAAAATTCAAATTCGTAGTTTTGAAGGGAAAGTGTATAATTCAAATTTGTGAAGGAATAGACTAATTCTAACAACACTAAATGACTCTAAATGCCCCCCTAGACCTATCAGCACACTTATAAACCAAAATTTAATGTTACAATCCATATTTACATGCTATGAGTGATGCTCCTGAATCATACTCCTAAGGGAAAGAGAAATTTTCCCTATAATTTGTGTTGTGTTATGCCCTCTTTTCTTCTTCTTATTTCTTTGTTTCCAACTGATGATGATCTTATTAAGGTGGATCTTGATTGTATACCATACCTTCCATGTCTACATCAGATCCTTCATGTTGTTCACATGCTTATTTTTTCTTGCATTGACCATATCCTTGAGTAGAGTTATGGTTTTAGCATTGTTTTTGTTGTTCTTCATCTCATGCTTGAAGGTATGTACATGTTCCATCTTTATATGAGATGTTTCTTCATCATAATTTACTTCTTCAGTGTCCATGTCATCCTTCTTTGGTCTTATTTGAGTATTCATGTTCTTAAAATCTGAATCTAGGCTTGTTTTTTTTGTAAAGAATCATCTCCTTATAACTGTATTTTTATCATCTCAGTTTTCATAATTGTATACTCAACTCTCAGAGAAATAATAGACTGAAAATATTGATCTTCACCCACCACCTTGTCCAAAATTTCCTTATCACATTTTCTTCCTTCTCGAATTTTCACTTTCCTTTCTTCTTGGTAAATTTTTGCACATTTCTCCAAGATTGTTTTTACCACCTTTAAGGGTTTGATTGTCTTCACCAATTGATTCCATCATGCTTTGTTCCTTCCTCAACCTTGCTTAATTTTTGTGCAGGCCTAAGATCTCTTCTTGGTATCCTTCTCCCTTGAGATCTGTAGATCTTTCACATTTTCACCTTCCTTATTCATTTATCTTTGCAAATTGCCTTTAGTTTGTTCTTACCACTCTATATTCATCATAACTTTGATTCTTAAAAAGGTTCAACCCTTCATTTAACTCACTTGTACATGCACAATCATAGATCAAAACAATGTTAGATTCAAACATAGGAGGCACCTTGAATGCCTCTTCTACCTTCTTCATGGCATGTTCCTAACTCACTTACATTCATGACATTCTTCACACAACATGTTCATTGTATTTTCCTCTGATTTCACTTTCCTCATAACCTCCATCAAACAGCCATATATTGACTCATCATCTAATAGACATACTTTTGGGTCCTTTCATAATCACTTCATCATGTGCTTCTTCACTCTTTCCCTCACCTCTTTGCTTGTTTCACTACACCATATCCTTCTCTTTTGACCTCAAACTCTTTCCTTGAGGTCTTCTTAATGGTCTTCACATACCTAATGTATCATCCTCTATTTCAACTACATGTTCCATTCCTCTCACCTCTTCCTTGAACCTTTCTTCACCTTCCTTCTTAAGTGCCTTTTTTGCATCATATTGTCCTTATTGTCATACCATATGTAAAAACATATATAAGGCCTCCTCTAAGACCTCTTCATCCTTTTGTTACTGATATAATATCCATTTTTCACCAATGATAATCTCATTTAAACTATTTTCCTTCTCTTCAACATGTGAATTGAACAAATTTTCAATAGCTTTTAGTTCTTCAAACATCAAGTCACTCATTTCTCTATTAACTTCATCATATTTAGGATTGAAAAATATGATTTCCTCTTCTAATCTTGTGAATTTACAAATAAGAAAATTTCATGCTTGCATAAAACCTTGTCCACATACCTTGTTTACATGTTGATCTGTTGTCTGCATCTTCTTTGTCTTAATTTTCCTCTTCAAACTTTTTATTTCTTCAAGTAGTTCACCTTCTCCAGGGTAACAATAGACTGACATCTTCTTCACTAAAGTTCTTGTCCATATTCTTCTTCACTTTCCCACTCATCCTCTACTTCTAATGTGTCTTGATTCATCTGTATTTTCTTCTTCTATGTTCAACATCAATTCCTCAAGCCTCTCTACATCCTTTCTAAGCTTTCTCAATTCTTGTTCAACCAATAATGGCTATTTTTCTAGCTTCCTATTTCTTCTTGGTTCTTTCTTCTCATTTCATACCTTTCATTAATTTCTTTATCAAGTCTTCCATTTGGTCTTGTCTTCATACCAATTTCCCTCTTGACTCTTTTTTTATCTTCCTCTTATTTGATTTCTCTGACCAAACAAGTATTTTGAAAGGTAGCTTTATTTTTTCACAAGAAACTTACACAAATATTTGTTAGACATAATCAAAATTATATTTTAAAGGCCTAACCTGGTTGTCTTGATTCCAAATGATGCAGAGTTACTATCACTGCAATAAATCCATATTGTTAGAATGAACCAAGAACTCAAACCATTTTCCCTTGAAAGTGTTCACTGTTAGCAATTTCTTCATAGTCAAGAACTTCCAAATTTGGTAAAGCAAATTATTTCATTTACAATATTGTTTCTCTTACCCAATACATTTTGATGAGGGTCATCAATCCTTGCCATTAAAACTATCAATCTAGGTTTGTGTTGGTCAAAGTTTGTATGTATTAAGAGAAGGAAGATCTTAGGCCAACAGTGTGCAGGGCATAGCCCCTCTTTGAGACACAAAGCAAACTGGTTTATTGCTAATCTATCAAGCAGGAATCTAAAATCTACACTATTCTAACTTTAGGGGGTTTGGGATCTCATCTTGCAGTAGAGGTAGTTCCAACAACGAACAGAAAGGTAAAAGGAAGGAATGGAGGAGGGTAGATCTAAAGGAAGAAAATTAAAAGAATTCCAAAACAGAAAGGTCAGAAGGTTTATGCTTTGGGCTGGTAGTAAACAGAGCCAAACTTACTTGCATAAACAAATAAAGCAATACTGATGAACATATGAAAATAAGAGGAATGAATCCAATAGAATAAAAACATAGATCTAACTCAAGAAAGATCTGATGCAAATAACACACACATTAAGCACAAAGTTTGAATATATGTATTAATATTTCTTCTGTTACAAGAAAGTACAAAGTCTTTCTCTCCTCACTTCTTTTTTCATACAAAAAATGTCCACCTGGAATACAACAAGTATTCCAGTATTTATAGAAGGAGAAGAAGAAAGAAGACAAAAGGAAACCAACCACTATTTACAAAATATCTTACAAGATATTTACAAAATATCTAAAAAGTCAAAAGTTGACTTTGGGCAAGTTTTTGGATGGCAACATCCCATGGTGCAACATGGATGATGTCATCGTAAATGCCAACAAGCTTTTTAAATATTTTACAAAAATGATCAAAGCATACACAAGAGGAGAAACTACTCCTCATCATCTCTTTGCTCAAACTTGGTGTCTTGCTTTTGATCAAGAGAGGTGATGTGACACTGCGCTCGATATTCCATAAACTTGCTGATCATTTCTGAAGTTGATCATGATCTGGACCTTTGAAATGGTCACCAATGACTTCGCAAGTTTCTTTCTCATTCTTGAGCTTGTCAGGTAACCCGATGAACTCCTCGCATGCATCGATCAAGAATCCAATGAAATCACGGCAAGCCAAGAGGTTATTGATTGACTCTCGGTCAAAAGTGACCTCTGGTGCCAAACCTTGAGTGACGATAGCCTTAAAGCACTGGAATGTATCATCTGATTCCCTCAAGGTGTACGATTCACTAAGCATCCCTAGAGACATCTTTGTAACTGTCTGCTCCATGTTGTATCGTGCTTCTAGGGCTTCATCCTTGATTTTATCTATCCTCTCCAGGATATATTCCATCTGATCAACCCGGTAATCTAATGCAACGAGAGCTTTATTATGTGCCCACGGGTGATCGATGACGCCGACCTTTAATAGGTCGTCAGCTGAGCAGTTAGCCATTGCTTGGAACATTTCATGTTATAACCTGGCGTTATCCAACTCCTCGGAGAGGGAACTTGCTACTACTTGTAACTCATTATTTGTTTGAGCTATATCTTGGTAGAGCACTGTGAATTTCCTAATCATTTCTTCACTATCTCTGAGGATTCGCTCAATCCAGGATGATACTGCTGCGCCTTGTTCACCAATCTTAACATATTCATTTATTTTATCCTGACTGAGAACTTCAATGGGTTCAGCGGCAGTCACAAGAGGAGCGTTGCCCATTTTCTGCAATGCTTGGAGGAGATGTTTGTTTTGTTCCTTGAGTATTCTCTTCTCCTCTTTTGCTTCTTGGAGCTTCTTGCAGAGAGCATCCACTGCAGACAAGGCTTCCCCTTGCAGGCTTTCAGATGAGGTCCCCATTGTGACTTGAGTCACTGTGAAGTCTATGGGAGACAGATCCTTCTTTTCCTTGGTGGGGTCTGGGTAAGCAATCTCCATGACTCTCTCCCCCGAAGTGCTTTTTGAAAAGTGAGTTATCACTTTCTGCTTCTTGGGTCCCTTCTTCGGAATGACAGAGAAGTCCATGGGTGCGATGGGAACCTTTCTCTTATGCTGGCCCAGATGGTCAGAAATCCAGCTAGGACTTATGGGAGTGGGAGTAGAGGGAATAGAAGAAGAAACGGGAGTGAAAGGGGAAGCAACTGTGGAGGCCTCAGGGAAGAATGTTGAAACACTCGGTGGTGGCATTGACAAGGAGTCCAATGCACCACTACTTGTGGGGCCTGGAGTTACTACAGGAGAAGAGAAGGACATGGAAATGGAAGGGATCTGCAATTGGATGGAGGGAATACTAGGCGACAGATCCACGAGAGAGGAAAAGATGGAAGAGGTGGGAGATGGAAGGGAGGAAGGAAGGGGAGAAGACACATCCATAGGAATAGATGCTTGGATGACAGGAGGAGGAGAAGAAATAGAAGAAGGGATGCTGGGTACCTCAGCAGTTGTAGTTGTGACAACATCCTGAGTGGATGTATCCATTGAAACCTTTGTTGTTTCTTCTTCCTTACCTGGAGACACCAGGTCAACTACTTGCTTCTCAGAAGTAGAAGGAAGGCCTTCAGGAGCTTCTTCTTGTTTTCTTGATTCTCCCTCCTTGTCTTTTCCTTTTCCTTTTGGCACATGGGCCGGTCTTGGAGGTGCTCTTCCTGAAGGAGAAGTAGTGAAATCTACTCTGAGGTAGGTGAGACCATTATGTTTGCACCAATGTTTGGTGCATTGCAACGTGGGCTTAACCCTTTCCTGAATGGTTTTCGGCACCTTGGCTCTGTCGATCTCTGTGAATGGCCAATCATCCCCATCTGTGTCAAGGTAAACCTGATCAATTTCTTGATCAGTCTCTTGGAATTCCTTTGGGACAATGGCAACGCCATAGTGGATGATTTCCTCTAGAGCCAACCGGGAGTGATCCTTTCACCTGATGTTCTATCTCATGTGTCAGGTCTGATCCAAATGTCCTCGATCTCAGGAACATGGATGGGATCAATTTTTGCCTTTGGGAGGCAACTTCGGCAGTCGAAGGTCGGCCTTGCTGGGAAGTTGTGCTTCAAATTTAGCAATTCTAGCTCAACATACATCTCCCGTGCTTTGGCAAGTGTGGGGCAGGTGTACCAACCAACTGTAAGGGGGAATGGAGTTCCTCCTTTCTTTCTTTTCTTACACTTCTCATGATAAGTGATAAGCTGCCTTGATAATTCCAAGAGGATCAGCTTTGGCCCTGCATACCTTGGCAGCTTCGTTGGTTCACCCTCAAAATTCACAGCTCTGAGGTATGTGAATGTGGGGAATTGTGTGAACAATGCTCCCCATTTCTTTGTAGCAGCAATCACACTCGGGCTGGTCCGACCGTGTCTCATGTTTGGTCTCAACAAGCAGATTACCTCATAGAAGAAGGCATCATTGATTTTGGAGAACTGGGAGATGTTGGCCTCGAGCTTTAGCTCTAGGTAGAACTCGTATATTTTGACTTGGGGCCATACCCCATTTCAAGCTAATCCTGTGAAATCCCTTGCTGATGCAGCAGCGTATACAACGTAGGAATTCATGTAGAACTTCCCAGTTGTTAGAACTTGTTGAAGCTGTTGGGAGATGGTGTCACTGATGATTTCACCCCAGCCAAAGCACTGATCAGGCGCATTCTTGCTCATGGTCTCCAGGTACCTCAGCATCCATTTGTGGAAATAATGGGCATCAGGGAGCCCAAATACTCTATTTAAGAAGGTGATTGTATCACTCAACTCTTCATTGAAGTCACTACGGTGGATGGTTTGTGGCCATCTGCTCACCAGCTTCTTGTTTTTTAGATAAAGCTCGTTCATCATCTGCATGCATTTATCCTCATTATCGTCCCAGGCCTTCTTGCAGTCTTCTAGACTTATTTCTACATATTGCCTGTGATGAGGAATGCCCAGGGTCAGTTCAAAGTGACGAGCCTGTGAGGTCGATGATTGTCTTTTGTTCTTTATCTTCGACACATCTAGTGTCTTTGTTATAGCACCGAGCAACCAACATGATGAACTCATTATTTACGGCACTTACTAGCAGCCCAGCTGCAAAGTGCAATCCACTGCCCACCAACTTGTTCATCCACGGGCCACTACTTGCCTGGTTGGTCCTCACCCAGAAGTCATCCATGTCAATATGACCTAGCTCGGAGTCTCTAATGTCGAGGTTGCACTCTACATATGAGTCAGGCATCCTGACTTTCTGATACTTATACTTCATCTCTTGTTCCGACTGCTTAGCTTTAGCTTTAGACTTAGTTGGTTTCTTGCTTGATGAAGACATGTGTGAGCTCAAGGATGGATGGTGTTGTTCTGTAAGAAGAATCAGGGAGGTCCAACACAGAAGAGCCATGTCAACCGTCATGTTATTCATAATGAAAGCTTGCAGAATGAAGAACTAGCAATTATAAGGCTTAGGGCGCAAGGCGCAGGTTCATAGCATGTTGCAGAGGCTTAAAATTGTTGGGTGCACATTTTGGTTGCGCCATGTTGACATGAAAAATGCACCAAGCAATGTTTATAGGAGAAAAGTTGCACCAAGCTTAGAAAGGGCGCAATCTTGGGAGGTGTAAAGGACTGCATGAAGAAGTTTCAGCAACCCAAGGATAAAGCGCAGGGCGCAGGTTTACAGCTTGCAACATGTTATGTAGTGGTTAAAGAAGTTGCGCCTGTGCCTTAGGAAAAATCTGCTTTGACTGGGTGCTGAAAACGTTTGTGTTGCATGGGTTTAGATTGCGCCAAGGCGTAACTTTGAGAGATGTTGCAAGAAGAAACAACGCGCCAAAGGAAAAACGTGTGGCACGGATTTTAGTACACAACATCCAATGTTGATGTTGCACAAGTGGCACCTGCACCTTAGGAAAAATACTAAGTGCTCTTTCAACTAGGCATGGGTTAAAGCTATGTTGTAAGGAAGGACAGTGCACCATGATTTTACTTAGTTAACAGTTTGGCTCATTTTTCTTGATTTCTCTTTCTCTCTCTTTTGGATATCTCAGATGGTAAAGAGAGGGTTTGTTTTGGCAAGGCAACAGGTAGGAAAAGATGATTTTTTGGTTTCTTCGGAGGTAAAGGTCTCCAGATTTACAAATCTGGAAGGAGAGATAAAATGGCTTTAGCTGGTTTGCAGATTGTGTTAGGCATATTTTATTAAATTTTATCTTTATAACAACCCTAATACCTAATACAAACAAGACAAAAACAACAACCAGGAGAGGAGCCACTTACCCGGATTTATAAAAGATGAAGAACGACGTTGGGGTCCACAAGCTTGAAAAATGGCATGCGGGGGTGACAAGGATGGCTGACATGCACACAGAAAACACTTTTCACAATTTTTAATTCGTGAAAATGACAGGTGTCGGGTGCCTATTTATTGAAAAACTGGCATTTATTACTTCACCAACTTCTTTTGGCGCACTTTTTAGAGCGTTGACATGAGTGAAAATGCTCCTTAGCGCAATTTTATTGATGTTGACACGAGTTCTCCAGTGCCTTAGCACACATTTTAGGATGTCAACACAACATTTCCAGCGCCTAAGAAAAATACTTAGCACATGTTTTAAGATGTTGACATGACATTTTCAGCGCCAAAGGGCTTTTTAAGGGGCGCACATTTTGGTATGTCGACATAACAATTTCTGCACCTTAGTTTTATGAGTGGGCGCAGATTCCTTGATGTTGACATGAGAATCCTTGCGCCTATGCCAAAAAGGTGCATTTTTAGGAGTGTTGACACACCATTTTCTGCGCCGAAGAAAAGCTGAAAATTGCTAAGTTCATAAATAACTTGATTTTCAAAAGGGATTTTTAGGCCATTTTGAACGCTATCAGACTTCTTTTGGAGGCCAGAATGGGAATTTTGGTATGGTTACCTACAAAATTCCCCTTGTCAATTTTGTAGGATAACACAACCTAAGAAGAATATCTTGTGGGCTGGATAATCCCTCCATCTCTTAGCTTCTTCAGTTCCTCTTGCATTTTGAGGGATAAGAGTGGATTGATGGGCCTATGTTTTTGCCTAAATGGCTTTTCATTAGACACCAAGGGGATTTCATGCTGAAACAAATCCTCGCTGTATGCTTTTAGTTCAAAATAGGTCCAAGCCATACAATCTTGGTATTTTTTCAATAGCTAGATGTATGACTACTTATCCTCCTTGCTAAGATTACTGCCTAACCAAATTTTCCTTGGCTTCTCCTTTGTGCCAAGATCATGCTCCTTAATATTCCTTGAGGCTACTATGCATCTGTTAACAATGCGATCAACATTATCAAAATTGGACTCAAGAGTAACCAGCCCCCTAGGAATGGTATTTGTTTTTTGCTGGATGATACCCTTTCCAAACAAGGTTTCTTGTCCTTCTGTTATATAAACCATTGGCTCCCAATCAATACTTTGATCAACAAATTCTCCCTTATTTTGTAGGAATCTTCTGATCTGATTATCATCATAAAAAACCTACCAATGCTTGATGTTGTCAGGAACAGAAGGCCTTGTCAATACCTCAACCTCATATTCACAATATGGGGACATCATGCAATTGTCAAACCCAGACCCAAACACTGCAAGCTTGTCTTCCAAGTCATTGAACTTCCTATCATGATGCAGTATGTTAAATGAATTGAACATCTCAATGAAGTCCCAAACTGCATGCGTGTATTGTTTCATTCGTTGATTCTGTGGCATATAGCTTTTTGACTTGTTTCACAATTAATTTTGAGTCTCCTTTGACAATGATGTCCTTGACACCATATTTCCAAGCAATTCTTAATCCCAACAACAATGCCTCATACTTAGCAATGTTGTTGGTGCATTCAAAGTTGAGTTTGAAGGAAAAAACCAATTTTTCCTTACCAAGAGAAAGTAAAACAATACCAGCACCATTCCCAAATTTGGAACAAGCTCCATCAAACAATAGAGTCCAAGGAGAGCCTGTTTGTTCAAGGCATTTACATTCTTCAATCTTGTGCTCCTTTCCATCAGTAAATCCCACAAAGTTGTGTATTAACTTGTGTATAATACCTCATATGATGCATTGTTGAGATCCTCAATAAGATGCAACATTTTGTTTTCCCCATATAACCTAACAAGGCTACCCTCAACTGGAATGGTAGCATAAGACATATCCATTTAGACACTCCCTCTAACACTTGCGGCCCATTTTCTTGACAGTAGCATGCCCCACTTGGCTGGGCAGTCAACAATGGCAACATCAAGTTTTAAGTTTTTTCCTGGGTAAGTTGTAAGCTGCACCACTAAACCCTTCACGCATCCCACTACTGGCACTTCTATGGAGTCCATGGCAGTGCACTTCCCATATGTTGATGTTACCTTGATGTTTAGCTCCTTCATGACTTCCAAAGGCATGACATTGCATGATGCCCCTGAGTCAAACATGCAGTTGTGTAGCAGTCTATTTTTAATGATCAAAGTGGTGAAGAATGGATCTACATTCATCTGAGAGTCTACCAAGGATGTTCCCAAGTAGACCTCAGGTGGTTCATCTAGCTCCTTTGATGCTGGTCATGCTTCTGGTTCTTCAATAATTGGAGTCTCCACAATATTTACATTTCTGCCTAGGGTAGTCTTCTCTTATTTCAACCCCAAGTATTCAAATGCTCTCTTTTTGTGCTCAGGAATCCTAAGCAACTCAACAATTGGGACAAATACTTTGATTTAACTCAACATTCAGGCAATATCATATGGGACATTTTTTTGGCAAGGCAGTACTAGAAGGAAAGCCAACACACTCATTAGGTGGTACATGATTTTTGACAACTTGGGCATGAGGAGGGGTATGATTTTTGTTTGGAACTGCAGGGCTTTTGACAGAAGCCTCTTTCCTAGGAACCTCTTTAGGAATGTTTGAAACCAAGGGAGCTTTAGGCTTGGCTTGAGGCCCTGCGCCTTTGAAAACCTTACTTCTTGTGCTATATTCCCTCTATTGAGCAACAACAACATTCATCAACAACTGTCTATCCTCCTCAGATGGGATTCCTCCATCATAATTTTTGATCATTAAAGCCCTTAAATATTCAAAGTCATTATTGGGCAATTCAAAAGCTTGTACATCATCTACTTCTAAAGTATGAGAGAGAGGAAGAATAGGTACCCTATGAATGCAGTCCCAAAAAGTAGCAACAATCCGGACACTTATCACCTCAGTTGAAGTTGCCCCTTGTTGTAAGCTTGTGGAGCAACCCATCATACAAACATCATCATCATTATCATTATCAGCTCCTTCTTCTTCTTGATGATCTTATTCACAAGGAGCATGAGGCATGAAACCTTTGTCACACCAATCGATGACATCTGTCTCCTCCACAACAACAACTCTAGCAGCCAAAGGATCAGGCACCATTCTGTTATCCCTGGCTTGGGACAGTCTACTTCCAAATCCAATAGGTCCCTTGCCTCTGTCATCAGATCTTTGGTGATTTGTGAACCTGTCTTGGCCTTCTTGCTTGTGTTGACGTTGGGAGCTCTACCCAATTCCCTTCTCATCCCGGGCTAGCTTATAGGAAATCTCTTTGACATCCCCTGCCAAAGTCTTCATGACTTCTTCCAAATCAGTAGCCTTGCTTGTTTGAGGTTTCTCTGGGTTAAACAGCTTTACACCCTCCCTTTTGAGAGGCTTTCCAATTGCCTTGATATTGTTCTCTATTTGCAAAGCCATGGTGAAGGCCTGCCTCAAATTTGTGGGGTTTTTGTCTCTTAAATAATATGTAGCCTTTTTATCAAATGCATCAGTATATTTGATCAAACATGACTCATCACAAGGCCTTATTCTAACAGGAAATCTTCTCAAGGTCCTATTAATTTGTTAGATAAGAGAAGACATGAACAAAAGTCATAAATAAAATGGTGGGAATTAAAACCCGACATGTCCCACACATAATCCACCGCTCAAATTGTTCATACCCAAATAATATTTGTTATATGTGTTCCACTATAGAATAGGATGTGTGCGAACAACCATCAATAATTGAGGTCCTCAAATGATTAAACATATCATTGAAAGGTAGATTCAATTTTTTAATCAATCTTACAATTTTTTTATTTTATAGCATCAAAGGTATTTGATTGGAGGGCATTTATTTTGATAAGTTAGACGTAGACATGAATGGAAAGTAAGAAATCACACGGTGGGAATTAAATACATGCATGCCCCACAACTATTCCATAGAGTACATTGCTCCCACCGAAATAGTATATGTTATTTGTGCTCCACTTAATTGTCTTAAAATTGTGTGCATTATTCACGTGAGTGAAATGTGAGGTTAAAGGGTCCAAAATAAAAACTGGCAAGCATTTAATAAGGTCCAAGTTTTAACTTTTCCTTTGCACGCAAGACAGAAGCACACACAAGACACACCTACAAATTGTCAACCACCACCATTTTTTTGCCTATACACCATGCTTTTTTCATTGAGATGGTCATTGATACAAAGGTCACACACAATTAAATGTTGTAAAAAAAGGCATATTCTAACTATGCAAATGTTTTTGGCGTAAATATTGAGATGTCGAAAACATCATCAAATCACAAACATCTCTTTGTTATGATAATGTTATTGTGTTACTACACTACAAAGTACATCCATTTCATTTGATTCAAATGAGAAAGAATATCCATTAACTGTCTTGTCCTTTCCTTGTATTTTTAAGGAAAAACACCATGGCTGATCCATTCAATGAAATTTGACATTGGTCGCATGTAGGGATGAGATTTGATGACTAACCCCACCCGTCAAACCAAAAATCTATGACCTTACGAGATTTTAAACAGCTCGTCCATCTCTGTTAAATATTTTTTCTTTATTTAATAATTTTAAAAGTACATTGTTTGTTTTATCTGTATTTATAAGTGTTGGGTAAGTTTCAAGGATGATATGCTTGATATAAACACATTTTCAACAAATATATGTTATTTATATATCTATGTAATGTTGCACTTATATTTAGATTGAATGAGCTCATAATGATAATGACGGTTTTGCCAAGTTCTTTCATGTCAAATAGAGACGGGCTAAAATTTTGCTAGAGTGGGGAGCTCTTTTTTTAACTTAGTTTACGTGTCTTGTTGAGGGCCCCACCAACTTCTTGTTTTTGTCTAAATTTCCACAACATGACATTTCACCATGGCGTAGTACGAATTAGGTAAGGTCCAAGTGTACAACCATAGGCATTTGTAATGGCAAGTGGGGCATTTTTTACAAAAGTTGTTATCCTCTTGTTCCTTATGAGAGAGTATTTGTATGTAATTTAATTTGTGTATTGCCAAGTTGAGAGAAATAAGAAAGTGAATATGGATGCAATTTCAGTTAATGGGCTTCATATGAGCCGAGGAAACTATGATCGTGATCACGAGCCAACTAGAAGTAGAAGATCCCAATCGGAGGAAGAGGAATTGAAAGGACGACTCTTTCTAGAAGATTTTAATTGTGTTGCGTCCAATGTGTTGGATTCCATGCTCAAAACTATAAATAGTGTGTTAACAGTGGAGAGGTTAGAGTGGACTATTATACATAGTGTGCATATAGCATTTTGGTATATGATAATACAATTGAAATTTTTTATTTTAACCAGAGGAATAAGAGTAGAACTTTGAGAAGGTCTTCAATTTGATGTTTTGAGAAGAGTTTACATTTTAAAGTTATATAACCTTAGTTATCATTAGGCTAATCTTATTTCAGTCACAAAGAGATTTTTCAATCAACTACTTATAAAAGTGAATACTAGAAAAGACTTCATAAGAGATCTCTTTTAGTTTAATTTACAACTCAACTATATTTTCATAGAAACTTAACTATATTATCATGCTAATTTCTGGTTTCAAATTATATGTAGTAGTACTTACTAGATTTACAATCCATCCGCCATACCTTGCAACATTTCAACCAGATGTTTAGGTAATAAAACATTGCTATGATCATGAAGGAAAGGTAAATCTACTAGATGCATTTTTAATACAGTCTCATATACCCAAAAGTATCACACTCGTTCTCTTTTGATGATTGACATCTAGCTGAGGTCTACATTACTCTCCCTTAGGTTCATCTAGTCAAATGAGCATTTATTAGAAATTGTCGGGACAATAAAATTGGAATATTTTTTAAAGATAAAGAAAATAACCCTTCGTCAAAACTTAGAGGAAAGCGTGTGGTGAATACTTACCTAGTAAGAAATGGAGTCAGTTTAGAAGATAATCAATCACTCTAATCCATGAGGGCTCTGGAGTCTAGTTTAGGATGAGGTCAAACTAACGTGGGAATGGTGCCTCCCAGTCAAACGCCTTCCGGCTTAACCATAGCAACCCGTAAGTTCCACTGGACAAATATTAATACCGTATCAAACTTCATATCTAATGTTTTTGGACAAGCTTTCATGTTTTCTTGTAGTTGACTTGATTCAAAAAAGACCTCGCAAACATTCAACTCGACTGGGTGTTCTTTTTGAACCTCTGCCTTTCCTCTCCATTTAGATTAATGGATTCACATGGCGAAAATGCATTTGAAGAGAAAGCACCTTTGTCACTTTCCCCTAAATCTGAACCGGTGCATTCTCCAGACGACCCCTCCTTCGATGTATTCCTAAATCACAGGGGACCAGACGTTAAAAAGACGTTGGCCGAGCCAATCTACCGGCATCTGAGTGCCTTCAACCTGCGGGTGTTTTTAGATCAGAAAGAATTGTTGTATATTTCTTCCTCTCCGGCCCGACACCAGGGAAAATCGCGGGTGGAGGAGTCGGGCAAATGGGAGGAAGAGAACATGCCGGAAGGGAAAATCGCGGGCGGAGGAGTCGGGCAAATCGCGTGGCGGAAAAGTCATGGCAGAGGATCGCGGGAAGAGAACATGCCGGAAGGGCAGAGAATCCCGACAACCAAGAAAAATGTATGCAGGCTTTCGGAGGATCAGGACGCCAGGAAACATGTCGGAGAGAGGTCTAATAAACCCGAAGCGAAGAAGCATGTCGGGAGTTCTAAAAGGCCCGACACAAGGAAATATGTTTTCGGAGTCGCCAAAACCCGAAAGGGAAACATGGAAATCGGGTTTCTTCGGGGCGGGGAAAAACAAGTCGGGTTCGACAAAGGTCAAAAATGCATGTCAGGGAGTCTCTAAAGAACCTGACACACCTAGAAAATCATGTTTTCGGGTCGCCAAAACGCATGCACAAAGGAAATCAGGTTTCATGTCAGGAGTTTGCACGTCGGAAACTCGCATGGTGAAGGAGCATGTCGCAAGGGTTCCAAATCCTGATGCAAGGCGAGGAGGGTTTCGGGGGCGGAACAACATGGCGCAACGAATACATGTCGGGGGGTCTTCAAAACCCGACAGCAAGGGAATTCGGGTTCCGGATCGGGTAAACACGTCGGAAGAGCATGAAAAGGAAGCATGTCGAGCCAGTTTCCAAGCCCGATGAAAATGCACGAGGGAGTTCCGAACCCGACAGGCGTTGGGGATCTCACCTACCACCATGGTTGTTGAAGAATTGAGTGCAGTTTTGGAGGTGGTTGGAAAAGGGGGGTGAATTTTTCTCCTCTCTCATTTTTCTTCTTCCTATATATTGGCCAGGAAAGGCTCTTATCAATGTTGGACATTTTTGTTTTGTGCCTCCTCCCTTCTTCTCCCTGGCAGGTGGATTTGTGGAGCAAAGGACCTTCCCATTTGAAATTGTAATGCAACCTTGCCTCTTGGCAGTTTGCAGTGTTGTATCACCCTTTGGAGCAAATTAATGCATATCTGTGGATGTTTCTCAACCCTCTACGTGTTTATTTGCGTCCTTCCGATCTTCACTGTGAATCTGGCTATCTGTGCATATCTTTTGCATTACATTTTATTGGTTTGTGTTTATTGGCAAAACATATGTTCTTCATTCCTCGGTGCATCACCTCCTTAGCTTAGGTTTATTTTTATGCATTTCTCTCTCCCTGTCTCCTTGGTAGTTAGATTAGGTTTTTGGGGTAAACCTCTGCGTTTTATTGGTGCATCTGAACAGAGGAATAGGAGCCGGCCTTCATCCGGAGAGCTTTTCCGATTTCGCGAAGGTCCCACACTTGGGAAAAGCTCCATGTTGTGCAATCGCACTGGGAGTCTCAAACGATCGCGTTGCGGAGTCCCAGGGGTGCTGCGTTTCGACACCAACAGTTTTGGCACGCCCGGTGGGACCAAGAGGTCATTCCAGCAAAATTTTGAAGGAGTTTTCATGAAATTTGCACAAAATTTGCAAGTTTTTTACAAATTTCGGATCTTGCACCTCCCAGCCTGAACCCCGAAATCAATTTTCAAGGGCTTAACTTGCTCAAAACGAGTCAAAATTTCACCAGTTGGTAGATCTGACTGTAATCTTCAAAAGGGTATCTTTAGATTTTTTTTAGATTTTGATTTTCAAAATTTCGGGTTTTTAGTGATTTCGGGTTTTCGGGATCCGAGAACATCAAAGCAGCAATTCGGGTTTTGGGGGATGCATTACATGGTCCTAATCCCGACAGCAAAGAAAATCGGGATTTGAGGGATGTCGGACATGTTCCAAGTTCCGACACATAGCAATTCGGGTTTTGTGAGTTGCATCGCATGACCTGAGTTCCGACTGTGCTTTTCGGGAATCCGCAGCTGCACAACATGACATGAGTTCCGAACTGAAGATTGCATTCCTCCGGGTCTTTCAAATTTGTAAATCTCGATTTCAATATTGTCAAGTTTGGTGTGTAACTTGGCAACATCCAGCCTTTTAGAGGCATTTTCAAAAAACACATCTGGCGACTCCACCTGATCAGCAACCCATTTCTCTGAGTTACAGACCCATTCCCATCCATTTCCACCCATCTTTCTTTCCATCTCTTTCATTCTTTTCCATTCCATGAAGTTGTGCAACCATGACTTCATTTCCATCATGGAATCCACATCAACAGCAGCAATATATCACACCTCCAACATGTTTTACAAATCCTCCAAATCAGCATTTTGGTCAAGTTCAGGATCAACATGCATACCCATATGAGCAGCAATGCCAAAATCAGTTTGGCTATGGAGCTTTCCAAGAGCAAGGGTACGCATGCAATGAAGACAATGAAGAAGAAAATGCAGATCTGCTGGAGAAAATCCAAAAGATGGAGGTGAACATGGTGCAATCTAGGGCTCAGGCACAAATGAAAGCATTTGGAATTGGTTGCAGAGCACCTTGTCCATGGGTGGGACCTTTTCCAAGGCACTACAGCTCTCAAGAGAAGTTAGACTTCATGATTGCAACACTGCCATTACTTACAAGGTGGATTGAAGGAATAGAGGTGTATGAGAGAAGTATTCTGCAACCTTGTCAATGGGTAAGCACACCACCTCATACTCTTTCTTTTCCTCCTTCTCAATCTATATCATTTCAGCAGTGTCAAGTTTTAAACTCACCATCTGCTGCCCTAAATGTTGAATCCATCCCTCCACCCCCTAGTCTTCCATCCCATCTCAGTTTTTCTGCCCTCTTCTCTTCCAAATCCAAACCCCCTCCACAAGAGCTAAATGAAGTACCTTCCATTCCAAAGAAACAAGAGGTTTCACCGCCTCCACCACCACACAAAATTGTCAAATCAGTTGAGTTTCAACCTATCCCTCCTATTGCATTCCCTAATCCATGTTGGGAGGATGAAAATCAGAATGCCAGCCAAGGAAAACCACAGCAAAAAGAGAGTGCCAACAAAGAGGAAGAAATTCAAAGTCTGAAGAGTTGGGCTCTTAGATTTGGGATGACAAAGATCCCCTTGATGGTTAGGCCTACAGAAGAGGTTGGGGTTGGAGAACAAATGGTGGTCAGAACTGATTCTGCTGCAGAAGAAAAAGAGAAGGAGATCTTGCAGTCCCAACTTGTCCTCTAGAGCAGCAGATCGAAGAGTTTGACTTGACAAACTTCATGCTGGAGGAGGAGCTCATTCAAGAGCAAGATTGTCTTCGAAAATTGGAGGAAGAAGAAGCTGCTCCAAAGGCAAAAGAAGAGGAGCACATCCTAGTTGTGGAGGAGAAAATTGCGGATCCAAGGGCTTTGAGCACAAAGCAGGCTACAGGAGAACCTTCAGTTCTTCTTTCTACTTCACCTCTCTCGAGTTCTAGTGCTGAAGAGGAGTTTGATCTCTCAAACTCAATATTGGAGAGTGAAGGAAACCATGGTGGTCAAGTTGCAGATCAAGAGGACACCATGGAGGAAGTTGAACACGAGCAGCAGGACAGCAATGAGGCAGTTTACCTGTCAGATTTGGAGGACTGTTTTGATGGAGAGGAGCCGGTTGAGTTTTCACCATTCTCTCTTTCATCATCCACATTCCAAACACCAGAGCCTGCTGTCATGGAGGAGAACGTTCATTTGCAGCAGCCTGCATCTTACAGCAGCTCTTTGGAATCAAAATTGGAAGATTTTAATCTTCCATGTTCTTCATTGAGGAAGAGAAAGGGACAGAAGGATTCCACCATTTCTTCCACGTCATCCATCTCGGAGGGTCTGCAAGAGAACTCCATTCCTGGAGTTGAAAATCAGAGCAATGGGTATACTCAAAGGATCATGCCGTGCCCAATCAGATACTTGGCTTCATTGGAGCCAAGGGAGAAGCCAAAACCAGTCATGCTCGCTTCTGAGCATGAGGGTGAGATACAAAGTACCGAGGATCAGCTGCCATACCTCTTCAATTCAAATGCAGAGCAACTAAAAGAGGTATTGGATTCGCCTTCAGCTGATACCTTGATGATCTGGGTAGAAGACCAGCTTCTTGTTGATTTTCCATCCATCCAAACAGCCATGATCAGTGCCAAATCAATTGCATGGCTGCCAATTTTGAAGAAAGGAAGCTATTTTGCACAACCAGTTGCAGGGTTTGTTTAGCTCACCTTTGCTTCTAGTTAGAGTAGAGTAGGTAGGTTTGCTTTCAGCAGAAGAAGTGCTTGTGCACACTCTGCATGTTTCATTTGGAGCATGTATGATTTTCAGTTCTGTACATAGTTTTTGGTGTTGCTGGTTTTGCTCTGGCACAGTTCATTTCAGCGGCATTTTGGTGAAGGTCAACTCCAGGTTCAATGGGTTTTCTAGTGGCTCAGAGAGAGGCTCAGGATCATATATCGGATTAGTTCGGGTTATTGCTTATGACTCCATGCCCAATGGATTGCTGAAAGGCCACTGATCTTTTACCTAGCAGGCAGGTAACCCCGTGAGTCGCCAAATTGTTGTATATTTCTTCCTCTCCGGCCCGACACCAGGGCAAATCGTGGGCGGAGGAGTCGGGCGAATGGTGAGCGAAGAGAACATGCATGGCAGAGGAACAATCGAAGGAACATGTCGGAGTCGGGCAGAGAATCGCGGGCAAGAAAATATGTATGCGGGCTTTCAAAATCGCGGGAAGAGAACATGCCGGAAGGGTCTAGAAAAACCTGAAGGGCAGAAGCATGTCGGGAGTTCTAAAAGGCCCGACAGCAAGGAAATATGTTTTCGGGTCGCCAAAACCCGAATAAACCCGACGGGTTTCCAATCGGGAAAACAAGTCGGGTTCGCATGGTCAAAGGGAAGCATGTCGGGAGTTTCTTCCAGAACCTGACACAAGGAAAATATGTTTTCGGGGGGTCACCAAAACCCGACGCACAAAGGAAATCGGGGTTTCATAGTCGGAAACGCATGATGAAATAGCATGTCGGAAACACATGGTCGACACCAAAAGCATGTCGCAAGGGTTCCAAATCCCGACGCAAGGCAAATCGGGTTTCGGGGGCGGAACAACATGGCGCATCGAATACATGTCGGTGGGGTCTTCAAAACCCGACAGCAAGGGAATTCGGGTTCCTGGATCGGGAAAACACGTCGGAAGAGCATGAAAATGAAGCATGTCGAGCCAGTTTCCAAGCCCGATGCAAATGCACGAGGGGAGTTCCGAACCCGACAGGCGTTGGGGATCTCACCTACCACCATGGTTGTTGAAGAATTGAGTGCAGTTTTGGAGGTGGTTGGAAAAGGGGGGTGAATTTTTCTCCTCTCTCATTTTTCTCTTCCTATATATTGGCCAGGAAAGGCTCTTATCAATGTTGGACATTTTTGTTTTGTGCCTCCTCCCTTCTTCTCCCTGGCAGGTGGATTTGTGGAGCAAAGGACCTTCCCATTTGAAATTGTAATGCAACCTTGCCTCTTGGCATTTTGCAGTGTTGTATCACCCTTTGGAGCAAATTAATGCATATCTGTGGATGTTTCTCAACCCTCTTCGTGTTTATTTGCGTCCTTCTGATCTTCACTGTGAATCTGGCTATCTGTGCATATCTTTTGCATTACATTTTATTGGTTTGTGTTTATTGGCAAAACATATGTTCTTCATTCCTCGGTGCATCACCTCCTTAGCTTAGGTTTATTTTTCATGCATTTCTCTCTCCCTGTCTCCTTGGTAGTTAGATTAGGTTTTTGGGGTAAACCTCTGCGTTTTATTGGTGCATCTGAACAGAGGAATAGGAGCCGGCCTTCATCCGGAGAGCTTTTCCGATTTCGCAAGGTCCCACACTTGGGAAAAGCTCCATGTTGTGCAATCGCACTGGGAGTCTCAAACGATCGCGTTGCGGAGTCCCAGGGGTGCTGTGATTCGTCACCAACAAAGCCATCAATGGGTGAATCGAAGTAGCCCTCCATCCGCATTGAAAAGCTTAAGCCTTTCGTGAGCACCAGGCAGCAGTTGTAAATAGTGGAAGTCCTCCTTCCCTGTAAAACAAATTCAATTCGATCTTAACAAAAATGTCTAAATCAGGATTAAACTACAGAAATTCAAAGGAGTAATAATTCCATGGGTGCACCAGGTGTAGGAAAAATAGTTGCATGGAAGGAAAAGCCTCTGTCGAGAAGGGACTTAACCAGCGAAGAACAGGTGAAGCCGTCTCCACCCACGCAATTAAATTGCTTATGTCAAATATGAAAGGTCTAGTTCGGACAGAATTCCTGCTTCGCCACAGCTGATCTGCAAATCCAAGCCTGTATAGCACTCGTCCAACCAGAAAATTGTCTATTGGCACAACTTGCGAGCAAGGCGGTGCCTTGGCGGTGTATGTGGTGGAAAGCATATTGGTCGTCCGATTTCAACGCATCTTTCACATTTTAATCTCCGCCCTCCATGCACTTAAATGTGTCAGAATCTGCAAGTCTCGATTCAATTGGGTAACGCCTTTCGGCATAATTAAAAGAAATAAAGAGAGTTACATAGAAGGGGGTGATAGGAAAACTCGCAGTCCCCCAAGGCGCCACAAAGGTAGCACAGAATGTCCAAAGGGCACAACAAAAAGCACCAAAAAGGTAAAGCTAAAAAAAAGACCGGGGTGCAGAAGGAGTCATTATAGTGCCAAAAGTAAACGGAGAAGTCGACGCTGTTGTAAACCGAGTAACAGGAGGCTCAAAACACCCTTTCTTCTCCTTAGACCTTGTGACAACTGTCCAAGTCTCAAGTTGAGGAGGCAAGGCTAATGGTGCATCAAGACAAGGACAATCCCGCTCTGGGTTGGAGTCAGAAGATTCAGAGACATGAGATCTTTTAACACAACCACCTCACTCATAGGCTCTGAACTTCAAGGGAGAGGGTTTTCTACATTTCCAGGCACTGTGAATGGTTGCCAGCGTTTAGGTTGGCAGTGAAGAATTCAGTTTTTTCTTTTTTTGAACTTTATTGAGCAAACAAGCTTCTTGTAGGTGGCTAGTTTGATGACATAATCTGCACTAGAAGGGCGTATTCTCATAATCAAGAACATGTATCCATTTGAAACCGTCATGAAGTAACTCCACCTTGTCTGGGGGACCGTTGCTGAGTTCCACCTCTATGCAAATCTGAGCATATGTGAATAACCCTTGTTTAGGTCGTTCATCATCCATCTTGACGAAATGACCAACAAAATTACCAATGACCGCACAAATCGTCTGGTGTCAGATTGGGAGAGGAAGATTGGAAAAATGGACCCAAATTGACATTTTTGAAAGTACCATTGTAGAAGGATCAAAATCCAAAAACCATGGAGTAAGAAAAACTTAAGCGGTCATTGTGAGATTCAACTATGTGCAGATTTTATAATTGTTTTTGGGAAATTTTGATCTGAAAACTTAAGTGGGGTCCCATGGAGGGGGTTGTTGCTCCTATTTTTATTCAGTGAGTAGTCCTATGACAAAATAAATTTAGGAAAACAGGAAATTGTAGAATCTTTTCCTAAAAACATAGAGCACCATTTTCTTAGGAGGAGAGTTTAAGATAGGAGTCTTATGGAGGGCGTTGTTGCTCCTATTTTTATTCAGCGGGTGGTCCCATGACAATTTTTTTTAGGGAAACAGGGAATTTTAGAATCTTTTCCTAAAAACAAGGAGCACCGCTTTTGTACGAGGAGAGTTTAAGCAGAAGGTAAAAATGGGGAGTTAAAAGTTTCCCCCACCCACTTCTATTTTGTAGGAACATATTATTATGTCAAATGTTAATTTATAAATGAGCAGATTTAGTTTTGAATTTTATTGCAAATTAAAATATAATATTTTAAAATATGTTCCCTAAAATATTGTAGCGTACTCTCAAATTTATACCATGTGAGACAACATTTACTATAAATATTCCTAAAATTACTCTCCACACCAACTAAAAAAATTAAGGAGCCGCCATCCCCTTCCCATGGGACCACTTCCTAAGGGGATGGTGAATAGGGGAGCTAAAATTTTCCCCCACCCACTTCTATTTTGTAGGAACTTTTATGCCAAATGCAACTTATAAATGAGCAGATTTGATTTAGAATTTTATTGCAAATTAAAATATAACATTTTTAAATATCTTCCCTAAAATTGGCAGCATATTCTCAAACAAAAATTATACCATGAGACCACTTTTACTATAAATACTCCTAAAATTACTCTCCACACCAGCTAAGAAAATTTAGGAGTCCCCCTCCCATGGGACCACTTCCTTAGTATTTATCTTTTTTGGATCTACAGTGCATTTAATGCTTGGGATGTATTCTATTAATAAATTATTGATGTGAATAACTTCTGGTAGTCAAGTTTATTTGGGCACAAGAAATCTCTGAATTGCCCAAAATATTGATCTTTTAATTGAGTCTAATGATTTGAATGATGCTGCCAAAATTAGCTTGGTTAACAAAGGCAGTAGTGGAACATTTCATGTTCATTTTCAAAATTATCTTCAATTATGTAGTTGTTTGGTCACCCATTAGGTTAGTATTGTTTACATTTGTGAACACGGTTAAAATACTTTCGTTTGGCACATATGATTGTAGCTAAACAAATACCATGCATTTTTTTCCGTCTAAATTAAAATGTACTAGCACATGGCCATTTTCAAAGCTTACAAAGCAACTTAGTTGTATTTCATGTTCCAATAGCTATGACCATAGTAATAAGAGTTTAAGATGGTGCAAATCTATAAGACCCCTCCTCCAGTGCCTTTATAGTTTAACAAATAGTGTACTTGAGCATGGAATCGATGCATAGGAGGCTAGCCATATCTTGCAGAAACTCTCGCTTGTAATTTGTAGTCATTTGTTTGTTTCACTGAAGGTTGGAAAGAAGGTTTTGCATTGTGTCTCCAAAAACATGACTGCTCTTCCTACAACTTCAAGATTCATTGCTTCATAAACGGTCTACTTCTTCACTAAAATCAATAACGCTCATTGAAACTATAAGATTTTTGTCATAGGTTAGGCATTGTACCATTTAGAAATGGAAAAAGTGAGCAATTCCAACCATTGTTTTATTCTAGCCCACTACTTTAAAGTTCTTGCAAAAGACTCTCCCTCAAGTGAAACATTTTGTTGGGGTACGATCATCTTATACAAACCATTTTACACCATTAGTACCCACATTAGTGTCCTCATTGAGGATATTATATCAAACTCGGAGCACATCAACCACTCTTATTGTTCATGGCATGTTGAATGCACCAACGAGAATATGACAAAGATCCTTCAAAAGATCTAGAATTTGGTGGTGATGCTGAACCACTTAATGAATGATAGGTCTTGCCCAATTCCACCCTAATAACAATATGATACTAGCAATTGCACGTGGGCAGTGCGATGTGATCGCCAAAAGGGGAAGCGAGAGAGATAATAGCTAAAACATTGTGAAATGAAGAAAGTAAAAGAAATATGAGAAGTACTACCAGGAAAATGAAAAATACATACATATATATATATATATACTGCCCAATCAAAACCTTAAAGCCATAAATGATCTTGAAAATTTGAGATATCTGCCCCTAAAAGATTGTCTCCTTGTTTTCTCCTCCACATGGAAAATGTTTCAACTACCTAAATAATTTCCTCATTTGGAGTAGTATGACTCCCTTTAGTTTTTTTACCTTTGTCATCTTATATTCCTAACTTACAGAGGTTAAATTTGAAGGTAACCTCTGGGTCGCATTGCGACGAAATGGATGTTGAGAATGCATACTTTGCATCTCGTGTTTCAACAAAATTGCAATGATATGGGGTTTTACAAGGTGCGGTGAAGGCGTTGCGACGAATGCATCCTCCACCCATGAGAACATCATGGTTGATGGAATGTTCTCGACCTCTCCATCTCTCACCTTTGTGTTGTATCATTTCACCTGACTTCCCCATTCGCAACATCTTGTGTAACTATCTATGGTCATCCATTTGTCTTTCTGCAATGACATCTTTGTTGCATGTTGTTCTATCGTTATCCTCTATTTTGCATCTCGTTGTTGGAAAAGAACATTTTTTTCAATTTTCCTATGTTGTTTTGTGTTGGCCACCATGTTGAAATAGTTTGCGGTGGTTGGTCGAGGTTCCCATGATTGCATTTCCAAATATCTTCCAAGTAGGCCAAAGCATGTGCTTCAATTGTTAATGCTCCTTGTGTTGCAATATATAGGGCATATAATTTATTAATAATATTTTAAGTTATCGAATTTGCATTCAAATTTGATATAAATGACGACCCACTTGGATGTACTAAACATATCGAACGGTTAAATTTTAGTGAGTGATAGGTTTGACACCTCCCTCATCAAGGCAGAAGAACTTAAACTCAAATTCTAGTTGTAAGAAGGTCTCGCGTCAACAACTTCCTTGCTCCTTCATTTGTGCTCCAAGTGTTGACATCTCGCCGGACCAAAAACTACCTCACCCAATTGCATTGCACTCCCTTCTATATCTCTACTCTTCTACACTAAACAATACATTTCCTTCAAATATTTACCTATAGGTACCCTTGTGCACAAAAAACATTTTTTTGTGTGTTTCCATTGCACTCCTTCAAAGCAATTGTTAGTATCTAAATTAAATTTAAAATTTCTTGTTTTCTTTTGGAGAGGATTCCTTTTAGCGCATGGTCCCATGGACTTGCTCCAACTCCTATTTTCTTGTTGCAGATGGTCCCATGTTGATTTTTTCAACCAGCTACAAAAAAAAATCGAATCTTGACCCGGAAATCAGGGGTTTCACATTTTTTTAGGGGGACTAAGAGTTTTCCCCTACTGTTTAGGCTGTTTTTTTTCCCATGTGGCATCAAAAATGCATTCTGGCCACTAATTTTTGGTTATTTTTGGAGGGGAAATTGCAATGGGTACCTGAAATATCTCAAGAGAAATTGTAGAGGAAAATGGTAAAAACATGTGACCTTACATTAACTAAAATGTCCCTGAATTTTCTCTATAGCACCTTATGAGATATTTATGGAGACCCCACTCCCTGGGACCATACCCTTAGCCAGCCTGTTGTTGACTTTGACTAAAAAACATGGTGCTGGGATATTCAACTCAATTGGGTGTTCTTTGAACCTTTGGCTTTACTCTCCGTTCAGATCAATGGATTCTCATGGTGAAAATGCATTTGAAGGGATCGCACCGTTGTCACTTTCCCCTGGATCTGAACCCGTGCAATCACCAGATTACCCCTCCTACGATGTATTCCTAAATCACAGGGGACCAGACGTTAAAAAGACGTTGGCCGAGCCAATCTACAGGCATCTGAGTGCCTTCAACCTGCGGGTGTTTTTAGATCAGAAAGAATTGCGGACGGGAGATTTCCTACCTGCAGCCATACAACACGCTCTCGCCACTTCCAAAATTCATGTAGCAATTTTCTCCTCGAGATATGCGGAGTCGCCGTGGTGTCTGGCGGAGCTCTCTTTCATGCTCAAAACAGGGGCTAAAATCATCCCCGTTTTCTATGATGTACAGCCCTTTCACGCCCGCTACATCCATTCTGGTCCTTATGCCCAGGCTTTCATAGACTACCAACGCAAGAACAGGATTGATGCAGACATTGTTGAAAAATGGAAAGAGGATCTACACCGGGTTTCCTTTATTTCGGGCTTGCTATACGACAGTAGAGGCAAAAGGTAAGACCATTTTTATCCATAGATTTTTTTATTAGTAAATTTGGGTGCTAAATTCAATGGAGAATCATTTTGTTTACCCTTTCCCTGCGAATGGCTGAACCACGGCTCCTGTTAGCAGTCACATTTTTCTTAAATAAATGGTTAGATTTGTAAAGCTGTAGATAAAAACATAGGATTGATTTCGTTTTTCCGATGTTGTTTTCTTCTAGTGACGAAAATATGCTGTTGAAGAGTATAGTGGATAGAGTATTAGAAGAAACGAAAGGAGAAGAGCTCGAAGTGGCCAAACACCCTGTGGGACTTGATGATGCGGTTCAAGCTTTCCAAAAAACAATATCGGAATCAGACGAGCAGCAGGGTGGTTATGTAAAAGTTGTGGGTATCGTTGGAATGGGGGGATCCGGCAAAACCACTCTCGCCAAGAAGATATATAATGAGAGGAGTTGGGCATATAAAGGGCGATGCTGCTTCCTGTCAGATGTAAGAACGGAGGGAACCAAAAATGGCTTGGCATCTTTACAGTGTAAGCTTCTTCAAAAACTTGTGCCTTATGACTGGAAAATCGATAATACAAGCGAAGGAAAGGAATTATTGAGAAGGCGTCTTCAAAATCGTGAGGTTTTAATGGTTTTAGATGATATCGATAATGAGGAACAAATAGATGCCTTGCTAGTGAAGGAAGTAATTGGGGCTGGGAGTTTGGTGATTGTAACATCTCGGGACAAGGGTGTGCTCACAAGCTCCGGAATCTCCTTATTTCATGAGGTAAAAGGAATGGGAGAGGCTCATGCCAAACAGCTCTTCTGTTGGCATGCGTTTTGCCTCCCTAATCCTTCTCCAGGGTTCGAAACTCTGGTTGAAAAGTTTCTGATTGCATGCTCTGGTTTGCCCCTGTCCTTGAAGGTTATTGGAGCGCTTCTTTATAAAAAGAACATCGTCTATTGGAATGGAACCCTGGAGAAAATCGGCAAGCATATATTGCCTTCAAGTATAATTAACACACTAAAAATTAGCTATGAGGCACTTGACAGGGAGGAAAGAGAGATATTCTTGGACATTGCTTGGTTTTTCGCAGGTGAAGAGAAAGATATGCTCATAAATATTTGGGACGGTTCAGGGTGGAGCAGTTTGCAGAGTCTTGACAGCCTTGAGCAAAAATGCCTTGTTGAATTTGTTCATGAAAACAAAGGGTATGAAAGCGAAGGGGAAAACCGCGTTGTAATCCGAATGCATGATCAACTTAGAGACATGGGAAGAGATGTTATAGATAATCAAAGCCCACCCAGTCGCCTCTGGCGTCCAGATGACATTCGCAATTACTTGTCGCGGCATCAACTTGTATGAACAAATAAAATATTTTAGATAAAACAAATTATTTGGAAATTTCAAGCATCCAGGATCCATAATTAAATACAGAAGAACTTCCTAAAAAAATGTGTGTAGAGATTTATATTGAATCCAGATAACCCATGATTGTTTTCAAGTTAAAGAGTCGATGATACTTTTGCCTGGTTTAAGGGGCTCTCTTAATCACAATTTTATCAGATGGTTTTTATTTTTGTAAATAAGGTCTTCAATATTTTTTTCCCCATTTTTCTGATGAATTTTTTTCGTTGTAATTGCAGGGACTATTTACGGAGGTTACGGAGGTTAGAGGAATTTGTACATCTCCTACACCAAATTTAAATGCAAGCGGGGGAATGGAAATGATAACGAGAATGCGTCCCATGACCATGTGGAAGGCGTGCTGGATGCAAGTACTGGAAATTTGTGGCGTTTCAACCATGTTTAGAGGTTGCCCTGTTCGTGTTGCAGGGAGCGCATTAAGGCTTCTTGCAGGCGAAGGGGGATGCGTCACTGAATTTAGCGATTTGGTAAGAGAGCTGATATGGCTTCAATGGGTTGATTTCCCCTACACCAGCATTCCATCCCACTTCTCCATGGGAAATTTAAGAGTATTAAAGATCCTAATAAAAGGCCCGTCTATGCATGCCATGCCCCTGGACACCTTGTGGCAAAGTGATGAACAGGTACAATTACTACTTGCAATCCAAATATTCTTTTTATTAAACGTCTTCAGCCATTGAGAACACTTGTAATTGCAGGCTCCGACACAGTTGCGTGAACTTTCTGTCGAGAAACTCAAGAAGTTGCCCGAATCGATAGGACTTCTCAAACATTTGGTAAAGATTGTTCTGAGAACAGGCGAAATGAAAAATTTGCCAGATGAGCTGTGTCAATTGAAATTCCTGAATCACCTCGACCTAAGTTTTTGCGAGAAATTACAATCACTCCCGAATCGCTTCGGCGATTTAACAAATCTGAGACACCTAAATTTGAGTCATTGTAGGGCTATGAAAGCTTTGCCGGAATCATTTAGTCAATTACTAAGGCTTCAGTATCTGTGTTCGGATGCGTGCTATTCCTTGACAATCTCCGAAGATATTCTTAGAAATACCAGGACACTTGAGTACTTTGAGTTGGGATCGGATAGAGTGGAGAGGTTGCCTACCCACATTACATCCCAAACCTTCCTCACAAATCTCTCTCTGTCTTGCACCAATCTCCAAATGTTACCCACAGACATTGGAGACCTACGCAATTTAAGAGCTCTAGTTGTCGAAAGTATGGCATTTAAATCGTTTCCGTCTTCCCTGGAAAATCTCACCGAATTGAAATCATTGATTCTGAACAGCTGCCAAAAGTTCAACTGCATACCGGAGTCTATCGCACGACTAAGAAGATTAGAACGCTTAAGTTTAAACAATACAGACGTGCGCCTGTTGCCCCAAGGGCTTACACGTCTCCATAATCTTGTAGAGTTGTCTGTCATGAATAGCCCTTTAGGTGACGTGATGCTTTCGAGCCCGACCTACGCCATGTTTGCACTTAAATCCATAACTTTCATTGATACAAAAACAGTGAACCTATCTATTAGTAAAGAGGTGTGCCCCAACCTTGAAACTCTTGTAGTTCGAGATTGTAAAAATTTAGTTGAGGTTAAAGCCTTGCCAATAACAATTGTAAATTTAGACCTAGAGTGGTGCCAACGATTGGAAAAAATATCAGGGCTTTCTAATATAACAAAGCTCAGATATTTCAATGTGTTTGGGTGTTTGGAATTGCAAGAGCTCGAGGACATGTCACAGTTGAGTTTCTTGGAACGCCTTATAGTAGATGGGTGTTGTATGTTGACAAAAATGGAAGGACTCCAACATCTGCTACAACTAAAAGAAATACAAATTGCAGCTTGTCACAGTGGTGTTTGGAAAGGCATAAAATGTCTTAAGGTAAATTTCATAGCAACAAATTTACAGTACATTTCCGAGTTTTTGATTTTCTATATTAATTTCTAACGAGTATTGTAAAAATTCAGAGATTGCCCTCCAAAGTATCCAGTATAACTTTGAATATGAAAACTATGGGTGGCGATGAAAGAGAGGTGGACTCCATACTATCTTCTTTCAAATTCCCAATCTCGGTACGCGAGTTCTCAACTGAATTGATGTGCAAACTTGAACTAGAGGAGGTAAGATCATGTGTTGCACTTATCATGGTCTTTCTATGCAAACACTCAGGTGCAGAGGGGCATGATCCAAAGCAGGACATTATAAAAGTGGGAAGTAATTATTCCATGCAAGAATGCATGATCACTGTGAAGATTGAGAGCAACTCGGAATGTATAATTTTATGCCTTTTTACAAGAGGGTCCAGGTATATTCAAGAGTTAAAGATAATCAAGGTTCAAGGCGATATAGGTGTGTATGCAATCCTGCCTTTTGAAAGCAAAAAGGGTTGGGTAGTCTTCTTTCATGAAGGAGAAGAACGGAAAATCGCAGAAATTTGGGAAAAAGTCTTCGCATATGCCTATTCCAAACAACAAATTTAGTGTGGTGATACCTAATGTAATTAATGCACTACTAAAACAGTCTCTAACTTGAAAATGATAAGAATAAGGGAGAATGATCTCCCAAATTATTTATGCTCTAAACACAAATCTCATCACAAACATGGTTATTGTAAAATATGGATGTTACTTCAATTATTTAAAAAAAAGGAATTTCCTAAAAGATAAAGATAGTAAATAATATTCAATTAGATTATGGCTATTTTTATATTTAATAATATATTTAAAAAATGTGTTTGGTATCTCTTAGAATTTCTTGGGGAAAAATGGATACCCCATTTGGATCTTAAACCATATTTGAATTTTAATCATAATTCTTGCGAGTAAAGATGTCTCGAGAATACCGGAGTCATAAAATTCAAAGAACTTACCAAAAAAAAAAGCATTCCATCCTAAGATCTTGAAATGTCATCTTTTCTGTATGATAGTACTACGCACGTACATGTACTAGCAAGTATTAATTTAATTTTTTTCCCGTGGAGTAGGATAATATTTCGTGGTCAGATTAATCGTGTCATGTGTTTTACAGGTTAGAGGGTTTCGTGAACCAATAGTGTTGAACGGGTAGCAATTTTGATGCATTAAAAGCTTGATGCTACTAGTCTAATTTACAATATTCACACTCGTTACCAAAAAAAATTCATTTGGATTCTTAACCAATATAAAGAGCTTTAAAAAGTGTCCACACCGTGCATTAGGCAACTTTACCAAATTATCTATTGAAATATTATAATAATTTTTATTTAGTAACTAGCTCGTAGAATTTTAAAAAAGATATGCATGTCTAAATAGATCCCTGAATACTTGTGTGCTAGGGTAAAAAAAATCAGAGTTGCTGGAAAAGTCTCAGCCACAAAGAAACAACCATCTAAATAAATATTTTGACTTTCAATAGAAAAAATAAACTTGATTTTAAAACCAAAACAAATTTAGGATCATGATGCACCTCACGCTCTTTATCACGATTCACAATACAATGTCAACGTGAAAAAATAAACTTGATTTTAAAACCAAAACAAATTTAGGATCATGATGCACCTCACGCTCTTTATCACGATTCACAATACAATGTCAACGTGAAAGCGTAAAAAAGATATTTAACAGATTTATTACTCATACTAATTGCAAGTTTTATGGCTTTGTTTATTTTTGGCTAATTGTGATATTTAAAGATTTCACCCTCACAAATTTTGTCAATATTTTAATGTGAATTTATCCTTCCAAGTAGGATCAAGTAAAGAAGTAAGACACATGTATAAAAACAAAATCAAAGTGACAAAATAAAAAGTAATACTTAGTTGTAGATGAAGACGAAGCTAAATGAAATGGATACAATTTTAAATAACTCGAAGAATGCATCATGGATGGATTTGGACTAAGTCATGTCTAAACACTAAAAAAAAATTACATTTTTTAAATATAATCATATTTTCATCAATGTCATATACATCAACTATGCTTTTGGATGTTGTGGATCAACATATTCATTTAACAAAATGCACTGTGTTTTATGGTTAGGAGGGCTATTTCTATTGTTGCATCACACTTACTGGTATACTGAACATTTTTTTTGGGTTTATACATTATCAATGATTAATCCTACTAATCAACGCAAGATTAAGTTTTTAAATGAATGAGGATGTTTTTCTGTCATAAAAGAAATTCCAAAATGCAATTAATAAACATATTTGACTTGGGGAAGTAAGGCGCGTATTTAGTGTAACATCCCGCCCTTTCGACTCCCAAAGTTGACGACCAATAGACCGTCAGTTGGTTAAAATGAAATGTTACGGAATAATTCCGCATTGCTGAAAATAACTCCAACTTTGTTTAAATGAAATTAATTTAACATATGAGAGTCTTAGCTCACACCAACATTTTCTTGTCGCATATATGTTTTATCGCATATCAGATAATGATTGTTTGAGTTGTTGACAACTTATAAGACCACTACGTGATCATCATTATGTTGGAATATCAACATTTGTTACTTTTAACCTCTGGAATAAAAGTCAATTTTGGAATGTATATGGAAGGGAATAATTATATTGAGTGTTTATTCTTTTGCTTGGACTCCTCACATTGGGTCATTTGTTAGGCCACTAATCATTAACTGTGGCATGTGTTATGATTTTGTAACTTGCCTATACAAAGTATTGATTTATTAGAATACTTGGCATATGGGCATGGGTAAATACATTAAGTTTTAATTAAATACACAGAGGTCAAATAGATTTCATTAACTTAGAATATTAATCCACTTGACAATGAGTGGGTGGCATGTATTGATGCTTTGTTGGGCTTACTGGCATGTTAGTTGTGTGGCATTGATGATTTGGGAAAATAACTTAGCAAATGTAATTCGAAGCATGCTTGATTAAGGTAACGTGAAGTTGGCATGGTTACGTGGTATGAGGAAATAACATTGAAAAGGTTTTGGGTTTTAATGCAACATTAATGGATAGTTGACTTCTCGGGAATGGTTAGCTTCCCCAAGAATCCAACCCTAAACTTGGTTGCATTCTCTCCACTTGATCATTTGGTTTGTTTTGGTTTGAGTTGTTCTTCGAGGGTTTCGAAGGAAGCAAATTTTTTCTCCTTTGTGCATGTTTTTTGGTCATGAATGTTAATCTAGAAATGGATATGGAGGAACTCTGTTTCAAAAAAGAATGCTTTAATGAATGTATTATTATTTTTAATTTCTAGAGAAGATTACAGGAGAAAGGAAGCTGAGTTGAGAAAAAACGTGGAAGTTACAAGCATGAGCTTCTCCTTGATAGTCTAAATCATAATGTTTATATTTTGATAATAGTGATTTGGTATGTTTTGTGTGTTTGGTTTTTATGGTAGAATGTTTGTATTTTATTTTTACCTGTATATTGGGTTGCATGTCGAATTGGTGAATATATTTATGATTTTTAAGAGTTTAAGTGTTTATGATTAATGGGTTTGTGTATTCTTGTGAATGGAACAAATTTTGAGTTCCCATGTCGGTACTGCATTTTTAATGATTGAAACCATTCATTTCTAGTAGTAGTTTTGAAAAACCCATAATGGGTCTACATATTGTAGTTTTATTATGGCAGTGTATGCGCATTTTATCTCACCGAAGACAAATCAATGTGTTGAGCACTGTAGATTGTGTAACATTCACATAAGTTCCTACAAATACAGTAACACATCCATCTTCTGTTTTACTCATTCCCTCGCGGATGAAGTCATGTTAAGTCACTTCACTTGGATCCTTTTTGGTTAATCTGTTGCTTTTGGTGATTGAGTTGAGCAACTATCAATGCCTTCAATTGACATAATCTTGCAATTAACATCCATCGATTTAAGGTAGGGAACATGAAGTTGTTGTTTTTGAATGCCTTCTTATAAGTGTTTGTCTCCCAATATTTGGGTATGAGTAATGAGAATGTATGTAGGTGTTGTGTTATCTGTCCTCTTTTTGGACCTAAACATTTTGCAGGATAATATGAAGGTTTCAATCATACACTTTTATAGTTAGATAAGTGTTGTATCTTGTATTGTGCTTGAATATAAAATTTGATCTTTGTTAAATGGAAAATAATACTGGCTTGTTAAATATTGATGTTTTTATGAAAGGAATTCTTAACTAATGGAATTGTAGAACAAGTATGATTAGCCTTCATAAGTTTATTACTTGATGAATTTTTATTGTTTGTTGTGAATTACAAACTAAAGTTAATTATTTGTTGATTTATTACGGTATGATGCAAGTTGATAATGTTATACTTGTTGATTTAATTTGGTTAGTTCAAAGTAGTAAGTTGACTTGATCTAGTATGGGGTCAAACCTTGATTATTATTCTCATTATATAATGATTATGATATAGAATATGAGTGATTTAACTCATGCCAGTCCTCTCAACTGACCCATGTATGTTTCTCTTTTCCCTAGCAGATGTACATGTAAATAGGAGAAACAATGAAGTGAATACTTTGGACTGATTTAATACTATTTTGTTTGATTACGAACTCACGATCATATGTAAAAAGGAAAACCACAAGAGGTTACTTATTCTGTGTTATATGATTTCGTGAAGTAAACTTAGTTGTTTAAGATGGGCATATGACCCTAATGTATAATCCTAATACTGATTTTATTGCTAGTATAATGAATAAAATTTCTTTCACAACCTTGAGGGATTATGTGTTGATTAATAACCTCTTTGTTCTGATTAAATATAATTGGTTACTTTAATTGGGCATGGTATATAAGGGTATATATTATTTACGTCCATATTTTTTATGGTTGCATCTTTGTATAGTCTGTTGTTGATCTAATTAATTAAGTGCACCGAAGGCCTTTAGATGTGTTATTATAACATTACTTAATTTAATCCTTCACTTAAGCTAGTATTATGTTAATTAAGTAAGAACATCGGAAAGTACATTTGTTGGATATGATGTTTATCATGGGAATAATGATATTGATCATTAATTACATATTTATTAAAATGTATGTGGGCGTGAATGATAATATAATCTATACTCCAAAATATGAAGGCATGATGATAGTAAATGTGATTAATGAACACCCAGGCAGTAGAATCACGTAATGGGTTAATGAGACTACAGGTAGAATTGGTGGTATTCCTACCTCCATTTTGTTTGATTCTGGTTCTTCTGATTCTTTTATTGCACCATCTTTAGTAGAGCGATGCAGGCTAGTGGCAGTTAGGTAGGGTCATAGTTGGGATGTTGAGATGGCTTCTGGAGCCAAGATCTATGTAAACTCCTTAGTTAAGGAGTGTGTAGTGGATTTGGGACCTTTTACCACTACCTTGGATCTTCGTATCCTTGTATTGGGCTCTTATGGAGTCATCTTGGGCATGGACTGGTTATCTGTACACAAAGCCAAAGTGGATTATTACCACAAGATCATATCTTGTACAAATGATCTAGGAGTTGAGGCAGTGATAGCTGGGGTCAAGAGACCCGTTTTTATTTGCACCATCTCTGCTATGCAACTTAAGTGGTGTGTGCGACGAGGTTGTTAGATGTTTGTTGTCACAGTTAGTGACCAATCAGAGGATGGGTCTAGTGGACCATCACTAGATGAACATCCCATTTTGAGAGAGTTTTCTTATGTCTTTCCAGGGGAGCTACCAGGGTTACCACCCCCACGTGAGATAGATTTTCATATAGATTTGGTTCCGGGAGCAGAGCCTATCTCATGAGCACCTTATTAGATGACTACCCTTGAGCTCTGTGAGCTCAAGTTTTAGCTTGAGGGCCTTATGGAGAAAGGCCTAATTCATCCTAGTGTATCCCCTTGGGGTGCACCAGTGATTTTTGTAAAGAAGAAGGAAAAATCCTTGTGGTTGTGTATTGATTACCGCCAACTGAACAAAGTAACGATCAAGAATCGTTATCCCCTTCCACACATTGAAGATTTGTTTGATCAGATGAAGGGAGCCACATTTTTCTCTAAGATAGACCTTAAGTCAGGCTACCATCAGCTGAGGATTTCAGAGGTGGATATTCATAAGACCACCTTCCATACGAGATATGGCCACTATGAGTTCACAGTGGTGCCTTTGGGTTTGACTAATGCCCCCGAAGTGTTTATGAGTTTGATGAATGGGGTATTTAGGAATTTCTTGGATTGTTTCGTACTCATCTTCCTTGATCACATTTTGATTTACTCACATCCGCATGAGGAGCATGAGGGGCACTTTCGCTAGGTTCTTCAGTGTCTTCGTGAGCAGGAGCTTTACGGGAACTTGGAGAAGTGTGCCTTCTTTCAGATAGAGGTGTAATATTTGGGCCACATCATTTCTGGGGAAGGTATCGCAGTCGATCCTTTCAAGATTAGAGCTATTATGGATTGGCCAACACCCACTACTATGACATAGGTGCGCAACTTCATGGGATTAGTAGGTTATTATAGGAGATTTGTTCAGGACTTCTCTCGGGTTGCGCATCCCATCAATTCCCTTCAGCGGAAAGGGAAGAAGTTTGATTGGTCAGATAGATGTGAGCAGGCCTTTAGGACACTGAAGGAGTGCCTCACGACAATAACTATTCTTGCAGTGTCGTATCCATAGGGTGAATTCTTTGTATGCACGGATGCTTCTTTGGCAGGACTTGGACCTGTAGCATCAAACAAAAGGAAAAGAGGACATAATGGCGGTAACTCATTACATGACCTCTCCTCATTCCATAAATACCTTGAGTGGGTTGTGGTTCTTTTAGTTGACATAGATGGCTATGTAAAGAATACACCCCTCCTTCTTAACATGTTCACCTTATTAAACAAAAAGATCTAGATAACTGTGAACATTGAGATATTTGTTTAGTGGTAGAAGACTATGTCCCTAAGGTTTATGTGTGGTCTCAGGATAAGCTATTTATTCACAATTGGAAACTTTGGCCAAACTAATGCAAGTAGTTTTTTTTCTCTGTTATCTAATATCCTCCATTACCCTCTGAAACTAGATAACAAGCATATTCTTGCTGGATTAATCAAATTAGCCCTGAGAATCTCGAACCGATACAAAAAGAGTCAAGCTTGTAGTAATATGGAGAAGAAACTTAGCCAAATCATGATGAAAAGCGGAGCCCGAAATGATTCAACTCGAAGAAAAGAAAGGAGCCGCGGAAGGCGCCACATGTCAACTCAGTGCAATTCCAAAAAGTGAGAGAGAAAGGTGAAACTCAAAGCCCCGCAGGACTTCCACGTGCAGTCAATAATGAGAGTCCCACCAAGGAAAGGATCCTCGCATTAATGTGCAATGAGTCCCATTAAAAACTCGTGAAAAGGAAAAAGGGTGCCACGTGTCAGCTCAATGCACTTTCAAAAGGTGCAAGAAAAGTGGAGACCCTAGGATGCGCTTGGCCTCCATGTGGAGCTCAACACAGATAGACTCCGAACCCAAAGCAGGTCGAAAAAATTGGTGGTAGGTCAATTCAATATAGGATTAATCATGAAGCCCACTAGGAGTTTTAAATGCTCAGATCTTTTAAAAAATTGTGAGAGCCCACGTGGAACGTGCGACCCCGAAGTTCAAACGAGCATAACTTTTGACCCATAACTCTGATTTTCACAAAATTGGACTTTTCGGAAAGCTCTCAACATCCTCTACGCCAAAAAAATGGATTTCATATTTTTAGTAAGGATAGGTGGGTGAAAATAAAAAAACATCTCCAGCTCTAATAAACCGAGCACAATGCACAACAATCAATAAATACATAAATTAATGATGCATTGATGGTGATATTTAAGGAAAACAAGCCCAGTTCAAGAAGATAGTTGGAAACTGGCTGGGGAATGCATTTAATGAGGATGGACATCATTCTTTCATTACTACAGGTCATGGGACAGAAGGAGGATTCTTTTACAAGAAAGGTGACATTGATTGCACTCATTTATTACATCTTATAGGCGGTTGAAAATCAATTTCGGGATTTCACTCTTATCTCTTTTTGATTATATATATTGACCGGGGTCTCATTTTTTTAAAAAGGAAGAGAGTCAGTCGATTTTCTTCTCTGTCTTAGTCCCTCTTTTGTAAAGGTAGGGGCATGGAGCTCTAGCCTTCTTCTTGGGTTTTGTAATAACAATCTGACCTCTCTTCTATTGTAATACAATGCATAATTTTTGGAGTAATATAATATGCCCTGTGGTGCATTTTGTACATCCTTCACATATCTGTGTTGTCTCTGATCACCTTTATTTGCAAATAGAAAATGTGCATCTCTTAATGTTATTACTATCTTTGATGTTATGCTTAAGTAGTTTGAGGTAGTGTTTTGTGTGATCTTCTCTGGCCTGTGGTGTAATTTCGTTCACCCTTTTCAGTTGCTCACCTTTTCCCTATTTCATGCAGTTGCGTTCTGAGTTAACTCCTTCAATTTTTGACGCATTGCTCCCTTAAGTTTTATGTTTTGTTTCATTTTCTCATACCCTCAGCTCATACCACAAAGAAGAGCCAGCTTCTTTAAAATCTGGAGGTCACCTTAAGGCGCATGCCCCACTAACCTAAGGTTTCCTACGACTCTAATGGTACGATCTGTCAAGGATCATCGTCAACATTCTCTTCACCGTGTCCTTAATTTATATATGTAGATACTAGAGTATGGAGTTTAGTAATTAAATTTCATGGTAGAAATTTAAGGATGGAAACATAGTTCTCTCAACCTGGAAAAACATAAATCGAAACATACTAAATATTGTATGATTTCTCGCATAGACTGGATTGAAGGGAGATATGGATGTGTTGACTTGTGGAGCTTAATTGCTTCACTGGTGTACTTTTACAGACTTGTTGGAACACATAGTAACCAACGTTGGTTGACGAACCACCGTCGGTCACCCATGGACTAGTATCGGTCAAGCAAGGAAGAATTGACATTGGTTAGGGCTAACCGGCATCGGTTTCTTGTGCGTGACTATTATAGTTAAGTTACAGGAATCAGATCAATCTTTATTTGTAAAGTGAATCTAATGGTTGTAATTTCATAGCTAAAGTGCTTTAAGATTGTAGATGCATATATAAACATAAAGCTATGGTTTAGAAGGTAGAATTCAATTGAGAATAGAGAGAAGTTTCCTTTGAGAGAAAAAAGAGAAATTTGTAGAGAAGAAAGTATAGGACATCCAACAAGGTGTGGAAGATTGCAAATCTTCATTGAATTTCCTTTGTGATAATAAATTGGATGTTTATTGGTGGACGTAGCCCACACTGGGTGAACCACGTTAAATCTTGTGTATTGTTTCTTCTTGTTTATTTCCGTATTGATTTCTTTTATGCTTAGATATGATTAAAATATCTGTACAACCGGTGTGCTAACCCCAACAACTGGTATTAGAGAATATTTATTTGAGGGTTTTGTGTGTTGAAAGATTTACTCATAGAGGGATTTCTTATTAAGTGGGAGCAAAGCAATGGGAGAAGAAGGCAAATTTAGAGTTGATAAATTTGATGGCCGTGACTATCTATTATGGAAGATGCAGGTGGAGGATTATCTATATCAAAAATATTTATACTTACTATTGGATGAGAAGGCAAGACCTGCAAAGATGACTGATGAAGAATGGAAATTTTTTGATAGAAAGGCTCTAGGATCTATAAGATTGAGCCTGGAAATATATGTGGCTTTAAATATTACCGAAGCATGATCTATAATAGAGTTGATGAAATCTTTAACAAATCTATATGAAAAACCTAGTGCTTCAAACATAAGTTTATTTGATGAAAAAAATGTATAATTTAAAGATGTAAGAAGGTGGATCTGCATCAAGTTATTTGAATGATTTTTGGTCTATTGTAAATCAATTAAAATCAGTTAGTATTCCATTTGAGGATGAAGTGAAAGCAATTTTACTATCATGCTCTTTGCTAAATACTTGGGATAACTTGGTAATGGTTATTAGTAATACAACTTCTGTTACTAATGTTTTAAAGTTTGATGATATGGTTAGTATAATTCTGAATGAAGAAATACACAGGAAAAGTATAGGAGAATCGTCATCTGGGAATGCTTTGAATGTAGAAAGAAGGGGAAGGAAAAATGAGAGATCTAAGAGAAAGAATAACGGGAAATCAAAATCTAAGAATGGTAGATCTAAATCCAGAGGTAGAGGTATAATCTGCTAGAATTGTGGAAATAAAGGTCATGCAAAGAAGGATTACTGGTTCAAGGAAAACAAAGAGAATGTACTAGAGAAAGGTAAAGAGGCAAATGTTGCTGAAAAAGAGGTAATGCAAGATGCCCTAATTATATCCTTGGATAATAAAATTGAGTCATGGGTTTTAGATTCGGGAGCTTCTTTCCATGTAACCCCTAATAAGGGTTATTTCAGAAATTATGTCTAGGGTAATTTTGGGCATGTTTATTTAGGAGATGATGAACCATGCAATATTACTGGTAGAGGTAAAGATCATCTTAAATTACAGAATGGAAATACATGGATATTGAAATATGTGAGGCATGTTCCAAGCCTTAAAAGAAATCTAGTTTCTGCAGGACAATTTTGTGAAACTAGTTGCATGGTTCATTCATAGCCGAATCTTGGAAAGTTACCAAGGGATATCTTATTGTAGCAAGAGGTAAGACGGTAGGATCATTGTATTTGTCTACCTCTATTACTGATTCCTTTTTTGTTATATCTAATTCAAATTTAGATACAAGCATGTGGCACAATCGGCCAGGCCATATGAGTGAAAAGGGAATGCAGATCTTAAAGGCAAAGGGTAAGTTATCATATCTAAAATCTGTAGTTCTTGATTTCCGTGAGAATTGTATTTTTGGAAAGCATAAGAGAGTGAGATTTCTCAAAGTTGGGGAAATAAAGAAGAAGCATAAATTGGAGCTTGTACACTCAGATGTGTGGGAACCAGCCCAGGTAGCTTCTCATGGAGGATCCCAATACTATATTACTTTCATTGATGATGCCATAAGAAATGTATGTGTTTATTGTATTAATCATAAATATGATGTTTTTGAAACTTTTAAAATATGGAAAGCCCTTGTCTAAAATGAATCGAATTAAAATTTAAAGTTCCTTAGATTTGACAATGGTGGTGAGTATTACAACAAGTTTTTCAATGATTATTGTTTAGTAAATGGAATATGAAGAGAACACACACAGTTCCTATTAACACCACAGGAGAATGGTCGTTGTAGAGAGAATGAATAGGACTAATCATGGAACGTGCTAGAAGCTTGAGGATACATGCTAAATTTGCCCTTACAATTTTTGGGCGGAAGAAGTAGAAATGATTAGGTTTATTTGATTATGCCATGGACCTTCAAGTGCACTCGAATGATGGAATACTCATAAGAAGCTTGGACTGGAAAAGAGGTCCTTAGATCTTTCTTATCCTTATATTATTTGGTTCAGAAGATTTTGTGCATATTGATAAGGAAAATAGAAATAAATTGGATGCTAAATCCAAAAGATGTAATTTCATTGGTTATGGCTTTGGTGATTTTGGATTCCGGTTTTGGGATTAAGAACGTTCTAAGATAATTATGAGTCATGAAATTGATGGGAATGAAAATAGAATGTATAGGGATCAAGTTTTGGTACCCAAACGTGAACCAATGGAGAATTTTTTGGATGAAAATTAACTCTCGGATTCAAAATTAACACTTATAGGTTTACACTATAACCGGTATCAGTTTACCCCTGATTGGCGTTGGTGCCTTGTACCGATGTCGGTTACAAAAGAGAAAGACCGACGTTGGTTAGCCAAACCAATTTTGCACAAGAAGGTAAACGATATTGAATCTCTATGACTACCAGAAGTAGATTGTTGAGAAAAATAATGATAAGCATACTAGTGAGTATTTGGGACCTATAACTCGAGCGCACTTAAAAACCATACACTTCAAACCAGTAAATGGGGAGGCTCCCATTACTTGAATTGCATGGACTGAATAGAATTGTGGGTTGAATGTTAGGCTCGATTTGGATTTTGCACAAAGAAGTACTGGTCACGAAAAGATGATGAAGGATGGACTACTTGTACGCTTGTAATTCTGAAAGGGAGTAGTTTAGAGACCACTTGTGAAGTGATGTCAAGGTTTCCTGGATCTAGAGATATAGAGAGTGTCATGTTTCCATGAGTAGGCAGCTAATAGAGTGCATGTACCAACAGTCCTTCCAAAATAAATCTAGCATTCAATAGGAATAAATCTACCTGTATCCTTCTTCAATAACAAGACTAATCCCATTATTTACACAAAGATTTTATGCAACTTCATTAATAAAAAACACAGAGTTCCTTACCCTGGTTCTCGGATGATGGATTACAAAATGCTTGCAAAATTCCCACTGCAAATAAATGCCCATGTGGAGAAAATGTAGAAGCTTCTCCCAAATTTGTTAAAAAAACTTTTGTAGAGGAATGTAGCTTATTGCTTGCAACAGTAGTAATTACAAAGGCTACCTTACAAATAACATACAATCAACAAATGTTAACCCTTTGGAATGGAGAGTTCAGGTCCAATATATAGCTTTAAAACATATGTCTCCTTCATCTCCCCGCGGACCCCCATGTGACTTTTCATCTCACCAAAAAAGCGCCAAAATGTGACCTTTCACATTCCCTAGGTAATAAACCATTAGAAAGTACACTTTTCTAATTTTTGAAAAGGGACTTTTACAATGTTACAACATTAAGTCACTTCAAAATTAGAATAAGACAACAGAGAGTAAGGAATAGTTCATCTTCAATTTGATTGAAGATTCAACGTTAAAGAGAGAGGGAGAGAGAGAGAGAGAGAGAGACAGAGAGATGAGAGAGAGAGAGTGAGAGAGAGGAGAGGAGATGAGAGAGAGAGAGCCTTTGTTGATGAGAGAGGGATATGTTTCTAGATGGACTTTGAGAGAGTAATGCTCCCTGTATGATTCAAATTCAACTTTTGCTATCCAACATTTTGTTGGAAATGAAGTTATTGTAGAGTCATATGAATCTCCTTCATGTGAGTTTCTCAGATCACACTCCAAAGCATCTGAAGGGGTTGAGATGATTGCCCATTCTTGCAAACATGTAGTTCCAATCCTACTTTGAACTACAAGTTCATAGCCAAAATGGATATACAAGATCATCACCTTTCGAAAGTAGTCCTCTTGAAAACTTCAAGATTCAGTCCTCCGATTCTCCTCATATGTCTCTTATGTTAAAATGAGAATCAGCCTCAAGAGTTCTCAGAACACCTTTCTTTCTCATTTAGTTACTCATTTTGAAAAGGTCTTCTTTTCCAGGGTTGAGAATCGAATTACTCTCAGTTCTCAACTGAAAGTGTGTATTGTGAAACCTTGAAGTTTTTCTAGCCAAACCCATGATGTACAAGAATTTCTAAAAAAATGCAAAATCTAGGTGCATTTTGCTAAGAACATAGGTGACTCACATTTTAATTTGTTTGAGGTCAGGTAATCATGAACCTATAATGCGTATTTGTTAAAATAACATGTAGGAATCTGCATTTCAAACAAGTCAAAATGCATACGCATTTGGGGGGCCAAAAACAACAAGAATGCGTTGCGTTATGTGTAAAATGGACCATGCATGTGTGGCGTTTGTTTGGCTCGGGAATCACCAAACCTAAATGCTTTACGATTTCCTTTATTATATTATTTTACTTTTATTATTTATTATACTTTAAATTTATTTTAGTAAATATAAGAAATTAGGGTCACTCTGCACCTTATGGAAGTGGTCTCGTAGCTCCAACAGTTATAATCTAGAAGATAGTTTTTCAAAATCTAATCTGGTCAGTACTTACTCATTTTCAGGATTTCAACAAATGACCTAAAACTTTCAGGGCATATATATTGTAGTCAGTCTTTGTTTTGGGAAAGCATATAGTCATTTTTTTAGGTTTTTTGACCTTCTAAAATGTATTTTGGCCCTACCACTGCTTGAATTGGTACTAATTTTTAAATTTGGTCCATAATTCACTTTAGTGACCATGAATTAACTCTATGATGTTTGTCTACTTCTTACTAAAAAGAGATCCTCACTTTGTAGATAGAGGATTGTTCCCTGAATGGGATTCCTATCCTATGGAAAAAATGAGGTGATTGTAATGTGCCTCCTCCTTAAGGTGTGATAACACTACTAGGTGTTGAATGAGTTGTTACAAATACCAAGTAATTGCAAAGTGAACTCAGATGATTGCTCATTCTTAGAAACATGGTACTCCATATAAAGATCATCCCCTTACCTTTCCTAGCTCTAAAAGCATCCTTTCATGGAATCAAATTCATGATTCTCATACATGATTTTTGCTCATATGTCTCTTATGGAGATAAACAATGCCTTAATACTTCACAAATAATGGTCCTTGATAACTCGGTGACATGACTAGCTCATTTTAGCTTGTTCTGAAGGGTGTTCAATTAACTACAAAATGGCCAAAAAATGCCTTTTTAGGCCTTCAAAGGAAGTAGTCTCTCATAAAAACTAAATGAGTCGATCGATCACCTTAAACACTATTCCCTACACACTAAAACACACTAAATGATCTTTTTAGGACTTTCCTTTGGGTGAGGGTTTATGATTTAGGGTTTAGGGTTTAGGGCTCAGGGTTTAGGGTTTAGGGCTAATGGTTTAGGACTCAAGGTTTAGAGTTTAGGGTTTAAGGTTTAGTGTTTAAGGCTCATAGTTCATATTTTAGGGTTTAGGGTTTAGGGCTCAGGGCTTAGGGTTCATGGTTTAGGGTTTATGGTTTAGGGTTTAGAGTTTTGGGTTTATGGTTCAGGGTTAAGGGTTTAGGGTTTAGGGTTTAGGGCTCAAGGTTCAAGGTTTAGGGTTTAGGGGTCAAGGTTGAGGGTTTAGGGTTTATGGCTCAAGGTTTAGGGTTTAGGGTTTAGGGTTGAGAGTTGAGGGTTCAGGGTTTAGGGTTTAGGATTTAGGGTTAAGGATTTAGGGTTTAGGAGTTAGGGTTTAAGGTCTAGGGTTAAGGAGGATTTGTTTAAGGGTTTAGGAGTTAGGGTTTAAGGCTTAAAGGTCAGGGTTTAGGGTTTAGGGCAAAGGGTCCAGGGTTTAGGGTTTAGGGATCAGGGTTGAGGGTTTAGGTTTTAGGGTTTAGGGTTTAGGGTTTAGGGCTCAGTTAAGGGTTGAGGGTTTATGTTTAAGGGTTGAGGGTTTATGGGTTTTAGGTTTAGGGTTTTAGGAGGGTTTATGGCTTTAAAGGTCATTTTAGTTTAGGGTTTAGGGCAAAGGGTTCAGGGTTTAGGGTTTAGGGATTAGGGTTGAGGGTTTAGGGTTTAGGGTTCAGGGTTTAGTCTCTCATAAAACCTTGAGTCGTTCAGAGGACTTTAAACACTATTCCCTTAGGGTTAAGTTTTGAGGGTTTAGGCCTTTGGATTAGCGTTTATGAATTTAGGATTTAGGGTTTCAGGATCGGGGTTTAGGGTTTTGGACTTAGGGATTTATAGCTTAGGGTTTAAGGTTTAGGGCTTATGCTTTAGGGTTTAAGCTTTAGGGATCAGGGATTATGGTTCATGGTTTAGTGTTTAGGTTTTTATGGTTTTAGGGTTTAGGTTTTTAGGGTTGAGGGTTTAGGGTTTAGGGATCAAGGTTCAAGGTTTAGGGTTTAGGGGTCAAGGTTAGGATGGTTTTAGGGTTTATGGTCTTAAGGTTCAGGGTTTAGGGTTTAATTAGGGTTCAGGGTTTAGGGTTTAGGGTTTAGAGGTTGAGTGTTCAAGGTTTAGGTTTAGGGTTTAGAGGGTTGAGAGTTGAGGATTTAGGGTTTACGGTTTAGGGTTTAGGGCTCATGGTTTAAGGTTTAGGGAAAAGGGTTCAGGGTTTAGGGTTTAGGGTTTAATAATTAAAGGTTCAGGTTTCAGGGTTTAAGGGTTTGGTTCATAGAGTTTAGGGTTTAGGGTCTAGTGTTCAGGGCTTAGGGTTTATGGTTTACGGGCTTATGAGCTTAGGGATTGAGGGTTTATGTTTAAGGGTTCAAGGATTAGGGTTGTGTTATAGGGTTTAGGGTTTAGGGCATAGGTTAGGGCTTAGGGCTTAGTTTAGGGCTTTAGGGTTTAGGGGTCAGGGTTTAGGGTTTAGGGTTTAAGTGTTTAGGATTTAGGGCTTAAAGTTCAGGGTTTAGGGCTTAAAGGGTTTAGGGTTTAAGCGTATGGGGCTTATGGTTCAGGTTTTAGGGTTTGAGGATTTAGGGTTTAGGTTTAGGGTTGATTAGTTTAAGGTTTAAACGTTTAGGGTCTAGATTTAGGGCTTAAGGATTCATGGTTTAGGGTTTAAGGTTTAAGGTTTAGGGTTTAGGTTTTATAGTTAAGGGTTTAGGGGTTTATGGTTTAGTTTTAGGGGGGTTTAGGGTGTAGGGTCAAGGGTTTAGGGTTAGGGTTTAGGGTTTAGGATTTAGTTTTGCGGTTTAAGGTTTAGGGTTTAGGGCTCATGGTTTAGGGTTTATGGTAATTAGGGTTTAGGGATCTTTAGGATTTAACATTTAGGCCTTAAGGTTTAGGGTTTATGGTTTAGGGATCAAGGCTCAGGATTTAGGGTTTAGGGGTTATGGTGCATGGTTTAAGGTGTTACGACTCAAGGTTTGGGGTTCAGAGTCATGGGTTTAAGGTTTAATTATGGGTTTAAGGTTTAGGGGTTAGAGATTAGGGCTCTAAATTTAGGGTTTAGGGTGCAGGGTTTAAGATTTAGGTTTTAGGGTTTAAGGATCAAGGTTTAGGGCTTAAGGATTAGGGTCTAGGGTTCAAGGCTTAAGGTTTAGGGTTTATGGTTTATGGATTAGGTTTTAGGGTTCATGGTTCATGGTGTATGGCTTAAGGTTCAGGGTTCAAAGTTACTAGTTTAAGGTCTGCGGGTTAGAGCGTTGAGGCTCTGGATTTAGTATTTAGGGTTGAGGGCTTAGGGCTTAGGGTTTAGGGTCTATGGGTTTAGGTTTAGGGTTTAGGGTTTAGAATTTATTATTTTGGTTTTAGGGTTTAAGTTTTATAGTTTATGGTTTAGGTCTCATGGTTGAGGGTTAAGGGTTTAGGTCACAGAGTTCAGGGTTCATCGAATTTATAGGCAGAACATTCAAAGAGAGTCATAAAAATTTGATGTTTTTCATCTGTTGATATTTTGAAGGAGGGAAATGTCATATTCTTGGCTGTCCAATCCTTCCGAAGATACCCAGTAGTCCTCAATCCTTGGATTTACAGGGAGACACTGTTACTTGGCTTCCATTTATAATGATAGAGATATTTGTAAAATTTGTGTTATGACTTCTAAATCTATATGAATTTGAAGTTCCTTAGAAATCACATCACACCATTCACTAGGATTGATGACTACCCCTATATTTTTCTTTGAGATATTTTTAAAACATCCATGGGTTTATCATATAAGGAATTATCAATGAATGGAAGGTTATTAAGTCGTAGACCAGGGAACTCCCATTTAGACCTAAACAAGAAAGATTTACTAGGCAATAGATAACCCCTTATTTTTCTTATTTATTCCCCTGTTTCTATGCTTATTTTGAAAATTTTAGGAAGTTTCTGTCAAATTTACCATCCATTCCAGTAGAATGGTTAAAATTTATCTTTCTTCAGAGGAGGGGATACTATACGGAATTCAATTATGATCCCACTCCTCTGTATTGATATATTCTATATGTTTCTTTTGTTTCCTTAAAGATTAATTTTTGTTGTTGTGATAGTTATTTTTTCCAGCTTCTAATGGGTCATCCTGATTTGCATAATACCCTACCTGGAAATACGAGAAATGTGACATTTTTGTCATAGTGTGAATACATTTACATTCAAGAGTGCAAGTATATGTGGGGGAGAAACAAGTTTGGAAAAGATGTGTAATATATGCATTACAAGGCATGAGGTAGATGTCATATCCATTTAGTTACTTGTCTCACATCTCATAAACAAGGTAGTTCTATAAGCAGACTCAATGATGGTTCTAGGCCACTGAGACTAGGAAATATTAATGAAATATGCTTTAAATTTTAGGGGTTTAGGGTTTAGGGCTTAGGGCTTATGGTTCAGGGTTTAAGGTTTAGAGTTTAGGGTTCAGGGTTCAAGGTTCAGTGTTATGGTTTAGGATTTAGGTTTTAGGTTTTAGGTTTATGGTTTAGGGTTTAGTTTTTAAGGTTAGGGTTTACGGATTGAGGATAAGAATTTAGAGTTTAAATTTTAGGGTTTAAGGTTTTGAGTTAAGGATTTAGTGTTTAGGGATAAGAGTTTATGATTTACAGTTCACGTTTTAGGGTTTATGTCTTAGGGTTCAGGGTTTATGGTTTAGGATTTAATGTTTAGGGATTAAGGTATAGGGTTTATGGTTTAGGTATCGGGGTTTAGTGTTTAGGGTTTAAGGTTTTAGAGCATCATGGCTTAGGTTTTATGGTTTTAAGGTATATGGTTTAGGTTTTAGGGATTAGGGCTTAGTGTATATGAGTCTAGGGTTTAGGGTTTAGGGTTTAGGGCTTAGGGATGATGGTGTAAGGTTCAAGGCTTTAGGGGTTAGGGATTAGGATTCGTTGTTTATGGTTTAGAGTTTAGGGTTTAGGATTTATTTTTCATGGTTTAGGGTTTAGGGTTTAAGCATTTAGGGGTCATGGTTCATGGTTTAGGGTTTAGGGCTTATGGATTAGGGCTTAAGGCTTATGGCTCAGGGTTTAGGGATCACGGGTAAGGGCTGAATGTTTAAGGTTTAGGTTTTAGGGTCTAGGGATCATGGTTATAGGTTTAGGGTTTAGGGCTCAAGGTTTATAGTTTAGTGTTTAGATTTATGGCCTATAGTTTAGGGTTTCGATTGTAGAAGTTAAACAATAAAATATTTAGGCTGAATGTTGTAATCTTGAAAAATTACCTACGTACTGACCATATTATACTTTAAAAGACTATCTCCTAAACCTTGACTCATGGAGTTATGAGACTAATTTCCATAATGGTGCAGAGTGACTCTGATTTATTATATTTACATAAATAAATATAAAGTATACGAAATTCATAAAAGATTATGTATAAATAATAATAAATGAAAAACGTATACTTAAACATTTATGCGTACGCATTAATGGAATCATGTCATACGTAGTACATGGAATGCTGTATGTGTACATAGAATGCATACATGTTACATGGAACGCTGTACGTGTTATCTTTATATTACACAGAACACATACGCGTTACATCATGCATACACGTGTTTTGTATTTTCTCTTTTCCCAATTCATGCCTCAAGGTTTGGGATCCAGTTTGGATCCCCAAGCTTGAGGCATTGACCTACACAAACACAAGCAAATGACGAGTTTTTTTATAAGAAAATATAAAACTTCCAATTCTTCTATGATAAATCAAGATAAAAAAATCAATCCCTTTTAAAAAAATTATACGATGAAGTAGAGCAGGGTCTCTTCTTTCTAAAAATATAATTTTTCAAATTTTTTGACTAATATAAGGTTTCCATATTATGTATTTTCTAACTATGTCTTTTTATAGATAGTTTTTGAACTGTAAATATGTCTATATTTCATGGTGCATCCTTTTTTTGGGTGATCGAATTTTTTTAAAATTATACTAGCCCAAACTAGGCATAATTATATACATATTAAAAAAAATAATCTAATTTTTGATATTTTTTTAGGTAGTTAGGGGGAGAGCATGGTCAGAGCTCTGTTATTTGTTCAAAACATACAAATTTTTGTACTAGAAAAATCATGAATAAAAAAATATTTATTAAAAAATATCCTAAAAAAAATGAATCCCAAACTAGATGCTCCTAGCTATCTTTCTACTAAAGGGTTTTCAAAAATACTAAATGGTGCTCAGAAAATGGTGGGGGGGGCACGAAATTCACTCTATTATGTTTTTAACAAAAAAACAGGAGTATTTTTTGGTATTTTAGTTATTTGACCCACTATACACGTAGTCTGTTTTCAATAAAATTTAGTAGCTTAGAAACTAGACTCAAAATGCTATGATTAATATTTCTTCAATATCTTCTAATTTTTAGTGTAACTATTTCGAAAAACTCATACAAGTTGAAGTTTTTTTTTCTTCAGAAAAATGCATCCACTTAAGACCCCCTTTTGGCCCCCCAGATTGGTGCACTTACCCAATTATGCTATGGAGGGTCAGATACTTCTTTACATGGCTCTATGGATTTAGACATGGCTGGTGATTTGGATGACAGGAGGAACACCATTGGATATGTTTTCATAATAGGTGGCATGAAAGTTAGCTGGATTTCTAGATTGCAGAAGGTTGTGGCTCTGTCTACTATAAAGGTTGAGTATGTTGCAGCTACAAAAGCTAGCAAAGAAATGATATGTATAAGTAGGTTCATGGAAGAGTTGGAAAAAGAGAAAGAGGATTACAAAATGTACAGTGATAGTCTAAGTGTAATTCATCTGGCAAAGAAATCAACATTTCATTCTAGAACGAAACACATTTAGTTGAGATATCACTTCAAACGACAGGTATTGGAGAATGGGAAGCTGAAGTTGGAGAAAATTCATACAAATGAGAACCCTGCAGATATGCTAACGAAGCCATTGGAAAAGGAGAAGTTGGAGCTACACTCCACTTCTATTGGTCTTCGAGTTCGAGACTTGAAGAGGGAGAAATAGGCCAAAGGAAAGGATCAAAGGATGAAGTTGTATGGTATAATGCAACAATTTATCTCCAAGTGGGAGATTGTTGAGTTGTGGAGCTTAATCGCTTCACTGACATGCTTTTATAGATTTTTTGGAATACATAGTAACCAACGTCGGTTGAGAAACCTCCGTCATTCACCCATGGACTAGTATTGATCAAGAAAGGAGCAACTGACATCGGTTAGGGCTAACCGACATTGGTTAAGGCTAACCAACATCAGTTGCCTATGCGTGACTATTATAATTGAGTTACGGGAATTAGATCTATCTTTAGTTGTAAATTGAATCTAATGTTTGTAATTGCATAGCTAAAGCGCCCTAAGATTGTAGATGCATATATAAGCATAAAGCTAGAGTTTAGAAGGTAGAATTCAATTAAGAATAGAGAGAAGTTTCCTTTGAGAGAAAAAAGAGAAATTTGTAGAGAAGAAAGTACATGACATCCAAGAAGGTGTGGAAGATTGTAAATCTCCATTGTATTTCCTTTGTGATAACAAATTGGTTATTTCTTGGTGGACGTAGCCCACACTAGGTAAACCACGTTAAATCTTGTGTATTATTTCTTCTTGTTTATTTCCACATTTGATTTATTTTATGCTTAGATTTTATTAATATATCTGTACAACTGGTGTGCTAACACCAAGATGATGCACCCTTCTCAGCTGCACAAGGTTTATATACGAAAGAATTATCATATGGATCAAACTTAACTTATTAACTAGTTGTTTAAAATAGTTAACTAGTTTGTATTGGGTTAACTCCGGTGATTGGCTTATGGAAATCAAATTAAAAAAAATTACTTCAATTTGTGGAAAATAAAATGAAGTGTTACATTTAGAGGCATTTGAACATGATGTTTTTTATTATGAAACCAAAAAGAAGGAGAGGGGAAGGCCTAGAAAGCAAACATACTCATCATGCAACCAACCAACTATCGATTCAAGATATGAGTCAGTGTGACTAACATGTGGGCATCGAAACTCATGACGACCCTTTTCAAATTTGTCGAACCATTATTGTACTTTATATATGTGGTGTAGATGTGATGCAGGATCATCTTCAAGAGACCTTTAAATGCAAGGGTTTTGAATTCATGAGAGAAGAAGAGTTAGGTGTTTGAGAGTTTGAAATTTCAAATTGTCTATTTCCCTCCAAAAATGTTATTTAAATTATAAAGCATGTGAGTACACCAATATGGACTTGATAAGAGATATTAGTTGTCAAGTAATTTTGTAGAAGTTATAAAATGAATTCTATGTCATCAAATGTTAATAAGGATGTCAAAAATGTTCCATCTTGTTGTATGGACTTGAGTAGTATGTGAAGAGTCATAAAAAAGGTAGTTATGGTTTGAAAATATGAGGGTAAATGAGTGTAGTTCAAAGGAGGAAATAAATTAGAAGGGAGTAGTGAGTGGACAATCTTATGTGGAAGGTAAATAAGGAGTGGAACAAGAATTCCTCTTGGGAGGAAGAAAGTACAAGTTTTTGTAAGATAGCATAATATAATATGTAGTAAGCCTATTTTTGTGCTAAGATTTTGTCTTGTTATTACTAATTATGAGTTTTTTGGATTGCATTGACTAATGTTTTTGATCTTTTAGTAATCTTTCTTGAATCCCATAGATGAGTTTTGAAGGTTAGAATTGGCATATGCTTTGTTTCTTGCATAAGAGTTGTTATTTAGAATCCTCCACCATCTTAATTGTGATCTTGCAAACGAAGTCTTTTGTAGGTTAAATGAGATCTTTGAAGTGAAGTCTTGAAGGATAAACACGTGCATGATAATTATGGAAGTGTCATTATAGTGGTTTAAAAGAATATTTTCTATATTTCTTCAGTTATAAACTTGTAATTATAGGGAACCAAGAATGGGACTGTCTCTTTATAGTAATGAGTAAGAATTCGCTTCTTTTCCTTTAAAAGTAGTGCATTAAGGAATCTTCATAGAGAAGTCATATGTGACATGTTTTCAAACAAGAATGTAGGTTCTACCCTTAGGAGAAGCTCAAAGTTTTTCCTTGAAAAAGTAAGGGTGTCAATACCCTATTTTACATGAGAATATAAGTAGCTTCTTACTTGATTGAAGATATTGTACTTACTTTCATGGGTCACTATTAGAACACGAATGTGGGAATGTAGAAAATAGTCATGCATGGAAAATTTGAAGTCTTGAAAGTAAATAACAAGAAATATATGGAGGTTAGAAACTTCTCGGGCTAGTTGGGAACACATTTAGGATTTGAGAAGGAATTGTGTGGTAAAAATCCCCAAATTTGTATTCTTGCTCCTAAATTTGAAACAAAATACTATGACAGGGTCCTTCAACAAAATCATGAATAATTTTAAGATTTTATGGGTGAAACGTTTTTGATATTCATGATAGTCTCATGTAGGGGATAATGCACAATCATAAGGGCTAGTTGTGAAGGGTCCATTTACAAAGGAACTAGGGTTCATCTTAGGAGGTATAACGCCCCTCTATCATCTCACATTCATGCAATTTCCCTTCTTGCCTTTATTTTTCTGAAATTTCAATAAATCTCATCTATTTTCTCACCTTATTTAATTAATTATAAAATGGGCTCCATGTGGACCCATGTGATAATTAAGATTTTGGCCTTTTCTCCCATATCAAATTATTCAATCCATGGGTATTAATATATCCATCTGACACCCCTTTCTTAAATTCAAAATATGGAATCTTTTATCTCACCTACCATGTCAATCATGCTCCCCACTACATCTAATAAGTACAACCATGGACCCCATATGATCACACCATATCTCTTAACTCGGGTTACTCTACCCAACCACAGTTAATTATTAACCCCAATCTAACTTCACCATTAAGCTATAAATATGGGTTTTTCCCCATATTTCTAACAAAGACCCCTGTCCTGCAAGAAAAAGGGAGAAAATTTGGGAAAATGTTGTTTTGAATTCTTAGCTCCTTGTTTATCAATTATATCCTCATGATGTCCTCGTAACGACAATGTAATCCCCACGACACTCTTCTCATGATTCGTTAGTCCACATAGCATGGTTCTTATTGCACGTTGTGTTCAAATCAGATCAATAACGCCATCTACACACCCGTAACGTCAGGTTCCTTTATTTATCATCTTGCATGTTATTTATTCATCTTGTATTTTATCATTATCTTCCTGGACATGGGGGTTAACGTCCTCCAAGGGAGTTAAAATCCTCTTTGAACCAACACTGTCTGGGCAACCCCCACATATTGTTATCTAATCTTATCTATTTCATTTTTACAGATCTAGCTTCTTTATATCATACATCTATCTTCTTTGTGTCCATAGATCCACATCTGCATCTAAGGTCCTAAGCCCTCCATCATTCAAAGTTTTTGGTGGCTTCCAGTATCAGATTTCACCCGCGTGAGAATGAAGTTTCTTGTACAAAATTTGGCACGCCCAGATCCTAGATCTGGTCGTTTTGTTTTTTATTTTACTCATCTTTTCTAACTTGCTTGTTTGTAATATCTTAGTATTTGTTGATCTCATTTCAGTACAGTCACTCATTGAGGTCACTGTGGAGGTACGTGTTCTTCTTGTTATCTGTTGAGTTTGACCCACAGGAATAAGTCCAAAAATTGACCTTATGGCTTGAATTTTGTTTTCAAACTTGGTTTTGCAATAAATATATTTCTTGTTTTTATTACTTGCTTTATTTTTCATAAGTGTTGTAAGTATCACTCTTAATCGTCATAAAAATATTAGTATCTAAAACTTTCTAATTAGGGTACAAGTCAGTCACATTTTGTGGTTTATATCCATTTGTCTCATTTATGGTACGTTCATTGATTTTCTTAGAATGATAGTTAATATACAATCTCATTTGTATTCCTTTATCTAATAATATTTACATCACAAAAAAATAAAAAATACGTAATCAGTATTAAATTCAATTAAATTAAATAAAAATAAAAAGTAAAAAATAATAATAATTAAGACTATGTATCCTAACTTCCCCGAGCTCTCTACCTATCTACCCATACATCTCCCATCTCCTCTCCCCGAGCTACTTCCCTCTCATCTACAAGTCCTCACCTATCCACTCTCCCCTATCCCCTATTTCCACTCACCATGTAGTTCCCAACTCCTTCATCCACTCACTCCTACCGAGCCACTGGTAACCCTATTCCGAACTCCCCCCATCTCCCTTCCACCTCACTTCTCATCCTTATGACCCAGCCACCTTCGAACCCTATCCAACATCCGACTCCACAAACTCACCGTCCCTCGATCGCCATCTCCTCTACCTCAGCCGAGTCTTACACATGAAGTCTTAACTTTCAACTCCCAAATCACCTCTTCCCAAGCTACTTCCCATGTCCAACACATCACTCAAATCCGTCCACACACGTAGCTCTTCCACTCCCCATGAGCTCCATTTACCTTCTCCTCTGCTCGAGCTCCCATTCTTCCCACACAGACTGAGACCCTTCCCACAATGATCACCTCTCCCATCCACTCCAACTCCACTCTCCAACTCTCCACCCATCTCCCTTCCTTCCCACACTAATCCTTTCCCCTACTCACATGTTCTCTCCACTCCCTAAGCCTGTGGTTTCTCACATCTCACGTAAATGAATCTCCACACAGACTTACAAGATTTTGATGCGGGGTTCCTCCACTATTTCCGTCTCCATTTCAAACTCACGCAACCCATTTGTAGATTGTGCTCATAGCACCGAAAGCACTGTCACCACCCATGATAAAATATCATCCATCTCTCCCCCAAACCACTTCATCCCTCTCCAACAAGCCATTTTCCTCCTCTCCACCGAGCCATTATCTTCCTCTCCTCATCAAGCCCTCCCCTTTCCTCCCTCTTCACGAATCATCCCTCAACCCCAACCACTCAGGTCCACTTCCTTCTCCACCTATCCTACCTTGGTTCATCCCAACAACCTTCCACTTTACCCCTTCTCGGTCACGACTCAACCCCCAACTAACATACACCAACCCATGTGGTCTTCGTCCCTCTCCAGGAACACTTTCCTCGACCAAGAGGACCCTTCCATGTGAACTCCACATGGCTCGACCATACACGCACTACCACCTTTCCAATCAAAGTGCCACATTTTTAACTCACTTAATCAACGAATCAAATTAGGCTAACATTATTTATTTCAAATCATATGAACCACTAATATAAGCTATACTATTATTTTTCATTTATCTAACCCTGGTTAGTGTTACTTCGTAAATATAGGTTGATTCAACACTTAATTTTATGATTTTGGTTCATCTCCTCATGAATTAATTGGTGAATATTGACGCTTCATCAGTATTTAGTTAGGCTCAATTTGTTAATTCCATTGTAACATTAATTAAATTCAGTCATTTTAACTCGCTTAGATCCCTTTATTTCCCATAGTATGTAAGTCATCCCAAATATACCTTTAAGTGTTTTTTGAAACAAACATATATATATATATATATATATATTAGTGCATTAGAATAATTAGAATAATCATCTTTATTATTTCTCTAATTAAGCATCACTTTCAGCACCACGTCATTAGGACCATTATATTGCTTTTCTTATTTTGTCATCCGCATGAATTAATTGTTTTATTTGCTTCTGTAGGTAAACTCCACAACGTTGCGACCAAAACAATAACAATGTCAAAGACCAATATTGAAATCAAACACATCAAAAAACATTTTCATCGACCTCATTCACAATTGTGCATGGTGACATTCTAGAATATCTGGGCATTCCAGACCACTAAGTGGCACTTTCAAACCACGCCACTATCACACACGATCAAATAAACAGGAAAGGCATTATCTAGATCCCCCTTCCAGTCGTGAATGGTGCACTGTTAAGGTCACTGGATGTTCCGGGTCCGTGACTAATACCTCTATACACGTGCAATTAAATAACAAGGAAAAGTGATTCTCTAAGTATTCCTCATTTTTCTCTATTTTCTCTTTTCTGCATTGAATTTTCCCTTTTCTGAGTGATTATCTACATCGAATGTCACATTTCATTTTGGATTAAAAAGAACCTTTCTTTTCTGCATCCTTCTTGATCACATAGCCTAAGTAAGGGGTTTAACTCTCTGTATTTCACTTATCACACACTGCCTGAGACTGCACGAACATAATTAACACATCAAAACATTCCTCTCACCTGGTTAACTGATTGGGACTTAAACACCCAACAGGAAACCATCTCAGACATCTCCTAATCCAAAACTATCTGAAACCAACCTTATACTTCTTTAGGAACCATCATTATTCATTTTATCTTACATCTCAAAATTAATCATGATGATAAAAAATATTCTGCTTGATTTGTTTGTCAACAACATACATAAACAAATGTTTCTCTATTTCACACCTATTGTCGCTCTCTCTCAAATCGAGACAAAACAACAATATGCTCTATCCAATGATATTACTTCTTCTGATGATCTCACCCAACAAGATACTAAACTCAAAACCACATCGTCAGTCACCCAACCTCTAGTCTCCATGGTCTCACCTCATGAGAACCATGTCATCCAAAATTGTCCCCACCTTGACACCAACCCTCATATCCCTCATCAAGACAGTCTTCCTAAACCGATTGCACCACCTTCTCCCATTCCTCTAGAGACACTCGGGCCTCCTCCTAACCCCATTTATGACTTCTTACTCCAAAAATCTCCTACAATCTCTCAATCCTCTCAATCTCCTAAATTGGTGGATCGCATTCCACCCACATCCCATTTTGACAATTCTATTTCATCCACTATTAATAGGCATGTCTAACCATCTCAACCTCTTCACACTTACATTCTTTCCTATCGTATGCTCCAACCGTCTCAAACTCTTAACACACATATCCCCGCTTACCATTTACCACAGCAACTTATCCAACTTCAACAACCACATCATACCCCTATTTCTCAACATCAGCCTATGCAGTAATCCCAACCCATGACACATGTTAGTCCTTATCAAGAAGCTCCTCACACACCTACATATCTGTAAATTAATCAATTATCTTATCAAACCATTCTGCAAACATCCTATCCACAAACTTATCAACCACCTTATCAAACGCTTCACCAAACACCCATACATCCACAAATACATCATTCACCTTATCACACTATGTTTCAAACCACACAACCAATCCAATCTCAACCTTACAACACCTCGAGTGATTCAATTCACACCTTAATGAATTGGTTAGCCAGTTTAGAAACCCTTACCATAGCACCCAAGAACACCTTATCCTATGAACAAATCTGTAACAAACCCATTCATCCATCGGTTCCAATCAAACCCTACCTCCTCATTGGAAACTTCCTACATTTAACTAAGTTCAACAACAAGGAAGATCCCCAACAACATCTCCTTGCATTTAAACATGCATGTTGTCTTATTGCACATGATCATGATCTACTTCTTCGCACTTTCCCCATGTCATTTTCTAGTCCTGGGTTGGACTGGTACAATAGTATCCCGCGACATTCTATATTCTCCTTCACCCAACTTGCACAATTGTTCTTAGAACACTTTTCTATCAATATCACATGCAAAACCACTATCGCTGATCTATATACCATTCGACAGTTTTAAGACGATCCCATCACCGACTTCATCAAACAATGGCATGGTGTTATAAACCAACTATCCTTCACTATCCCACAAACTGAACTCATCGAATTATTCTCGCGTTCATGTGAAAAAAATATATCATCCACTTTGCAGATCCAATCATTCTGAACCTTTGATGAAGATTTCACAATGGCTCATAAACTTGAAAACCGTGCCATTGAGCAGGGTCATCTCAAACTCAGATCGGCTAAACCTAAAGTTGAATCTACTAAACCATTCACACATAATGACAAGTTTAAGGGTGCAGCCAACACTGTGGTCATTAAACCCTTGTCAACATCTACATCAAACACATGGTCTCAACAACGATCCCCTCAATCAACATCCAACTACACTCCCTTAGGAGAATCATATAGCTCTGTATTTGATAAATTGATTACTGTAAACTCCATCCAACTTCCTCCCATACGACCCATGGACAACTCACAAGCCAAGCCTATTTGGTATCATGAAGCCCACTATTGTAAATATCATCGAGTTAAAGGTCACGACATTGAGAAATGTCATTCCTTCAAAGATCATGTCCAACAACTCTTAAATCAAGGGGATATCCAAATCGATAGCTCCAACTGCACAAACTAATCAACCACCAAAAAATCACGTCACCCCCTTTACATCTCAACTATCAAATGCTTATATGATTGACATTGTCAGTCAAGATCTTATCTTATCACCAACTCCACATGTTCCCATAGTGGACATTATTCCCACCTCTTATTCAGAACCTGTCACACCTACATCAACTTTTACTACTTATCCTGAACCTGCACCTTCTCCTATCCTTGTCACATCCACATCAAATTTGACTATACCATCCACTTCCGTCACTTGAAGCACACCCCAATCTACCACATTCAATTCATCCTTAGCACTTATTTCAACCCCACTGATATCCACACATACCCATACATCTCTCACACCTACTCCTTCACCCAAATCTGCCTCAAACACACCAGTTGCTACACCTACATTACTCACAACCATCCCAACTAAACTTAGTTCTGCTACATGCACCCTTGCAACCCCACCTTTGACATCAACCCCATTAGAAAACATATCATTCTTACCCCTCGAAAAATTTATGAAACAACCAGTCCCATCTACTTCTACATCTGAAAATGCTCTTGCATTTGCTGCATTACCCATACCCATAAGGTCTACTCCATCGGTTATCACACCACCCACATCTCCAAATCTTCCAAAAATGCCTACATCTTTATCTATGCCAACGACCCCTATATCTATCATACCAAAAAATACACCTATCCCTACCTTGACATCTTTACCTATATCTTCGCCCATGGCCACATCACCCAGTCTACCCCAATATTCTTTACCTAATCCTTCTATCACACCAACCAAATCCTCTCGATCTGTAACCCTATCAAAGATACCCTTTGGATCATCTATTGAACCAACACATCCACCTAAATCAAATAAAGATGATTTACCTTCTCCCTCTACAAAATCAACTCTTTCCTTGCCAAAACCAAAACAATCCACATCTCACATAGATATCATTAATCGCATCATACAAACACCTATCTCTCCATTAACGTCCTCGTCTTGTTTTAGGACATTTTCTCCATTAATAACCACACCACCACTATCAGATCCTCCAGTTGAAATTATTATCATCCCTGCTAGAGGTAAATATTCTCGATTGAATTCTAAGGCTCGAGGAAAACATCCCTGATAGTCCCCTTGCATCCTCAAAAACATTCAGAGTTTTCCCTCTTCTCAACAATCCAATGCCACAACATCTATGTTAGGATCAGTCTCTCCATCTACGACATCTTGCAACAATCAATCCACATCCAAACAATACAATCCTTCAACCAAATTTGATTTTTCCTCTAAAACACAAAATTCACCCATCCAATCTACATCCACTTTTTCTCCTAACTCCAAGCTGAGATATCCTATCAAAACCCACAAGAGTTACCTTCCCCATGACACTTCAATGGGGTCTTACACAGATATCCTTCGACATTTAACTTGAATATCTGCCATCACACTTCCTCCCATTAAATCCTTTAATCCCTATGGTCCCAAGCCATCATGGTTCAATCCTAATTGCAGTTGCACTTATCATCGTACCCCAGGCCATGACATCGAACATTGTAAGGCATTTCGGACAATCGTCCACAACCTTATTGAGAAAGATGATTTCCTCATTCAGGGGAAAGTTCCTTCTCCATCTACATTGAATCCAATTCATATCCCATCTGTTGGGTCTCCCATGATTCCTTCATCCACATCATCCCTTAACATCCCTCCTGCACACAACATTCCTCCTAAGGAAGGTCCTCCATTGTTCATCAATACCGCTTATCTTACTAAGCACACTTGTGGTCTCCGATCGTTTACCCCATCCAAATCTAAAACAATCTCATCTAAACTCTTTCGACATCCTTTAACTCCTTCACATTTAACTTATTGGGGGAACAACCTTCCCTCGCCCTTGAGCATCTCATCCATACAACTCCCTTGTTACTAGGGGACTTCACTCTTTGACATTGTTTTGTCTACCTCCTTCACATTCATCCAATCTAAACTATTTCTGCCCAAATCCTCACTCATTTTAAGTCCACCATTGTGGCCATATTTATGCCTCTTTTGAGGCATCATCTTTTTTCATTAAAGTCCTCCTTTGAGGCCATGTTTGTCTCTCCATTGAGGGACCTTTTTCTCGAAACCATTGTGGAAATATTTATGCCTCTTTTGGGGCCATTGTGGCCTCTTTTGATATTTGTGTCTCTTTTTGGGGCACCATCTATTTCTTTTGATTTCCACCATTGTGGCCATATTTGTGTCCCTTTTGGGGCACCATCTATTTCATCAAGTCCACCATTATGGTCATATTTATGTCTCTCACCGTTTATTTCATCAAGGGGCAATTTTATGTATCTCTTAGGGAATAATTTCATCTAAATCCACCATTATGGTCGTATGTTCATTTCCTTTAGGACATAGTTTTATTTCCTTCTTGTCTATCATCTCATCTTATTGCAACTTCATTGTCTTCCCTCTCTTGGTGGTAAACCAGAGATGGAACCTCTTAATGCATTGCACTTGTGACCAATCTACTGTTAGCATATCTACCAATGAGCACTTAGTTACATCCTTAGATTATTACGCCATCCTTATCCTTCCATTTTTCATTGTAATGATATGAATTATGTGGTCTGCCTTCACTACTTTGATGTGACCCCATAACCATTACATCTGTCACCTTCTCATTCTCCTATTGCAGCCATGCAAAGGGTCTAGGGTGTCTCTTGTACATTCCTTATCCCCTCCTAAGTGGTCTACTTAGCTATTCCTAGCTCTCCCCCATGTGAAGCTAAAATTCATGTATGCAAAAGGCAAAATCAAAGTTATCAAAAACAGACTGATCCCTCGAAGGACAGTTGTTCATGCAAAGAAAGAGAGAAGCTAAAAGCAAAAGCATACAAATCAAAATCAAAGCAAAATAAAAAGAGATAGACCGATCCCTTGAAGGACGACTATCATATTATTCTTATCATCCATATTATGTATAAAGTAGACAATACCCTTGAAGGATGGCTGCTATGTTATTATGGCATCTGGAAGGTTTTCTGCATTGGTTAGCCTTCATTTTATCAACATTTTCCGAAAGCTTCCCCCATTGATCAACTTTTTGCTATTGTTCTTTCCCTTTCCCAGAGCTGGGGCATAGACTTAAGGAACACCACCTTTGGAGAACCTTCTTCTTGTGTACAAGTTACATCTCAAATCCATTTATCATGTCAACATTAGGATTACAAGCATATTTCATCCATATTTCCCTCATGGTCTTTTGGTATAACTAACTATTGTTGGTTATGTGTTAACACTTGCTATCGGCAGCAAGTGCAATGCCTTGAGTGGTAACCTTTCTTGTTTATCTCCAATCCAGTTCAAAACATAGTTTCCATGTATGCCCTTGCTACAACTATGTTCCTTTTATCTCATCAAGGTAATCTTTTATCAAAATCACATCAAATTTCACACATGAATGTGCTCACAAATACACTTTTCAGTTTGCGAATTCTACTTGATCGTCATTGCAGTTTGTGAATCCTACTTGAGGGTCTTTCTCAAGGCAAGTTTGTTATCCTCAGCTCCTTATCTCTCAACATGTTCAACAATGTCTTTGATCCATTGCTCTTCACTCCCCATTTCCACTCATCCCCATTTGTCTCCACATCATCCTTCTCACCTTTCTGTCCCCTTGCACCACGTCAGATATCTTACTTGTCTTTCCTCTTGAGTTTCCCTTTCACTCTTCCACTTTCAGTTTGACAATCTTACTTAACCATCCATACAACCAGAGAATCTTAGTTAAGGTATATCTTATTCCTTGGATCCTCCTGTTGTATAATATTCTCCACCATTTCCTCTTTCAGCGGACGACAATCACCACCACAAATGTCTTTCCACTCCTTTTCCACTTGACACATTTGCATCATCACTCCCACCACGTGGGCATCCCAATTAAGGATTTCCCTTACACTCTCCATCTACACTGCATATGTTCCTCCATCCACTCATGTCACACTCCTTTGTTTCCTTGTTATCACTTTGATATCACCTCCTTTCATCTCTTGTTCCATTTTGATATACACTACTCAGTATTTTCATCATCCTTCTTCTTCTTCAGCTTGGTGATCCTACTTAACCATCCCCGTCGCAGGGAAATCTTACTTAAGAGTTCCTCTTAAGAATGGTTTGCCATCTGACCCTTCCACCTCCCATCATATCTTCCTCATCTTCTATCTCCCGCCTCTCATCATACTCATCCACTCCAACCAACCATTCCACACCTGTATCCAATACAATGTTGTCTTTCTCCTTCCATATCGTCACTGCTGGTTTGGTGATCTTACTTAACTCCTCTTGTGGCATGGCGATCTTACTTAAGAGTCCCTCTTAAGCATGATCTGTCATCCTGCACTCGCCCACTACCCCACATTCTCTCCATCTACATTTTCTCTTCATTCCCCATCATCACATCCTCTCACCTCCTCTTTCATTCTCACAAACACCACTTCCTACTGGTCCCTTTTTCATCTCCATCATCCGTCGTTGGGTAATCTTACTTAACCGTTGCTTCTCCATTCATTTCGTGTCTTTTTTCTTCATTTTTCTCTCATTCATTCTCAATTATTGCATCCTCTCCTCACCTTCATCTTCCTACACATCGTTATCCCTCCTTTCTTTACTCTTTCCACTCCATCTTCTAGAGTTCTCCCATATATCTACCCCCATACTTACCCATCATTGTCATTGATCTTCCCCTAACATTATTTCATCATCATCTTCTATTTCCGTGCTAGTAATTATCGATGGAATTCTCCTAAAAATCACTCATCCCCATTTTACACAGCCTGAAATCCTTTTCTTTGACCTCCTCCATTCTATCTTCATTCCTTCCTTCCTCTGTGCCCTCTAATCATTATCGAGGGACTTCTCCTAACATCCCTTCATTGGCGTTCCCCCTCCCATTCTTCGTTTACTTTCTGCCTTGTCTCATCTTTTGTCCCATCCTTTCCTATTGATCATTATCAGTTGATTCATCCTAACATCCATTCACTGCAATTGCCTCTCCTATCCCTTCATTTCTTTTTCCTCTCCACCTCTCCATCTTCCATTCTTCCTTGCCAATTTCTTCACTATCTTCATCATGCACCCTCTCTCTATTTTCTCGTCATCAACTTATCCTCATCTCATGCATCTCCACATCTTTTCCAATCGATGTCATTCCTCCCCTCAAGCTTCTCTTTACGTTCCTTATGCTTCTCACTCTTTATCAAATATCTCCATTCTTGGTTCCCTTCCTTCTGCCTAATTTTCTTCGTTGTCTTCTCCTCCTTTATGATCCTCATCTTATTTCACTTCCTCTACATATCATCCTTCTCCTTGTTTTACCTTGCACTTCCTCCTTACTTCCCCCATGATAACCTGACTCTTCAACATTGTCCCATCTCCTTTATCATCTCATCATCCACATGCATTTCCATGCGGTCAGTTCCATATTATTTGCCTTGGATTTCCTCACTATGATCTGTTTCCTTTAATTTTCTTTTCTCTATCATCTCTTTCATTTTCCATTACTTCTCTACCTTCCTCTGCTTCATCCTCCTTCACACCTTTCATTTTAATTAACTCTCTCTCTTTTTCATAATTTCACCCTCTGCTCTGTTATTTTTTTTGTCTTCTCTTTGCTTGTCCTTCTTCATTTCCCCCTTTCTCTATAATCCTTCTTTGTTATCTTCTTCCTCCCCTTTCATTCCTTCTTTTCTCCTCCTCCATCTCCGTCCCTCTATTCCATACCCATGTTTCCTTCACATTCAGTCTTTCTTACTCTTCTCATAATCAACCAATCCTCTTGTCTATTCCCTTTTCTCTTTCTCAACATCCCTCACACTTGGTATTCATGGTCAATGCCAATGTTTCTCCGTTTATGTACCACCATCGATCAATTTCATCATGTTCTCGTTCTTCTCTCTATAGCATTAGCCTCTTCTCTTTTTTAGAACCCTGTCACATCTTTTATCTTCTCCAGTCCTCTTGCAGGGACATCATCATATCCATTTCTAAGAATCTCTTCCTATCTTCCTTTGACATTTTTGTCTTGGAAGATACCATAACGGCCATCACCTATCTGATCTTGTTCTCTTCCATGAATATTTGCTCTGATTTTGTTTTGTCACAAAAGTATCTTGACTTCTTATCCTACTTATCGAAGAAATAAGACTACTTTTACATCTTCTAATTTGCTAACACTTATGCATCTTTCCTATGAAACATGATTGCCATCATATTTATCACCCTTTTAGGGCATTTTATCTCACCTTTCTATCATATCTACTCATCATGTGCACATTTATGATTATTCCACATGGGATATCTTATTTCAGCATCCATCTATGTCTTATGTTGGGGCATCATTATCTTCATCATCTCACTTTATGTCCCTTTGCTGAGGACATCATGATTTTTCATTTTTGATTCCATTCGATTCCTCGCAGACAAAGGATTTTGTACATATTTTTGCATTCAGTTGCACATATTTTGATATTTTCCTATGACCCATAGGTCATCTTGGTTTACATCCATACTGCAGTGGTCTTCACCCACTCACTGGTATGAAGAAATTTGTCATCTATCTTGATTGAGACCACAATTTTCCTCTACTGATGTGGTATTGAAGTCACTGCCATACTTTTTTTCATTGTTATTGCGATCCTTTTTTGCCTAGGGCATCTTGCCTTTGGTCATGTCTTCATCCATCCTCGAACACATAATTCATCTAACCTTTTTTGTTTTTGTCTCGTGGCTTGCTATCGTAAACCACTCAACAAAAAGGGACAAATGTAGACACCGATTTTTGGTATAGTGCCCCTTCGTCATCTCACATTCATGCAATTTACCCTCTCGCCTTTATTTTTCTTAAATTTCAATAAATCTCATCCATTTGCTCACCTTATTTAATTAATTATCAAATGGGCTCCATGTGGACCCATGTGATAATTAAGATTTTGGCCTTTTCTCCCATATCAAATTATTCAATCCATGGGTATTAATATACCCATCCAACATCCCTTTCTTAAATTCAAAATATGGAATCTTTTATCTCACCTACCATGTCAATCATGCTCCCCACTACATCTAATAAGTCCAATTGTGGGCCTCACATGATCACATCATATCTCTTAACTTTGGTTACTCTACCAAACCACAGTTAGTTATTAACCCCAATCTAACCTCACCATAAAGTAATAAATATGGGGTTTTCCCCATATTTCAAGGACCTGGACTGACTGGACATGGAGGAAATAAGTTAGAAAATTTGGGAAAATGCTATTTTGAATTCTAAGCTTCTTGTGTATCATTATATCCTCATGATGTCCTCGTAACAACACTGTAATCCCCACAATACTCTGCTCATGATTCGTTAGTTCACGTAGCGTGGTTCTTGTTGCACGTTGTGCTCGAATTAGATCAATAACACCATCTACACACCCGCAGTGCAAGGTTCCTTTGTTTATCAACTTACACCTTATTTTTTCATCTTGTATTTTATCATTATCTTTCTGAACACAGGGGTTGACATCCTCCAAGGGAGTTAAAATCCTCTTAGAACTGACACTGTCTGGGCAACCCCCGCATATTGTTATCTAATCTTATCTGTTTCAGTCTTGCAGATCTAGCTTCTTTTATCACACATATATCTTCTTTGCACCCATAGATCCACATATGCATTTGAGGTCTTAATCCCTCCATCATTCAAAGTTGTTGGTGGCTTCCTGTATCGGCTTTCACCCACGTGAGAATGAAGTTTCCTGTACAACAATAAGAAGACAATTTGAGCAAGATGAGTACACAATGATGTTTAAGCATTATGAATCAAGTTAAAGGTTGTGCTAAATGTTTTTTAGATATTGAAATAGGGTCAAGTAGTTGGAGAGTCTTGGTAGAGGCTAAAAATCAAGAAATCGTTAGTTTGTGCTTAGAACTAGTAAAACAAGAAGGAAAATTTTATGAAGGGAAAGTGGAAGAAGAGTTGTAGTGAATGAGTTGAGTTGGATGATTGAAGTGACATCTAAGGTAAGGTATGAAGCAAGACATATTGAGCATTGAAGCCTTTCAAGGTAAATTGATCACTTTTTGCAAGAATAAGCCATTTTTGGGCTTGTGAATGATCCTCAAATGCAGAGAATAAGTGAATTAGTTGTATGAAACCTTCTTGATCAGTTGAATATATGGTTGATGGTTAAACCTCTTTGCATCAAGATGACACAATTTTCATCTATCGGTTCACAACCACACACTTGATTGAATTAGTGGAGGTAATATTTTTGCATGGAAATTCAATCTTTGAACCCTCAATTTTTGAATTGATAAAAACAATTAAATGTTTTATTGAGGACTATTTGAATATAAGAAAAATTTCGAAATATCATCACTTAGTGAGAGTAATTTAGATCATTTTATATCTATTCAATATTATTAATATTTTCATTAATATGCCCCTAGGGTTGGTCTCAACGATATATCATTGTGTCAGTGATGATTAGGTCATGGATTCAATCCCGATTTATTAGAAGAAAATTCATTTGGGGTTTCTAGAAAAAGAAAAAAATTGTGGTTTAAACACGCAAAGCTGAGGCTTTGGGCAGAACTTCTCAGAGTGGACGGTTTTAAAAAGCACCGCCTAGCTTTTCTTGGTCTGCTTGAAAAATACTTTTGTGGGATTCTCCCAACCAACAAAGCTTAAATTTGCCAGTACAGTTGGTCTTCTTAGGGGAACAGGGTCTATTCAATCTCTCTCTTTCTCTCTGTAAAACTCGTAATAACCATGAGAAAAAAAAAATAGAGATCGGATAAACCTTGGACTCAGATGGTGACTAAGAAGTAAGGACTAACCGTGTACCTGGTTGATTAAAAAATTGGGTTTTAATGTATTTTCTTTTGATCTTTTACCATTTTCCTTCAAGAAATCCTTCCTTTTAGACTATAATGGGATGGTGGTGGTGGGGATTGCTGCATACGGTGATAACACTGTTACATCATTTTCTGACCATGATATGAAATCATCTTTTTCGGGGGTGTAAGAATCTGGATAACTTTCAATCATTGTCATGGTGGAATTAATTTTTGGTTTAAAGCAGATGATGATGGAGGTTTTGAAAGAATTCCACCCATAGATTTCCTGACACATCAAATTATGGGGTTTTTTAAAACCAATATAGCAACATCAAGAACTCAAAAACTTACCATCATAGGATGCCATGAGAGAAAAAAAAAAGTTAGATCATAAAACCTGTTTACTGCAAGTAATAATAAATCTTGACCAACACGCTTGTGGTTCCCGGAAACAGGGTTTCGGAAATGACGTGGGTTGAAACGGAGTTAGGAAGAACAGTGAAGCAGAGACCCACGTCAGCAGCCTGCGGTGGATCTGATGCCCTGCCACGTCGGAGCAGTGTTTTTCTGTCGTGTGTAAATAACTCCATGTCTGCTGGTGCTGCTATTTTAACTTGATGTGTGTGCAGTTGTGTCTTTTGCCTAATGCCTGCCTGTCCTTGCAGTTGCAACCGCAACTAACACTGCACCATCATGTTTCTGCTCACCTCCATTTTAACTCAAAACATTACCATTTACAAGGATCTAACGTGTCTCTTGGGGGATTCACATGTAGAATTTTAACCAGGTGCAATGAGAATCAAACCAGACTTGGACCACCAGTACTATTGATTTACCATCAAAGTCAGAGTTAAAGAATCTTTGTATTACATGGTTATTTCTTTAATGAAATCCCTCTTGTCGGATCAACCGATCTACGACTTAGACATTTCATGTTTCGAAAAGCACCTCATTTTCGGAATGACTGGGTTAGGGACGGGATTTTTTTTTAAATGTATGTGTAATTTTTATAATTTATTTTATTTAAAACACTAGTCGTATTCGTGGAGCACTTCAATTTTGACAAAGGACACTTGGATTGAAATTTTTGGACTTGCTATTGAGTAATCTACACACCATGGACTAATTTATTAAAATAATATTAGTTTGATTGGCTTCAAAAATTTATTATCTTAATTTTTAGAAAGTTAATTTGACTAAACCAAAAATCATGAAGATATTTTCATATTTTAATAATTTTTTAGGATAAGAGATGTTTGGCTCTTTTATTTCAAGAGAAGTTTGATTTTTGATTAGAAATTTTAATTCCATAACTTATTACACTGGAGGTGTCTCCTTTGAAGAGAGCCTTGCTGGAAAATGTCAAATTCCGGCGGGCTCTTTTTCAGCGACGCAATTTCAGCAATGTTGTTTCGACATAAATGTTTTTTTATTTTCATCCGGTGTAACTTGCACCTCATGTGCAATTGCTAGTATTTAGAATAAGGCCTCTTTCATTGTCATCTTCCTCCTATGTGGTCTTTTCATGTGTCCTCTACTTAATTTTTCCTTTTTACTTCTGAAACTAAGATTGTTAATTGGCCATGTATCACAATATAATGGTCACAATTGAGATTGATGGAAAAATAAAACATAGGAAGAATGACCTCATGATTAACTAGTTAATATGAGCAGATCTATGAGATATATATGATTTGGAACATGTCTTTTTAAGTTTTTATTCTCTTTTAAATTTCACAATCCTTCATTGCACTTCTCTAATTCTATAAATTAATTTCAACTTTTTTCTAAAGGTTGATTTTTTTTTTCTTCTGACTTTAAGAGATGCTCTGGCACACCACGAAATCATGGATTATATTCTTTAATCTCATTATTATTTTTTATCTTGTGAAGGTAGATTATATTGTATTCATTGTGTTATTTCTTTTTTTATTCCCGGCAATCACATCATGCCACATGGTAAATCTAATTTCTGATTGATATTTTGTAAAGTTTTTCATCCATTTTTTTGTAGCTATTGGTTTACCCTTTATTTAGGTGCATTCTTGTTTACACCCTATGTTCTTGTTTAAATGTGATGTGCAAAATAATATTTAGGATGTAAGGGTTCGCTATAGGAGATTACTTAGAATTAATTAATTTATAATTAACCATACATCATCATAACAACACATTAATACTTGTAACCATGATAAGTCATAGAAAAATGGCTCAAAAACGCAAGAGGGGATGAAGACTTAGATACACATAGTGGAACATAAGCAATCTAGATGTGTAGACAGGGAAAACATGTTGATATGAGATTGAAGATGCTTCATTTTTTAGGCTGAAACTAGAACATAACCTGGTGTAGGACCGTAAAACTATTGTATGCTCTTGTCCTTAATATTTACAATCCTGACTGATATTGTACGATCTTTGACTTTCTTGCAATGAGATTCTATAACTAGTGTTTCCCTTCACTTGTCTGGAAACATGCTTTGTTATATGTCAATCTTGTTCACACAACCTATAATGACCTACAACAAGTAGAAACCCTAGATACATGCAATATCCTTCATCAAAGCCTTAGATTACAAAAGGAGAAATTAGTGTATGGTGAGGTTGGACTACCCTTGGTAGTCAACCCTTACTGAACCAATCCAAGTTTCGTACTATAGTCTCTCAAGCGGGATCAAACCTCATGTTGTTATCCTAGGTATAGGTCCAAGGATGAATGTGATCTAAGCCAAGCCTCTATGAATACCTCGTGTCTCTTGACATAAAATTTTAAAATTATATTTGTAATAGTTTCTTGTAAGAGTGTTAGGTGAGTTATAAAGTGATATTGACTTGCTTATATAGCCTTCCATAGGTGAAATATGCTAACAAGGCCAACCATAGAAAGATGAAACAACATAATAAAGATATTCAAGTAAAAAATTGTCATAAAATATGAAAATTCAAAACCGTACGAGTTGTTCAGGACTGGATTTCACATCCTAACCAAACTATACGGTTCAAGATAGGAGATGTAATGCAAAAATAATGAGCATGATGCACAAGGTTCATTTATTGCTTTGATTAAATAATTACTTCTTTATTTCATGATAGTTCATAAAGTAAATATGAGAAAGTCATAAAAGAGCTAAAGATATATACTAATTGGATTTCAAAAGTGAGAATTTTGCTTATCAAGGAGCATAACCAAACTTGACATTACAAAAGAATAAGTTACCAAATTTTAATGTCTACGATGTCAAAAGCTAATAAATATACATATTCATAGACTATATTAGAACAACCCTAATAATATGAACTAAAAATACTTAAACATGGACACATGTGAAAATTAACAAAAAGTACAAATAGATGTAAAATATGGATTAATACACACAAAAAGAAGACTATATTAATATGGAGAGATGTTGGTAAGTAAGTAAGAAGGTTGAAAATAACACTAAAAGGGTTGGAACTGATATTGAATGGTATGAAACTAAGATGGGATAGGCTGAAAACATTGTGTTCACAATTTAACTATTATGATGGGAAACCACAACAAACACCTGAACAACAATCACATCTTAGAAGACAATAGAACAAGATAATGCGTGGATTGTGATTGAGTTTTAAGGGGAGACTACGCCATATTTTAACCCAAATATCAAAAAATATATTGATCATGAGAGAGGACTCAGCTAACACGTGGCTAAAACTTGAAACACGTGTATGGAAAAGAAACAAACTAAATCTACGGTGACTTTAGCATAGTTAAATAGAAAGTGAAACTTCTTAAGTAAGATCGTAAGATAAGGAGGTTCTGGAATCCTGTTCAGGAATGAGGATGAAAGCGCTTAAATTTGAAACTATTGAAAATGAAACCATCCAAAATAAACAACAGTAGGGAGACGCGAAGGAAATGGCAAGGGAGCAAGACATGTTCAAGCTTTCGGGGCATCGGGGAATTCAGTGCACAGAATATAAGCTTCTTCCTTTTCGAGATACCAGCAGAAACTCCTGCACGACAGCCCTTTTAAGACACGGCATATATGACCTGGTGGTGGGTTCTTTATTCTCTTCTCTGTTAAAATTTTCCCGTATTTGACGAAGCCAACGATGCAGATCGCAATGAAATTCTAATCTGCTTGTCCATCGTTATGCTGTAGACTATGTCATATTTTAGATTTATCGACGTGTAATTTTATAGATCCTACACGGTGCACAGGGTCGCTCTTCCTTTCGCTTCTTGTTTTAAAAGATTTCTGTTACGACTAGGTCTACAAATAATGTACACTTTTTCAGTTTGGCGTTATAATTTGACTACTCCAATAAATTTGGAATCGAATTTAATTTTATCGAGTAAATCAAATATATTTGGCTTAGGTTTGTATCGGACCAAGATCTCATATAAGTATTGGATTTGATCTGGTGGAAATTATGATCGCTAATCTGACTCTCGAATATTCTCTTAGAAGGAAATAGACATTAAATGTACGAGTGTGGGACCCATGTTTTCATTACTACTAGTTTATGTGGAGATTAGAAAGGAACATGCCAGAAATAAAGCCAGACTTAAAAAGAACGATTACATCAAAATATATAATAATTAAAATAATAAATTTATTTAAGGGACAAAATAGGGTGTAAATGTCTCGAGAGCCTCGTTTAAGAATGTCAATAGTATAGACTACCAATCGTACCTGAAATGTACGATGAAAACGTCGAAGGGGATGTATTGAAGCAGTGAAAATGGAGATAATGAAATAGAGGAAGAGGAAGAGGGTTGATAATGAAGGGGTAGAGGGATGAGAAGTCCAAGGACAAGGAAAATGTTGCGGGGGACCGATGCCAAACTTTTCTCTCCTACTAACACATGCAATTCTTTGTCAATTGTTAGAAGGAGAAAAGGGTTGTGGTGTTCAAGATATCAAGGCAACACGTTATAAGAGATGGGCATTTAGAAAATTGCATGTATTTTACTGTCAAAAATAGGGAAATCATGTAAAACTCCATCAAATTGTGACTCTTGGGGATTCATTTTCTATGATTTCAATTAAGTGAGAAATTGTTTGTTGGTTGCATTGGAGGCTTGATTCGAAAGAAGATGTGTACAAATTTGTTTGATAGCTGCACTAGAGGCATGATTTGAACTAAGTGAAAAATTGCAAAAAAAATTGAATTTTTTTTTTGGATGGTGTTCGCCGACCGCTGCAAGTACACAAAAATGCAAAACAAAAATATAGTTTTACTACTGTTGTAGTTTGAACTTGCTACTGTTGTATACATCGAAGGAGAGAAAAATGTGAAGACTGAGTAAAAAGGTAGTTTTTTATTTTGTGGTGTTCTTGGGTTTAAACCTGCCAAGTTTTGTATGAGTGAAGGAAGTGGTAAAAATATCATAATCTTGATTAAAAATGATAGTGTTATGGATTGTCCGGGTTCTTCCTGGCAACAATTTTATGCCATTGAAAAGGTTAAAAAGCTGGGAATGACCGAAGAAAATACATCTGCATTCCAAAACATTGATTGGATGAGTACAAATAAAAAATTATATGTTGTTGACGCTAACTCAACATAGTGTCATCCATATAGAATCTAACTGGGGAGACGCCTTGAGTGTAAATATAAAAAAAAAATATAGTAAAAATTCACCTGATCGGTCATAGACTCGTAACCACATGAAGTTTATCATGTTCACAGGTGGTGAAAGATTTAGAAAGACCTTTTTGACTGGTAATCCACCCTAAACATTCTCTGGCAATAAACAACCCGTTACCCTACACTTACTTGCAGTTGACATCTATTGACAAAATTTGTACCTAATGCCTACATGCCTCATTTATTATTCCATTATGATGCGAGATCTATTTGTAGTGAGGACGAAGCTATGGTTCCATACCGCAAGAGGTAAGCTTCTCTCAATTTATCTCAGAGCATATCTCGTTCATTGTTCCACTACGAAGCAAGATCTATACAGCAGAAAAGGAAATCCCATGAGATCACCTATGCTCGCCAAAGGAAGATCTATACAACAGAAAACAAATCTAATTGGGGAGACACCTTCAGTGTAAATATCAAAAGAATTATAGTAAAAATTCACTTGATCAGTCATAGATTCATAACCACATGAAGTTTATCATGTTCACCAGGGGGTGAAAGATTTAGAAAGACCTTTTTGACTAGTAATCCACCCTAAACATTCTCTGGCAATAAACAACTCGTTACCCTACACTTACTTGCAGTTGACATCTATAGACATAATTTGTACCTAATGCCTACATGCCTCATTTATTATTCCATTATGATGCAAGATCTATTCGTAGTGAGGACGAAGCTATCGTTCCATACCGCAAGAGGTATGCTCCTCTCAATTTATCTTAGAGCATACCTCGTTCATTATTCCACTACGAAGAAAGATCTATACAACAAAAAAGGAAATCCCATGAGATCACCTATGCCCGCCAAACAAATATTTAAATAAAACATTAGGACAAAAATTCAATTAATCTGATTGTGATAGCTTCCCAAAATAAATTATCAATACATAGAAAAATAAAAAATTCAAAAAATATGTTAACTCAAATGAATAAGAAGAGAACCAGTGTTTTTAAAAATATCACTAAACATTGCTACCATGGGAGAGTTACGTGTCAGACATGAATTGATAGTTAGAAACTCAACACTAAATGGAAAGATCATTTGAAACCTTATGTTTGTTGATGCATTGTAGAATGAAATTTATTATATTCTAATTCCCGTTGGACAAGGATCCATGTCATTGAAATCATACCTCATTTTATATTCATCGCATGTACTTTGATTCGTTAGACATCTCTATATGGACAAGTATTGAAATTTCTATGAAAGAACAATACAAAGATAATTACAATAGTGTAAAACACTAAGAGGATGGTTGATGTTGTGGGTGCCATGAGGAACCAACAAAGCATACATAGATTCAAATAAAGATCTACAAACATGATGAGATTCCATAGTGTATAGTGTATGAAATAGTAAGAATTAGCACATATATACACAAAGAACATTTTTACGGACTATCAACATCAATCTAAGCTCGGTCATAATTATCACACATTCTAACCAATGTCAAAATAGCCCACTTGCAATCCACTTTACCAACACCTTCCCCATAATAACATAACACTTTGGATTCTAATACACTTTTCCCTCATTTTCTTCTCCCTATACTTATAATCACATCAACAAGCCCTCCGTCCCTCATGCACCCACGTACCCACCTAACAAACCTGATGAAAAAGTAAATACATTCAGAGTTACCTGACCACTAACCAACAATCGTACATGAAATGTATGATGGAAACACCGAAGGAGGTGGAGGGAAGAAATAAAAATTGAGAAAGGAAAAAAGAGGTAGAGGATGAGGGACAGTAAAGAAGGGGTCGAGGGAGGAGAAGATCATTATGTTCCATTGTATCGTATTTATTTTTCTCGATTTATTGGCATGAGTGTAGCTTGCGTTTAATGGATTTCCCTACTTTTTCAAAACTATGAAATAAACAAATAATGGGGGATAATGAATAGGAGAAAAGGAAGGATTATAGTTTGATGGATTTGTGTACCTTTTCCTAATCTTTATGAGTATGTTTGATTCCAAAAAAGAATAAGGAGAAAGGTAACTTAGGTGGAGTCATATGTGGAACACCAAATAAAGCATCAAGTGAATAATGCTCTTTTGAAGAATGGGTATCTTGAGTTTCGGAATGTGACAACTTATGTATAAATAATGATAATTAATTTTGTTACTCTCCACAATTTTTAATTCAAAAACAATTTAACTTTTATATATTAATGTAAAAAACATCCGAGAAAAAGTAAACATTGTCTTAAAATATTTGGCAATTTTTCAAATCTCCGCCTTGTAGCACCAAAGCAAAACTACCACCAAATAATTAACTAATCCCGTACTAAAATTTTGGTTGTCTCCAGTAGGACGGGGAGCAATTTTTCCACTATACACGTCTAGATAACACGTAATACGAGTCATAGAAGCACCAAACAACAAAACTTTATCTTATAAAATGATGCCCCTACAATTCTAGGTAGGCATTGGGTCGCAGGTTGGAGCTCAGGGAGTAGAATTATCATGGAGGTCTTAAAATTATGTAGGATTTTTATTGGGTTAATCTACATTTTTTCTCGGTGCGTATCGTCTTCCCATCTTGCGACGAAATCCCTATGGACTAGTGGATGGCATGCTAACTGTGATTGGCCATCATCTGCATTAATTGGACTACAAATTTTTGATCTAGAACATGGGTTTGAATAAAAAAGGGGTATGATAATGCTAAATGGTACTTTGTAATTTAAGCACAGTGAGGTGTGTAGCACTCCCATTGTAGACATTAAAAAGGAATCTTCCAGTTCCTTTCATAAATGGAATTCACAAGGTTTCCAACATCGGTATTGCTTCTTCTCTACACCAGCTTGGGAACTTTAGCTGCCGATTTGGATGTCCTAACATATGCATTTGGTACAATTAAAGGGTTTCAGTCTCAAAGATATTTGAAGTGGGAGCAACAATTGTGACAATATCCAAAACATCACAGGGGTTGTGAACTGGAGAGAGCTTTCCCAATTGGGCCAAGTCCAAATCCTAGACCTTTCGAGCAATTCCCTTTCAAGGTGATTGAGTGGCGACATTTTCACAATCCAGAGCCTCTAAACACTGAATCTGGTGAAGAATAAATTGGTAGGAAAACTATTTGTTCACTAGAGAATGTTAGGGCATCAATTTTCCCATATACAGACACTCAATCTCTCCTACGACAGGTTAAAGTTTGACAATGGGTTTGATTTCTCAGGCTTCACAAATCTCAGACTGCTGGATCTCTCCCATAATCGAAGAAGACGACATGAGAGTAAAGTTGGCGTGCATAAATCTAGTGTCACATCTTAAGCCTATGGTTACATATGGGTTACATCAGCTGCCGCTTAAATACACTGCAAGCATAGTTGCTTCGCAGGGTCTCAATTGTGTGCATCTTACCTGGGCGATGTACATGGTGACGAAGTCGCATGCTCCATTACCTCCCATTATCGAGCTCCTTGCTCATGAAGGCGTTAGCTGCTGCAGTGAAATCATTATAACAGTTGGATTTCAATGAAAAATCCCCTTGCAAATCTCATCCATATGATTTTGGACATTTTTCAGAATGAACCGGTCGCACTCCAGTACAAGAACGCCTTACGACATAATTACAAAATTTGAAAAAGCCTTTATAAAATATAAAAGCAAATAGAACACAAACTTCCACTACACTTCAAATCGAAAACTTTCTAGCAAACTTTTGATGAGAGTAGACCCAAACTTTTTTTTGAAGTAAATGAAGAGTTAGTGAAGATGGCCTATTACAATTTTATCCAATCTCGGCAGCGAGAAGACATTTGGAGCAAGAGATCAGCGAAGAACAAACAAATGATGAAGAATATCAAAACATCTTCAAAATCCTAAAAATTAAAACAATTCTAGTAATAAGCATTAAATCAACACATTCTTACAAAAATGCAATTACAGTACCCAAAAATTGCCCCTTTTGAGCATCTAGAATTAATACGTACCTATTATTTTTTGTGATAGCATACTCCGAAAAATACGAGACATAATAAATTTTTTCTTTTTGCATGTTCCAAATCTAAATTTTACTAATATTTTGTAACTAAAAAATTATTAATTTTCGCCCTTTTTCTATGACCCCATGCAAAAACATTGCCAAATCCACCATGCTTTAATAATATTAATAAATCATTCTCTAAACCACTATCTTTTCTATTCAATGTTTATTTCACCAACGCTCAAACATTGCCAAAATCACCCTACTTTAATGTTTATAAAACATCCTTAACTCTATTTTGATACAATGTTTATTTCAATCATTGCTGTTTGAGAACCATGTATTTCAAACTTCCAACAATTGTCATGCTTAACAATGATTGATTAGACAAACACTACTTGGGTGAAGATATAGATTTTAACAAATAAATGCACACAACAATCATATATTTTATCCTACTTTTGGGTCCAATCTTCACTTAGTGAACAATACTCAATTAGTTCTTAAACTAATAAAAATATTTTGATAACTTTAAAGATTATTATAATAACACATTTTTTGGTAATACTCTACTTTGTTTATTCAAAATAATGTATTAAAAATCAACAAACATATAGTCAATGCGGAGTGAACATCTCTTATAAGCACCAAACAAGAACATAAACCCAATATCATGTGCTTTAAATTTTGAGTCTAAACTTAATGGCTATAATATTCTATTGTATTGTCCAACATATCTAACCAGACATAGCTATTTAAAAACAAAAAAATAAAATTATTACTACTATTTGCAAGATTTGGTCATTATTGTCAAAACAAATAAAAAATCGCCTAGATTGCAAAATATGTTTGAACAAATAGCTAGTATGTGTTCACACAACATGAATGGGTATATAATCCTTCAATTGGCTTCCCCAAATTTTGGAAATACCAAAACATGGGCTTGAAGTAAAAAAAAACAATTAAAATTGCAAGCATGCACTACTTCACACAATCAGGACTTCACACAACTTCATATATTAATTTGTGTACCCATAAATTTTTACCAAATGATAAAAAAAGTACATTCTAACACCAAAAAAGACGATGCATTGGGTTGTGCTGGTAATAGGTGACACTTGCATAGGTGAAAACAAGAAGTTATTCATTTTCCAAGTATCGAGAATCAAGATTTTTTGGACATACACAAGGAAGTTGGTGTAACTTATATGATATATGTTTCAATTTATCATTTCCTTCTTGCACATATTTTTACGTTCACAGCGAAATTGGAATACAAATTTTCACTTCCTAAAACCACTCAAGTCTTGACACCTTGCATCTAGCATTGAATATATGCTTTAACTTTAATGTGATAGAGATTTCATTTAATTGGTTGATGCTACATTTAGAAAACATAGGAGACACTTGCAAAAGCAAAGAAAAATCCTACAATCTACTACTAATCAAAGCAAAAACAAAAAAAAAAACACGCTGAGGAACTTTCATGGTGCATGTAGTAACAATTTATGCGCAAAAAATGGATTCGAAACTCAATTAAGTGTTTTAACCACATGCATAAAAAACTTCGAGATGCACAAAGCATATTTGTAACATGAAAAACATACAAAACCCATTAGCTAATTTCAAACATTATTAATAAGAATTACAACTAAACAAAAGGAGAATAAAACAGATGCAACAAAGACATATATAACAACCATTGTACGTACATTACAAAATAGCGCATTACGGTAATAACGCCTGAAACAAAGAAAAGCACACTTGCATAGATACGCTAAAGAAGTGTATAGCGAGTCGGGGGACCATTGCATATAGTTACAAAATATGGTTAGAATCTAATAGGTATAGCTCTAGCATCAGGCTATATACATATTCCTATAGGTGTATACAATCTAGAACTTTATCACTCTCTACAAGCCAGCAAGGCGGGCATATTCATTTCATGATTTTCCATATTTCTTTCTTTCTAGCACCATGGATTTTCTTTGTAGCATCTTTTTGTTTTTTCCCAAAAAATTATTTTCACAGTCGACGCACCCATTTTCTTCAATTTGGGCAAAGGTTCACATTTCATACCATTCCCCGCAGAATCATAAGCTAGACCAAATCCAAGCGAGTGAGGTCTAGCTGTACGAAATTTGGACAGGTAGACTTCAGGGCGGAAGACGAAGCCACTCTCTAACCAAATCCTACTATAACTGGTTTTGGCGGTTTCGGTTGTTCGTAGTGTAAAACATTTACCACAAACTGAATCGTTTTAAACTATTCTTCCCGTTGCAAGAGTGGGGGGTGGTAACAGTCACACCTTCGGGGGGAGAGGCAATGGTGTTTCTAGTCCTCATTCTTGCAAACTGATATGGAAAACAAGCAAGTAATTATTCAGGAAACCAAGACTCAAACCCACATTCACCAGGATGTAAATGACGGTTAGTCAATGGGCAGGTAACTTAAATAACCTTGATGTTGAGTAGTCTATAGTCCAACCAGGGACGTTTCGAAGTGGCCTCAAACGGAGCTAGCTCCCTCCACACACAAAGAATCCTACTACTTCAGCAAAGGCACATGCCCCCTATATGCCATCATAGGTAAGGTTGGCTCATGGTTGTTTTTCCATCTTTAACAATCATAAAAAATAGTATGGCACAGTCAAAGTTTTACATTGAAAACAAACTTAACCATAAGAATACGCTAGTACAATTTAAGTTAAGATGACAACTTAATCAGTGGAATTTAAAAATGGCTCATTACTGAGATGGAAAAAAAACCGAACACATAAAACTAAAAAGCAACGAAAGGCATTGATTTATGGTAACTTGAAAAAACTGGAAAGGCATAAGTTTACCTTCTTTCCCTTTGTTTTCCTGCTGCCCTGAAAATCAAAACAAGTTGTTGTTCATCCAAATGAGGAAAAAGGACAACCTGTTATTGTCTACCATTTTTCTTGCCCCTGCCATCCAAACAAATGCAAAACTCTAAAAAAAAGGAGATATAATAAAAAATATTTTACCTAGTATTCACACAAGCCGAGCAATGGTAACGGAGGATTGCCTCATGTTCCCCCAAAAAACCTCTATTTTTCCTCTCCCTAAAGAAGGCTAGTAAGAAGCACTTGTGCATCCAAACAAGGAAAAATGAAATCCTGTTATTTTCCACTATGAGTAAAGGTATATTTAAAGCTTCATCTTATTTGTCAACAACCAAAAGCCTAATTATTATAACAAAAAATTTACAAACACTTTACCATCGCAACATATGTTTAAAAAGAGCAGGGTCGTTTAACTCATGTAAGCAATGAATACAAACCAGAGATACTAGCTTCACAACTGTTATTGCAAGCAAATTAACGTAATAAAAGTAGATTGCTTACATTTTGTGCCTTTGTTGGATGTATACCTGTGTATTCTTGTTCATGACGACCAAACATGAAGGAACAAACAATAACAAAAATAAACCCCCCTATCCCAACCCATTAATGGTAACCACGGGAGGTAGAATGTAAGAAAAACACTAAAAATCCAAGCTACAACAAAAAAAACCCAAAAAAAATCCCCCCTACAGCGAAAACAAAAAAAAAAACTTGAGGATCATTCATGGGGTAGGTAGTTACAGCTCCCAATAGACCCCGACACGAAGGTGTATACCGCACAATGCCTTCGCACAAACCTGCAAAATCCACAGACCAACTTGCAAGAACCCACAACAATAAAATCAAAAAAATCGGTCAAGCCTGTTAGCTGTAAACATTTTTTTCTTTCACGAAGGAAAAAAAAGGCAAAACCCGCCACCCGAGCGATCCACGGAACAACAAAAAGTGAAAGCAAAAAAGCACATATCAGTGACGCTTTACACATAATTTTATATCCTTGCTGCACTTTTATTTTCTCGGGAAACACTCCACCTCTTGCGTGTACAGTTCGACCTCTGCTCCCCTCCGTCCTCATACACCCTGCACTAAAAACACGAAACCCTTAATCAGCAATAAGAAAACAAATCACTTAATACCAGTCATGAAATATTTTACAATCAAGATATGTGTTATCTCCAACCTGAAATGAAGTATTACCTTTTCCAGCCACATTCCGCCACGAACCACACTTCGCACATGACCGGATGCTCTCCTCGATTTTGCTTTGTCGTGGCCTCTGCTGTCACCTATGCAACCTCTCTCTCCTCTGCCTATCCGCACAACCGCCTTCCTATCTGGCCCCCCTCCATCCTGCGGCTGGCAAGCATCCATATTCAACGTCATCTGCCCGCCCGTCTCCACCATCGATGCCTCTGCAATATGTCAGACGTCACCCACCCTCGACCCAGCTGAAGAACGCCTTTCGGCGTAAATAGTGGCATAATTTACTTTGGATTCCGCCCAGGGCCTCTTGCTATATCAAGGAGCTAAACTTGCAACAGAACGCGGTCACATGAGTAGACCAGAGGATCAATGTTGGATTTTAGCTTTCAAACAAGGTTTAAGAGCTCTCCAAAGGTAAATGGAACAATTTTCAGCAACTATACTGCATTTTGTGGTTCTACAGACCAGAATAGGAGCATTTCTTCTGTTTTTACCATCCAAAAAAAATTCTTCTCAGGAAGCATGCCTTCAGAAATTGGGCAGGCATCACTTTTTGGGTAAAATGGATGCAAGCAATAATCAGTTCTCTGGAGAGCTACCTTATGAAATTGGTGATTTGACCATGCTCGGTAGCCTATTTTTGCAGCAAAACAAGCTTTCAGGTCCAATACCAGATACGTTAGGCCTCTGCAAGGATCTATTTGAAATTAATCTTGCAGGAAATAAACTGAATGGCCCTATTCCCGCATCATTGGGATCCATACATTGGCTGAAGTCTCTGAATCTCTCCAATAATCAACTCGGTGGTCAGATTCCAGATACCCTTTCTGCATTGCAGCTCAGCCTACTGGATTTTTCGAACAATCAGTTGACAAGACCAGTGCCGACCCAGCTGATTTGCCTGGCAAACAACAATAGTTTTTCTGGAAACAATGGACTGTGCCAAAATCGAGCTAGATCAAACTTCTTGAGGTTGTGTGTTGCTGCTTCTTCTTCTACAAACAGATCCCATGTTAGAATCCTCATTGCAGGCTTTATATCTACAGCTGCAGACTGCAGTGGTCATTCTATTGAAGATCTCAAACTTTTAATCCTCTGTAACTCCTTGGCAACGAAATTCGTCGAGCTTTCTCTTCTTAATCATGGCAGGCGAAATGCAGAGAATGGTGGCAGTGAAGTGGCATGATCCGAGAGTAGACTCAGCAGCTACTTCTGCAATTTAGACATTGATAATGAAAGAGAGGATGACGTGGAGCTAAATAAAATAATAATAGTGTCGTTGAAGGATGTCACAGCAGGCTGGATGCGCTCCATATATAGTTTGATTGTAAGCAAACGCCTCCGGCGTAAAGATGGGGTGATCGTTCAATGAAGCGCTTATAAAGAGGCCGTGGTATAGTCTATAGAAGTCTTGAGGCCAGTACATATGAACTTACAAGCCCCTTGTTTGGCTTTTGGCTGCATTATAAACTAGCAATAGTGCACTAAAGTTGATTTTGGCAAGTAGTTTGAGCTTGATAAAGCTTATCTCATTAGTGAGAATATACTGAATATGTTTGAGGGAGTCTTGAAGGGAAGATGGTGCATGTTCCTCGAGTGGTTTGATTTTTTTTATTGGTATCTGTAAAGAGGCATGAATAGTTGATGTCGAAATGTTGATTGCAGCGACTTTAATTAGCGCAAACAACAAGAGTGGGGATGGTTGTGAAGGCGTTGTAGAAGACAATGTTGAGCAGATAGTATTTATGAGGTATGAATTAGCAGTGCCTGTAGTACACTGAAATTATTAATTTTAGTGGATGTGTATGATGTTTGTGCATAAAGTGATGAAGAATGATATAAAAATCTTGTTTTTGTTCTGGTGACAAAGGCATGTTGGTGGATGTGTTGTTTTCCAGATTGAAAAGGACTTTGGTAGTGGCCTTGCACACTTCAATGAAAGATGGACCAATATCTTGCTAAGGAAGAGGAAAATCATTTTCGAGCCAATTATGATGCATGTTAAAATCTGTATGATCTAGCATGTCAAGGTTGTCAAGGGCCATGTGATTTATAGGATGGAGTTGGGATAAAATCTCCCATTCGGCCTGAATATGAAAAGGTACAAAGATTTCATCTTCATTTGTTGATTTGTCGAAGGAATAAGATTCATTTTCCGCATATACATGCTTGACATGCCAAGGTTGATAATTGTTCTATATAACTTTCCGATTAGAAATGACTTGGTTTGTTGTGTTGCCTATGTCTGATGAAATGTTGCAAAAAGGATTTTATAGAAGACTTTGTTCCATCATAAAACTTTAAATGAAGAGGAATCAACATTAGGGGTTTGATAAAATCTGGGGGAGACATCTACAATTGTTGGTATTGTTCATTACTTCTATTTTTCCCTTGCATGTTGCTTCTTGTAAGACCAAGAACTAACAACTTCAATAAGTGAAATAGTTTCCATATTCGAAGGATGTTGCATGTAGGCATCAAAAAATTTAGATGTATCTTTATTTTGTGTGTCTGCTTCAACAACACGCCGCAACACTTTTTTCCCGACATTTAAGGAAATAAAAGGTCGACTACAAAGAACAAGAGGAAACTTCTACAACATGTGACACGTTTCTTGTGCACTCATGTCATGATCAACCACACTATTTGTAAGCATATTTTGAAATGCAACCTTTATTGGTTGGTCAGGATCATAGGTTGAAGAAATCCTCAAGAGAATTTGATGGTATGTTTCCAAACACTATTTTTCCTTTGAAGCATATTTTTCAAATATATTTTAGAATTGCATGCTAAGAGAGGACAGGTTGATAGTCAACATTGGATCTCCAAATGGACAACATTACAAGGTTGTGGATGTTCAATCTATCATCATTTCTGGCAAGAAGGTATTGTACCTTATCTATATCATCGAGGATGAGAGCCGATTGTGCACACATTTCCCAAGGTTATTTATATCGGAATTGCAGGTCATATGGTTTCTTTCGAAGGCATGTTTATTCTAAGCACTTGGTTTGTCTTTAAACATGATTCAATATTTCTTCTATGTCCAAAAGAGGATCAAGAGCCAATATTTGTGATGTCTGTAACAAGCAGGGATCATCTTGGATCCCATGCTGATGAGACTTTGGAGAAGAAGTGTTGTCTAGCAAGTTGTGCTTAGCAAAGGCCCAATAGTCGATCTACATGGCATGGTCATTTGCGTGATTGACAACCTTGGTAGTAGGGAGGGTGTCGAGCTAAAGGTAGGCCCCATAGTTGGGATCCCTTATCTTTACAACCATGTGTTGATTTTTATGGACACCTATGATTGTGAAACATTTTTTAGGTGTCAGTTATTTTTTAAGATTTAACTTCAAAAATATAAAATAGTTTATTTATACACTATTAATATAATAAATAGAAGAATATTCTATATTTATTTAACTATTTTTAATATATATTAAAATAACTTACATATAAATCTATATGAAAAAGGTTACATTTTTAACTTAAGCAAGTCACATGTGTCTATTATTTCAAATATTTGTAAGTATTTTATGTCTAAAACCATAAACAATCTAAATGACTATCAAATTTGATTATTTCCTACTACCATTTTCCCCACACCCTTTTCCTAGCCCCATTGTAATTCTACAAAGCATTCTTGAGCCCAACTCTTCCCTTCTTATCCACCTTTCAAGCCCCCTTAGGCGGGTAACATAGGGTCTAGATTTAACATAACATGGTTTGGCACATTGGCCCTTCAACTAGACATAGGTCTAAATGCTCACCTAACACACACATAAACCTATTGGGCTCCTTCTCGTGTCTGGATGCTAAGATGTAATTCTTGCACTCATGGTTATCATAACATGCAAATATACCTTATGAAGAACATGAACTTATTGTACCATGCATAAAGATAGTTAATCATAACAAAAAAGTAGTTGTATTCTCATTTTAAGCATGATGCTTTACAATAACATATCACAAAATTATAATCATTATCCTCGAAAAATTATCATAGATAATGGAAATTATTTCAAAACCAAAAATATTCAAGCTTTTTGAAACCTATAACATCAAACTTAGATTTTCATCTCCTTACTATCCACAAGAAAATGGTCAAGCAGAAGCTTAAAAAAAAACACTGAACAAAATCCATATGAAAACTATTGATGAAGCAAGCAGGAATCACCATGTCCAAATTCCATTCTCTCTGGGCTTATCAGACTAGACTTTGTACTCCTATAGGTGCTACACACTCTCTTTAGTCTACGGCTCCAAGGCGGTTCTACCCCTCGAAGTTCAAATTTCATCCCTCCACGTGTCCCTTAGAGATTTTATCTTTGATGAGGAATATTGTCAAGAATGGTTAGCATAAATTGAATTGTTAGATGAACGTCATCTAACACCCCTAAAATATCATCATGTTTATCAAGAACACATCAGAAGAGCATATAAAAAACATGTCAAAAAATGTGACTTCAACATTGGTGATCTTTTCCTCAAAGAGAAACAAAATGTCACTAATCTGGAAAGGAGTTTAAATGTGGAAAAGTTTCTCTAAAATGGATTGGTACATATGTCATCACTCAAAAGTATGGTTCGGGAGCCTATGGCTTAGCCTCCCTTGATGGTATACTGGAAAAGGAACCTCTAAATGCTTTGTAGTTGTGTTCTTTCTATTATTAACACATCTAATTTTATGACATTAGTCACATTAAATATCTTATTCCACCACCGACTTGTCATACACTATCATAATGATATGGAATTATGTGTTCTTCCATCAATATCCTATGTTTTATGACCTTAAAGATGAGCAAAATGGCTATGTTCATCACATTTCCCACTTGGATAAGTTCCTCTTCTTAAGTAGAAACCCCACAATCATTACTTTCATCTTCCTTTTATCCACCAACTAAAAAACATGTTAGGGGTACACATGTGTAGTTTGTACACACATCTCTCCCAAATGGTCTACTAGGCTTTCCCTTATCTTATGAAAAAGTCAAAAATATACATATGTATGCACACTATCAAAAACACAGATTGATCCCTCGAAGGACAACTGTGAATCAAAATCACATCAAAATATAGACTAATCCCTCGAAGGACAATTATTTGAAATCATGATAAAAAATATTGTAGACCACTCCCTCAAAGGATGGCTACCCACTAATATAGCCATTACAAAATGCTTCCCTATTTTATCATCCTTCATATCAACGTCAAAATAATCAAAATCATCCTCAAAAAGCTTCCTGCATCGATCAACATTCCCATCAAAAGCAAACTTCTTGCATTGACTAGTTTGTGTAGTAAAAATATAGTTGGGCCATAAGCCTATAGAAGCCATCAAAGGAGAACTTACTCCCCCCATACTATCTGCATATGAACCCTTCCCATGTTGAAAAAAGGTACATAAGCTCATTTTCGCATATTTCCATGATCTTGCACATGACTAATATTAATTAGTTATATGTTAAAACCTTTGTTACAAGGCCTCAAGTGCATTGTCATACATAATAAATTTACCATCAGATTATATCAAATCCAATTCCAAAAGAATTTTTTTCACATTTATCATAAACCATGATTAACTACATTTTAAAACATACATCTAGATCACTACATTTTAGTCACATTTGACATCATATAAACATCCACACATATAATATCAATATCAATACATCTAATTTATCCAACATTTGAAAATGTCATCACCAACTCATATACAACATCACATAAAAATAAATCAATAACACATGAATCAAAAACCATCGTTATATATATACATATATATACATACATACATATACATATACACATATATACATACACACACACAATATATATATATATATATATATATATATATATCATCAATAATGTTTAAATAAAATGCCTCAAAGGGGCTCATATAAAAAATCGTATACATCTGAATCATATACAAAATCTGCATACTATGTGGTAAAATCAAAATTAGATACCCTATCTCCACCCTAGCCTCATGTCACTCCTTCGTCAGGTCCCAAATCTCTCTGAGGCTGCACGACACTCCTAGAACTCACTGAGGTATCATGTCGCCCCGATCTTCCCTTGCTAGCTTTATGCTATGAATAACAAGGTACACATGACAAGTTCTCCATCACAAGTCACTCATAGTAGAGCATCTCCTCCTCAAGGCACAATACTGCTCAATAGTCACAAAAATAAGAGGTCCCATCTGTCCTCCACCTATTTTTGGCACTCCTCCCACAAGTACTACAACTTACCCTACACTCGACCATGCTCCCTGAGATACACTCTCTGCAGTATTCGAAGTTATCCTCAACTCTCAATACTTTGCATGCATGACCTCATCCTACTAGAAATACCTCTCCTTCTACTGATGGAATGTATCATGCTCTAAATGTTCCTGATCTTGCTCTTGCTGCATGGTGTCTCTCTTTTGATGAGTGGTGTCATGTTCCACTATTAACCTATACCTCTCTAATTGCAAAAGAAGGTACATAAGCTCATTTTTTGCATATTTTCATGATCCTGCACATGACTAATATTAATTAGTTGTAGGTTAAAACCTTTGTGACAAGGCCTCAAGTGCATTGTCATACATATTAAATTTACCATCATATTATATCAAATCCAGTTCCAAAAGAAAATATTTCAAATTTATTATTAACCATGATTAACTACCTTTTAAAACATACATCTAGATCACTACATTTGAGTCACATCACAATTAAACATTTGACATCATATAAACATCCACACATCTAATATAAATATCAATACATCTAATTTATCCAACATCTGAAAATGTCATCGCAAACTTATATACAACATCACATCAAAATAAATCAATAACACGTGAATCCAAAACCATATATATATATATATATATATATATATATATATATATATATATGTATGTATGTATGTATGTATGTATGTATGTATGTATGTATGTATGTATGTATGTATGTATATGTATTAATAATGTTTATACAAAATGCCTCAAAGGGGCTCATAAACAAAATCCTATACATCTGAAACATATACAAAATTTGCATACTATGCGGTAAAATAAAAATCAGATAACCTATCTCAACCCTAGCCTCATGCCGCTCCTTCGTCAGGTCCAAGATCTCTCAGAGAGTGTACAACAATCCTAGTGCTCGCTGATGTATCTTGTCACCCCAATTTGCCCTTACTAACAAGGTACACATGGTAATTTCTTGATCACAAGTCGCTCATAGTAGTGTGTCTCCTCCTCAAGGTACAATATTTCTCAACAGTCAACAAACTGAGGGGTCCCATCTGTCCTCCACCTGTTGTTGGCACTCCTCCCGCAATTAGAACAACCTACCCTAAACTTAGCCATACTCCCTGAGATACACTCCATGTAGCCTTTGAAGCTATCCCCACCTCTCAATACTTGACACGCAACATCTCATGCTACCAGAAATACCTTTCCTTCTACTAATGGAATGTATCATGCTCTACATGTTCCTAATCTTGCCCCTGGTGCATGGTGTCTCTCTTCTAATGACTGGTGTCCTACTCCACTATTAACCTCTCCCTCTCCAATTGTAATGTATCAAAAGATTCTTTTAACCGAGCCAAATCCTCACCACCATCACCCTCCTCCTCTACCTCCCCACCCCTCAGTATCTGTCCCACTCTATGTCTTCGGGCTGCCCACTACTGTGTCCATCACTCACTAAATCCATCTACAACCACAACATCATCAACATCTATAGCCTATGGCTTTCCCTCCTCTGCCTACTCGGCCTCATCTATTTCCGGTATTGGAAGGTCTCTCTTTGAATCATCTTGTTGATATACAATTGGATCACTAGGTATCTGTTATGGGATTCCAAAATGTCTCCACACTCTAGGGAATTACACACCCTCAATCATTTCCGACCTCCTACTGTGAATCCACCGAACTCGCCTCAACCTTTCCAATTCCACATCCATGCCTGACCATACAATAAATCTCACATACACCTTCCAAAATACATCTTCAACGGATAAACTAAGTAGACAATCAGTATAATAGGTTTGGTCCCTCGCCACCTCATCATCACACATCTATGATCTAGTCATAAATCCACCTAATAAAACCCACCACATACTCTGATGGGTCCCTGGATCTCCAAGGTAAGCATGATGGCCTCACTACAACTATATACTCCTACACGGTCCACTAATGTGAAAAAAAATCCCACATCCAAACCAAGTCATCGATCAGTCACAAACACCCATAGCTCATGGTACACCTGAGATAACAAAGTATTACCCTAGGCATACATTTTCTAGTGCTCCACAATCTTAACTAAGACACCTACTAGTATCTATGGAAATATGCCACCTCTTGAGTCTGGAAGTGAATAACATGAAATGTCTAACATGACCGTCAACATTAGCCAATTCCTTGGCACCTCTACATCATAATATCTCGAGCGATATGAAACCCTTGTGGTGTATTTAATATTAGTGGCATTATATCCATATAAACATCTCATAGTATCTAGAAATGACTCTCGGGTGATAGGATCTATCTTCTCACCTTGAATAGGAAGTCTCAAAATCCAATATACATCCTCCAAAGTAATAATCATCTCGATAGTGCGGAACCAAAATGTCCCTATACTCAATTCCCATCGGTCCAACAAAGTAACCATCAACCTGGCATCCCTAGGAATCCGTTAGTAGTGATGAAACCCCCCCGAACCAAACACAATCAAATGATATCACTCCACATTTGTCACATCTCTTATGAACCTCTATAACATCTTAGGGACTCTATCATAGAGATATAATGTATCTCTCACATAAAAAACAAACAAAAATCACATCACTTAGCATTTTCATCAAAAATTAAATGGATTTCCATTGATTGTTAATCTGTGACACTTATTTTATATAGATCGATGATGATCCACCAAATCACCACCGATTGTAATATCATGGATGATTGGGCGTTCCTGCCTAAATCTTGTTTGAAATCACAAAAAGGTGAAATAAAAACAAACATAATTTAAACCTACTCACCCTCTCCTCATCCGCTAACTTTTCCTACCCCTTCCACTCACCTCAATCTTGAAAAACCACTCAAAATCAACCAATCAGAGCTCTCGAATCACAAAAAACACATCACAAATGAGCCATTTGCATGCTTGACTTGGCTTATATATTTTTTCATTTTAAGGATGATCGGTGATTTTCAATCACTACCGATCTGCTATCCTAAAATGTCAGCGATCCATAATCATCGTTTATCCCAACCCTTTTTACCCACCTTATCTATTTCGGTCACCTAGACATGTTATCCCAAATTTGCACTCCTTGTAAATTTGGATAACTCATAAAAATGGATTTAGCCATATCTCTCTAAGAAAGCCACGGGAGACTAAGTTAGTCATCCACGAAGTGCAGGAACTTAATGTTCTGTAGGTTATGCTAACCTGCAAAACAAAGGAGTATCAGTCTGGGACTTAGGTGGAAGTTCATGTAGATAGACATTTGCAGCTTGGAAGCACAATGTTACGCGGACCCCGAATACATAGCATTATGTGGAGTTTTTCAAATATACGAGACAAAGGATGTTATCCACGAAATAGAAGCGGTGATGTGGGAAGATTAGGCTCTCTATAGCATTATGTGGTGACATCAAAATTTAAAGTGTAGAAGTTTTTAAAGCTGCGGTGAAATCTGTAAAACATCCAAGGCCGCACAACAAATCATAGCCATAGAATGAATATAGGAACGACAAGTGTCACAATTCCTCCACTCCTCATAGTTTTTTGCTTTGATGGATGTGAGACTGACAGGATAAGCCACATTCCATAATCTCTTGGGTCTAGGAGTGGGTCTAGGTAGGTCAAAGGAAACATGGTGGAGTTAGGGGATGACAAGTAGTAGAATATCAATAGTCAAGGGGGGGAAACATGTCACCATTCTAGTGAACTTCAAACAAGATGCATTTTGTGGATGTAGAGTCCATGGAATGAGCCAAGTTCAATAGGGTGTCCGATCTAGGAAAGGTTGAAAGGTCAAGGGCAACAAATAGAAGTTACGATGTAAATTTGCGGTCAACCAAAAATAATAATGGTATAACTAGAATTTGACACATGCCACACATGGAGACTTCTTGTAGGTTTGCACTTCACAAGGTTTGAGATGATGAAAGAAAACATTTTGACACTGGGAAGGTACATGTCATTTTCCTATTGGCTCACATTTGATAATGGAACATACTTGAAAAAAAGGCAATCCTTAAACCAATAAAAGGTGGACATGTGGAAAAGGAAAAAGTGGTGCACATATAGGTCGAGGCAATCCCCAAGCTAATCAAAGGTCACCACATGTCATGTTCCTATGCTCCCCAATGTGCAAAATATTCAAATGCTCATATCTTTCAATTCCCTACTCAAAATTAAACAATCATTATAACATTGGAAAGGGATCCTTGAACCCTTTAATTTGGCATCATAAAAATCTTATTTTGATGGAATTTAGTGGGAGAAAAAGAGGAAAAATATTTTGTGCCATTAATGTGCACATTCAAATAGCTCAACCACCCATATCTGATCTGATTTGGCCTCCTTCCTTCTTCTAAAAGTAAAAGGACATTGGGGGATGGTCTTGTAAGCGTGCCCATGTTGTTTCCATGAGATTTAATTCATTATTGACATTGGTTAAAGTTTGAATAGCCATTTTGCAGGGAAAAATAAATAGTTTCATTAATGAAAAAGATCAAATCCGATCTCTTTCCCTTGGTTTCCCTCTTCTCTCTCTCTAATTCTCTATATATTGTAAAATTATGCTTATCCCAATGGATGAAAATTCTAAATTGCGAAGGAACCATGTCAAAATGGTCTCCCGATAAGCTGTGAGCTGCGAACATTCATTTTGGCCTTTGTAGATGTGTTATTTCCTTCTGTTTCAGCTATAATGGACTGCGCATACTTTTAAGCAATAAAATATGGTGTTTATGGCTCTCTTCTACCACATACTTGTGTTTTATCTACATCTTTCTTTTCCAAGCTCCATTTTTATTTCGTTTCATATGAAAGTGGCAAGTTAAATGTTGTTTTGAGTTGTGGCACTTTGTTCTGCGTTCTCTATGCCCATTTCCCCCCCATTTTCCATCATAGAGTGTTCATCGCCCATTTTTCTAGTTCTATCACCTCTTTTTAGCTTAGGATTTCCATTTTAATGCATCTCCTTCTAACCATAGTTCCTTAGAATTTTTACATTAGGATTAGTTAGATTTGCTTTTTGCTATAGGTTTTTTTTAACATTAGGAATAGGTAGAGGAACCGGCCTTCTCTGAAGGTTTTTCTCACAGTGCAATTCCCATAACTTGGAGACAATCCCATGTTGCCTAAAAATCCTAGGATGTCCATGACTTGGGGCAGGGTGCAATTTTGAGCTCCAATGGTTTTGGCATGCCCAATGAGACAGATTTTTAAGCACTTTACAACTTCATTTCATCAAGTTTGAACAATTCTTGGTAATTGAGTTCAACCTTTGGAGGATGCAGATGTCATGCATCCTTATGGAACATCTCAGCACTGATACAACCAAATCTACATTATGCTGGATTTCATAGACCCTTCCTTTCATCCATTTCTTCAACATGACTTGTCATAGATTTCATTCAAGAATTCATGTTTCCACTTCATCCATGGCTATCCACATAGCTCTTTCATTGTTTGAGGTCCTATGATGTTGATTCTGGCCGTCTTAACTATACAGATCTAGTGAGGATGATAATCTTCCAAAACAGGAATTTGATAAATTTTCCATACTTTTCAATGGAAATGGAGATTAATCTCCTATTGATCACATTCAAGACATAGCCAATTGTTATTCTAATCATAATGTCATTGAAGAATTTTTTTCCTCAAAATTCTTTTTCTATCATTCAGAGGCACAACAAAATATTGGTTCAAAAGTTTTTCTCCTCAATCTATTTCCACATGGGATCAATTGGGAGAACAATTTTACAGTCGATTAAAGGAGGATGCAGATGTCATTATCCTTATGGAACATCTTAGCACAATACAACAGGGTTCAATGCAGTGGATTTCATACTTGAACATCATACTCAACATGACTTGTCATAGAATTCATACCCTCACAAGGTATGACATTCTTTTTTATTTGAGGTCCTCTGATGCTGATTTGGCTGTGTTAATACAAGATCTAGGAGGAAATACTCTTCCTCAGGAATTTGAAATTTCCATACTTTCTTAGAAGAGTCTAATTCATGTTGGGAAAATGAAATCCATTCCCATTCATCCTCTTCTTCCATCTTCTTTCACATCTTATGTGTTTAAAAATTCAAGTAATCAACATTCCCTCATTTTTGTATCAACCCCAACTAGCCTCATCATGTTTGATGATTGTAGAGCTATTGAGGAGTGGTATGACTCTGATTGTGAAGATGAAATTGTGTAAAGTGAAAAAGGGAGGGCATATACTTCACAAGGAAGTCAGGTAGACTCAGAGGATGTAGTTTTGGAGGAGGTAGAATTGTTTGTAGAAGTGGAACAAGGTATTGATTAGAGTGCAAACATCCACCCCCTTTAGGAAATTCTATAGGATAATGCCATTCATGGGGTTAAGCATCAAAATAATAGGCAAATCACAAGTATTAGTCCATTGGTTACGAAGGTCGTTTGTCTAATCGAATACCTAGATAGCTTGGAGCAAAAATCAAAGTTGTTATTGGTCATGCTCATTTCAGAGCATGAGGATGAACTTTAGTGCCCTAAAGGTCAATAAAAATTCCTCCCAAATCCAAATGTAGAACAACTAAAAAAGGTATTCATTTCATTTGTTACTGATACTTTGAGAAGGGTGGAAAACCAATTGTAATATTTTCACTCTTGTTGAGGGCCATGACCATTGCCAAATTAGTTACATGGACACATTTTTTAAAGAATAGAAGTTATTTCTCCCTACCTATTTCAGGTTTCATTTAGCTTCTATTTTCTTTGGTTAGAGTAGGGTAGTGTAGGTTTGTTTTGCAAAATAAGTGCTTGTGCACACTCTGCATGTTTCATTTGGAGCATGTATGATTTCAATTTTTGTACATAGTTTTTGCGGGTATTTTGTTACTATTGCGCAATCCAATTATGGTGGAATAAGATAGTCGGAGCAATTTTTATGCTTTAATCATAGATGCAAAAACCAATTGCTAACAGTTCCAATTCAATGCTAAGTTCATACAGATTTAGTAGACAAACTTTCAAAGGAAGAGATCGGTTTCTTCAAGCTTAGGCTTGAATCCATGCCCAATGGATGCTTCAAGGCAACTGGTCTTCATCATCCAACAAGTAGATGTCCCTTGGAGGTCACCAAATTGTTAAGCCAAATTTGCACTCCCTGTAAATTTGAATAACTCATTAAAATGTATTTATCCATTTCGCTCTAAGAAAGCCATGGGAGACTAAGTTAGTTGTCCACGAAGAGCAGGAACTTAATGTTCTATGTGTAATGCTCAAAAATTACAAGAGCTAAAAATTGAGGATTTTTTTTAACACATAAACATAATAAAAAATTACACAGTTGCAATCGTACATATTTATTTAATCAAATTCATTAATCAATTTTTCTCTTTTGATCTATCCGATAACATCCATGTAAGCCAATAACATCCATGTAAGCCATGTGTGGCTGAGAAGGGTGTATTTTAGTATCTAGATCATGTTTAGTCCACAATCAGACCCTAGAGGACTAGGTGATCGTCACTACTTTGGCCAAAGAGTGACAATGCTTACTAGCCAATTAAACAAATTTTGGCTCATGACATTCATTATGCTGAAATGTAGCTATATCTTTACTTATCCCTTAATAAAGGTCATTGGAACTATTACCTTTTACAATGTGAAAGTCCTTGGGTAACTATCAAATAAATGTATTCAACAATTGGTGAAAAGTAAGATTTCACAACTCAAGTATTCATCATTTACTCATTTTGAGATATTATTACACACAAAGTAATCATCTCTTTATTAAAATCCTATATTACATATGTTTAAGGTGAAATACATAACGTACTTCACATAGTAGGTTTGAATATTTACAATGGGTCCAAGATCCCAATAATTCAGCCAAAAATTCAAGGATATCATCCTTTCACCAATTGAAATCCAAGTATCTCATTTAGATCCATGCTACGATAAAACTTCGCAAGACATGAGTTTTCGCACATTACCTAATGATGCAAGACCGGAGTAGTGGTATTATGTCAGTTCAAAATGAACTGGCATGAATATTAACTCCATTTTCTGATGCAATTAATTAATAAAATATGAAAGGATATACATGTTGTTTCTATCAACAAACGCATAGGTAATACAATTGAAAATGTATTACTACCTGGTTTCTAATAGATGCAACTATGGATGCACACAAATAGAACAACCAATTTCTATTTCAGCGATCATGTTTCCCTCTAATCACAAAGGTCAATACATTTATTCAAACTTCAATCAATAGGCATTTGACATCTCAAATTTCTACATAACTTCATAAAAATAATATGATTAAGAAGAGTATTTTTTTTTTCAGTCAATGAGTAGCTCTATAAATTAGCACGAATATCACCATATTTACATCACTATAACATGTTCTATTTGGAAAATAAACAACCCAACCAATAATATACTAGCACCATGGTTACATCATTTAAACATACTCTTTTTAGTAAAAGAACAACTAATAATTTCTTTCATAAGATATCATTATTTTAAACCCAATCATGCCTCCAATTACTCCTTGGTGCATCTCGGTCAAGTTGTCCTGGCTTTCATGTCCTTACCAAGACAAGCAATTTCTTTTTCACAGTCTTACAAGAATCCAAGTCATATTTCCAGGCTTTACAGGCTAAATGCCATTTTTTTTAATTATTCACACGTAATAGGACACCCTCATTTATACATGAACTGATTTAGTGGTCCATAATAATAAAATTTCTAGAAAATGCAGGCCCATGCAAGAGCTTTGAGACCCATAAATTATCATTCAAAAGATCTCAATAAATTAAAAATCAGACTGCATATAACAACCAAGAAGAAAAATACAAAACCCCAACCGGTTGCATACCCATATTGATTGGGTTACCAAAATCGATTCCTTTATGCAAATCAATTTTCATACCCAAATCAATTTGCTTACAAAAAACACAACCAAATTTTAGTTTAAAAAAATGAAAACCCACAAGGACAAATCGATTTTAAACACACAAATTCACAAAAAATTTTCCTTTTTTCTGTACAGGAAAAACCTAACTCTTTTCCTTTTGGGTATAATTTATTATAATGCAGAGAAAGAATTTTTAACCTTTTTTTTTACTTTATTTTTTTTGATCAAAACCCAAAATGCTATCTGCATATTTTTCTGGGTTAGGTTAAAACCACACAAAGAAAAACTAAAAAGAATATAAAATCCATTAATTTCCTTTTCATACTTCATCTCCAAACAATTAAATAAAAAATTGTCCACAATTTCCTTGATTGCCATTAAAAACATAATGTGTATTTCCTCTATTTTTTTTACAAATAATGCAGCAGAGAAAGGAGAAGATATTCATGCCTGAAGTAAACCCATAATCGACAACCTTCTACTCTTCCAGCTCCAACAAGTTGAATCCTTCTTTCCTCCAAAACTCACACAGGTATTCTAGAAGGGGAGAATGAAAATAGACGAAGGAAAAATAACAGAAAAATATAGTGAAAGAACTATATTTGGGTGGCATATTGAATAATTTTCAGGCTTCCCAATGCTGGTATGTGTTTTAGTGCATGCCACACACTTGTTCCATGTGAAGGTGTTTCACATTATGAAACCCATAAATTTCAATAACAAAATAAAATTTTTGGCTTACATGCCAAATCCCTCTAATATATATATACTAATTAATATTTCATACACATTTTTTTTTTTTACTTTAGTTGTTACCCAGCTTAATGGTTAAGTTAAAATTAACCTTCATAATACAAGTCCACATATTTCCAACAATATATTACCATAAATTTTTTTTGACTTTCCAGGTTTATATAAAACATTCCAATACGAAAATCACCAATTCTGTAAACAATAATTCAAATATTCTCATAAAGCTGGCTTGATATAGCATTGTCAAATTAAATAGAGACAATTATCATCGCGGTCATGCAAAAGTCGAACAAAACAAAAGACGACCAAACCAATTAAAATAAAGTAACCGGAATACAAATAACCAAAATATTCACTATCATTTATGAACCGTTTCACCTATGATTAAGGCCTAATCATGTTTTAGGAAGGATCATCAAGGTAGGTGCGGGGTTATTTGTTACGTAGTGTCATGCCCTGCAACAGAAGCTGTGGGTCATGATACGACGAACCAAATGAATTTTACACCTAATGATGATCTTGTATAATCCTGTTTAGACTTAACTATAGTTAATTTAACTTACAAGAATTTTTGGGATGTTGCATACTCCACCCCTTAGAATAATCATCGTCTCGATGATTTCAAGATAAATAGATAAACTAATCTATTATTCATTTGTCAGATAAATATATTTCAAATGAGCTTAGAATTTGTAGCAATATTATTTCAGCTGAATCATAAAGGTCACAACAACCCTTGTACATATATAAAATCAGTCATATAATCTGTAGACATAATACTTTACTGCCTAAACGACAGATTTTTCGGGTTCATTAACAAAATCTTCAACAATAACTATTAATCAAAAAGTGTCTTAGTCCCAATATTCAGTTGTAGGCTTATCTACAGAATTTTCTTATCTACCACTTTTACAGAAAAACTGAATTTAGTACTTTAACAAAACATGTTCATAAAGATCAGTCAAATAGATGTGGAAAATTAGTCTGGATATCTTCCAGATTCTCCCAAGTGGCACTTTCTTCATAATATTGGTCTCACTGGACCCTACATTGTGTAACCTCATGATTTCTCAAGTGCAACTTATGCGTTTCTAATATATTTATAGGATCAACCGTGATTACCCCTGGATCCAGAACCTGCAATGAATCCTAATTAAGTACATGTGTTAAATCAAGTACATATTTCTTAAGCAAGGATACATGAAATACATTATGCAGCCTAGAAAGAGTGGGAGGCAGTGCTAGCTTGTAGGCTACTGGTCCAATGACCTCTAGGACTTCAAATGGTCGTACAAACCTAGGAGATAGTTTGGATGACTTGCCAAATGAAATGGAACTCTTTTTAGGTTTGACCCTAAGAAAATTTTTATCTCCCACGTTAAAATTTCTGTCAATTCTTTTTAAATCTGCATAAATTGTCTGCCTATTTGCTATTTCTTTCAATCTTTCTTGGATTAATTTAACCTGTTTTTCCATTTCCGAAAGAATTTATGGTCCAATCAGTACCCTATCTTCAGGATTATCTCAACTTATAGGTGTTCTATAGTTATGACCATATAAGGCCTCAAAAGGAGCCATCTGAATGGAAGAATGGTAATTGTTATTATAGGCAAATTCAACCAAGGGAAGATATTCTTCCCATTTGTATTGCTAATCCATGCAATATATTCTTAGTAAATCTTCTAACACTTGATTTACTCTTTTGGTTTGACCATCAGTTTCAGGATGATAGGCAGAACTTATGTTCAGTTTTGTCTCTAAGGCAGCGTATAAAATCTGCCAAAATATGGAACTTATCCTTGAGTCCCTGTTTGAAATTATTACTTCTGGAACTCCATGTAATCGGAAAAGTTCTTGTACAAACCTTTTTTTCAGTATGGGTGAATTATCTGTTAAATTACCTGTTATAAAATGTTCCACTTTAGTTAATGTTATCTCTCGAAAGTGCACCCTGTAGAGAGATGGCTACAGGTTTTCTAAGCTTGCACAATTGATCTCTCTCTTTCGTAGATATAATGGAAACACCTCAGATCTGTGGGTATACCTACTTTGAGGTGAGTGTCCAGTATCAAGGCTGGTTCCTTATTGGTGTATACTAAACTGCTTTCAAGGAGTTTTGAGAGTAAAAGATGACTGTAAAAATGACTAAAACTAAGATGATACACAAAATTTGTATGAGGGATTTGACCGAGTATATGCACAACTGATTTGGGAAGGATTCTTGATGCACTAACCAATATTTTTTCTATAGAATATATAAGGGAAAAACACTTGATTGCACTGAGGGAAGATCACAACAGTGTGAATAAGTTAACATGCACATTAAAATTAAGCATAAAAGACTTAATTTGCAGCAGGGTAAGGTAATTGATCAGAGAATTTTCATTCACATGAATAATAGAAACATAGACAAGACTGCAAAATAACTTGGAAAGGTAGAAAATACTTCACACTCAAAGGGAAAAACTGGAAAAATTTGCTTCAGTACTCATATATCCAAAAATTCCTCCAGTCCTCCCTTAGTGCTTTCCAAAGGCACACAATATATAGCAAAAATAAAATTCACCCTCTCCCTAAAAGTAGCCTAAGGCTTGTACTCGCCCATGCATCTTATTTTTATCCTTTATTTAATAATAGATAAAGGGAAAAATAGAGCATGCAATTACAAATAGGCATTATTAGCCTTACTTACATTACAGTCAAACTGAAGTTGACTGTTTTATTTTTAAGAATAGAAAGATGAGTAGTTTCCAAAAAAACAAGGTTGCTTGCTAGGAAATTCTCTTTCCATGAACATGCAACTCTGTCTTCTTCTCTATTATGTCATGTTATGAAGGCATGCAAAATGCAACTCCTTGTATGTGAGTAAAATAATTACAATACTTAGCAATATTTGTAAAATAATTCCTCCTGTGGGGACCACCTGCTATGTGCACATGTTTTGATATTGACATCTCCTTTAAAAATGGTCACATGAGTGACACTTTGCAAATCAACCCTAGCTCCTTGGAGTGGGGACCACTTGTGGTTGTGAACTCTTGTCTTCATTGGGTTTGGCCACTTTTGTGGACTTAGCATATACTATGGTTTTATTTTAAAAAAAAATACGTGGGGCACTTTGTAAAGGTCACCATATTATGCTCAACCACCTTTGATTATGTTGGCCTTGGCATATTATAAAACTCACCTTTTTGGTGATCATGGTACATGATTTGGTCGGCCCCTTTTGATTATTTGAAGCATGCACTAAAGTTAGACTTTCGAAAGTCATTTTCAATGATTTATTATTTGATTTGATGATGTGGACTGGCCCCTTCCCCATGGTGACTCACCCCTCCATGCATTTTTTCGGTGGAAACCTAACTCAGGTCGAGTTTGCTTTGATATTGTTGATCATTTTGGGCCATTGATTTCACCTCTGTTTGATCACGAGTCATTGATCTTCGATCTGCGGTTAGGGTTTCACCCCTTGCATTTAATAGGGTAGGTGAAATTGACTCTAGTTAATCATTTTGAGCCCTGAGCATGATCCTTGGCCTTTGATCTTTTTCCTTGATGCTTTCTGATCATTGATCCTTGACCACGGTTGAGTCCTGTTGACTCGTCTCTCGAGTTTCCATACTAAAGGATGGCTTCGACCATAATGATCACTTTATTTGGTTTTTGTGATGCGGGCGAAGCCCTGGAAATTTTTTTTCCTTCGACGTAATTTCCATCTTCCCGAGCTTGGACCCTCTACATGCTAGTTCTCTGAGTTTGTGAAAATTTTTGAGTGGAAGTATTTGATCTCTGAGATTGGCACTGCGTCATTTTTAGTCTCTGTTTTACTTCATTAGATGGCTGCCACTGTTAGTGTTTTTCAGGTTTCCTGTGTCTTCACCTTCTACAAAGTTGTGTGAGCTTCTGGGTAAGCAACGTCACTGGAACTTGAGTTCGTGATTTACTTTCGGCTTTTGATCTTTGTGACTGGTAAGTCCGATTCCCTTCATGGGTATTTGGTAAAATGAAAATAAATCCTTTACTGAACTGGATCTGTAGCTTATTTCTTTTGAGGTAGAAACGTGATGGATCCTGTCGTAAAATAATGGCCTTTCTTTCTATATGAGTTTTAATGGTCAACACTTTCTGATTATCTAAATTTTAACTGGTTCTAAAGTTTCTGTGTTGCTAAGAGAGCTCAAACGCTGGGTACATTTTCTTTACAATTGCACTTGTGACGGTTTCTTCAACTTTGTTGTGTCATGTGAATTCTACCGCCATTAATGATATCTGAACCTCTCTACCTTTGGAAGCTTTACATTTTTTAGCTCAACATTCATTTGGGTCTCCATTATTTCATTACAGTATTGCTCCTCCCTTAACTACAAGTCTGAACATTTCTTGATTTTGGGTATTTGAACTTCATTTCGGCCCGATTCTAGACTTTTCCTTGAGGGTTTACTGGATATCTATGGCTCAGCCTTGGTCATCTCGAGTTGAACCTTGTTCTAAGATTTCTCTCCTTTATCTGAACTTTAATGATTCCAATTAATGTTTTTATCAATTGTCAGGATTTGTACACACTCTTATAATGTAACTTGAATCCGATTTTAATGGGAATAACAAGCTCTGAAATACAGTAATGTTTCTTTGATTTGTATATGTGTGAGTTTTCTGATTCAAAGTTCCCCCACCTAAGTTCGTGTCCTGAATAATGTGTCAAGCTCTTTTACTTGCTACTTGGATCCACTCCTTATAAAATTATCCCTAGAATGTAGGCTGTGGAACTTTTCGTTTGCAGGAAAAGGCCTCCTTCTGATATGGGTATTCAGATTTTTCATTTTCTTTCTTGATTTTGTCATTATTTTTCGAAAAATAGAAATGCCTTCTGAAGGATTGAAATTTACTTCTTGTTACTTAAACACTGAGTTCCCTGCTTCTAACCAAACTTTGTACTTTTAGCATTTCATCCTTGTGTAGATTCCTTTACCTCAATGTTTAGCACCTTGGGTTTTGCACTCTGTTTGAGCTTTTGGTGTCTTCCATGATCAAGAAGATCTCTTTAATTCTTTGTGTATTTCCCTGGTTCTGTTTAACCATGAATCTTGTATTGAAGTTAGTTTATAAGTATAATTTAGCATGTTGTGTACTATGATATGCTTTTGGTTCTGTTTAACCACGAATATTGTATGTGCTTTCAAGAAATTACAAGCAATTCATCTGTTCTAAAACTATAGATAACTTTTATCTTTGTAGGTGTAAATGTTGCATTCAATTTTGATCTCTGAAGCTTGTTTCTCTCAGATAGAGGCTTTATTTCTTTTATACTAACATTTCTGGCATTCTGAAAAAAAAGTAAAATGTTCATTTTTCATGGAAAAGCCCTGAATTTTTTTTTTCCAGAATTCCATCTTCCATCCATTTTCAGCATGGACATGTTCCTTTCCTGTAAGTATCCCCTCTATTCTGAAAAAGTTGAGCTCATGAAGACCTGTAGCTTAATCTGGTCTTTTCTTGTATGGCTACTATATGATGATCATTCATGCACTTTGTGTCTTATGTAGCTTACTTTAAACTGTTCCTGTATCTACTTTTAATGTCATCATGAGATAGATTCTTTTGTTCACCTGTAATGGCTTCTGCTTATGTTGTAGTGAGTACTACCTTGTTTGAATGAAAGTACTTCATTGATATTGTAGTAATTATGTGCTCTCGTATATGCTTTATTTTGAAAAATACAACTTAGAAAAGCTGAAATTTGTAAGATTATCTTGGAATTTCAATTCTTTTTTGCATTATATAATGTATTTCCTTTCATTAAAGCTCTAATATGTATACTGAAAAATCTAAAATGCTGATTTTATAAGGCGAAGCCCTATCAAAATTTCCCAGAATCTTCTCTCTCATCCTGTTTCAGCTGTAATCCTTTTTGTTTTTAGCTTCAACTTGTTGAAATCTAATTCTCCCTCTTCTTTGCAAACTGAAAAATGTACTTCTATCTTCCATTATCTTCCATTACCTCTTCTAATCTCTAACCTCTTCCATTTGCAAAATGTTTGTTGAACTTTGAGTTGCACTTTTCCTTCTTTTTAGCATGTACTTATGAATTATTTATTTCTCTCTTTGGATGCAACCTATACCTACACACTTAGGAAAACAGTTAGGAAATATTTAGGCTTTTTGGCCTCTCTTATGTCCATGTTTTCTTCTTTCTTTTACTTTCTTCTTTCTAAATGATTAAAGCATGCATGCAGTTTGTCCTTCAAGTAGAATACATCTCCTTCTTAGGGGAAGATTCATATGCACGAAGTAGGATAGTGTAGGAATATGGATTAACCCTGAGCTCTTTATTGATGATTTACATGTTTTACTTTTCAGGTACCATGCCTTGAGGATGAAGGAGCTGGCAAGGAGATGCTCTGCACAAAGAAGAATATACAAGGAAATGATGGGTTCACCCTCATACTCCTTTGCTTTCTCCTTCATGCATGTGTATCTTTATTTTCAGTAGCTGTACTTTACTTTTCAGTTACATCCCATGGCTTGTGTGGGAAACATTTGATTCTCCTTGTGAATAAAACATTGAATTCTGTAAATGAGTTGTATATCTCTTTCTGCATTTTTGCTTTTTGTATGGATTGTATAATGAACTAAACAACTTAGTAACATAGTTGAATGTCTTAATCATAAAGGAAAGAACATTGAATAGAACTTGTAACATTTAGTAATGAACTCTGATTTTATGTGATCTGCACTTATGTTTGCTGTTCCAAAACTTTACACTTCACCTACTCTATTATTGGATGTTCTCACCAAGACAACATAAATGTCCTTCGGGGATTGTGTTATTTTGCTGAGGATGATCATGAAATTGTAGACTATGTGATTTGTTATGTTTTGTAACAGCACACATAGTTACAGATTTCATATAATCTTGTAAATAAATAAGTAGTAACAACATAATATAATATAATCTCCCATAGCTTAGGTATACATCACTAATGCTATCCATCGTAATGAAGTTTCGAGTTGTCCATTTTTGCACAAGTGCAAAAATTGTCAATAGTTAACTTGTCTAAAACTACAAGTATAACATCATGTTTATTTTGGGACATAGGTAGACCTTGGATAAAATTCATACTTATAACTTGCCACTTATATTCTGGCACATTGTGAGAATATAATAGTCCTGCTGGATGTAAATGTTCAACCTTTACTTGCTAAAATTCCAGGCATTGTGAGATGTAAAGAATCACATCATTTTTCATCTTTTTCTAGAAGTATTTCTTTTTTATGTCTATCATCATCTTTGTTACTCCTGGATGTCCTGAATAGGGAGCATCATGAAATTCTCTCATGACTTTATTTCTGATTTATTTACCTTCTGGTACGTATATTCTACTGTTATAACACAGAATCCCATGATCTGTTTCCACCTTAAAACCATCATACCTGTTGTCCCTTGGATATTTTTCTAGAGCTGTTTTAACATGATTGTAGTAGGGGTCATTAATTAACTCATTTTTAACTTCATCTTTGAACTGTTTTATTAATGTAATTATAGTAACAATCTGCCTTCTGCGACTTACGGCATCAGCCACCCTATTCTCTTTTCCCTTAATGTAATTTATATCAAATTCATAATTTTCTAGGAACTCCAGCCCTCTTTGCTACCTTGCATTTAGATTTGGATGCATAAAAACATACCTGATCCCAAGATTATTTGTTTTGAGTTCAAAAGGTTTTCCTAGAAAATAGTGCCTCTATACCTGCAGTGCATGAATAATTACAACAAGATCAAGATCATGTGGTGCATAATTTACTTCATGCACCCTCAAATTCCTACTTTCAAAAGCTACCACATTCCCATCTTGTAGTAGTACTCCGCCCAAACCCTCCCCTGAAGCATCGGTTACCTCTAAGAAGTTCTCATTTGGATATGAAATCTTCAACATTGGAGCACTTGTGAATCTACCTTTTAACTCATTAAAGGCTTCTTCACACTTACTATCCCAAGCAATTTTCTTACCCTTCTTTTACAAATAAGTGATAGGTCCTGCTAACCTAGAGAAGTCCTTTACGAACTTTTGATAGTAGCCTACTAGACCCATAAAACTTCTCACTTCATGCACATCCTTTGGTGCTGACCATTCCATGATGGCACTAATCTTCGAAGGGTCCACCGAGATTCCTTCTTTACTTAATAAGTGGCCTAAGTATTTTACTTCGTATTGATAGAAAGCACACTTAGATAATTTTCCATATAATTTATGTTTTTGGAGAATTCCCAGCACAGTCCTTAAATGTTCATCATGTTCTTCCTCATTCTTGAAGTATATTAATATATCATCAAGTAAGATAAGTACAAATTGGTCTAAGTATTCCCTAAACACATTGTTCATCAAGTTCATGAAAGCAACAAGTGCATTTGTTAGATCAAAGGGAAAAAATGTAACCTCGTAATGCCCACACCTTGTTCTAAAAGAAGTTTTATGGATATCTTCATCTTTGATTCGCAGTTGATGATAACCAGATCTAAGATAAATCTTGGAAAACACTTTTACGCCCCCCATTTGATCAAATAGATCATCGATTTGGGCTAGCGGGTACCAATTCTTCACTGTTACCTTGTTGGAAATTCGGTAATTAATACAAAGTTTGAGGGTCCCATTCTTCTTTTTCACAAAGATAACCAGTGCACTCCATGGTGATATACTTGGTCTAATAAGACCAAAGGACAACAGTTCATGTAATTGAGCTTTCAACTCAACTAATTCAGTTGTTTTCATTCTGTATGGTGCCTTTGAGATTCGTTCCGTTGCTGGTTTGACATCTATTGTGAACTCAAATTCACGCTTAGGTGGAAGTCTAGGAAACACATCTCTGAATTCCGTTAGGATGGGAAATGCTTCAATTTCAGGCTCAATTTCTTGTCCCGAATTTTTTTTTTATAGCATACAGATGACAACCCTTCCGCTTTGCCTTTTTAAGCTGTACGGTAGAAATCTGCCTAGTGACAAACTCTCTTCTAACACCCTAAATACTTGCTATTTTCTGATGATCATTGCAGTAGGTTACACTTTTCCCTAAGCAATCCAAGGTTGCATTATGTTGACTTAACCAATTTATACCTATGACAACATCATAGGATCCAAAAGGTGCCACATATAAGTTTATTCTTCTCATGAACTCAGGTAATTCTAGTGGTGCCTCAAACAAACAATGATTCACTCTGTGTACAACATTATTTCCATAATGTACAATCCAAGTGTGTTCTATGTACCCAAATCTTATTTTGAGTTTATCAGCAACTTTAGATGAAACAAAACATTCATTTGAATCGGAATCAAATAAAACATAAACAGGTTCTCTAAAAAGCTTACCTGAAGTTTCTATTGGAGTCGTTTGCTTTTCTGCTTGCTTATTATGGACTGTAGCATAAATCTTATATTTTTGCCCCTCTTTATTTACTATAGTAAATACCTTCTTCTTGTTATTCCATTGTCCTCTTTGCGGATAATTGTTAGCAAAATGATCACCACCGCACTTAAAACATCCTCCCAATGGTTCTTTTCTCTCAATCTTATTCTGGCTGAAACTTGTTCCTTGTTGCCCTTTTTTATTATTATTCACAACAATTTTACCCACTATTCCTCTTTTATTGATAGGCCTAAAATTTTTGTTTCCCTTTTTCCATGATGGTTTACTTGTGGTTGATGTTTGGAAATTGCTATTTTTCCTTCTGTTTTCCTCTTTAGAGGCATAAATACTTCGTAGCTTTAGTTCTTGCTTGATAGATTTTTCAAACACTATTTCCGTCAAGGTAGGTCCATGAACATCTACCTCACCCCAATACTAGGATTCAATCCCATTATAAACTTTCTCATTCTAAACTTCTCATCCTTTTGATACAAAGGAGCATATTCAAGCAATCGAGTGAAGCATTCCCAATATTCAGTAACTGAGTACTTTCCTTAAGTTAGATTTTAGAATCCTTCCATCTTTTGGTCAAACTATAGCTGAGGTAGCCATCTTTGACAAAAATAGGCTTTGAACTGCTCCCACGTGATTATACCAGAATCAATTCCTAGTTGCATTTTCCGGTCATCCCACCAGGAAGATGCTTCATTGGACAATTGGTAGGCTCCCCATACTACTTTTGTCTCCTCTAAAAAGTTCCTAATCTTAAAATACTTTTCCATTTTAGAGATCCAATTTTCAGCACCATCCCCAAGAGTTGTATCATCAAATTTAGGTGGGGATATTCTTTAATGTCCCTTGCTAACTTAGCAGCCAGCCTTGCTTTCTTATTTTCCCTTTCATTTAGGTGCTTACGTTGATCATCATATTGTTCATCACCCTGATTCTCATCCCTATGATCCTCATTCTCTTCACCACCCTAACCTTTTTATTCTAAGGCAACAACTTGGTTTCGGGTATCATTCAAAAGGTTGAGGATTTCTTCTAACTTAACAGCCATATTATCCGGCACGTCATCAATATTTACCCTATTGTCACTTTCCATACTAGCTCTTGTTGCCAGCCTAGCCATAGTTTCTTGTTTTATAAATGAGGAGAATTTTATTAGAACGTCTGTCCCATTAATGTTCAAGTGTCTGAGCCTCTGGTTCTAATACCAAAATGTAACGCTAAACAATTATAAGAGCTAAAAAATGAGGATTTTTTTTAACACAAACATAATAACAAATTACACAGCTGCAATCATACAGATTTATTTAATCAAATTTACTAATCAGTTTTACTCTTTTGATTTATCTGATAACATCCATGTAAGCCATGTGCGGATGAGAAGGGTGTATCTAGATCTCTAGGATCTTCCTTCGTCACTACTTTGAGTGACAATGCTTACAAGAATTTTGGCTCAACCTTTTAAAGGTCATGGGAACTATGTGAAAGTCCTTGGGTCTACTATGAAGCTAGTTTCACGACTTCGTATTCCGGTATCCGACCATTGTCTACCTCATGTTCAGTATTTCAACTTCCCATGATCAAGTTACAGAATATTTTTTTAATTTAATTGGAGCACTAGGTGATCAGAAAATGCATAGCCATCAATGCATTACTTTGGCCAAAGTTATGCGCCATGCAGGTTACAGCTAAACTCAAGACAACACACTAGTCTTATGAGTTTTAAGTCTTCCACCACCTCACAACTATCCCTTTCACAGTTATCTACATCTTTATAGTTTGTTTTTATTTTATTTCCAATTAAACCAATCTTGCAAGAGTTTATATTGAGATAGATGCCAAAGGCCAACTAAGATCTTTATGAGATAAGTACATTCGTTATGCTGAAATGTAACTATATCAACATTCCGCATGTACTTATCCCTTAATATGCGTAATGGATCTTTTCATCTATTTACCATCCCATTTAATCTCTTTTTTCCTAATGTTTGATTCTTTAACCTTAAATTACCTTTTACAACGATACTCTTCCATTCTCTATACAACAAGATTTACAATCTTATCATATTAATAACAAGTTTACCGAAAGGCCGAATTAAATATATATTAAAACATGTATATTTAATTATTCCTTCGATTAGCTATGCCACTAAATAGCTTATTTAATTTAGAAATTAAAGACAATGGATTGTTACAATAATTTCTCAATTATCGGCTTCATACATTGATAACTATCAAACAAATGTATTCAACAATTTGTGAAAAGTAAGATTTAACAACTCAAGTATTCATCATTTACTCATTTTGAGATATTATTACACAAAAAATAATCATCTCTTTATTAAAATTATATATTACATATGCCGTTAAGGCGAAATATATAACCGGTATAATAATTCTCACATAGTGAGGTTTGAATATTTACAATGGGTCCAAGATCCCAATAATTCAGCCAAAAATTCAAGGATATCATCCTTTCACCAATTGAAATCCAAGTATCTCATTTAGATCCATGATATGATAAAACTTCTCAAGACATGAGTTTCCGCACATCCAATATAAAGGCTAATGGTCTTGCAAGACTGGAGTAGTGGTATAATGTCAGTTCAAAATGAACTGACATGAATATTAACTCCATTTTTTGATGCAATTAATTAATAAAATATGAAAGGATATACATGTTGTTTTATCAACAAGCACATGGTAATACAACTGAAAATGTATTACTACCTGGTTTCTAATAGATGCAGCTATGGATGCACACAAATAGAACAACCAATTTCTATTTCAGCGATCATGTTTCCCTCTAATCACAAAGGTCAATACATCTGTATTCTAGCTTCAATCAATAAGCATTTGACATTTAAAATTTATACATAACTTTGTAAAAACAATATGATCAAGAAGAGTATTTTTTCAGTCAATGAGCAGCTCTACAAATTAGCACGAATATCACCATATTTACATCACTTTAACATGTTCTATCTAGAAAACAAACAATCCAACCAACAATATAGTAGCACCATGATTACATCATTTGAACATACTCTTTTTAGTAAAAGAACAACTAATAATTTCTTTCATAAGATATCATTATTTTAAACCTAATCATGCCTCCAATTACTCCTTGGTGCATCTCGGTCAAGCTGTCCTGGCTTTCATGCCCTTACCAAGACAAACAATTTCTTTTTCACAGTCTTACAAGAATCCAAGTCATATTTCTAGGCTGGAAGTTACAAGCTAAATGCCATTTTTTAATTATTCACACATAACAAGACACCCTCATTTATACATGAACCGATTTAGTGGTCCATAATAATTTTTTTTTTGGAAAATGCAGGCCCATGCAAGAGCTTTGACACCATGAATTATCATTCAAAATATCTCAATAAATTAAAAATCAGACTGCATATAACAACCAAGAAGAAAAATACATAACCCCAACCGGTTGCATACCCATATTGATTGGGTTACCTAAATCAATTACTTTATGCAATTCAATTTACATACCCAAATCGATTTGTTTATAGAAAACACACAACCAAATTTCAGTTAAATAAAATGAAAACCCACAAGCACAAATCGATTTTAAACACACAAATTCACAAAACATTTTCCTTCTTCATGTACAGGAAAAACCCAACTCTTTTCCTTTTGGGTATAATTTATTATAATGCAGAGAAGGAATTTTTAACCTTTCTTTTACTTTATTTTTGCTAATCAAAACCCAAAACCCCATTTGCATATTTTTCTGGGTTAGGTTAAAACCACACAATGAAAAACTAAAAACAATACACAATCCATCAATTTAATTTTCATACTTAATCTCCAAACAATTAAATCAAAACTTGTCCACAACTTCCTTGATTGCCATTAAAAACAGATTGTGTATTTCCTCTTTTTTTACAAATAATGTAGCAAAGAAAGGAGAAGATATTCATGCCTAAAGTAAACCCAGAATTGGAAACCTTTTACTCTTCCCACTCTAACAAGTTGAATCCTTCTTTCCTCCAAAACTCACGCAAGTATTCCAGAAGGGGAGAATGAAAATAGATGAAGGAAAAATAACAGAAAAATATAATGAAAGAACTATAGTTGGGTGGCATATTGAAGAATTTTTGGGCTTCCCAATGCTGGTACATGTTTTAGTGCATGCCACACACTTGTGCCATGTGAAGGTGTTTCACTTTATGAAATTCATAAATTTCAATAACTAAATAAAACTTTTGGCTTACATGCCAAATCCCTCTAATATACACATTTTTTTACTTTACTTATTACCCAGCTTAATGGTTTTAAGTTAAAATTGACCTTCATAATACAAGTCCACATATTTCCAACAATATATTACCATAAAAATTAGTTGACTTTCCAGATTTATATAAAACATTCCAATACCAAAATCACCAAGTCCGTAAATAATAATTTGAATATTCTCATAAAGTTGGCTTGATATAACATTGTCAAATTAAACAGAGACAATTATCATCGCGGTCATGCAAAAATCAAACAAAACAAAATATGACCAAACCGATTAAAATAAAGTAACCGGAATATAAATAACTGAAAGATTCACTATCATTTATGAACCGTTTTACCTATGATTAAGGCCTAATCATGTTTTATGAGGGATCATCAAGGTGGGTGCGGGGTTATTCGTTCCGCAGTGTCATGCCCCACGGCAGAAGCTGTGGGTCATGATACGACGAACCAAATGAATTTTACACCCAATGATGATCTCGTCTAATCTTGTTTAGACTTAACTGTAGTTAATTTAACTTACAAGAAATTTTGGGATGTTACACTATGGGTTCTCCTAACCCATGAAACAAATGAGTCTAATTTTAGGACTTAGACAAAATTTTAATGAAAATAGACCTTGGCGGCTTATAAGCACAACTTCACGCAGACCCTAGATACATAGAATTATGCAAAATTTGTCAATTATGTGGGACAAAGGATGTAGTCCGCCAAGTACAAGTTGTGATGTGGGAATATTCGAATCTCCACGACATTGCACAGTGACATCGAAGGTCAAAGTGGGGAATTTTTTAGAGCCACGGTGAAAGCCACGAAACATCCAAAGTTTCACAACAAAGAATAGTCGGTTAGTGAAGATAGGAATGAAACGTGTTGCCATTCTGCCACTCCTCATAGTTTTTGGCTTTGACGAACCTAAGACTGACAAAATAAGTCAAATTCCAAAATCTTTCTGGTACAAGCATTAGTCAAGGAAGATCTAAGGAAACATGGTGGAGTTAGAGGAGGACAGGTGGCAGAATATAAACGGTAAATGTGGGGACACATGTCACCATTTTGGTGATCTTTAAAGTAGATGCATTTCACAGATGTAAAGTCTGCGGAATGAGCCAAGTTTGATAGGATGTTGGGTCTAGGAAAGGTTGAAAGGTTAGAGGAAATAAATTAAAGTTACGACGCGAAGCCACAACCATTCAAAATCAAGAACAGTATAACTAGAAGCTGACACATACCACACATGGAGACTTCATGTTGGATTACAGTTCGCAGGGGTCGAGATGATAAAAGAATATATTCTCACACTACGAAGGTACATGGCATTTTCTTATTAGCTCGCATTTCATAATGGAACATACCTGATAAAGAGGCAATCCCTAAACCAGTGAAAGATGGAAACGTGGAAAAGGAAAAATCGGTGCACACGTACGAAGAGGTAATCCCCAAGCTAATCAAAGGCCACCACGTGTCACGTTCTTGTGCTCCCTGACATGTAAATATTCAAATGCTCCTATCTTTTGATTCCTTACTCCAAATTGGAAAAACTTTATATCGTTTGAAAGGTCTCCTTGAGACATTTAATTTGGCATCATCAAAATTATATTTTGATGGCATTTAATGGGAGAAAAAGAGGAAAAAAATCAAGCCATTAATGTGCAGATTCAAATAGCTTAACCACCCAAATCTGATCCGATTTGGCCTCCTTCCTTCCTCTATAAGAAAAATGACATCGGGGGATGGTCTTGCAAGGGTGCCCATGTTGTTTCCCAATGATTTAATGCATGATTAAAGGTGGTTGAAGTTTGAAAAGTTGTGTTACAGGAAAAAAAATATTTTCTTTAATGATAAAGATCAAATCCAATCTCTTTCCCTCGGTTTCCCTCAGTTTCACCCGTCTCTCTCTCTCTAATTGTCTATATATTGTAAAATGATGCTTATTCTAATGGATGTATATTCTAAACTATAAAGGAACCATGTCAAAATGGTCTCCAGAGCAGCTATGAGCTGCGAACCTTCATTTTGGCCTCTGTAGATGTGTTCTTGCCTTTTGTTTCAACTATAATGGATTGTGCATACTTTTAAGCGATAAAATCCGGTGTTTGTGGATCTCTTCTTCCCTATACTTGTGTTATGTCTGCATCTTGCCTCTCTTTTATATTGTGATGTGTTGTGCACATCTCTCTCATTTGTAGGCCCCATTTCTATTGTGTTTCATGTGAAAGTGGAATGTTAAATGTTGTTTTGAGTTGTGGCACTTGTGTCTACTTTCTCTTTTCCCATTCTCCCTCATAGAGTGTTCATCACCCATTTTTATGGTGTTATCACCACCTTTTAGCTTAGTATTTCCCTTTTAGTGCATCTCCTTCTAACCTTGGTCCCTTGTAATGTTTAGATTAGGATTAGGTATATTTTCTTTCTGTTGTAGGAGTAGTTTTAACATTAGGAACAAGTAGAAGAACCGGCTTTCTCTAGAGCTCTATCTCACATTGCAAGTCCCATAACATGGAGACAATCCCATGTTTCCTACAAATTCTGGGTTGTTTATGACTCGGGGTAGGCTACAATTTGAGCTATAATACGACCTTTTTCAAACACACTACAACACCATCAAGAGCTTGTATAAACTTTCTTTGATGCTAAACACTTTGAAAAAACTCTATTTTTGACCATATATCAAATATTTCATACATTATGGAGGTTTGCTTTTGACCCTTTTGTCTCATGTCTTTAAAAATCCCCACAAGATCCCTCCCATTGGAATATCTCCATGTAGTGGTATTTGCAAAGCATGCATTTGTAAGATGTTCACATTAATGTTTCTATCCCGGCTTTATATAATGTTCCCTATTAAGTGTTCCCAAAATTACTACCATCATTACAAAGTCCTCCAGCATGGTCATCTCAGACTATAAGCAAGCCCTGGAGCACCTTTAAGAAAACCTATCTAATCAATCTAGCTCTCTTAAATCTAATGAACCACATAGTCAGTAATTGGATTGAGGGGGAACAATATCCTTATCACAAAATTGGGGCATCTTCATGCTAGTTTTTATCTCGCAGCCTGTGCCTATAGATAACTCAACAAAAATGAGAAAATGTAGACACCACTTTTTCACCCATAGGTGACCTCACACACATACATAACACCATCATTATTCACACTATTATCCCTATCCTAAGTACATTATAATTTACCATTGTGAACACTCATTTGCCATTGTAAAAACTTATTTACCCTCCCATAACCACTTGAAACCAACCTAGCCTAATTTATCTCACCCATCCTAAATCCCTGACCTTTTCCTAACTGGATTTCTAACCTCCCACCGTTCATCAAACAACCTTAATCCTCGGAAGGAAAGTGGTTTTAACCATTTGCCATCTTTTCCTTAATTGATTTGTAACATCTCTGGAAAAATTTACGGCAATCTGCGATCACTGGCGATAGTTGCAAACGTTGTTGATCCTATACAAACCACCTTCCTACCCATTTTCACTGGTAGATAGGTTAGTCAAAAGCTAGAATTGGGAATTAATTGATGCACTTATGCATGACATCACTACGCTAGGAAATATCAACACTCGGCTGCCAACCCTTGGAGAAGTCTTGTCAAATCATCACTCATCCTTTTGGAGCTCTGTTACCCTTAGAATTATTTAACAAGGTTAGTACGCTTTCCTTCATCCTTTTGGTCATATTTTTCATTACTCGTATTCTACAAACAGTAGTCTATGTTATCCTTTATAGCCACCCCACATCCTGTGCCTTCTTTAATCATTTGATCAAACCTTTAGGATATTTGTGATTTTAACAATGATCGTCGCTAATGCTCGATCGCCGTCGATCAGTGTTCTTATCACATTTGTTTCTTATCAGCCCTTCAAACACATTTGAATCTCACATGTTTCTCGAATCCCCCTAATCCTTCCTAGCATTGTGAAAATTCACTTTGCATCAATTATAAACTGTTTTATCATCTTTTTATCAAAATAAGTCTTTTTGTCCCCAATCGCCGTTGATATCGGTCAATTTAATCATTTTTTAACAATTATTATATTTTCATCAACCTATTTTCTTTTTTTAATTTGTTGTTTTACAAGATGTGTTCCTTGTAGATAATTGTCCTAGGTACCTCACACCCCATCACAAGTATATATGATCTCTCGATTATCTAATAGCCTTTCGTGTGAGAACAATTTGATATCTCACACGAGATCAACCTGTGTGCCACCACACTTACACCAAAAATTGAAGATATCAAAAAGTTGACTCGAAGTGATACGTGAAATACAGGACGCAACATAATAAGCTTGGGTCGACTATTTCTTGGACTTTGAGCTCACCACAGCTCTACCCTGAGCCCAGAGGGGGATTAAGCCTTAGGCAAACTAGGCAGTTGCCTAGGGCGCCAGCAGTCAGGGGGTATCTAAAAATTTCCTTTTTGTTAGTTAGTTTTAGAACTTAACTTTAAAATAATTTATCTGAAGACTTAATATCGATTAACCCATTTATAGATATTATTGTATGGTAACATAAATTTCAAGCATACAAATAAAAAAAATGTAATATTTTTGCAATTAAAAGAAAATATCACATATTTATAAGCACATATGTTTTTTTTGGTATTGTTACCCATTCTCTGATGTAGCTCCAGATTATGTAGGTATGTAATTTGTTCTAGAAAAAGGTTAATTTATTTTTATAATGTTGCTAGTGTATCTAGTAGAGGTGAGTATAATTAAAGGAAAAAAGTATTTGATTCTCTATTCTTAATTTTTTTGTGAATTTTTTTTATTATTTTGTTATGGAGGAATCCATAGGCCTGGTCCAAATATGTCTCTTCACAAAACCATGGGAGCTACATAAACGTTTTTGTTTCTTTGTAAAACAATGGTGCTTTCTTTTAGGATAGAGTTCCTGTCACCTACTTGATATGGCTAAATTAGACTTGTAAGAAGCCTCATATAAAATATTGTATTTTTTGCATTCTGAGCATCTCCTACGACTAATGTTTTCCATCCACAAAATATTTTTCATCCTTCCATGATAGTTTAATAATATATTTTTATTATTATTTTATTATGACCATGATGTAAATTTAAAACTACAAAATATAGACATATTTTATCTATTTATTTTATGGAAAAAAATATTAAATAATTTTTTGAGGAAGGTGCCCACTCAAACTATTGCCTAGGGCGCTCCCGACGTTTAATTCGGCCCTACCTGGGCCACCTACAATGTAGAGTAGGATCTCGCCATCCCTCTTGAATTCTAAATTTCAATGTCATTTATCTTATCGTATTATATCACTTGATTGCATAACATGAGTTGACACCCTTCAACGAAGCCCTTTGGATTCATGGGATCGGCCTTTGTTGAGCAACTCATTAAATCTTTATTTAACATTTGTCTTGTCTAGTTGTCTTTGTAAACATGTCTTCTCATTTGGTGAAAAGAGGAGTCTCTTACATTGTTCGTGTATTCTCACACCCCGACATTGTATTTGTCGGTGTAGCTATCGGTAAACCTTGTTTTATTTAGTTTTTTTGGTATTTCGACATTATAACAACTAATTGAAATTCACCATAAACATCTCCATTATGAGGTTAGCTCACCTTTTCTCAACGTTTTCTTGGGTCAGTATGACTTTGATAGTGCGGTATGACATCCTCATCATTTTTTTGTATGATTAAGGGGGCACTGTATCTTTTTGTATTAATAAAAATGCATTTTCAATAAAACTACATCATGCATTCTAGATTTTGAAACGTTAATAGTTTGGATATCTATAAATTACAACGTGACAAGATATGATTTGGTCATCTATGGAATATACATGGTATCATTATTTGTGACCGCAACTATTTCCATGACAGCATGAGCAACAAGGTTTCTGGTATTTATTCTTAAAATCAAACTCTCCAATTTTACATTCTTCGTCGCTTTAATTGTAATGAATTTCACAAGTGATGGGGATGTCTAAAATGACGGAAAATAAAAAATCAGATGGAAAAGCATAACATTTAATGGATTGAAAAATATGAACTTTATGTCGTCACCTTGCCGTGGATTCTTATCAAACACAACATTTGTCTCGGTTTAGCCAATTCATAAATGCTCTTTACAAGGATTCTCGAGTCAGATAAACAAATCACAATTTTCTGACTTTCAGATCAAGTACAAATCACAATTTTTGAGTCTCAGATCAAGTAGAAATACAAGAAACGAGGATCTACTTTCCTTTCACGAAATCCTTTGTGTTGCCGACACTCGTATAGAAAAAAAGTTATCCAAGCTCGTTGGAGTGTTGGGGAGGAAAGGTGATTCATAACATCGCTTGTTGAGAGGGTTGGACGATTTGATTTTCCACCTCAATTTAGCAATTAGAATTTGAAATGCTCATAGAAATGAGACTTAAAAACAGGGTGCGCACCGTCAATTTTGAGGTGCTACGTGCTAGTTACCGCCTGACCCCGTCGAGAGAAGAATGAATGTAGTCTATACAAGAATGAATCTAGTCCATAATGCTCTCTATCAATGAACCCAGCTAATTAGAGCTGCACTTGCGAATAAGCCATGCACGGCACGTTTCCCCAAATTCAACCAGACCGTCCAATTCGACCAAATTTAAAAATAGAAGCTTCATTCTCATATCTGCGTTTGAAAAGGTTAATAACAATGCGTGTTTAAATGCGTTTACATAAAGCAGCAATCGCTTTAATAAACTGCAAGGAAAAGAAACGAATGTTGAAATGGCGAACGGGCGGGAGATCTTCACGCTTTCGGGGCCTCGCCATCTTACCAACATCGACTGGTGACTATTTAAAAACCTGCCATTACAATTGTTTTCCATTTCTCTGTTTTGCGACTTGAAAAATTACTGTTTTGCTCATTTTCCAGGTCGGATACAGATCACAGGAGAAGCGTGGCCGCCAGCCTGGTGGAGGGCATATTCGTGCAGGAGCGAGACCGGCAAGAGCGCAGGCACGGCCCCGACGCCCAAGCTGAAATGTGGTGGAGCTTCTTCAATTTCAAGCTTCTTCGCCCTCTTCACGACGATGTCGACGGTTCCATCTTCGGCGCCGTGTACAAATGGAACAAGAAAGCTGCGGGAGGAAGATCCCGTCCGCCTGGCGCTCCGAAGATAGTGGTCGCGTACAGAGGCACAGTTATGAGATGGGCCACCTTGGGCAGAGACCTCCGCCTCAATCTCCGCCTTCTCGCAAACCGACTTCACACCACCAGCCGCTTCCGCGCCGCCTTCGACCCTGTGAAAACCACAGTTCACCACCACGGGGCAGACAATGTCTGGATTGCCGGACATTCTCTCGGCGCCGCCATTGCAATGTTAGCGGGAAGGAAAATGGCAGAGGAGAAAGGACGTTTTATAGAAGCACATCTCTTCAATCCGCCATTCGTTTCCGCGCCCGTGGAGAGGATTAAGAACGAGAAATTAAGGCGCGGTCTCCTCCTCACGTTGAACGTGGTCAGGGCCGCGTTGGCTTTGACGCTACAGGAAAAGCACGCCCGGATTGAATCCCAGAGGAATTTCTCCGTCCTGCAGTGGTGGGTTCCTTGCCTGTATGTTAATCCTAGAGACGATTTGTCCTCTGGCTATGTTGGGTATTTTGATAATCAGATGGCGATGCAGCGGATGGGGGCCGGAGGAATTGACAAGCTCGCCGGGCAGCATTCGATGGTGTTTTCTGCATTTGGGAAGGAGTCAAAGACAGGGCATTTGATTCCTTCCGCGAGACTTATCGTGAGTCGAGAACCAGCGCCTGATTTTAAAAGGGCGCATGGGATTTACCAGTGGTGGGCGCCGGATATTAGAATTGAAAGCACCGAATACAGACTCGTCACAGATAACCAAACGCCAGCAGGGTTAGTGTTTGTAGGACAAACAGAACGACCTGGAATTCCAAATTTAACCCTGCCTATCAATTCACAATTTGTTGATGGCAATTGACGGCTACCTCTTTTAAGTGACTATCAATTGAGTTTTTGTTATAATATAACAAACTCATGTTTCGAGTCTCTGTTTTGGCATAAATACTAACAAATTTTATATTCTTTACATGATATATACTAGCAATTGCTCATGGGTTGCAAGTTACGCCGGAGAGGATTGATATTCTGTACATACCCGTGCATCATAACAATCCATGAAAACCACATTTTTAAGGCATTTTGTCAAACAGTCCACATGCTTTGCATATACTTCAACATTTTTATTCATATCAACGAAAGGAATAGGCATCTACAACATCTAAGAAAAACCAATTTCTATTATGCTTTGATCGATGTCCACGCCCTGTTCCAAAGTTCTTATTTTTCTACAGGCTGGGATAATGTTGGAAAAGGCGAGCTGATTAGGTTCGGTAGTTTTGAAAAATTGTGTAGCAAATGTAAATACCAGTGCTGCATAAACGCCTAAAAATGGAGCAGAAGAAACAAGTCTTTTTTAAGTACTCTAGAGCGAGTACTACATTTAGGTGTTGCTTTCACAACATTACTCTTATTGGGTTTGTTTTTCCTAGAGATCAATGACATCTCCACATAAATGGAAACATTGTTGATGAATTCCTCATTGGAGCCAAAGATCCTTAATTCATCTAGAGAGAGATTGTTCCTACAAGAACTTATACTTCATTTCATGATGTGGGAAGTAGATCAGCGAACCCCACCTATTGAAAAATCTAGTGATAATCCTCGTGAGGTTAAGTTTGTTGGAGTTGTAATTTGTAGTGAAATGCATGACGTCTTAAATTGTTTTAAGTTTGTGAGATAGGGAGGAGTGAACAATGTAGTGCAACTAAAACAAACATTAAAAAAAACTTCCTATTATACCTTGATGGATGTCCATAACCTGTTGCAAAACTTTTATTTGAGTGAGTACGCTGACAAAGATGAGTTGATTGGGTTGAATATCTGTTTATTGATATGTGATAAAATAATCTCAATGACTCTAACTAACATCCATATGCAAAAGCTCCCATCTTGGCATTTAAACGTTTGGTGACAATTGTCAACAAACCCATTTTGGGAATACCCATCACTACATGACATGAAATGACATCTTTATGGAGCATTTTGTCAAACAATTCATATGCCTTATGTATGCGTCCACGTTTTACATACAAATGAAACAGGGCACTGCAACTAGAACATCCAACAAATCTCTGACACATTTTTGTAAAGTCTGTGTTTACACTTTACTGTTGCATTTGACTGAAAATTTCTAAGGCTTTTTTAACAAATCCATCGTATGCATATCCCTGAAATAATTGCATAAATGCCAGAGCAGTCATCACATATATATACTTATTAATGCTCAAAGAACAAGGAGTTGTCCATATCCCTTCTATAAGCTTATTAATGCTCATTGGATTAGTATACACGTTTGTTAGGGAACTTGCAATTATTTTTACAGGATATAAACTTATACATATGTCATTTCCATTTATGGTATTAGAATATCTCAAGGCTGACCCTGTTCTGAAGCTACAAGTTTCACACAGGTTGGGAGGTTGCTGTATTAAGGGTGATCGAGTCTGGTTGCAACACTCCTCAACCATGTTTGTAACTATCTCTTGCATAAGTTTCTAATGCCTCTGACTACATAACCTACGAAGTGTGCATTCTAAATCTTCTTCATTCATTTCTTTGCTCAGAAAACTTCTAACATTGGTATCAAAGCAAACCTGTCAATTCACAGAGAATATGTCATAAAAGTCATTTGGCAGACAAATGCTACAGTCGAGTTTTGAAGGCTGGAGGTCAGTAAAATTGTCCTTGACAGTCACATATCAAACTCGAAGTGGACGCTTCGAGGGCACTTGTAACTCGTCCATAAACCGAGGAGACTGTCATTTCCTGTAAGGACTGTCTGTTTGTGAGGCTGTTGGGAAATCACCCCAGACATCATTGCTAAGGCACAAGCGGACGGATAGACGCAAACACCTCACAGGCATTTGTGAATGTAGTATATCGTCGGAATCTTCCTACAGTCGTGGGTCCTTTCATTACCATGCACAAGAATTTGACAGTTTCAGTGCCATTAGGGAATGGGAAAATACAGCTACAAAAATGCAATGAAAGCCAGTCCGACTAGATTAATGGAAATACATCTCGTAATATGGTGTGACGTTTAACAAAGACGAGCGTGTGAACTTAGTTCTTTGATGGGCAAAGAAATTTACAATGTGATAGCAAAAAGCGCGACGAGGTATAACACATGCATAATAAGGTTTTGTTCTTATAATTTATGGAAGGCTGTATAGATTTTGACTCAAAGGCACAATGCAAAGGGGCAAAAATCTGTTAGATTCAAGAGCATGGGTTATCAAATTCAACCTAGTAAGCTCTGATTTCAATGTTGTAAGGCATTAAACTACCAACAAAACTATCATCATTTCTCTAAAATACTTCTTTGTGTGGAATTGTTTGTCGTTTGATTAAAAGCTGTCAAGACTGCATTGATAGTTTCGGGTCAGAACTCCTGCATATATTTTTAAGGTTTTGTTTTATCTGAGAATGCCCTCAATTAACTATTAGACATTATATTATGGCCTAAATAAATATTTCCAATACGTAGAAAGTACACATATCCAGACTGCAACTGTATATTAACAAGATAATAATTGTGGGGGAATTAGTACAGGAGAATGAGAAACCAAGTACAAAGTTGCAAATAAATATAACTGAATAATTAAAGATCAGAGATGATAAAGCCAAAGCCATTATTGTCTTGCTCTCTCCAATTCAGAGTTACATCTATGTAGATCTAGAGAAATAAGTCCAAGTTTATTGTGGGATTGAATCTGAATAAACTTGTTTGGAGCAAAAGTAGTTAATGCAAAGTTTTCTTCCAAAGCTTCAGTTACTTCAGATTAGAGATGGATGATCTTTAAGTCACTATGTCTAACCACATAAGCAACCTGAGGTCTCTCATCAAATCAAATCTAGCAGATAGTCAATTGCTACGGTACAATGATAAGGATGATCATAAGCCATTTGAACTTAAACAGTTTGTCAACCTCTAAATACATACAATATCATTTTTACTCTCAGTCAAGATACATTCCCAAACTCTAGATATCAGAAGGTGGTCCTCAACGTGAGAGTAATCATTATACTGGTAGACTACATAGGGTAGAAGATCAGAGCCCTGAAGACTAGAAGGGAGATTGAATGTAAATATCCTCACTGCAAGAATAAGATAGTCTACGCGGCTTAGGAACTGTAGAATTTAGAGTCAATGATTTTCTCAAGTAGGTCAACACATCTAAATGAGGCAATCAAATGCTTGAATGTTGAGTAATAGCCATTGTTGGCACATGATCCATCGGGTGTTGGAAGTGGTCGAAGAATTTGTTGATGAAGAATACATATTTTAATGAAGTCTCCTTCCCTCTTAGAAGACTATAGAAGGGATCATAATGTAGATGCCCACAGCTTCTTATGGATGGTTTCAGTGTTAGTTCAACTGAACTCTGTGGACTCATATGGTTGATAACCTTAGACAAGGGTCATGAGACATCTTGAATGTTATGCACTATGGATGTAGTTCAACATTCGATGGACATATGTCCGATAATTTGAGAGCAAAGTTCGTAATTCAGGATGTTTAGTACATTTCAATGGATGTCTAGGATACTCAAAAATTCATACTCAAGTTACTGAGCATTATTTGACAAGGGTAATGGAGGTAAAATTGATGAGATCTTCTACCTGGTCATCGAGAATTAGTTTTCAAAGAGAGTCTTTGAAGATAAGCATGACTATGTTGTTTTTAATTTCTCGTGTTAAGAGACACTTTAAAATTTTCGGGCTTTATCCCATATTGTAAGCCTTAAGGGGTATGTAGAACGCAAAGCTTACACTTTGAAATTAAGTCACCATTAGTCCATGTATTAATTAATGGATGGTTGTAAACTCCTCAACTCATTTTCCTAAACTATCTCTTGCATAAGGAAATGGCCCTGGAGACTTATCACATGCATATGAAGTGTGCATTCTGGTTCCTCTTCATTTTTTCTACTATTCACATCTTCTAACACATGGTTTTATCAAGACCAATCTACATTTCCTAAGTGGCATAGATATTTAAAACCTTAATGCCATACCTTTCTAAATGGTATATAGACGTTATTTAATTTTCAGAAGCAATATATTTTATGTATCCATTTTACATAACTCGTCCCCCTAAAAGACGCCAATGTTGTATAAATCTGGAATTTTTTTGTCGTCCCTGAGACTGTCAATAGTTTGCTCATCCCCAAGATGCAAGTAACATTGACTATAACATAATAGTGTTCCGAATATCTTAGTGCTACGATGTATGTCTCACAATTCGATATTTGTAATAATGAGTGTGACGAAGAATTATAGTATTATGAGTTGTTAATGACAACTCACAATGACGAATAGAATTATCGTTGTGAGAGGCGGATTTACTTAGAGAGGTGGAGGAGGAGCTCGATGAGTTGGAAAGAGTCCACAACCATTTACAGAATAGTTTCTTCACAAAATTTGTCAATTTCTTGATATGCATCATCATGGATATGTGTGGGATTTATTTAAATGAACGGAGATGATACAACTTATAACTTGAACCAGTTATTATTCATTGCACATGTTCAGAGATAGTTCGTGATTTATAATTTGAGACCAAAGCCTTATCATTTGGTAAACACGAGCGAAGTCTTTTACGCTCTTGAATATTGAGGGGATCCTCCTTGAAAGTTTTTCCGTGCATCTCCATTGCATGTCTAATATGGTGACTGTACTAAATCGGTTGGAGATGAATTGTTCATATTAGACCATAGTGATGAAGATGGCATCATCCAGTATGGGTACAAATTACATAGGGTTTCAGATCGTTGTAATCAGAACAATGCACTGATAACCTCCACAATACATACCGCTAAAAGACTTTGATCATTGGTCAGTTCCTATACTAGGTGAACCATCGGCTAACAACGGTTCAATAGTTCATGATGTATGATTGTATTTGTAAAGTATTCGTCTGGAATTCAACAATCTTTGCAAGCCTCGTATGCCAAAGATCTACGTGCAATTTTTAATAAACCAGCTATTGTATAAAAGTCCCATGGGCTATCTCATCCCCATGTTTCACGTGCAATACTAAGAATCACTGTTTTTGCGTCATAGTAAGGAAGGCTGTCGTTTGAAGGCCCATAACCATTTCATTTTCTTGGAAATCTTGAGCCCCCCAGGAGAAATTGTTGATAAACGGCTACTAGATATTACAATACAAAATTTGTTGCAACACAATGGAGGCATTCCACTCAAACTGGTTATATCGCTCACTGGACTTGCCATGACTTGTTAGGATTGTATCTTGGTTTTGAACAACATTAGTTGCATTCCATGGCATCCTCCTCGGTCAGATTGGCTAAGCGAGATGATTCACTTCTTAATCCAAGGATTGTCCCTTGATTTCAATCTAGGATCTACCATGGAGTACGCCAACTACGACTACCTTGATGATGACAAGGATAATGACATCGACAAAAGCCTTGACTAGGCTCCTATTGTTGTGAGACTCGGATCCGCTCAGAGACTCCCTAGACATGAGCTCGTTGCGCTAGAAAGAGTCATATTACCACAAAGATGACAATTGCCATTACCTGAAATTCCTCAATTGCTTGACTTCTACAAGTGGACTGTGGAAAACTTTAATCAGACGTCAAAGGACAATTTATAACCACATCCGCTAGTGTTTTGACTGATGAATGTGCATTACAAAAGCAGGCGTTGGGCTTCCTATTTGAGACAGTTTGACTTTCGGCACTAATAACTTTAGGTGTCGGGTTATAAAATGACGATATCCTTTATCGGGTTTCAGCAATACCAAGGGTCCAATCTATTGCATTAATACTTTTGGAGTCGGCCAATATCATTCTCATTTCTGTCTACCACTAAATAAATATCTTAGGTTCACAGTTGAGGCTTAAGATATGATAGTATGTTCATTTTCACTGTGGGATCAATAGCTTTAGTTGAGTTGCAATCCACATTTCTAACTTTCCATTCCATTATGACCACACTATGTAAGTGCCTATGCCTATGCCATCCACTGCCAATCTCAGTCTCAATCTCACGACATTTTGTAGAGAGGGTCGGTGAGGCACTACACATCTTGCGTACTAAACAAAACCTCTATGTAGACTATAATTTCATGTATATAGAAATATTGCAAGTCGTGAGTCATTCTAATTAATAATGCTTTCAGAAAGTAATACATATCGTTCATTCCCTCATCTATTCTCTAGAGGATTCTTTGTAGTGCCCATTTCCCTTCGACACATCTTTTATATTGATCGTGATATTGTTGATTATATTATGGACATGATTATGGACCTTATTATAGTATGATGTTATATGTTAGATCATGGATTAATGTTGACTTGATTCAGTTATGATGCATGATGATTGTTAGAGACATTTTATATGTTGATGATGATATACTATTTTACATGCTTATATTATGGAATGTTGTTCGGACATGTGATATTTGGATATTGTGAGTAGACCTAGAAAATGGAAATTATTGATGATGATATAGTTGTTGATAAAATTGTAAATGATATTGTTGATTGTTTGGATGTTGTTGTGATCCATATATCTAGATGATTTTAATGAATTTTATTTATATTATCTTGGATGTTCTGATATGGCCACGAGGCTGAAGTAGGTATTTGTGTTTTACAAATTAAAATATCACAACAAACATCAGGGGATTGGATACCAACCACATTGGAATTCTATATGAATTCAACAAGCTCACCAGGAGAACTATTATTTGTTTGTGCGTGTTTATGTGTGTTAGGTATTTCCATGAGGGGGATCACCTTTAAATGTTACCAAGGGGTTATGTGTACTTATTTTATTTGGTTCCTTTTTATTATGTTTGCATGTGTTTATTTTGTGGTGCTTTTACCCCTTTCATTATTTATTAAATGGTGTGTAATATTGTGAGTAATCATGTTGTTAAGTTAATTAATTAAAATATCGTCATAAGAAAGTAATTAATAGAGTTGTTGGTCTTGAATTAAAGTGTTGTAAGAGATGTGTAAGTGATGTGTAAGTTAAATTTTGAGTGTGAAACACTCCACCTTCTCGGAAATTCAAAATTTTCCTTAGAGGCTGATTTTGGAGGCTTGTGGGACAAGTTAGACTTGTCCCATACCTCTTAAATTTAATTACCAACTATACCTATGGTTGGAGAGTTGAATTTAGACTTTTATGAATACTTTTTAAGAAGGAAAATTGTAGGTTTTAATTACACTTTTCTTACATGATTTAATTTCAGTCCTTTAGGGTGTGGGTTGGATTTGAGTGTGTAAGTATACTATCATATTATTCACCCACCTATTTATTATGCTTTGGAGAATGAAGTTGACTTTTGGGTTGGGGTTGAGGATGTGTAATGTGGCGTCCTACATGGATCCACCTCATCCTCTTCTCTTCCCTCTTCTATAATATTTTAATTGCTTGCCTCGTTTTGGGGTTGCTTCATTTTTGGAAGACTTCATTTTGGGTGAATTCCTTTGCTGTTTTGGGAGCTCTTGCTTGAAGAAGTTTTTGGAAGATTGTTGCATGCTTGTGCTTAGCTGATTTGGATTGCTTGCATTGGGATAAAGCTTGTTGTTTTGGAACTTGGGACAACTCCATCATGGAGAGGTAAGAGCTTGGCTCTTGAAATGATCTTCTTTTATGAATGTAAATGTTAATGTGTGAATGTTTTGGCATGTTTTGTGGGATGTTGGGTAGATGGCCTAGGAATGGTGTAGGAGAAGACTATGGGGTTTCATTTTGTGGGAGGCACAAGGGTGTTTTAGGGAGGTATAAGGGTGGAGGGAGTTGGGATTTGGGTTCCACCTTACAAAGAAATAGCTTGCATTTCTTTACTCGTTATGGGGTGCCATAAGAGGTTGGGAAGACATAAGGAAATGTGAGGAATAAGGGGTACTTGGGGGAGGCATAAGGGCATGTCAGGGATTTGAAATAATATATATATATATATATATATGTATGTATGTATGTATGTATGTATGTATATGTATATATATGTATATATTTATATATATATATGGTAGTTTGTTAATTGGAGGGTTGTTCTCAGGTGGTGATACCCATTTCCCCTTTTGGGAGGCATAAGAAGCATCCCCCATAGTTTCTTGCTCCTTTGGCTTGCTTGATGAAGCCTTAGTATTGTTTGTCATTTTGCTTTAATGTAGTTGTAAACTACATTCTGTTTTGGACTGTGTTTTTATTGTGAAAATTTTGCTTGTGTGTTTGTGGAAGCCTGTTGTTGCCATGAGTTGAATCACATCTTTTATTGCATGGTATGGTTGGGGCTCAGGGGCCAATGAATAAGGATGGCTTCTCCTTGTCATTGGATGTCTTGGTTGGGTGGAGAGCGTTGCCTTTCCCCTGCTCTTGTTGTGATCTGAATTGGAAGAATGATAAATACTACATGTTGTTGTTCTTGGAGCAAAGGAAAATGAAATAAAACAGTTGACAGTCCCTTGTTGAAATAAATCTTATTGTAACCTTCCCACTTGAAGTGGATGAACTTGTATATGTTTTGTAATGGAAAAATGTTGTATTGAATATGAAAGTTGTAAATTGAAATGTGAAAGAAATATACTCCGCTTCTGTTTTTTGAAATAAATAATTGTATTCTGTATGACAAATTTGAAATAAATCAAAGAACTGTTACAAGTTGTCTTTTGAAATCAATAAATGAATGTATTTCCTTTGTCAAATTACACTGTGGTATTAAATATGATCATTTGAAATATATTTCAAATTATTTGTTTGAGAGAAAAGAAATCGTGTATGATAGGAAATTCAGTAATACTTGTTTTGCTGAAATGTGTAAAATTTCAAATCAGAATTGCAAAGTTACATTGGTTTTGAATAGCTTATCATTTGAATCAAACCTATAATGAAATCCATATTGAGAACAATTGGAGCCATTAAATTAATGACATTTGAAGAAGAAAATGGCAATTAGAACCACTAAAATTTTGAGTTTCCATATTTTGTAAGTTAAACTCTGTAATTTTTGATCTTTAAATGCACAGTACCGAACCTACAGATCAAGGAAATAACAACCCTGAAACATTAAAATACTAACATAATAAGATATAAATGAATTCATCTAGACAAAGAACACTTAAAATAATTTCTTAGAAAAATTTGCAAACTCGGGCTCAAATCGTTTCACTATCGTTTTGTTGTCAAAGTTGTAAATTTTCAAATTAGAGCTCAATCAAATAATCTTACCTTCCAGATCCATCCTAAATCCATCTAAGAACAATTCTCCATGTTTAATGGACAAGTTAAGGGAGGAAGAAGATCAATTGAATAAAATTTCATAAGTTAAAATTTACCCAGTTTGCCTTTTAAAAGCATGCAGAACATTTTCTTGAAATTGACCCCTTAAACCATATCAAAAATCAACATTTAATGATTCTTGAGTAAAGAGGACATCAGAGATTTTTCCAGAAAGTCCTTGTTTTCCCAAAATTTAGCTCTCTATCAAAAGTTATGGCCTTCTGAAGTTTTTTCTTCATTTGGCGTTAACAAAATAATAATTCTAACTGTGTAAAAAAAATTGGGAAAAATTCCCTTGGCGGATCCACGGGCCTGAATTTTCCCTTAGCGCTTTTTGGTCAGAAAAAATTTGGGAAATTTTTTTAATAATTTTCCCCACCAGCCCAATCAAAGGTTTCCCGTCACAGGCCTTTCGAGGTGTTGGTCAAAAGGGGCCAATCTAAACATCGGAAAAGTTTTGGGAAAATTTTCCTAATTTCCACCGTCGCATAGCCTATCTGGTGCCCACGAGGCATTGGCCCTTTTGGAGGAGTGGATCTGCAACATTTTAAACTTAGTGCATTTTTGGAAAAATTTTGGGAGAATTTTTTCTAAATTTTCCCCCGCCACCCCGTCCGACCCGCAGCCAATCAGAGAGCTGCCACGTGGCATCACGAGGTGTCGGTGGAGGTATGGGTGAATTTTACCCCCCTTTTTCACCCTTCTGAAAATGACGTTAAAATTTTCTTTCCCTACCCTCCCCAACCGCCCCACTTTCCCATGTCACGTTGGGACTTAGGAGGCACCATGTTAACTCCCCTTGCGTGGGACTTGCAAAGGTGGTCTCCCCACGGGAAAAGACATTTCTAAAATCACCCGTGACACCCGACTTTCCCCTAGGTGTTGGCTGAAGGCGACCATATTTCTCCTTGCAGATTCTTCTGCCACCTCGCCGACCCACTCCTTGGGGGAAATTTTTCCTCACGCAGCCCGCAAATTTTATCCCGCGTATGGGAAAATTTTCTTCCCTAGGCCCGCAAGACCCACTCTTGGGGAAAATTTTCACCCCAAGGCCCGCCGGCCCATAACTTGAGAAATATGAGGAGTTAGGAGGACTTCTTTATATCAATGGAAAGGTGAGGAAATTTCCAATCCAATGGGAATGATTTAGGGAAATTTTTGAAAGCATTAATTTTGAGAAAAATATAGTTGAATCTTTAAGCCTATTAGAGAGTGGGTATGGTGAGGAATTACCCTCTGAACCTAATTGAAATTTCTAACCCTAAATTTTGGACCTTGTGACCTCTAATAATTATTAATAAAAGAAAATTATATTCTATTGGATTAGAATTGATCTGGAACGTGTTAGTGATAATTGTTGTCTTATAACCTTGTTGTAGACTCTTTTAAACAAAAAAAATTATTCCATAATTTTCCTAACTAATCCTAGGTTGTTCTTGGGTCTCAAGTGGGTTGTTTTTAGTGGGCATCACACTTGGTATCAGAGTAGTGGTTCAAAATCTTGGGCCATTGGGCACACTAGAAAACTTGAGACATGAACTTTAAACCTAGCACACTTTTAAATCTAGAAAGCAACTTAGTTTAAAAATTACATATTTCAGTAAACATGGAAACTGAATAAAACTTAGAAAGATGAACTAACTCTCGCCTTGGTCTATGCAGGAGGCACAGATGGGATGAGGGGTCTTTTCACATAGACCTAGACTTACCACCACTAGATCATGTTGTAGCAACCATCCTACCCCATATTTTGTAGACTCTTCAGGATGTTAATGCCACTCTATGTGGAGGATCAGTAGGAGGACATGCAACCAGACATGATAGAGTCACTTCCATTGAGGGTCATGTATCTCCTCGACCCAACGAGGAGCATGGAGGAGAGAACTTCCATGTAGAGTCAGCCAGAGAAAAGTCACCATAGAGGGGACAGGGTGACCGAGTTTCAGGACATAAAGAGCGGTCTCGGAGCCCTAGGCTTAGGGATGAGCATATATAGAGGCCTAGAGGCCGTCAGACCACAGCTGTAGATCACATCAGGGAGATCCTGAAGCTTTGGCCATCACATTATTTTGGTGACACAGGTGGATTTTAGGCAGAGGTTTGGTTAGTGATCTTGAGCGGGTGCTTCAAGATTTATCCTTGTTCTAGCAACATGAAATCTCATGTTGCGATCCATCTACTAAGGGATGGAGCTGGTGTCTAGTGGCGGACAGAGGAGCAGAAGCTCCATGTTGATTATGAGACAGTTACCTGGGAGCTCTGTGAGGAGTGTTCCAGAGCAGATAATTGTCATGGAGGTTCATACAACAGTGGATAGATGAGTTCTATGACCTCCGACAGGCATCTCTTACAGTGGCTGAGTATGAGAGTAGATTTCTAGATCTACTCCAGTATGTTGATTACATGCAGGATGAGCAGGTGCAGATCCATAGGTTCATCCAGCCGCCTAAATCTAGACATTGGAGGTGCAGTGCAGATCCATTATCCACAAACATTAGCTGAGGCCGTCGAGAAGGCCTATATAGCAGAGGAGACTCGGGGAAAGACCCAGCAGGCTAGAGACTGAGTCCGGAGCCACATACAGTAGATGTAGGACAATAGATCGAGGGGGTCAGTACCTCTTCCTCATGGTGGAAAGGGTTCAACACAGTCATCTTTTAGACCACAGCAACAACAGCAGTCTCGCCCACCTTATAGACCTCCACAGAGGTTTGATGCACAGAGAGGTCGAAGTATGGGGCCTCCTCCTAGGGGTCCCATCAGGACACAGGGTGCCTAGAGAGCTCACTCAGTAGGAGCTCACCAACAGAGACCTCAGCAGACATCATCTGGATCATCAATATCCACACCATAGACCTCTAGAGTACCGGATGGACCTGCTACAGATGGGAGAGGATTAGGCAGTTGTTTTGGTTGTGGTGTTACTGGACATTTTTGGAGAGACTGCCCACAAAACCCTAATAACAAGGTTAAGACACATATCTCAGAGCCTACTATTAATGGTATGGGGCGTAGTCATAGGATGTATGCAGTAGTCGAGAACCACCAGGAAGAGCATCAAAGTATAATTATTGAGACTGCAGGTAGCATTGGTGGCATTCCTACCTTCATTTTGTTTGATTCTGATTCTTCTGATTATTTCATTACACCATCCCTAGTAGAGCGATGTAAGATGGTGGTAGTTAGGAAGGGTCTTAGTTGGGAATGTTGATATGGCTTCTAGAGCCAAGATCTCTGTAGACTCCTTAGTTAAGGAGTGTGTATTAGATTTGGGACCTTTCACCACTACCTCAAATCTCTATATACTTCCTTTGGGATCATATGGAGTCATCTTGGGTATGGATTGGTTGTCTGCACACAGGGCTCGGATGGATTATTACCACAAGATTATATCTTGTGTAGATGATTTGGGAGTTGAGTCGGTGATTTCAGGGGTTAGGAGACCCATTTCTATTCACACCATCTCTGCTATATAGCTTAAGCGGTGTGTGTGATGGGGTTTTCAGATGTATACTGTTACAGTCAGTGACAGATCAGAGGATGGGTCTAGTTGACCATCACTAGATGATCTCCCCATTTTGAGAGAGTTTTTAGATGTCTTTCCAGGGGAGCTATTGGGGTTACCACCCCCACATGAGATTGATTTTCATATAGATCTGGTTTCGGGAGAAAAGCCTATCTCACGAGCACCTTATCGGATGACCACACCAGAGCTCTGTGAGCTCAAGTTACAGCTTGAGGGCCTTTTGGAGAAATGCCTTATCCATCCTAGTGTATCCCCTTGGGGTGCACCGGTGATCTTTGTAAAGAAGAAGGATGGATCCTTGTGGTTGTGTATTGATTACCACCAGTTGAATAAGGTAACGATCAAGAATCGTTATCCCCTTCCGCACATTGATGATTTGTTTGATCAGATGAAGGGAGCCACAAATTTCTCTAAGATAGACCTTAAGTTAGGCTACTATCAGCTAAAGATTTCGGAGGCGGACATTCATAAGACCACCTTCTGTATGAGATATGGCCACTATGATTTCACAATGGTGCCTTTTGGTTTGACTAATACCCTTGCAATGATTATGAGTTTGATGAATGGGGTATTTAGGACCTTCTTAGATCACTTCCTGCTCATCTTTCTTGATGACATTCTAATCTACTCACATACACGTGAGGAGCACAAGGGACACCTTCACCAAGTTCTTTGGTGTCTTCGGGACTGTTGGTACCCAAATTGATTCTCCTTCAAAAGTCTGAGCAGCATCACAGGTTTATCAGGAAGCTTAGAGACAGATAGATCATGATGAATTGTTTTGTAGCCGAGGATGGGATCTAATTGGCCCTTAGTCACTCAGAAGTGGATAAATGGATAGTATCCTCAAGAGGATTTGATCTATTCTCACTATTCTAGGTTATGCCTTTTAACCAAGGTAAGAGAACCCTTTTGTAACTTGTTGTTTATGGAGGAGATGGTGATATCCTTCCTATTGAAGTTGTTAAGGAGACCTTGAAGAAAATATGATCAATGCAACAAAATGTAACTCTCATGAGTTGTCACTCTAGATAGTGGAGATATTCTCTAGACAAGGTTCATGCTACTAAAGACATTTGGAATCTTGATTGTTTCTGCATGTTTTGGTAGTGAAATTTATGCATTTGTATACACACATGACAAATAAGGGTGAAGTGAAGCAGGATAAAGTTGATTATACCAAATCTTTGAGAGCTTTTACAAAAATGGAAGGCTCAAGCAGCAGAATGTTTTCAGAGTAGTTAGGGAATTCCTTTAACAAGAATGTGTGCTTAAATGGAGGCCCATATTAGCACTTTTTCATACAATCTATGAGACTCCAACACGAAGGCTCGAGTTGGAAAGACCTAACAAAGCATCAATATCTGAGCCAAACCACGCCTGAGGTACACCTAGAGGCTTACAAACAATCTCTATCAAATAGATGAAAGAAAAGTGATTTTAAATCATTTATTTCACTCCCAGATGAAAGCTCTTCCAAGAAATGACATTGCAGATGTGACTAAACTATCACAAGGATTGAGACCTGTGTGATTGGGATAGATTTTAATACAAGATTGCAACAAGAATAAGAAAAACTATTTGCATACATTCAGAAGTAAAATAAACACATTTTGCATAAGATCCACACAAGATAACTCAAGTTTGATAAAATTTATCAGCAGGATAAATTTTCTAAAACAATCTCAGAGCTTGTCAATGGCTGTACACTTGCAACCACCTTGACACGATCAAACTTAATGCAAAAGAGATATACAGGCTTCTCAGATGGCTTCTCAAAAAACATGCTTTGTGAAATTTTCCTCTTGGGAATTTTCTTCGACCTCTAACACTCCAAATTCCAACCCTTTGCATGAAAAATTTGTGCAATTTATAACATTTACAATAGAGCTCTTTATTCCCCAAAAGAAAAAAACATTTAATGTACCAGTGCTTGCCATGATCGTGACGCAATTCTCAAAATTAGATCTGTAAAAGTTGTCAGGTGCTCATGGGGTAGATCTCTTCAAAAATCTCAACATTCGACTCCTTCATCTGGTAAAACACTCCTCCTTCAACTCGCCAACCACTTTCACCCCTAATCTATCAAATTTGGTTCCTTGCATGCTCAGGAGAAGAAAAATAGAAAATCAGATCAAGCCTGATAGTCAGACCATTTTAATGGCGAAAGATGTCTTTAGATCTCTCTCACCAAACTTAGATATCAAAATTAACTTCCCTCTCTTTTTTGCATGCAAGAAATACCAAGAAATCATGAAGACTCGCACTTCCAGGTGTGTTTTAGTAAAGATGGGGGGAAAATCAGATTTCAGACTCGTAGTTGCAGTTGATCTTTGATTTGAATTTGGGCCGTCCACGTGGAAGATTCAACTTTAAAATAGCCTCGGGGGCTTCCTTTGAAATTTTACAACCTTTTGAAAAAATGAAAAAATTTCCATTTTGCTCCGCACTTCCGCCCTTGGGAAATGAGCCTAACACGTGTCCTAAGGTGCCTCCTAGCAGAACTGCAGCCAAATTCTACCATTGTACTTCCTTTTTGGAAAAGGGAAAATTTTCCAAGTTTTCCCCGCATCTCCACCCTTGAAAAATGGGCTTGACACATGTCCCAATGTGGGTCCCAGCAGAACCGCACTTCCTTTTTCATTTTTAAATTTTTTCTCCCAAAAGAAACAAGCTTTGACCTTTCCCTTATCAGGCATGTGGGCCATTTTGAGATTTTAATCCTTTTGATGTCAAGAGGTAAAAAATCCAATTTGCCTCTGATGGTCTGCTTCCCCGCCTCTTTGACTTTTCAAACTACCACGTGTCACAATGGCCCATCTTGAGATGATCCCCAAATGTTGAGACCTTGAACGAGTGTAGGCTCGCCACATGTCATTGCAGTGCTCCTTCAAAAACCTTAAGGCTTTAAATATTTGGCGGGGGTGTGCTTTCCCTTTAGAATTTTATTCCATTTTTCCAAGGGGAAAAACATACAACTTACCTCTGAAGGCTCGCATCTCTGCCATTAGCTTTACTACGTGTCCTCCTGTGGGGTCAAAGTGAGACTTTTTCTTGCCTCTTAAATTTTCTCCAATCAGAGCCTGACAGGGCCACGGGGTGGGTTCAAATTTTTTGCCAAAGTAGACAAAAAGAACAAGTTCAAAAATAGACCCGTAGTGCCCCATCCAATCAGAAGAAGCCACGTAAGCACCAAAAGAGCCAATCAGAATTGAGTAGAGCCACGGGACCAAATTTTCCTTTTTGCCAAAAAAATGATAAGTTAAAGAATTTTCCCACTGTCCCCTGACCAAAAAAAAGAAGCCGCATGACCACTGAACGTCGAGGACTAAATTTGATAGGAAAAAGACCCCTGTTGGACCGTCAAAATATAGAAAATCACCATTCACGCCCAGAACCTGATTTTTCGCTAAGGATGAAAATTCTTTTGAAACAGAAACAAGTGAATCATGATTCTGAGCACCTTTTCGACGATGGATTTAGATTTTCAAAGGCATGCAAATATAGATTAATCGTTTTTGAGCTTCCATGGTGGGGGAAAAATAGGAAAAATGGAAAAGCCCATGGATTTTGAAGAAATTGAGGTAAAAACAAGGAAGACTCGGAGAAGTTTTCAAGGAGGGACACGAAAATGGATTTTGCAAACAACTCGAAGCATCTCAAATGGAAATAAAATATTTTAGAAAATCCACATCGAGAGATAGAGAATTTCACAATACAAAAATCAGAGGAAAATAATGGCAAATGGGGCGAGACAGATCTGATCACCAGCATTGGCTCCGACTTGGGGATGGGCACTCCCTGTGAGTGCCATAAGAACAATGGTAGACCAAGTGCCAGAAATATCCATTGGGAAAAGGATTCAGCTTGCAGAGCAGAGAAACAAAGCCATCTCTCAAAAATGAACAAAGAAACCTAGCAAAAACAGGTCACATAGGACCAGAGCAAGCAAAAACACAAAAGACAAGAAACAAACAACAAACTATACACTGTACAAAGATACATTCTTCTTGATTCTGGGGAATCAATCCAAGAAATGCTTCAAATGTCTGCCCTTAACAGGTAATTCAAGCAACTCACCATCCAAATCCTTCAAGAAGAAGGTAAGCTCACCAATTCTAATATCAATGGAGTAAGGGCCCTTCCATAATGACTCAAACTTGCCATGCTTGCCCTTATCTTCATGCCTACTATCCCACAACAACACAAAATCTCCAACATTGAAAGCTCTAGGAGTGACCTTCTTTTAAAATAACTTCTTTAGCTTTTCTCTAAGCTTTACATGCTTCTGGTGGGATGCCCTCCTTTCTTCATCAAGTTCAATAATCTGGTTAATGCGAGCATCATAAGGACTTACTTCTTGGTCCTCCAGTTGTTGAATGGACTGATATGAAGATAAATACATATACAGGGGCAGCAGAGCCTGAGTCCCATACACCAACTCAAATGGACTCTTTCCAGTGGCTCTTTTAACAGTGATCCTATCAGCGCAAACAACAAACTTCAACTGTTCACCCCATTTTCTCTTGTTCTACTCCAAGGTTCTTATGATAATCTTCAACAGATCTTTATTACTAGACTCAGCTTGTCCATTTCCTCTGAGATTGTAATTATATGCATATGTCAAGTTGACCCCATATTTTTTGCACATTGCCACCAAGGGTTTAGCTCTGAAGCTCATGGCATTGTCAGCAACAATCTTGATTGGCACCCCAAACCTGTAGATGATATGGTTCAAAAAAAATCCATGACAACTTGGTGTGTTTCCTTCTTGGTGGGGATTGCCTCCACCCATTTAGTAAAGTAATTAGTGGCTACAAGAATCCACTTCTGGCCAACACTTGAAGGGTCTTAAATTTCACCAATGAAATCCATTCCCCATTTCTTGAATGGAGCTTCAATTGATACATGATGCAAAGGAAGGGAGCCTGAAGCTTTCAGTCTTCCAGAGAAGCACTGACAACTCTCACATCTTCTAACCAACAAGGTTGTATCCTTGAAAAGAGTTGGCCACCAATAACCAGCCCCCAGGATCTTGTGTGTTGTGACTCTTGTAGCAAAATGCCCCTCACAAACTCCTCCATGGAGATAAAAAATTATCTTGGGGGCTTCTTCTTCAGTAATGCACCTTAAGAGGACTCCCTCTGGATTCTTCCAAGCTAGCACATAATCAGTAATAACATATTTCTGGGAAGCCAACCTAAGGGCTCTTTTTCTATTTCTTACTTAAATACTCAGGGCAGTTCAGATGTCTGAAATAAAAAATTACATCTTTTGTACCACTCTGAACTCATCAATGTTTGAAAAACATCTACCCTACCTTCTTCTACCTCATTTACCTCAATACTTTGCAAGTTACTCTTAGCCATAAGCTTAGCCAGGCCCAAACCTCTCACCATCTTCATGGTTTGCATATCCATGTCATATTCTTGCAACTTGTTCAGCCACCTGCAACTTTTGCTTGAGACTTCCATTTCTGATAAGATTTCCTTGACCATGGTGTGGGGAACATAAGCAACAATTTTAGAACTTATAATATAGGGCCTGAAAACCTTTGTTGCTTTTACTAAGGAAAATGCTTGCTTCTCCATAAAAGTGTACTTTAACTCAGCCCCCTGTAATGTCTTACTAAAAAAGGCAATTGGCCTTTTAGCCCCCCTCATCATCCTTTTGCAGCAGGACAGAAGTAATAGTGTTTTATGAAGCAAAAGAGAACAGTTGAAAGGGATTCTTATAATCTAGAGCTTCTAGAACATGTGCATGCTTTAGTGTCTCTTTAATCCCATTAAAAGCTTGGATGGCAACCTTCTCCCATTTGATGGCCTGGTCTTTTTTTAACATGTAATTGATTGGAATGGTCAACTCAACAAAGTTTGATATAAATCTTCTGATGAATTTTATCTGCCTAAAGAAGGATTGAATCCCTTTCTTGGTTCTTGGGATTGGAACCTTCCTAATGGCCTCTACCCTTTCTCGATCAATCATTACCCCTTCTCGGGACATAATTTGACCAAGCAATCTTTTGCCTTCTGCACTCCAAAATGGAACTTCTTTGGATTGACTGAAATGCTATATTCTCTGCATATTATTAGCATCTTTTCTAAGTGCAACAGGTGATCACTTCTCTTCTTGGAAAATCCAGTTACATCATCTTGATACACTGCGATAAACTCATTCATGTAACCAACAAAAGAAACTTCCGTTGCTCTTTGAAAGGTGGCTCCAACATTCTTTAGGCCAAAGGGAATCCTAACATATACATAAGTCCCCCAAGGAGTGGTAAAGGTTGTTTTAATTCTTTCTTATTCCTTCAGGTCACAACCTGGTTATAACCAGAGAAACCATCCAGGGTAGAAACTAGCTCAGAACCAGTCACTAGCTGTAGCATGTTTTCCATGTTTGGTAAAGGATAATTATCCTTCATCAGGGTTCATTTTAAGACACCTCTATAAAATTGTAGGTGGAAAATACCTGGCGAATATCCCCGGAACCAGTTTCAGCGAAAGGCGAATTTGACAGTATTCCAAAACAAAAATTTCACCTTTTTTTTCATGGCTCCATCATTGATGCGCGACAACAAGACGTCAATGATCACTCCTAATGCACGTCAATGGCTTCTATTAACGCGCGTCAATGGCTTCTACTGACGCGCGGCTCATATTGACGCGCATCACTGGCTCCTATGACGTGCGTCACTGGCTTCTATTGACGCGCGTCAATAGAAGCCATTGACGCGTGACAATAGAGGGCATTGACGTGTGACAATAGAGGCCATTAACGCGTGACAATAGAGGCCATTGACGTGTGAAAATAGAAGCCATTGACGCGCTTGACAATAGTTGGCCAGCTGACGCGTGTCAATTTGAGCCATTGACGCCTGATTTAGCTTATAAATACCCTTCAGCCGGTCATTTTCTCATTTTTCCCTCCCGCTCTTGAATTTTTGCAGGTCTCAATCGTTGTCAAAGACGCAAGTACAACTATAATGTCGACTTCAGATGCTTCCCAACTGCAAGTTCAGCAACAAAATCAAGAGAATCCAATTCAATCGATTTCCAAGATCAACTACAGGAATCCCTTATGCCCTCACATCCATACTGTTTTAAAGTTGTCTTCAGAATATAAAGATTTGATGGATGAGTGTGAATTTTTAGGGGTTGTTAATATGCCCCATTTCGAAACATATATGGATATTTTGAATTACCTTCTTTCATCCTATAATTCAGAAGACAACATTTTTTATGTGACTCTGAACGATGGCCAAATGTTCCAATTCAGTATCGAAGCAAATGACATCCATCGGTTTACGGGCCTTCTGTTTAAAAATTTACCATTTGCTACAACCAAGGCAACACTCGTGGAAGAAGACATGAAATTACTCGAATCAAAGTTTGGTTTTCATGTTGATTGTAAGTATAATTCGTTTTAATTCATTTTTTTATTATTCTGATACAATTTGCTGTTATAAATTTATAGTAATTTTCACTCTTTCGCATTAGCAGCCCATGCCAATAAATCTAGGTGTGGTGTGGATACACAATCAATTACACACCACTTTCTTGCTACACTTATTTCATTTTTTCAATCCAGAATTGTTTTGCAGGGTCGCCAAACTGATATACCAAATTGGGCCATTGCATACATTGTTGCCACTATCTCAAAACAAAAATTCGATTGGTGCACATATCTATCCAAAAAAATAAGAACTGAACTAACAAATTCAAAACTTTCCGAAAAACCTGTCATTTATTCAACAAACTATCTCCTTGGCCTTTATTATGAGGCACTTTTAAATTTAAGAGATAAAAAAATTCCTACTTGCAATGATGAGGAGTTGATGAAGTTGTCAATACCATTTGAAGAACAACAGGTATAAAGTATTTAGTTTGTATTTCAATTTTTGACATTACACTGCGCATTTATTAACACTTAAATGTTAATTTTTTACAGAAAAGATATCTTGAAGCCCTTCCCCGAAAAAAGGCGTTATTGAGAGGAAGAGGCCAACAACACGCTGAGGCTTCGGGGGACTCCCAATCTGAAATGGAAGCTCACTCCTCTCCAAACCCTCAACAATTTGAACTCGTTAAACGCCAGAGAAGTAATACCTTCTCATATATTATTTACAAATTCCAAAGTTGCATATTTATTTTTCAATTTAAATTTTAACCAAATGAATTGACAACATTTAATATTGATGAATTGCAGGGACTTTGGAACATACACCTGTTTCAAAAACTCAACCTTCTTCCCCAACTCACTCCATACAGTCGCATGCATTCATATCTTCTGAACAAACACCGAGTACAACTCCTACAAGGCCACCCGTAGCACCGAGAAAAACAACCCCTCGACAACAAGGTACAACTCTTCGATAGTACGTTTAATTTCAAAAAATTTGACTTCATGAATTGTTTTCCTATTTTTTTCATTTTTTTCTTGTACTTTTCAGCACATTTCAGTCTTGTTCAAACCACGGCACCGACTCCCACTCAACCAATAATTTTTAAAATGCCAACCAGAGGAACAGTGAAAAAGAACATTGGTAAATGCATGCCTTTTGCTCCGGCCCCTAGTGGGACACTAAACCTTGCCTCCTCCTTTCGAATTCCAACTCTCTCACTTGGTGGCTTTCTCAGTGCAACGGGCATATCTATTTTGAACAATATAAATTTAGATGAAGATTATTTGGGCATTGATAGCAATGACCCAACTGGATTTTTCGATACCCGCGAGATGATTCAAGGCCAGCAGGTATACTTCAAATTTCAATTTAAATATGCTTTACAATTTTGAATTACATTTCAATTTAAATTTATTTATCTAAATCTTGATTAATTTTTTCACAAACAGGATCAGCCCACCCAAAGGCAGAAACACGTAGCAGTTGATCTTGGTGAAAGCCCCCATACTTCTCCAGCAAGATCGTCTTCATCAGATTCAGATAGTGAACAGTTGCCACCTTTTCCTTTGGAGAACTTAATTGGTTATGATTGTCAATCCCATGTTAGTGAGTTTATTCTTCCTCATATCAAACATCGTATAGAGTGGGAGAGAAGGGCTAAAGTTCTTATCAATGAGATTATTAGTCGTTATGAAAATTATTGGCAACAGGATAGTTTATACGCTGCATTCCAGAATCAACTTGCGAAGATGGATTCCTTACTTACCCAAGTAAGAAGAGGGACTGTCACGTATGACAACAACTATAAAGAAGACATTTTAGATAAGGCATTAAACAAATTGGAAAATATTAGTGCCGAGGCCCAGGCATATTTTAACAAATGGTCTAAGGACAAGGATTTGGTAGCAATCGCAAATGCCAAAAGAGATAGAGCGGTTGTAAGTACTATTACATTCAAACAATCATTCTTGTTAATTTGAAATTTTCATTTTTTAGTAATATTTTGAATTGACAGTACCTCTTTTTGTGCAGTTGAAATATGAAAATTTGAAGAGTTAGGTGAAGGTTTTGGAAGTTCACTTGGAAACAACAAAGAACAGCTTATCCGCAGCAAAAAATTTGAAGCAAAATATTGTTTTGGTTAACAAACAAAACAATACACTAAAGTGGATAATTAAAGAGCATGGTTTCGACCCTGACATATTATTCAAAGCTAAAGCAGCAGCTGATCCAAATTTGCTGTCACAGGGAGATGCGACAAATCAAGAAGAATTTTTTTTTTAAAAATCTGGACAGTGTTGCAGAAGATCCTATAAGTTCAGGGGTTATTTCTGGTGTTGGGGAAACAGGTACAACCACAGTTGAAGAAGACGTTGGGGAAGAGAGCAGAGGAGTAGAATTGGATAAAGAAAAAGAGGGTTTTGAAAACTAGAAACTTTTATTATTGAGGAAACTTTAAATATTGAATTTGAAAACTTCTACTATTGAGTATGTACTATGGTATTTGAATTTAATTATATGGATTTATATATAGTCTTTAATTATAGATGATGAATGATATATATATGGATTTATATAGTCTTTAATCATGAATTATATGTATGTTTCTTGTTTACTTGCATTGTCATGAATTGTATGTGGACGTAGATGATGAATGATGATAATTGATAATTAGTGATAGATGATGCTGAAAGATGATGAATGACGATAATGATATGATATATATGGACGATGATCAATTTAATGTGGACGTAGATTTATCATCAAGCACAGTAATTCTTCTTCTCTAGACTTTTGTAATTCTTCTTCTCTAGAATGGATATAGATGATAAATAAATGGAATGTGTTATAATGGATATAATTGACATTAATGATTAGAATGGATATAGATGACATTAGAAGGAATAGAATTGTAATGATATGATTATGAATTATTTAAAAAAAAACTGAATTGTTTTAATAAATTTAAATTAGATAAATAATTGTGTTAATAATAATTGTAGTGTCAAGAGTCAGGATATGATAATGATATGGTGATGATATGATATATATGGATGATGAGGAATTTTATGTGGACTTATATTTAAAATTGTATAATGTATTGTTTATCCCACAGTTAAAAAAATATATCAAAGGATTTTGCACATATAAAAAATAAATTAAATATAATTCTAAGAAATCAAGAAAGAATCATTACTGGTAAGAAATTAAACATAATTGCAAATATGATAGGGTTTAGCTTACCTCTTGCGTATTAGATTGCTGTGAAATCATCAAGGGTAACGTGCTATGAAATCATCAAGGGCAAGCGTATTAGATTGCTTTGAAATCTTGCGTATATGATAGGGTTTGTTTTACCTGACATTGTAGATAGAGGGGTGAGTTGCCTGACATTGCCAGTCCTGAGAAGTGCCAGCAACATCTTTAAATATATAGACCAACAATATCTTCAAATAAATGTAAATATATAGAATTAGACCTGTAACATCTTTAATGATAACAAGAGCTGAAAAAATGTAAAGTAACAAACAATAAGATTATGTTGAAGAAGATACCTATTTAAAATTGAAATCATCACCGGTAATGTGCTAGATCTTTGTCTTAAAAAAATTCAACACAAAAAATGGATTAGTAGATAGATGGGTGAGTTGCCTGACATTGTCAGTCCCGAGAAGTAACAGCTTCCTTGGACGGATGTCAACCCACGTTTTCAAAAAATAAAAAGATTGTATTTAACTTAATGTAAATACATAGACCTTATAACATTTTTAATGATAACCAGAGATGAAAAAAATAAATAATAACAAACAATAAGATGAATAGTAATTTCAACGTTCCTATCTTTTTGTAATGTCAACATTAAGAGGTAATTCAATTATGATATTGCAATATGTGTATATAAGATTATTGAAAACATCAAATATAGAAACAAAAGTCCTAAATTGTGTAAGGATATAATATTCTATCAACACTAATTCCAGAAAGTATATAGCTTAAATTAGGATTAGGGTTGAAAATAATTCACCGTTCTACCAGATGTAGGGGTATAACGGTGATTTGAAAACTGGATAAGGATGTTGTGTAGAGTGTCATAAATTTTCCTTTGAGATTTGGGATCCTAAAATCAGGAGGAAATGTTCATCTATTTTAGAACAAGTTTTCTTGATGAATGTGTCATAGGGTTACTGAATGTGTCATTTGATACTAATATCTAATCTATATCTAACACATACTTCACACGTGTTTATAGATCTCAGATATGTGTATGAATATTTTCAACGACTCTTCTACAACTATAAATATCATCTCTTTTGTATTTTAGACCTATTACCCTAAAAACAGTGTTTCTAATTATATACACTAGAATTACCTCATCATTCCCCCTTCGATACCTATGAGTGCTAGAAATTATGCACCAAATACACCAAAACAGGATTAAAACTACTTGTAGTTCTCCAAGTGTCATGGAAGAGTAGAGGTTAAAAAAGTGTAAATGAAGATGGAGCCCTAATTTTATCCTCAAAACTTGGTAACATTGCTTGGCTTGTATTTAATTAAGGGATAGAGACGTGATAAGGGTAAGAAGATAGATATAATCAAAATCGGATAACTCATGTATATGGTGACCTTATGAAAATTAATTCTTGATCAATCAAATATAAGTTGACTAAGGTAATGTGTGAATTAGAGGGTCATCCACATCTATTACAATATGATGGAGCACCAACACATTAAAAAAACATTGATATAAATATGCATCATCTTTGGTAGTTAATCTATCACAAGACTCTCAACCTTAAATTTTTTCGAACAAAAATTTGGTTTTAGACAACTTCATAAATCCCTTGCTTGAGGATCAATTTTTTCATCTTAGGAAACTTTTGGGAGTAGAAGGCAATTTTCATTAAGGTGGGATAGTTCAGTGTTCCTCCTTCATTCCCTTTATTAAAGTACATATTAAGGGGGGATGCCAGTGTATTTAAATAACCATACACTATTGTATATAATTAAGGTGCACTTGTAATATTAGTTGTATTTTAGTATTTGGATAATTCACCCATTAGTGTACATTTATCCACATATATTAATAGGGAAGAGTATGAACCAATTTATTGACTTGATTATCTTCATTATTAATAGAAAAGTGAATTTTCCTTACAAGTTAACTACTCTCCAAGCCTAATAATAGCCTCTACATGTTTTTATAAAAGTATGGAGAGCTAGTGTTAGTGATCAATCTTGTGGAAGAGATTTTTTATTACTATGAAGAATTCAAGCCATAACATCTTAATAAAATTGTGGTACTCATGATACTCTCGGTAGATTTGTGTTATGTCTTTACTTTAAGCTTTCATTAATTAATCATGTATACATGCTTGTGGGTGTTTGTTTTATGGTTGTTAACTACGATTTTGGAGAGTAAATTGTACATTAATAATCATCCCAAATATTTCAATTCAAATTTTCAATGATGACATCTTCAAAATGTGACACTTTATTTTTTCTTGTCAATAGCTTCATCAAACTCGACGTTGTCTTCTGTAGAATGTGACGTGCAACAACAAGATGTCAATAATCACTCCCGATGTGCATCAATTTAACGTCAATGGTCTTGATTGACGTGCGTCACCTGCTTCAATTGGATGCGCGTCAAAGGTTTTACGTGATGCATGACATCAGTCCTAGCTGTTGCGCGTCAGTAGGAGCTAGTGACACGCGTCAATAGGAGCCAGTGACATGCATCACTGGCTCCTATTGACGCATGTCACTGGCTCCTATTGACGCGCGTCACTGGCTCCTACTGACGCGCGTCACTAGCTCCTAATGACGCGCGTCATTGGATCCTATTGACGAGCGTCACTGGCTCCTATTGATGCGCGTCACTGGATCATATTGACGTGCAACAGCCAGGACTATTGTCGTACGTCACTGGATCCTATTGACGTGTGACAGCTAGGATTATTGTCGTGCGTCAGGTAAGTTCTTTGACGCACGTCAATTGAAGACATTGACACCTGATTTAGCCTATAAATACTCTTCAACCGGTCATTTTCTCGTTTTCACCTTCCCGCTCTTGAATTTTTGCAGGTCTCATTCATTGTCAAAGACGCAAGTACAACTATAATTCCTTATGCCCTCACATTCCCTTACGCAAGTACAACTTAAAAAATCTAGAGAATCCAATTCAATCGATTTCCAAGATCAACTACAAGAATCCCTTATGCCCTCACATCCATACTGTTAATATGCCCCATTTCGAAACAGATCCAGATATTTTGAATTACCTTCTGTCATCCTACAATTCAGAGGATGGCATTTTTATGTGACTCTGAACGATGGCCGAATGTTCCAATTCAGTATCGAAGCAAATGACATCCATCGGTTTATGGGCCTTCTGTTCAAAAATTTACCAATTGTTACAACCAAGGCAACACTTGTGGAAGAAGACAAGAAATTTCTCGAATCAACGTTCGGTTTCCATGTTGATTGTAAGTATAATTCATTTTAATTCATATTTTTTATTCTGATACAATTTGCTGTTATAAATTTATAGTAATTTTCACTGTTTCACATTTGCAGCCCATGTCAATAAATCTAGGCGTGATGTCTAAGATGTAGCATTTCTGAGTACATGTAATTTTTGCAATGCTAGGGTCTAAGATGAGCTTTGTAACTTTGTTTGATTTGATGAGTGCAGTGGAAAAGTTTGTACTTGAAAGTATACTGGCGTGGGCAGAGTTTAAACAAAAAAAAGATCTTAAGAAAAATGATGGAACCAAGAAGGGGAAATTAATTGATGTTCCCAAACTTGATGATGCAAATCAAGCAGGGGGGAAGAATCCTGATCAATGTACTTTAATATTAACGGAGGGTGACTCAGCCAAGGCTCTCGCTATAAGTGTTTGTGCCTTGAATAAGGGAAATGTGAATACTGAATTTGGTAGTATTGTGACATGTTTCGACATCACTTTCCAATTTTATTTTTTGTTATTTTAGTTATCTTTATCCTATCAAGTGGCAGGAATATCTGTTGTTGGTCAAGATTATTATGGCGTGTTTCCTCTCAGAGGTAAGCTGCTCAATGTCAGGGAAGCTACCACTCACCAACAAATGGAGAATAAAGATAAAATCCTTTGTCTACAGGAAGCTAAAATATATGACAGCATTAAATCTTTAAGATATGGCCATTTGATGATAATGACAGACCAGGTACATGATCTTTGTCTAGCACTGTTTAGTTTCTGCTTAATTCTGACACATCCTTTCTAGTGAGATCCTTTTTGACTTGTCCTTTGTCTCTTAAAGGACCATGATGGTTCCCACATCGAAGGATTGCTGATCAATTTCATACTCCTATTGTCAGGGTAAATGTTCCCCCTGTATTTGGTTGAGTGTATTGAGACTCTTTATATTTGTTTTTAAGCCTCCAGAGGTTATGTATCTCCATGTCTAATTTTGGCACATGTTGATGTAGGAAACTCACAAAAATGGAAATGTATTATCTTTTTACACCATTCCTGAGTATGAAGCTTGGAGAAAATCATTGAGTGGATCGATAACAGGCTGGACCATAAAGTAATAAAAAGTAATGCTAGTTTGTTTTCTCTTTATATGTTTTTAAGTTCTGGTTTTGTTCACTTCCTGATTAGGTATCACTTGTTGCTTGGACCATACAAGGTTTGGGCACAAGTACTTCTAAAGAGGGCAAGGAGTATTTCATAGATTTAGACAAGCACAAAAAATATTTTGTGTGGGTTGATGAGAAAGATGGAGATGTAATTGATCTGGCCTTCAGTAGGAAGAAGATAGAGGCCAGAAAAAACTGGCTGAGACAATTTGAGGTAGTTAGGCCAAGGGAGCAAGGTGAAATGAAATCTGAATTAAAATGATATTCATTTCAACACTAACAAGTTAACATTTTCCACCTTTTTAATCAGCTTATTCTTCAGTGAGTTTATTCTTCCTCATATCAATCATCTTATAGAATGGGAGAGAAGGGCTAAGGTACTTATCAATAAGATTATTAGTTGTTATGAAAATTATTGGCAACGGAATAGTTTATACGTTGCTGCTGATCCAAATTTGCTGTCGCATGGAGATGCGAAAAATCAAGAAGAAAGAATTTTTAAAAATCTTTACAGTGCTACAGAAGATCTTATAAGTTCAGGGGTTATTTCTGGTGTTGGGGAAAGAGTTACAGCCACAGTGGAAGAAGCCGTTGGGGAAGAGAGCAGAGGAGTAGAATTGGATAAAGAAAAAGAGGGTTTTGAAAACTAGAAACTTTTATTATTGAGGAAACTTTAAATATTGAATTTGAAAAACTTCTACTATTGAGTATGTACTATGGTATTTGAATTTAATTATATGGATTTATATACAATCTTTAATTTAATTGCATTAGATGGTGATTATCATGAATTATATGTATGTTTCATGTTTACTTGCATTGTCATGAATTGTATGTGGACGTAGATGATGAATGATGATAATTGATAATTAATGATAGATGATGATGAAAGACGATGAATGACGATAATGATATGATATATATGGACGATGATCAATTTAATGTGGACGTAGATTTATCATCAAGCACAGTAATTCTTCTTCTCTAGACTTTTGAACTTGTTTTAAGATAATTATTCTCTATACTTGTAACGATATGATCATAATGTCATTAGAATGGATAAAGATGATAAATAAATGGAATGTGTTATAATGGATATAGTTGACATTAATGATTAGAATGGATATAGATGACATTAGAACAAATAGAATTGTGTTAATAATAATTGTAGTGTTAGGACTCAGGATATGATAATGATATGGTGATGATATGATATATATGGATGATGAGGAATTTTATGATATGATATATATAATTCTAAGAAATCAAGAAAGAATCATCACTGGTAAGAAATTAAACATAATTGCAAATATGATAGGGTTTAGCTTACCTCTTGCATATTAGATTGCTGTGAAATCTTACGTACATGACAGGGTTTGTTTTACCTGACATTGTAGATAGAGGGGTGAGTTGCCTGACATTGTCAGTCCTGAGAAGTGCCAGCAACATCTTTAAATATATAGACCAACAATATCTTTAAATAAATGTAAATATATAGAATTAGACCTGTAACATCTTTAATGATAACAAGAGCTGAAAAAATGTAAAGTAACAAACAATAAGATTATGTTGAAAAAGATACCAATTTAAAATTCAAATCATCACCGTTAATGTGCTAGATCTTTGTCTTAAAAAAATTCAACACAAAAAATGGATTAGTAGGTAGATGGGTGAGTTGCTTGACATTGTCAGTCCAGAGAAGTAAACAGCTTCATCTGACGGATGTCAACCCACATTTTCAAAAAATAAAAAGATTGTATTTAACTAAATGTAAATACATAGACCTGTTACCCTGTAACATCTTTAATGATAACTAGAGCTGAAAAAAATGAATAGTAACAAACAATAAGATTAAGGGGAAAAAGATACCTGCTTAAAGTTGAAATCATCACTGCCACTGGTAATGAGCTAGAACTGTGTTTTAAAAAAACCCAACATGAGAAATGGATTAGTAGATAGATGGGTGAACTGCCTAACATTTTTAGTATATAGACCTGTAACATCTTTAATGATAAAGATAAAAGATAGATAAAGAAGATACCTATTTAAAGTTGAAACAATCCATTATCAACAGCTTCATCAAACTCGATGTTGTCTTCTGTAGAATGTGATGAAGAGCCAATTACACTCTCAAGGTTGGGAATATTTGTACTTGTAGATGTATTATTCACACCTCTTCTTTCGCAAAGGGAATTCCAGTGTGTAATTTCTCTGTCGAACGGAAAGGTTTTGATGGAGTATTGAGAAACATAACACCTCATGTAACTTTCCAGATTTTTATCCAACCTGTTTCTCAGTTTTGATTTTATAAATGACAATGCACTGAAAACCCTTTCATCCTCCACAGACCCCAAAATCATTGTTTGGCATAACTCATATAATTTGAAATATTCACTGATATCTTCTTGTAAGATAGAACTTTGATAGATTCCTCACCACAGCCTTGTAATAGCACTACTTTCAGAAGGTTGATCTAAATTCTTATATTGGTTCCTCATTGTTGTTGCAAAATTTGTTGACTGAAACTTTAATAAATCGGCATTCAGTATACCTTTGATTTCCATACCCTTGAGCTCTGACGTCTTTGTAAATTGTTCCATTGTTGTACCCATTGATTTATGGAAATGCTTTCTGACAAAGTCTGCACGGCCACCTTCAGTATTCCAAAAATTAGGATTCATCACACCCATGGCTTCCAGAATTTTATATTTATAGAAACGTTCCCTAATTTCTGATGACAAGGTTTCTGAAAATTTTTAAAGCTTTATTCTTATTTCAACTATAATAGACTTAAACAAATTACGTGTCACAGGAACATCTTCTCGTTCTGATCCTGTAATATCTTGACGTTTTTGTAAAATGTGCATTGGTATTTCCCTCCCATTAACAGTGATGCAGAGGTGATCGTGGATATTAAATATCAAAAAGGTGTTAGGATTTTTAAGATCTAATAAATCTTTCCAATTTTCAAAAACAGGTGCATCAAAACTATCCTGGGAACAGTACAATATATCAAGACTTTGACATACCATTTTTCTCATCCGTATAAAATCCACAATATAGATTAATATGCCCTGTGTATGCTTCATCAGTGTATTGATCTCCTTTAACATTGGAAGAATACCAACCAATGTAAGCAATGTCTCCAAATCAGTTAAACGGAACAACAAGTCACTTGCCCTATCAACTTCATGACGGTATTTGTGCATGAAACCAACTAATGAAGGATACTCCTCACGAACTCTGCATGCAGGTTCATACAAAGAGATCCATCTAGTCTCCACATCCTTCAGAATTTTTTTGCCATTTGTAATTCCAATTGCAAATTTTTGGAACTCGAGAAAATGCTTTGGGCTGCTTGACATACAGGCATGAAGTTCTCTTATAAGGTCTTCTAATTTAGCAACATTTTCGTGGTTACTTACCATTTTATACGCTAAATTCATTCTGTGAGCCATACAGTGAATTGGTAGCATATATGGGGCCATTGTTGTTTGTAATCTAACACAAAGCCTTGTTCGGTGACCCTGCATGACAGATGCACCATCTGCTCCAACACATACCAACTTCGTAGCAATTTCATAATCAATCATTCCAGCAACATCTTTCAAATGAGAAACAACTATTTTATATAGGTTTTCTGCATTGCAGTTTTCAACCATTTTCATACCACCCAACAGATGAGGTGTCCTTATATGATTTTCTAAAGTATAGATGTGGATACATACCCATGCGGTGTTGTCGACTGCTGTCACTTCATCAATTGAAAGAGAGATAAAGTTTGCTTTTTTTACATTCTCTTTCAAATATTCCTTTTCTATCATCGAGAGGAATTTTGCCATTTCCCATCCACTACTTTTAGACCAATGAGACTGAGGTACATTCAACATTCCATTAAATTAATACAAAACTTTGAAATTGAGGAAATCCGAAATCACTCTTCCCTTTTTTAGTATTTGAAAAAGAGTAGAGAATTGTATTAATTTTGCATGTAGATTTGTTTCTTTCATCTTACCAATATGTGATGTGATCGTTCCTCCCTTTTCCAATAGATGTCTGTGTTTTTTCTGCTATGCCTCATATTCCGATGCGTATCTAACATGCATGCATTCTTTTTCAGTTTTCCACCTATGTGTTTTGATTTTCTGGCCATCCGCCTCCGTTACAATTAAATATTGTTTTCCACAATGTTTTTCTATAGTGTCCAGCTTCAGTTGCATTTTTTGTTGCTTTCCCAATTTCCACGTACATATTGTACATGTACATTCAGATGGGATTTATTCATAATTAGATGATTGTACAGGTTCAATAAATGGAAATTTAGCTGCCCAATCAAACTTGTATGTCCTGCCATTGGTCAACATATTCTTGTTCGTTTTCAATGCTTTACTTTTTTGAGTAGAATTTTGAGCAATATCACAATCACCTGGTTTCCTCTTTCTTGGACCGGAGTTTGATTTTGATTTTGATTTTTGTCTTCCATTTTGCTTAGTGTTTGTATCTGTGATATCTAGCTGCACTTCTGGTTTCACCCCAACAGGAACAATATCTTCAAGATCTGGCATATTATTGTAGGTTTCATTTGTTTGATTTTGATACTATGCAGAATGCATGTCCGCCTCAATAATACCTTCCACACAGTTAGTATTCTAATTCTTTGTGGTGGCATCTATATGATTGGTATTTACAATATCTGTATCCACAGAGTTTCCAAAATACTTGAAGAGTGATTTCTGAGATTTCTTACTTACTTTTAGGATATTCGTATTCTTTGAGTTGGCACCTTCCATTATTTTGAAAAGAGTCCTGCATCAGCAAAAGAACCAAGTAGCGACTCTGTCCAGTGTCTGAGGTCTTGTCGCACGTCCCCTTTCTGAGGTCTTTGTCAGGTGTCAACTCTGCACTTGTCGCGCATCAACAACCCATTTCTTGTCACGCGTCAACACTACCCAAGTCGCGCGTCAACACTTCCTTTGTCACGCGTCAACTTCTTTTCCCAAGTCATGCGTCAACAGTTCCTCTGTCACGCGTCAGTATAGCTGTTGTCGCGTGTCAACAATGCCCTTGTCGCATGTCAACAATCACAGGCTAATAGTAATCTGAATCTCTTGTGCTGAAGGGTATGCGAGTTCAAATTTCACAGTATTGGTAATTTGTTAAGCTACTTGAGGTATACTACCCGGCGAATCAGCTAGGTTTTTATAGGATATTTTTTCAAATGAAGGTAAAGCCGACCCCCCAAAAAAAATACACTATATATTTTAGGCGAACAGGACACCGACCCACTCCAAATAATTCACCTTTTCAAATTTTCCTAAAATGAAAATTTCACCATATTACAAATATTCACTGCTAAAATTATCCATGTCCTTCATTGATGCTCTATTCAAGTTTCTGAAATCCACACATAACCTGATGTCATCATTCTTCTTTCTGACTGGTACTAGGTTTTTAACCCAAGAGGAATACCTTGTGGGCTGAATAATCCCTCCATCTATTAGCTTCTTCAATTCCTCTTACATTTTAAGAGATAAGAGCAGATTGATGGGCCTTTGTTTCTGCCTGAATGGCTTTGCATTAGACTCCAAGGGAATCTCATGTTGAAACAAGTCCTCTCTGTATGCTTTTAGTTCAGAATATGTCTAAGCCATGTAATCCTAATACTTTTTCAACAATTGGATGTAGGACTGCTTCTCCTCCTTTCTGAGGTTGTTGCCTAACAAAAATTTCATTGGCTTCTCCTTTGTACCAAGGTCATGCTCCTCAATATCCCTTGAGGCTGCTATGCATTTGTTAATAATGCGTTCAGTATTATCAAAATTGGACTCGAGAGCAACCAACCCTCTGGGAATGGTATTGGTCTTTAGCTGGATGATGCCTTTGCCAAACAAGGTTTCTTTACCTTCTGCTACACACACCATTAGCTCCCAATCAATATTTTGATCAACAAACTCTCGTTTGTTCAGCAGAAATCTTCTCACATGAGCATTATCACATCAAAAACCTTCCAAATGCATAATTATTGTACGTTTTCATTGTTTGATTTTTGAGACTATGCGAATGCATGTCCGCCTCAATAATACCTTCCACCAAGTTGTATTTAATTCTTTGTGGTGTGCATCTATATGAATTTGGTATTTACAATATCTGTATCCACAGAGGTTCCAAAATACTTGAAGAGATGATTTCTGAGATTTTCTTACTTACTTTTAGGATATTCGTATCTTTGAGTTGGCACCTTCCATTATTTTGAAAAGAGTCCTGCATCAGCAGAAAGAAACAAGTAGCGACTCTGTCCAGTGTCTGAGGTCTTGTCGCACGTCCCCTTTCCCTGAGGTCTTGTCAGGTGTCCAAATCTGGCACTGTCGCGATCAACAACCCATTTCTTGTCACGCGTCAACACTACCAGTCGCGCGTCAACCTTCCTTGTCACGCGTCAACTTTTTTCCCAAGTCATGCGTCAACAGTTTCCTTGCTCACGCGTTCAGTAATAGCTGTGTCGCGTGCAACAATGCCCTTGTCGCATGTCAACAATCACAGGCTAATGTAATCTGAATCTCTTGCGCTTGAAGGGTATGCGAGTTTCAAATTTCACAGTATTGGTAATTTGTTAAGCACTTTGAGGTATACTACCGGACGAATCAGCTAGGTTTTTATAAGATATTTTTTCAAATGAAGGTAAAGCCCGACCCCAAAAAAAATACACTATAAAGTATTTTAGGCGAACAGGGACACCGACCCAGCTCCAAATAATTCACCTTTTCAAATTTCCGTAAATGAAAATTTACCATATGTACAAATATCCTGCTAAAATTATCCAGTCCTTCATTGATGCTCTTTCAAGTTTCTGAAAGATCCACACATAACCTGATGTCATCCATTCTTCTTTCTGACTGGTACTAGGTTTTTAAACCCAAGAGGAATCCTTGTGGGCTGAAGAATCCCTCCATCTTATTACCTTCTTCCAATCCTCTTTACATTTTAAGAGATAAACGAGCAGATTGATGGCCTTGTTTCTGCCTGAATGGGCTTTGCACTTAGACTCCAAGGGAATGCTCATGTTGAAACAAGTCCTCTTTCTGTATGCTTTTATTCAGAATATGTCTAAGCCAGTAATTCCTAATCACTTTTTTCAACAATTGGATGTAGGACATGCTTCTTCCTCCTTTCTGAGGTTGTGCCTAACAAAACTTTCATTGGCTTCTCCTTTGTACCAAGGTCATGCGCCTCAATACCCATCCCTTGAGGCTGCTATGCATTTGTTAATAAGCGTCAGTATTATCAAAATTGGACTCGAGAGCAACCAACCCTCTGGGAATGGTTTGCCTTTAGCTTGATGATGCCTTTGCCAAACAGGTTTTCTTTACCTTTGCTCCACACCACACCATTAGCTCCCATCAATATTTTGATCAATCAAACTCCCGTTGTTCAGCAGAAATCTTCTCACTGAGCATTATATCAAAAACCTTCCAATGCTTAATATTGTCAGTACAGATGCTCTAGTTAAGCCTCAAATCATACTCGCAATTGGGTAATGCACATGATAAACGAGATCCCAACACAACAGCATGTCTCCCATATCATGAACTTCTTGTCATGATGCCAATGTTGAATGAAACATACTCTCATGAAATCCCAACTGCATGCTTGTAATTGTTTTCTCGCTGATTCTTTGTGGCATACAAATTTTCTGACTTTCTTTACGATAATTCTGAATCTTCTCCCTTAACAATGATGTCTTTAAACACCATACTCCAAGAATCCTCATGCTAACAACATGCCATATTCAACAATGTTATTAGTACATTCAAGTTGAGTGAAGGAAAGACAAAATCTTCCTGACCTTGGGAATCAGAACATAACCAACACCATTCCCAAACCTTGAGGCCAAGCTCCATCAACAATAATTTCAAGGAGATCCTTCTTGCTCAAGACACTTGCATTCCTTCAATCTGGCACTTGGTCCTTTCCATCAGCAAATCCCACAAAGTAAATCAACATCAACACTTTGTACAATACTTCAGAGGATCTTGTTAGATCTTCAATAAGATGTAAACATCTCTTTTCCCCTACAACTTTGACAAGACTGCCCTCAATTGGAATGTAGCATAAGACCTGTCATTTTGAAAACACTCCCACCAACACTTGCATAGCCCACTTTCTAGATAACAACACCCAACCCCCACTTGGCTGGGCAATCAACAATAACCACATCAAGCTGCAAATTCCTTCCTGGATATGCCTGTCAAGCTATACCACCATACCCTTCACACATCCCATCCCACCCCTGGCACCGTGCTCTAGAGTCGCATAACAGTACACTTTCCCATATGGTTGTTGTTACCCTTGATGTAAGCCTCATTCATGACTTTAAGGGGCATAACATTGAATGATGCCCGCTGAGTCAACATGCAGTTGTGTACACTGTCTTAATGATTAGAGGGTGAAGAATGGATCCACATTTAGTTGAGATTCTATGAAGGATGTCCTCGGATAAACCTCGGGTGGTTCATTTATTTCTTCTGATGCTAGTGGTGCTTCTGGTTCTTTAATGACTAATGGGGTTTCCATAATGTTTATATTTCTGCCCAAGGCAGTCTTCTCTTCCTTCAATTCAAAATAATCTAATGCTCTCTTCTTGTGCTTAGGGATCCTAAGCAACTCAACAATTGGAATTGATATCTTGATTTGACTCAAGACCTAGGCAATATCATAAGGAATAGACTTTGGCAAGGCAAACACTGGAAGAAGATCACTTTCATCAATGGAGATCCCTTTTCTTGTCTCTGATGATCTCCAAAACTCTCCAGGATTTTCTTCCTTCTGATTTTTCTTTTTCCTAGCTCTGGAAATAATGTCCTCCTAGCAGGATCCCTAGCAAAAAAGATCTTCTTCTTCTTCCTTCCAGCTTTGCAAATATTAGTAAAATCTCACTTGACAGAGGTTAAGACACTGGTACTCATTCAAGAATCAGATCAACAGGGAGTCGCCACTAAGGATTTCCACCTTAGTTGTGCAAATGCACTATATGATCTGTCAAATGTTTGTCAACACTAGAAAAACTGGAAATGGAAAGACTCTCTGACTTTTCTTTTACCCAGATTTATCAATGAAAGTGCACTAGTGTAACCTAGTGAACTAGGTGTTGAAAAACTTGCACTAAAATTGTTTAACAACACTTGGAACTTTGAAACTTTTACAGGCCCTAAACACAAGAAGTGTTTGAAACCAATAGTATGTATTGAATGAGAATCAAACAAGAATGGTTGTTTACCATGGGTCTAAATAAATATGAATCAGTGAATCAAACTATTCCGGCACGCAACGCCGCTACTTAGGTGTCGGTACCCAATTGGGATTCTAAATTCTCTTCAAAAGTTTGAGTAGCATCACATGTTTATGAGGAAGCTTAGAGACAAATATATCATGATGAGTTGTTTTGTAGCCGGGGATGGGATCTAACTGGCCCTTAGTCACTCAGATGTGGAGAAATGGATAGCACCCTAAAGAGGATTTGATCTATCCTCACTATTTTAGGTTATGCCTTTCAACCAAGGTAAGAGAACCCTTTTGTAACATGTTATTTATGGAAGAGATGGTGATATCCTTCCTAATGAAGTTGTTAAGGAGACCTTGAACAAAATATGATCAATGCAACAAAATCTAACTCTCACGAGTTGTCACTCTAGATAGTGGAGATATTATCTAGAAAAGGTTCAGGCTACTAAAGACATTTGGAATCCTAATTGTTTCTACATGTTTTGGTAGTAAAATTTATGCATTTGTATACACACATGACAAACATGGGTAGTATGGGTAGGATTAATTGTTTTGAATGAATTTTGGTGGGAAGTGAAGCAGGATAAAGTTGATTATACCAAATCTTTGAGTGCTTTTACAAAAATGGAAGGCTCAAGAAGCAGAATGTTTCCAAAGTAGTTAGGGTGTTCCTTTAACCAAAATATGTGCTTCAATGGAGGCCCAGATTAACACTTTTTCATACAATATATGAGACTCCAACATGAAGGCTCGAGTTGGAAAGACCCAAAAAAGCATCAAGATCTGAACTTGTTGGTCCGAGAATCTGTCGATTAGGCAGGTCGTGGGGAATCTGACCAACTAGATATTTCTTTTGTGACTCTGGTTCCAATGTCTACATGATCCGAAAATAATCAGATTATTACGACCTGATCTTGGACCCTTATAGGCTTTAATTATTTGCTGATAATTTACTCCTTTTAAGTAATCAATTTTAAAATAATGCAAGACAATAACGACAATTACACACAGATTGATTACGGAGTTCAGTAATTGCCTACGTCTCCGGGTTTGTGATCGAACCGTTCCACTAGTCAAAACTTGTAAGCTACAATAGTACTTTCACAAGAAAACCTAATGGAATTTTACTTGCCTATCAGTACACCAAACCTTCGGACGACAAGGGTGAAAAATAGCACCTGACTTCCACCTTCTTGATGCACAATCTCCTTCGGCTGTGATCGGCCTTCCCGACGCAAACAATGTGAAGCTAGCACTCCGGTCGACAATCCAGGATTGGCAAGTACTTGGTGTGGCTCAATGGGCCCTATTGGGTAGTTTACATTCACTCCCAATCACAAATATTCCATCTAATATTGCCTAAAATAATAGGCCAATAGACAATACTTGTTGACACATCCCACAAATAAGCTTAACAAATAATAAGCTCGGGCATGTGTCCACCTTTTCCGTGCTCTAGCAATGAGCTTCTCCATGGCTTCGGTGTGTGTTTTGTGTCTCCTATTACAATGAAATAGGTACCCTATTTATACATTTTTAGGGTCCTCAAATATTGCAATACATATTATCCATAGGCTAATATTAGCCTAATCCCGTAGCATAGTTGATGGGATTACATATAATCCTAAGGCTATTTTTAACCTTAGCCTTACCCATGCATATTTAGGGGGATTTAATCCCATATGGAGCGGTCAACGATTTATGTGGGTTATCCCACATGGGGCGGCATTAGATATCTTCAAAGGTTTTTAAACCTTTGATTATCCCTTACCTTACGTGGACTCCTCCACGCATGGGCTTAGGCCCCTCCACCGCTCCACATTTGATTGCATGGGTGGTACATGGCTGCTTTGGCTAATAAGTGGGTCACATAAATGGGTAAGGATGGGGGTGTTGACCGCTTCACATGCATGCTTGAATTGGTAAATGTGGTCTATTGACTCCGCTTGTTTATACGTGGTCCCACTCAATGAATATAATTTGATCCATTCGATGATGTGTAATTCGAATGACATGGCCCCACTTGTCGAGTTACGATTAGAAGATCAAACTCATGGTGGAAAGCCACGTGGTGGCTTGTGGACCCACCACGTCGGTGAGAACCAATTAGTCCACTCGGCGGCCGGGCTCCCCTCTATTATAAAAGTTGAGCCTCTTACTCCCATGCATAATTTTTACGACCATCGAAGACCGGTGATCAAAAACCAACAAACAACTCCCCTTTGCCTTTTGCCACGTGTCGCAGTGTAATTGGTCCAATGTTGACCGGTTGACCATAGTTGACTTTCCTGTTGACTGAATTTTGACCAAACATATCTAGAGCTCCCGATGTCCGTTTGTCGTGTTCTCACAGTCGTTGGAAAGCTCTCGAGATGATCTTCTACACTGATACCATTTAGAGATGTTTAGGGAACTTTCAGAAATGATCCCCTGATCACACCTCCCCACTAAGAAAAGCTTTTTGTCCCAAAAAGCTTCCATACTATCCTGAATCTGAAAACTCTGCTGCCACCTTGGAAGTGCTGCTGTAGTAGACCCTTGGGTCTTCTCCTCCAACCTTCTCACTTCGACAACTCTGCTCTGATCCTGGGACCTATGGGTTATGGGTCCATGATGCTTCCGCTGTGCCACTCTGATATCTGAAGAAGACCTCCACGCCTCCGCTTTTTGGTGCTAAGTTTCTGAATGAAACTTCAACGCTCCTTCTGTGCGGTGCTAAGCTTCTTGATATCTGACAACAAGGATCTTCTTCAACTCTATAACACAGCTCCTGGCTCCGAGTTGATTCCGCAGAATCCGAACTGGTTTAAAGGAACTCCATGTTACGTAGAGCTTTGATTGATCCGATGTCGGTGATAGACAATGCCTTGTCCCTTTACAGACCTCAATGCCTCCGATGCATGATGCTAAGCCTCTTTCAAGACCTCGAGCCTCCGATGCATGATGCTAAGTCTGTTACAGACCTCAACACCTCCGATGCATGATGCTAAGCCTTTTTCAAGACCTCGAGCCTCCGATGCACGATGCTAAGTCTGTTGATCAGCTACCATTCGTATGTGTGGTCGCAATGCCTTAACACCGAATGATGTTCCGAGCTGATCCTTTTTGAGCTCCTCTTGTTGACATACAATATCAGGTACCATTCTGCTGCACGGTCGCAATGCCTCTACACAGAATGAAGTTCTGACCCAACGTCAATGCCAACGGTGATTCAGCTACCATTTTGCTGCACGGTCACAATGCCTCTACACAGAATGAAGTTCCGAGCTGATCTCTGTGAACTCTACTGTCTTCACATATGGCAGATCAATCTCCAAGCTTTATATGAGTCAAATCCTATATCCAAGCTGTAACAGGTACTCACACGCTGATTAGGAGATATGTTAGGAGCATTAATCAAATTTTCTAAGTAAGAAAATCCACTGAGTATTGTAAACCTTTCTCTCAACATTTCCTCATAGAATCTACTCTCCAAACTTAATACTGCATATGATTCATCAATCTGAATTATGCAATATATAATTGAAAAATTGTTGACTTACCCATTTTAAAGGACTTTCAATTTCAGGTATTACCTGGTCCTGGGTTGACTTGTCAACTAGTGGTGGAGTAGAAACTTCCTCTGCCTTTGCAATAGGCCTCCATTCCATCTTTGGCTTGCCATTACTTTGATGGCGAGATGGATGCAGTTTCTAGCAATTTTCCACCCGATGCCCATTCCTCTGGAAATGAGCACAAAAATTCCTCTTAATCTCCTTCTTCTGGGATGAGGAACTCTTTCTACCATTTCTTGACTCTGCATGATGACATTGGTCTTTCTAATTTGCTGTGTTCCTAACGAACGACACCAACTTCTTCATCAGTGTCCTTCTCTTCCAGCATCTGGCCACTGAATGATTATGCAATCCACAAAAAGTACATGGAAAATAATTCCACATCTTCTGAAAATCATAACCATACTTCTTAAGCTGAAAAAGTGGATCAGAAGTTTTACTGTGCTTATGATTATGGTAAGAAACTGGAGGTGGAATCTCATTACCTCTTCGCTAATTTCTCTTACCACATCCTGCCTGTGACGACGAAGCAAAATTTTCCTACTCAGAATCTTCTTGCAGGACTAGTGGAGTATTCTCTTTGCTTTCGGAAGCTTGTCTCCCGTCAGCATTCTTGGAGCATTCTCCAATTTCCATTCCCGCACTAGGATAACCCAAACCTGCAAAACGAGGACGATCCTCAACCTGTATTGGGTTAGCAATACCTTGGCCATTTTTACCAAGGCCTCTTCCATCAAATCCCATTTTATCTAGTAACTTGGATCCAATGCCTCTAGTATGCTTTTCAAACAAACCAAAGACTTTATTACCTGAATCCGAAATCGAATGGGAGGAAGAAAAAGATTCCCGTGGTGAACAACTTACAGTGCAATCATCTGTCGTGGCCTCTGCATCTAAAGTTGAAGGTATTTCCTTCCTCTGATCACCACACTGTAACCTTGCCAAGAGCTCATCCTTGGTTTGCAATTTTGATTTTAAACGAGCATTCTCCTCTTCCAAGGAGGAATACATGGATCGCAGGAGAGAGTTCTCTTCCTAGATCTGATGATTATAAGCTTCAATCTCTTCGAGCGTCGCCTGTGTAGACATCTTGCCTATAGTGCACTTGTACCCTGCTCACAAAAACTGAACCAACTGCACCAATCTTGAAGCAATCACTTTGTTAATCAGATTTACCAGCTCTGATACCAAACATGATCCGAAAATAATCAGATTATTACAACCTGATCTCGGACCCTTATAGGCTTTAATTATTTGCCGATAATTTACTCCTTTTAAGTAATCAATTTTAAAATAATGCAAGACAATAACAACAATTGCACACAGATTGATTACGGAGTTCGGCAATTGCCTATGTCTCTGGGTTTGTGATCAAACCATTCCACTATTCAAAACTTGTAAGTTACAATAGTATTTTCACAAGAAAACCTAATGGAATTTTACTTGCCTATCAGTACACCAAACCTTCAGACGACAAGGGTGAAAAATAGCACCCGACTTCCACCTTCTTGATGCACAATCTCCTTTGGCTGTGATCGGCCTTCCCGATGAAAACAATGCGAAGCTAGCACTCCGGTCGACAATCCAGGATTTGCAAGTACTTGGTGTGGCTCAATGGGCCTATTGGGTAGTTTACATTTCACTCGCAATCACAAATATTCCATCTAATATTGCCTAAAATAATAGGCCAATAGACAATACTTGTTGACACATCCCACAAATAAGCTTAAAAAATAATAAGCTCAGGCGTGTGTCCACCTTTTCCGTGCTCTAGCAATGAGCTTCTCCGTGGCTTCGGTGTGTGTTTTGTGTCTCCTATTACAATGAAATAGGTACCCTATTTATACATTTTTAGGGTCCTCAAATATTGCAATACATATTATCCATAGGCTAATATTAGCCTAATCCCGTAGCATAGTTGATGGGATTACATATAATCCTAAGGCTATTTTTAACCTTAGCCTTACCCGTGCATATTTAGGGGGATTTAATCCCATATGGAGTGGTCAACGATTTATGTGGGTTTATCCCACATGGGGTGGCATTAGATATCTTCAAAGGTTTTTAAACCTTAGATTATCCCTTACCTTACGTGGACTCCTCCACGCATGGGCTTAGGCCCCTCCACCGCTCCACATTTGATTGGATGGGTGGTATGTGGCTGCTTTGGCTAATAAGTGGGTCGCATAAATGGGTAAGGCTGGGGGTGTTGACTGCTTCACGTGCATGCTTGAATTGGTAAATGCGGTCTATTGACTCCGCTTGTTTATACGTGGTCCCACTCAATGAATATATTTGATCCATTCGATGATGTGTAATTCGAACGACATGGCCCCACTTGTCGAGTTGCGATTAGAAGATTGAACTCGTGGTGGCAAGCCATGTGGTGGCTTGTGGACCCACCACGTCGGTGAGAACCAATTAGTCCACTCGGCAGCTAGGCTCCCCTCTGTTATAAAAGTTGAGCCTCTTACTCCCACGCATAATTTTTACGACCATCGAAGATCGGTGATCAAAAACCAACAAACAACTCCCCTTTGCCTTTTGCCACGTGTCGCAGTGCAATTGGTTCAATGTTGACCGGTTGACCATAGTTGACTTTCCTGTTGACTGAATTTTGACCAAACATATCTAGAGCTCCCGATGTCTGTTTGTGACGTTCTCACAGTCGTTAGAAAGATCTCGAGATGATCTTCTGCACTGACACTATTTAGAGATGTTTAGGGAACTTTCAGAAATGATCCCCTGATCACTACATCACCCCTTTGACAGGAATCCTGGCTTTAGACTAGTCCATATGAATTTCCCCACCAACCTCTTTACAAAATCTCCTCCCTAGCAATATCTCGTATGCTGCTAGAATATCGTCTACAAGAATAGTCATTTTTACCCTTTTCTCAGTAAATTCCACGAATGCAAACTGCACATCCTTGGTCTGACCAATCAATGGTACCTGTTTGGTTTCCATGGAGTAGCATCTGCCAAAAGGTTTAGTAAGTGTGAAGCCCAAAGCATGGGTGACCTTTGTTGCCATAACATTATCAGAAGCTCCAAAATCAATTATACAGTTACTTAGTTTATGACCATTGATTAGGAGAGATAGATAAAAAGGTTCATTTTTCCATGATGGGGAATTCGAGGCAACGTTTATTCGAGACGCAGGAGGAATGGGAATAATTCCTTTTGGGAAAATAGGAGGGACGACAGCTTGGATTTGGATATACTTAGTTAATATTATAAGCTGCTCTGGGTTGGACTGAAGGTACTCAACTTTTGACATCTAGATCTTTGTCTTTTTGGTGTGATCAACTATATCGAATGCGACCAAGTGTTGTGCTAACAAAGGAATGAGTCCTTTGTTTCACGTCTGTAGAGGAGGGTTACTGGTCTTTATGGGACTGGAGGAAGACTGAATTGGAGGAGCAACGGAAGGAAAATAATTCTTTACAAAAGGTAACATGAGGTTGAGTAAGAAGGGGATTACCTCTTTTAGCGATCGTTGGAGGTGGAGTTACTACAACCTTTTCCTTTTGTTTTTTAGCAACAACCTCTACTTTTTTTCCTTGCGAGCGAGTGAAAACCATGTATGATTATTTGCTCGCATACCCTTGGGTACCCTCTTCTTTGTCAAATTCCTCGTCTTCAAATTCCATATACCCAATAGTAGAGTCGCAAGTCGATTCACCAACATCTTGATCATCTTTTCCTTGCAACGAAGGTTCTTCGTAATTTGGATCATCTTCTTTGATTTCAACCAAAGCATTAACCGAAGGGGCTTCAATTGCTAACCTTGGAGAAGTAGTAGGAAAATGCAGCCTTTAGGGGGCATTGTTGGGAGTGAAGTTCCTCCGTGGGATATCCTGGTACAGAGTAGTAGATGATGTTTGAGCCAATTGCTTCTTTAATGAGACCAAGTCATTTGCCATCTTCTAGAATGCTGGATTTGATGAGGTATCTTGAGAAGAAGTTGAAGCCTTTGATTTTGATGGTTCTCATCTTAATTCAACAAATATAAGAAGGTTGTCTTCTATCCGAATGGCCATAGCTTGGGTATTTGTTCCTGTAAAAGTAAGAAACTTACTTTCGAACTCATGGTGTTCAAGAAGAAACACTTTTGATTCTCTAATGTTGGCATCATGGCAAGCGGCACATGGTTGATCAGTGAATTGAATCAGGTGATAAAATCATGCATGGTTTCATTGGTCTCCTTCTTCATGTGAGTGATTTGTGACAATAACGCAAATGCATCTTCTGAAGGTTTGTATCTGTCTTCAAATGCAGTCTGCAATGTGGCCCAATTGGTGATGGATCCAGTTGGTAAATGTTGGAACCATTCTGATGCAGGCCCTTACAAGGTCTCCAAAAAGAGACGCACTAATATGTCCTCATGAGTCACATCCAGAATGCTACATGACATGATAAATGAAGCTATATGCACATCCGTGCTTTGATTTCTGCTCCCATGAAATCACGGGAAATTTTTGTGATTTTCGTGAGGGAGGGGGTTGACTGGATGCAGCAGTGCTAGAGGACCCATGGCATTTCCCCATGGTACAGGTAGATTTTCTGCCATTTGAAAAGCAATAAAAAGAGCACGAGCAAGGAGTGTGGTTCCAGTTAGGAAAAGAGCGCTGTAATTTGATGTCGAGGCACCTTGTGAAATCTGGCTCTTTCGTGGAGGCGAGGCACTTCTTGCTGATTGATCCGTTGAGCTCAGTGATGTGAATCGTGCTGGAGTGATACTGAAATTGTGCCTTTGAAGTAGATCGAAAAATGGATCAACTTCCCCACGAGCTCTTCTGCTATGAGTAAATGGTTCACCTGCCAGTGTACCCGTTCATATCTGCAACAATTAGGAGCAGATTTACAACAATCTTTTTGTTTATACTTACTGATTTTTCTGGCAAAAATCAGCAGCATGTACTTTTTTCAATATTTAATTTTACCCTCTTCAATAACAACCGATTGTGGTTTTCTAGCAAATATTAATAAGTATAAAAAGTGGGTCAATTTAGTAGGCTGATTTTCGGATCTTTGACTTGAATTTTGCAAGGTTTTGAAAATAACACGAAATGTTGGAATCTCAGATCTACTGAAATATACAATTTTTTTGTAAAAACTTAGCAAACTAAAAGTTTCTATCTAGTCCAAATCTATGGATTTTCATAAGGAAATTTTTAGTTTTGATCACTTATGCAAAAATTTCAATTTTTAACAAAGGTTTAAAATTTGTAATTTGGTAGTGATTTTTATAGTTTTTTAGTTATTTCCTTAGTTTGATCCCCAGCGGAGTCGCCAAAAACTATTGGTCTGAAAATCTGTCAGTTAGGTAGGTTGTGGGGAAACAGGCCAACAGTGTGTAGGGCAGAGCCCCTCTTCGAGACAACGAAATGAAACTAGTTTATTGCTAATCTATCAAGCAGGAATCTGTGCAAATCTACACTATTCAAACTTCAGGGGGTTTGGGATCTCATCCCAGTAGAGGTAGTTCCAACTACGAACAGAAAGGTAGGAGGAAAGGAATGGAGGAGGGTAGATCTAAAGGAAAAAAAAGAAATGAATTCCAAGATGGAAAGGTCAGAAGGTTTATGCTTTGAGCTGGTAGTAAACAGAGCCAAACTTACTTGCATAAACACTTAAAGCAATACTGATGAACATATGACAATAGTAGGAATGAATCTAACAGAATAAAAACATAGATCTAACTTAAGAAAGATCTGATGCAAATGACACACACATTAAGCACAAAATCTGGATATGTGTATTAATATTCCTTCTATTGCAAGAAAACACAAAATCCTTCTCTCCTCACTTCTCTTTTCATACAAAAAATGTTCACCACTAGAACAAAACAAGTATTCTAGTATTTATAGAAGGAGAGGAGGAATGAAGACAAAATCAAACCCACTACTTACAAAATATCTTACAAGATATTTACAAAAGATCTATAAAATATATAAAAAGTCAACAGTTGACTTGGGCAAGTTTTTGGATGGCAACATCCCATGGTGCAACATGGATGAGGTCATCGTGTATGCCAACATGCTTTTAAAAATATTTTACAAAAAAGATCAACGCATTCTAGAAAGGAGAAACTATTCTTCATCATCCCTCTGCTCAAACTTGGTGTCTTGCTTTTGATCAGGAGAGTCGATGTGACATTGCGCTCGATATTCTACAAACTTGTTGATCATCGCTTGAAGTTGATCATGGTCGGTACCATTAAAATGGTCATGAATGACTTCACAAGTTTCTTTCTCATTCTTTAGCTTGTCAGGTAACTCGGTGAAATTTTCACATGCATCGATTAAAAACCCAATGAAATCTACAAGTAACTCTTCCTCGCACCTGACCTCCCGAGGTCGTGCCGAGATAGCCGGTGGGGATGGAATATATGTTGGCTACAAATAAACTAGTTAGGTAATCTTATGTCTTCAACACGTAATAATGGAATCTATAAATCTAAGGCAAAGAAGGCCCTCCTAACCTGAACCAGTGTGATATATCGTTCGACGAGGATAGCTACTCGAAGGCTTCAATCAATATCGAGCTCTGCCGTGATCTGATCTATGGGTTGTGGGATACGTGGAAGATGACATGTGGGTGCTTCATATATATCTCCCGAAAAGGTCATGAAAATGGAATGGCTAAATGTGTAGTGGATCTTTTGGTGTTTTATGGATGATTCTCTGGTCTAGTCTAGAAATCTTTAGCTTAATTAGCTGCTACGTTTAATAATGATAGTTGTGTGATAATGTCTGGTGGAAGTGGAGAGGACTTGAATTCTGAGATTTTGGTCTATGTCAGTTATTACTACAACAAGATTTGGTTGAGGCATGATTGGCTCAAAAACATATTCCTTAGGCTCCCTAGGTCCCGTGATTGTCATACAAGATCAATATAAATTTAACTGAAAAAAATAAACAAATTATGCAAGATTTATCTACAATATATATATATATATTCCTCTATTTTTTGTATTTTTGATAGAATTTTTAATAGAATTGAAAGTGCAACTAATCTAATATATTCAGAAAATGACAACTATAACAAAATTAAAACAAACAAGGTAGTACAGTATAGCTATTTTCCTGTGTAGTTGTGATTTTATCCTAAATAACTAAATAGTTGATTAACTTAATTGAAAGATTCTCGATCCTACCTTAGAAGTGAGGAATGAATCATAGTTTCTAAGAAACTATCAATCCCCACAGCTTCCCTGGCAATATCGAAAATGAAATTTAATTGAAATGAAATAATTCACTACTCTATTTAATATGTTTTAACTAGAACTTTGACAGATAAAACCTGGAATTTGCATAACAGTGGCGAATCCAGTAGTGTATGAATTTGTCCCCTTAGAATGATCTCCTCGTTCCTTCATGTTCACGTGAATACAAAAGAGTGTGTATATGCTAGCATCAACAGAAGAAGGTATTTGAACAATGGTAGCTTTGGATATAGACCGAATACAATGCGAGTAGGAGAGGGACATCGCAAGTGACAAAGCTTGGCGTATGCAATTCCTAGCAGGATTTATTGCGGGAATACAACACAATTGTACCAAGAGATTCTAGAATCTACCTTCTGTGAAGAACAAAACCTGCAACTCTAATGGATTCAATCTACAAATGACACTACTCTGCTCTAAACTAGTTTGTATGAACAAAAATGAACAAGATTGAAGCAAGAAGATCGAATGTCTTCTAACAACAAAAGAAAAACTAGCATGGATGCAAAACATGAAAATAAAATGAATTCTAAGCAAGAAATTGAAAGACTTAACAATGGAAATGAGAAGTTGAGGGGCCATTTGCTTGAAAACAAGCTAGCTATTTATAGATTTCACATTCACCCAAAGGTAATTCCTATTAGAACTCTTTTACTATTAAACAATGAAGAAACATTATTCTAGGGAACATAAAACACTAATACGAGCTAAGGAGGTTGAGAAAAGCTGGTAAATGTTGAAAAATTACACAATTCACGATCAAAAGAACGTGCTGGAGAACACATAAAGGACCTCCACACTGAGCAGGGCGGTGGTTATAGGACCGCCGCCCTGGCAGGGCAGTGGTCACGAGACCGCCACCCTGTCAGGGCGGCGGTTTCGTCACTAAAGGTCAAAAAGCTAGAAAAATAAAGGCAAAGGATAAATCGAAGTACACAAAGCTTAGACAAGGTGCTTGGGATGCTAACATACACTTGGTGAGCTTTCCTGGATTCCAAACACCTTATGAGGTGACCTGTGTCATCATTGGGGCATGTGTAACATCATTCTGGTGGTATAGTACCCTACAATTTTGGGTACGTACATATTTCCCCCTCAGAGAATCGTTTTAACCATGAAGAGGCATAAAACGGTGGGTCTGAGTATGGCGGTCCCAAAATGGGAAGCTAGAAATTATACCTGACACGCCCGTGTGTCGAAATGTCACCATCCAGGTTCCTACTACCTATAAAATGGAAAGAAGACTCAAGTGCAGATAGATAAAATAAATCAAAAAATAAATATTAAATTAGTATGAAATGAGGACTTACCATTTGCGCAGGGATAAGAACTTACCTCCATCAGCGCTCTAAACCTGCGAAAGGGGCATTCAAAATGAGTTAAAACACCATATATATATATATATATATATATATATATATATATATATATATAACAGGCTCGTTTTCCTATTCATTTGCACATGTTGATTTGATAGTTTTTGAGCTATGGGACCCACGGCGACGGTTTTCAATGAGAGTAAAGTCAAAAAATTCATAGTGAGATAGCGATCATGCCTCCGCGAGTAGAACCTCGACCCATGAGATCTCAGGTTAGTTCTTCTCGATTTAACATTTTGCACCTAGAATGTTAAAATGATGAAATCCTTGTCTTGGGGGGGTCATTTTTAGAAATTCTAGTGTTAATAGGGTTACTTAGGGGGGGTGCCTAATGGGTAGGCTTTTGTTTTAGCTAAAATGGTCAATTTTTGTGTTTTTGAGTATTTTTAGGGCATGCGACCCATTTGTAGTTGCGGGACAGGACTGCCGCCCTGAGCAGGGTGGCAGTTATGGGACCGCCGCCTTTCAAGGCGGCAGTTATGGAACCACCGCCCTACTCAGGGTGGCGGTCCTCTACAGAGTGTTAAAACAACACTATTTTAAACTTCTTTTTACATTTTTAGTGTTCCTACTTGCTTTAATGATTTTTCCAATGCAATCTTGACACTAGCCTGTTTCTTTTTGTGTGTTTTCTGGGTATTTTGCAGAAGAAGGAAGAGTACATTAGATGAATCTAGGAGAGGGAGTGTGATTGGCTTCCAACAGTGTTAGATGCTCTCTCTCAGGCTAAGAAGGATACTCTCCAGAGGGCAGGTATATTGAGGATCGCACAGGTCCCCCACGTTGCACCTGCCAGTCACATACTATGTGACTTATTTTCTTATTGGGATGCAGATCGGAACACCTTCCAATTTCCAGGTGTTAGGGGTGAGTGGACCATCACCCTAGAGGACGTCTACCGCATTTTGGGAGTCCCAATTATTAGGAGGAGACTTTCATTTGATACAGTAGTATCTAGAGCTCAGGTGACTCAATGGGCAACCTATATGGGAGATGCAGTTGTCTCAACTGGTTCGAAGAAGGGGGTGAAGGTCTGTTCTATTCCCAGATTTCCCATCCCTCTGATCCTCCAGGCCATTAAGGGCATCCTTACTTCGAGATTGATCAGGGGTAAGGGAGGGGATACTTTTCTCTACTGCTGGGCCCCCATCATCACACAGACTGAGGCACATGGTCAAATTTATGCCTAGGGAGCCGATATACTTGGGACCACCTATCACGACTTATACATGGTGGTTCGATTACAGGGAAAGTCACTGAGCCATCCGACCTTAGTTATGAGCTAGGTCTATGAGTGCATTATCCCTTATGGGAGAGGCATAGAGGTGGAGGATCCCGGGGCCGTGAGGGTAGCGAGGTGGATAGGGATGACAGTTCTTAGAGCAACCCACCAGCCAGTTACCTCCCTGACTACTGCAAACATGGAGGCCACTCCTTATCAGACCATGGAAGGGGTATGGGGAGAGGAGACCGTTACTTTGATTTCCTACTCTACTACAGGGCAGCTTATGGACAAGACGGGGAAGGTAGAGACACACACCTTCGATCGAGTGCCTCAGTAGTTCAGCCGTGCTTATATTGATATGCTTCCCCCAGTGGTGCTTGTGTTTAGATCAGTTCGGGAGGCTAGGGGAGGTCCTAGAGGCCGAGGTTGGACTGTTGTTACTCCTAGCATCCCTATTGTAGCTAGGAGGGTAGTACGCACTCGAGAGAGAGCCGGTGCTCCTCATGCACCTTTACTTCGGATTGCCGCCGGTCCTGCCCATAGCAGTGATGATCCCATTGATATAGAATATGAGTCTGAGGAGTTCACAAGGGGATAGATGGAGGAGGAGACCTAGGACATGGAGTTCAGTGAGTCAGGTGGGGGAGAGGATAGTGATCCTGAGTGGCATGACACTCAGGAGATCCTACAGACAGAGAGGGCAGAGCAGAGCGTGGAGAGGGTGACTCTAGTCTCAGAGGAGTTACTTTCTCAGGACTTAGGTGGAGAGGATGAGTCCATGGCAGGACGCCATGTTGCCCCAGATGTAGGAGGGGGACACCAGTTAGTGGTGGCATCTGTGGCAGGCGCGGATCCTAGAGATCCTTCTTAGAGGCCCAGAGATCTAAGTGAGTTGTTACTCTTCTTTTGATTTTTGTTTTAGCTAGAATTTCCTTAGTTGTTATCTCTCCTTTTTTTCATCCTTAGTTTCACCTTTTAATTATTTTCTAATTTTTTTTCTCCTTTTCTTGCAGAGACTGTTGATGAGTGGCGAAACTTGATTCACCGGGTATGTACTGACACCTTGTTGCTCCCCATGGAGAAGACTCATGCTGAACTATCCGTGGATGCAGGGGAGCCTTCAATAGCTGGTAGGCATATCGATGTTTTTTCCCCTATCTGGCATGCAGCCAAGATCATGAATTCCCTTCGTACCAAGGTAGTCGGGTATAGGACTGCAGAGTTCCTGATGAGGAGGAGCCACTCTCATAGCGAGACTACAACTACTGTTAGGGACCGTGAGCCCTCAGTGCACTTAGAGCACTGGCGTAGCCGAAGTCCTAGACGTGATCGTGCACCTTCTGAGGAATCCCAAAGGTATTTAGAGGCCACTTGGCTCTTTTTTTAGTGACCTTGTTAGGTTGGTTATACGATTATTTTTGTACTTTCCAGGCTCATTGAGCATTTGGACCATGCCTAGTGCATGATGGCATTGTATACGAAACCTGATTTGTATATATATATATATATATATATATATATATCTCTTTGGATCTAGACTCTTGGTATCTTGAATTTTGTGACTCATTTTCTAAATGTGTTTTTATATGTTTTTTTAAGAATATTTACTTT